>CAMPQE020000020.1:5039831-6299789 GCA_946902985.2 Meconema thalassinum
AACCAGTGATGGTTGGAGGAAAGAGGATATAAGAAGTAGGAAGGCATTTCTACAGAAAAGGAATCTGTTGACATCGAGCGTGGCACTCTATAGAAGTGAAAATTGGACTATTGGTGCAGCAGAAAAGAGGAGATTTGAAGCGTTTGAAATGTGGTGTTACAGGAGAATGATGAAGATCAGATGGGAAGAGAGGGTTACAAACGAAGAGCTATTAAGGAGAGTGGGAGAGGAGAGATGTTTCTGGCGACTGCTAATGAAGAGAAGAGATAGGTTGGTAGGACACATACTAAGACACCCAGGAATAGCAAACTTAGTTATGGAAGGAAGGTCGAGGACAAGAACTGTAGGGGTAGACCGAGATTAGAATATGTTAAACAGTTTGCCTCGAATGTGGGGTGTGGTAGCTGTGTGGAGATGAAACGGTTAGCTCAGGACAGGGAGGCATGGAGAGCGGGATAAAACCAGTCAAAAGACTGAAGACTCAAACAACATCAGCCGATATGAATGAATTGATAAATATCAAAGACACAAGATAAATGTATAGCGTAACACTAAAAAGTCCCTTGGTATTAAAACTTATATGGTGCACCATAAAGAAGGATTGAAAATTGAACGCCTAAATCAACATACCGCAACATGATGTATGAAAATATGATAAAATAATCATCTGCAACAAATTTCAAACACATATTAAAACCCTAACAAGAAGTTCCGTGACGAACTAAAGAGCCTACTTTTCCTAAGATTAAGTTTCATACCAATGATTAAACTAGTGTATATGAACCTATCTAGAATAATGACGAAATTAAGTTGTTAATATCGAAATGTCTAATTAGTTCGAAATATACCTGGTATATTGTAGCCTAATAGAGCAGTACTGTTGGCAGCCCTGGCGACTTAATATATACATCTTCGTTCCATCTCTTAAGGTACAGAATACACAATTTGGTTGAATTCCAATGAACTTTACATGCAGTTAGACTCTGGATTTATCAGCACGCGTAAAAGCATGTTTGGCAACAATGTCATGCGTGTGCTGGTCAGAAATGATCTGAAATATTATGATATCTTGTTGTGCCAATTATGGATGAAATCCATTTTTAGTATACAAGTTACATGTTTTTTAAAATTGAACCTATCTGCAGGCATAGCATCATTTTGGTAGCACTGTCTTATATTGATTACTCCAAATTTATCTAGAATGCCAGGTGCTATACGTCTGCAAATTATGGAGCTGTTGGCTTGCATATTTACTGATTTATTGATATTAGGGAAAACATATATAGACAGCATTTATTAAAAGTTGGCAGCCCTGATTCCTCTTAAGAATAAGCATAGTCATATCTGTTATGGTACACATAGCACATGCGAAATTTGGTTGAAATCCAACTGATAGTATAGGAGTTACATGTATTTAAAATTTGGTGCTATCAGCAGGCTTAGAATCATGTTGGTAGAACTGACTATATAAGTTACTCCAAATTAATCTAAAATTTAAGGTACTAAACGGGTGCATAGTTTAAAGCTGTCGGCTTGCATACTTTCTGATATTTTGGTATTTGGATAAAAAATAGAGAGAGCAATTATTAACAGTTGGCAGCCCTTGAGGTTCTTAAGAATACGCTCAGTCATATCTGTTTATGTCCACATATTACATACAAAATTTGGTTGAAATCCAATTGATAGTGCAGAAGTTATATGCATTTAAAAACTTGACCTATCAGAAAGCTTAAAATTATTTTGGCAACATTGTCACGCATGGCCTCCTGGAAATTAAACAGAAATAGCAGTATCTACTTGTGTGCCAATTTTGGAATAGCTCCCATGCATACCTTGCAAGATATCCAACATGGAGCTCAAATTTCTAGTGCGATTTTTTCAGCAGTTGGTAGCACTGACATCATTTTCAAATATGGGCTTGAGATATTCCGGTATACATCTTTACTCATACTAAAAAATGGTTTCGATTGCTGAAGCTGTTTATGAGTTGATTAGGGGGGGGGGGGACACACACACAGAGCCAGACAGACAGACAGACAGGTAGCCAGACAGAAACACATTTTCCCGGATCGATCTCATAAGTCTACTTTTTCCTCATTTTTGCAAAATGTCAAAAGTAGACTAAAAATGCCTGATTTTCGTACAGATGCCATTAGAAGAACGTGACTAGTATTAAGGGACTTTTTTTTTCAAGAAACATTGTGTATCTGTGTGTGTATATGTCGGCTCCCCCCTATCAATTGAAACACGCCATTTTGTACAGAAGTAGTACTAGAAAAGGGCACCTCAGTGTCATGTTTATTTGGCCGCCATCTTTACCAAATCTCAATTGTAGCTACTCAATTGGTCAAAACTTAACATTAATAAACGACTAAACTAATCATCAGGGACACGGAACAGAACTGAAATGCGTTACGTACCGCTTGTGTTCCACGTTACGTAACGTATGCCATACCGCGGCCCCGAGCTGGCTTGCGGTATCGTTCCGGAACTGTAACTTGGAACTCGGTACGAGCGTGTGGAACGTTACAGCCCTGGAACGTTATAGTCGGAACTCGACTCCCAACTGTACCGAGCATCAAGGTACGTGTTAGCGGAACTGGGGAGTGTGACTAGCAATTCGCCCAGGCGGCCTCACCTGCGAAGTGAACAGGGGCCTGATGAGGGAAGGGAAGAGTGAGAGGGATAGGCAAGGAAGAGGGAAGGAGGCGGTCGTGGCCTTTGGTTAGGTACTGTACCTTTCCAGCATTTGCCCGAAGACGAAGTGGGAAACCACGGAAAACCACTCGAAGATGGCTGAGGTGGGAATCGAACCCACTCTACTCTTCTCCCCGAGGCTGAGTAGACCCAGTTTCAGCCCTCATACCACTTGTCAAATTTCTTGTTAGAGCCGAGTATCGAACCTCAGACCTCCGGGGTGGCATTTATGCACGCTGACCACTACACCACGGAGGCGACACGATTTGTTTATTTGGCTCTGTAAAAGACCATGTCACTGCGGAGGCCCGGGTTCAAATCTCGGCTCTGCCACGAAATTTTGTTCCTGGTCTGAGGCCTGGAACGGGGTTCACCCAACCTCGTGGGGCACACAGACTTAGTAGAGGCAGGTTCGCTTCCTGCCTCAGCCATCCTAGAAGTGGATTTCCGTGGTTTCACACGTCTCCTCCAGGCGATTGCTGGGATGGTTCCTTTCGACAGGACCACGGCATCTTTCTTCCCACTCCCTTCGCTGCCCTTTCCTTCATTAGACCCAAGTTCGTGGTCACTTAGGCGATTGGCTTGTCACCATCCCCAGTTGTATCTGCTGTCAAGGTGTGTTCAGCTCCGAGGCACTGTCCTGGAATTCGACGGTAGAGGACTGATCCCTCGCCAAGTCCGAGGGTAAAGCCGAGCTTGGAGGGTAAGCGATCAAATAAAAAGAAAAAGAAAAGAAGACCGTGTGTATCGTTGCATAAGCTAAGGTGCTGGATTGGACAAGGATGAGGAGGTGATTGTCTCTGGCTAGGGCACAGGCAACCAGTTAGCTACGTCGTACATGTTCCAAGCTTCGTAGACCACAGTTAGGGCAAAGTGCGCCCCATTGGAACGAAAACAACATGCGATGGCAAGTCAGTATGTAGCTGCGCGAACTCGCTCCTTCGACGTAATTCACAACACCAAGCGTATTCACTGCCTCGAGATGTATTCCAGCGAAGAGCATATGAATATGTTCAGGCGCGGATCTAGAGTTTGGCTTTGGGGGGGGGGGGGGGGGGGGGTCAGCGAATCGAAATAGTAACGCAATCACAAAATAACCAAACGTACAAAACCAGACCAATTTTTTGCAAGCTACATGGATAGAAATTTGATGCGTTTAGCGCACCTAAAATATTCGTACAAATTGCAACGGCGTGTTTTGCGACTTTTACATCGAGCTTCGAGAAAAATACCAAAGTACGTTGCAGTTTCGGCAAGTCGGGTTGGTACCTACAAAGGGAGAAAGTCACAGCTTAAATTGCCAACCAAGCTTGCAGTTTGGACGTCGGAAAAATTTTTTGGTGCGAAAAAAAAAGCCCCAAATTCCTATTCGTGCATTGCTGCACATTCATCGTGACATCACTATAAACATCGATTCAGTAATCACAAGGTTTGCTAAACAAAATAGACGAGTTGATTTTGTTATATAAATACTCGTTTTTATATAACAGGTATGAAGTAGTAAATAAGTACAGTTGTAACAGAACATAATAATTGCAATAAAGAAATTTTCAGTATTGAATAAAATGAAAAAAAAACTGTTTTTCAGTTAAAATTCGTTAAGTTTCATTTGTCTGGTTATTGTGTTTTGTTTTTTTGAGTTTGTAAAAAATTTGTTCTCCGTTTGGGGGGGGGGGGTCATGACCCCCGTGACCCCCCCCCCCTTGAATCCGCGCCTGAATATGTTATATTAATGGAGGAGCTCGACAGAATGCATACCAGGCGCATGGCCTGTACCAAGAACTCTATCCGGATAGACAACGACCGACAGGCATGGTATTTCGGAGTGTGGAAAGACGCCTGGGAGATACTGGACCCCTGGGAAAAACACGGCCTGTTTGAGATCATCGCGTGACGTCTGCTCACAATGAAGAGGTTGTGTTTGACGATATCCGGCGTCACCCTCATACTACCACATGGGCCATTGCACTGGAGACGAACATCAGCCGAGTGTCTGTTATGTGGATAATGCACACCCACTGGTCTCACCCGTACCATCTGCACTTACACCTGGAGATTCATGGTCATGATTTCGAAGCACGGGTGGCGTTCTGTGGAAACTGATCCGGCTTTTCTAGCGACCATCTTATTTACGGACGAAGCACGATTCCACAACAATGGAACCGTTTATCGTCATAATATGCATTACTGGAGTGTGGATAATCCCCATTGGGTGCGACAGACATCCTTTTAGGTACACCCCCGTGTGGGTTGCGGGTTAGAATACACACGCGGTATGCTCTGCTTGTCGTAGGAGGACACTAATAGGGCCGACAAGACAGACTGACATGACTGACTTTGATTTTGAAGACTCCCTGTTGATGGGAAGAGAAAATTCATCTACGGTATCCCCTGCCTGTAAAAGGTCTTTTCCGACTTCCGGTCCCATTTTTGGTTTGACCCTTAGAAATAAACGTCATGCTGCCTGCGGAAGGGCCACCAACTTGGCCATCTGGCCAGAAAGCCTGGACGGTATTCCCCATCCCGTCAGGTGGGTGCGCCATGTACCCTTGCAGTGGTATCCGCCTCACAACGGAGGTCCCTGCACGGCCGAATAATTTCGCCAAACATACAGGCCGGACGTTTGTTTTAGACGAGTGAAAAATCTTAATGGAAGCCTGGAGGCGAGTTACTACAGTACCTGTGTTGTTATCAGCTGCCCCAAGCGCTCCGATGATTGATAAAGCTGTTTCACACTATTGCTGAAGTATAGTCACTGGCAAATATAAGGACGATCTGTTCGTAACTACGTAACGTGTAATTCCGTGTCACACAATACTTGGACGTGGACTGTACTGTCTGCTCAAGTCTGGAATTCCATTACATCAGATCGGTGGTGACAAATGTGAAGTGATAGGGTGAGAGAGTGACTGTGTACAGGCTCACCCGCAGGCTTCAAGGTCAAGGGCAATCGTCTAAAACAAACGTCCGGCCTGTATCACTGTGCATGCCGAGGGGGAAGTGCCTATTCAAGGCACTGGGACCCCGGGCAATACCTGCTATGCCAGGTAGGTATTGCCTTGGCTGGGTGGCGCCCACAGTGATGACCCTCGTTCGGAGTAGGTTGTATTCGGGGAGGGTGATTTCGGGATGACGCGAAAGCGGCCCAATAAATCATCAGAGGGTGTCCCCCTTAAATAGCCGTCTCTTGAGTGTCGGATCAGGGATACAACTTTCAATGCACGTTTCCCTGTTGACAAGTCACATCGCTACCTGGTAGCTATCAGGACAGACGGGGATTATTTCAAAGTGGTGAAATCAATGATCTTTTCCGAGGAATTCGAGGGGAAATTTGGAGATCTAAACGGGATTTCCAAGCTCCGGAACGGACAGCTCCTACTGCATACAATTAGCCGACAGCAAACCGAAATGTTGCTGGAATGCACGCATTTCAGCGAAATTCCCGTTAAGGTCTCAAAACACGAAACGATGAATGAGGTCCGTGGAGTTATTTTCCATCGTAAATTCATTTTGAATAGCGATGCGGAATTGTTGCGGAATCTGGGGAAGATAGGCGTCACCAAGATTGGGCGCATCACCCGAAAGATTGGAGAGAACAGCGTCGATACCGGCGCTTTTATTCTCCATTTTGAGGGTGATGTTTTACCTAAGCAGATGTAGGTCACATCGAACCACTGCGATGTTCGACCTATGTGATGTTATCAATGCCAGAAATTCGGGCATGTTTCTGCCAGGTGCACTGCCAAGGCCGTGTGTAGAGAGTGTGACAAGGGGACACATGAGGGTGAGAGGTGTACGCCTCCCCCGATTTGTCCTATACCAGACCCAAAACATCTGTGAACATGGGCTCGCCCATTAGCGTGCGTCCAGCGGAGCGCTGTTGCCACAGTGAGACTGGCAGAGATGACACAGCTCTACGCTCGCAGTATACACACGACCTTCCCCCAGAACACAAGGCGCTCCGAATGCAAGCGCATGTACGAGCTGGGGGACCTAATCCTACGAATATCTATCCTCACAACGGATTGCACACAATGTGATATGAGGCAGATATAAGATGCCACACAAACGTTATTCGTGAAAGTGACCACTAGCGACCAGCATTCTTGGCTGTCGCGCAGGAGGTTCAGGTTCGATTCCCGGCTCTGCCAAGCTATTTAATTTTAGTCTGAGGGCTAGAACAGGGTTTGCTCAATCTCGTGAGGCAAAGCTGGGAAGATGTAGGTAAAATTCCTACCTCAGTCATCCTGAAAGTGGTTTCTCATTTATACTCCGGGCAAATGCCGGGATGGTTCCTAACTTAAGGACACGGCCGCCTCCTTCCCAATCCTCACCAGAATAATAATAATAATAATACACACACTCTAATACAGGCACCACAGTAACCCAGATTTTCAGACAAGTACACGGGGCTAAAGTACCAATATGTCCAAGCCCCTCAAATGAAACAACAATTACAACGTTATTATATCACATGACGTAATCTACACCCCAAGCCATTCTGAGTAACATTGCTTGGTAGCCCTTTATAAGGTAATAGAAACAGAGAATACAATTTTTGGGATCAGTTTTTGTTTATTGGAGACCACCTTGTGGTGTACTGGCTAGCACATTGCTGTCCATTCTTGGCTGTCACTGCGGAGTCCCGGGTACGATTCCCAACAAATGTAATTCTGGTCTGAGGGCTGGAACACGGTACACTCAGCCTCGTGATGTAAACCTAGGAATATGTGGGTTGGATTCCTACCTTAGCCATCCTGGAAGTGGTTCTTCTGTGGATTCGCACTTCTACTCCAGGCAAATGCCGGGATGGTACCTAACGTAAGGCCACGGCCGCTTCCTACGCAAATCCTTCCTCAATTACAAATATACACACTAGTAGAGACATCACAGTGTCACAGGTTATCAGATAAATTCCACACACACCCAAATACACGGGGCTACATGACCACGATGTCACAAAGCCCTTACAACAATAATAATCAACAACAGCAACAACTCTTGCTGTCACCCATGATGTCCAGATTCGATTCACGGCTCAATCAAGACATTTAGTTCTGGTCTTAGGGTTAGAACCGGGTACTCTATGCCTCGTGAGGTAAGTCTGTGAAGAGGTGAGTTTTATTCGACTCAATTTTAAAAAAGAAAACATATTTGCCGACAACACAACAACACAGGTTATCAGATTTTGTGTTTTCACGTACTTCTGTATTCGAAAGATTCTTTAAAAGGCCGTATACCCTGAAAAATATTGTTCTTGCCTCGCTGTTCGACTGCCACTCGACTTGCTACGGAACATTGTTATGAGTTCAAAACTTCAGCTCACAGCACTAACTTCTATAAGCTCCACTACTGAATTGATACAGCCATTCTGTCACTGTTATCTTCCCCAGCGAAACTAAATATTTCAACACCTAACCATTCTTCGCTCTAATTATCCCTTCAGTTCAAGAGCAGATGATATCTCCCGAACGGCTGGTCGTATCGTCATGGGGTTTGCACAGTCAGCTTCAAAATGTTTAGCTCTGTAACATAGGTTCATCTAAATAATTGGATAATTAATGATTTTCGTGCGCGGAGAGAAATAGGGATTTCGTACGGCACAGCGAGCCCAGATTGCGTAGTTAACTAGGCAACGCCGCGCTATGCAATTGGCTGGCGCGGGTGAGCGCGTGAATCTGGCTCCTCCCTTATGTTCACAGTTGTTTTGGGCCTGGTATAACTGCCAAGGAAGCCACTCTCCACGATCGAAGCAGTGCCCTGAGTTCTGTAAAGAAGCCACAATCCAAGAAATCAGAACATTGCATCGGCTTTCATATCACGATGCTCGCAAGAGGTACCGTGATATTAATGCCCCCGAATTTCGGGTGACGTTTGTGGCCGCAGCGACGCCCTCATTCGCCCCTGCTGTCACAGTTCCCAGTGTAGTACCCTCGACGTCCGGTAATTCAGCAGATTTGAAATCACCCCTCGCTGTACCAGCTAAAATTGTCTGCCCGAAGGAGGTCCCACAACCTTCTTCGGGCAAGGAAAAGAAGGCGACAGTTATACCATCTAAACCGGCGAAATCGGAGAAGTCCTCTTCTTCTTCTTCTTCTTCTTCTTCTTCTTCTTCGAACCGGTCGGCTAACATGTCTTCCTCAGTTAACAGGGGAAAGAAGAGTTTGCCGACCAGGGCTGGTCCTTCTTCCAGTCCACCCGATATGACAAAAGTAGTAGTGGAGATGAGAGAGAAGCTTCGTCGCCATCTCTCTCGCCCTCCTCCTGACGGAGTGGCTACTGACTCTGCTGGCCTTCCCGCTCCCACGACCATCAAGGGAGGGAAGCCGGCTGAAGCCAAACTCGTCCGTATGGAGGAACTCCCCTACAAATAGGAAAATACATCAGCGGAGGAGAGAGGAACGGTTCAGCGCCGTTTCTCTTCCTCTCCTAGAGACAGGGCTGCTCAGGTATCTGCTGGCCATTCCACTCCCACCACCACCAGTGGATCGGTGTCAGCAGGAGCGGCCATGTTTTGTAAGGAACTGGCGGGAAGCGACCATCTACTTCCCCAAATAGACGTCAGCGCCGATCAAGAAAGAAATCTCTTCGGGACATGTCGGGGACAGACACCCAGTCTTCGGACCGGGAGAAAGTCCCTCGACACCGCTCTCGCTCTTCCCCAAGAGCGAGACTCGTGAAGTCCGACGAGGACCGCGCGCCATCCAGGGGACTGCCCGCTCCATTTTCTTCGTCTTCGGACCGAGATGTGGAGATTGAGGTGCGCTCTCCTGCCCCATCATATCCAACTAGAGATGGGGAATGGTGGCAAACGGTCAAGCGTAAGTAGAAGACCCACTTCTACTTACAAGGGAACTGTAATAGCTATTCTGGTCATCTCAATGAGTTACGTCAATTAATATCTTCGTTTTCGGCAACCATTGTCTGTCTTCAGGAATCCAGGTTTCGTCCTGGACGTGAGACAATAATGCGTTACTTCAACCTCTTCTCTGAAGACCCGGTGGATGGAGCTGTGGCTGTCGGTAGCGTCTGCATTCTCGTCCACTCTAGCCTCATTAGTGAAGAGGTGCCGTTGCGTACTCAGCTAGAGGCAGTTGCAGTTCGTGCTTCGTCGCCAGTAATGGCAACAGTATGTAACGTGTACATTCCACCTGATTCTCAACTGGATTGAAACCAGCTGGTGGATCTAGTATCTCAGCCCCCCCCCCCTCCTTTTCTCCTTCTGGGATATGTTAATGCCCACAACACCATCTAGGGCTCCGCTACCACTAGTGATGGAGGGAGAGATTTTGAGAGACTGATCAGGCGCTGGAGCTGTATTTGTTAAACACAGGGGAACCTACGCACTTCTCTATTGCACACGGCACTTATTCAAATGTCGATATCACCTTGTGCTGTCGTGCGCTGGTTCCCCTGCTACAGTGGGGTGTACACGACGACATTTGTATTAGTGACCATTTCCCGATTATCGTTACTCTTCCGAACCAGAGAGCCATCGAATTACCAAGTCGATGGCTTCTCCGTCGGGCTGATTGGACAACTTTCACAGCACGTGCTGATTTTGCCGAAGATACCTTTGAGAGTATCTATGATCATACCATTCACATAAGGCATGGTATTTCGGCTGCTGCTGAGGAAACAATACCTTCCTCATCCGGCAACTCCCACCGGAAACTTGCCCCTTGGTGGACAGCCGAGATTGCAGCAGCCTTTAAAGATCGTCGACGTACTTTCAAATGCTATCGGAGGCAAAACACTATGGCCAACCTTATCACCTTCAAAAGGATGCGTGCTAGAGCCCGATATCTGATTCGGGAGAGTAATAAAACGACGTGGGAAAAGTACGGTATGTGTTGTTTATGACGACACATACTCCTTCATCTCAAGTGTGGACTAAGCTTCGTCGGATCTCCGGACTCCCGATATCATTGATGGCACACGGAGTCTCCATCATCGGAGACATCATCACGGACCAACTCGCCATTGCCAACCGTATTGGATCGCACTTCAATGATGTATCCTGTTCTGGGAGTTACGATCCTACGTTTCTGACTCTGAAGCGGGAGGCGGAGGCTCACCCCTTGTCCTTTACCACTGCTGATTTGGAGTCCTACAATGTACCATTCTCTGAAAGGGAACTGCGCAGTGCGCTTTCACTGTGTAGGGATACGTCTCCCGGACCGGATAACATACAGAATCAAATGTTAAAACATCTGTGCGAATCCAGTATAAAGCAATTGTTGGTCCTCTTCAATCGTATATGGATTGATGGGCAGTTTCCATCTCAATGGCGAGAGTGGATCATGATACCGGTTCCCAAGGCTGGAAAGGATCCCAAACTTGTCAGCAGCTACAGGCCTCTCAAATGCCCTATGTAAGCTGCGAGAGAAGATGGTGAACCATCGACTGGTGTGGTTCTTGGAAGAGAGAGGCTTACTGTCAGGGTACCAGTCTAGATTTCGCTCCCATATGTCCACCACCGTCCATCTGGTGCGACTTGTGAGCGCCATACAGGAGGCATTTCTCCGAATTACCTACGACACCATATGGTGCTACGAGATCCTTTCCACCCTTCATGAGTGGGGACTCCGTGGTAATCTACCGACTTTCATTACGAATTTCATGTAGTCCGACTCTTCCGTGTAAGGGTCGGTAGAACATATCGCAATATTATACCCAAGAAAACGAAGTTCCTCAGGGTTCTGTTCTGTCACCTTGTTCGAGGTTGTCATATCTTTTGGCCAAAGATGCTACATTAAGATTGTTATTTTTTTCTCTATTATCTTTTTTCCACTGTTGTAAAATTAACTGTCATGGCATCCAGAAGTGTCAATAAATGGTTGTTTTGAATTGATATATTTTCCTTAAATATAAAAGAAGAAAGAATCTGCGATACGCCGGTGAGCGTAAAAGTAAAATAAGTGGCGACCAGTGATAGGATAAATATATCAATATATTTTAATTATGGAGACAACCCAACGTGAACTGGATCGAGCGATAAAGCTACGTAAGGTAACACGGGCGGCGTTTTCGAGGCAGTTGAATAACCTCAAAGGTGAAATTGATGACGTCCAGATGACAGCTCATGAAAAGCGAAGGAAAGTTCAGGTTTCCCTTTCTTTACTTCGGAAGAAAAATGATGAGCTCCTGCAGCTGGATGGTAAGGTCATAAGTCTAAAACTTGACGTCGGCCAAGAGGACTTGGACGACGAATGTAGACTTGCCGATGACTATCAACGTCAATTTCTTGATATAGAGGTGAGTGTAGAATATATTCTACCTTCAGGAGGTATCGCTCAAGACAACAGTGATTGTAGCAGTGTAGATCTTGTGAGTAAGAGAAAATTCAAACTACCTAAATTAGAACTAAGGAAATTTGATGGCGATGTAAAACAGTGGATACAGTTCAGGGGCCAGTTTGAAAAGATAGACAAGGATCCGGATATTGCACCGGAAGATAAGTTTCAATACTTAATGCAAGCTACAGTGAAAGGGTCTCGTGCTCGAGAAATTACTGAAAGTTTTCCACCTATTGGGGAAAATTATACGAAGGCAGTAGAATGTTTAAAGAGCAGGTTCCGTAGAGATGATCTGTTGGTTGAAGTTTACGTAAGAGAGTTGTTATCTTTAGTTCTTAAGAAATCTTCCACTCCCGGTGATGGCAATTCAATGTGTAGCCTTTATGACAACTTGGAATCGCACATACGGTCACTTGAAACCTTAGGTGTTACAACAGATAAGTGTGCATCTATGTTGTATCCTTTAGTAGAGTCATGTTTGCCTGAGGAGTTTTTTAGGGCCTGGCAAAGAAGTTCCAATTTTGCACACACACGTGATTCGAAAGATAGGTTAGACAATCCTGATAATATTGTTAGTGAAGTACTTAAACTAGGAGGTAGGGCCGTGGCACGATACTTAGAGGTGATGTTTAATGTGTCCATAAACAATGTGCAAATCCCGGATGACTGGAAAAGAGCTACGGTAGTCCCAATATTTAAGGGAGGGAGCAGATTTGAATTGGGCAACTACAGGCCGGTTAGTCTTACGTCCATCGTTTGTAAACAGATGGAGCATCTCATTTGCGACTACTTGAGGGAACAGTGGGAAACATTATCATGGTTTAATGATAGGAAACATGGATTTCGGAAAGGTTACTCATGCGAGAGTCAGATGCTATCACTTTTTCAAGATATTAGCGAATCGTTAGACGATGGAGTTTCAGTCGACGCCGTAGTTATAGATTTTTCGAAAGCATTTGATGTCGTGCCGCATGACATACTACTCCATAAATTAGCTTCGACGAAGATTGATAGAAGAGTAATTTTATGGATCCAAGAATTTTTGACGGGTCGTTCCCAGAAAGTGAAAGTTGAAGGCCGATTCTCGGATGAAATTACCGTAACGTCGGGTATCCCTCAGGGCAGCGTAATCGGAACTTTGTTATTTTTGGCGTTTATAAATGACTTACCAAATGGGATTCGCAGTGACTGTCGATTGTTTGCGGATGATTGTGTAATATATCGAAAGATACATGACTCACAAGACAATGCAGTATTTCAAGATGACCTGAACCTGGTCTATAAGTGGGCGATTGAAAATAAAATGAAAATAAACACAAGAAAATGTAGTCTAATAAAAATAGGGAAAGTGCGAAGGCAAGATTTTCAATATAACATTGGCTCGGAAATTCTTGTAGAAGAAGATTCTTGCAAATATTTGGGCGTTCACGTAAGAAATTATATGAAATGGAGTAGTCATATAGGA
This sequence comes from Meconema thalassinum, assembly GCA_946902985.2. Classification (NCBI taxonomy): domain Eukaryota; kingdom Metazoa; phylum Arthropoda; class Insecta; order Orthoptera; family Tettigoniidae; genus Meconema; species Meconema thalassinum. The sequence goes on from CAMPQE020000020.1 coordinate 5,053,293, forward strand.
TGTGTAGTTTCTAAAGCTTACAAATCCCTGCACTTTGTAATGAGGGTATTAAAAGGAAGTAGTACCTCTGCTAAAGAATTAGGATATTTGTCACTTGTAAGACCTATTCTGGAATACGCCTCGGCGGTTTGGGATCCATATCAAGTAGGGCTCATAAATGAGTTGGAAATGTACAAAGAAAGGCCGCTAGATTTGTTCCCAGTGACTTTAATCCCAGGAGCAGTGTGAGCCGTATGTTAAAGAAACTTGGGTGGGAATCACTTGAGGCTAGGAGAATGAAATCTAGACTCTGCGCTATGTACAACACGTATACAAATCAACCAGCATGGGGTGAGCTTAGCAAACGCATGGAAAAGCCTACTTACATGGGTAGGAGCGATCACCCTTTCAAGGTTAAGGGCCGACCACAGCGAACAAATTATGGCAAATATTCTTTCGTAAACCGTGCCATTGAGAATTGGAACTCTCTACCTGCCGCAGTCTTAGAGCCTTTTCCCAAACATATAGGTGTGTTTAAGAAAAGACTGACTATTTGTGTAAATACTCCAGTTTAATTGTTAGTGAATTGTTATGTACAATTATTTATTTGTTATGTATATCTAATTTGCCACCGGGGGACCACCCCCAATTGCAAATAAACGAATGAATGAATGAATGAATCTCATGCTATTCATGAAAAGGGAAGTGGAAGCCGAGGAACGGATCAGTTTAGCAATTTCCGGTTTTGGAATCAAAGATAATAACAGGAGTAGAGACCAACCCAAATTGTCAGAGCACATTGCTACTGCAGCTGACTTGTTAAACACTAACCCAGTTGAGGAGAGGAGAGGGTACTGTATTTTTTGTGGAGGTCAATATGATGCCCTTAATTGCTTTAATGCACACTAATTAGGTCTATCTGAGAAACAGAAGGTCCTAAAGGACAAGGGTGGGTGTTTTAAGTGCTTTAAGAAGGGACACTGTGTCAATAAATGTAAAGCCGTAGTACGGTGCATTATTTTTAGTAAGAGCCACCAAGTTCTGATGTGCCCTGATTTACCTCAGAATAAACAAAATATATCCCATAATAATGTCGAACACAGGCAATCCGGGGGGAAGAATGAACAAAAGACAAATTCGCTGAGTAATATTTCTAAATACCCTAAAGTTATTTTGCAAACTTTGGTTATAAAGATGAAAGGTATTGGCTCTTCCTTCTTTGTTAGAGCCTTAATTGACTCAAGATCCCCAAGATCCTACGTTAAGAAAGACATTGTTAAAAGATCAGGTTACACTCCAGTCAGAACTGAAACAATTAAACATGACCTTTTTGGGGGAGTGAAACCGAGTGTTAATGAACATTCATGTTACAAAGTAGAAATTGAAAGCCTGGATGGAAAATATCAATGTAATTTTGAAGTATTGGATCAGGTTTTAATATGTAATGGCATCCCTTCGGTCAAGAAAGGACCTTGGTTGAATGAACTTGAGGAAGGGAATATCAGCCTAACAGATATTGGGGATCAGTCTAGGCCTGTGGACTTGCTGATTGGAGCGGATGTAGCGGACAAACTTCTGACAGAAAATATTAAAGTTCTATCTTCTGGTTTGGTTGCTCTGGAAACAAATTTAGGCTGGACTTTGATGGGGAAAGTTCCACAACAATCTTCTGTTAACTTGGCAGAAGAAGTTACAGCTCTGTTTGTTAATGAGATCAACGATCGCTGGAGCCTAGATACCATTGGAATCTCAGACTCAGCTGTTAAAATGTCCAAAAATGAAAGACAGCTTCAAATTAGAGATGATTTTCTAAGAGGTATTACTGTAAATGATGAGAGACGTTACGAAGTTTCATTGCTATGGAAAGAAGATAGCTTGGCTCTTCATAGTAACAGGGAGCTAGCACTCAAAAGGTTAGAATCTACCACTAGAAAGCTTCAGTCTCAAAATCTTCTCATTTCATACGATGCAGTTCTAGCTGAGTGGGAAGAAATGGGAATTATTGAAGAAGTACCAGTCAAAGAAGTAGGGAATTATGGACACTACCTACCAAATCGAACTGTTATTAAGGAGAATAGCACCACCAGAGTTCGTCCTGTATTTGACGTGTCAGCAAGAGGTAGAAATGCTCCTTCTCTCAATCATTGTTTAGAGTGTGGACCCAATCTGATTGAACTGATTCCTTCCCTGTTACTAAAATTTCGGGAAGGGAGATTTGGGGTGACAGCTGATGTAGAAATGGCTTTTCTACAAATAAGTGTTCGTCAAGAAGACAGAGATTTTCGTAGGTTCTTCTGGTGTGATCCAAATGACTGGAAGAATATAAAGATATTTCGGCATCGGAGGGTGGTATTTGGATTAAAAAGTAGCACTTTCCTTTTAGGAGCAGTTCTTGATTACCATTTGGACAAGGCAATGGAAGATTGTCAATATAGTAAAGGACAGATATCAAGACTTAAACAGAGCCTTTATGTGGACAATGTTGTAACCAGTGTTGATACTGAATCAGAACTGAAAGAATTCATTAATGAAGCACGTGATATAATGCAGGAAGGAAAGTTCGACCTCAGAGGTTGGCAGGCCAACAATGATGCTTTCATTCTTGTAGGACGGACAGCGGTGCTAGGTTTACGATGGGATTTGGAATCTGACAATTTATTGTTAAACTTGGAATGGTTACAGAACCATGAATTGGGAGTGATCACGAAAAGATCCATTCTGTCAGTTGCACAAAAGATATTTGATCCGATTGGCATAGTTATTCCAGTACTTCTAGTTCCTAAATTGTTATTACAAAAGATATGGCTAAGTGGTATATCTTGAGATGAAGAGGTTACTACTGATATTAAGGACCAATTTGTAACCTGGTGTTTAAGCCTTTTTCTCCTGAAAGAGATGAGAATTCCACGCTGGTTTCATTATTCCAAGAACCACAGGGATGTCAGTCTACATATTTTGTGTGATGCTAGTGCACAGGCCTACGCTGCAGTAGTCTTCATACGACTACAAATTGACGGTGAGAGTAAGGTAGAGCAAGAGTAGCCCCATTAAACACAGTCATCATTCCCCGACTGGAACTAATTGCTGCAACAGTGGGAGCTAGATTAGGTAATGCAGTGCTAGAAGGACTAAACTACCAAGATGTCAAGTTGAATTTCTAGACTGATTCGACAACGGTTTTAGCATGGATTCTATAGGAAGAAACATGGACTGTGTTTGTCAACAACCGTGTTAAAGAAATCCATCGGTTGACTTTACCAGAAATGTGGAGATATGTTCCTGGCCATTTGAATCCTGCAGATCTTCCTTCAAGAGTTGTCTGGCAGAAACATTGTTAGCACTTCAATGGTGGGAGGGGCCAGAGTTTTTACGAAAGGACCGGCCAGAGTGGCCTGGTGAATTTCCACCTGCAGAGGCAGAGCTGATTTTGCAAGAAAAGAGAAAATCAACTCAAATAATGAGTTACTTTGTAGATACTTCATGTATCACCCCAAAACATGTAAATAATGATCAGTGCAGGTACCACGATTTTAATTGGCATTACTTATATTTTTCAAGCTATGGAAAAATAATTCGGTTGGTTGCTTGGATAAAGAGGTTTATCCAAAATACGCGAAGAGCAAACCTTACAAGAGCTCGTGGAGAATTATCATGTGAGGAGATAATGTCAGCAGAAAAAATAGTCGCAAGATTGGTACAGGAAGAGCCTTTCTCTTCAAAAAATGACAAAAGTCTCATTAGCCTAAATGTGTTTAGGGATGAGAAGGGATGTCAAGAGTAACCACTAAAAGTGGTAGAGCTGTAAATACACCAAAGAGATTAGATTTATGATTACTGTATTTTGAGGTAATTATAGTTATTTAGGTATGGTTGAGTTGTTCTTCCACCAACTCAAGGTGGGAGTGTGTCATATCTTTTGGCCAAAGATGCTACATTAAGATTGTCATTTTTTTCTTTATTATCTTTTTTCCACTGTTGTAAAATTAACTGTCAAGGCATCCAGAAGTGTCAATAAATGGTTGTTTTGAATTGATATATTTTCCTTAAATATAAAAGAAGAAAGAATCTGCGATACGCCGATGAGCGTAAAAGTAAAAGAGGTTGCCATAAACGGCATTGTTACCGCCACCGGGCCCACGATAGTTCCATCGCTGTATGTAGCCGATTTAGCTCTGCTTTACAGCTCTGGAAGTATGTCAATCGTGGAACGGCAATTGCAGATAGCTATTAACCGGGTCGACAGGTGGGCTCACGACCGGTTTTCATCAGCGAAATCCTCCGTCGTCCATTTTCGTCGGCTCCGAAGGCTACACTTACACCCTGAACTACATCTCAGGTATGCTGCGTTGCCGTTGGTTGACACTTATCGCTTCTTGGGGCTCCATTTTGACAGCTAATTAACGTGGCAGCCCCATATACGGCAACTAAGAACGACGTGTCTCAGGAAACTGAACATGCTCAAGTTTCTTAGTAGCACTACGTGGGGGGCTGACGGAGCGGTGCTGCTACGGTTCTACCAAGCCCTCGTCGTGTCCCGGCTAGACTATGGTTCTGCGGCTTACGGTTCAGAAAGACCGGCAACCTTGAAAATGCTGGACAGTATCTACCATAGTGGCGTTAGGCTGGCTACTGGTGCCTTCCGGACCAGCCCGATACCCAGCCAACTCGTCGAATCGGGTGATCCACCTCTAAATTATCGACGCCATCTTATGCTTTTGGCATATACTACTAATGTGCGTCAGTACCCAATACGACCAGAGGTACGCCAGCCAGCCTCGAACCACTCGGCCTGTTGGTATTAGACTCGATAGCTCGTGTACTGAAATAGGAGTGGCTGTGGGCCCTAGCCTACTTTTCACATTTTGCAAAAATGAGGAAAAAGTAGACTGTCTGCCTGTCTGTGTGTGTGTCCCCCCCCCCCCTATCAACTCCTAAACGGCTGCAGCAATCAAAACCAAATTTAGTATGAGTAAAGATGTGCACCGGAATATCTCACGTCCATATTTGTAAATGATGTCAGTGCTACCAACTGCTGAAAAACGCACTAGAAATTTGAGCTCCATGTTGGATATCTTGCAAGGTATGCATGGGAGCTATTCCAAAATTGGCACACATTTAGATAATACTATTTCAGTTTAATTTCCAGGAGGCCATACATGACAATGTTGCCAACATAATTTTAAGCCTTCTGATAGGTCCAATGTTTAAATGCATATAACTTTTACACTATCAATGGGATTTCAACCAAATTTTGTATGTAAAATGTGTACATAAACAGATATGACTGAGCGTATTCTTAAGAGCCACCAAGGCTGCCAACTGTTAATAATTGCTCACTCTATTTTTTTTTATCCAAATACCAATATATCAGAAAGTATGCAAGCCGACAGCTTTAAACTATGCACACGTATATTCTGACATTTTAGATTAATTTGGAGTAACTTATATACATCAGTTCTACCAACATGATTATAAGCCTGCTGATAGTACCAATTTTTAAATACATGTAACTTCTATACTATCAGTTAGATTTCAACCAAATTTCGAATGTGCTATGTGTAACATAACAGATATGACTATAAGTATTGTTAAGAGCAATCAGGGCTGCCAACTGTTAATAAATGCTGTCTATATTTTTTACCCTAATATCAATATATCAGAAAGTATGCAAGCCAACAGCTCTATACTTTGCACACGTATAGCAACTGACTTTCTAGATTAATTTGGAGTAATTAATATAAGTCAGTGCTGCCAACATGATTCTATGCCTGCTGATAGGTCCAATTTTAAAATACATGTATCTTCTTTAGTAACAAATGGATTTCATCCAAAATTGGCACAACAAGATATCATAAAATTTCAGATTATTTCTGAACAGCACACGCATGCTATTGTTGGCAACATGCTTTTACGCGTGCTGATAGATCCAGTGTCTAACTGCATGTAACGTCCATTGGACTTCAACCAAATGTTGTATTCTGTACCTTAAGAGATGGAAATAAGAATATATTCAGTCACCAGGGCTGCCAACTGTAGTGCGTTATTAGGCTACATTACACCAGGTATGTTTTGGACTAATTAGATATTTCGATATTACCAACTTAATTTCGTCATTATTCTAGATAGGTTCATATACCGTAGAATAATCATTGGCATGAAAAGTAGGCTGTATAGTTCTTCACGGAACGTCTTGTCTTACTTACGAAACCACCCAACCATCTTCTTCTTTCCTGGCGTTTATCCCAGTACAGAGACCGCTGCTCTACCACCCAACCATCAGAATATAATAAATAGGGGCCGGATTTTGGTGGTTTTTAAAATTGTCATTTTAGGTTTTCAAAAACATAAAATTGTTCTTTTTAGTTTTTTATTAGGTAGAATGGGTTTTTACAATAGGTTCATATGTTTAAGGGGTAGCGAAAGTTGACATACATTACATAAGGCTTAAAATTAATACCTCATTGTTAGAAGACAATCTTATTGCAACGAGAGAGTAAATATTTTACATAATGATGCGTAATCAATTCGCCTCCGTGGCTTAGGCGGCAGCACGCCGGCCTCTCACCGCTGGGTCCGTGGTTCAAATCCCGGTCACTCCATGTGAGATCTGTGCTGGACAAAACGGAGGCAGACAGGTTTTTCTCCGGGTACTCCGGTTTTCCCTGTCAAAATTTCATTCCAGCATCACTCTCCACTATCATTTCATTTCATCTGTCATTCATTTAATCATTGCCCCAGAGGAGTGCGTCAGGCCTCGGCAGCCGGTACAGTCCATATCCTCGCCGCTCGATGGGGGCTTCATTCATTCCATTCCTGACCCGGTCGGAGACTGGAAGCAGGCTGTGGATTTTCATTTTCATGCGTAATCAAATTATCACCGATAACTTTACACTTTTAGGGATTGCAATAAAGCCAAGGATGTCAGAGATGATTTTCACACTCTATCTCGTTCAAATAATGTTGATTCTTTACAATATTGGATTCTTGGGAATAATAAGAGATTTATTCGCTCTTTCCTCTCTGTAAATAACCAAACAATAATATATAAGCTGGAAAGTGCTGAAAATATTTCATGTTTCCATTAGGTAGGATTGCTTTCAATCAACTGGAGCTAGGAATAAACACTATCTTCACATTTAATTTCAAGGATTATGGACACAATTTGAAATATACTACAATAAATGGTACAAAACTGCAATTAGTTATTTTTAGGTACTCGCGTATTCTTTAGTTCATTAGGTAGTACGGAATTTCAGTGTGATTCGTAAAAGTATTTAGAAGTATGGGAAAAATAGATAAGAACCTAAGAATCCGGTTCCTAATAATAGACTAACTGCGCTCCGATAGTATAAGGTAGTTTCTCTGTTGCTGGATAGCGAATTTTTGTACAAACTCAATTGTCTAGAATAATGAAAAATATAATAATAATAGTATACTAATAATAATCATTATTGACTAATAATTATGAAAATAATAATAACTGTCTAATGATGATAATAATAATAATAATAACAATAGTCTAATAATAAGTATTTCGCTGTCCTCTTGGAGTGACGATGTGGGTAGTCATAATATAGCCTTATTCTGAAAGAAGAGACATGAAATGATTGTCAATGATATGTAAGCCAACCGAAATTTGATTAAACTAGAGAATCGTCTGTACTCCCCTCTCCAACTCCAGGCAGCTTGAAATGTATAAATTTTATATGTGGACTCAAACCTCATGTCTCGGTGATAATCAACGTTGAAGTACAAACAAACACTACGGTGTTCCCGCAACTTAGATCTACTTAGTTATATACGGAAAATGTGCCACGGAACCGCTTGATAGCACTGTGCTTTGACCATTGCCCTACCTCACAAATCGTGTACGGTATCCCAAAGAAATTTTGATCAACCGATCACAACGAGGGGACGGAGTCGCGCAGCTTCTTTTGGGGTACAGGATCTCTACATTAGCTGAAACAGAAGGCTGGCGTGCTGTGAGGTGAGCGGGAAAATGGGATTGAGTGAGTAAATGCATGCACGTCGTCCCAATAAAAATAACAGCTACATCGCACGCCTTCTGCTTGACCTTGAGACGTCATAATGCAGCCTTGTAACAATACAATCCCGTTAAATTTGTAACGTTCCGTTCCGTCTGTTTGTTCCGTTATTATAAGTAGAATGTTCCGAACTGTAACGTATCGGATATTCCTCTGTTCATTTCGGTACGGGACAACGTAACGTTCCACCCGTCTCCAATACGCTGTACCGGTACAGGCTCGGCTAACATTCCACTGTTCCAGATACCGGGTACGGTTTCAGAATCAGTTCCGTTCCAGGACGGTAACGTTACGCTTGGAACAGACAGCGGTAACGTTACAACTTGGAAATAACCTTGGAGATAACGGAATTTCTCCGTTCCACATAGACAAGAGTTCCGTTCCGCGTTACGTTCTGTTCCGGGTCCCTGCTTACATTTTCCCAGATGATGCTGAAGTTGTTCTCGTTCAACTGACAGACAAACGTTGGACCGTGTAAATAAATTAGCGTTTACACGTTGTAATTCCTTTCTGTAGCGAGGTATATCTGCTGCCGTATATTGTTCTCCAGCTCCACTAGAGTACGGGTAATTGATCTGTACACTTTGAATGTTAAATTAACCCACAATTGAACAACAAACGGGCAAACACGCAGAGGTGCAGGAGAAGCGACATAACATAGTGTAACGATGTCCGTCTGTCAGCTGAAGGCGAACATCTTTAGTATCTTCTGTGAAAAGAAAAGTTCTAACCTTTTACTGGTGACATGAGGTCATCCAGATTCCCAAGAAATAAAAGAACATCTGTGATTCTTTAATTAAATCTTGCAGCTGTTGTTTATGCTACCTTCTTATCTGTGCGCTGACACTACACACCCTTGTTGATGAAAGTTTAGTGACTTAATGGACTTTAATGACCCTGGTTAGCTCACCTCCGCCTCGCGCAACCCCGCCGACCGAGCTCGGTTGGCTGGTGGAAGGCGCCCGCGCCCGGCAGCCGGCCGCTGGTCCCGCTCCAGCAAAAGAATCTCACAATAATGTAGATGAGATAATACTTCCTATAGGAATACCCTGTGTTCCTTCTGATGTGTCGCTCATAGTGTTATTGACCTTAACTGCCATTCCCTTGCTTTTTAGGTAGCTTTTTGATGTGTAACATCTTTCCACTCGGTATCTGGATATTTTTGTGGCACTCAGTAGTTGGACATTTTTGTGGGAGTGATTTTGTAAAAGAGACGGAAGTGGATGGGACGGAAGTGCATGGGACGGAAACAATGAGCGCGCGCGGTGCCGGAGATCGGTACAACGACGTATTGTATGCCATGTGACTATGTGGAATATAAATCGCATACGGTTTACCTCAAGGTTTGGAGGCCCCATTAAAGAAATTCTTACAATAAATCATCTTCAAGATGTCGCTCTTTGGTGTGAAAATATTCATTATATCATATTTGCTGAAAACAATTACGATTTATTAAATCTTCATACTTTTGCTCTATTCTTATTTAATGTAAGCACTCGATACCTCGAGTGCTATATCGCAACAACCAACACTCCAGACAACGTAGGAATTCAGTATATTAACACCGACTACTAACAATAATTGAAACTCCCACGAGAAACAGGCGATACCGATTATACGTGCCATCTAGCGGTTCGCGCTGACAACTACGAACTCTATTTCAATCAGCTTTTGGGCTTGTAACTTTTGGGCTATCATGCGAACTCTGGTGTCAAGTGATTGAAACAAATGACATGGTACATGTTCGAAGTCTTCGTATCAGTAATTTTTTATTTATTTAATCAATTTACCCTCTAGGTTGGTGGTTCCCACGGACTCAGCGAGGGAACTCACCACTACCGCCGCTATGGGGAGTGTCCTGGAGCCTGGAACATCTGGTCGGGAGGGATACAACTGGGGAGATGTGATCAGCACTCCGCCCAGGCGGCCTCACCTGCAAAGCGAAAAGGGGCCTCATGAGGGATGGGAAGGGATGGAAGATTGGGATGGATAGGCGAGGAAGAGGGAAGGAGGTGGCCGTGGCCTTACCATCCCGGCATTTGCCCGAAGACGAAGTGGGAAACCACGGAAAACCACTTCGAGGATGGCTGAGGTGGGAATCGAACCCCCTCTACTCATTTGGACCACCCGAGGCTGAGTAGAGCCCGTTCCAGTCCTCATACCACTTTTCAAATTTCGTGGTAGAGCCGGGAATCGAACCCAGGACCTCCGGGGCGGCAGCTAACCATGCTGACCGCTTCGCTACGGAGGCGACCGTATCAGCGACCGTATCAGTATTTAAATGGTAAAATGCCTTAATATCAAACATTGTAAGTAATCGGCATTGCCGGTATTATGTTTCTGCACAATGGCTATTCAAATATTAACCCTCATAACGGTAATGCAGTCATGAATATAATATAATCGTTGCGGTTATACGAGAATTGAGCAAACCTTCATGAACTATTACTCAATACATTCTATTTACTCACAAGAGGGCCCATTCATAAGGCATTTTAAACTCAATTTCACGCAGGAACATTATCGAAACAAGCAAAATATAAATGAAACTTAATTTCGTAATGCAGTATTATCGGAACGTGGAAATAAGTCACCATCTTGTGCAGAGAATTTGCGTAGGGGAAATAGCCGTGGGGTTATTGCTTATGGACTGAGAATCTAGAGATCTCGGGTTCGAATCCCGGACAGGGTAGATATTTTTGCTACCAGATTATCATTTTAAACGATATTTATCATATCCATATTTACGTGTTGGTCTGTGAATGAATAGGACCTGTTTATAAGGAATTTAAGGTTATGAGCGGTGTCGCGTCTATTAATCTAGTTGATCCATATCATATTCATTGTTTAGGCTAGTGCTGGTGGAAGCTACAAATCATCTAATAAAATGAGTTCCGTATTATAAACAACAATATCTGCAAAACACTCCCTTTTACAATAGATTAATATTTGTGCCAATAACACTATAAAATACCGGAGTATCAACAATTTCACGTGAGGTTTCTTCTGTGTTAGATGTTACACATCATGTGCGACTACTGTAAGGCTCGTCATTTTTTTGAAAAGTTGTACTTACAATAGTTTCTTCCAAACCTTGTGTTCGTTTGTTGCTATGACTAATTTCACTCTGTTTAGTATAGCACTCCTGCGCAGAAACTCTCGTCGCATTGACTGGCTGCGCGGCTCAGCGGTAACGTTCTTGCCTGCTGTGTCCAAGGTTGCAGAATCGAATCCTGGCACCGTTAGCTGGCATTTGAGGGTGCGCAAATGCGAGGGAACCATGTCAGTAGATTTACTGGCACGTTAAAGATCCACTTCGGGGCAAAATTCCGGCATCCCGGCGTCTCTAAGAGCCGCAGTAGTTAAAAGGGACGTAAAAACAATAACATTATTTTTTATTATTATTACAAGCTGTACCCGGCATGCGTTGCAATGCCAATCAAAGAAAGTGTTGGCGTTGAAATTCTGTTTCTTGAAGTGCTTTTGGATACACAACATGTTTTTCAATTTCCGTTAACTGCCTCTATGCTATCGTAAAATGGATTTTCTAATTTAGAATCATTCGTGGGAGCCTGCACAACAACTTTCAAAAGTTTCATCGCAATCGGATGAATGGCATATGCACGTATACGGGTTTTTGTTTAAACGATTCGCGCCCTGTCACTCATCTGTTGAATCTAGTCGTGCGCTACCTACTGTAAAATGTATTTACTAAGTTTGAACCCGTCACGTAAGTGTCCACAACATCTCACCCAAGTTTCATCGCTATCGTACTAATGGGATATGAAGACATAGGGGACTGTATTGAAACGCTCCGCGTGTCGTCGTTCATTTGTCGAATATACTCGTGTGCTACCTACTGTGAAATGTATTTACTAAGCCAGAAACCTTCCTTGGAGTGTCCACCATATTTCACCCAAGTTTCACCACTAACGGCAGAATGGTATATGGCCTTATACGGGACTTTGTTGAAACGCTTCGCGCGTCGTCCCTCATTTGTTGAATCTTCTTGTGCGCTGCCAATTGTATAGTGGATTTACTAAGCCAGAAACCTTCCATGAAGTGTACAGAACATCTCACCCAAGTTTCATAGCTATCGGACGAATGGTATATGAATGCATACGGGACTTGGTTGAAACGCTTCGCGTGTCGTCGCTCATTTGTTGATTCTACTCTTGCGCTACGTATTGCAATATGGATGTACTCTGCCAGAAACCTTCCCTGGAGTGTACACAACATCTCACCCAAGTTTCATCGCAATCGGATGAATTGTATGTGAACGTATACGGGACGTTGTCGAAACGCTTCGCGCGTAGTCACTCATTTGTTGAATCTAAACGTGCGCTTCGTATTGTAAAATGGATTTACTAAGCCAGGAACCATTCCTGGAGTGTACACAACAATTCACCCAACATTTATCACTATCAGACGAATGGTATATGACCTTATACGGGACTTTGTTGAAACGCTTCGCGTGTCATCGCTCATTTGTTGAATCTACTGGTGCGCTACCTATTGTAAAATGGATGTACTAAGCCAGAAACCTTCCCTGGAGTGTACACATCTCACCCAAGTTTCATCGCTATCGGATGAATGGTATATGACCTTATATGAGACTTTGTTGAAACGCTTCGCGCGTCGTCACTCATTTGTTGATTCTACTCGTGCTCTACCTATTTTTAAAGGGATTTACTAAGCCAGAATCCTTCCCTGGAGTGCACACAACATCTCAGCCTAGTTTCATCGCTATCGGACGAATGGTATATGAAAGCATACGTGACTTTGTTGAAATGTTTCGCGCGTCATAGCTCATTTGTTGAATCTACTCGTGCGCTGCCTATTGTAAAGTGGATTTACTAAGCCAGAAAATTTCCCTGAAGTGTACACAACATTTTACGCAAGTTTCATAGCTATCGGACGAATGGTATATGAATGCATACGGGAAATTGTTGAAACGCTTTGCGTGTCGTCGCTCATTTGTTGAATCTACTCGTGCGCTATCTACTGTGAAATGTATTTATTAATTTTGAAACCTTCACGTAAGTGTATACAATATCTCACCCAAGTTTCATCGCTATCGGACGAATGGTATATGAACACATAAGGGACTTGGTTGAAACGCTTCGCGCATCGTCGCTCATTTGTTGAATCTACGCGTGCGCTACGTATTGTAAAATGGATTTACTAAGTCAGAAACCTTCCTTGGAGTGTACTCAACATCTCGCCCAAGTTTCATCAAAATCGGATGAATGGTATATGAACGCATACGAGACATACACACCCACACACCCACATACATACTATCACGTAACATTGATTTTTAGCCTACTTTTCACATTTTGCAAGAATGAGGAAAAAGTAGACTTATGAGATCGGGCAAATGTGTGTGTGTGTGTGTCTGTCTGTCTGTCTGTCATTCTGTCTGTCTGTCTGTCTGTCCTTCTGTCTGTCTGTCTGGCTGTGTGTTTGTCCCCCCCCCCTATCAACCCCTAAACGGCTGCAGCAATCGAAACAAAATTTGGTAGCAGTAAAGATCTATACTTAAATATCTCACGGCCATATTTGAAAATGATGCCAGTGCTACCAACTGCTGAAAAATCGGAATTGAAATTTGAGCTCCATGTTGGATATCTTGGAAGGTATCAATGGGAGCTATTTCAAAATTGGCACACGTAGAGATAATAATATTGCAGTTTAATTTCCAGGAGGTCATACATGGCAGTGTTGCCAAAATGATTATAAGCCTCCTGATAAGTCCAAATTTTAAATGCATATAACTTCTACACTATCAATTGGATTTCAACCAAATTTCGTATGTGCTATGTATACATAAACAGATATGACTGAGCGTATTCTTAAGAGCCACCAGGGCTGCCAACTGTTAATAAATGCTCTCAATTTTTAAAAATCCAAATTCCCATATATCAGAAAGTATGCAAGCCGACAGCTTTAAACTATGCACGCGTATAGTACCTGACATTATATATTAATTTGAAGTAACTTATATACGTCAGTGCTACCAACATGATTCTAAGCCTGCTGAGAGGTCCAACTTTAATTACATGTAACTTCCATACTATCATTTGGATTTCAACCAAATTTCGTGTGTGCTATGTATAACATAACAGATATGACTATGCCGATTCTTAAGAGTAACCAGGGCTGCCAACTGTTAATAAATACTGTCTCTATTTTTGTTACCCTAATATCAATATATCAGAAAGTATGCACGCCAATAGCTCTAAACTTTGCACACGTATAGTACCTGGCATTCTAGATTAATTTGGAGTAACTAATATAGGCCTACGCCAGTGCTGCCAACATGATTCTAAGCCTGCTGATAGGTCCAATTTTAAAATGCATGTAACTTCTATACTAACTAATGGATTTCATTCAAAATTGACACAACAATAGATCATATTATTTCAGATTATTTCTGACCAATACATGTATGTCACTGTTGCCAACATGATTTTACGCGCGCTGTTAGATCTAATGTTTAACTGCATGTAACGTCCATGCTATCCATTGGATTTTAACCAAATTTTGAATTCTGTACCTTAAGAGATCGAACTAAGAATAAATTCAGTCACTGCCAACTGTAGTTCTCTATTAGGCTACATTATGCCAGGTATACAGTATTTCCAACTAATTAGAAATTTCGATATTACCAACTTAATTTCGTCATTATTCTAGATAGATCCAATTAGATTAATCATTGGCATGAATCTTAAATTTTAAGAAATGTAGGCTCTTTAGTTCCTCACGAAACTTCTTGTTATATATATAGATTATTATTATTATCATCATCCTCACCAATATTATTATTATTATTATTATTATTCCCGTCACAGTGTCTTCACTAATATCTAGTTTGGGCTTCTTGAAGAAAAAAACATAGTTTAGATTGTTTACTCATATTGCTTAATTACTGGTTCGTCATTATGTGAACAAAGAACAATAACATATTTGAAGTGGTTAACCGACAAGTTACTTGAAAGTGGCGTTGCTAGAACTAATTAAAAATGGAAAATAATAAGCCTTACTCTTTGGCTGTCTTTTATAGAACACTATCAGGTAATTTCACTAAATCTCTACTTAGTATTAATGTCGCCTCCGTAGCGTAGCGGTCAGCATGGTTAGCTGCCGTCCCGGAGGTCCTGGGTTCGATTCCCGGCTCTGCCACGAAATTTGAAAAGTGGTATGAGGACTGGAACGGGGTCTACTCAGCCTCGGGTGGTCCAAATGAGTAGAGGGGGTTCGATTCCCACCTCAGCCATCCTCGAAGTGGGTTTCCGTGGTTTCCCACTTCGTCTTCGGGCAAATGTCAGGATGGTACCTACTGTAAGGCCACGGCCACCTCCTCCCCTCTTCCTCGCCTATCCATCCCAATCTTCAATCCCTTCCCATCCCTCATGAGGCCCCTGTTCGCTTTGCAGGTGGGGCCGCCTGGGCGAAGTGCTGATCACACCTCCCCAGTTGTATCCCTCACGACCAGATGTTCCAGGCTCCAGGACACTGTCCATAGAGGCGGTAGTGGTGAGTTCCCTCGCTGAGTCCGTGGGAACCACCAACCTAGAGGGTAAATTGACTAAATAAATAAAAAAATGATTGTTCTTATTTAAGGCGTTATTTATTACGTTGGTGAATTCAGCCAGGATTAGTTGAGTACTTTTTCGCTTCCAAAAACCATATGGATATTCCTTTAAAATATCATATTTATTTAGGAAATTGTTCAGTCCCATATCCAAGCATTTTTCCATTATTTTGTGCAAGATTGAAAAATTGCATTTCAATAGTTCCCAAGTCTAATAACTGAACTTAACGACGATGGGTGCTATTTCCATGTTGTTCTTTCTAACGGTATACGGTGAATTTTTCTCAACGTCGAACATATTGAGGTCGACTTCAAGTTCCTCCAACACTTTATAGACCATGCCCTCCAGTTTTCCCTCCTTCTCGTGCGATTTTTGCAAAAAATGAAAGTAGACTTATGAGATCACTACAGGGCCAAAAATTGTGTGTCTGTCTGAGTGTGTGTGTGAGTGTGGGTGTATGTGTGTGTGTGTGTGCTCTGCATGGCTGTCACCCCTCCCCCCCTCCCTATCAATTCGAACACGGTGAAACCGAATTGAACGAAATTTGGTACAGAGGTAGCACTAGCAAAGGACAACTCAGTGTCATGTTTTATATCGCCGCCATCTTGACGGAAACGTAATGTCTGCACCCAAATGTTAAAAGCTTAAATCAAATTACGACCAAGCTAACCATCTGATCTCTACCAAATTTTACGTGGAAAGCATATTTTTACCAAGCAACAAGGTCATCAACCCAACAGTTTGCAGATATTGTGAGGTTTGAAGCCATTTTTCAGTGTTGCCTAAGTAAACAAAAGTTTGGTGCTTTTCAGTCGGTCAACATGAATGTACCCAAATAGAGCTGGGTTATGCCCTGATCCTGAAATAAATTTATTAATCTTATGTAATTTATTTCAGGATCAGGGCATAACCCAGCTCTATTTGGGTACATTCGTGTTGACCGACTGAAAAGCACCAAACTTTTGATTAGTTTGCAGATAGCGGTCATGTAGGCCTATGTGAGCAAATCGATTCCCCCAATCAATTCAAACACGGTGAAACTGAATTGAACGTCATTTGGTACAGAGGTAGCACTCGCAACAGGCAACTCAGTGTCATGTTTTATATCGTCGCCATCTTGACGAAAACGTAATGGCGGCCACCCAAATTTTAAAAGCTTAAATCAAATTACGACCAACATAACCATCTGATCTCTACCAAATTTTACAACAACATACCCCATTGTGGGAAGCATCTTTTGACTGAACTACAAGGTCATCAGCCCAATAGTTTGCAGATAGCAGCCATGTATGTGTGGAAATCGATTCACCATATCAATTCAAACACGATGAAACCGAACTGAATGAAATTTTGTACAGAGGTAGCACTAGCAAAGGGCACCTCATATTCATGTTTAATATCCGTATAGCACGTTGTATTTCAACAAGCTACTACAACCAACATTCAATTTTACTCCTTGAAAAGGACAAAGAGTTATAACAATATCCAGGCATTTAGGAGAAAGTAGGCTATATGTTCTTAACTGAACATCTTAGTTATGTTCTTTATTTCATATTCATCTGTTTAAAGGAACCAAAAATAATTCATATTTTTTTTTTTTTAATTGTGTGCCATGTGTTGATATTGCAGTTATGAGCTAGACTGTTTATTTTTTCACTAAAAGTACTTTTGAATTTGTTGACTATCACTCCATTAGTATAATGTATTCTTAATTGCTTTCTATGACTTCATTGACTGTTTGGATTTTCTGACCTGTCTGTCTGTTTGTTAGTCAGTGCGGAGGCTGGTTGGATCCTCAAAAAGTGCCTCTGTTGGTTAGGTGGTAGAAAACCACAAAGCCCAGGTGTACTAGGCAATGTGAGGGGTGAGGTAGTTTGCCATTGCTCTCCTCGATATAATAATAATAATATCGTATGGCCTCGGGTGCCAGGTGCAAACTTTGTTATTTGACATCCAGAGGGTAGCATGCATGTCGAATTTCGTTGTTCCTTGACTATGAAAGTCAAGGAGGTTAGATGTTAGATATCTAAGCTCCTTGAACACAATAGCACTTTCTAGTAGAGAAATGAGGAACTTTGTGTTGGCGGAAACTCCCGAGATTAATTTTGCCATTATGAACTCGGCCTACTGAATTCAAATGGGTTCTTTGACATGCCAACATCGTATGACATGCGTACCGTATTTTTGCCGCCTTTCAAAAAAAACCACCACTTACCACGGCCAGGAGCGAACCTGCAATTTTGGGGTTAGTAGACCGACACGTTAACCACTCACCCACCGTGGCAAGCTCCTCTACTCGATGAATCAGCACATCAGTACTAACCCTACGAGTAGAATCTTTCCCAACATCCATAGGCCCTAGCTATGCCCCAAGTGTCTTACCTCAGAAGCTTCCATATATTGTCAACCATGAATGAGACTGGGCCGGCCCTTTAGTGTTGGGGTAGCGCGCCGACCTCTCACCCGGAGGCCCCGGGTTCGATTCCCGGTTCCGTCAGGGATTTTAGAAGCTAACGTGAGGTCTGGAACTAGGTGCACTCAGCCTCGTGAGGACAATTGAGTAGCTGTCTGACAGTGAGGGAGCGCCCCGATCCCGAAAACCAAGATTAACGGCCGAGGGGATCCAATGCGCTGATCACGCGTCACTCCAATATCTGCAGGCCAAATGGCTGGCAGCGGTCGCTTAGTAGGGCTAGGCCCTTCACGGGCTGTAGTGCCAGGGGTGAGACTGAGACAAGATAGCTTAGAAGCCATTTTGCATTTTTAGCTTTCAGTCGGTCAACACAATCGTTCCAATTACTGGAATATGTGAGAAATAATCTGAAATAAATTACACGTGATCAAGATTTATATACAGTATTTTGTTACGGACTATTGAATTTAGTTTTATTCTTCTTCTTCTTTAGTCCGTAGTAAAATGCCGTATCATAATTACATGTAATTTATTTCAGGTTATTTCTCACATATTCCAGTAATTGGAATGATCGACTGATAGCTAAAAATAAATTGGGATTGAGACATCTGTGAAAAGCCATATTAACATTTTAAATGATCTTCGTCGTTACGCTGGGGTCTGGCGTTACGTTACGGTGACGGGACGAAATGTACTCAGATGCACTGAGGTGTGTGACTTGGTGCATGTGTTCCCCGACAATCTCTACTTCGTTAGTTGTTTTTTTTTTTTAGTCGTTTACCCTCCAGGTTGGTGGAACCAACGGACTCAGCGAGGGAACTCACCACTACCGCCTCTACGGGCAGTGTCCTAGAGCGGGGAGCATCGAATCGGAAGGGATACAACTGGCGAGGTGGGATTGGCACCTCGCCCAGGCGGCCTCACCTGCAAAGCGAACAGGGGCCTCATGAGGGAAGGTAAGGGATGGATAGGCAAGGAAGAGGGAAGGAGGCGGCCGTGGCCTTGAAGAAGGGACCATCCCGGCATTTGCCCGAAGACGAAGTGGGAAACCACGGAAAACCACTTCGAGGATGGTTGAGGGGGAATCGAACCCCCTCTACTCATTTGGGCCACCGGAGGCTGAGTAGACCCCGTTCCAGTCCTCGTACCACTTTTCAAATTTCGTGGCAGAGCCGGGAATCGAACCCAGGACCTCCGGGGCGGCAGCTAACCATGCTGACCGCTACGCTACGGAGGCGACTTACTTCGTTAGTTTAAGACAAAAATCCCCGATTCTTGGATGTCACGGGTAATCTCGAGAAACACTGGATGGATTTTGATGCGATTTTCACCATTCTGTAAAGGATATCTCGAGGAAAGATTCTGTAGAAAATAATTTATGTATGATCAAAGGAAGCCAAGCAGTAACGATTTCAGTGAAAAAGTCGATAACAAACTTGGCGTCCGTGCGCTTCTTAAGCTTACGCTGGGCAAACCGTTAAACATATCAATATACTATGAGTGTAAGAATTGATCAGCATAACAAGTTCTACAAAAAGTCCGCGAGAGCATATCTCTATCTTCAATACATCGCCCACTATAAGTGTTTCTAGACTGGTTGGAAGGGGCACGTCCCCTCGCGCTCTGGTGAGCGCGACGGCATCCCGCGCGCTTGACCTTGCTTTGCCCTTGGTTTGCACTTGCTGTTCGCGAGTAATTTGAAACCAGGTAAAGTATTATGAAGCAAGATAAGTATTATGCAGATAATTTTCTAACATGTCAGGAGTCTTTGGCTTCGAGCGAAGCGAGAAGCCTCCAGCCTTTCTAGCATTTTTCAGTATTTGTAGCATTTAAAATGATACAAAGTCTAGTCTTTCAGACAGACTGTCTCTTTTTTTACTCTAGCCTGTGCCAATAGACAATATGCAGAAATACTACATCCATCAAGAGATGGTAAACATGCCTGTTATATCCTAACTTTCCACATTGAAAATGAAAATCCACAGCCTGCTTCCAGTCGACCGACCGGGTCAGGGAATGGAATGAATGAAGCCCCCATCTAGCGGCGAGGATATGAACCTTGCCGGCTGCCGGAGCCTGTCGCACTCCCCTGGGGCAATCATTAAATGAATGACAGATGAAATGAAATGATAGTGGAGAGTGTTGCTGGAATGAAATTGTGACAGGGAAAACCGGAGTACCCGGAGAAAAACCTGTCTGCCTCCGCTTTGTCCAGCACAAATCTCAAATGGAGTGACCGGGATTTGAACCACGGACCCAGCGGTGAGAGGCCAGCATGGTGCCGCCTAAGCCGCGGAAGCTTCTTCCTAACTTTCCACATTTCTTTATTATAAGTTTTGCAATGATTTGTCTTAATTTTATAATATTCATGCAGTAATGGTATTACGAATATTATTAACTAGCAGTAGTGCCCGGCTTCGCCCGGTGGATTTATTTGTTTTATGGATGATAATGAATACTACTACAGAACTGGCACATGATACTTAAACTAACAGAAAACAATATTTCAAAATATATCTTTTTGTGGTGGTGGTGGTGGTGGTTGTAGTGGGGGTGATATATAGTACAGTATAATGGACGTAACATTCAGGTCATTTTCCCGTAATGATAATTAGGAATAGGGAAACAGCTATTTACTAACTACAGCACTGACACATGTAATTTACAAACAAATTTACACACAAAAAATAGAAAGAGAAGTAAGTGAAATAACAGACACTGCCTAGGGCCTATATCTCATTGGCTCTTAGAAATGTAGAGACCAATAGTGTCGTCTTTTGTCGCATAGCGCCGTAGGAAAATAATCAGAACTCTTTGGAAAACGGCTGTCCCGAGCTACTGAGGAAGCAATAGTATCATTTATCGCCACAAAGCGCTTAACATTAAGTATCGGAAAAAAATTAAGGTAAATTTGAAAGCACCAACGCTTATTGTAACTGATAACCTCAATGTACTGGACCAACACCATTGCACTTATACAGAGGCATAATATTTTCATGATGATAACTGTTTAAAATGGCCTAAGAAATCTTTTTGCACTAATTACCCCTCGTGACTGCAATTTATAAACAGCGCATGATGCAACTATTTTCGCAATTCTGCACCAGAACACTGGTAGGGGTGACGTGATGCAGCCCGATCTGCCCGTCAACAATAGATTTATTAAAATACTCTTACCGTTACACTACTACGGACATGAATGGTTCAAGGGCCTTAATACGTGGTTTTCAAGTCCATTTTGTCTGTTATTCTAAATGTAGGGAATGGGGAGCGTTGTCCAAAATATCAAGAGGACAGTGTTACCAGCAGGGTTTCAAAGTGTATGTAAAATTTGGTGCAATTTGGAGAAACAGTGTAGATTTGTGATGAAGGGCCTAAATGCAGGGAATGGAGTGGTCTGTCCAAAATTTAAGGTGGACAGTGTCACCCGCAGGGTTCCAAAGGGTAAGTATACTAAATGTGGTTCTGATCAGTGAAACGGTGTAGATTTATGCCAAAGGACCTAAATGCAGAGAATGGAGTGGTCTGTCCGAAATTTCAAGCAGACAGTGTTACTCGTCGGGTTCCAAAGGGTAAGTATGTGAAATTTAGTTCAGATCTGTGAAACGGTGTATATTTGTGCCAAAGGGCCTAAATACAGAGAATGGAGGGGTCTGTCCAAAATTTCATGTAAACAGTGTTACGCGCAGGGTTCCAAAGGGTAAGTATACATTTTTTGGTTCAGATTGGTGAAATGGTGTAGATTTGTGCCTACTGTAAGGGCCTTAATGCAGGGAATGGACTGGTCTTTCATAAATTTCATGTAGGCAGTGTTACTCGCAGGTTTTCTGTTCTCTTATTTCGATGTTCTGTTTAAACTGCCACACAGTGGGTCAAAAGCCAGGAATGTCATTTAGCGATGCTGCTGACTCAGGCTGGTTACTTTATGTATGGGATACTAGTCCTTAACCATATTATCCTTTTACCAGATTACAGGGTATTTGTTGTCTACTGTCCAGGAGGAGCTCGAATCATTGTTACGTGCTGTAAAGAGTTCTTGCCAGCATCTCTACAAATTAAGTAGGGCTGAAACATTTAATCGATTAGTTTCCGTTCTGGAATAATCGATTAATCGAAACAGAAAAATCGATTATTTTACTACAAATAATGATTCATCTATTGTGCGATTAATCGGATGATCAAATAATTGATTAATTGATTTGTTGATTTATTCATGTACTTCGCTCATTTAACTACGCTACACTCTCACATTATCAAAACAGGCGTTTACTTATTTAAAATGCATTACATCATATATTTTTAGCCTACTTTTCACATTTTGCAAAAATGAGGAAAAAGTAGACTTATGAGATCGATCCGGGAAAATGTGTGTCTGTCTGTCTGTCCTTCTGTCTGTCTGTCTGTCTGTCTGTCTGGCTGTGTGTATGTCCCCCCCCTATCAACTCCAAAACGGCTGCAGCAATCGAAACCAAACTTAGTATGAGTAAAGATGTATACCGGAATATCTCACGTCCATATTTGAAACTGATGTCAGTGCTACCAACTGCTGAAAAAACGCACTAGAAATTTGAGCTTCATGTTGGATATCTTGGAAGGTATGCATGGGAGTTTTTTCCAAAATTGGCACACATGAAGATAATACTATTACAGTTTTATTTCCAGGAGGCCATGCATGAAAGAGTTGCCAAAATAATTTTAAGCCTTCTGATAAGTCCAATTTTTAAATGCCTCTAACTTCTACACTTTCAATTGGATTTCAACCAAAATTAGTATATAATATGTGGACATAAACAGATATGACTGAGCGTGTTCTTAAGAGCCGCCAGGGCTGCCAACTGTTAATAATTGATCTCTCTATTCTTTTATCCAAATACCAATATATCGGAAAGTATGCAAGCCGACAGCTTCAAACTATGCACACGTATAGTACCTGATATTTTAGATTAATTTTGGAGTAACTTACATACTTCAGTTCTACCAACATGATTCTAAGCCTGCTGATAGGACCAATTTTAAAATACATGTAACTTCTATACTAGCAAATGGATTTCATCCAAAATTGGCACAACAAGATATCATAATATTTCCGATTATTTCTAGCCAGCACACGCATGACATTGTTGCCAACATGCTTTTACGCGTGCTGATAGATCCAATGTCTAAGTGCTTGTAACGGCCATTGGACTTCAATCAAATTTTGTATTCTGTACCTTAAGAGATGGAACTAAGAATATATTCAGTCACCAGGGCTGCCAACTGTAGTGCTCTATTAGGCTTCATTATGCCAGGAATATTTCGAACTAATTAGACATTTCGATATCACTAACTTAATTTCGTCATTATTCTAGATAGGTTCATATACTGGAGAATAATCATTGGCATGAAAACTAGGCTCTTTAGTTCGACACGGAACTTCTTGTTAGCGAATGAGATCAACACAGGGCGAAAAATTGTGTGTCTCTGTGTGTGTGTGTGTGTGAGTGTGTGTACTCTGATTGTCTGTCCCCCCTATCAATTCGAACACGGTGAAACCGAATTGAACGAAATTTGGTACAGAGGTAGCACAAGCAATGGGCACCTCATTGTCATGTTTTATATCGTCGCCATCTTGACAGAAACGTAATGGCGGCCACCCAAATGTTCAAAGCTTAAATCAAATTACGACTAACCTAATCATCCGATTTCTACCAAATTTTGCAAAATCATACGGTTTTGGGGGAAGCATCTTTTGATCAAATTAAAAGGTCATCAACCCAAAAGTTTGCAGATGGCGGCCATGTATGTGTGCAAATCATGTCCCCCTATCAATTCAAACACGGCGAAACCGAATTTAACGAAATTTGGTACAGAGGTAGCACAAGCAAAGGGCACCTCAGTGTCATGTTTTATATCGCCGCCATCTTGACGAAAACGTAATGGCGGCCACCCAAATGTTCTAAGCTTAAATCAAATTACCACCAACCTAATCACCTGATCTCTACAAATGTTTGCAACATTATACCTTTATGTACGAAACATATTTCGACCGAACTAAAAGGTCTTCAGCCCAACAATTTGCGGATGGCGGCCATGTATGTAAGCAAATCGATTCCCCCTATCTATTCAAACACGGTGAAACCGAATTGAACGAAATTTGGTACAGAGGTAGCACTAGCAAAGGGCACCTCAGTGTCATGTTTTATATTGCCGCCATCTTGACGTAAACGTAATGGCGGCCACCCAAATGTTAAAAGCTCAAATCAAATTACGACCAACCTAATTTTTTATCTCTACCAAATTTTGCAACAACATACCTTTTTGTGGGAAGCATCTTTTCACTGAACTACAAGGTCATCAGCCAAATAGTTTTCAGATAGCGGCCATGTATGTGTGCAAATCGATTCACCATATCAATTCAAACACTGTGAAAACGAATTGAATGAATTTTAGTACAGACGTTGCACTAGCAAAGGGCACCTCATATTCATGTTTAGTATCCGTATAACACGTTGTATTTCAACAAGCTACTACAATCAACATTCAATTATACTCCTTGAAAAGGACAAAGAGTTATAACAATACCCATGCATTTAGGAGAAAGTAGGCTATATGTTCTTTACTGAAAATCTTGTTAAATAATATAGGCCTACCTTCTCTGTGAAAACTATGCCAAAACAAAGTAAAACACTATCTTACATTGTGAACATCAAACAAGAATTCCAAATCTTTGCTGAAAAACATTCGTTTTCTTTTATCGAAATCCTTCCCATTTTAATTACTGTTTGTCCTTCCACTATAACTGCTAACATAAACACGGATGGACACATTGCAGACTATATTTAGGCAAAAATTAACTTTTGTAGAATTCTATAAGTACTAAAGGACTTGAATTCGGCTAGAATTGCTGAACTTGATGTAGAAGATCGTTCTAAATTTTGTGCTATGGTAGAATCTTGGACCCCACCACCTTGAGTCCCTAAATGTCAGAAGCCCTTTTCGCAGGAGAGAAAGGAGAAATTATTAGCAGGGCTCAAGAGATATTGGGAACAGAAAAGAGCATCGAAGAAGAACTAGTCTTAAGCGCTCCGTAGTGGGCTTAAATCAATAATAATAATTATATAAGTTACATCATTCCGAAAATGAGCGTAACTCAACTTAAGCGATGACCTTTTATTTAACTTCTTTTCCTATCTTGTGTCTACTAATCAATTCATCGATTATAACTAGGTACAAGTTTTCCGGGCTTGTAGGCCGTGGTTCAGTCAGGATATCACCCGACGTTTCACAGGAAACTGCGTCCGGCATTATCAAGGGTCTGCGAATTTCGTTAGTCAGCAGTTGAAGGCAAGGGAAACTTGTACGGTACCTATTTATGAACGTCGGCCGTGAAAGCCTATGGTTTTAATTCATCGATTTAAAATATGTTGCGTCGAAGACTGATAAAGTTTTTGTAACACATCATTTCCAAATTGTATCTCGTTTTGAGGTATTAGGTTAAAAAGTAATAAATTGTGTTTTAAATAAAATACAACACAAACATACATTGTGTTGTAATAAACTATGTTGTATAATATCATTTTATTTCGTAGAAATGCTCTGCAAAAGCCATTAACAGAAGCATACAATAACAAGTTCTGAAACAGAAATCGTTCAAACTTATTTTGAAGCCTGTGTAAATATATTTTGAGAGAGAAAAATACTTTACAATGCTGCATAAGAAGGCGGCAATCAGTGAAATCGAACTCAGCCCCGTCGCTAGCGCGCTGCGAGCAGATTTCAAGCCGATTGCGCGTGGATAGGCAACCCATTTTCATTTTACAGTTTTGTCTTGAATCGGAACATGCTGTACATACACATTTTTTGTGTGATTTGCCTGAGTAGTTTCGATACCAACCCGTAACAAACACACATACAAACATAATTCAAACTGAGGATATATTTGGTCACTATACTCCCCATCCGGGATTAATACAATCTTCTGGCCAAAAATTCCAAATGGTCAGACATAAAGCTTAATTTATTTTAGAGCTGGTGACGAAAACGTAAAGGGATTTATGTACTTCGAGTAGCAGATTGGGTACTAGGAAAGTAAAGTGTTCTCTGGAGTGCCAGACGTCGACGATATAATTAGGGGCAATAAGTAAGACCCCATATAAACTTCAGGGGTGGAATAGTCCACTGAAATCCACGAAGATGAAATTCAGGGGTGGAACAGTCCTCTGAAAGCTACGAGAATAAAATTCTGGGGGTGGAATAGTCCTCTGTAATCTACGCTGGAGGCAACGTGTAAGACCTCATATAAAATTCAGGGGTGGAATAGTCCTTTGAAAGATAAATGAAACGGCACTAGGAACACCGTGAACAAGATTTCTCAGAAGAACGGATTTATATAATAGGTTATGTCACAATTATCCCCTGTTGTATCAATCACAGTCAGTAATCTAATCTAGGTTGATAGATACCTCTTGATGTGAGTTATACGTGATCCATATAACTTTATTTGACACAAGTGTAAGTACACCCGCATATATTTGAATAAGAGGCATTGGTCATACGTAACGAAATAGTTACTAATTTTTGCATTAATCTTTGTGGTAGTAACTTTCCAACTTAAATGCAAGGAGAATATATTGTGTTTGAGTGTATGTCCATAACATGTCCTAGGGACAAATACAGATTTTTCTATTTCTTAAGGGGACCGATGACTGAAATATTCAACTTTTACAATTTTGCTGATATCAACACGAAATATTGTGAGCATATTTATAGAGTAAATAATACTTGTTGTACAAAGTTTCCAGATAATAAGTTGATTCCTGATATTTTGGTGTGCAACACTGAAAAAGCCCCTCGCGTCACAATTTTGACTTTTATGGCCTCCAAATTTGAAAACCGATTTTAGACACATATATAAATAAAACTTACTTAAAAAGAAAATTCCTTTTAAAATATGACTGCCACCAACAATTTGTGAATTTCTGGTTTTCTGATTTCCGAAAAGAAAGAAAAAACTTATAGTCATAATCAAATGCGTGCCGTGTTATTTGTAATCAATAATGTTATTGGTTTTACGTCCCTTTTAACTACACTGGCTTTTAGAGACGCCGGGGTGCCGGAATTTTGCCCCGAAGGGGATATTTAACGTGCCAGTAAATGTACTGACACGGCTCCCTCGCATTTGCGCACCCACAAATGCCAGCTGACTGCGCCAGGTTTCGAACCTGCAACCTTGGGCTCAGCAAGCGAGTATTTCTAATCAATAAGTAAAATTCTTTATAAGTAAGTTTATTTAGTCTAACATATCAGTATAACTCCAGAATGTTTCATGAGAATCAACCATGAATTGCACCGCAAGTAACATTTTACAGGAAGCAGAGCAATGAAGAAATGAAAGATGAGAAATAAGCAAATAAAGTTTTGAATGCACCTGTACGCTTCAGAATTGTCCTGCGCTGTATGTGACCCCTTCAGACTTCTTATGCTTCTCTTCCACTGCTATTCTCTTCCATTTATGGACTGTTCTCTTCTTTCTTTCTTTCTTTCTTTCTTTCTTTCTTTCTTTCTTCATCCTTTCTTCTTTTTTTTGGCTCTGGATGCAACGTTGGTCGTCCTGCTGCTTGCCAATCTTCAATGCGGATAATGGTGCTGACTGCCCTCTGACTTTCGGTGCGGTTTCCAGTGCTGTTGCACATCCCATCTTAAACGGCATAACAGCTTTAACAATACCTAACTCTAGTTTATCCCTAGAAATAAATACTTCCATAGGGCAAAAGTGCCAAACAACACTATGAAGAGACACGTTTGGGTTCTGAGTCCTAGCATTAGCACATCACTGCAACAGTTGATCAGAAGCTAACCTTTGGTAAGTAGGAACTACCTTCAGAACTACTTCAGAGGACAATTTGCAGCTCATTTTGCTGTGACTGACGGTTATAGGAACACCACGATTCTTCTCCTTGTGCGCATGTTCTGTGCTTTGGCTTAGTGTCTGCAGACATGTAATGCCTAAGAGTGGCATAAATTGCCCTCTTCATCGTAGCTACATTTGGTGCATTATTAACAATAGCATGCTTGTAATAATTGGTACATTTTGTAATGGTGGACTACTTGCGACCCCCTAATGTGACTCACTTCACACGCCACTCCTTGACAACATTGCGGAGTGCATTTAACTCGATGTTTTAGAGAGAAATAGATGGACTATGTTTCGTCTTTGAACAGTAATCCAGAAAATCGTTTTTTTTTATAGAATAATGAAATTTTATTCATCGGTCCCCTTAAAATTGATTTTATTGAGAGGGAACGACAATCGTCATTCTATAATTGTAGTGCTATGTTTGTTGATAAGAGTCTATTCGATCTCGCACCTTGATAACGCTCTTAGAGCAATTGCCTTTCATGGCATTGTTTTAAATGTAATTTTAATCTTGAGAACCCAGTCACAAAAATAAGTTATTCACTCGTTCTTGGGTAAGTCAGGGTTGGCAAATACTCACAGATTAATTGCATAGAGCCATACTTAAAACAATGTGCATCATCGCCCTTCCAACATCACTTTTCAATTCTTACTATTTTCATCCTATAAAGGAAATGTAGGACATTTAAATGGTGTGTATTTAAATAGCCAATTAATTAATCTGTTTAGACGTTTATACAGAGAGTCCAGTTTGTATGTATCTAAGACCCTGGCTAGCCCGCTCACCAGCGGTGCGAGCCTGTCTCCCGCCAGGCACTTTGCCGTTTTGCGGCGCTGGCGCGGCATTGAGTCATTGAGTATAGGAATTTGTACTTAAATTTGTACTTCAATGTGATCCTTGACCAATTTTTTTTGACGAACTGACTTACGGAGAGCGATTGTCAACTTATTTTCAACAAGATTCTGCCACTGCTCACAATGACGAAGCATCCATGACAGAATTGCGTCGCATTTTTGGTACTAGGATTATAAGTCGGAATGTATGGCCCCCGCGAAGCCCAGACTTATCACCATGTGCCTTTTATTTGTGGGGGACGCTTAAAAATAGAGTGTATGCGAGAAACCCTCACACTATAAATGAGCTTAAAGACTATATTACAGCTGAAATACAGCCAATCGGTGCTGAGGAACTTCAGAGAGTAAATGCCAGTTTCATAAAAAGGTGCCAGCGATGTGTAGCAGTGAATGGCAAACACTTTCCGCACCAGCTGTGAACTAGGTAAGTACACATTCCTATACTCAATGACTCAGTGCCGCGTGTCGCCGCATAACGGCAAAGTGCGTGGCGGGAGACAGGCTCGCGCCGCGGGCGAGCGGGCTAGCGAGGGTCTCCGATACATACAAACTGGACTCTCTGTACAACCCTGTAATATTATTAACGGCAATAATTTTGTGATTTTTTTAAAATATGTGAATAGTTATAAATATTCTCACATTGTCCTCTGTTAATGTAGAGGGAATTTTAGTTAACTTTAGATTATATTAACTCGATGTTTTAGAGAGAAATAGACGGACTTGGTTTCGTCTTTAGTCGTTTATTTGTGTGAATTTTCATTTAGCGAAATTGATTTGGTTTGTGGTTTTTAATTTTTTTTGTCAGTTTTGAAAATTAAATTTTATAAATGTTAACTATGAAGGATATGTGTTTGTCATTTCACTACTCTTAAGAACCTGAATGTTGACCTCGTTATGTGCTGTAGTAGTGTAACTAATCCGAAAGAATCCGGTATGACCCCGAGGTCCGGCTGATATTTATATTAATGGTCTACATCATTCACAAAGGGCTACAATAATAAACAAGGGTTCTTTTATAGGGTACAATTCACAAAGTTCATCTCAAGATCATTGAATTATACTGCTCTATAAGGACTGGTACTTTAAACTGATTAATTCCAATAATTTATTATAGAATAATCGATTAATCAAAGCACACAAATCAATTAATTGCTGCAACTAACGATTAATCTATTGAGTGCATAATTAATTAATCAATTGGTCACTTATTAAATTAATTGGTTGGTCTAATAATTTATTAATAGTTTTTTCGATTAATCTATGAACCTTTACAGAAGCAAATCAGACAATTAATTAAAATATAAAATTGTATGAAATACGAGGAACGTCCATAAAGTAAGTTCCATTTGGTAATTATATTAAATTGTGTACAGATACAGAAAAAATATTTATTGCACAACATTCTGCACCTATTAAACTACTTTTCCACATAACTGCCGAACTTTTGCAGGCATTTGTCATAGCGTGGCACAAGTTTTTGGATACCTTCTTCATAGAAGTTTGCCGCCGACCGTAAACGAGAGTGAAGACTCCCCTGTAAGATATCCTGCCGTTTGGCCAACACTGTTAGGCAAATTGTGTGCTTACCAGGAGAACTGCGTATGTTTAGGAGTTCTCCTGACCACTATGGGGGCGTGGTGGCTCAGCGGTCTAGCTGAATGCCTCTCACCAAGGCGGTCCGGGTTCGATTCCCGGTCAATGCATGTGAGATTTTCGATGTGAAATGCCATCTCCTGTGGTTCGGATTCCACGTAAAAAGGAGGTCCCGTGGCTCATGATCTCGAGATTAACGGTCACGTTAAACTACAAGCTTCCTTCCTTCCTTTCTCCTGACCACATACGCAATTTGCCTAACAGTGGTGGCCAAACAGTGCTGGACGTGCCTCGTATTTTAAAATATTGCACCTTCTTTGTGAAAACTAGGCTAAAATAAAGTTAAACAAAAATGTTCCGGTACTAAATTTTAAATATTGAACAAGAATTCAAAAATCTATGCTGAAAATTCCTCGTTTTCTCTTTTCGAAACCTTTCCCAATTTGATTGATGTTTGTTCTTCCAATGTTACTGTCTCTCATTTGGTTTTTGTTAACATAAACCAGGAAGGACACTTTATAGACGGTATTTAGGCAAAAATAAACTTTTATAGACTTCTTTTAGGGGCATATGACCTCGTAGTTCCACCCCTTGAAACACCAATAACTAACTAACTATAGACTTCTATACATTAATCCGAAAATAAGCGTAACTCAACTTCAGCGATGACCTCTGATTTAAACTTCTTTTCATATCTCGTGTCTACTAATCAATAATCGATTCTTAGCCGAATAATCGATTCTTCACTTAGCCGAATAAACTATTATTCGGTTAGTCGAATAATCCATTGCACGGTCAGTCCATTGTTCGATTAATCGTTTTCGATGTATTTCAAATTAATCGATTAATCGATTGTCAATCGATTAACGGAATATTGCTTATTACCAACTGTACTCGATAAGGACAAATAGTTTTAACTATACTCATACATTTATGATAACGTAGGCTACTTGTACTCTACTGAACGTTTTGTTAGCCTACTTTCAATTTTTGCAAAAAATGAAAGTAGACTTATGAGATCTACACAGGGCCAAAAATTGTGTGTCTGTCTGTGTGTGTGTCTGTGTGTGAGTGTGTGTGTACTCTGAATGTCCGCCCCCCCCCCCTATCAATTCGAACACGGTGAAACCGAATTGAACGAAATTTGGCACAGAGGTAGAACTAGTAAAGGGCATCTCAGTGTCATGTTTTATATCGCCGCCATCTTGACGGAAACGTAATGGCGGCCACCCAAATGTAAAAATCTTAAATCAAATTACGACCAAGATATTCATTTGATCTCTACGCAATTTTGCAACGTTATACCTTTAGGTATGAAGAATCTTTTAACCAAACTACAAGGTCACCAGCCCAATACTTTGCGGATGGTGGCCATGTTTGTGTGCAAATAGATTCCCCCTATCTATTCAAACACGGTGAAACCGAATTGAACAAAATTTGGTACAGAGGTAGCACTAGCAAAGGGCACCTCAGTGTCATGTTCTATATCGCCGCCATCTTGACGGAAACGGAATGGCGGCCACCCAAATGTTAAAAGCTTAAATCAAATTACGACCTACCTATTCACTTGATCACTACCAAATTTTGCAGCAACATACCCTTTTGTGGGAAGCATCTTTTGACTGAATTACAAGGTTATCTGCTCAATAGTTTGCAAATAGCGGCCATGTATGTGTGCAAATCGATTCCCCCTATCAATTCAAACACGGTGAAACCAAATTTAATGAAATATTCTTACAGAGGTAGCACGAGCAAAGGGCACCTCAGTGTCATCCTTATATCGCCGCCATCTTGACGGAAACGGAATGGCGGCCACCCAAATGTTCAAAGCTTAAATCAAATTACGACCAAACTAATCATTTGATCTAGACTATACCAAATTTTGCAACAACATACCTTTTTGTGGGAAGCATATTTTGACTGAACTACAAGGTCATCAGCCCAATAGATTGCAGATAGCGACCATGTATGTGTGAAAATCGATTACCCAAATCAATTCAAACGCGGTGAAACCGAATTGAATGATTTTTTTTTACAGAGGTAGCACTAGCAAAGGGCACCTCATATTCATGTTTAATATCCGTATAGCACGTTGTATTTCAACAAGCTACTACAACCAACATTCAAGTATAAGACAAAGAGTTATAACAATACCCATGCATTTAGGAGAAAGTAGGCTATATGTTCTTTACTGAATATGTTGTTTTTTATTGTATTTTGTAAATTATACTGGCATATCGTAACAATGGCATTTCCCCAACACCATTGCGGCGTCTTTTCACCACAGCCTTGTAGAGGAGTGAATGGTTTTCATGTTTTGTTAAATTATTCTCACTGTTCCAATGATTTAAATATGTTCCAAATGACTTGCAGAGTGTAGGATCGTGATACTAAGCACATCGTTGTTCCCTCTATATGTCGCAAGCGGTAGCGCCTGCATGAGGAACTGGCCCATGCATGAAGAGCACGCTCTGGCTGGGAATAGTCTGGGAAGCAGAACGTGCGCAGCTAGCAGGGATTTATTTCCCAATGAAATTAAAATGAACTCTTTATCGGACACGAATAATGCTCGTTTTAGTTTGACTGGCTGCTTGGCTCAGCGGTATCGTTCAGGCCTGCTGAACCGCTCCAAATAGGCTGATACTTTTAATCGATTAAGTTCAGTTGTCGAATAATCGATTAATTGAAACATAAAATTCGATTAATTGCTACAAAACGATTAATCTATTAATCGATCAATCAGTTGGTTCAATAATTGAATAGTTGTTTTGTCGATTAATATATGTAGCCTACTTCGCTCCTTTCACTACGCTCTCAAAGAAGCAAAACAGACATTTAATTATCGATAATACATTGTACCATATGATTTTTAATAATATACCTTCCT
This sequence comes from Meconema thalassinum, assembly GCA_946902985.2. Lineage (NCBI taxonomy): Eukaryota > Metazoa > Arthropoda > Insecta > Orthoptera > Tettigoniidae > Meconema > Meconema thalassinum. The sequence goes on from CAMPQE020000020.1 coordinate 5,086,558, forward strand.
TGTGAAAACTAGGCTAAAACAAAGTAAAACAATAATGTTCCTGTCCCATATTTTAAACTTTCTTTCTTTCTTTCTTTCTTTCTTTCTTTCTTTCTTAGTCGTTTTCCCTCCAGGTTGGTGGTACCCACGGACTCAGCGAGGGAACTCACCACTACCGCCTCTACGGGCAGTGTCCTAGAGCTGGGAACATTTAATCGGAGTGGATACAACTGGTGAGGTGGGATTGGCACCTCGCCCAGGCGGCCTCACCTGCAAAGCGAACAGGGGCCTCATGAGGGAAGGTAATGGATGGTAAGGATGGATAGGCAAGGAAGAGGGAAGGAGGCGGACGTGGCCTTGAAGAAGCTACTGTCCCCGTAAATTCGGATAGTAGGCTGTCAGATATCCGCCCCCCTCAATCGGATTGCCAATAATCAATCGCACCGGCACAGCTACATCAATGAAAATGGCACTGACAGATACTACCGAGATTAGAGCACAGCAGTTAACAAGAAAATATTGTGGAACACACCAAAATATACGGGGGTTCATACTTACCTTTACTTACCTCTTCAAATTAATCTCGGGTATGGGTTGTCAACAGGATCACTTAAAGTATGCCCACACAATAACCTCCACCATGATATTTAAAATGAACCAAGACGGAAACAAGAAACCTTAAACTGTACAATAATTTATTTCACATAAAGGGAATGATTCTAACAAAAATAGACAACAAAATATACGTGGCAATCAGAAGCCATTGTCAATATAATCATGTCCTCCTGTAGGACTTGTAAACTTAGCATACACAATTTTATCTTTCACTTGCTTATAAAGAACGTAATAATAGTAATACACTTGGAATGGATGAGGGAATTGGAACGAGACAAGTAGCAATTGTTTTCCTCTTTCATAAACATCACACTTTATTTATAACTGCAAGCCTGTTATGTGGTCGACCTTGGCCTCTAACATACAGTTGTCAGGCCAGCTGCGATCCACCCTACATCATGTCGCATGCCTACGTCGTTAAATGGACCCACCTGTCCAGTCAGACTTAGCATATGCTCGTAACCTCAGAGCTTAGCTCCTTTTCAAACACTTAAATGTCCTCAACTCAACTCAAATATTATCACGCAAATCTTTTAAATGCTCCATTCAAATGTTACTGGATTACTCTAATAATCCCAAAACTTGTTTAATTACATAATCCACTTGTATAATTAGCGTTCTTTAGAGTATATTAACAAAACTCTTAATGTTTATAACAAATGCTCATTAATTGTTTATAACAATTATAAATTGTTTATAATATTGTCAAATGACAATTGAAAAATCTATACACGCCTCTCTTAATCCCTTTCATTTCACATTATTGATAAAGATATTTACACAATTATTTACAATATTAATATTATTTATTTTTGGAAATACATTAAACCACACGTTTATCCGGTTGATAATTACTCAAATCAGGTTGATATAATCGACCAATGAAGGTTAGTTATATTTAAGCTTATATTCAGGTTTAATAAGTTTTAATAATTATTATTATTATTTGTGACGGTAACCTCCATTCAAAATCGTTATCTCAAATTATTTAACACTCTTGTTAATTTTAACAGTAATTTCACATGATTAATTTTCAAAGGACCTGGACAATAAACTCAGCGGAAAATACTTCGCTTCAAACGCACAAATTGCATAAAATAGGCCCAGAATTCATCATATATTTCAATATATATGGCATAAAAATCTTCCACAATCCATACACAAAACCTCCACTTATAATCTCATCAACTTCATTAATATTACTGTGGGAACCTCCTTCACTTATTCAAGGGCATTATTCATCAGAGACTTTTACATGTCCACTGAACTAACGATTATACATCCATAGTTCCACTTTAAAAATTCTTATATTCATTAATTGTTTCAAAACTGTTATTTATTTAACCTTCGTGGGTTTCATTCATGAATCGATATGAAGTAAAAATTTGCCAATCACAAATAAATTTAATAGCAAATACGATTAGACACGCCTCTCTGGTCTATCAAAAATTGAGATTAATATCTCCTAAGTATCGTAGTATAAAAATACTTTCTTCTAACAAAGTTCATCTAAACTGCAAAATAGTCGAATAGAATACAATTAGATTGTGGAATGCAAACATTATTGTTCCAATCTAGTATTGAGAAAAATTCCTATAAAATGTTCATTACTATAGTGTATTCAATAAATCGTAATCAATGTTCATATTTCATAAAATTGTCTATAATGCAATGGTAATTTCAGAACTGACGATAAATGTCTATGTTGCAATCATGTTCCTAAACCGACTAGTATTTCCAAGATCGTCGATACAGAAATAGATTTTAATGCTCTATAATCTTTTAATTATTCTTCTTTCTTGAGGATGACAGAAAATTGGTCAAAGTAATTTACTGAATAGAATTACTTTAATAAAATGACACGCTGTCTGAATTCAAATCTGCCATAGAAAATCATTTACTTTACAGTCAAATCGTGACTACAAAAATATGCAAATTCCTGAATGAATATAGATATCAGTCTCAACTGATCCAAAATTATTTAAATCTGCCACTGACATAACAATGTCTTAATAAATCGTAGAAAAAGGCATAACTTATCTAAGTGTACTGAGTACAGAATTATCAAGCAAGAATATGGGGCATAATATATATGGGACAGAACATATGAGAAAAATGGTTGCTCAGACATCGCTAAATGGCTCAAATAAAACAAGAAACGTTCACGACTACCTTATCTGTTGATTGAAGTTCTGGTAGAAATTCGCCATGAAGTTTATTGCAGTTATTTCCGCAGAAATATTCATATTTGTGGAGTATGAATATGTTTCCACTGCCATTTGATATAATTCAGCGTTGGACAACGATGCATGAGTGTAGTTGGATGTTCACTACATGCTCGTTTTTGTAGAAAGACGATTAGCGAAGTTCCATGCTGCTATTTCACTCCATTTATATATGTCCCAATTGCATTAAATTCCTTAGCCTTCCATCTCCATTTCCGTTATAATAGTTGAAAGAACTGCCATATTATATTGTTCCATGTTAGAATGCAGCGTTATATCATCAAATGCAATATGTAGTAGCACGGTTGCAATACCAGTGTCAGCCGTAGCGTAGAATGTGATATTTTAAAAGTGCTTCTCAGGTGGCGAGAAAATCACTTTTGTCTGCCGTGTTAAAATGCCAATATCTTTCGAATTATAATCTTGAAAATGTTCAACCTTTCTACACACTTTAATATAGTACTGCACAATCGAATTAGCTTAAAGGCATTAGTCAACTCTTGATATATTATCTTGTAGACTTGAAAATGTGTGCGTTTCAACTTCGCCTAGTTTCAAACACCGTAAAATGGAACTGCGGCACGCTCGAAGCTCGTTCAATGCGGTTGGCTTTACCACACGCTAAAGACGACTTGTTTCACTGTATCACTCGAAAATGACTATGTGACATCAGAAATATATATGCGGTATGAGAACTGATATATGAGCTATGAGAGCTCCTCTCTGCTGTGCAAGACCTTTTATCAACTTCATAAGGGGCGTATCCATCCCTTCCATAGCTTGTTTCTCCGTCATTGCTAGAAGTTCTAACTTCGGCAATACTTGACGGATTTTCAAATTTCAAAAACTCAAAAATAATTTCTTCAAAATTCCAAATCAATGCCATAACTGAAAATAGATTTCCACAATTCTGCATTCCAAAAGTAATTAAATATGATAGTTTCAGTAATCTCCGTCTCCCTCCAAACTATCATTCATTGGTTCGAGTCTTTCCTCCAATCGCGTAACTTCTTCCTCAGCACAATTCCATGTTTCCCTGCGACTGCGTCGTAAATCTCAGATATTTCTCGAACAAAATCATGACGTCACCAAGAATCTCAGCTCAAGCAGCCTACTTGCGTAAAGTCTGCGTCATCCGTGCCTACGTCATAAATATCCACGTCACAACTATGACAGCCATAACTTTCTTCACATTTGCCAATACAGCCATCGTGGTCTCAATATAATTCAATTTACGGGGGCATTCTCCCTTCACCACGTTTTAAAAACAGTTGCAAATTGTTTTTAAACTCTGTGTTATAAATATCTCAATTCACTTGAACACGAAATTGAATTATTATTGGCTTACTCTTGGATAATATTTCCTCTATGTTCCTTAATCATAAGTCTCTTCTACTCTGGTTTGTGTGTGGCTAATGTATTCTCTCCTCTCTACTTTCTCTTCTGTCCAGTATTCCTGTTTTCCAAGTTCTGCTGACTTGTAGAAGGACCAGGATCGATCACTACATCCTGTCTTTTCTTTTGGTTTTCAGCTTCCTTCTCTCGTAATTCCTTTAGATACTGCTGACTTTCTTTCTCTCTCTCTTGATATTTGTCGGGTGTCATAACTTGACCTTGAGAATTCTGATTTTGATTCTGGTAATTTCTATTGTAGTTTCTATTGTAGCCCTGGTTATTGTAATATCTACCTCTTCCATTGTTATAATTTCCTCTATTATTATTCCAGCCTCTTCTTTGCTGATATGGACGGTAACCTTGCGATCTGTGGTTGCGAAAGTGATGGTTCCTGTGAGGACCTACATTTTCAGTTTTCTCTTCATTGGGCTTGTCAGTTTGCTGAACTTGATCCATATAGACTGTATTGATGTCTTTGAATTCGTGCCTCTGACCTTTTTGTACCACATTTGGCATTGGACTCGTGTAGTCAAGCCTTCTTAATAATTCGTCCATACTGGTCAAATCCCTGATGTTTGACGATATGATGAGTCTTCTCACCTCCACAGGCAGCATACGAGAAATCGCATCTATCAACTGCTCTGTTGACAATGGGGGTTGCAAAAATCTCAAGCGTGATAACTGGCTCGTGAAGAAATCAGCGTACCGTATTGGAAGAGTACCTGAATACTTCCTTGAGTATACCTCAGCTCTTAATGAATTCTGCGCTTCGATGGACCAGAATCGTTTTATCAGTGCCTCTGCAAATTCGTCAAAATTACTGAACGTATAGCGAAATGCACTGAACCATTCAAGGGGTCCTCCAGCTAGAAATCTCTCCACTATCCTCATCTCTCTTTCTCTGGGAATGTGAGCTTCAATGAAATAGTCTTTCAGGTTCCTGATATATTCTATCGGTGTTAGACTATCAGTATTACTGAATTTTTGAGGTTTGTCCTCGAAGTTCCGGATGACTGTCACATTTCTCGGATATGAATCCATGTAATTCTTCCCACTATCACGATATCTCCATTCAGGTTCAATATTCCTATCCTCTTCTTCTTCCCGGAATCTGGATATACGTTCCTCAGGACTAATATCTCTTTCTTCTGTAGCGAGGTTACATCTTCTGACGTAATTCCTATCATCTTCACCAGTCAAGCCTTCTGGATCCTTATCCGTGATTTCCGTGATGACTTTCCTGATTAACTCTTCTTTATAGGTTTCCATCATGCTGGCTTCTCCTAGTTTCAAATTCTGAAGTTTGCTCGTAGTTTCATTAACATCAGAGACAACCTTATGAATCTGTTCCTCTAACGCGGATTTTAATGCTTGCACGTCCTGACCTATTTGAGTTCTATCCTCTACCTGCTTTTCGGATAGCGAATCCATCCTTATACTCAAGTCCTTCCTAATTTGCACTACCTCATTATTAATGTCTACTTGTGTACTGGCAAGTTTTCTTTCAATTCGTTCCTGAATCTGAGTTACATGTTCCCCACTTGACCTGTTCCATTCATCTTTCCACACCGTTACATTTGCAGTTAACATTTCCGCAATATCTACTTCAATGTCTTCCTTAAGTAAACGATTATGATCTAATACTTGGGTTCTCATGACCTCTACATCATACTTTAAACCTGCCAAAGAAGCTGTTGTCCTAACAGACTCGTCAACCAACCTAGTTGTTAATGCACTAACGTTACGAGTACAAAGTGTTTTTGAAGTTTCAATTTCTTCGCTTACTTTATTAACATCAGTTTGAACTTTAGCAATGTCTACAAAAACAGTGTTAACTTCTACTTGTATCTTAGTTATATCGCTTTGCATCTCATTTACATCTGAATGAATGTTATTAATGTCTACTTGAACATTTGACACATCGGTTCGAACATTTGTAATCTCTCTTTGAACCTCTTCAACCTTACCTTGTACAGTAGCAACATCGTTCCTAACAACAATTACCTCTGCTCTAGCACATGAAATATCACCCCGGACATTAGCAACATCAAGATTCAACATAGTAAGATCTTTCTGTACCTTAGAAACATCAGTCTTAACCTCTGAAACATCTTTATGCACATTGGACAAATCTTTATGGACATTGGACACGTCTGTGCGCATGTCAGTTACAGCATTCTCGATTCCCTGGGTACTGATCTGTAAACGCGACATATCATTTTCTAAGTTTGCAGAACTGGTCTGAAGAACTTTCATATTCTCCTCCATCATCTGCTTCATTCTGTTGGACATCTCCTCCAACATCATTTTTAGACTCTCATCTGCCATTTCAATATTATTCAAAAATAGACTGCGTTAGGGACATACATCAAACAGAGCAAAATAACAACATCTGAGCAACATTTTTCACCATATATAAATTTGAGCAATTTTCTGTCTTAAATCTAACTTATAATTACCTTATAATTAACCTTCGTAGACATCTTATGTTGAAATAAACTCAAGCACATGTTCAAATTTCTTTGGTTCATTTTAAAATATCCTAACACAAATAATTTACATTTACAATCCAAATAATTTAAATTTTATCTTTAATATGACGAAACATGTCATAAGCCGGTCAAATAAAATAAGACTCCAGATCATAGGCGATTTTTCTAAGTTTCCAGCCTATTTAACCTCTCTCAAGTTGTATAAGATCTGATCTTTTCTGAGTGTAATTTTCCTAATACAACACAACATTTAATCCCTATATAATCACACTCTCAAATTCTACAATTGGCCAAGACATCTAACAAAGAATCAACCTCTTTATTTGAGTCTTCACAATCCCATTGACATCGATAACTTGGTAATCCAATGTTTTGCTGATCGAACGTGTCAATTCTACTGGCGTTCAACCTGGTAATCCAGTTTTGTTGAACGTGCCCCACGTTTCAGGGTCGCCAATCCTACTGTCCCCGTAAATCCGGATAGTAGGCTGTCAGATATCCCCCCCCTCAATCGGATTGCCAATAATCAATCGCACCGGCACAGCTACATCAATGAAAATGGCACTGACAGATACTACCGAGATTAGAGCACAGCAGTTAACAAGAAAATATTGTGGAACAAACCAAAATATACGGGGGTTCATACTTACCTTTACTTACCTCTTCAAATTAATCTCGGGTATGGGTTGTCAACAGGATCACTTAAAGTATGCCCACACAATAACCTCCACCATGATATTTAAAATGAACCAAGACGGAAACAAGAAACCTTAAACTGTACAATAATTTATTTCACATAAAGGGAATGATTCTAACAAAAATAGACAACAAAATATACGTGGCAATCAGAAGCCATTGTCAATATAATCATGTCCTCCTGTAGGACGTGTAAACTTAGCATACACAATTTTATCTTTCACTTGCTTATAAAGAACGTAATAATAGTAATACACTTGGAATGGATGAGGGAATTGGAACGAGACATGTAGCAATTGTTTTCCTCTTTCATAAACATCACACTTTATTTATAACTGCAAGCCTGTTATGTGGTCGACCTTGGCCTCTAACATACAGTTGTCAGGCCAGCTGCGATCCACCCTACATCATGTCGCATGCCTACGTCGTTAAATGGACCCACCTGTCCAGTCAGACTTAGCATATGCTCGTAACCTCAGAGCTTAGCTCCTTTTCAAACACTTAAATGTCCTCAACTCAACTCAAATATTATCACGCAAATCTTTTAAATGCTCCATTCAAATGTTACTGGATTACTCTAATAATCCCAAAACTTGTTTAATTACATAATCCACTTGTATAATTAGCGTTCTTTAGAGTATATTAACAAAACTCTTAATGTTTATAACAAATGCTCATTAATTGTTTATAACAATTATAAATTGTTTATAATATTGTCAAATGACAATTGAAAAATCTATACACGCCTCTCTTAATCCCTTTCATTTCACATTATTGATAAAGATATTTACACAATTATTTACAATATTAATATTATTTATTTTTGGAAATACATTAAACCACACGTTTATCCGGTTGATAATTACTCAAATCAGGTTGATATAATCGACCAATGAAGGTTAGTTATATTTAAGCTTATATTCAGGTTTAATAAGTTTTAATAATTATTATTATTATTTGTGACGGTAACCTCCATTCAAAATCGTTATCTCAAATTATTTAACACTCTTGTTAATTTTAACAGTAATTTCACATGATTAATTTTCAAAGGACCTGGACAATAAACTCAGCGGAAAATACTTCGCTTCAAACGCACAAATTGCATAAAATAGGCCCAGAATTCATCATATATTTCAATATATATGGCATAAAAATCTTCCACAATCCATACACAAAACCTCCACTTATAATCTCATCAACTTCATTAATATTACTGTGGGAACCTCCTTCACTTATTCAAGGGCATTATTCATCAGCGACTTTTACATGTCCACTGAACTAACGATTATACATCCATAGTTCCACTTTAAAAATTCTTATATTCATTAATTGTTTCAAAACTGTTATTTATTTAACCTTCGTGGGTTTCATTCATGAATCGATATGAAGTAAAAATTTGCCAATCACAAATAAATTTAATAGCAAATTAATAGCCTCTGTGGTCTATCAAAAATTGAGATTAATATCTCCTAAGTATCGTAGTATAAAAATACTATCTTCTAACAAAGTTCATCTAAACTGCAAAATAGTCGAATAGAATACAATTAGATTGTGGAATGCAAACATTATTGTTCCAATCTAGTATTGAGAAAAATTCCTATCAAATGTTCATTACTATAGTGTATTCAATAAATCGTAATCAATGTTCATATTTCATAAAATTGTCTATAATGCAATGGTAATTTCAGAACTGACGATAAATGTCTATGTTGCAATCATGTTCCTAAACCGACTAGTATTTCCAAGATCGTCGATACAGAAATAGATTTTAACGCTCTAAAATCTTTTAATTATTCTTCTTTCTTGAGGATGACAGAAAATTGGTCAAAGTAATTTACTGAATAGAATTACTTTAATAAAATGACACGCTGTCTGAATTCAAATCTGCCATAGAAAATCATTTACTTTACAGTCAAATCGTGACTACAAAAATATGCAAATTCCTGAATGAATATAGATATCAGTCTCAACTGATCCAAAATTATTTAAATCTGCCACGGACATAACAATGTCTTAATAAATCGTAGAAAAAGGCATAACTCATCTAAGTGTACTGAGTACAGAATTATCAAGCAAGAATATGGGGCATAATATATATGGGACAGAACATATGAGAAAAATGGTTGCTCAGACATCGCTAAATGGCTCAAATAAAACAAGAAACGTTCACGACTACCTTATCTGTTGATTGAAGTTCTAGAGGAAAATCTACCAAAGAAGACTGGTGATGGTTCCTGTCTGGTGCTTCGCTCTGGACTAAGGGTAGTTCACCCAGCACCCACTAGGCGGCAGCATCCCGCAGGCGAGTCGGGTAGCCTTGAGGCGAGGTCCCTTTTCCTCAGTCACGTGTAGTCTCACGGAGAGCCATGTCGTAGTCTTAAGATGTTCTCCTTAGTTGTAGAATTTAGTTAATAAATTATTTTAAGTGAGTACTTGAGGTGTTTCATTTTAACTGCTACCAGAGAGATGTTTAAGCAACAACATTTTGGTCCTCCTAATGCCGGATTATAGAAATAAGTGAACTTCGAACTTATTCGTGTGCCAACATGTGGGATATTTGTGAAACAAGTGTACCTGTTTAGTGATGAAATGTGCATGACTTATGTTACAAATCAAACGGTGACTAATAATACAAAGTGCGGTATAAGAATACAAAATATATACATATATAACGGTAGAAATAAATTCGTATTCTGTAAATAGCCATCTTGAGGCACAACCACGCCATGGCCGTAGGACGCCATCTTGCGAGGTGCTAGTCCGCTTACGTCAGCTACCATACATGCCCGCCAGAGGAGTGCTAGAGAACGGAACTTGCAGGAACATCCACCAGAGACCGCTGTCGACAGATAAACAAGCTTACCAACATTGAAGACAGCATCGGTGAGTACAATCTGGTTCAACATTTCCTTCTGTCCTTTCTTACCGGGTTATTATGGATGCCAATCAAAAACGTGTATTAACAAAGAAAAGAGCAGTCATCAAATCTCGCGTGACTCGCTTAAGTATATTCGTGAATGCATTTGCAGCAGGTGGGAATCTTAATGACATTAAAGTTAGGAAACAATCGTTGGCGAGTTTAATGGATGAGTATAATGACACTCAGATACAATTGGAAATCGATGATCCTGAAAACGAAGCACATGATCTAGATAGAGCAGCCTTTGATGATTTATGCTTGGACATTAAGTCAAAAATGGAAACGCTATTGTGCCCCGAACATACACACACACCTCCGCCTGTAAATAGTGATAACATGAGCAATAGTTGCGCACTAAAACTTCCAACTATTTCACTACCCAAGTTCAGTGGTGCTCTACAAGATTTCATGCATTTCTATGACACCTTTGTAGCGCTAATCATCAATAATGATACAATCACAGACATTCAAAGATACTATTATCTTCTATCATGTTTGTCTGGCGAACCTCACCACCTAATTGAGAATTTACCAATTTCACAGGATAACTTCAAGGTCGCCTGGGAATTGATTCGCAGTCGGTATCACAATCCCAGACTTATATCAGACCTTCACATCAAGGAATTGTTGTCACTCCCTAACGCAAAGCATGATTCTCCTAAAGAGCTGCGTTTGCTAATTAATCAACTTTGCAGCAACTTAAATGCCATAGAGGCTCTAAAAATTGAAACGCCCTTGCATGACCTTATGCTCTCACACTTAGTTTTGGAAAGAATCAGTCTCAATCTCAGGAAACAATGGGAGAACGGTACGTCAAATGAAGTGCTTGCCAGCTTGAAGGACCTAATTCAATTCTTGGAAAGTAACTGCCAAACTTTAGAAATAGTCACGTCCAACAAGACAGCTGCTGTAACCCAAGATGAGGTCAAGCGTGGTACAAGTTCAAGGGGACATCACCGAGCCTTCGTCACCACGTCACCTTATTGTGTGCTATGTAAGACATCTCACAGTCTGCATAAATGTCCAAAATTCAAATACATGGACGTAAATGGCCGTATAGGTATTGTGAGGGAACATAATCTCTGTTTCAATTGTTTGAGAAATGACCACATAGCCAACAATTGCAACGCAGGTAACTGCCGAAGATGCAATAAAACTCACCACACAATGTTACATATAGACCAGAATATGGACCGTACTGCTACCTCGTCACACACTTCATCCCAACACCAAGCATATTGTTCTGTCAGAGGCGCTTGCCCTCACAATGAAGTATTGCTATCAACTGCCATTGTTAACATTAGGGATAGCGAAGGTCGAATGCATCAATGCCGAGCACTATTAGACAGTGCATCACAGATGAACTTCGTGTCTCGAGACTTAGTGGACCGGTTGGGTATCAAACTGAATCGGCATTCAATGCCCATCAATGGCATTAGCAACACGCGAGCGACTGAATCCTCTCACTTCTGTCAACTTCAGATAGAGTCGAGAGTTGGTACTTATAGTCGGCATATAGTAGGTTCTGTCCTGCGTCAGATTACTGGCCCGCTGCCTTCATCAAGAATAGAGTGCGAGGACTGGCAACTGCCCGCCAACATTCCACTCGCCGACCCTAATTTCAACCAGCCTAAGGAGATAGATCTGCTGTTAGGTGCTACTGTGTTCTTTGAAGTCTTGAGACCCGAACAACAATCTAGAGAAGGTTATCCTACTCTTCAAAATACACAACTTGGTTGGGTACTATCTGGATGTCTACCCCCTCACTCAGTTCAACAACGTAAGAATGGAACAACATCATTGTTATCCACGGCTGAAGCCTTGCACACACAGGTGGAACGCTTTTGGGAACAAGAGGAGCTGACGACTCGTAGCCATTCCAAGGAAGAAAGTCAATGCAAGGAGCATTTTAGGAAATCATTCACGCGTGATAAGTCGGGCAGGTTCACAGTGAGACTTCCACTACGAGAAGCAGTAGGAGAACTGGGTGACTCATTTGCCAATGCCAGGAGGAGCTTTGGCTATATCAAGAGGAAATTGCATCGACAACCTGAACTGAAGAATGAGTATATCAAATTCATGGATGAATACCGCCAACTAGGACACATGGAACTTGTCGATCGTAGTGACCAGCAGAAACCTGTTTATTACGTGCCTCATCACGCAGTAATCAAGGACACGAGCAACACTACCAAGGTCAGAGTTGTCTACAATGCGTCGGCTAAAACAACTTCGTCGATCTCCCTGAATGACGTGATGCTGGTTGGGCCAACTGTTCAGCAGGATCTGTTCTCTATCGTTCTTCGCTTCCGCACACACAAGTATGCGCTAACAGCAGATATCGAGAAGATGTACCGACAGATCCAGATTCATGAAGCAGACCGAGACTTCCAGAGAATCTTGTGGCGCAGTTCTCCGAATCAACAATTGGATATGTACCGATTGACTACGGTAACCTACGGTACTGCAGCGGCTCCGTATCTAGCTACCCGTTGCTTACTGCAGGTGGCACTCGACGGTAAAGACATACACCCTACAGCAGCCGAAGTTGCCAAGAGAGACTTCTACGTTGATGTACTTTTGACAGGGACAGACACCATTGAAAAAGCCATCCATTTGTACAAAGACCTCACATCGCTCCTGCAAACCGGAGGATTCCCCATCCGTAAATGGCGGTCCAACAATCCCGATGTATTGGAGGCCATCCCACCTACACTTCGCGAGAGCCAGGTGTCTTGCAGTCTTCCTCTTGAAGATGGCGCCGTGAAAACGCTTGGTCTGTTATGGCATTCGAGTAGTGACTCATTTCAATTCACCGTGGGAGCTCTCAACCACAACAAATTGACTTGGACAAAGAGATCAGTGTTGGCCAATGTAGCGTCCATTTATGATCCATTGGGACTCATAGGGCCTGTAATTGTCCAGTGCAAGTTGTTCATACAAGTCCTTTGGCAACGACACCTCGATTGGGATGGTAAAATTCCCTCAGAACTTGAGACACAATGGAAGGAGATACATCAGCAGCTCCCCAAACTAAATGAGATTCGTGTACCACGGAGGGTGACCGCAGACGGCATGAATGCCAATGTTGAACTTCACGGATTTGCTGATGCCTCAGAAAGAGCCTACGGTGCCTGCGCTTACCTACGTTGCATCAACTCCAATGGAACAATCTCCGTTCACTTACTTTGCTCTAAATCTAGGGTAGCCCCTTTGAAGCAAGTGTCGCTCCCAAGACTGGAGTTGAATGGCGCACTACTTCTGAGCAGGCTAATGGAAAGAGTGATTCAAGCCCTTAATCTACATTCATGTCGACGTTATTACTGGACAGACTCCACTGTCGTTCTGGCCTGGATTGCAGGTAGCTCCTCAGCCTGGAAAACATATGTGGCCAACAGGGTGTCGGAAATTCACCAACTGACTTCTCAGCAAGATTGGAACCATGTCTCATCACAGGAAAATCCAGCGGACGTTATCTCCAGGGGAACGGAGCCACATCGACTTCAAGGCAATCGATTATGGTGGGCGGGGCCCGCCTGGCTATCGACGGATCCTTCAGCCTGGCCTGAACTAATCACTGCTGAACCAACCGAAATTCCTGAGCAGCGAGGAGTAAGATTGTGTTTCGTGGCGAGCAATCATGACGCAGATAACCTCTTCACCCGCTTTTCCAGCTGGACTAAACTGCACAGAGTATTTGCATACATTCTCAGATTTATTCACAATCTAAAGCAGGAGGCAGCAGCAAGACGGCATGGACCTTTGACTACTGACGAACTTCGCGATAGTCTGACAGCAATCATCCGCATCGTTCAGCGCTGCTCGTACAGTCAGGAGATACATAATTTACATCAAGGAAACGCAGTGCCACTTCAGAGCAAACTTCTCACTCTGCACCCCTTTCTGGATAGTGACAACCTATTGAGGGTGGGCGGCAGGCTGGAGAATGCTGAAGCATCATTTCAACAAAAACATCCTTTGGTACTGCCCCCTAAGCATCCTGTCACAAAATTGCTTATTTGGAATGAGCACATACGACTTTTGCACGCAGGAAGCCAACTTCTCTTAGCCTCGTTGCGGCAACGGTGGTGGATAACCAATGGCCGATCTGTTATCAGGCAAGTGATCCGCAGCTGTGTAACATGCTTCCGAGTGAAGACCAATGACACCAGTCAGCTCATGGGACAGTTGCCTAAGTCTAGAGTGACCCCAAGCAAGCCGTTCTCTCATTGTGGTGTGGACTATGGAGGGCCGCTGCATGTGAAATATGGAAGCCCACGAAGTAAAATACAGAAGAAATGCTACATAGCATTGTTTGTGTGCATGGCGACCAAGGCACTACACATTGAGGCAGTCAGCGATCTATCCACGGAGGCCTTTATTGCCGCATTAAGAAGGTTCATTTCAAGACGTGGGCGCTGCAGTCACATGTATAGTGACAATGGCACGTGCTTCACCGGAGCAAGAAGGAAACTAAATGAATTGTCGCGCTTCATCCGAACAGAAGACCATCAAACTACCGTATCGAACTTCACAGCTGAAGAAGGAATTCGTTGGCATCACATACCTCCTTACTCCCCTCACTTCGGCGGACTGTGGGAAGCAGGTATAAAATCAGTGAAGACCCACCTGAAGAAAGTTGCTGGTAACACTGTGCTAACTTTTGAAGAGATAACAACACTGCTCACACAAATTGAGGCATGTTTAAATTCGAGACCCATCATCCCGATACCCAACAGTCCTGATGAGTATGCGTTCCTCACCCCTGGTCACTTCTTGACTGGCGAACCCTTAGTGTCGTTCCCTGAACCAGATTGTCTCTTAGGGCCATCATCACGGCTGTCAAGATGGCAACTGGTCCAGCGGTGCCGACGACTCATCTGGAAACGCTGGTCAACCGACTACTTGGGCCAGCTCCAGCAGCGTTCCAAGTGGCTCCACAACCAACCCAACCTCAAGGCAGGAAGGCTGGTGCTCCTCAAAGAAGAAAATGCTCCCCCCCTCACATGGCCAACCGGGATAATAGAAGAGCTCCATCCTGGGACTGATGGGCTGGTGCGTGTGGTGACTGTGCGGACGAGCAAGGGGTCGTACAAACGGCCAGTAACCAGGATCAGCCTTTTCCCCGAAGAACTCATCTAAAAGGAATACCAGTGTAGTGTGCTTATCTTGTGTTTATCTTGTGTTTATCTTGTGTTCATATAGTGTTTATCTTGTGTTTATCTTGTGTTCATATAGTGTTTATCTTGTGTTTATCTTGTTTTATTTTGTCTCATTGTGTGTTTTGATTTATTGCTAGAGACTTGTGTTGGAGCAGTTATGTCCACGTACTGTTATCTTTCTTTATAATTTGTGTACAAATTAGATGGGCGGCATGTCTGGTGCTTCGCTCTGGACTAAGGGTAGTTCACCCAGCACCCACTAGGCGGCAGCATCCCGCAGGCGAGTCGGGTAGCCTTGAGGCGAGGTCCCTTTTCCTCAGTCACGTGTAGTCTCACGGAGAGCCATGTCGTAGTCTTAAGATGTTCTCCTTAGTTGTAGAATTTAGTTAATAAATTATTTTAAGTGAGTACTTGAGGTGTTTCATTTTAACTGCTACCAGAGAGATGTTTAAGCAACAACAGTTCCATTTCACCAAAAAGATGTGCTCCGACCTCGAACCTGGAACCAGCGCCCTCGGAGAATAGAACTGCTTCCTCCTCCGGAAATTGCACTGCTCCGTGTAGACAATAGACATCCTTCTGGCAAAACTCTTCTTTGTGAGCCGGGTCTACCCTGGCCTCTCTTGATAGTTCCCTGAAGTTCTGGTAGAAATTCGCCATGAAGTTTATTGCAGTTATTTCCGCAGAAATATTCATATTTGTGGAGTATGAATATGTTTCCACTGCCATTTGATATAATTCAGCGTTGGACAACGATGCATGAGTGTAGTTGGATGTTCACTACATGCTCGCTTTTGTAGAAAGACGATTAGCGAAGTTCCATGCTGCTATTTCACTCCATTGATATATGTCCCAATTGCATTAAAGTCCTTAACCTTCCATCTCCATTTCCGTTATAATAGTTGAAAGAACTGCCATATTATATTGTTCCATGTTAGAATGCAGCGTTATATCATCAAATGCAATATGTAGTAGCACGGTTGCAATACCAGTGTCAGCCGTAGCGTAGAATGTGATATTTTAAAAGTGCTTCTCAGGTGGCGAGAAAATCACTTTTGTCTGCCGTGTTAAAATGCCAATATCTTTCGAATTATAATCTTTAAAATGTTCAACCTTTCTACACACTTTAATATAGTACTGCACAATCGAATTAGCTTAAAGGCATTAGTCAACTCTTGATATATTATCTTGTAGACTTGAAAATGTGTGCGTTTCAACTTCGCCTAGTTTCAAACACCGTAAAATGGAACTGCGGCACGCTCGAAGCTCGTTCAATGCGGTTGGCTTTACCACACGCTAAAGACGACTTGTTTCACTGTATCACTCGAAAATGACTATGTGACATCAGAAATATATATGCGGTATGAGAACTGATATATGAGGTATGAGAGCTCCTCTCTGCTGTGCAAGACCTTTTATCAACTTCATAAGGGGCGTATCCATCCCTTCCATAGCTTGTTTCTCCGTCATTGCTAGAAGTTCTAACTTTGGCAATACTTGACGGATTTTCAAATTTCAAAAACTCAAAAATAATTTCTTCAAAATTCCAAATCAATGCCATAACTGAAAATAGATTTCCACAATTCTGCATTCCAAAAGTAATTAAATATGATAGTTTCAGTAATCTCCGACTCCCTCCAAACTATCATTCATTGGTTCGAGTCTTTCCTCCAATCGCGTAACTTCTTCCTCAGCACAATTCCATGTTTCCCTGCGACTGCGTCGTAAATCTCAGATCTTTCTCGAACAAAATCATGACGTCACCAAGAATCTCAGCTCAAGCAGCCTACTTGCGTAAAGTCTGCGTCATCCGTGCCTACGTCATAAATATCCACGTCACAACTATGACAGCCATAACTTTCTTCACATTTGCCAATACAGCCATCGTGGTCTCAATATAATTCAATTTACGGGGTAAGTACCATCCCGGCATTTGCCCGAAGACGAAGTGGGAAACCATGGAAAACCACTTCGAGGATGGCTGAGGTGGGAATCGAACCCCCTCTACTCATTTGGAAAACCCGAGGCTGAGTAGACCCCGTTCCAGTTCTCCTACCACTTTTCAAATTTCGTGGCAGAGCCGGGACTCGAACCCAAGACCTCCGGGGCGGCAGCTAACCATGCTGACCGCTACGCTACGGAGGCGACCCATATTTTAAACACTGAACAAGAATTCAAAATCTGGCTGAAAACCCTTCGTTTTCTTTATTCGAAACCCTTCCTAGTAAGTTTGATGTTCGTCCTTCCTCTGTTACTGACTCTTTGGTCGTTGTTAATATAAGCAAGGTATGACACTATTTAGGCTATATTTAAAAAAAAAGTATAGGTTTACATATTTACATTTACATAGAGACTACATTTAAACTTCTTTTCTTATCTCGTGTCAACTAATCAATTAATCTGTTCCTTGTGCAACCTTTGAAGATGCTCAGGGCTGAATTTGTCCCTATAGAATGCATTAAATCAATATAACATTTAATAACTCTCTCTCTCTCAATATTAATGAATGGTTCGGGGTGGTGGGGGTTATACACCCTGACGGATTCAATGGCAACGATAGACATTCACACTTAACTATATTACTGAACATGATGAAATAATTAAATCTGGTATAAACATATATACTGAACCCGCTGAGCTATGGTTCATGTGATATTTCTTATGACAGAACATTTATGATGGGATGTTGTACCTTTGAACACACCCAGGAAGCCACGTGGAGATGAGAGCTCACGCGATACTCTTTGAAGTGGCGTTGAATCGCACTTTTGACTTTGGTGAGAACTGCTAATTATTTATCTGAGATCTTATTAATTAATTTTATTCTTTCACAAGACTCAGAATATTCCATTTCGTCATGCTGCATTATTAAAACATTTTTGAGAATGTTATTTTAGCTTAAGGTAAGGTAATACCCTTGCAGATACGCAAATAGGAACGTAAGTAGTCGCTCAACGACTTCGGTTTGACGACCTACTTCCTTGAGACACCCAGTGCCTTGCACTACGTCTGGGGAGTCCGCCCAGTATAGGCGTGTAATTGCATTTGTCCTGCAAGACATAGAAGAATATCCGCTTGTTAGCGTTGAATTGGTTATCTGGTGCCATCGTGCACTGACATATTGTGAAATACTGTTATTTATGCACAGTGAGCCACAGAAACATATTGAAGATAATTATTGGCAAGTATTAGTGAATTATATAATTTTACCGGAACACCACATTTTAGTACCCACGTGTTTGTGGAGGGCCAAATGCCTTGTGGAAAATATACAGGTAAATGTGTTGCAATTACTTCAAATAAGTGTGATTACGATTGTGTAACATATTTGGATTGCCAGAGTGAAGTTTTTATTTCCAAAACGACGTACATTTTACCGATGCTGCATGATAGAAAAGTAGCGTCATTAGCACGTGCAGAGTCATAGAGCAGTGCTAGCTCATGTATCTATTCACATCCACGAAATTAAGGCTGTGTTGTCAATTATTATCAAAGCCTACAACATTCACGACGAACATTATATCTTTGGAAAGTGAAAGAATGAATTTCGTAATTTATTTCACCGTCAACGTGACCAGGCTATTCCACACCATGCTTGAATCAGTCACCATGGGCTAATATCATCCTGGTATGAGGGTGATATTTCTACGAGAACTAGCATGATGATGGAGCTTGCAGAACCGAGGACGAGAAGGAAGGAATCCACGATGCCATTTCCAGGCATATCCAGCATATTCACGGAGTTGTCGACAGGGACGAATCGAACCCTGGTCTTTGGAGGAGTCCAGATGGGAATCCTGATGAGGATAATACCGTTCCAGAGATACAGAGAGGAATTTGTACAACCCTGGTTATTGAATAGAGGGCTGAGTGATAGGTTCTCCATGTCGTGAGTTTTGACCATCCCTTCTCTTGTTCTAGTTCTGGTGGTATATTAGATTTAATGTATTTTGTGAATCAACCACACTCTGTGTCAGCCATTTTTCTAGGTAGGGATTGTATCTAGTTTAATTTAATGTCATTTATTTCAGTATAGTGAGACACCCTTGGGTCCGACATTTTGGTTAACCCTGGTGCAGCTTGATGAACGTCGTAGAACGTCAAAGCCTATCTTTTGCTAGATGTGACCGTAGTCATTCGAGGCTATTTTGTGCAACTCTGTTTGGGGTGATTTTTCAAGTCTTTGCTGACTTTAGTTATGACAATCAGATGTCATGGTTATTTCTTTAACTGCATTCTTTGCAGCCAATTTTGATACACCCCTGACTTTCGTTAGAACAGTCGTATCAGTTAGGCAATCGACTGTAATTGCCAGTTTTGTAAATGCATTGTATTTCCATTTTGAATAAGCTCAGAAGCTATTCTTGGTCAAGTTTGAACCTAACAACTAGAAGGAACGTTTCGTTGCCTAGCATCGAACTCATTTCCCAACGTATCATTAAGCAGATCCTTGTGTGAATCTGCGCCACAATTATCATTTTGCTTGTGTCATGTAAGACACGTTTTTTATTTGATGTTGTACTAGCAACTACTGAATTGTATTTTGAGAGCAGAGAGCTCCAGTAATTGTAAGATTACTATCATTTAGACGTCTTTGGTAGAAAGACGGAATTATATTATTCTATTCAGATTTATTGCGTGTTTTTTTATACACGGACTCTTTAGAGGTTCATAACCTATGGTAAAGTTTTTTATGAACAGGCCAGATGTATAGTTTTATTTTGATTAAATCGCCGGCCTTGAATAATGTGTGTTTTGTGTCGACCGAACGCAGGAATGTGATAGCCTGCTGGTGACATAAAACTGGTTTTGTAATCCAGTGACCTTGAGAGCACGCTTCATTTGATTGCGAGACAGAGGGCTTTGACAAGAGACAGAATGCTTGTAGTATTCGCTTTTTCTTTCATTGCAACTTAGCTTATGTAACCCAGTTTTCAACTCTGTCTCAGATCACAAGTTTTATAGATTGGATTTTGTTAGTTGAGCGCACTTCTTGCGTGTACCGTCTTGACGTGTACAATTAGGTCAGGTTTTCTATAGTGAGTTGCAGGCGACCCTGTTAAATGCAGGAATTTATTGTATGAAGGTACTTGTGATTATCTTGTCCGGGAGGGTTCCCGTTGACTAGATGTTATTGGAAGGTACCTGTTGTGGACAGGCCTATCCCAGAGTTATTGAATGCGAGCTTTGCGCCGCTGGTAACCCGTGTTATTGTGTGTCCGAGTTGTTATTGCTCGTTGATCTCTTCCGACTGTTGAGTCGAGGCTTTTTGGTGGAGAATGATCTCAGTGTAGACACTCCGTGCCCGAGCTATTGTCAGTATTATTCGCCATAAACCAACGATAAACCTAAACCAACATCTTAATAATAAAACGCATAACTTTAGTAAAACAAAAGCTAACTAATGAATTCTTTCTATCTAACTTTGTTCTGTTGCATTTTGGAACTGTTGACATAGCCGTGCAGTTGAAGATAATTTCCTTGTGTGGAAATGACTAGGACAGTTGACACTTTTGTAGCGACCTGAAGCATGCGCGAACCTAGAGTTCGTAGCTTGTGGAGCACAGGCCATGCGATGTCAGACGTGGTCTCAACTACGCATTCGTCACCGTAATTACACACATTAGATGACTATGGCTTACAAAGAGTAAACCAAGGTGTAGGCAGGGATTTAATAAAGATTTGTGTCCATTTCATTACTTATTTTATGATGTACAAGTGTGTAAATCCTACATGTTACCTTATTGTGTGCTGATAGCACGTAGTTATTAAGAATAATTAAATGTTTTTCATGGCTGTACACTTAGATTTGTTGTAATTGTTTTCTATTACGGACGTCATCGCCGTAAATTTTGTTATTAACTGTTAGGATTTAGCTAGATGATTACGGTTAAATGTAAATGTGGAAATTGTATCATCCTAACTTAGATTTGTTTTGCTACCCTGTTAAATGTAAATTCTGATATTAGCTTAATCTTGTAACTTGAACTAGGGACTTGCGTCGTACCATTTTCCTAGTGTTGCTGTTGTTGCTATTATTATTGTGAGTTAGATCTTTCGCGAGGGTTTTTCAGTAACTTCTCAGGTAGGGACCTGCTCTTTATTTTCTTTTGTTTATTAGTATGCGGACTAGCCGATTATAACCCTCCAAACTAGGCTAGGGGCTTGTGAATTTTAATAAATTTTCACGGTGTTTTACTTAAGTCTGGATGTTTAATTTCTCAGTCTATTTTTGAGGTGAACCTTTCCTTAGGCAGTCTATGACCATCGTCACCATGTACCATGATCCCCGTGGACTACAGTGTCTCGTGGCGCTTAGCCTATTAGGAAGTTCACCTGATCCTCACGGTAATTTTATTCGACTTATGGGATGTTAGGAAAGTCATCGTGGTTGTTGACTCGACTAAACGGTCTCATAAAATGGCGCCCAACTCATGTGCCGACGTTAACGTGGTGACCGTCAGTACCATGTTATTTTGGAGGATCTTAATGTTGATTAATGGTAAATTGACAGGACTGGGACGAACTTGGAAAGTCGTACTGCAGATCAATTGACCGCATGGCATTCATGTTTGATAGAAGTCCATGGGGTGAGGCTTTAGTGTTGGATAAATGATGGATAGGGTTTTCTTTGATGATGCCTCATCCTGAGTAAATGTAATACTTTGCTTTGCTCGTCGTTGTCTTTGTAAATGTAGAAGCACTTAGTTTGCATACCCCAGCTGTACTCGTGAAATTTATATAAATTAAACAAGCTTTATACCACCAAGTAACTAATCATAGCTGTAAGTTATAGTAGAAATTGATCCCTCACTTTCTCATATATATTTCTTGTCAAATGGATGAGGAAACGATT
This sequence comes from Meconema thalassinum, assembly GCA_946902985.2. NCBI lineage: Eukaryota > Metazoa > Arthropoda > Insecta > Orthoptera > Tettigoniidae > Meconema > Meconema thalassinum. Next base: position 5,108,898 of record CAMPQE020000020.1, read on the forward strand.
CGTCGCGTGTTTGGGGAGATGATGGCAGGTGTGAATGCTAATCTCCAACAGATTACTGCTGACTTAGGTCAGAACACTCAATCTATAAACAATGTTAGTGGTCATGTAGACCAAGTAAGACAGGAAGTTCACAATGTTAGTGCTCATGTAGACCAAGTAAGACAGGACTTGGAAGTAAACACCCAATCTATAAACAATGTTAGTGCTCATGTAGACCAAGTAAGACAGGACTTGGAAGTAAACACACAATCTATAAACAATGTTAGTGGGCATGTAGACCAAATAAGACTAGATTTAGAGATAAATACTCAATCTCTTAATAATGTCAGGACTGATTTAACCCAAGTCAGGGCTGATATGGACGCATTTAGGGTCGAAGCCAGAAATGATCTCGCGGCAGGTTTAGCGGCAGTTAGGGTTGATGTCATACGACACCATCAGGAGGCTAACCAGCGTGTAGATTGCCTAACAGACCAAATGAATAGAGCTAGGGAGGATGTGCGAAAGCGACCGGAGGAGCACACGGCTCAAATTCAAACCACCATAAATAGAGTCCAGATAGACATGAAAGCTGACCTAGAACACACTCGGGAAGAATTCGGGACTCGATTGACGCACGTCGAGGGATTCATGGACACTGTAAAAGAGGACATGACAACCATGAATATCAGATTAGTTCTCATGAGGGGAGCTGCAAATGCTGTGAACAACAATGTTAGGACGATCGTTGACGGCATGTTAGAGGTCAGAGACGAACTGAACGTTAACAGGAGAAACATTTCTGAACTAACGGAAACCGTAGCAAGCCTACGCGAAACATCGAATGTTCATCATGAGAAACATAACATTGACCTCATGTTATTAAGAGGGGACCTCAACGAACATAAGACCATAGTAGAGGCTAAGGTAGCCGAGGTCAAAGACAACATGTCAAGAGTCGAGGGAGAGATCGATTCTTTACAAAAGCGATTTGAGGAGGTCACAGTAAACGAAAGGTTAGACCTTAGCCATAACCTTAGAACGGCCATACGCGAGGTAGACGCGAACCTCAAGGGAAAGCAACCAGCTCGCTTCTCCGGAACTGGAAGTGGTGTTACTCCAGTGGAATTTCTAGCCAATGTCGAAAGCTATCTGAGAGATACGATGGTAACTCCAGAGAGGGAACTCAGAGTCATAGAACGTTTGCTTGAGGGGCAAGCCAGTACCTGGTTTAGAGCATTTAGATACTCGTTTACAGGCTACCAGGACTTCAAGGAAGCATTACTAAGGACGTATTGGTCGAGTGACATTCAGCAGAGCATCCGAGCTGAAATGTATACTCGTAGATACAGCTCGAATACGCCTACTCGTTATGCGAACTACTTCGCTATACAGCTTGCGAAGCTTCGTTGTCTTCAGCCTCCGTTGTCTGAACAAGATTTAGTTAACACCATTGTTTGGCAGTACCCTGCGGACGTACAACATGTGTTGATCGCAGCAGGGGCATCCTCGTTTCAACAATGTGACCAGATTCTGCGACGCTTGGATGCGAACACGGAATAGTTCCCGACACACCGTCAGCAGAAGGCTGACAGGCGCGAGAAAAGACACATAAACTTGACCACTGTCGATAAAGTAAGCCAGACTCCGCAACAAACGCAAACACAAGAGAGTTCAGGGCATCGTGATGATAACTACAACTATCGTAGGAGGGAATGGAACAACGCTCCATATGTTCGAGATCGACAAGATGACCGTCGTAGTCATTGGAATCGGAGATTCGACCGAGGGACGAATGATAACCAACGTCACGAAAATTACCACCGCGGGAATAATGGAAGAAACCAACAGCACGGAAGTATCCGAAGGGACTATCGATATGCTAGACGATATAACCGAGATCGAGACCCTAGATACCAGCCAGACAGAGATTGGAAAGGAAGAGCATGGGAGAGCCGTGAATACCTCCAACAATTAAGAGAGGTGCAAATCCAAGAAGAGGGAGAACGGAGCCCAACTTCGAGGGAAAATAGAAATTTGGCGCAGGAGACGGAGCACAACCAGCCCAGTACTTCTCGCCAGGATAATAAAAAAACGCCGAAAAATTAACAGATTCTTGTCAGGTTGAGCACCGAGTAACTGCTACCCTATTACTCTGGGAGCCAATCCAAGAAGACTTGTTGAACGAACGACGAACGACGAACCACAATTATAAGTTGACCCGTCTGCCCAAGATAGTAGCCACTTTGAACGAAGTCAACGTAGTCATTCTCATTGATACTGGGGCAATGATTAGTGTTATTTTCGCCGATTGCCATGCCAGATTAATGGCCAACTCTGACGTGACAGAGCTGCCTATCTCAGCTGTAAGAGTCAGAGGTGTCATACCTGATCGGGTTGTGACGTGCAAAATCCAGATTCTTTGTACTCTGAAGATTTCAAATTATGTGTATTTGCACGAATTTCTTGTAATGAAGGGCTTGCATCATGACGCCATACTAGGCGCAGACTTCATTAGAAAATATGATGGTATCATTGACATGGGCCGTAACACGGTAGAGTTCAAGCCGAACGAACCCATTCAGATGAACCTAGTTGAAGAAGAACCGGAATTCCTATCCGAAGTCGACGTAGTCGAAAACTTGAATGGCAAGGAAATTGACAAGACACTCGATGCCGACGAAGAGGCAGAATCATTATCAGCACCCACACGAGAGAATCTTGATATAATATTGAACGAATACAGGGACATATTCGACACCACACCTGGTGAGATATTAGACTACGAATACGACCTTGTGCTACTGGATGATTCCCCATTCCAGAAGAAAATTTACCCGATTGCTGAGAAACATCGTGAAGAAGCTGCTAAGAAGATCCATGATATGGAAGCAGCAGGCACAATCAAGAAGTCACCGACTCCTTTCTTGAATCCCATAACGCCTGTGTTTAAGGTAGATGGAAGCTTGAGACTGTGTCTCGATGCCAGAGCCTTGAATGAACGCCTAGCTCCTGAGCACGGCAGACCGCCCAAGATTAGAGACATTCTCAGGAAGTTCAAAGGAAAAAGGATATTTTCATCATTGGACTTGGTACAGTCTTATTACCATATCAGATTATCTGAGCATACTCAGAAATATACTGGATTCCTGTTTGATCAGACTACTTATGTCTTCCGAAAACTACCATTTGGATTGAAAAATGCCGGAGCCGCATTAATCAGAGCACTTGATGCCAAGCTGACTCCTGAAGTGAAGCAGAGAGTAATATGTTATGTGGATGACATAATCATAGCTTCAGAAACAGAAGAAGAGCATTTAAAGACATTGCGCCTTGTTTTTGAGAATCTACGACAGGCGAATTTTAAGGTCAAATTTGACAAGTGTCGATTCTTTCAGAAAGAAGTGAAATTCGTAGGACACATAATCAATGGAGAAGGATACAGACCAAATCCGGCAAAGATTAAAACTGTTGCTGCATTTCCAACGCCAACCCGTGTGAAACACGTGAGACAATTCTTAGGAATTCTCCAATTCTTTGCTGCTCATTGTGAGAAGTATTCCGAGACTGTCGCACCTCTGCAAGGATTACTGAAAAAGAACTGCAGGTGGAACTGGAATGATGAATGCGAGATAGCTTTCAGGAGAGCTAAACAGATGCTAGTGGACTCAATTCAGTTAGAATATCCAGATTATTCCCGGAACTTTATTCTAGAAACTGATGCATCTGCCATTGGTATAGGAGCCATTTTACTGCAGGAGGATGATGAGAAGAAACGTCATTACATCGCTTTCTTAAGCCGACGTTTAAGAGCACATGAATCTCACTACTTCACGACCGAGATAGAAGCACTTGCAATAGTTTACGCACTTGAATACTGGCAGAAACTTCTGTTAGGCCAGAGGATTATTTTGAGGACCTATCACCATGCACTGACCTTCATCTTAAGAACAAGACTGGCAAGCGACAGGATCACACGTTGGACGCTGTGTCTCCAACAGTTCGATTTGGAAATAGTTTATCGACCAGGCAGAGAGAATGTGTTGGCCGACATCCTCAGCCGGAATCCTGAAGCTACTGGTAATGCCTTAGACATCGAGGGAGAATGCGAGGAACACCTTCGCCGACTTCGTCATCTACCTGAAGGACAGCGACGTGAGGAGGAACTCAGGCACATTATCCGTTTACTGGAACGAAGAATGGATCCACAGGATGCTCATTATGCGAGAATTGCTGCTGTTGCAGATAATTACTTGATTTATCATCGTGTATTATACAAGTTTGTGGACGAGGACCACACTCAACTGCATGCAGTTATTCCTAGGAGATACCAAGAATCTGTTATTCTTATGGTTCATCTATCCATTGGTCATGGTGGAACAGACAAAACCATTGCAACCATCAAAGAATCGTTTACATGGAAAGGGTTAGGAGCCACCGTTAGACAGTGTTTACGTGCTTGCGACGCATGCCAGCGGAACAAGTACACGTCACACTTGTTGAAGGAACAACCTAGACCAATACTCCCAAAACAACCTAGAGAGTTATACGCACAGGACCTGTATGGCCCAATACCTAAAGCTCGTCGTGGGAATCGATACATCGTTGTAACTATTGATGTGTTCACGAAATATACGATGCTTCATCCGATTCAAAAACCCACTGCACATCAGATTATTCAGAGGATTAGACGTCAAGTGATACCGGAGGCAGGAAAGCCACAATTCTTGTTGACTGATCACGGATCACAGTACACCTCAGTAGAATTTGCCAATGCTGTGAATGAGCTTGAAATAGGTCATGTCTTATCATCAATTCGTCATCCGGAGAGCAACCCAGCAGAATGCGTGATGTCTATTATCGCAAAATTCTGTCGATTATATTGTCAAGAAGAACACTGGCGATGGACTGAAGTCCTAGTCACTATGGCAAAGTGTATTAATTCAACAGTCCATGAGAGCACTGGTCAAATACCTATGGTCTTGCATTTGAACCAGACGCCGCTGAGAATATGGGACCGTGTGATTGTAAATCCACCTTGTTTACAACCATCACATGCCTGCAGACTTTTAGCTGCAAGGGAAACTATGGACAGACAAGCTGCCAAGCGCTTGAGAAGAACTAGACGCCAGAGATTTAGAGAACCACTAGTTGAGGGAGACCTTATCCTCATAAGGAGACCCGGAATTTCAAGTCCTATAGACCACATATATGGGATATTTCTATCCTTATATTATGGCCCTAGTCGTATCCGACAGCCTTTGAACAATGGAAGTTATGTAGTAGAAGACGTCAGGACAGGATAGCGCATTGGAACCTTTAATGCAGCCAATCTGAAAAAATATCACTCTTGAATGAATTTCAAGTCAAATAAAAATGTCGTCCCAACATTTTATTTGAAACGACGGAGAGGCAGATGAACCCGCTGAGCTATGGTTCATGTGATATTTTTTATGACAGAACATTTATGATGGGATGTTGTACCTTTGAACACACCCAGGAAGCCACGTGGAGATGAGAGCTCACGCGATACTCTTTGAAGTAGCGTTGAATCGCACATTTGACTTTGGTGAGAACTGCTAATTATTTATCTGAGATCTTATTAATTAATTTTATTCTTTTACAAGACTCAGAATATTCCATTTCGTCATGCTGCATTATTAAAACATTTTTGAGAATGTTATTTTAGCTTAAGGTAAGGTAATGCCCTTGCAGATACGCAAATTGGAACGTAAGTAGTCGCTCAACGACTTCGGTTTGACGACCTACTTCCTTGAGACACCCAGTGCCTTGCACTACGTCTGGAGAATCCGCCCAGTATAGGCGTGTAATTGCATTTGTCCTGCAAGACATATAAGAATATCCGCTTGTTTGCGTTGAATTGGTTATCAGGTGCCATCGTGCACTGGCATATTGTGAAATACTGTTATTTATGCACAGTGAGCCACAGAAACATATTGAAGATAATTATAGGCAAGTATTAGTGAATTATATAATTTTACCGGAACACCACATTTTAGTACCCACGTGTTTGTGGAGGGCCAAATGCCTTGTGGAAAATATACAGGTAAATGTGTTGCAATTACTTCAAATAAGTGTGATTACGATTGTGTAACATATTTGGATTGCCAGAGTGAAGTTTTTATTTCCAAAACGACGTACATTTTACCGATGCTGCATGATAGAAAAGTAGCGTCATTAGCACGTGCAGAGTCATAGAGCAGTGCTAGCTCGTGTATCTATTCACATCCACGAAATTAAGGCTGTGTTGTCAATTATTATCAAAGCCTACAACATTCACGACGACCATTATATCTTTGGAAAGTGAAAGAATGAATTTCGTAATTTATTTCACCGTCAACGTGACCAGACTATTCCACACCATGCTTGAATCAGTCACCATGGGCTAATACCATCCTGGTATGAGGGTGATATTTCTACGAGAACTAGCATGATGATGGAGCTTGCAGAACCGAGGACGAGAAGGAAGGAATCCACGATGCCATTTCCAGGCATATCCAGCATATTAACGGAGTTGTCGACAGGGACGAATCGAACCCTGGTCTTTGGAGGAGTCCAGATGGGAATCCTGATGAGGATAATACCGTTCCAGAGATCCAGAGAGGAATTTTTACAACCCTGGTTATTGAATAGAGGGCTGAGTGATAGCTTCTCCATGTCGTGAGTTTTGACCATCCCTTCTCTTGTTCTAGTTCTGGTGGTATATTAGATTTAATGTAGTTTGTGAATCAACCACACTCTGTGTCAGCCATTTTTCTAGGTAGGGATTGTATCTAGTTTAATTTAATGTCATTTATTTCAGCATAGTGAGACACCCTTGGGTCCGACATTTTGGTTAACCCTGGTGCAGCTTGATGAACGTCGTAGAACGTCAAAGCCTATCTTTTGCTAGATGTGACCGTAGTCATTCGAGGCTATTTTGTCCAACCCTGTTTGGGGTGATTTTTCAAGTCTTTGCTGACTTTAGTTATGACAATCAGATGTCATGGTTATTTCTTTAACTGCATTCTTTGCAGCCAATTTTGATACACCCCTGACTTTCGTTAGAACAGTCGTATCAGTTAGGCAATCGACTGTAATTGCCAGTTTTGTTAATGCATTGTATTTTCATTTTGAATAAGCTCAGAAGCTATTCTTGGTCAAGTTTGAACCTAACAACTAGAAGGAACGTTTCGTTGCCTACATCGAACTCAGTTCCCAACGTATCATTAAGCAGATCCTTGTGTGAATCTGCGCCACAATTATCATTTTGCTTGTGTCATGTAAGACACGTTTTTTATTTGATGTTGTACTAGCAACTACTGAATTGTATTTTGAGAGCAGAGAGCTCCAGTAATTGTAAGATTACTATCATTTAGACGTCTTTGGTAGAAAGACGGAATTATATTATTCTATTCAGATTTATTGGGTGTTTTTTATACACGGACTCTTTAGAGGTTCATAACCTATGGTAAAGTTTTTTATGAACAGGCCAGATGTATAGTTTTATTTTGATTAAATCGCCGGCCTTGAATAATGTGTGTTTTGTGTCGACCGAACGCAGGAATGTGGTAGCCTGCTGGTGACATAAACTGGTTTTGTAATCCAGTACCCTTGAGAGTACGCTTCATTTGTTTGCGAGACAGAGGACTTTGACAAGGGACAGAATGCTTGTAGTATTCGCTTTTTCTTTCATTGCAACTTAGCTTATGTAACCCAGTTTTCAACTCTGTCTCAGATCACATGTTTTATAGATTGGATTTTGTTAGTTGAGCGCACTTCTTGCGTGTACCGTCTTGACGTGTACAATTAGGTCAGGTTTTCTATAGTGAGTTGCAGGCGACCCTGTTAAATGCAGGAATTTATTGTATGAAGGTACTTGTGATTACCTTGTCCGGGAGGGTTCCCGTTGACTAGATGTTATTGGAAGGTAACTGTTGTGGACAGGCCTATCCCAGAGTTATTGAATGCGAGCTTTGCGCCGCTGGTAACCCGTGTTATTGTGTGTCCGAGTTGTTATTGCTCGTTGATCTTATTCCGACTGTTGAGTCGAGGCTTTTTGGTGGAGAATGATCTCAGTGTAGACACTCCGTGCCCGAGCTATTGTCAGTATTATTCGCCATAAACCAACGATAAACCTAAACCAACATCTTAATAATAAAACTCATAACTTTGGTAAAACAAAAGCTAACTAATGAATTCTTTCTATCTAACTTTGTTCTGTTGCATTTTGGAACTGTTGACATAGCCGTGCAGTTGAAGATAATTTCCTTGTGTGGAAATGACTAGGACAGTTGACACTTTTGTAGCGACCTGAAGCATGCGCGAACCTAGAGTTCGTAGCTTGTGGAGCTCAGGCCATGCGATGTCAGACGTGGTCTCAACTACGCATTCGTCACCGTAATTACACACATTGTAACGATTCGATCCCATAGCTGTTATATTTATAGGGTTATTCATTTATCATGTTGTTATTATTATTATTAATAATTAGTACATCCATGAGATACTTTTTTATCAGATAATTGTAAGCGGTTTTTATTATTATAGTCAGACAGATTTTTATTAACAATTACTTGTAAAGAGACGAAGTAATATATATTGCAACATGATTGGCAATAAGGACCAACCCTATGTGTCACAAACAGAACGACGCAGTAGTAATTTCACAACGGCAGGTAGCCATTGTCCCGGGATCTTAAAAACCCCAGAATGACGCAGTAGTTATTTCACCACGGCAAACAGAGTCACTGTCATGGGATGCTAAGAATCACGTGCGCACCATCGAGTTCCTTCTGGAAGGAATGGGACATTATATTTCACGCATGGTGCAACTAACACGCCATTTCTACTGTAGGTACGCTGCTAAATATTACAAGTTGTGATGCAATTAGCCCTCGTGAGGGAATGAACACTGAAGAAAGGGAAGCTTACCAGTGGAGAGGGAAGTTTACGACTCACGTGACAAGGAAGTTATTAGTATCAGCACCCTCGACAAGACATTCATTGATCAACAGCTCTCAATGAAAGAAGGAAGTGGTAACCTTGCTTTCTGGGTCCTAATGGACTGAGCATACAGAGTCGACACTGAACGATGTCCTGCCGATATCTATATTAGTACATAATGGGTTATATCCCTGATCAAGAGTCTTTCTACAGATGGCAACGTACTTAATGAGGATATTTCATAGTAATTGAGATATCACATCATTTTTAAACATATGCGACGTAACATCGAGATCATCGGTCATTACTTAAATATGACGAATCTTCGACTGGGTGAGCAAACAATTAAATAAAACTATCGTCTCTATTATAATTTAACTTCAATTAATTTTCAATTCATTTTAAATGTTCATTTTCTTTTAAATAATTAAACCGCAGTTGGTAAATTAAATTCTTTTTTGTAACTATTAATATTTTGTTTTTGCATTTAATAAATTCATTTTCTTTAACGTAATGCCTATTTCTTTCATAGTGGTTAGTAAATACTATAGGCAAATTCAACTACTCCTTATAAATAAATACTGAATGGTTAGTCAAATAAGTTACACTACGGCCCGGGTAAGTGGTCTCGAACTCTACTGCTGACTGCCGAGGATATATTTATAAATTTCGATTCACTGTCTTAAATAGGAATCTGGCGCTCAACAACTTATTATATTATACTATCACAGGTAAGGTCACACCACAGTGTATTTATTTATTCTTATCATGTTTGTTTATTAGAACCTTTACAGTTAACACCACAGCGAAAGGCTATTTAAAAATGTTACAACATTAGATGACTATGGCTTACAAAGAGTAAACCAAGGTGTAGGCAGGAATTTAATAAAGATTTGTGTCTATTTCATTACTTATTTTATGATGTACAAGTGTGTAAATCCTACATGTTACCTTATTGTGTGCTGATAGCACGTAGTTATTAAGAATAATTAAATGTTTTTCATGGCTGTACACTTAGATTTGTTGTAATTGTTTTCTATTACGGACGTCATCGCCGTAAATTTTGTTATTAACTGTTAGGATTTAGCTAGATGATTACCGTTAAATGTAAATGTGGAAATGGTATCATCCTAACTTAGATTTGTTTTGCTACCCTGGTAAATGTAAATTCTGATATTAGCTTAATCTTGTAACTTGAACTAGGGACTTGCGTCGTACCATTTTCCTAGTGTTGCTGTTGTTGCTTTATTATTGTGAGTTAGATCTTTCGCGAGGGTTTTTCAGTAACTTCTCAGGTAGGGACCTCCTCTTTATTTTCTTTTGTATATTAGTTTGCGGACTAGCCGATTATAACCCTCCGAACTAGGCTAGGGGCTTGTGAATTTTAATAAATTTTCACGGTGTTTTACTTAAGTCTGGATGTTTAATTTCTCAGTCTAGTTTTGAGGTGAACCTTTCCTTAGGCAGTCTTATGACCATCGTCACCATGTACCACGATCCCCGTGGACTACAGTGTCTCGTGCCGCTTAGCCTATTAGGAAGTTCACCTGATCCTCACGGTAATTTTATTCGACTTATGGGATGTTAGGAAAGTCATCGTGGTTGTTGACTCGACTAAACGGTCTCAATACAGAGTGGTTCACCAGCCCCTTATTATTTTTTTCATGAAATCTAACTAACATTGCATTTCCCTCGATGGTCGATATTACTCTGCACTCTGACTGTGTGGCAGCAATGTAATTGAGTCATAAGTCTAGCAAAGAAAAAACGACCGTAAACGTTTCCCCGCCAAATACTAAGGCCCATTCTACTAACTTGTGACTTATTGCTCGTTAAAATAACTCATATACACGCAATAAGATCGAATTAATAGCTTACACCACGTGATATGCCATAGTAGAAAGTTAAATCAACATCATAAACCATGATTGAAGACTTTGACCTGGACTTAAACGTTTGAGGTGGGATGGCCTCAGTGCAGCGCGCAGTGTCTGCCATGAACTGGTGGCTGAATCGGTTAAAGCCTCGCCGTACATGTTGGGTGAGAACGGGTAGGATAATGCTTCAATGTCAGTGGTAGTAATACTTTTTTGAACGACAGCCCGCACTCCATATTAGTGGGGATGTATCTACATTGCCACATTTATTCACTTACGATGTATTCCTGTGAAGATTACGTTGAATTTTGCTGATTTATAAAGAAAATACGATCGAATTGGTAGGTTATGCCACGTGACCTGTAATGGCAGAAAGTCAAATACAGTCATGGAATATGCATATTAACATAACATATCGAACTCACGCTCCGGAAGTCCGGGTTCGATTCTCAGCTCTGCCAAGAAATTTTATACTGGTCTAAGGGCTGAAATGGGGTTCACTCAGCCTCTTGAGGCAAATCTCAGAAGAGGTGGGTTTGATTCCCACCTCAACCACCCGTTGTTTTCCACTTCTACTCCGGCCAAATGCCGGGGTGGAGCCCACAATAACTCAGGTTATCTGACAAATTCTACACACACACTTAAGTACACGGGGATAAATGACCGCAAGGTCCAACCCCTTCAAATGAAACAACAACAACAACATATCGAAGTATATTCTGATCATCAGTGCTCGTATCGAAGTATGGGTATTGCTTAGAATTTCCCTTGGTATTGTTTTGTTATTAAATTTTTATAAAAAGTCTTAGCATATCTTTAGTGAGTAAAGTCATGTTACCAGCCTAATGAACTCAATACACTACGGTATTTCTCATAAGTGGATCAATTAATACGTTTTTATATTTGTCAAACGTAAGAATGAGGATTAGAATGCCTCCGTGGCTTAGACGGCAGCACGCCGGCCTCTCACCGCTGGGTCCGTGGTTCAAATCCCGGTCACTCCATGTGAGATCTGTGCTGGACGAAACGGAGGCAGACAGGTTTTTCTCCGGGTACTCCGGTTTTCCCTGTCAACATTTCATTCCAGCAACACTCTCCACTATCATTTCATTTCATCTATCATTCATTTAATCATAGCCCCAGAGGAGTGCGTCAGACCTCGGCAGCCGGCACAGTCCATATCCTCGCCGCAGGATGGGGCGGAGACCCGGTCGGAGACTGGAAGCAGGCTGTGGATTTTAATTTTTCAAGATTGAGGATTAGATTATATCCCGCGGTTACAGAAGGCTTTGACTTGACACAGCGTAAGAATGAGGAATGGTTTACAACCCGAGACGTTACAGGGGGCTTTGATTTGACATGTGTGGCGGCCTGAGTGAGTCTGAGTTTTCCTTTAAACCAAGGTGGCCAAAATTTCGAGCACTTGCTACCCTTAATATACAGGATACCTTGCTTTTGTTCTACAGATCATTATGTTGTCGTCCAATTTGGCTACGTACCATCGGATAAATACGGTACTTTTCAGGACCAAATAAAACATCACTCGTTGGAACAGGTAGATATGCGTCCATAATACATCCACAACAAACGACATTAAGCATAAAATAATATACAAGTTCGAAGTTCAAACCTACTACTGTGCGACTTGGTTGACGCTACTCCAGCAATTCTTAATTTAGCCACCTTAGCTACCGAGAACCATGGTCTATTGCTGGCACGTAATTGAATCTATTCGTGGACACTTCCTGTCCAAATGTTAGATGGTGTTATTCGGAACTGTGGTCGTTTTAATCATGCATTATATTTGAAGTCATTGAAATAACACTGCCACTATCGATTTCTACTATCTTCCTCAATGGTAAAGTTGTACTAAGGACGTAAAGGAGCATGTACTAATATCTTTAGGATGATTATGATAATCGCGTTAGTTGGGTTGCCTTTCTCAAAAATAGAATTAAAAACATTGGGGGCTAGTAAACTACTCTGTATACAGGGTGTAATTGATATAATGGAAGTCCGTTACAATGGTGATAGAAGAGACTATTCTAAGCTTCCTAGGTAAAAAAAAATGTCACCTATCTTTAAATTGAAAATTAATCATTAAAAAGTCAATGTTTTTAGGTTTTTCAGAAACTCTTCAAACAGAAGGTGAGGCAACAGTCTGGGGGAAACGAGGCGGGGTGAGGTGGGACGATGCGCGGAGAAGAAGTTGTTACGTAATCGGAGCATTGACCTTACCGGTTGAGGGGTGGTATCAGCTGTTATGAGGATAGCGAGAAAATCTGTATTGCTATTGTTGTTGATGTTGTTGTTGTTGTTGTTGTTGTTGTTGTTGTTGAAATTGCACGCAATGGCTTGGGACGTTAGGACCGGTAGTATTGTGTAGCCTACTTTGTAAGTGTAAGTATAAAATAATTTTGATAATCAGCCCTGGTGTGTCATTGGAGTCCGGCACGTTAATGAAATTCAGTGTGACAAAATTCCGACATCCCGTATTCTGTTCAGAACTAGCATTTAAGACGGAAGGAAAATACTTGATGTTTTGTTTGAGAGGCTTGGCGATTTTGGTCATTTAGGCCTATGTGGTTGGTTGTGGGTAGAATTTGTCTGATAACCTGTGTTTTTGTGGTTTCTTTAGTAATGTGGGTATTTGTAATTCAGGTGATGATTGGGAAGAAGGCGGCCGTGGCCTTAAGTTAAGAAACATCCCAGCATTTGCCTGGGGTAGAAGGGGGGAAACCATGAAAAACTACTTCTAAGATTTAATACTAGTATGGTACCACATGCACATAATAATAATAATAATAATAATAATAACAACAACAATAAAGCAAATATAGCGAGTTGGTTGGCCCTATCAAAAGGCAATGCCATGTAGAACGGGTAAAGACCATACCTATCATTGTCTCACATACGGGCGTGATCCCAAGTACTTTGTACCAAGACCTTAAAGAATTGGATCAGGATACGCAAATGTACGAACTAGTACAATAACCCGAATCGTGTGGAAGTTCATGGATAGCGATTTTGACTTTCCAGCTTAGAAGTGGCTGTTTCAGCAACAATACTTTGGTTCCCTGAAGGCCGTATGGTTATGTTGTGATGTACCAGTAATGTGTTACATGTTCTGTATAAAACAATAATAATAATTAAATGATAGCGAGGCTGTGTAGCTCAGGTAATAGAGTGCTATCCATCTCAAGGGTTCGATCTAGGCTCTGTCATGTAATACATGAAGGTGAACAAATACGACAGCCTTATGCCGATGGATGTAATGGCACGTACATGAAAATCTGTGAACACAACATTCCGTAATCTCAACATCCCCGCAAAAATAAAAATAGTGTGTCTATCAATATATTATTATTGATGTGTAACATCTTTCCGCTCGGTTGCTGGATAGTTTTGTGGGAGTGATTTTGAAAATTGGGGACGGGAGTGAATCGGGCGGAAGTGGATCGAACGGAAGTGGATCGAACGGAAGGGGATCGGACGGAAGTGAAGACGCACTGCCAGAAAAATGGGACGGAAGTGAATCGGGCGGAAGTGGATCGAACGGAAGTGGATTGGGTGGAAGTAAAGACGCACTGCCAGCTGGTTGTACAATTGAAAATGTGTGTATTGGAAACAAGGCAGTGTGTGCTCTGTAGCGTGAGAATGTTATGGCAATACAGTAGGCAGTGCATTTAGCAGGCACTGGTTTGACGAGCACAGTGGAAAATGTTTCACCGACTTTCATTTGTCATTGAGCAGTTTATGAAGCTTCACGTTCAAGGTTGAATATCACATGGGGTAGGACAAAGACGACAAATGACATCTAAATAAATAATAATAATAATGTTATTGGTTTCACGTCCCTTTTAACTACACTGGCTTTTAGAGACGCACGGTGCCGGAATTTTGCCCCGAAGGGGATCTTTAACGTGCCAGTAAATCTACTGACACGGCTCCCTCGCATTTGCGCACCCTCAAATGCCAGCTGACTGCGCCAGGTTTTGAACCTGCAACCTTGGGGACATTTAAATAAGCGGCATTATTGTCAAGATGTGGGTGAGTAGTCAAATATTAAATGCATAACAGAATGTTGTTATATGAGTGGAATAAAAGCTGTATTTTCATCATATGTGAGACTAGATCATTTCATGATTGTAGGAAGCTATGTTTTGATTATTTACGACGAACTGTATGAGAGCCTTCAGAATAATGAATGTTATAGTTACTGAGGAATGTGCTCACAGTATTTGAGAGTACTGTCGACGTTGTGTCACTTTGTTATTATGAATTATTAATCTAAAAGGAAGGAAGGAAGCTTGTATTTTTGCGTGTCCGTTAATCTCACAATCATGATCCACGGTACCTCCATTTTACATGGAATGCGAACCACAGGACATGGTATTTCAATTCGAAAATCTCACATGTATTGACCGGGAATCAAACCCGGTCTACCTTGGTGAGAGACTAACAGCTTGACCGCTGCGCCACAAATGTGACAGTAGCATTGTGCCCGTTTAGACCGGAGTCCGCACGACCACATATGCATTTTACCAATAATCAGTCAGCACGAGAATCAAAATATCCCGGAGCGCCAGATGGGTTAAAGCAAATCGCAAAAACGACATCAAATTTAAAAAATGCTTTGCTGATTTTTGGCTCAATGCAACAATAAGGATAGAAGGAGATTTAATTGGGAGAAACACATCTGGTAAAATTATCTCAGTTTATTTTGAAGTTAAAATCTGACTGCAAAGATGCTCAAAGCAGCATCACTCCACGTGTGGCGATCCACACTCTTATTTACACACAATATACAGAAATCTTCCAAACACATTTGACAATCTTTTTGGAAACACAAGTCCGATTAATAGTCCTGTGGACTGTGTTCCAAAATTATTAATATTTAATTCCAGTTCAAAATTAATTGTCTATACTGGAAATAACGTAGATCACTGTTTGACTATTTACATGATATTAACACTCGTAGAATAAATGTTTATAGAATTCTTAAACTTTCACTTGTTTTTCCAGTTTCAAAAATATATCGTCGAAAATATTATCATCATAGAAGCAACACAAATCATTAACACATATTAATAACATCTGAAAAGTATTTGACCTTGAGCATAGCATCGAAGAACTGTGTGAAGCACAACAACAATTAACTGTTCTTCTGACATTAAACATTCGAGAAGTGACTCGATTATGAACTTCAAGTTCCAAACAAAATATATGATTTCTGAATCATCAACTTGATCAATAAATGGTTGAACCATTCAACTATTCAATTATCCACTTGGAAACATTATTATAAAAATATTTATATTTATGGCCATTTTTAGCAATTTTCACAACTTGCAATTCTTCGACAGAATGCGGAAATTAGAATTGTAGTTTTATAATAAATTCATTTAGTTCATGGCACTAGGATTGAAAATATCCTTCAAATTATTCGTGGTTAAAGAATTATTTTTAATTGGCAGTGGCCCATTCTACTATTTGTGTAAGAACACAATATTACAACAACAACGGCAAAGGTCTTCCTCTGAAGAAGAATAAACTACTATCATGACAAATCCGGGTTCTAGCAAAATCAAAGTCTAAATGGAATTCGTAAACAAGGTTGAAATAAGAACTGATGGTTTTCAAGAAATAACCTTCGGGTCATTCATACGACGAAATGTGTGGCTCCAATACTCCTACTATAAACCTGAGCCATCGAACCTGCTATTTGATTGATGCTCGAAAAAACCTCTTCATTCCTGCGACTTAACATGCGCACCTGGGAATGGCATTTCAACTACTCCACACACATAAATTATCTTCCCAAAATTTATACAATAAATCAAGCCTCTGCTTTTTATCAACACTGGAAGATTAATAAACTTACAAGTTTATTTTATTTTACCATTCAGTTCAACTCGTGAATTTACCATACTCATGAAAAGCTTTATTTCACTTTCGAGTGTATTTACGTCATGATTTTATGTAAATACAAAAATATCCTATTTGATACAAATATCATTTGCTTCCCGTTTCATGCCTCTCCGTGTTATCTGAAAAATATACTTTGCTCATTGCAAATATCAACTGTTCAACCAGAACTGACATGTTGGTTGAATGCGGGCTTGCGCTAACCACTCTCCTTCGGAAAATCTCCTGTTCCAGACTAGAAATGATTAAACTACTTCATAGGCTCTCTCTCAATACATATGATTATTAGAAAATATAATATCCAAGAATTATTTAGAAAAATTATAAAAATTATTATTATTATTATTAGTGGATTATTATTATTATTATTATTTATATCATTTTAAATGTGTTTAATTATCATCTCATTATGTGAGAATCCACATGTTCGAACCTTCGAATATGGAAAAAATATCCATTCCTCAACAAAAATAAATTTAACTTTTACAGTTACATCGGGGTTTTCCGTGGTTTCCTTAAAATATGAAAAATTCAAATAAATCTTCGAAATGCTCGGTCATCGATCCTAAACTGTTCTGAGTGCTGAAAATGCTCAGAATAACTCTAACAAGTCTTGCGTAAATCATTGCAAGATTTAAATACGACGAAAAAAATGTGTTGGTCATCTGCAGAAAAAATAGTTTGTTCCAATTGGCTAGGCATAATATAATTCAAATGTGGCTTACATTTCTTGATGGTCTTGAAGCGTAGTAAATCTGGTCTGTACCAGATTTATCCATAGACATGCCCTATCGGACAAGCACGTACAATCCTTGTATCGGCCGCCATTGTAGACCCACAAATCGTCTAGTCAGACATAGTGGTAGTATCTTTCGACGTTTGAATAAACTGTTGTTCCATTTTAATATGGGCTTCTATCAAAGCCATAACAGTTTGTTTAAATAGGATCAGATCTAAGTGATCTCTTCTTAGATATGTCAGTTGTAACATAACTCACTGTAATCTCATCAGTACAAGAAAAACATTGACAGTCTAAGCAATTAACGGCTGTTCTGAAGATCGTTCCCTGGGCATGGTTTGTATATCACCATCTGCCATGCGCTAGACAACCTGCAGTTTCCCTTGCGTAGACTAATGAACGCCACCGTTATAGACTAGTCTTCAGTGTACTGACAGATCGAAGTGGTCAACTAGTTACAAAAATGAAAACTGACTTGAAATTGGATTTAAACATCCAAGTATTAAGTTACTACTGGACTGTGACAAAATACTATTTTCTAGACAAAGTCTAGCATATGTCCTTGCAGAAATATAAATATTTCCACCAATGTCTGTAGAAAAACAATCACCTCAGTGATTCTCCTCACCAGAAACTTACTAAGTTCCAACTCGTTTGCGCAGCACTTCTCGTGACTATCACGATTTGAAAAGAACTTCTGCGTAGATGCGGCAACCATGTGCCTTGGCTCAGCGTAGACGCAACTTGCTTGCCAAGTGCTTGTGTTAGAATGAGCTGACCATGCCTGCTCCAGCTGGCTTTTATTCAAAACGGTCAGGGTCACGCGTCATCGCCTGATATCTGGAAATCCTCATATCTCTTGAATCCCTGGTCCGATTTACTTGATACTAATTGCGTTCTCTTTCATTTGGCCGTGCCAGTAATCTGATCCCAGTCTCAAGTCTCTACTCCATGGTTAACTATTTAATCAATAAATAGCCTCCACCTCTGCTATTACTCGCTACGTCACTTGACATCCAACTATCGGTAATATTCTTCTAAATGCTTCTCGAAGCAATGTAGCGCGATATTCAAATATCTGAACTTTCAAAAGCGGCTACAGCCTTTCCCTTGATATCTAGGTGTCTGAAACTTGGAATACCCATTCCTAGAGTTGAGCACATCCACCCCACACCTAGCAAAAAATAAAAATTGAAAAATTTTTATTTTTCCTATCTACACATTAAATCATCTGGTTCTTGAATAATAGATCTTCAAATTCTATGCATTATAAGTTCCTACGATGTTACCAGTTCGTGTATTAGCTACTTCATAGCTTCCATTATTGTTTACTTCCACAATATTCAAAATCTTCAATTTCAACAGGTTTAATATCAAAAATATCGTGATACTCTTCCAAAATCTTCCCTAGCTCTGGGGACTCCTTCTCAGTGTAGACTTCTCTTCCTTCAGCTTCATGAAAAATCAGAGACCATTGAGCATCTCCCTCGATGTCTTCCTCTTCTTTTCCCTCGTAGTTAATCTCTTCGGTATTCTTGAATCTGATCGTCTCTGTCTTCATATCTATCACTGCTTGATATTTCTGAATGAAATCTGCTCCCAATATCATGTCAAAAGCCATGTCCTTCATTACAACAAATACATGTCGAAAATCATGTCCTCCCATCGTAATACATAAGTATAATTGCGTTTTACACAGAGATATTTTATTGGGTATTATTCCTTGGATCTTAATTCCTGATACTGGAATCTCCTCTAAATTCTCCTTGAGCTTCCACAGAATATAAAGCTTCTCACTCACCAGACAAAGCATAGCCCCAGTATCGATCAAAGTATCGACAGGCATACCAAATACTTCGCATGATATGATTGGCATTCTAATTCTGGTACCCATTTCTTTTCGTTCGTCATTCTGTTGAATTAAATCATCATCCTCTGCTTGCCATTTAATAATTCTGGAAGTGAAAGTATTCAAAATTCTATCTTCTACTGTGAATTCGAAGTTTTTTTTTTCATTACCATTCCCCCGGGATTGTTGTGTTCCCGATGGACCTGGATCATTGGGCCTCTGCTCCAAAAATTGCAAGTTATCTTGGTGTCTTGCTTCCAAATTTTTCCTCGTCTCCTTGTTAAACTCTTCATTGGACTGACGAGTATCTACATTCCCTCTGTTATTGTAGTTGTTTCTACCATAATATCTTCTGTCCTGGTACCTTCCTTGACTATCTCGTGGTCTTCTCCATCGAGTATTGTATCGATTACCACCATCCGGTCTCGCATATGGTTTGTAACTGTATCTGTTACTGTACTGGTTCCATCCTCTCTTATTGGAATCTTCCCTCGGCGTTTTCTCTTCTCGCTCCTCTCGAATCTCTCGAGGTGTCTGAGAATAACTATCAGCCATAACAGCATACACAGCGTTGTTATTCTTTACTCCCTTCTGATGGAAGAATTGAGCGTTTGTATGATCCAGCTTCTGTAATACTTCATCAAATTGTTCCATATTATAGATATCAGCAGCGATCAAAGTCCTCTGGACGTCTGCTGGAAACTGACGTATCAATGCAGTAATCAACTCGTTATCTGGCATCGGCGGATCTAAATGTTAAAGTTTAGACAGCTGTCCAGAAAAGTACGTAGAGTATCGAGTAGGTTGTGACGTCGAGAATCTCTTCGAAAATAACTCTGCTCTGACTTGCTGTTGGGTTTCCGGGGACCAAAACTTTTTCAATAGCCCACGAGAAAACTCCTCAAAAGTGGTTCGAGTGGATCTAAATGCTCTAAACCAAAGAAGTGCAGGACCTTCCAAGAACTTCCCTATCACTCGGATCTGTCTTTCTTTAGGGATCTTAGAATCTTTCAGGTAATCACCTGCTTCTCTCAAAAATTCCACGGGTGTCACAGAATCTCGCCCTGAAAATTTAGAAGGCTTATCTTCTATATTCTTAAATACAGTTATGGGGTTGGATTGAAATACTGTCCTGACCTCATCCTGTCTTTGACTATCCGTGTCTCTAGCTCCTCCTAGATTTATCTGTATCTGTTCCTTTCCCTTTACATTTGGCATTTTTAAAAGATGATCAGACTGTTTCTCATCCTTGATTTGAGTTTTCATAGCCTCAAGTTCCTTCTGGTTTTCTTCTGCCATCTTCTTAATTGCTTCAGTCTCTTTACAATTTTCTTTGACATCAGTGGATATCTGGTTCATAACAGCCTCATGACTTTTCAATGACCCTGTCATATCTGATATGTCCTTCTGAGTTGCTTGGATATCTTTGGCAATTACTTCAATATGGGATGACAAAGATTCCCTAATCTCCTTGATTCCCTCTTGGTTCTCCAGCTTGAGTGTGTCTTTAATTTCATTGACAACTGTGGTTTTACTTTCAGTCTGCAACTCACTAATCACACCTTCTCTTATTTCTCCCATGACAAGTTCTTTGAATTGTTCCGTTAAACGTTGAACAACTAAAATTCCCATCTCGTTACTCTCCTTCCTCACTCGGACTTCCAGGTTGACCATGTCTTCACCAACTTTCCTAAGACCATGTTCTATCCGATCAGCTAAGCTTTGGGATCGAAGATCGGCATCGCGAAATTTATCGTCCATTAAACTTGCGTTAGTAGCTAATGAAGTTTCGAGCTCATGTGTTTTATCGCATAATTTATTCATTTTACTCTCAAGTGTCATTTTCAAAATTTCAGAATTCTCTTTAAATTTACTTTCCATTGAATTAAATTTACTGTTTAAATTTTCTTTCAAATTACCTTTTAAAGAATCAGAACTTTCTCTAAGTTTATTTTCTAAAGAATCAGAATTTTCTTTAAGTTTATTTTCCAAATTTTCTTTAAGTTTATTTTCTAAAGAATCAGAATTTTCTTTAAGTTTATCATTCAAATTTTCTTTAATTTTATTTTCTAAAGAATCAGAATTTTCTTTAAGTTTATCGTTTAAACTTTCTTTAAGTTTATCAGAATTTTCTTTAAGTTTCCTTTCCAAAGCCTCAGTATTTTCTTTCATAATGGCTGCTACACGCAGTCCAGCTTCCTTTGAACTCTCCTCCAAACTCCTCATCATCCTCATCATTTCTTCCATAATTTCAATTATTATTCAAAACTTAGGGGTATACAACAGTGGCAAACACAAGCTTATAACTAGAACAAGAAATATGAATAGCTAATTGGAACACCATAATAAAATGAGATTTGTCCTAATATCGACGTGATGGAAAAACAAAATTCTCTACTTTTACGAATTACATTTACCATAATATCACAAGAAAAATATTCAAGTTCTCAAATATCCTCCACCTGGATTCTAATAATGTGTATATCCAGTCATCGAACGTTTACTACTGAATTTACTTGACGCCCTAATGGTTAAGCCATTATCAAAAATATCAAACCCATTCTAATTATTAACCAAGTTAAATTTTTAATTTTCCCCACTAATTGGGTTTCCTACTAATTTATTCATCCAAACCAGACATCTCTCAACTCCCAAAATATTTCTATAAAAATTATCACAATTTCAAATCGGCATGCGATTGACCATGTCTAAATCGGGACCCACGTTCGAAGCCATTTCTCTCTCTATCTTATTTTATGTGCCCGTTTAGACCGGAGTCCGCACGACCACATATGCATTTTACCAATAATCAGTCAGCACGAGAATCAAAATATCCCGGAGCGCCAGATGGGTTAAAGCAAATCGCAAAAACGACATCAAATTTAAAAAAATGCTTTGCTGATTTTTGGCTCAATGCAACAATAAGGATAGAAGGAGATTTAATTGGGAGAAACACATCTGGTAAAATTATCTCAGTTTATTTTGAAGTTAAAATCTGACTGCAAAGATGCTCAAAGCAGCATCACTCCACGTGTGGCGATCCACACTCTTATTTACACACAATATACAGAAATCTTCCAAACACATTTGACAATCTTTTTGGAAACACAAGTCCGATTAATAGTCCTGTGGACTGTGTTCCAAAATTATTAATATTTAATTCCAGTTCAAAATTAATTGTCTATACTGGAAATAACGTAGATCACTGTTTGACTATTTACATGATATTAACACTCGTAGAATAAATGTTTATAGAAT
The DNA here is from genome assembly GCA_946902985.2 of Meconema thalassinum. Lineage (NCBI taxonomy): Eukaryota > Metazoa > Arthropoda > Insecta > Orthoptera > Tettigoniidae > Meconema > Meconema thalassinum. Next base: position 5,131,474 of record CAMPQE020000020.1, read on the forward strand.
TCTTAAACTTTCACTTGTTTTTCCAGTTTCAAAAATATATCGTCGAAAATATTATCATCATAGAAGCAACACAAATCATTAACACATATTAATAACATCTGAAAAGTATTTGACCTTGAGCATAGCATCGAAGAACTGTGCGAAGCACAACAACAATTAACTGTTCTTCTGACATTAAACATTCGAGAAGTGACTCGATTATGAACTTCAAGTTCCAAACAAAATATATGATTTCTGAATCATCAACTTGATCAATAAATGGTTGAACCATTCAACTATTCAATTATCCACTTGGAAACATTATTATAAAAATATTTATATTTATGGCCATTTTTAGCAATTTTCACAACTTGCAATTCTTCGACAGAATGCGGAAATTAGAATTGTAGTTTTATAATAAATTCATTTAGTTCATGGCACTAGGATTGAAAATATCCTTCAAATTATTCGTGGTTAAAGAATTATTTTTAATTGGCAGTGGCCCATTCTACTATTTGTGTAAGAACACAATATTACAACAACAACGGCAAAGGTCTTCCTCTGAAGAAGAATAAACTACTATCATGACAAATCCGGGTTCTAGCAAAATCAAAGTCTAAATGGAATTCGTAAACAAGGTTGAAATATGAACTGATGGTTTTCAAGAAATAACCTTCGGGTCATTCATACGACGAAATGTGTGGCTCCAATACTCCTACTATAAACCTGAGCCATCGAACCTGCTATTTGATTGATGCTCGAAAAAACCTCTTCATTCCTGCGACTTAACATGCGCACCTGGGAATGGCATTTCAACTACTCCACACACATAAATTATCTTCCCAAAATTTATACAATAAATCAAGCCTCTGCTTGTTATCAACACTGGAAGATTAATAAACTTACAAGTTTATTTTATTTTACCATTCAGTTCAACTCGTGAATTTACCATACTCATGAAAAGCTTTATTTCAATTTCGAGTGTATTTACGTCATGATTTTATGTAAATACAAAAATATCCTATTTGATACAAATATCATTTGCTTCCCGTTTCATGCCTCTCCGTGTTATCTGAAAAATATACTTTGCTCATTGCAAATATCAACTGTTCAACCAGAACTGACATGTTGGTTGAATGCGGGCTTGCGCTAACCACTCTCCTTCGGAAAATCTCCTGTTCCAGACTAGAAATGATTAAACTACTTCATAGGCTCTCTCTCAATACATATGATTATTGGAAAATATAATATCCAAGAATTATTTAGAAAAATTATAAAAATTATTATTATTATTATTAGTGGATTATTATTATTATTATTATTTATATCATTTTAAATGTGTTTAATTATCATCTCATTATGTGAGAATCCACATGTTCGAACCTTCGAATATGGAAAAAATATCCATTCCTCAACAAAAATAAATTTAACTTTTACAGTTACATCGGGGTTTTCCGTGGTTTCCTTAAAATATGAAAAATTCAAATAAATCTTCGAAATGCTCGGTCATCGATCCTAAACTGTTCTGAGTGCTGAAAATGCTCAGAATAACTCTAACAAGTCTTGCGTAAATCATTGCAAGATTTAAATACGACGAAAAAAATGTGTTGGTCATCTGCAGAAAAAATAGTTTGTTCCAATTGGCTAGGCATAATATAATTCAAATGTGGCTTACATTTCTTGATGGTCTTGAAGCGTAGTAAATCTGGTCTGTACCAGATTTATCCATAGACATGCCCTATCGGACAAGCACGTACAATCCTTGTATCGGCCGCCATTGTAGACCCACAAATCGTCTAGTCAGACATAGTGGTAGTATCTTTCGACGTTTGAATAAACTGTTGTTCCATTTTAATATGGGCTTCTATCAAAGCCATAACAGTTTGTTTAAATAGGATCAGATCTAAGTGATCTCTTCTTAGATATGTCAGTTGTAACATAACTCACTGTAATCTCATCAGTACAAGAAAAACATTGACAGTCTAAGCAATTAACGGCTGTTCTGAAGATCGTTCCCTGGGCATGGTTTGTATATCACCATCTGCCATGCGCTAGACAACCTGCAGTTTCCCTTGCGTAGACTAATGAACGCCACCGTTATAGACTAGTCTTCAGTGTACTGACAGATCGAAGTGGTCAACTAGTTACAAAAATGAAAACTGACTTGAAATTGGATTTAAACATCCAAGTATTAAGTTACTACTGGACTGTGACAAAATACTATTTTCTAGACAAAGTCTAGCATATGTCCTTGCAGAAATATAAATATTTCCACCAATGTCTGTAGAAAAACAATCACCTCAGTGATTCTCCTCACCAGAAACTTACTAAGTTCCAACTCGTTTGCGCAGCACTTCTCGTGACTATCACGATTTGAAAAGAACTTCTGCGTAGATGCGGCAACCATGTGCCTTGGCTCAGCGTAGACGCAACTTGCTTGCCAAGTGCTTGTGTTAGAATGAGCTGACCATGCCTGCTCCAGCTGGCTTTTATTCAAAACGGTCAGGGTCACGCGTCATCGCCTGATATCTGGAAATCCTCATATCTCTTGAATCCCTGGTCCGATTTACTTGATACTAATTGCGTTCTCTTTCATTTGGCCGTGCCAGTAATCTGATCCCAGTCTCAAGTCTCTACTCCATGGTTAACTATTTAATCAATAAATAGCCTCCACCTCTGCTATTACTCGCTACGTCACTTGACATCCAACTATCGGTAATATTCTTCTAAATGCTTCTCGAAGCAATGTAGCGCGATATTCAAATATCTGAACTTTCAAAAGCGGCTACAGCCTTTCCCTTGATATCTAGGTGTCTGAAACTTGGAATACCCATTCCTAGAGTTGAGCACATCCACCCCACACCTTGCAAAAAATAAAAATTGAAAAATTTTTATTTTTCCTATCTACACATTAAATCATCTGGTTCTTGAATAATAGATCTTCAAATTCTATGCATTATAAGTTCCCACGATGTTACCAGTTCGTGTATTAGCTACTTCATAGCTTCCATTATTGTTTACTTCCACAATATTCAAAATCTTCAATTTCAACAGGTTTAATATCAAAAATATCGTGATACTCTTCCAAAATCTTCCCTAGCTCTGGGGACTCCTTCTCAGTGTAGACTTCTCTTCCTTCAGCTTCATGAAAAATCAGAGACCATTGAGCATCTCCCTCGATGTCTTCCTCTTCTTTTCCCTCGTAGTTAATCTCTTCGGTATTCTTGAATCTGATCGTCTCTGTCTTCATATCTATCACTGCTTGATATTTCTGAATGAAATCTGCTCCCAATATCATGTCAAAAGCCATGTCCTTCATTACAACAAATACATGTCGAAAATCATGTCCTCCCATCGTAATACATAAGTATAATTGCGTTTTACACAGAGATATTTTATTGGGTATTATTCCTTGGATCTTAATTCCTGATACTGGAATCTCCTCTAAATTCTCCTTGAGCTTCCACAGAATATAAAGCTTCTCACTCACCAGACAAAGCATAGCCCCAGTATCGATCAAAGTATCGACAGGCATACCAAATACTTCGCATGATATGATTGGCATTCTAATTCTGGTACCCATTTCTTTTCGTTCGTCATTCTGTTGAATTAAATCATCATCCTCTGCTTGCCATTTAATAATTCTGGAAGTGAAAGTATTCAAAATTCTATCTTCTACTGTGAATTCAAAGTGTTTTTTTTTCATTACCATTCCCCCGGGATTGTTGTGTTCCCGATGGACCTGGATCATTGGGCCTCTGCTCCAAAAATTGCAAGTTATCTTGGTGTCTTGCTTCCAAATTTTTCCTCGTCTCCTTGTTAAACTCTTCATTGGACTGACGAGTATCTACATTCCCTCTGTTATTGTAGTTGTTTCTACCATAATATCTTCTGTCCTGGTACCTTCCTTGACTATCTCGTGGTCTTCTCCATCGAGTATTGTATCGATTACCACCATCCGGTCTCGCATATGGTTTGTAACTGTATCTGTTACTGTACTGGTTCCATCCTCTCTTATTGGAATCTTCCCTCGGCGTTTTCTCTTCTCGCTCCTCTCGAATCCCTCGAGGTGTCTGAGAATAACTATCAGCCATAACAGCATACACAGCGTTGTTATTCTTTACTCCCTTCTGATGGAAGAATTGAGCGTTTGTATGATCCAGCTTCTGTAATACTTCATCAAATTGTTCCATATTATAGATATCAGCAGCGATCAAAGTCCTCTGGACGTCTGCTGGAAACTGACGTATCAATGCAGTAATCAACTCGTTATCTGGCATCGGCGGATCTAAATGTTGAAGTTTAGACAGCTGTCCAGAAAAGTACGTAGAGTATCGAGTAGGTTGTGACGTCGAGAATCTCTTCGAATATAACTCTGCTCTGACTTGCTGTTGGGTTTCCGGGGACCAAAACTTTTTCAATAGCCCACGAGAAAACTCCTCAAAAGTGGTTAGAGTGGATCTAAATGCTCTAAACCAAAGAAGTGCAGGACCTTCCAAGAACTTCCCTATCACTCGGATCTGTCTTTCTTTAGGGATCTTAGAATCTTTCAGGTAATCACCTGCTTCTCTCAAAAATTCCACGGGTGTCACAGAATCTCGCCCTGAAAATTTAGAAGGCTTATCTTCTATATTCTTAAATACAGTTATGGGGTTGGATTGAAATACTGTCCTGACCTCATCCTGTCTTTGACTATCCGTGTCTCTAGCTCCTCCTAGATTTATCTGTATCTGTTCCTTTCCCCTTACATTTGGCATTTTTAAAAGATGATCAGACTGTTTCTCATCCTTGATTTGAGTTTTCATAGCCTCAAGTTCCTTCTGGTTTTCTTCTGCCATCTTCTTAATTGCTTCAGTCTCTTTACAATTTTCTTTGACATCAGTGGATATCTGGTTCATAACAGCCTCATGACTTTTCAATGACCCTGTCATATCTGATATGTCCTTCTGAGTTGCTTGGATATCTTTGGCAATTACTTCAATATGGGATGACAAAGATTCCCTAATCTCCTTGATTCCCTCTTGGTTCTCCAGCTTGAGTGTGTCTTTAATTTCATTGACAACTGTGGTTTTAATTTCAGTCTGCAACTCACTAATCACACCTTCTCTTATTTCTCCCATGACAAGTTCTTTGAATTGTTCCGTTAAACGTTGAACAACTAAAATTCCCATCTCGTTACTCTCCTTCCTCACTCGGACTTCCAGGTTGACCATGTCTTCACCAACTTTCCTAAGACCATGTTCTATCCGATCAGCTAAGCTTTGGGATCGAAGATCGGCATCGCGAAATTTATCGTCCATTAAACTTGCGTTAGTAGCTAATGAAGTTTCGAGCTCATGTGTTTTATCGCATAATTTATTCATTTTACTCTCAAGTGTCATTTTCAAAATTTCAGAATTCTCTTTAAATTTACTTTCCATTGAATTAAATTTACTGTTTAAATTTTCTTTCAAATTACCTTTTAAAGAATCAGAACTTTCTCTAAGTTTATTTTCTAAAGAATCAGAATTTTCTTTAAGTTTATTTTCCAAATTTTCTTTAAGTTTATTTTCTAAAGAATCAGAATTTTCTTTAAGTTTATCATTCAAATTTTCTTTAATTTTATTTTCTAAAGAATCAGAATTTTCTTTAAGTTTATCGTTTAAACTTTCTTTAAGTTTATCAGAATTTTCTTTAAGTTTCCTTTCCAAAGCCTCAGTATTTTCTTTCATAATGGCTGCTACACGCAGTCCAGCTTCCTTTGAACTCTCCTCCAAACTCCTCATCATCCTCATCATTACTTCCATAATTTCAATTATTATTCAAAACTTAGGGGTATACAACAGTGGCAAACACAAGCTTATAACTAGAACAAGAAATATGAATAGCTAATTGGAACACCATAATAAAATGAGATTTGTCCTAATATCGACGTGATGGAAAAACAAAATTCTCTACTTTTACGAATTACATTTACCACAATATCACAAGAAAAATATTCAAGTTCTCAAATATCCTCCACCTGGATTCTAATAATGTGTATATCCAGTCATCGAACGTTTACTACTGAATTTACTTGACGCCCTAATGGTTAAGCCATTATCAAAAATATCAAACCCATTCTAATTATTAACCAAGTTAAATTTTTAATTTTCCCCACTAATTGGGTTTCCTACTAATTTATTCATCCAAACCAGACATCTCTCAACTCCCAAAATATTTCTATAAAAATTATCACAATTTCAAATCGGCATGCGATTGACCATGTCTAAATCGGGACCCACGTTCGAAGCCATTTCTCTCTCTATCTTATTTTATGTGCCCGTTTAGACCGGAGTCCGCACGACCACATATGCATTTTACCAATAATCAGTCAGCACGAGAATCAAAATATCCCGGAGCGCCAGATGGGTTAAAGCAAATCGCAAAAACGACATCAAATTTAAAAAAATGCTTTGCTGATTTTTGGCTCAATGCAACAATAAGGATAGAAGGAGATTTAATTGGGAGAAACACATCTGGTAAAATTATCTCAGTTTATTTTGAAGTTAAAATCTGACTGCAAAGATGCTCAAAGCAGCATCACTCCATGTGGCGATCCACACTCTTATTTACACACAATATACAGAAATCTTCCAAACACATTTGACAATCTTTTTGGAAACACAAGTCCGATTAATAGTCCTGTGGACTGTGTTCCAAAATTATTAATATTTAATTCCAGTTCAAAATTAATTGTCTATACTGGAAATAACGTAGATCACTGTTTGACTATTTACATGATATTAACACTCGTAGAATAAATGTTTATAGAATTCTTAAACTTTCACTTGTTTTTCCAGTTTCAAAAATATATCGTCGAAAATATTATCATCATAGAAGCAACACAAATCATTAACACATATTAATAACATCTGAAAAGTATTTGACCTTGAGCATAGCATCGAAGAACTGTGCGAAGCACAACAACAATTAACTGTTCTTCTGACATTAAACATTCGAGAAGTGACTCGATTATGAACTTCAAGTTCCAAACAAAATATATGATTTCTGAATCATCAACTTGATCAATAAATGGTTGAACCATTCAACTATTCAATTATCCACTTGGAAACATTATTATAAAAATATTTATATTTATGGCCATTTTTAGCAATTTTCACAACTTGCAATTCTTCGACAGAATGCGGAAATTAGAATTGTAGTTTTATAATAAATTCATTTAGTTCATGGCACTAGGATTGAAAATATCCTTCAAATTATTCGTGGTTAAAGAATTATTTTTAATTGGCAGTGGCCCATTCTACTATTTGTGTAAGAACACAATATTACAACAACAACGGCAAAGGTCTTCCTCTGAAGAAGAATAAACTACTATCATGACAAATCCGGGTTCTAGCAAAATCAAAGTCTAAATGGAATTCGTAAACAAGGTTGAAATAAGAACTGATGGTTTTCAAGAAATAACCTTCGGGTCATTCATACGACGAAATGTGTGGCTCCAATACTCCTACTATAAACCTGAGCCATCGAACCTGCTATTTGATTGATGCTCGAAAAAACCTCTTCATTCCTGCGACTTAACATGCGCACCTGGGAATGGCATTTCAACTACTCCACACACATAAATTATCTTCCCAAAATTTATACAATAAATCAAGCCTCTGCTTGTTATCAACACTGGAAGATTAATAAACTTACAAGTTTATTTTATTTTACCATTCAGTTCAACTCGTGAATTTACCATACTCATGAAAAGCTTTATTTCACTTTCGAGTGTATTTACGTCATGATTTTATGTAAATACAAAAATATCCTATTTGATACAAATATCATTTGCTTCCCGTTTCATGCCTCTCCGTGTTATCTGAAAAATATACTTTGCTCATTGCAAATATCAACTGTTCAACCAGAACTGACATGTTGGTTGAATGCGGGCTTGCGCTAACCACTCTCCTTCGGAAAATCTCCTGTTCCAGACTAGAAATGATTAAACTACTTCATAGGCTCTCTCTCAATACATATGATTATTAGAAAATATAATATCCAAGAATTATTTAGAAAAATTATAAAAATTATTATTATTATTATTAGTGGATTATTATTATTATTATTATTTATATCATTTTAAATGTGTTTAATTATCATCTCATTATGTGAGAATCCACATGTTCGAACCTTCGAATATGGAAAAAATATCCATTCCTCAACAAAAATAAATTTAACTTTTACAGTTACATCGGGGTTTTCCGTGGTTTCCTTAAAATATGAAAAATTCAAATAAATCTTCGAAATGCTCGGTCATCGATCCTAAACTGTTCTGAGTGCTGAAAATGCTCAGAATAACTCTAACAAGTCTTGCGTAAATCATTGCAAGATTTAAATACGACGAAAAAAATGTGTTGGTCATCTGCAGAAAAAATAGTTTGTTCCAATTGGCTAGGCATAATATAATTCAAATGTGGCTTACATTTCTTGATGGTCTTGAAGCGTAGTAAATCTGGTCTGTACCAGATTTATCCATAGACATGCCCTATCGGACAAGCACGTACAATCCTTGTATCGGCCGCCATTGTAGACCCACAAATCGTCTAGTCAGACATAGTGGTAGTATCTTTCGACGTTTGAATAAACTGTTGTTTCATTTTAATATGGGCTTCTATCAAAGCCATAACAGTTTGTTTAAATAGGATCAGATCTAAGTGATCTCTTCTTAGATATGTCAGTTGTAACATAACTCACTGTAATCTCATCAGTACAAGAAAAACATTGACAGTCTAAGCAATTAACGGCTGTTCTGAAGATCGTTCCCTGGGCATGGTTTGTATATCACCATCTGCCATGCGCTAGACAACCTGCAGTTTCCCTTGCGTAGACTAATGAACGCCACCGTTATAGACTAGTCTTCAGTGTACTGACAGATCGAAGTGGTCAACTAGTTACAAAAATGAAAACTGACTTGAAATTGGATTTAAACATCCAAGTATTAAGTTACTACTGGACTGTGACAAAATACTATTTTCTAGACAAAGTCTAGCATATGTCCTTGCAGAAATATAAATATTTCCACCAATGTCTGTAGAAAAACAATCACCTCAGTGATTCTCCTCACCAGAAACTTACTAAGTTCCAACTCGTTTGCGCAGCACTTCTCGTGACTATCACGATTTGAAAAGAACTTCTGCGTAGATGCGGCAACCATGTGCCTTGGCTCAGCGTAGACGCAACTTGCTTGCCAAGTGCTTGTGTTAGAATGAGCTGACCATGCCTGCTCCAGCTGGCTTTTATTCAAAACGGTCAGGGTCACGCGTCATCGCCTGATATCTGGAAATCCTCATATCTCTTGAATCCCTGGTCCGATTTACTTGATACTAATTGCGTTCTCTTTCATTTGGCCGTGCCAGTAATCTGATCCCAGTCTCAAGTCTCTACTCCATGGTTAACTATTTAATCAATAAATAGTCTCCACCTCTGCTATTACTCGCTACGTCACTTGACATCCAACTATCGGTAATATTCTTCTAAATGCTTCTCGAAGCAATGTAGCGCGATATTCAAATATCTGAACTTTCAAAAGCGGCTACAGCCTTTCCCTTGATATCTAGGTGTCTGAAACTTGGAATACCCATTCCTAGAGTTGAGCACATCCACCCCACACCTTGCAAAAAATAAAAATTGAAAAATTTTTATTTTTCCTATCTACACATTAAATCATCTGTTTCTTGAATAATAGATCTTCAAATTCTATGCATTATAAGTTCCCACGATGTTACCAGTTCGTGTATTAGCTACTTCATAGCTTCCATTATTGTTTACTTCCACAATATTCAAAATCTTCAATTTCAACAGGTTTAATATCAAAAATATCGTGATACTCTTCCAAAATCTTCCCTAGCTCTGGGGACTCCTTCTCAGTGTAGACTTCTCTTCCTTCAGCTTCATGAAAAATCAGAGACCATTGAGCATCTCCCTCGATGTCTTCCTCTTCTTTTCCCTCGTAGTTAATCTCTTCGGTATTCTTGAATCTGATCGTCTCTGTCTTCATATCTATCACTGCTTGATATTTCTGAATGAAATCTGCTCCCAATATCATGTCAAAAGCCATGTCCTTCATTACAACAAATACATGTCGAAAATCATGTCCTCCCATCGTAATACATAAGTATAATTGCGTTTTACACAGAGATATTTTATTGGGTATTATTCCTTGGATCTTAATTCCTGATACTGGAATCTCCTCTAAATTCTCCTTGAGCTTCCACAGAATATAAAGCTTCTCACTCACCAGACAAAGCATAGCCCCAGTATCGATCAAAGTATCGACAGGCATACCAAATACTTCGCATGATATGATTGGCATTCTAATTCTGGTACCCATTTCTTTTCGTTCGTCATTCTGTTGAATTAAATCATCATCCTCTGCTTGCCATTTAATAATTCTGGAAGTGAAAGTATTCAAAATTCTATCTTCTACTGTGAATTCAAAGTTTTTTTTTTTCATTACCATTCCCCCGGGATTGTTGTGTTCCCGATGGACCTGGATCATTGGGCCTCTGCTCCAAAAATTGCAAGTTATCTTGGTGTCTTGCTTCCAAATTTTTCCTCGTCTCCTTGTTAAACTCTTCATTGGACTGACGAGTATCTACATTCCCTCTGTTATTGTAGTTGTTTCTACCATAATATCTTCTGTCCTGGTACCTTCCTTGACTATCTCGTGGTCTTCTCCATCGAGTATTGTATCGATTACCACCATCCGGTCTCGCATATGGTTTGTAACTGTATCTGTTACTGTACTGGTTCCATCCTCTCTTATTGGAATCTTCCCTCGGCGTTTTCTCTTCTCGCTCCTCTCGAATCCCTCGAGGTGTCTGAGAATAACTATCAGCCATAACAGCATACACAGCGTTGTTATTCTTTACTCCCTTCTGATGGAAGAATTGAGCGTTTGTATGATCCAGCTTCTGTAATACTTCATCAAATTGTTCCATATTATAGATATCAGCAGCGATCAAAGTCCTCTGGACGTCTGCTGGAAACTGACGTATCAATGCAGTAATCAACTCGTTATCTGGCATCGGCGGATCTAAATGTTGAAGTTTAGACAGCTGTCCAGAAAAGTACGTAGAGTATCGAGTAGGTTGTGACGTCGAGAATCTCTTCGAATATAACTCTGCTCTGACTTGCTGTTGGGTTTCCGGGGACCAAAACTTTTTCAATAGCCCACGAGAAAACTCCTCAAAAGTGGTTAGAGTGGATCTAAATGCTCTAAACCAAAGAAGTGCAGGACCTTCCAAGAACTTCCCTATCACTCGGATCTGTCTTTCTTTAGGGATCTTAGAATCTTTCAGGTAATCACCTGCTTCTCTCAAAAATTCCACGGGTGTCACAGAATCTCGCCCTGAAAATTTAGAAGGCTTATCTTCTATATTCTTAAATACAGTTATGGGGTTGGATTGAAATACTGTCCTGACCTCATCCTGTCTTTGACTATCCGTGTCTCTAGCTCCTCCTAGATTTATCTGTATCTGTTCCTTTCCCCTTACATTTGGCATTTTTAAAAGATGATCAGACTGTTTCTCATCCTTGATTTGAGTTTTCATAGCCTCAAGTTCCTTCTGGTTTTCTTCTGCCATCTTCTTAATTGCTTCAGTCTCTTTACAATTTTCTTTGACATCAGTGGATATCTGGTTCATAACAGCCTCATGACTTTTCAATGACCCTGTCATATCTGATATGTCCTTCTGAGTTGCTTGGATATCTTTGGCAATTACTTCAATATGGGATGACAAAGATTCCCTAATCTCCTTGATTCCCTCTTGGTTCTCCAGCTTGAGTGTGTCTTTAATTTCATTGACAACTGTGGTTTTAATTTCAGTCTGCAACTCACTAATCACACCTTCTCTTATTTCTCCCATGACAAGTTCTTTGAATTGTTCCGTTAAACGTTGAACAACTAAAATTCCCATCTCGTTACTCTCCTTCCTCACTCGGACTTCCAGGTTGACCATGTCTTCACCAACTTTCCTAAGACCATGTTCTATCCGATCAGCTAAGCTTTGGGATCGAAGATCGGCATCGCGAAATTTATCGTCCATTAAACTTGCGTTAGTAGCTAATGAAGTTTCGAGCTCATGTGTTTTATCGCATAATTTATTCATTTTACTCTCAAGTGTCATTTTCAAAATTTCAGAATTCTCTTTAAATTTACTTTCCATTGAATTAAATTTACTGTTTAAATTTTCTTTCAAATTACCTTTTAAAGAATCAGAACTTTCTCTAAGTTTATTTTCTAAAGAATCAGAATTTTCTTTAAGTTTATTTTCCAAATTTTCTTTAAGTTTATTTTCTAAAGAATCAGAATTTTCTTTAAGTTTATCATTCAAATTTTCTTTAATTTTATTTTCTAAAGAATCAGAATTTTCTTTAAGTTTATCGTTTAAACTTTCTTTAAGTTTATCAGAATTTTCTTTAAGTTTCCTTTCCAAAGCCTCAGTATTTTCTTTCATAATGGCTGCTACACGCAGTCCAGCTTCCTTTGAACTCTCCTCCAAACTCCTCATCATCCTCATCATTACTTCCATAATTTCAATTATTATTCAAAACTTAGGGGTATACAACAGTGGCAAACACAAGCTTATAACTAGAACAAGAAATATGAATAGCTAATTGGAACACCATAATAAAATGAGATTTGTCCTAATATCGACGTGATGGAAAAACAAAATTCTCTACTTTTACGAATTACATTTACCACAATATCACAAGAAAAATATTCAAGTTCTCAAATATCCTCCACCTGGATTCTAATAATGTGTATATCCAGTCATCGAACGTTTACTACTGAATTTACTTGACGCCCTAATGGTTAAGCCATTATCAAAAATATCAAACCCATTCTAATTATTAACCAAGTTAAATTTTTAATTTTCCCCACTAATTGGGTTTCCTACTAATTTATTCATCCAAACCAGACATCTATCAACTCCCAAAATATTTCTATAAAAATTATCACAATTTCAAATCGGCATGCGATTGACCATGTCTAAATCGGGACCCACGTTCGAAGCCATTTCTCTCTCTATCTTATTTTATGTGCCCGTTTAGACCGGAGTCCGCACGACCACATATGCATTTTACCAATAATCAGTCAGCACGAGAATCAAAATATCCCGGAGCGCCAGATGGGTTAAAGCAAATCGCAAAAACGACATCAAATTTAAAAAAATGCTTTGCTGATTTTTGGCTCAATGCAACAATAAGGATAGAAGGAGATTTAATTGGGAGAAACACATCTGGTAAAATTATCTCAGTTTATTTTGAAGTTAAAATCTGACTGCAAAGATGCTCAAAGCAGCATCACTCCACGTGTGGCGATCCACACTCTTATTTACACACAATATACAGAAATCTTCCAAACACATTTGACAATCTTTTTGGAAACACAAGTCCGATTAATAGTCCTGTGGACTGTGTTCCAAAATTATTAATATTTAATTCCAGTTCAAAATTAATTGTCTATACTGGAAATAACGTAGATCACTGTTTGACTATTTACATGATATTAACACTCGTAGAATAAATGTTTATAGAATTCTTAAACTTTCACTTGTTTTTCCAGTTTCAAAAATATATCGTCGAAAATATTATCATCATAGAAGCAACACAAATCATTAACACATATTAATAACATCTGAAAAGTATTTGACCTTGAGCATAGCATCGAAGAACTGTGCGAAGCACAACAACAATTAACTGTTCTTCTGACATTAAACATTCGAGAAGTGACTCGATTATGAACTTCAAGTTCCAAACAAAATATATGATTTCTGAATCATCAACTTGATCAATAAATGGTTGAACCATTCAACTATTCAATTATCCACTTGGAAACATTATTATAAAAATATTTATATTTATGGCCATTTTTAGCAATTTTCACAACTTGCAATTCTTCGACAGAATGCGGAAATTAGAATTGTAGTTTTATAATAAATTCATTTAGTTCATGGCACTAGGATTGAAAATATCCTTCAAATTATTCGTGGTTAAAGAATTATTTTTAATTGGCAGTGGCCCATTCTACTATTTGTGTAAGAACACAATATTACAACAACAACGGCAAAGGTCTTCCTCTGAAGAAGAATAAACTACTATCATGACAAATCCGGGTTCTAGCAAAATCAAAGTCTAAATGGAATTCGTAAACAAGGTTGAAATAAGAACTGATGGTTTTCAAGAAATAACCTTCGGGTCATTCATACGACGAAATGTGTGGCTCCAATACTCCTACTATAAACCTGAGCCATCGAACCTGCTATTTGATTGATGCTCGAAAAAACCTCTTCATTCCTGCGACTTAACATGCGCACCTGGGAATGGCATTTCAACTACTCCACACACATAAATTATCTTCCCAAAATTTATACAATAAATCAAGCCTCTGCTTGTTATCAACACTGGAAGATTAATAAACTTACAAGTTTATTTTATTTTACCATTCAGTTCAACTCGTGAATTTACCATACTCATGAAAAGCTTTATTTCACTTTCGAGTGTATTTACGTCATGATTTTATGTAAATACAAAAATATCCTATTTGATACAAATATCATTTGCTTCCCGTTTCATGCCTCTCCGTGTTATCTGAAAAATATACTTTGCTCATTGCAAATATCAACTGTTCAACCAGAACTGACATGTTGGTTGAATGCGGGCTTGCGCTAACCACTCTCCTTCGGAAAATCTCCTGTTCCAGACTAGAAATGATTAAACTACTTCATAGGCTCTCTCTCAATACATATGATTATTAGAAAATATAATATCCAAGAATTATTTAGAAAAATTATAAAAATTATTATTATTATTATTAGTGGATTATTATTATTATTATTATTTATATCATTTTAAATGTGTTTAATTATCATCTCATTATGTGAGAATCCACATGTTCGAACCTTCGAATATGGAAAAAATATCCATTCCTCAACAAAAATAAATTTAACTTTTACAGTTACATCGGGGTTTTCCGTGGTTTCCTTAAAATATGAAAAATTCAAATAAATCTTCGAAATGCTCGGTCATCGATCCTAAACTGTTCTGAGTGCTGAAAATGCTCAGAATAACTCTAACAAGTCTTGCGTAAATCATTGCAAGATTTAAATACGACGAAAAAAATGTGTTGGTCATCTGCAGAAAAAATAGTTTGTTCCAATTGGCTAGGCATAATATAATTCAAATGTGGCTTACATTTCTTGATGGTCTTGAAGCGTAGTAAATCTGGTCTGTACCAGATTTATCCATAGACATGCCCTATCGGACAAGCACGTACAATCCTTGTATCGGCCGCCATTGTAGACCCACAAATCGTCTAGTCAGACATAGTGGTAGTATCTTTCGACGTTTGAATAAACTGTTGTTTCATTTTAATATGGGCTTCTATCAAAGCCATAACAGTTTGTTTAAATAGGATCAGATCTAAGTGATCTCTTCTTAGATATGTCAGTTGTAACATAACTCACTGTAATCTCATCAGTACAAGAAAAACATTGACAGTCTAAGCAATTAACGGCTGTTCTGAAGATCGTTCCCTGGGCATGGTTTGTATATCACCATCTGCCATGCGCTAGACAACCTGCAGTTTCCCTTGCGTAGACTAATGAACGCCACCGTTATAGACTAGTCTTCAGTGTACTGACAGATCGAAGTGGTCAACTAGTTACAAAAATGAAAACTGACTTGAAATTGGATTTAAACATCCAAGTATTAAGTTACTACTGGACTGTGACAAAATACTATTTTCTAGACAAAGTCTAGCATATGTCCTTGCAGAAATATAAATATTTCCACCAATGTCTGTAGAAAAACAATCACCTCAGTGATTCTCCTCACCAGAAACTTACTAAGTTCCAACTCGTTTGCGCAGCACTTCTCGTGACTATCACGATTTGAAAAGAACTTCTGCGTAGATGCGGCAACCATGTGCCTTGGCTCAGCGTAGACGCAACTTGCTTGCCAAGTGCTTGTGTTAGAATGAGCTGACCATGCCTGCTCCAGCTGGCTTTTATTCAAAACGGTCAGGGTCACGCGTCATCGCCTGATATCTGGAAATCCTCATATCTCTTGAATCCCTGGTCCGATTTACTTGATACTAATTGCGTTCTCTTTCATTTGGCCGTGCCAGTAATATGATCCCAGTCTCAAGTCTCTACTCCATGGTTAACTATTTAATCAATAAATAGTCTCCACCTCTGCTATTACTCGCTACGTCACTTGACATCCAACTATCGGTAATATTCTTCTAAATGCTTCTCGAAGCAATGTAGCGCGATATTCAAATATCTGAACTTTCAAAAGCGGCTACAGCCTTTCCCTTGATATCTAGGTGTCTGAAACTTGGAATACCCATTCCTAGAGTTGGGCACAGCATATCTCTAATTCAATCTATACATTCATCATAGTACCAGTATGAAAATGGAGTGTAAATTAACATTTAAAGAATGTCCAAGCTGTGTAGTATACGTGTAGGATTACATGTCAGATGTTACACGTCATATGCGCCTACTGTAAGGCTCGTATCTTTTTGTTCTGCTTATTATTATTATTATTACTATTATTTAACACATTATAAGAGACTAGAATTACCCGTCGCGGCTTCGCACGCGAATATTCTAGTTGTAAAGAGTACACTTAGCAAAATCTCAATCATGAATGCTATGACCGCTTTATCCTTGGTATGAATAATCAGACTTTATCAATTCAGCTACTGGTGCAGTGGTTAGGGGTTTGTCATTCCTTCATAGGTATATCAGAGCAAAGTTAGTTTTCTGGGAATGTCACAGAAACTGTTATGTTAAGGGCCTTTAAATGTGGTTTTCGGAGACCCTTTATAGTCGGATGAAAAAGACCTCTCCTATCTCACTCTCAGGTGAAAATTTCGTGAAAAATTCTAGATTGCCCCTTGACCCCCTTAAGCGCATTATACTGTATGTATTGATGAATTTTACAGCTTAATTTGGTTCCGTGATAACCTTATAACCGTCTGGAAACATTCACAGTAATGTAATAATTGGAATTGCATTGCGTCTTACAGAAATAGATGGACCTGTGAGATTCTGTTACCATGGTTACCGTGTTGAATTCTTTCATTATTTCATTGTAAATATACATGTTTTAAGGTATTTATTTAATTGTGAGGCATTTAAGGAGTACGTGAGTGCGTTTCGCTTACGCATTGGGTTATGCTGAACCTGTAGGTAACCCATATGTGTAGGTTGGTGTTAATAGGAACTTATTTTCGGTACAAAATTGGGATGGGACCTTAGCAGAATAGTATAGGGAGGGATTATATCTTTACTGAATGATAACCTGTAAGAGTGTGTGTACTTTTAATTCAGATAAGGATTGGAAGAACGCGGCCAAGGCCTTTAGTTAAGATATATCCCAGCATTTGCCTGAAGTAGAAGTGGGAAACCACAGAAAACTACTTCCAGGATGGCTGAGGTAGGAATCATTACCCAGCTCCTCTCAGTTTTTGTCTCACAAGGTTGAGTGTACCCCGTTTCAGTCCTGAGACCAAAAATTAAATTTCTTAGCATAGCCTGGAATCGAATCTGTACTTCAATTATGACAGCCAAGATTATTACCCCCTATACAACGAGGTGGACATGAATATTACAGTAGTAGTAGTTGTTGTTGTTGTTGTTTCATTTAAGGGACTTTGACATCATGATCATTTAGTCCTCGTGTACTTAGGCGTGTGTTGAATTTGTCTGATAACCTGTATGATTGTAATGGCTGTATTAGTGTGTGTATTTATAATTCTCATGAGGATTGCAAGGAGGCGGTCAAGGCCTTAAGTTAAGATATATCCCAGCATTTGCCTGGAGTACAAGTGGAAAACCCCAGAAAACTACTTCCAGGATGGTTGAGGTAGGAATCAAATCCACATTTTCCCAGTTTTTGCCTCACAAGGCTGAGTGTACCCCGGGTATTTGTACTGAGAGGGAAACATCTTGACCACTGAGCTATTACGCCCTTTTCTCTCTCTCTCTCTCTCTCTCTCTCTTTAGTGTTGCCTGTTCTAATCCTAAGTCTGGATTCAAGTTAAGACCTCAAGTACAATAGTACTCACCACTGAACCATTGAAATGGTCGATCTTTGATACATAATAATGTTATTCCATGGCTGTATAATAAAGCTATTTAAACAGGTTTGCTACTTCAAAGCACGTCACGACCGGAAGCAGATTATATTTCTGTCAACGCATCAATAGTGTCTGATGGGCGATGTAGTAGCAGTCTTTGTCTCTGGACTTGCTAAAGGAATATTTGATCATTAGTATAGCATGTTTAGGTGTATAAAAAATTGGAATAATGTGGTCATCAGGCTCATGTGTTTACATGTATGTAGGGACATTTCTATCATCAGCCCCGTGTGTTGTGTTTTTTAAGTTTTCCGCCCCTAGTCACATGTAGCTTGAAAAAAAATAGGCTGACAGCCTAGTAAACTTAGGTGTGTAAAAAACTTTGGGACACCTTGGTCATCAGTCCCGTGACATTTTAAAACAATGTTAGGAATTGTAATTAAATATTCACCAATTTAAAGGAACCGTGTTCATGTATATAGTAATTAGTCGGCGCCTGTTGACAAGCATCTACCATTATATTATAGTGGGTTAAAAAGCACAGAATGCTGTTAAAATTTGGCATCCTAGGCGTCGAATTTCCTAATATTGTTGGTTTTGATAAATAAATACCTAGTGTTGTCTTCCATGGATAAGCAAATCCCAATACAGGTGAGTGTTAACAATTTTATATAGTGTTGTCTGAGTCTTCAGTCTTTGACGGTTTTGATGCAGTCATCCACACCTCCCTGAGCTAATCGTTTCATATCTACACAACTACCACAACCTACATTCAAGCAATCTGTTTTACATATTCTAACCTTGGTCTACCCCTACAGTTCTTGTCATCGACCCTTCCTTCCATAACTAAGCTTGCTATTCCTGGGTTTCTTAGTATGTGTTCTACCAACCTATCTCTTGTGTTTTGTTAGAATATGCTAAAAAACTTAATGTGCTGTGCTATTGTAATGTCAGTAAGAGTGTGTGTACTTGTAATTCAGATGAGGATTGGAAAGGAGGCTGCCGAGGCCTTAATTTAGGAACCATCCCAGCATTCACCTGAAGTACAAGTGAAAACCACCTAAAACCACTTCTAGGTGACTGAGGTGGATATCAAACCCTTCTATTTTTTGACACAAGACTGAGTGTATCCCGTTCCAGCACTCAGACCTGAAATAAATTTCTTGGCAAAGCCAGGAATTAAATCCAAGCCTAGCGGTGGCATCCAAGATTACTAGCCGCTACACCACGAGATGGACATTAATATTTCATTAGTTGCTGTTGTTTCATTTGAGGGGACTTTGACATTGTGGTCATAGAGCCCCGTGTACTTGGATGAGTGTGGAATTTGTCTGATAACCTGTATGATTGTGATGGCTGTATTAGTGTGTTTATTTATAATTCTGATGAGGATTGAAAAGAGGTGGCCGAGGCCTTCAGTTATGATATATCCCAGCATTTGCCTGGAGTAGAAGTGGAGAACCACCAAAAAAAAACTACTTCCAGGATGGTTGATGTAAAAGTCAGACCCACATCTTACCAGTTTTGTCTCATAAGGCTGAGTGTATCCCATTGCAGCCCTCAAACCTGAATTAAATTTGTTAGCAGAGCCAGGAATCAAACCCTGAATTGATAGGTGACTGACAAGAATACTAGCCACTACGCCAAGATATGTTTCATGAATATTAGTTGTTGTTGCCGTCGTCGTCGTCGTTGTCATTGTTGTTGAAGAGCCTTACATTATTGTGACCATGTAGCCCAGTATACTGTACTTTGGTGTGTGTTTTGTCTGAGTAATCAAATCGATAGATTTATCACATACATACACACACACACTCACAGTAGAGCTAGCTGCTGCTTTGACGGAAGTGTAACGTAACACTTATTGCAAGCTACGGTGTATTCTTATCAAGCAACGTCGGGCAAGGCCTACTGTACATTGTAATCATTTATATATACATCGCCGTGCGTGAGTTAAATAATGTTAATACTGTCTGTGTCTTTCTGTACTTATAAATAATAATAATAATAATGTGTGTGTATGGGTCTTCAGTCTTTGACTGGTGTAACACAGCTCTCCATGCCTCCTGTCCTGAGCTAATCGTTTCATCTCTACATAGCTACCACAATCTACATTAAAACAATCAGTTTAACATTCTCTAACCTTGGTCTACCCCTACAGTTCTTGTCCTCAGCCCTTTCTTCCATAACTGAGTTTGCTATTCCTAGATGTCTTAGTATGTGTTCTACCAACCTATCTCATTTTGTTAGAATATGGTTAAAACACGTTGATAACCTGTGCTATTGTAATGGATGTATTAGTGTGTGTACTTGTAATTTAGATGAGGATTAGAAGGAGGCAGCCGTGGCCGTAATTTAAGATATACCCCTGCATTTGCCTGGAGTAGATGTGGGGAAACCACAGAAAAACACTCTTAGAATGACTGAGGTAGGAATCAAACCCACCTCTTCTTAGTTTTGCCTCAGAAGGCTGAGTGTACCCCGTTACAACCCTCAGCCCAGAATTAAATTTCTTGACAGAGCCAGGACTCGTACCCGGGCCTCCACAGTAACAGCCAAGAATGCTAGCCACTACACCAAGAAGTGGACAATATAAGGCTGGTCTTGATTGTACATGATCAATCAATAATTACCTAATAATAACAATAATAATAATAAATATTCCATTTAGCAACTACACGGCCGACCTCTCCCTGTGACGTCATCCACAGTCTCAGAGTGTGGCGGCCATCTTGCCCCCATTAGCCCTTGCACCAGCTATGACTGTCCCCTCCATAAGAATAACATAGGGCTGGCTGCGCGTGGCGGCCATCTTGCCCATTAGCCCCTGCATCAGCTTCGGCTTATTTATCCTACTATTATGCATTCCTGGAAAAAATACAGTTATGGAAACACCGGCTTCAGTTGAAAAACTTCCCATCCTTTCACCGCCTTAATGAAATTTTGCCGGAAAATGAACGTGATCGTAATAAACTTGGGTGCAAATTCAGTCACATTTGGATTCCCTGGCACAAGAATTCAACTTCTACTTTCCTGATATCTCGTCGGAAGAATGGTCCTGGTTGTTAACAAGAAATTCCTTTGCCATTGACATTGAAGCACTGCCAGCACAGCTTCAAGAAGAAGCCACAGATTTGAAGTGTGAATCAAAGCTAAAAGATGATTCTAAATTATTAGGACTAGGTGACCTTTGGGTAAACTGTCTTGGCAGTGTATCCTGTAATAGCCAAATTTGCATTGCGAGTCATTGTCCCATTTTCAAAGACATATTTATGCGTGGCAGGATTTTCATCGCTGAGTGTCATAGAAACAAAGCAGCGCTGTCGGCTTGATGTTGCCAGTGATCTCCGCTGTGCTCTGTCAAATATCAAACCAAACATACCGAATCTTACCAAGGGAAAACAGTGTCAACCCTCTCACTGACATTTGTTGACTAATTTAAGGATTTGTTTAAAAGTGTGTTCTTTGTATTGTGCTAAAATGAAGTTGGTATGTAATAGATAGGTCTATTCCATTATGTAGTGTTATAAGGTTAGGTCTGTATCCTCCGCGTCAATCGAAGAGGTTATAGAAGCGATGGGTGATGGGGACGGGGAGGGGGGCGCGCGATGAACTTCCGTATCTGAAAAGGGGGCCGTCAGCTGACAAAGGTTGGGAACCACTGCCTTCCCGTATTGATGTGTAACATATTTCCATTCGGTATCTGTGATTTTGAAAAATGAAACGGAAATGGATGGGACGGAAACAATGAGCGCGCGTGGTGGCGGAGATTGACACCACGACGTACTAATGGCCATGTGGCTATGTGGAATGTATATCGCATACGGTTTACTTCAAGGTTTGGGGGGGGGCATTAAAGATATTCCTACAATAAATCATCTTCAAATTGTCATTCTTTGGTGTGAAAATATGCATTATATCATATTTGCTGAAAACACTTATGATTTATTAAATCTTCATACTTTTGCTGTATTCTTATTTAATGTAAGCACTCGAGTTACTGTCGTCCATGTGGCTATGTGGAATCTATATAGCATACAAAATTACTTCAAGGTTTGGTGGCCCCATTAAAGATATTCTTCCTACAATAAATCATATTCAAGTTGTAGTTGTTTGGTGTGAAAATATTCATTATATCATTTTTGCTGAAAACCGATCAGGATTTGGCACTGCAGTTTTACAAGTAGTTATTTCAATGACCAACAGAGTTCACTGTTAACAAGGGATAACATGTCACATGTTACACATCATATGCGACTACTGTAAGGCTCGAATTTTTGACGTGTAACATCTTTCCACTCGGTATCTGGATATTTTTGTGGCACTCGGTAGCTGGACATTTTTGTGGGAGTGATTTTGGAAAAGATACGGAAGTGGATGGGACGGAAGTGCATGGGACGGAAACAATGAGCGCGTGCGGTGGCGGAGATCGGTACAACGACGTACTGTAAGCCATGTGACTATGTGGAATGTAAATCGCATATGGTTTAGCTCAAGGTTTGGAGGCCCCATTAAAGAAATTGCTTCAATAAATCATCTTTAAATTGTCGTTCATTGGTGTGAAAATATTCATTATATCATATTTGCTGATAACAATTACGATTTATTAAATCTTCATACTTTTGCTGTATTCTTATTTAATGAAAGCACTCGATACCTCGAGTGCTATATCGCATCAACCAACACTGAAAACAACGTAGGAATTCAGTATATTAACACCGACTACTAACTATAATTGAAACTTCGTTGGTCCAAATAGCTTAATCACTTAATCACTTTGTATTTTGTAATGGAAAGAACCCATACATAGCCCAAAAGTTACACTTTTAACATGTGCAGATAAACTTGCCAGCTGTTTGAAATCGAGTTCGTAGTTGTCTGCGCGAACCGCTAGATGGCACGCATAATCGGTGACGCCAGTTTCTCGTGGGAGTTTCCACTATTATCATATTAAGCTATTTGGTTGGTCTAAACGTATCACTGGGAGAAAAGCCTTTAATATACCTACTGCACACCTAATTTTTAATCGCGCCTATACTTGGCAGTGCGCTATATCGGCAATAAGAGGCCATTTTCAATAACACCGCTGGCATGGGTTCACTAACTGGCCGGTATAAAGCGCAGCTCGCAATCAAGTAGGCAGTGGATTGCTCCCGCATACTGTTGCAGGTATATGTCACTACTGCAGATGCATTGGAGAATCCTTTCATGTTTGCTGGTCCAAGGTAGCACTATGAGTTCATTCTTAAAAAAATGCGAGTAAGTAATATTGAATTATTTGAATAACATGTCAGATGTTACACATCATACGCGACTACTGTAAGGCTCGTAATTTTTTTTAAATATAATAAGATGTGTGTGTGTATGTCCACCCCTTATTAGTCCCGTTTTCAACGGGGTCTGGAATGAGATATATGAAAGTCTATGTTTAGCGCCGTGCGATTTTTACTTGTGGGGGAAACTCAAACAAAAGGTATACAGAAACAATCCGCGTCCTCTGGAGGCTCTCGAGAACGAAATAACAGTCAGTTACAGCGAGTGTACCAAAACTTCCCAAGTCGGTGCAATGTGTGTGTAGAAAATGAGGGACAGCATTTCCAGCGAATACTCCGTAATTCATTTAAGATAATATGCTTATTAAATACGTTCAAAAGTGTTTAACTAGTTGGGCGCTACTGTGCTGCTCGACACGTCACTACCCTGTGTCCCTGCCGCCACACGGCGCCTGCGAGGCCCCGTTCTATAGGGGAGGCTCTCGCAGAGGCGCAGCGGTGGACAGAACTATAGATGTATGGGTATCGGTTTCGACTCGCTAATATTTCTAGAACGTTATATGCGAATTTCACGGCATTCCTTTGAAATACGCATAGCCCGGCTCACTTATATTTATAATTCTTTTTTGTGGGTTAAGTTAAATAGTTATAAGGTGATAGGGTTTAATTTTTTGCGCAGATAATTTATCGTTGCCTATTCTGCGCCCCCATACGCCAGCGCCCGGTTCGCACCGTCCTAGGGCCGCTCCTGCCTGAAGGGAAACTTCAACTTGCCAGTAAATCTACAGACACAGCTCCCTCTTCTTTAAACACCCTCAAACGCCAACTAACTAGGCCGGGATTCCATGCCACTAGCTTGGGCACAGCAGGCGAGATATAACTACTGCGCTACGCAGCCAGTTAAAAAATAAATAAAAAGAATACCATACTGTGTGTCCATTTATTACATTTTAACTTGTTGAAAAAGAAAGACAGTACAAGCCAATACTAATAATAAATATATAAATAACCCCTGGCACTACAGCCCATGAAGGGCCTAGGCCTACCAAGCGACCGCTGCCCAACCAATTGCGCTGCAGATTTTGGTGTGACACGTGATCAGCGCATCGGGTCCCCTCGGCCGTTATTCTTGGTTTTCGTGGTCGGGGCGCTGCTTCACTGTCAGCCAGCTACTCAATTGTCCTCACGAGGCTGAGTGCAACCCGTTCCAGCCCTCAAGTCAGTTTCTTAAGTCCCTGACGGAGACGGGAATCGAACCCGGGGCCTTCGGGTCAGAGGCAGACGCGTTACCCCAACACCACGGGGCCGGCCAGCCAATACTAATATACTAATATTATGTTATTGTATGAGAGCGAAAATAGTATATCAACATAAATCACGATATTTAAAAAAAAGGAAGAGGTGGTGATTGTAGTTTGGGGCAAAATATCTAAGTAATAATAAAAAAAATGAAGGAATATACAAATGATATTTTATAACGTGTCGCCTCCGTAGCGTAGCGGTCAGCATAGTTAGCTGCCATCCCGGAGGTCCTGGGTTCGATTCCCTGCTCTGCCACGAAATTTGAAAAGTGTATGAGGACTGGCACGGGGTCTACTCAGCCTCGGGTGGCCCAAATGAGTAGAGGGGGTTCGATTCCCACCTCAGCCATCCTCGAAGTGGTTTTCCGTGGTTTCCCACTTCGTCTTCGTGCAAATGCCGGGATGGTTCCTATCCTAAGGCCACGGCCGCCTCCTTCCCATTTCCTTGCCTAACCGTCCCACTCTTCCCATCCCTTCATCAGGCCCCTTGTTCGCTTTGCAGGTGAGGCCGCCTGGAGTAGTGCTGGTCACACACCCCAGTTGTATCCCTGACTCAGAGTCTCAAGCTCCAGGACACTGCCCTCAGTGGCGGTAGAGGTGGGATCCCTCGCTTAGTCCGTGGGAAAAGCCAACCCTGGGGGTAAAACGATAACGAAAATAAATAAATTAATAACGTGACAATCCTTGAAAAGCAGGTCCATAATTCATAGACCTAGTAAAACATTACATAAACATGAAAAGGTGTGTAATTTATATTCTGGAGGGTGCGGACTGTTTGAATTGATTGATAAGTAAGTCCTGGATGTTTCTTCTACATCATCAAGTTAAGGTCCGGTTGCGTGGCTAAATGGTTAGCGCGCTAGACTTTGGCCCAAAGTGCCCCGCGTTCGCTTCCCGGCCGAGCCATCAGGGATTTTCATTTCCTGGGGTTAATTCCCGTGGCTCGGGGACTGGGTGTAGGCCTATGTGCCGTCTTCATCATCACTTCATCCTCATTACGACGCGCAGGTCGCCCACGGGCGTCAACTAAAAAGACCTGCACTCGGCCTCTCCGGAAGCCACACGATCATTTCATTTAATCTAGTTAAGAAGTTATAGGCCTAGGTCAAACACTTTGGTGACGTGCAGGAGCCTGAACCAATGCGGTATGCCCGTGATTTTACGAGGGGGTGTTCTGTCTTACCTGTTCATCCAGATTTGTCGCCGGGTTTTGCATGAGCGGGCTAAGCTTTAAATGAGTACACATGTTTATGGCTAAGCAGGCAGACTATACGATGTGCTGAAATTTGAAAGTTTGAAAGTTCATCATACGTTCGCGTTAGTGTGAGTTGAAATCCCGTTGTTGGAATAACAGCTTTTGGCTAATATTTTTTCTGACGTGCTAGAGACTAATATAATCCCACTGGGGACGCTGATTATTTTACAGGTCAAGTGATTCAGAAGACGCTACGTTGTTCTTGTTGTTGTCGTCGAAAGTTGTAGCTTAGATGGTTTAGCTTTGAACATTAACGCAAAGTTTGAGTTGTGGAATAATTCAGCGTGTAAAAAGCTTTAGGATTATTTTAATGACGTCGCAACAAAATAAGCAGTCAAATTTTTTCCAGTAATATGGAACTCGAGATGTGCTATTTCTAGACTGTTCATATCCTCACACCCTAGGGAAAGTGGGAAAATGAGAAAAACATATTTTTTTACTTCGTCCTTAAGTGCGGAGAGTTGGCCACAGCATTTCAACTGGAAAGATAGAACATGCAAAAGGAAGCAATGTAACGTTCAGCTCGGTTCCCGTCATTACCACTTCACATTCCATACACTACGAGGATAATTTCATTTCACTTTCCGTCAACTATTCCACTCAGGGTGCAAAATTGCGGGGAGAAATTTAATTTTATCCCAAACCCTTCCCCCTCCCCCGCACTGAGATATCTTAGGGGAAAGACCTTCCATTGTAAAATGCCAAGTAAATCAACACACCGGCCGTGAAAGCCAATATACCATCCTTTTGGAAGCCTTCATAGGGAGGTTCAGGCGGCTTGAGCCTTTAGTTCTCGCAGTCAAGTGGTGCAGTTTCACCTAATATAAAGGGACGTGGCGCGCAGTTCGTCACTCCTGTGGGGGGTCCGGGCGGGGACACCAAGAGCCCGCCGATGAGCCAGCTTGGTGTCCTAGGCGAAACCCCACACAAGACACGGCACAAACCTAGAAGAATTGCTGAGTTTTAATTCACCGGCCGTGAAAGCCAATATACCAACTTTTTGGAAGCCTTCATAGGGAGGCTAAGGCTGCTTGAGTTTTAGTTCTCGCAGTCAAGTGGTGCAGTTGCACCTAATATAAAGGGAGGTGGCGCGCAGTTCGTCACTCCTGTGGGGGTCCGGGCGGGGACACCAAGATCCCGCCGATGAGCCAGCTTGGTGTCCTAGGCGAAACCCCACACAAGACACGGCACAAACCTAGAAGAATTGCTGAGTTTTAAATCAACACACGTTTCACTGAAAATAATATGCAATATTTTACTGATCTTATTTCCATGAAAGTAACAGCAATAATGATGATGATGATGATGATCGTGTGGCCTCCAGAGAGGCCGAGTGCAGGTCTTTCTAGTTGACGCCCGTGAAGTGACAATGAAATCGTCACATACACCCAGTCCCTGAGCCTTGGGAATTAATTCCAGGAGATTAAAATCTCTGATGGCTCGGCCGGGAATCGAACCCGGGGAACTTTGGGCCAAAGTCTAGCGCGCCAGACATTTAGCCACGGAGCCAGACACAGCAATAATAGAATGTTAGTTACAAAATCTAAGATGAACCTAGAGGAAGGTGAAGGGCTTGGCAAAGAGGGCTTCATTAATGGACTGCAAATAAGGTTTCCTTCAAATGAAGTAACAAAGTGATTTCTTTTCAGTGTAATTAGAGTCCCCCCTCCCCCTCACGAAATTTTACGACTTTACACCCTGATGGTAGGTACTTATTTGAGTAGTCATTCTTGAACTAATGTTAACGTCTGCTAAACATACAGTAGTTAGCATCCGTAACATTAGCGTCACGTCTCTTTTCGGTGATAGGTTACAGCTTAGCCACGCTTCCGAGTGGCCAGCAAATAGCCTACACTGCACTCTAGTGGTGTCATTCAGAGTGAAGGGTTATACATTTCGTTCTCTCCTATAGTTACCAGATTTGAGTCTCAATGTTATTATATTATTATTATTATTATTATTATTTTTATTATTATCATCGTACATATTATTTCAGTAGTATGGATCCCTCCTGTGGCGCTCACAAGCGACCGATCGTGACAAATGAGCATTCAAATGAAATTTCATAAATATCTATAATTTCTTTAAAACATGACTTTTATAATAATGTACGAAGTGTGCGATTTGCAGATACTGTTTCTGTAAGAAAATATGCTCCATAATCGCTGTCAACTTCACATTTTGGCCGCTGTGACGCCTGTTTCATGTCATTTTAACATTCTGAAGTCTTTCCTTTATTATTTTGCATGGATTTCAAATACAGTAAATCAAAGGAATGAGTACTCAAATCGTATAATTTCATAAATATCGAATAACCGGTGAGTGTTATGATGATCCAATTTTCAGTGATTGCCTTCTTATGTTAGGGAACGTAGAACTTGGAATTCTAACTGAAATGTAGGCTAAATAGTGTATATAATAATTTGGTTGAAATAAAAACATAACAACCTTTCTCCTTATGTCTCTCATTATAAACCTATTGGGAAAAGTGTGGTTTATGAGCATGCGAGATTTCTCGCAAGGGCCCACTAGTTATTAATAATAAGGTAGGTTTTGGGAATCAGTGATGTGAAAGATTTCTTCATTCGAATAAATAGCCTACAGCTTTTCCATCCTTTTTCTTTACCGTTTATTCGGAGTCGGGGAAGAATATCTATGTGTTCAATGGTGCCTGTTGCCTTTCATAACGCAAACCATCAGAGAAGTGATTTGTATAACATCTGGCAAGGTGTTGGAAGGAAGCGGCCGTGGCCTATTAAAAAGTACGGTCCTGAAATTTTCCTGGATTTTAGAAGGGACGATGGTGAGTTTCGAACCACCCGTCTCCCGGATGCAGACAGGTGTTGACTCTCCCCACCCCCCACCCTCTCCTGACAGTCTTCATCCCTTAAAAGGAAATGAAGGTTGGAAAGAACAAAAATTAACACATGAGCCTTTTCTAAATTCTAGAGTCAAATATTTTCTAATTTATGTTCATCAAAAATTGAATGTTAAGTGTATCCTTGTTACCACAAACAAAGCACAATTTTTGAATTTAAAACAATTAAAATCCATTAGAGACTTTTCATTGATCTCTTCTATACCTTAACTTATATTTTAGTCGATTGTGAGGCACGATTAGTAGGGCTCTCGACTCCAGTGCCCATGGTTGCAGGGTCGAATCCCTACATTGTCTGTTGGTGATTTCGGGTGCTTGCGTGCGAGGGACCCGTATCAATCGATTTATTGGCACAATAAAGAACACCTCATGGGAAAAATCTCGCCTTTAGGGGCGAGATGACCTCGTAGTTCCGCCCCTTAAAACAACAATAACTAACTAAAAATTTCGTCACCCAACATCTACTAGATTACATTGGACAAATGGGATTTTAAATAATAATAATAATAATAATAATAATAATGATGATAATTATCATAATAACTAGCGGACCCGTGCGAGAACTCTCGCATGTGTATAAACCACCCGCCTGGCTTTACTGTTATGCAGGCTTCTATAAATATGTTTATTTGTTTAAAAGCACTTTTAAAACAAATAAATATATTTCCGTTGACTTTTCAAGAAATGCAAGATTTTTCCTGTACAATTGAGACGATTTGGAAGATTTTGGTACAAACCACACTTTCTAACTCCCTCTGGTTTAGGAGCTTGAGTTTTGTGAAACATACACCTTAGCGTATTATATACAGGGTGAACAAAAAATGCCGCACCTGGAGGTCGGCATGCGGTTCCTCGTCGAAATTCACGACAAAAGTTTATGTTGCAAAACCTAGTCCCGCCAATAGGTTTAACAGAAATGCGTGTTAAGAAACGAGGCTCTGGCAACGCTGTAACTGCATGCAGCGTGGCCAAAAGCAGGTCGCAGGAACTCGGCGCTCTGCCTGAGCTTTCTCTGTACATTCCGATGCACTGCAGGATGTGACAGAGTTGCCAGCTTCTCGTTTTCATACTTGTGTTTTCAAACAGCACCCGATCCGATTTTGCTATTAAAACTTTTGTCTTGCAATTGGATGAGGAATCTCATGCCGACCTCCAAGTGCGGCATTTTTGGTTCACCCTGTATATATAGATGCTATAAACCGATATTGGAATATATCTACTGATAGATAATTATATACACATTATAATAATAATGACAAATTGTAAGTTCCAGAACCGAGGGTTCAATTTCTTGAAACTTTGGACAGTTTCAATTTCCATCCGACGAATTTCATACGAATATGAACATATGAGTAGGATATTCATCTACTCTCCACAACACTGAAATACATATATGACCCTTAAAAAATAATGATACACTTCTGAAAAACATACATAAATTACCCTCCACGTTTCAAATAATACCCTACCATACAATTACATTTTCTTGATGACATGTTGTTCTATAATTCATTGTTTCAAATGTCTTTGTTTGGTTTTGCTTAAAACTAACTCAAACCGATATTTCTCAAGTGTCCTTTTATTATGCAATGATTTTTGTCATATTCGACATAATTTTGGCATTTTGCCACTTCGCACTTGTACACTTTTGTACCACTCTGAGATTAGACTCTGCTTTTTAATTCAATTGGGAGGTTTGTCTCTCCGTCACTTCTTCAGTGTTGGCCTTGAAATAACGCTCTGTAGACTAAATTCTGTATAGATCTGCCGGTGCTTAACCAGAAATATACCTCCTTAAATTTCTAACATTGTATTGTGCCCGTTTGGACCGAAGTCCAACGACCACATATGCATTTCACAAAAAGATCAGTCAGCACGAGAATCTAAACATCTCAGGGCGTCATATGGGTTAAAGTTAACAACAATAACAAGATCTAAAAAAATACTTTACTGATTTTCGGCTCGATGCAACAATAAGGATAGAAGGAGACTTTGAAAATATCACAATTTCTAAAAACAAACATATTTTATTAAAAATTTAAAAATTAACTCGAAAGCAATGCCAAAACAGCATTGAGAATGCATGAGAATTCGTACATTTTATGTACAAGAAAATGCAGGATTATCAACACATGAACACTTGGATTTGAACAAAAGCCAGAATGTCAGTCCTGTTGACTTTGTTCAAATTATATTTATGTACAACCGTAGGTTCTTCAGGGCAAATTAAATTGTCCAGCCTGAATCCTACATTATTAGCATTCACTTGTTGAAAGAAACATTTAATTGTTTAATTGTTTCACTCGTTGTAAAATCACTTTGTTTCAGGGTTCATTTCATTGAAAGAAAAACTATCACTTTCCAGGAATTATCGTTCCAAAAATAGGTAAATTATAGATCATAGCAATGGGTTTAACACAAAATATTGAATTGTAGGACATATGAGCATCTTTCAATAACAATGTTTAAACAATATGAGCATGGATTCGAAGAACCTCGATGTTTAGCAGAAAATTTATTATATCATCTGTTTTCGATCCAAAATAATAATTCTGAGTGCATGACTCGACTCTAAATTCATGGTTCAAAAATATTAACAAAAACATCATTTCTTTAAATGTTAACTAAACCATTCAACCAGTAAACTTTCAAATATTATTTGAAGATATCATTCAGAAAATTGTTATCAAAATAGTAACAAATACTATTATCACAAATTATAATTCTTTGTCAAAATATGAAAAATATTAATCTTTACATCAGTTTACATTTTATAATATTTATAACTTCAAATGGATCACAAATATCGTTTAAATGGTAGTGGCTGTTCATGAAATAAGAGTATTATCTTTTAGCAACGGCCCATTCTATTAGTGAGTCAAAAATCACCTGATCATATTTAATATTCGACAAACGGTAAGGTATCGATGAAAGGTTTATTTATAACAAATTCGGGTTGTCAAGTATTGGGAAAATATCTATAGAACACGAGAATCAAATGTGAAGCAACTGTGATGGTTGCATAAAATAACCCTTGGTTATCAAACTCGACGAAAGTGTGGTTCGTAATTATATTTTCAACTTCCAAAATTCTCCAACATATTTATAAAAATCATCTAACCTTCACAATGGTTGATGCTTCATGTAACGACGATTTCATTCCTGCGACTTAATTGCACAATTAGAATGACAAAACTCTACAATTTCTACACACAATATTTCTTCCCAAATTATACATTATTATGATAATCAAGCCCTTGCTCGTTATCTAACTGGAAGACTAAGAAGCTAATAAGCTCCTCCAATGAGATTACCATAAATTTTACCATCACATTAAATCTGAATATTTTTACATCGTGTCTGTTCATGGTCAAACGTTTCATCAAATGACGTTACCCAAATAATTTAATTATTTATATAAACTCTAGCTAACCCTAAATTATACATTCATTTTGTTTCCAATTTTATCACCTTCTGTGTCTCTCCATGATTTGACTGTATAACGCAATTATTAAATGCTTCCAACATATTATTCTGTTATTAGAATGTGGGCGTGCGTCTAACCACTAACCTTCGGAAAACAAGTATACGATTTAGTGAACTGTTATGAATATCCAATTTATAAATTCACACAACATAACATGATTATTAGAAGTTATCAACGATTATTATTAGATTAATATCTCAGAAAATGAAAATAATTATTATTAAATCATTATTATTATTGTTTCCAAAACTGGAGTTATCTTCATTAAACTATTCGAGAAAAGATCAAACTCGACTTCTTAAGCATGGAAAATATCCAATCCTCAACCTGAATTTATTTTAATATTTACAGATACGACGGCTGATGACCGTGATTAGGAAAATGTCAAAATGAACTAAAATGATCATGATGCTTGTCCATTTGATTCAAGTCATTGAATCCACATGTCTGAAGGTAGGAAATGTTCAGAACTAGGCTTCCAATGCCTCGCAATACAATTTGTAACAGCAAATTGCAAAAGAAAAATTGTGTTGATATATCTGTGACAAAGGAATTCCGACTAACTAGGCATACGAATAATTCAAAATTGTAGCTTACATTCTTGTAGATGTAGTTGAAGATGATAATCTGGCTAAAACCAGACTATTCGAATTCTTCGGTACCATTTGGACTCGTACCTAAATCCTGGTATCGGCCTCCATGTTCTACCCGCAATCTGTCTAGCAAGACATAGCGGCTAGGGTATTCGTTGCTTTGTAATAATCTTGAAGTAAACTGTTCATGATGGCAGCTCTAATAGCTGTAATAATTTTCTTGAAAGGGACTAGATCTATAAGATCCATGGCAAAAATACCAGATGTAACACAGACTCAACAGTGACACATTCAGTACAGTTTTAATACGATCACAATCTTATTCAGCTATGGTAAAAGATCTGAAGATCTAGTTGTCCCTGGGTGGAGTTATGCATTCCCCAGACAGCGCTATGTGATCTTTACCAAGCAAGAAAGGTATTTCGGAAGTACTGTTATATTATCTTGGTTGGTCTTTCAGTCACCAAGACATTCTGGTAATTGGAAGCAAAGTATTCCAATATTAATGGACTGTGGATTCTTGTAGACTAAGTCTACCATATGTCCGTTCTGCAGTTTGATATTTACCAGTGTTGACTGCCGAAAAAGTTTATCACTTGAAATATAAATGTCGAAAAATATTATATGTTCTACTGGAACAATTACTAACACTTTCAAAGTTCCAGTAACCATGTACTGTTTTGAAGATTCCCACGAAGAACTAGCGACCATGCGCTGTAGATTACGAAGTCGTAGCGTAGCGACCATGCGCTAGTAGATAAGTGATTCGAAGTTGTAGTGCCCCTGCGCTGTGAAGAAGTGAATATTGAGTCCAGCTCGGCTCTCAATTTATACTGTACAGAGCACTCCTCTGACGTCATAGCGGGGTATGTCCTCTATCATTAAACTTCTCATATCTCGGCTTCCGCTGATCCGATTTTCTTCTAATATGGCTCATTCTTCTTCTTTTACCCATGCCAGTAAATGGTATAAGTCCCAAGTTTCCAAACAATCGGGTAAAATTTAATCAAAAATATAGCCTCGACTGTGACGTGTGCCGCGTCACTAACCGTTCTGTAGCCTGCATATTCCTTCCAATTTGTTCTAAGAACAAATGTCGCGCGCTATTCAAATCTTCCACCCGGGACTTAGGATATGTGCCTGTGCTCTCCAAAATGCACCAGTGGATTTGGGCACAGTATGCAACCTACCTATTGAAGTTCCTTCACGGTCTGTTAAGCTATGAGTGCACTTGCCAATACGCTTACTCGCGCAAAATGGACCCTTGAACATTTGGAAATACTTGTGCATTTCCTTGGCCAGAGCTGAGGACGGATATGGTACCCTGAGAAATACCAACTCACCAATAAAAAATAAAAATAAAACTTCACTCTCTTTTGGTGGCACCTTCATTATTCTCTTGCTTTTTTTCTAAATTAACCCCAGTCAGCTGGATGCTATTATATACGTCAATCTCCTCTCCCGTTTCTAATCCTAACATTCTTGCGAGGTCATTGGTATCCGTACCGAGATTTGACTAACGGCCTATATAAATCATAGCATAGTAAATCCCGCGGTCTTTCAGTGATCACCGCCTGACGAGGTCCCTCTAAAAATCTCGTCAGGGCTTTACAACGCTGACACAAATCACAGCTCGCAAGAACTTTCCTGATGTTCCTTCCCATATTTCTCCAAATGAAATGCCGATGAACAGGGAAAAGAACCTTAGTTGCTCCAAAGTGCCCCAGAGCTTTATGGTGATACCATATCATAGTCTCTTGGAGAGACATAGGAATCCGCCACTTGCCATGTTGGCATGCTCTTGCTAAAAATCCACAATCTAGCTTATACATATGTTTGCCAACCTGCAGTCTAGCGTCTACTTCTAGTCATCTTAACCTTTCCAAGATCTGAGCCATTCTCTCGTCCTCTTCTTGCTCCCTCGGCAGCATCCGAAGCTTCCCAACCTCCCCGTCACAATCTCTCACCTTTGTGACACAAACAACCTCACCCTGTTTCACATCCTTCATCTGATGACCTTCATCTCCAATTTCCCTGCTTAGGAAATCTGCAACCACATTCTCCTTACCTTTGATATGAGTGGCTTCCAAGTCGTACTCACTGATGGCGAGAATCCCCCTCGACATTCTATTCGAAGTCAACTTACAACACCTGATAAACATCAGAGCGTTATGGTCTGTGAGTACCTTCACCTTACTTCCCAAAACATAACATCTGAATTTACCAAGTGAGAAAACGATTGCAAAGAGCTCAATTTCACTAATTGTGTCCCGTTTCTCAGCCATACTTAAACCTCTACTCGCTAAAGAAACTATACCTAGGTTATCTTCGTTATCATACTGGCACAGCACACCTGAAATCCTTAATATACTGCCATTCGTCTTAAGGACGTAAGGACAGTCTAACTTATGATATTTCAACATCACAGACTCCACAAAACCTCTCTTCAAATCAGCGAAAGCTGCCTCGCGCTCATGGTTCCACACTCATATCGCACGCTGCTTCAACAGTTCCCTAAAAGGTTCAACCAAGTTGGAATACTTGACTACAAATCTCCTGAAATAATTAAAAACCTCTAAAATGCTTCTCAGTTGTTTGGCGTTACGTGGTGTAGCGGTGTTGTTGATCTTTTCTAAATGCGTCTGTTCAGGAAGAACCCCTTGTGTGGTGATTGTTTGTCGTAGAAATGTAATTTGTTGTGTTGCAAACGAAGAATTACTATGTTTCACTGCAAGACCACTCTCCCTTAATTTTCTCAAAACTATGTCTACGTGTACTAGGTGATCCTCTTTATTGTGTGATGCAATAACAAGATGGTCTGTGTACATTGTTACAAAATCTTGAGTGTCCCGTCCTAACACTAAATGTAATGCCTTGATTAACGCTGAACTACTAGTTTTGCACCCTAATGGGACGACACGATGTTGAAAAAGGCCACTCTTATAGCTAAGTGCAGGCAACTTCCGGTCTTCCACTCTCAAAGGAACTTGTAGTTTTTAAATTCCATTCCCTTACTGCTTAATTTTACGTTTATTACACATGTCATTTATATTTTTAACCCCAATACACTCACCTTACCTCAAATACTTATTATCAATCCATTTCATTACACCCGCGTTTGTAGCCTATCTTCAACATGGCATATATTATAACGCACGGTATGTTAAAAAG
The DNA here is from genome assembly GCA_946902985.2 of Meconema thalassinum. NCBI lineage: Eukaryota > Metazoa > Arthropoda > Insecta > Orthoptera > Tettigoniidae > Meconema > Meconema thalassinum. The sequence continues at coordinate 5,167,532 of CAMPQE020000020.1, forward strand.
CGTGTCGTTTTCTTACACATGTGGCAATTCACGACTTGTAACAGCGCTACAACGATTACCAAGACAACCAATACATACGGCTTTATCTTTATAACCTTTGCTCCCATCCTGCATCCTATGTCGTTCTTTCAATCGTTCATGTATTCACTTTGCATACTTGTTATTGTCACAATTTATTACATTTGCAAACTCCAATTTGTTGCCCACTGTTTCATGAATGTTGGTTGTTTCATTCTCAAAGTATCCATACATTACATTTTGGCTTGGCAATATCCATATTGTTTCATCCGACTTATACATATAAAATACATGGTCAGTTTCGATTAAGATTATGTACTGCATTGCCAAATTGGACAGATAACTTCAACAGAACGATCTAACTAGTAGGAATCTTCTGGTTTATTTCAACGTTAGACAATGTTTTAGCATCAAACTTTTACAACTTTCACACACTTCTATTGTGCCTCGAAGTAAAGAAATCACAAATTGTGTATTCGGAGAAATTTTCGTTAATGAATGTAAGATGTAATTTAACAAAATTATGCGACGTCAGAATATGAATGTAAATTAAACTTCAAACGTGGTTCAAATCTTTAAAAGGAAATTAAAATTTAAAACAATTTGCAGATTGTATTCTACGTGGGATATGCTAGTTATTATTATTATTATTATTATTATTATTATTATTATTATTATTATTATTATTATTATTATTATTACACCCTGAGCTTCATAGTGGGGTCGAAACTCTCCCCTTCCCACCATGGCCAAGTGAAAATCGCCCCTACGTAGTCGGAGCTGAATGTTTCAAAGGCTGCAAAATATTAACCTAGATGACGGACCCATCGTATTCATTGTGTGAAGTAGATTTTATCAAATACGCGTAATATTGATATTAAGGAAAGGCCCTCGGGCTGATAGGCTACAATAGTCTGCATCGAATGCATGGGTCAGGTCAGGTCAGGTCAGGTTTTGTTAACTTGAAATATATACAATACATGCAAACAATAGAACTTCTGTAAGCTGTCATTCTATTATGAAGTATATTCTGCAGTACAGGAGTGGTAAAGAAAAACATATAAAATCATTTGTTTGTTTCTTCTGAGGCAAGATAATACACACTCTTCTGTGGTCTCGGGGCACGATTTGAGGTTTCAGATACGAAATTCTTTGGCTCGATTACCAGTTCCGACAAGTAGCCAAATTTAATTCTGCCTTGAGGGTTACAATGGGTACACGTAACCTCTTGTTGTAAATCTGCCAAGAGAGGTGTACGATTTCCACCTCAGATATTCCAGAAATGGTTTTCCGTGATTGCTCACTGTACTCCAGGCAAATAATTTTTCAAATGAAGCTACATTACCACAATGTCGCAAAGCCCCTAAACGAGAAACAACAACTCGTGCGGTCTACATCTCGTCTACAGATGTAGCGCAGAGTATATTCTTTGCTTGGAATATTGAGAATCTCTGTAGCTACCTGTTGATGCTGTATTTAACAGACGGGTGTGTTTCCGACTGAACTAATTGCACCAAGCCGACACCAGATGCATTAGAAGTCGCCTGGGCTACAACAGTAGCCAACGCGAGCTTCGCTGTTTCAGGATTGAGTGTGCAAAAGTGACGTTACCTCACAGGAGGTGGCCATGTAGATGACTTTCAAATCAATCAGTGTTTAGACAAAAGTAGTGATAGGTTGATTGTAGTGGAAATAATGAAGGCTGTTGCTTCTTGTGTGGACGAGGAAGGGATAAATCAACAAGGAAAAGATGCGCAAGTGCACTAAAAATCTCCATTTGCACTGAAAGCTTGGGTGACACATTTGTGTGAGCATGCTTATGGATTTCCTGGGCAACAGATTGTAGCCAAAAGGGCAAAATTAAAATCCAAAAATTCGAGAAATAAATAAATGAAAATACTGAAATTGTTCATAATAAATCCTGATTTTCTAAGGAAATCATCTAACCTAGTATTATTTTTATTTAATTCCAATCCAAATATGCACTAATGTAAGTATTAAGGTTTACATAAAAATAATTTAACAGTTCTAATTCCATTAGTTTTACTTCTGTTGCAATTTTACCGAAGATGTACGGTAAAATTGAATTTTCTTCTTAGGTTTGTATTTTCCCTCCATATAAAATAAAAGCCTACATAAAATCCTCAGATTTAGCTTAGAATACTTTTATTTATCGTATTATTAAATCTGAACACCAAGAAGTAGTTCCGTGAAAAACTATAAAGCCTATTTTCATATCTCCTACGTATGTTAATTGCCTCTATCAACATACAACAATTCAGTTTGATTGCTGTAATAGATTCGTAGATATTGAGAACCGTCTAAATAATTCGGATGGTCCCCATGTTGGATTTTTATATATGTAGGTCTTAGAGTTATGTACTATTATATGAAGATTATTGTGTGGGTGTAGTATTCAAACTTCGATCGCATGGTTAGGACACAAGAAATGGAAATCAGAATTTAAAGTTGCACACAGCCTCCATCTTGAGGTTATAAGAACAATTGAACTAAATTAGATGCCAGTGCATTACAATGTGTATAAACATTTACTGTACCATATTTCACTGCACACAGACGGTTAAATCGCGAGAAAAATCTATATAAATGTTTCAGCTTCGCTTGGCCGCCATGTTCGTTTTGTATTTTACAGGTTTTTGGAAGTCTCATAGCTGAAATTCCAGTAGTACCCTTTATCACCGTACAAAATTTCAGGTTGATACCAGTAATAGTTTTGGAGGTATGGAGTGGTGGTGAAATATTTTCCACTGCCGCCATCTTGAAGTTATGTAGACAATTGAACTAAATTAGTCGCCAGTGCATTACAATGAGTGTAAAAAAAATCTTTACCAAGTTGCATTGCGTTTGGATGGTTAAATCGCGAGAAAAGTCTATTTATTCAAATTCGCTTGGCCGCCATGTTCGTTTTGTGGTTAACAGGTTTTCGAAAGTCTCATAGGTGAACGTCTAGTAGTGCCCTCTATCACCATACAAAATGACAGGGTGATAACGGTACTAGTTTCGGAGATATAGAATGCCGGCGAAATATTTCGCACAGGCGCCATTTTAAAGTTATATAATCAATTGAACTAAATTAGTTGCCAGTGCATTACAATGTGCATAAACATTTGTTGTACCAAGTTTAATTGCGTTTGGATAGTTAAATCGCGAGAAAAGTCTATTTAAAAGTATCAACTTCGCTTGGCCGCCATGTTGGTTTCGTAGCGAACAGGATTTTGAAAGACTCATAGGTGAACGTCTAGTAGTGCCCTTTATCACCGTTCAAAATTTCAGGGTGATATCAATAATAGTTTGGGAGATATAGAATGCTGGTGAAATATTTCGCACAGCCGCCATATTGGATTGGTGAGACGTAATAAAATTTGACGGGCACGGTCGGGTTCAGCCAAAATAGTACTATGACCTTACCGGGTTTCATTGAAATCGCTCCAGCCGTTAGATGTTATTAATGGGGGACACACACACACACAACTATACACACACACACATACACACACGGACAAAAGGTGATCTCATAAGCCTATTTTTTTTTTCATAAAATGAAAATAGGCTAAAAATTAAACCATAGCGATGTAACCCCACGCATAGCAAAATTCAAGCAGGGCACTTGGCGTAAGAAACTAGTAGTAACCCTCAATTTAACAGCTAAAAAACTGTGATGATGGATAAAAGCTAATATTTATATCGATTAAGAAGGTATTTTTTAAAAAAATATTCACCAATCATGAAGATGAAAATAATCGTGTAATCCTGAGATTGGGGAGAAAAAATGTGACTTTTGGAACTGTAAAAAATATACGCACCTAAAAGAGCTTGCTTCCTGCACTTAAATGTACTGTATTTTAATTCAAACCCAGGCTATCAATGCTGACTGCCAAGTACAATGACCTGGTAAAGCTTGTGTCCAGTCAAGTATTGCAAATGAATATCTACTGATGTCACCTGCTCTTTCTCTACCATATGCACTTCCAAAGACAGAAGATGATGAAGATACATATTCAGTGTATTGTTTAGTCCCTTGAATAACTTCAAATTTATTACTACAGTAATGATAACTAATCTCGTTTCTATTGCAATGTAATATTTGCATTAACTCCGCTAATAAGCTATGTTAGTTCTGTTCTTACGTAATTTTGAAGCACATTATTTAAAATAAAAAATTAATGTAATGAAAACTAGACATTGGAGAAGTAGCCTCAGTTCCAGTGAGGTTCCGTAACCCTAATTCTTCATATGAAAGAGTTAGTGTCAAGAAACTGCTTGATCCCACACCATACATTCTATTAAACTACAATCTTAACCATATTTAAAAATTTAAATATGCAATAATAATTAAGACTGATCAATGCTTGTAATATTGCAAATGTCACTTATGTAAAATTTGCTTTTTCGGCTTACGCCAATTCACCTGTGCACGATTGACTTCCCGGTTGATGTGGGAATCAAACCCATCTCTTCTCAGTTTTGCAGCACGAGGCTGGATGTACCCCGTCCCTACCTTCAGCATAGAATATGTTTTGGCAGGGCCAGAAATCGAACTCAGGACCACTGGATCTGGGATGTAAGGCGAAAAGGCATTTGGATACGAATAAAATTGAACGGACTGCACAAATTGTTCCCACAATAATAAACAAACTAACATTATGAATAACTATGACTTGAGTCATAATTCTAAATTTTCCGGTATTGATTATGATATATTATAAAAATATCCACTTTACAAAACAATTTTTAGCCTACTATTCACATTTTGCAAAAATGAGGAAAAAAATAGACTTATGAGATCGGGCAAATGTGTGTCTGTCTGTCTTTCTGTTCTTCTGTCTGTCTGGCTGGCTGTGTGTGAGTCCCCCCCTATCAACTCCTAAACGGCTGCAGCAATCAAAACAAAATTTGGTAGGAGTAAAGATCTATACCTGAATATCTCACGGCCATATTTGAAAATGATGTCAGTGCTACCAACTGCTGAAAAATCGCAATTGAAATTTGAGCTCCATGTTCGATATCTTGGAAGGTATGAATGGGAGCTATTTCAAAATTGGCACACGTAAAGATAATAATATTGCAGTTTAATTTCCAGGAGGCCACATATGGCAGTGTTGCCAAAATGATTATAAGCCTGCTGATAGGCCCTAAATTTAAATGCATATAACTTCTACACTATCAATTGGATTTCAACCAAATTTCGTATGTGCTATGTGTACATAAACAGATATGACTGAGCGTATTCTTAGGAGCCACCAGGGCTGCCAACTGTTAATAAATGCTCTCATTTTTTTAAATCCAAATACCCATATATCAGTAAGTATGCAAGCCGACAGCTTTAAACTATGCACACGTGTAGTACCTGACATTCTATGTTAATTTGGAGTAACTTATATACTTCAGTGTTACCATCATGATTCTAAGCCTGCTGAGAGGTCCAACTTTAAATACATGTAACTTCTATACTGTCATTTGGATTTCAACAAAATTTCGTGTGTGCTATGTGTACCATAACAGATATGACTAGGCCAATTCTTAAGAGTAACCAGGGCTGCCAACTGTTAATAAATACAGTCTCTACTTTTGTTTCCCTAATAGCAATATATCAGAAAGTATGCAAGCAAATAGCTCTAAACTTTGCACACGGATAGTACCTGGCATTCTAGATTAATATGGAGTAACTAATATACGTCAGTGCTGCCAACATGATTCTAAGCCTGCTGATAGGTCCAATTTTAAAATGCATATAACTTCTATACTAACTGATCGATTTCATTCAAAATTGACACAACAATAGATCATATTATTTCGGATTATTTCTGGCCAATACATGTATGTCATTTTTGCCAACATGGTTTTACGCGCGCTGTTAGATCCTATGTTTAACTGCATGTAACGTCCATGCTATCCATTGGACTTCAACCAAATTTTGTATTCTGTACCTTAAGAGATGGAACTAAGAATATATTCAGTCACCAGGGCTGCCAACTGTAGTTCTCTATTATGCTACATTATGCCAGGTATACAGTATTTCGAAGTAATTAGAAATTTCGATATTACCAAGTTAATTTCGTCATTATTCTAGATAGATCCATATAGATTAATCATTGGCATGAATCTTAAATTTTAAGAAAAGTAGGCTCTTTAGTTCGTCACGGAACTTCTTGTTTTTTTTTTATCACAACGATGTCCTTATAAACTTTGATACATGTTTCGGCTCACTTTGAGCCTTCTCCAGTCAATAGCACTAATAATATCTCATAAAACAGTCTATGGTTGATCAGTGTGACCTCTCAATAAAATTTGTTAATTTTTTTAAAAGACTTTCACATCGTCATGGTGATTAAAACAAATGGACATAAAATGCTTAAATAATTTAAAAACTATGTAAAAAACTCAAGTCATGGACTCATCGTAGTTGAAATCATTTCCAAACAAGGGACCCCATTGTACAAGCGTCTTGTATGAGAATCGTGTGTTAGTTGTCCATGTAGATACGAAAACAAGCAACTTCCGGCTTTTCGTCTCTACATGGACACACGATTCTTATACAAGACGCTTGTACAATGGGGTCCCTTGTTTGGAAATGATTGGAACGACGATGAGTCCACGACTTGATTTTTTACATAGTTTTTAAAATTCTTTAAGCATTTTATGTTCATTTGTTTTTATCACCATGACGTTGTGAAAGTCTTTTAAAAAATTAAACAAATTTTATTGAGAGGTCACACTGATCAACCATAGACTGTTTTATGAGATATTATTAGTGCTATTGACTGAAGAAGGCTCAAAGTGAGCCGAAATGTGTATACAAGTTTATAAGGACATCGTGTGATAAAAAGAATTAGTATTGTAAAGTGGATATTTTTATAATAAACTACCATTATCTAGAGTAAATATTATATATCCAAAGGTAGAGGCAGTAATAGCCTAGGTTTCCTGACATAGGGTTCAGTATTTGTTAGTCTATTTTTATTTATGAAAAGTATATATAGGCTTATGAGATCACCTTTTGTCCTTGCGCGTGTGTGTGTGTGTGTGTCCCTAATAAAATATAAACGGCCGAAGCGATTTCAATGAAACTCGGTAAGTGCATACTAATACCTCGTCCGACCTTGACCGAAAGTTTCAAATTTTAATACGTTTCTCCAATCCAACATGGCGGCCACGCGAAATATTTCACTGGCATTCTATATCTCCGCAACAATAACAGATATCAAAATTTGTACAGTGATAACGGGTACCACCAGAAGTCCATCTATGTGAATTTCATAAACCTGTTAAGTACAAAAAAACACGGCGTCCTTGCGAATTTGAAACATTTAAATAGACTTTCCTCATTATTTATCCAACCGAGCGCAGTAAAACTCAGTACAGCAATTTTTTATACACATTGTAATGCCTGAAATCTGATTGACTTCAATTGTTTACATAAACCGAAGATGGCGGCTGAGCGAAATTTTGAAATTAAGTTTTTATTTCTTGTTTCCTAATCATGCGATCGAAATGAACGTTTGAATAATGAACCTACGCAATAATCTTCATCTAATGCTATATAATCCTATGGCCTACACATACAACAATCAATCATGGCGGCCATCCGAAATATTTAGACGGTTCTCAATATCTACGAATCTATTACAGCAATGCAACTGAAATGTTGTATGTTGTAGGTTCACCTATGAATTATTCAATAACCTGGTGTGCACAAAACCAACATGGGAGCGACGTGATATTAATAATTTAAATGCATTTTTCTCGGGACTTCTGATCCGAGCGCTGTGATACTTGGCACGGTATATCTTTATACATGCCGTAATATACTGACGTCTAACTTAATGGAATTATATGAGAACTTAAAATGGCGACTGTGCAATTTCAAAAATCTCGTTTCAATTTCCCTTGACCTTAATAAGACCAGTAGCATATATATGAAAATAGACTATTTGTTATGTTTAGGTTGCCCGAAATGACTGCAAAATTCGATATTGAGTTTTGAGTTTGAAATTGTTGCTCAAATTGGCAGGTGAAAAACTAGAGAAACTGGGAGACTTGTGCTTTTTAGGAAACAAACTAACCAGCGTTGGTCAAAGAAAAAAGGATATAGTAAAGACGATGATGATGATGATGATGATAATAATTGTTTTTAAGGGGCCTAACATCTAGGTTATCGGCCCCTAATAGTTCGGGTGATAGTCAAGGATGAGATGAGAACGATAACTATAACTAATACTAACTACAGACTTACATACTAGAAGAAGAAATGGTAAACAAATCAAGGATAAGGCAAATAAAGTACAGGAAGAAAAGAAATGCCCTCAACCCTCATAGAATGAGGATTGAAGGATTTGGAAAGAAGGAGAGCCATGAATGGCAGATAGGAAAGGGAAAGAGGAGAGGGCCTGCACCAAAGTCAAAGGAAAAAAGATAAAACGGACCCTGCTCGGGAATCTCTGGGGGTCGCTAACTCCCAAACTCACCAGCCGTGAGCCCTTGAGGGTGTAGCACTATCCAGGGTGCACCAGGAGTGGTGGGGCTACATACACCCTGCCTCCTTGAGGGCCTTGTGCAGAAGGCAGGAGATAACATGAAACTAAAAGGAAGGCTAATCCCTCGATGAATGAGGGTATCAGGAAAGATGAGACAAGGGCCAATTAAGGCGGGAAAGGAAGAGACTCCCTATGCCTCGGATACCCTAAAACCGTCGGGGTCGAAAGAGGGCAAGAGTTGACCAAGAGAGGTCGACAGGAAAGAAGACGGAGACAAGTAAGTGGAGGCAATGCTGGACTCAGCTGCGGTCCCGTGGTCGCCAACCCACGTCCCACTAGATGTGAGCCCCTGGGGGCTATAGTAAAACGTAGACAGGCTCAGGCAAGGAGAGCATTTGTTGAGAAAAGAAATCTGTAGACATCAATTATGGATCTAGGTATTAGGAAGTCAGTTTTGAAAGCCTTTGTCTGGAGCCTTGCACTCTATGGGAGTGAAATTTGGACTGTTGGCACAGCAGAATATCGGAGAATGAAAGCATTTGAAATGTGGTGTTACAGGAGATTGATGAAGATCACATGGATAGAGAGATTAACAAATGAAGAGGTACAGCATTCATTCTAGGTTCCGTATTGACCATGTTTACATGAAGTATGACATAATTTTCTCGCCAAATCAATACTTTACTTACATAAAAATTCTACAGGTACATGTTTCGGAAACCTATTTTGTTTCCTTCCTCAGCCCACTTTTTGGTGTAAAACAACAAAAAACAACAGTTCACACTTATTCTCCAGTGAGAATAAGTGTGAACTGTTGGTTTTTGTTATTTGGTGAGGATTTCTATGTTGTATGATGTTTTACACCATAAAGTGGGCTGAGGAAGGAAACAAAATAGGTTTCCGAAACATGTACCTGTATAATTTTTATGTAAGTAAAGTATTGATTTGGCGAGAAAATTATGTTATACTTCATGTAAATGAAGAGGTATTAAGACGAGAGCACGAGGAGAGATGTTTCTGGCGATGGCTAATGAAGAGAAGGGATAGGTAGGTAGGACACAAAGCTTACTAAGACACCCAAAAATAGCTTACCTGTTTATCGAAGAAAGGATCGAGGATAATAACTGTATGGTTAGACCAAGTTTCGAATATGTTAAACCGATGGTCTCGCATGTTGGATGTGCTAGCTACAGTATATAGAGATGAAACGATTAGCTCAGGACAGGGAGACATGGAATGCTGCATCAAACCAGTCAAAAGACTGAAGAATCAAACAACTGTATCACAATGTAGAAAATATACCAGAAGCTATTTAGTCCATCGCATGGAAAATACATTCAATAGGCGGGAGAGATTCTAAAAAGAGACCTGTGTCACTGTGATGTCTGTACTAGTGAGTATTTGTAGGATTTGGGTATGAAGCACCTGTGGTCTTACTTTAGACACCATCCTGGCAATTGCCTGGAGTAGAAGTTGTAAACCACGGAAAACCACTTGCAGGATGGCTGAGATAGGAATCGAACCAGCCTCTTCTCAGTTTTGCCTCACGAGACTGAGTGTACCCCGTTCCAGCACTCGGACTAGAATTAAATGTCTTGGCAGAGTCAGGAATCGAACCCGAGCCTCCGTGGTGACAGCCACTACGCAACAAATTGGGCTTGTGTTAAACAAATAACTGAATTAATAGGTGCTTTTATATAAAACTCGTAGAATATTTTTCTCCATTATTCAAACTTATTTCGCTAAGAGCACATTTTGTCTCAGTAATAAGAGAGTCAATAAAGTAATTTTATAAACTCAAATGATATTGGCCTATAACTTTTTAACTTCATAAACTGTATGAGATGGTCGCTCTGCTTTGTCAATTTGCAATTTGAATACAATAAAATCGTTACTGTTCTCCAAACCCACGAACGGTTTTTCCTTTTCTGTACATTAATGTGATTTCAACGCTTGGTTTGTTGATTTTCTACATCCCAAATGTACTACACTCTCTAGTAACCTTATGAAAAGTTAATAGATGAGTGAATTGTTTGATTGTATGTTTAATTTTTTATACTTATTTCACCGATTTTTGTCATTTCCTGCATTAAAACGTATTACATTCCCTATCCTCACCCATAAAATAAGATTTAGGTTAATACGCATTCAGCAATACATCTGAGGAGTACTGAACATAATCGGTAGGTACATTTCTACACAAAACAGGGATGCCTACATTTCACACCTGCTGGTGAAGATATACCAGGTGGCCCATTTGCGCCGTGCAATCTATACTAAGAGTTTGAGTGTTTTTGTGTTTAAACGCGCTTATCTCTGGAACTACAAGTCGGATTCGAAAAATTCTTTTTTTATATGATAGCCAGATTCAAGAGGAATAGTTTAGGCTATGTTAAATTTCGGACAGACCACTCTATTCCCTGCATTTAGGCCCTTTGGCACAAATCTACACCATTTCACCGATCTGAACCAAAATTTGTATACTTACCCTTTGGAACACTGCGAGTAACACTGTCTGCATGAAATTTATGGCAGACCAGTCCATTCCCTGCCTTTAGGCCCTTTGGCACAAATCTACACCTTTTCACCTATCTAAACCAAAATGTGTATACATGCCCTTTGGAACCCTGCGAGTAGCACGGTTTACATGAAATTTCGGACAGACCACTCCATTCCCTGGATTTATGCCCTTTGTCACAAATCTACACCGTTTCACCGATCTGAACAAAAATTTGTATACTTACCCTTTGGAACCCTGCGAGTAACACAGTCTGCATGGCATTTTGGGCAGACCACTCCATTCCCTGCATTTAGGTCCATTGGCACAAATCTACACCGTTTCACTGATCTTAACCATATTTTGTACACTTACCCTTTGGAACCCTGCGGGTGACGCTGTCCACTTTAAATTTCGGACTGACTACTCCATTCCCTGCTTTTAGGCCCTTTCACAAATCTACACCGTTCCTCCCAATTGCACCAAATTATACATACACTTTGATACCCTGCTGGTAACACTGTCCACTTGATATTTTGGACAACGCTCTCCATTCCCTACATTTAGAATAACAAACAAACTGAACTTGAAACCCATGTATTAAGGCCCTAGAGTCGTTCATGTCCGTAGTAGTATAACTGTAAGAGTATTTTAATAAGTCTTTTGTTGACTGGCAATTCGGGCTGCATCGCGTCACCCCTACCAGTGTTCTGGTGCAGAATTCCGAAAATTGTTAACTCTTGCGCTGCTTATAAATTGCAGTCACGGGGAGTAATTAGTGCAAAAAGATTTCTTTTTCCCCTTAAACAGTTATCATCATGAACATATTATGCATCTGTATAAGTGCAATGGTGTTGGTGCAATACATTAAGGTTATCAGCTGGAATAAGCGTTGGCGCTTTTAAATTTACTTTAATCTATTCCGAAACTTATCGTTGAGCGCTATGTGGCCATAAATGATACTATTGCTACCTCAGGAGCTTGGGACAGCCGAAGTTTTCCAAAGTGTTCTGATTAATTTCCTACGGCGCTATGCGACAAAAGACGACACTATTGGTCTCTACATTTCTAACAGACAATGAGATATAGGCCCTAGGCAGTGTCTTTTATTTCACTTAGTCCTCTTTCTAATCATTTTTAAAAATTTGTTTGTAGATTATAATATGTGTCAGTGCTGTAGTTAGTAAATAGGCGTTTCCCTATTCATTATTATCATTATTATCATTAGGGGAAAATGACCTAAATGTTACGTCCATTATAGTGTACTGCTTATCACCCTCACTACAACCTCCACCACCACCACAAAAAGTTATATTAAAATAAAACTGGTAGTTTAAGTATCATGTGCCAGTTCTGTAGTAGTATTCATTATCATCCATAAAATAAATAAATCCACCGGCCGAAGCCGGGCACTACTGCTAGTCTACTTATAAGTGTCCCGCATGTACTGGTGATGAACGGCAGGTCTAATAATTGAATTGCTTGCATGCAAGCAGGTTACATCAGAATGCCAAGAGATAACAACCAGACGGCCGCACGCTACATGTTCCTCAGTGGTCCTGTCTAATGCGCCCCATAGCGGTATGAAGCCTCGCTGGCGAGAGCAGAATAGTAGCTTTGCACACGTTACAGCAGTATTAAAGTTGCTATTAACCCATCGACAATGGCCGAGGTTTTCACCAAAAACGAGCACACACACATAATTTTAATCTATGGAGAAGCTGGTCACAATCCCACCAAAGCTCACACATTATATGCATGGGAGATTCCAAATAGATGCCTGCCTTATGTACATGTATTTCGCCGAACAGAGCTGTAATTAAGAGCTAATGGATTGTTGAAGCACATGCCAGCATGGCTGATGTTGTGCTGACTGTACATCAGTACTGTGATCGAAGCCTTCACACGGTACGTTGAATTACACCGTACTGAAATAATGAGTTGTGTTGTTGATTTGTAAGGGCTTTGCAACACAGTGGTCATGTAGCCTCGTGTACTTGCGTTTATGAAGAATATATCGAATAACCTGTGTCACTATTGTTATTTTATTATTACAGTCCAGTGCAGAAATCATAGTGACAATAATAATAATAATAGGAACCCTGTTACAGTACTTGTGTAGTAAAATTACTGCTAAATTTTTTCACAACATCCAACGTTATAACGCTCCTTTGCAAACAGCGATTTCTGTAATAAACAGGCTTCATTTGTTATACGCCAAAGATGCAGAAAAGAACGTTTAATAACACATTAATGTTTACATGTAGGCTACAGAAATTCCACTCAACAATGGCATTGCTTGCTGTATGGACAACAACCTACATATTATTGTTTCAAAGCTTAGAAAATAAAATAAATTAAAATGTCACACTTGGACTGATAAACATAATGAATATGCTCAAATACATGCCCCTGGTGGCGAATACAATGCTGAACACGTCTCGCAGTGTCTGCATGGACACGTCGTAACATTCAAGGTGTCACTGCAGCATAGGCCTCACGAATGCGTTGTTTTAATTGATCAACATTTTCTGGCGCCCTTTCGTAGACGTTTGATTTGATATAACCCCACAGAAAGAAGTCCAAAGGGGTTAGATCAGGCAATCGTGGTGGCCGCTGTAAGGCTCCTCCACGACCTATCCACTGTTCAGGATATCGTGCATTCATATATTCCGTAACGGCTCGGAAGGTGTGAGGTGGAGCACCATCAGGCTGGTACCAATGTTGTAATGCAACCTGGAGTGGAATATCTTCTAGAAGGTTTCCCAGAGACAAGTTGGTTTGTAGACATTCAAGATAATTCCTACCTGTGAGTCTGGGGGCTATAAAAACAGACGCAATTATGCAGTCTCCCAGAATATCACACCACACATTTACTCCCCAGTTGATCTGTGCACGAACCCAGTGGGGGTTCACTGGAGCCCAGTAATGACGATTGTGAGTATTGGCGCTGGCATCATTAACGAAATAGCATTCATCATTCCACAGAATATTCCTGGCAAATTGTGGATCTTGTTGTAATGCATTGGCCATTCATCGGCAATATGCTACCCTGCGATCCAAATGATTTCCATATAGTTGTTGGTGTAGGTGTGGCTTATACGGATGCCATTTTCGCTCCTGCAGGATCCTCTATATTGAAGTTCGTGGTACTCCTAGCTCCCTTGCAGCTCCTCTTTGCCCTAAGCAACAATAAATATGTGCACATTGTAACATAGGTGGTTCGTATCATTATTATTATTATTATCATTATGGTTTCAGGAGACTAAATTATCTTGTACCAGCACTATTTAATGAATTACCACCTGAATTGTCCAATATGAACAGCAAACAACTAGCTATACGTCGCATACAAAATCATTACCTAAATAAGCATTAATTTATAACATATACTCATTATTGCATGCACTCTTGTGTTGAAATACAATCTGTATAATGTTGTAAAAAATAATTAATATGTCCCACAGATAATTTGCACAGGTTTTGCCGTCAGAATCCTGAGACATATCACAAATGTAATATCAATAGTAATTAATAAATACATTCTAATTCAAAATTCAAATTATTATTATTATTATTATTATTATTATTATTATTATTATCATCATCATTATCAACAGTTGCTCAGTAAGGTGAAGTGTAACTGACCGTGTGCAGGATTGCGTTCAAAGTACTGCACTACATTCTGCACAATTTATTTATTTATTTATTTATTTGTTGATGGTACACAGCAGGGCTCAGTGTGCGCCCCAATAATAGTGCACCTACACAGTAAGATACATTTCCTGATATGTCTGCATTAAGTATTAATATCTTAATGTAATTCTTAAAACTAAGAAGTTCACACAGATCAAAATGCATAGTAGTAAAAAGATAATATAAAAACTAAATCTAAATATGATCTAATGCCAAATATAAAAACAGGTTTTGAAATTATTACATAATAAACTAAAAGGTAACATCAATAACTAGGGAGCAGGCCTATCCACATATATACATTGTTGATTCTGTTATGTGTGATAATTTTATTTCAAGTATGAATTAGAGTGACTGGGTTATAATTTCCAAGAACGGTCTGATTGAGAGACAGAAATCTAGTTTCCAGTTTACACGAACCGCATCGTTGTAAATACTGCAAAGCCTCCATACAGGTGAATTGTTATGTGAAGTGGTATTGGTTATATCAGTTTTGAATGTTATGGTTGATCTTGTAGTTAAGCGAGGGATGTTGAAATTTAGGAGTGATAGGAAAAATGAGTTATCAATTTGACCGTTAATGACTTTATAAAGAAATTTCATATCATTCACTTGCCTTCGAGACTCCAAACTAGTCATGCCGAAATTCAACAAAAGTTCACCGTAGGGTACCATGTGTGGGTAATTGCCCGTTATTTTGAGGTGTAAATATCTGAGGAATTTCTTTTGAACTTGCTCAATGGACTTAATGCATGTTTTCTGCCAGGGACTCCATACTTGGCTGGCGTACTCGAGCTTGGATCTCACCATGGCAGTATAAAGTTTTATGCAGGTACTGGTCCTAATGAATGGCTTGGTGTTTCTTATTATAAACCCTAACATGCGGTAAGCATCCCCGACCGTCTTTTGCACATGATAAGTGAAAGCAAGCTCTCGGTCAAACAGAATCCCTAGATCTTTCTTCTCGCTTACTGTTTTCAATGACTTAGGTCCAATTCCATAAACAAATGTGATTGGGTTCTTCTTACGTGTAAAGGTCATAACAACACACTTCGGTACGTTTAAGTATAATTTGTTTTCTATACTCCATTTGTGTATATTATTTAGGTCATTTTGTAGTAGAGTGCAGTCATTAGTGGAAGAAATTGATTTAAAAATTTTGAAGTCATCTGCATATAAAAGACAATTTGAGTGCAGTAAACATCGTGGCAAATCATTTATCATTGCTAGAAAAATCAAAGGTCCAAGGTTCGAACCTTGGGGTATTCCGGAATGAACTATGTATTCCTTTGAGACAATTTTCTGGAACAAAACAAATTGTTTCCTGTCTCTGAGATAGGAGATGAATAATTTTAGTAATGGGTGGGAAAATCCCAAAATACATAATTTTTTAAGAAGGATATCGTGATTTATTGTGTCGAAAGCTTTCTCGAAATCTGTAAATATGACATCCATCTGCCCTCCTTTTTCTAACTCTTTAGATATAATTTGAGTAAAATTAATTGCATTCGTCACTGTAGATTTCCTGGATAGGAAACCATGTTGGTTATCTGTTACGAGTGGTCTGAGGAATACTGATATTCTTCCGTGCAATATGAATTCAAATACCTTGGCTACTGCGGATAAAATAGATATAGGACGGTAGTTATTAATTAGTGATGGGTCTCCCGATTTTAGTATAGGGCAGACGCGAGTGATTTTCCAGGCGTCAGGGAACGTACAAGTTTGTATTGCTAAGTTAAATATAAAGTGTAACGGGTCCCTGAGGCTTTCAGCACATCCCTTAACTACATACGGTGGAATATTATCAGGACCAGCCGACGACTTAGGTTTTAATTTTTTAAATGCCATTTCTATCTCTTCCTTTGAGACAAGTTTTATGTGAAGGGTGTTGGGAGTATTCGAATTGCAGGCTGGGACTTGGTATTGGGCTGACTGAGAGTCATACACTGATTTGAAATATGACGCGAAACCTTCAACAATGGAATCACCCCTGTCCAATTCTTCATTATTATATTTAAAAGTGTCGCATGAGTTCCTATTTTTTTCTTGTTTTTAATAAACGTCCAAAATTTCTTTGAGTCCCTGCTAATGTTTTGTTCAATGTTATGGATATATTTCTTATAAGATAATTTAATGTCCTTTTTAATTTCTGACCTTAATTCTTCAAAACGTAGTCTATGATGATCTGAGTAATGTTTTCTCTTCCTATGGTGTTCCTTCTCCTTCAATTTACTCTTTATTTCCTTAGAGAACCAGACAGGATATTTTCTACCCGTTTGTCGTTTACATATAGGAACGGTTTCGCCAAGTACTGTGTTAAAAATCTGATAAAACAGGTCTACTGCAGTATTTACATCAGTGCACTCGTATATTTGACCCCAGGCACTATCCCTCAACCGAGTGTACATTTGCTCAAAATCGGCTTCCTGGAAGTTATAGGTATCATTAGGCTGGATAATTACTTGGTTTCGACATATAGTTAGAGATATTTCCACATCCAGAGCTGGGTGATGGCGATCCTGCGGTAAGAGTGGGTCTGTGTTTTCCGTTACATTTATGTTGGGTTTGTTGGATAGAACTAAGTCCAGCGTCCTCCCGTTACGGTTTAGTACTGGATTATAAGATTTTAGCTGAAGATAATTAATAAAATTTACGAGTTCTCTTGTGTGAATATTGTCATCTTTAATTATTGTACTTTGTATTGTTGGGATATTGAAGTCACCAAATATTAATAAATTTTTATCATATATTTCTGTGCGGGATTCCAGCCACCGATATAGTTGCCTGTACGATTCTACTTTTGAAGCTGGTGGGATGTAAACATTACAGACGTACCAAATATTTCCTGAAATAACCAGTTTCACTAATAGACATTCCAAGCTGCCAGTCATTCTTTCGACGTTGAGTACTGTTAATCCGCTCCGAACCAAGACAGCCACCCCACCCCCTGTTCTGGCAGGCCTCTCAGCCCTGTATACTCTGTACATATCACAACAGACCTCACTGTCAGCGATTTTACTAGATAACCAAGTTTCTGTAATTAGAATTAAGTCATGCTTTTTGGTGATCAGGTTTTCATTGAATAAATCTAATTTTGTATTCATTCCTCCTACATTTTGATAATAAATGGATAATCTAGATTTTGATACCATTAGAGAGTGTTCAGGTCATCCTCATTTCGAATTACGATGACTCGAGAACCTTCAGATTTGCGTATTTTAATGTGTCCATTTCTTACCCACAAGAAAGAATACTCCTTCTCTCTCCTGATGTTCCGAGCTTGTGACAGCAATTTCCTCTTCTCTGGTGATAAACTTTCGTTCACATAAATTACACAGTCCCCAGGAAGGCCGACGTGACGAGTGGAGAGATTCCGTTTCACCCTGCGACGCTCCATGAAACGCTCCTTGTCGTCCCGCCGAACGAATTTTAAGATGATGCCACTGTGTTGATGATTAGGTGACTTAGGCAGTCGATGACAGGCATCTACCATTGTTTCAGTGATGACCACATCCAGAGCTTGACCTACTTTCTTCACAGTTTCAATAATGTTTTCGTTAGGAACTTCCGGGACACCGTGTATTTCCACCGTATTCCTACGTATGTACTGCTCAGATTCTCCTAGGCGGTTTTCTAGGGATTTTAGCTTCGCCTTGAGATTGCCATTTTGCTGGGTTAATGTGTCAATCTGTCCTTTACATTCCTTAATTTCTGTCTGCTGGTTAGACATTAATGTTACACAATCGTCTAGTTTCTTATGGCACAATTCCAATGAGTTACCTAGATCAGTCTCTCTCGCTCTTTGTTCGTCTTTTATGATTTTAAGTTGTTCTTTTACGTCTTTCAGCATTCCATAAATATTCTCCATTGATGGAGTGTCTTTGTCACTTACACTGTCACTTATAGTTGCACTATAGTCCACACATTGCACACACAGCCACTCGGTGAATCTGTTCAATGTATTCACGCACTTCTTGTGGAACCACTTTTTACATGAACCACACTGTACCTTTCCAGCCTTCCCCAAGCTACCACCACACTCTCCACAGTCGCCCATGTTGCCAATGCAGGTGAAAACTCCTATCTAACCAATTTACGAGTAAGTTAGTAATTCTAACTGATGCTCTTATTAGTTACTGGGCAACGTATGCACTTATATTGTCGGGTGACAAATATGGTTTAGGTTCTTCCTCGAATACACTCTTAAATACACAATGTTTTCGGAGCTACTCCATCATAGCCCCACTACAAACCGTTACCCATTATTTCAAGCCAGCATTAACCCAGACGGGTCTAGTCCTGCTGGTACGTGCCTCGAAAATTCCATTCGTTCGTAATTGCAGCGCTGTTTGGCGAAATACTTGTCGAGACGGCAGACGTCTATCTGGAAACACGAGTGCTTACCGTCTAGGAACCGGGTGAGTTAGCCGTGGTCGTTACGGCATGACTGCAGGCAGTCGCTCACATCCGGGAGGCGAGGTGGTTCGAATCCCCCCGCCGGCAACCTTGAAGATGGTCTTCTGTGGTTTCCCATCTTCCTTCCAGGCAAATGCCGGGGTTGGTCCCTAACTATAGGCCACAGCCACTACCTTCCAACTCCTCGTCCTTACATTCCAACTTTTCTCCCCAACGGTACTTGTAGCTCACCCATTGGGTGTCCGTCTCGAAGCAGCTACAAAACTGGCGAGCCGAACATGTCCTCGGACACTCCCGGCACTAAAAGCCATACGCTAAAAAAAAAGTCTAGGAGCTTCAACGGCATTCGACCAGCTTCTCCATAGATTAGTGTAATGTCCGTGTACTCATCGATGCTGAATACACCCGCCATCGTCAATATGTCGCCAGCAACTGTCGTGTTGTTGTACCACATATGAGTCCATTACGCTCTCAAATGCGAGGCTCCAAAAGGCAATGGGGTGCATTAGACGGGTAGCGCTGAGGAACATGTAGCTAGCGGCCGTACGGTTGTTATTCCTTCGTATTCTGACGTAATCGGCCAGCATTCAGTGTGACCCCTGAGGAAGTCAGTTATCAGACATCCCATACAGTATTAATGTATGCCGGACACCTAAAACAAGATTGCATGGGGGTAAACGGGCCACCTGGTAAAGGGCGTGATCAAAACGTTTCCGGTTGACGGCTGTACAGCCCAGAATCCGTAAGCCAATCAGGCAAATTCGATGAGAGCATTGAGGCTCTCATTCCACCGACACACCAGTTTGAAGATCCCCGTGTGGTAAAACACTGTGAGCTGCTGCACATCCTCGTCCGACAGAAATCTTCCACCATTCAAGGCCTTTTTTAAGGGAACGAAGGCGTGATAATCGCATGGGGAGAGATCAGGTTTATAGGGCGGACCTCGAGTGTCTCCCACGTGAGTTGGCGTACCTTCTGCGTTACGACGTCTGTGGTATGGGAACGTGCGTTATCATGAAGTAGCAGCACCTCTTCTCGCATTTTCTTCGGACATTTGCCTAAATTGCTCGTCATAATGATCGCGGGTTTAAACCCGGCCGAAGTCGTCGGATTTTTTATGAGCGTTAAAAATCAATCAGTATGCCTTCCTTCGGAGGGGAAGTAAAGCCGGCGGTCCCATGTCATAGATTTATGGCACGTTAAAGAACCTTCCACTAATTACACCTGTGCGAAGCTAAATTATAGGTTAGGTTAAACATTTGACAAACACTCTTAGGTTCCGACGTTCGTCGCCAGGAGCCGACTGCGATGGCATCTGGTAACCCGTTCTGAACTAGTAGTCGTTGACGGTGGCTTTGGCGGCAAAAGTAGGAACTACTTGAAAAAATTCAATGTCTGCAGTCCTTACTTGAATTGAAAACAGAAAACTCACACTAATGCAGTCATCACAATTAACACCGGTTTTCAGACAGATTCTACACACACCCAAAGCCCACGGGGCTACATGACCGCGTTGTCGCAGCCTCTAAACTGAGGAAACAACAACACGTCGTAATGTTTGCAGTGTCACGCAGTACCGCTCCACAGTGATGGAGACACAAGGTTCCTTCAAATCAATAAGCAATGAGCCTCGGTAATTAAGAACAGGGTGAGCATCAGCGAATGGATGGCTCTTGAACTTCTTGGGACGAGGGGACGATGGATGACACCAAAGCATCGTCAACGCTTTCGATTCCGCTTCCCAGTGGAGGCACCAGCCTTCGTCACCTAAAACACTGCGCCTCACGAACGTGTTGCCCTCAACATTGAAACGCATCAGGTGCTGCAGGCAAACAGCCACCCGGTGTGCTTTTATCATTTCAAATGATCTTGTCGACTTCATCGTTATGCTTGAGTCTAACGTTATGCGTTACGGAGACGGCGACCGCGTGACGTCATGCAGCCACGCGGGAAGCCTAAGTTAATGGATAATGGACGGCGAGTGCGTGACGTCATGCAGCTGCGCGGGAAGCCTAAGTTAATGGGTAATGGAGTCTGTTGAAAGAGTCCTGGGGCGTCGAGCGACCTGGGGCTTCCAGCGAAGCGAGAAGGCAGTTGTAGCATGCGTCATTTGAAATGATATAAAGTCTAGTCTTTCAGACTGACTGTAACTTTTTGTTCGGCGTTCAACGCCCGGGGTATCCACTGGCTACAGAGCTCCTGGTAGCCCTCAAACGGAAACTTTTTTGATATCACCACAAAACCTAGCTAACCGCCTTTGGATTAATTCTTTATAAAAGCACTGTGGCAACAAACTTCACTATATGTATACAAATGATTTGATAATAAGCTTGCTTCGTACTTTTCATTAGCTGATCGCAGCAACTGTTAGGTGATAATAAACTATACTTTCACCCCTTACATCCTTATCCGCTTCTTTGCATAGTGGCTAGCATTCTTGACTGTCATCACGGAGGCCCAGATTCAATACCCAGCCCTGCCAAGGATTTTAATTCTGGTGTGAGGGTTGGAATGGGGTACACTCAGCCTCGTGAGGCAAAATATATGTGACAGAATTCATATCACAAGCTTGTCTCAGTAGACGTTAACACACTCAACCACATATCAATGGTCTAGTTCTACTATCATGTAAGTCTCTTCGGCTGAGAGAGAGTTCCTGACCTAACAATACAATGAAATGAAATCTGATGGAATTGTGTAGCTACTGCCACGTAGTGACGATTCTCAGTGTTCGGCAGCACGCACTATCAAAGTATATGTTTAAGTACGGTAATGTTTAATCAATGTTCCTAGCTAATCATATATCACGTGGTTCACTCCACAAGACTTCATTGGATATAACGATCACTGAACAGTATCTAGCTGCAAACATAAGGATTGCTCTTCTCTGTCTATGAAGACAACTTACGAGGTATTAGAACCAGATATACAGTATAACCATCGATATGGTATAGTAACAATATAACGCAGCATTTTCAGAAGTGTTATACACTAGCGGAACAGAAATAAATTCTCAAAAACGTTTGACGCATTACAGGTCCCATCAAGAACATACGCAGCTTATAATATTACTAGAAGACCCGTGCTGCTCCGCAGCATTCCTTTCAACAATATTCTACAGTAGGCTACTTCTTTCCGTATGACATTTGCTGTTCGTATGTCTACATACCAGTGACCTGAACAGACAGTGGCTATACCGTCGCCTTCCAATTTTTAGCATATTTATAACATTTTGCAAAAAAATATGAAAAGATATACCTAGGGGATCATCCGGGCAAATGTCTGTGTGTATGCCTGCCCTTCTCTCTGTGTGATCGTCCCACCCCATCAATTCCTAAATACCTGCAGCGATCGTAACCAAATTCGGTATGAGTGAAGATCTACCACCACTAGAACAACTCAAGGACATATTTAAAAATAACGTCAGTGCTACCAACTGCAAAAATATTAGAATTCAAATTTGAACTCTATGTTGCATATCTCAGAAGTTATTCATGGGACCTGTTCCAAATTTGGCGCACATATTTCTGATAAATTTTCAGGAGCCCATATAGATTGCTGACAACCTGATCCTACGAGTGCTGATATGTTCAATGTGTTTAACTGCATGTAACATCCATACTAATAAACAGGATTTGTTCCAAAATTGGTACATATATATCCCATAGTATTTCAGATTAATTTTTAACAACCTCTAAGGACGCATCCTTAAACAAAATGCCAGCCAGCCTCCTAGTGCTTACATGTTGCAGCGGAACAGGACATCTGGCTCCTGGGTGCATTTATGCTACAAAACACTTTACTCAGCATGGCCAGAAGAATGGCCTAGGTGAAATGAATATTCGCAATTATTTTGAAATAAGGAGGACAGAATCTAGTAAGTTGGGGCTCAATTGATAGTGTCTGTCTGTCCTTCTGTCTGTCCTTCTGTCTGTCTGGCTGGCTGTGTGTGAGTCCCCCCCTATCAACTCCTAAACGGCTGCAGCAATCAAAACAAAATTTGGTAGGAGTAAAGATCTATACCTGAATATCTCACGGCCATATTTGAAAATGATGTCAGTGCTACCAACTGCTGAAAAATCGCAATTGAAATTTGAGCTCCATGTTCGATACCTTGGAAGGTATGAAGGGGAGCTATTTCAAAATTGGCACACGTAAAGATAATAATATTGCAGTTTAATTTCCAGGAGGCCACATATGGCAGTGTTGCCAAAATGATTATAAGCCTGCTGATAGGCCCTAAATTTAAATGCATATAACTTCTACACTATCAATTGGATTTCAACCAAATTTCGTATGTGCTATGTGTACATAAACAGATATGACTGAGCGTATTCTTAGGAGCCACCAGGGCTGCCAACTGTTAATAAATGCTCTCAATTTTTTTAATCCAAATACCCATATATCAGTAAGTATGCAAGCCGACAGCTTTAAACTATGCACACGTGTAGTACCTGACATTCTATGTTAATTTGGAGTAACTTATATACTTCAGTGTTACCATCATGATTCTAAGCCTGCTGAGAGGTCCAACTTTAAATACATGTAACTTCTATACTGTCATTTGGATTTCAACAAAATTTCGTGTGTGCTATGTGTACCATAACAGATATGACTAGGCCAATTCTTAAGAGTAACCAGGGCTGCCAACTGTTAATAAATACAGTCTCTACTTTTGTTTCCCTAATAGCAATATATCAGAAAGTATGCAAGCCAATAGCTCTAAACTTTGCACACGGATAGTACCTGGCATTCTAGATTAATATGGAGTAACTAATATACGTCAGTGCTGCCAACATGATTCTAAGCCTGCTGATAGGTCCAATTTTAAAATGCATATAACTTCTATACTAACTGATCGATTTCATTCAAAATTGACACAACAATAGATCATATTATTTCGGATTATTTCTGGCCAATACATGTATGTCATTTTTGCCAACATGGTTTTACGCGCGCTGTTAGATCCTATGTTTAACTGCATGTAACGTCCATGCTATCCATTGGACTTTAACCAAATTTTGTATTCTGTACCTTAAGAGATGGAACTAAGAATATATTCAGTCACCAGGGCTGCCAACTTTAGTTCTCTATTATGCTACATTATGCCAGGTATACAGTATTTCGAACTAATTAGAAATATCGATATTACCAAGTTAATTTCTTCATTATTCTAGATAGATCCATATAGATTAATCATTGGCATGAATCTTAAATTTTAAGAAAAGTAGGCTCTTTAGTTCGTCACGGAACTTCTTGTTTTTTATCACAACGATGTCCTTATAAACTTTGATACATGTTTCGGCTCACTTTGAGCCTTCTCCAGTCAATAGCACTAATAATATCTCATAAAACAGTCTATGGTTGATCAGTGTGACCTCTCAATAAAATTTGTTAATTTTTTTAAAAGACTTTCACATCGTCATGGTGATTAAAACAAATGGACATAAAATGCTTAAATAATTTAAAAACTATGTAAAAAACTCAAGTCATGGACTCATCGTAGTTGAAATCATTTCCAAACAAGGGACCCCATTGTACAAGCGTCTTGTATGAGAATCGTGTGTTAGTTGTCCATGTAGACACGAAAACAAGCAACTTCCGGCTTTTCGTCTCTACATGGACACACGATTCTTATACAAGACGCTTGTACAATGGGGTCCCTTGTTTGGAAATAATTGGAACGACGATGAGTCCACGACTTGATTTTTTACATAGTTTTTAAAATTCTTTAAGCATTTTATGTTCATTTGTTTTTATCACCATGACGTTGTGAAAGTCTTTTAAAAAATTAAACAAATTTTATTGAGAGGTCACACTGATCAACCATAGACTGTTTTATGAGATATTATTAGTGCTATTGACTGAAGAAGGCTCAAAGTGAGCCGAAATGTGTATACAAGTTTATAAGGACATCGTGTGATAAAAAGAATTAGTATTGTAAAGTGGATATTTTTATAATAAACTACCATTATCTAGAGTAAATATTATATATCCAAAGGTAGAGGCAGTAATAGCCTAGGTTTCCTGACATAGGGTTCAGTATTTGTTAGTCTATTTTTATTTATGAAAAGTATATATAGGCTTATGAGATCACCTTTTGTCCTTGCGCGTGTGTGTGTGTGTGTGTCCCTAATAAAATATAAACGGCCGAAGCGATTTCAATGAAACTCGGTAAGTGCATACTAATACCTCGTCCGACCTTGACCGAAAGTTTCAAATTTTAATACGTTTCTCCAATCCAACATGGCGGCCACGCGAAATATTTCACTGGCATTCTATATCTCCGCAACAATAACAGATATCAAAATTTGTACAGTGATAACGGGTACCACCAGAAGTCCATCTATGTGAATTTCATAAACCTGTTAAGTACAAAAAAACACGGCGTCCTTGCGAATTTGAAACATTTAAATAGACTTTCCTCATTATTTATCCAACCGAGCGCAGTAAAACTCAGTACAGCAATTTTTTATACACATTGTAATGCCTGAAATCTGATTGACTTCAATTGTTTACATAAACCGAAGATGGCGGCTGAGCGAAATTTTGAAATTAAGTTTTTATTTCTTGTTTCCTAATCATGCGATCGAAATGAACGTTTGAATAATGAACCTACGCAATAATCTTCATCTAATGCTATATAATCCTATGGCCTACACATACAACAATCAATCATGGCGGCCATCCGAAATATTTAGACGGTTCTCAATATCTACGAATCTATTACAGCAATGCAACTGAAATGTTGTATGTTGTAGGTTCACCTATGAATTATTCAATAACCTGGTGTGCACAAAACCAACATGGGAGCGACGTGATATTAATAATTTAAATGCATTTTTCTCGGGACTTCTGATCCGAGCGCTGTGATACTTGGCACGGTATATCTTTATACATGCCGTAATATACTGACGTCTAACTTAATGGAATTATATGAGAACTTAAAATGGCGACTGTGCAATTTCAAAAATCTCGTTTCAATTTCCCTTGACCTTAATAAGACCAGTAGCATATATATGAAAATAGACTATTTGTTATGTTTAGGTTGCCCGAAATGACTGCAAAATTCGATATTGAGTTTTGAGTTTGAAATTGTTGCTCAAATTGGCAGGTGAAAAACTAGAGAAACTGGGAGACTTGTGCTTTTTAGGAAACAAACTAACCAGCGTTGGTCAAAGAAAAAAGGATATAGTAAAGACGATGATGATGATGATAATAATTGTTTTTAAGGGGCCTAACATCTAGGTTATCGGCCCCTAATAGTTCGGGTGATAGTCAAGGATGAGATGAGAACGATAACTATAACTAATACTAACTACAGACTTACATACTAGAAGAAGAAATGGTAAACAAATCAAGGATAAGGCAAATAAAGTACAGGAAGAAAAGAAATGCCCTCAACCCTCATAGAATGAGGATTGAAGGATTTGGAAAGAAGGAGAGCCATGAATGGCAGATAGGAAAGGGAAAGAGGAGAGGGCCTGCACCAAAGTCAAAGGAAAAAAGATAAAACGGACCCTGCTCGGGAATCTCTGGGGGTCGCTAACTCCCAAACTCACCAGCCGTGAGCCCTTGAGGGTGTAGCACTATCCAGGGTGCACCAGGAGTGGTGGGGCTACATACACCCTGCCTCCTTGAGGGCCTTGTGCAGAAGGCAGGAGATAACATGAAACTAAAAGGAAGGCTAATCCCTCGATGAATGAGGGTATCAGGAAAGATGAGACAAGGGCCAATTAAGGCGGGAAAGGAAGAGACTCCCTATGCCTCGGATACCCTAAAACCGTCGGGGTCGAAAGAGGGCAAGAGTTGACCAAGAGAGGTCGACAGGAAAGAAGACGGAGACAAGTAAGTGGAGGCAATGCTGGACTCAGCTGCGGTCCCGTGGTCGCCAACCCACGTCCCACTAGATGTGAGCCCCTGGGGGCTATAGTAAAACGTAGACAGGCTCAGGCAAGGAGAGCATTTGTTGAGAAAAGAAATCTGTAGACATCAATTATGGATCTAGGTATTAGGAAGTCAGTTTTGAAAGCCTTTGTCTGGAGCCTTGCACTCTATGGGAGTGAAATTTGGACTGTTGGCACAGCAGAATATCGGAGAATGAAAGCATTTGAAATGTGGTGTTACAGGAGATTGATGAAGATCACATGGATAGAGAGATTAACAAATGAAGAGGTACAGCATTCATTCTAGGTTCCGTATTGACCATGTTTACATGAAGTATGACATAATTTTCTCGCCAAATCAATACTTTACTTACATAAAAATTCTACAGGTACATGTTTCGGAAACCTATTTTGTTTCCTTCCTCAGCCCACTTTTTGGTGTAAAACAACAAAAAACAACAGTTCACACTTATTCTCCAGTGAGAATAAGTGTGAACTGTTGGTTTTTGTTATTTGGTGAGGATTTCTATGTTGTATGATGTTTTACACCATAAAGTGGGCTGAGGAAGGAAACAAAATAGGTTTCCGAAACATGTACCTGTATAATTTTTATGTAAGTAAAGTATTGATTTGGCGAGAAAATTATGTTATACTTCATGTAAATGAAGAGGTATTAAGACGAGAGCACGAGGAGAGATGTTTCTGGCGATGGCTAATGAAGAGAAGGGATAGGTAGGTAGGACACAAAGCTTACTAAGACACCCAAAAATAGCTTACCTGTTTATCGAAGAAAGGATCGAGGATAATAACTGTATGG
Source organism: Meconema thalassinum (assembly GCA_946902985.2). Classification (NCBI taxonomy): domain Eukaryota; kingdom Metazoa; phylum Arthropoda; class Insecta; order Orthoptera; family Tettigoniidae; genus Meconema; species Meconema thalassinum. Next base: position 5,195,360 of record CAMPQE020000020.1, read on the forward strand.
TTAGACCAAGTTTCGAATATGTTAAACCGATGGTCTCGCATGTTGGATGTGCTAGCTACAGTATATAGAGATGAAACGATTAGCTCAGGACAGGGAGACATGGAATGCTGCATCAAACCAGTCAAAAGACTGAAGAATCAAACAACTGTATCACAATGTAGAAAATATACCAGAAGCTATTTAGTCCATCGCATGGAAAATACATTCAATAGGCGGGAGAGATTCTAAAAAGAGACCTGTGTCACTGTGATGTCTGTACTAGTGAGTATTTGTAGGATTTGGGTATGAAGCACCTGTGGTCTTACTTTAGACACCATCCTGGCAATTGCCTGGAGTAGAAGTTGTAAACCACGGAAAACCACTTGCAGGATGGCTGAGATAGGAATCGAACCAGCCTCTTCTCAGTTTTGCCTCACGAGACTGAGTGTACCCCGTTCCAGCACTCGGACTAGAATTAAATGTCTTGGCAGAGTCAGGAATCGAACCCGAGCCTCCGTGGTGACAGCCACTACGCAACAAATTGGGCTTGTGTTAAACAAATAACTGAATTAATAGGTGCTTTTATATAAAACTCGTAGAATATGTTTCTCCATTATTCAAACTTATTTCGCTAAGAGCACATTTTGTCTCAGTAATAAGAGAGTCAATAAAGTAATTTTATAAACTCAAATGATATTGGCCTATAACTTTTTAACTTCATAAACTGTATGAGATGGTCGCTCTGCTTTGTCAATTTGCAATTTGAATACAATAAAATCGTTACTGTTCTCCAAACCCACGAACGGTTTTTCCTTTTCTGTACATTAATGTGATTTCAACGCTTGGTTTGTTGATTTTCTACATCCCAAATGTACTACACTCTCTAGTAACCTTATGAAAAGTTAATAGATGTGTGAATTGTTTGATTGTATGTTTAATTTTTTATACTTATTTCACCGATTTTTGTCATTTCCTGCATTAAAACGTATTACATTCCCTATCCTCACCCATAAAATAAGATTTAGGTTAATACGCATTCAGCAATACATCTGAGGAGTACTGAACATAATCGGTAGGTACATTTCTACACAAAACAGGGATGCCTACATTTCACACCTGCTGGTGAAGATATACCAGGTGGCCCATTTGCGCCGTGCAATCTATACTAAGAGTTTGAGTGTTTTTGTGTTTAAACGCGCTTATCTCTGGAACTACAAGTCGGATTCGAAAAATTCTTTTTTTATATGATAGCCAGATTCAAGAGGAATAGTTTAGGCTATGTTAAATTTCGGACAGACCACTCTATTCCCTGCATTTAGGCCCTTTGGCACAAATCTACACCATTTCACCGATCTGAACCAAAATTTGTATACTTACCCTTTGGAACACTGCGAGTAACACTGTCTGCATGAAATTTATGGCAGACCAGTCCATTCCCTGCCTTTAGGCCCTTTGGCACAAATCTACACCTTTTCACCTATCTAAACCAAAATGTGTATACATGCCCTTTGGAACCCTGCGAGTAGCACGGTTTACATGAAATTTCGGACAGACCACTCCATTCCCTGGATTTATGCCCTTTGTCACAAATCTACACCGTTTCACCGATCTGAACAAAAATTTGTATACTTACCCTTTGGAACCCTGCGAGTAACACAGTCTGCATGGCATTTTGGGCAGACCACTCCATTCCCTGCATTTAGGTCCATTGGCACAAATCTACACCGTTTCACTGATCTTAACCATATTTTGTACACTTACCCTTTGGAACCCTGCGGGTGACGCTGTCCACTTTAAATTTCGGACTGACTACTCCATTCCCTGCTTTTAGGCCCTTTCACAAATCTACACCGTTCCTCCCAATTGCACCAAATTATACATACACTTTGATACCCTGCTGGTAACACTGTCCACTTGATATTTTGGACAACGCTCTCCATTCCCTACATTTAGAATAACAAACAAACTGAACTTGAAACCCATGTATTAAGGCCCTAGAGTCGTTCATGTCCGTAGTAGTATAACTGTAAGAGTATTTTAATAAGTCTTTTGTTGACTGGCAATTCGGGCTGCATCGCGTCACCCCTACCAGTGTTCTGGTGCAGAATTCCGAAAATTGTTAACTCTTGCGCTGCTTATAAATTGCAGTCACGGGGAGTAATTAGTGCAAAAAGATTTCTTTTTCCCCTTAAACAGTTATCATCATGAACATATTATGCATCTGTATAAGTGCAATGGTGTTGGTGCAATACATTAAGGTTATCAGCTGGAATAAGCGTTGGCGCTTTTAAATTTACTTTAATCTATTCCGAAACTTATCGTTGAGCGCTATGTGGCCATAAATGATACTATTGCTACCTCAGGAGCTTGGGACAGCCGAAGTTTTCCAAAGTGTTCTGATTAATTTCCTACGGCGCTATGCGACAAAAGACGACACTATTGGTCTCTACATTTCTAACAGACAATGAGATATAGGCCCTAGGCAGTGTCTTTTATTTCACTTAGTCCTCTTTCTAATCATTTTTAAAAATTTGTTTGTAGATTATAATATGTGTCAGTGCTGTAGTTAGTAAATAGGCGTTTCCCTATTCATTATTATCATTATTATCATTAGGGGAAAATGACCTAAATGTTACGTCCATTATAGTGTACTGCTTATCACCCTCACTACAACCTCCACCACCACCACAAAAAGTTATATTAAAATAAAACTGGTAGTTTAAGTATCATGTGCCAGTTCTGTAGTAGTATTCATTATCATCCATAAAATAAATAAATCCACCGGCCGAAGCCGGGCACTACTGCTAGTCTACTTATAAGTGTCCCGCATGTACTGGTGATGAACGGCAGGTCTAATAATTGAATTGCTTGCATGCAAGCAGGTTACATCAGAATGCCAAGAGATAACAACCAGACGGCCGCACGCTACATGTTCCTCAGTGGTCCTGTCTAATGCGCCCCATAGCGGTATGAAGCCTCGCTGGCGAGAGCAGAATAGTAGCTTTGCACACGTTACAGCAGTATTAAAGTTGCTATTAACCCATCGACAATGGCCGAGGTTTTCACCAAAAACGAGCACACACACATAATTTTAATCTATGGAGAAGCTGGTCACAATCCCACCAAAGCTCACACATTATATGCATGGGAGATTCCAAATAGATGCCTGCCTTATGTACATGTATTTCGCCGAACAGAGCTGTAATTAAGAGCTAATGGATTGTTGAAGCACATGCCAGCATGGCTGATGTTGTGCTGACTGTACATCAGTACTGTGATCGAAGCCTTCACACGGTACGTTGAATTACACCGTACTGAAATAATGAGTTGTGTTGTTGATTTGTAAGGGCTTTGCAACACAGTGGTCATGTAGCCTCGTGTACTTGCGTTTATGAAGAATATATCAAATAACCTGTGTCACTATTGTTATTTTATTATTACAGTCCAGTGCAGAAATCATAGTGACAATAATAATAATAATAGGAACCCTGTTACAGTACTTGTGTAGTAAAATTACTGCTAAATTTTTTCACAACATCCAACGTTATAACGCTCCTTTGCAAACAGCGATTTCTGTAATAAACAGGCTTCATTTGTTATACGCCAAAGATGCAGAAAATAACGTTTAATAACACATTAATGTTTACATGTAGGCTACAGAAATTCCACTCAACAATGGCATTGCTTGCTGTATGGACAACAACCTACATATTATTGTTTCAAAGCTTAGAAAATAAAATAAATTAAAATGTCACACTTGGACTGATAAACATAATGAATATGCTCAAATACATGCCCCTGGTGGCGAATACAATGCTGAACACGTCTCGCAGTGTCTGCATGGACACGTCGTAACATTCAAGGTGTCACTGCAGCATAGGCCTCACGAATGCGTTGTTTTAATTGATCAACATTTTCTGGCGCCCTTTCGTAGACGTTTGATTTGATATAACCCCACAGAAAGAAGTCCAAAGGGGTTAGATCAGGCAATCGTGGTGGCCGCTGTAAGGCTCCTCCACGACCTATCCACTGTTCAGGATATCGTGCATTCATATATTCCGTAACGGCTCGGAAGGTGTGAGGTGGAGCACCATCAGGCTGGTACCAATGTTGTAATGCAACCTGGAGTGGAATATCTTCTAGAAGGTTTCCCAGAGACAAGTTGGTTTGTAGACATTCAAGATAATTCCTACCTGTGAGTCTGGGGGCTATAAAAACAGACGCAATTATGCAGTCTCCCAGAATATCACACCACACATATACTCCCCAGTTGATCTGTGCACGAACCCAGTGGGGGTTCACTGGAGCCCAGTAATGACGATTGTGAGTATTGGCGCTGGCATCATTAACGAAATAGCATTCATCATTCCACAGAATATTCCTGGCAAATTGTGGATCTTGTTGTAATGCATTGGCCATTCATCGGCAATATGCTACCCTGCGATCCAAATGATTTCCATATAGTTGTTGGTGTAGGTGTGGCTTATACGGATGCCATTTTCGCTCCTGCAGGATCCTCTATATTGAAGTTCGTGGTACTCCTAGCTCCCTTGCAGCTCCTCTTTGCCCTAAGCAACAATAAATATGTGCACATTGTAACATAGGTGGTTCGTATCATTATTATTATTATTATCATTATGGTTTCAGGAGACTAAATTATCTTGTACCAGCACTATTTAATGAATTACCACCTGAATTGTCCAATATGAACAGCAAACAACTAGCTATACGTCGCATACAAAATCATTACCTAAATAAGCATTAATTTATAACATATACTCATTATTGCATGCACTCTTGTGTTGAAATACAATCTGTATAATGTTGTAAAAAATAATTAATATGTCCCACAGATAATTTGCACAGGTTTTGCCGTCAGAATCCTGAGACATATCACAAATGTAATATCAATAGTAATTAATAAATACATTCTAATTCAAAATTCAAATTATTATTATTATTATTATTATTATTATTATTATTATTATTATCATCATCATTATCAACAGTTGCTCAGTAAGGTGAAGTGTAACTGACCGTGTGCAGGATTGCGTTCAAAGTACTGCACTACATTCTGCACAATTTATTTATTTATTTATTTATTTGTTGATGGTACACAGCAGGGCTCAGTGTGCGCCCCAATAATAGTGCACCTACACAGTAAGATACATTTCCTGATATGTCTGCATTAAGTATTAATATCTTAATGTAATTCTTAAAACTAAGAAGTTCACACAGATCAAAATGCATAGTAGTAAAAAGATAATATAAAAACTAAATCTAAATATGATCTAATGCCAAATATAAAAACAGGTTTTGAAATTATTACATAATAAACTAAAAGGTAACATCAATAACTAGGGAGCAGGCCTATCCACATATATACATTGTTGATTCTGTTATGTGTGATAATTTTATTTCAAGTATGAATTAGAGTGACTGGGTTATAATTTCCAAGAACGGTCTGATTGAGAGACAGAAATCTAGTTTCCAGTTTACACGAACCGCATCGTTGTAAATACTGCAAAGCCTCCATACAGGTGAATTGTTATGTGAAGTGGTATTGGTTATATCAGTTTTGAATGTTATGGTTGATCTTGTAGTTAAGCGAGGGATGTTGAAATTTAGGAGTGATAGGAAAAATGAGTTATCAATTTGACCGTTAATGACTTTATAAAGAAATTTCATATCATTCACTTGCCTTCGAGACTCCAAACTAGTCATGCCGAAATTCAACAAAAGTTCACCGTAGGGTACCATGTGTGGGTAATTGCCCGTTATTTTGAGGTGTAAATATCTGAGGAATTTCTTTTGAACTTGCTCAATGGACTTAATGCATGTTTTCTGCCAGGGACTCCATACTTGGCTGGCGTACTCGAGCTTGGATCTCACCATGGCAGTATAAAGTTTTATGCAGGTACTGGTCCTAATGAATGGCTTGGTGTTTCTTATTATAAACCCTAACATGCGGTAAGCATCCCCGACCGTCTTTTGCACATGATAAGTGAAAGCAAGCTCTCGGTCAAACAGAATCCCTAGATCTTTCTTCTCGCTTACTGTTTTCAATGACTTAGGTCCAATTCCATAAACAAATGTGATTGGGTTCTTCTTACGTGTAAAGGTCATAACAACACACTTCGGTACGTTTAAGTATAATTTGTTTTCTATACTCCATTTGTGTATATTATTTAGGTCATTTTGTAGTAGAGTGCAGTCATTAGTGGAAGAAATTGATTTAAAAATTTTGAAGTCATCTGCATATAAAAGACAATTTGAGTGCAGTAAACATCGTGGCAAATCATTTATCATTGCTAGAAAAATCAAAGGTCCAAGGTTCGAACCTTGGGGTATTCCGGAATGAACTATGTATTCCTTTGAGACAATTTTCTGGAACAAAACAAATTGTTTCCTGTCTCTGAGATAGGAGATGAATAATTTTAGTAATGGGTGGGAAAATCCCAAAATACATAATTTTTTAAGAAGGATATCGTGATTTATTGTGTCGAAAGCTTTCTCGAAATCTGTAAATATGACATCCATCTGCCCTCCTTTTTCTAACTCTTTAGATATAATTTGAGTAAAATTAATTGCATTCGTCACTGTAGATTTCCTGGATAGGAAACCATGTTGGTTATCTGTTACGAGTGGTCTGAGGAATACTGATATTCTTCCGTGCAATATGAATTCAAATACCTTGGCTACTGCGGATAAAATAGATATAGGACGGTAGTTATTAATTAGTGATGGGTCTCCCGATTTTAGTATAGGGCAGACGCGAGTGATTTTCCAGGCGTCAGGGAACGTACAAGTTTGTATTGCTAAGTTAAATATAAAGTGTAACGGGTCCCTGAGGCTTTCAGCACATCCCTTAACTACATACGGTGGAATATTATCAGGACCAGCCGACGACTTAGGTTTTAATTTTTTAAATGCCATTTCTATCTCTTCCTTTGAGACAAGTTTTATGTGAAGGGTGTTGGGAGTATTCGAATTGCAGGCTGGGACTTGGTATTGGGCTGACTGAGAGTCATACACTGATTTGAAATATGACGCGAAACCTTCAACAATGGAATCACCCCTGTCCAATTCTTCATTATTATATTTAAAAGTGTCGCATGAGTTCCTATTTTTTTCTTGTTTTTAATAAACGTCCAAAATTTCTTTGAGTCCCTGCTAATGTTTTGTTCAATGTTATGGATATATTTCTTATAAGATAATTTAATGTCCTTTTTAATTTCTGACCTTAATTCTTCAAAACGTAGTCTATGATGATCTGAGTAATGTTTTCTCTTCCTATGGTGTTCCTTCTCCTTCAATTTACTCTTTATTTCCTTAGAGAACCAGACAGGATATTTTCTACCCGTTTGTCGTTTACATATAGGAACGGTTTCGCCAAGTACTGTGTTAAAAATCTGATAAAACAGGTCTACTGCAGTATTTACATCAGTGCACTCGTATATTTGACCCCAGGCACTATCCCTCAACCGAGTGTACATTTGCTCAAAATCGGCTTCCTGGAAGTTATAGGTATCATTAGGCTGGATAATTACTTGGTTTCGACATATAGTTAGAGATATTTCCACATCCAGAGCTGGGTGATGGCGATCCTGCGGTAAGAGTGGGTCTGTGTTTTCCGTTACATTTATGTTGGGTTTGTTGGATAGAACTAAGTCCAGCGTCCTCCCGTTACGGTTTAGTACTGGATTATAAGATTTTAGCTGAAGATAATTAATAAAATTTACGAGTTCTCTTGTGTGAATATTGTCATCTTTAATTATTGTACTTTGTATTGTTGGGATATTGAAGTCACCAAATATTAATAAATTTTTATCATATATTTCTGTGCGGGATTCCAGCCACCGATATAGTTGCCTGTACGATTCTACTTTTGAAGCTGGTGGGATGTAAACATTACAGACGTACCAAATATTTCCTGAAATAACCAGTTTCACTAATAGACATTCCAAGCTGCCAGTCATTCTTTCGACGTTGAGTACTGTTAATCCGCTCCGAACCAAGACAGCCACCCCACCCCCTGTTCTGGCAGGCCTCTCAGCCCTGTATACTCTGTACATATCACAACAGACCTCACTGTCAGCGATTTTACTAGATAACCAAGTTTCTGTAATTAGAATTAAGTCATGCTTTTTGGTGATCAGGTTTTCATTGAATAAATCTAATTTTGTATTCATTCCTCCTACATTTTGATAATAAATGGATAATCTAGATTTTGATACCATTAGAGAGTGTTCAGGTCATCCTCATTTCGAATTACGATGACTCGAGAACCTTCAGATTTGCGTATTTTAATGTGTCCATTTCTTACCCACAAGAAAGAATACTCCTTCTCTCTCCTGATGTTCCGAGCTTGTGACAGCAATTTCCTCTTCTCTGGTGATAAACTTTCGTTCACATAAATTACACAGTCCCCAGGAAGGCCGACGTGACGAGTGGAGAGATTCCGTTTCACCCTGCGACGCTCCATGAAACGCTCCTTGTCGTCCCGCCGAACGAATTTTAAGATGATGCCACTGTGTTGATGATTAGGTGACTTAGGCAGTCGATGACAGGCATCTACCATTGTTTCAGTGATGACCACATCCAGAGCTTGACCTACTTTCTTCACAGTTTCAATAATGTTTTCGTTAGGAACTTCCGGGACACCGTGTATTTCCACCGTATTCCTACGTATGTACTGCTCAGATTCTCCTAGGCGGTTTCTAGGGATTTTAGCTTCGCCTTGAGATTGACATTTTGCTGGGTTAATGTGTCAATCTGTCCTTTACATTCCTTAATTTCTGTCTGCTGGTTAGACATTAATGTTACACAATCGTCTAGTTTCTTATGGCACAATTCCAATGAGTTACCTAGATCAGTCTCTCTCGCTCTTTGTTCGTCTTTTATGATTTTAAGTTGTTCTTTTACGTCTTTCAGCATTCCATAAATATTCTCCATTGATGGAGTGTCTTTGTCACTTACACTGTCACTTATAGTTGCACTATAGTCCACACATTGCACACACAGCCACTCGGTGAATCTGTTCAATGTATTCACGCACTTCTTGTGGAACCACTTTTTACATGAACCACACTGTACCTTTCCAGCCTTCCCCAAGCTACCACCACACTCTCCACAGTCGCCCATGTTGCCAATGCAGGTGAAAACTCCTATCTAACCAATTTACGAGTAAGTTAGTAATTCTAACTGATGTTAGTAGTAAGTGTTTGTTAGACTCTAAATATTGCATCATCATGACCAGAAATTGCGTAATCCTGATGACGTCATGGGATGACGTCATGGGTCCTTAGAGCGAGCACGTGGTCCAGGAGCGAGCATGTGCAGTGCACGTGTTAGCGTGGGAAGAGGTTGACCCTTTGGCTTGTTTGTGCGATGGTGATAAAAAGTTAATGGGTGTTGACGTCATGGAGGATGTTTATTAGGATGCTAACTGTCATCTGACACCCATGCGAGTGTGAGCACCAAAACAAAAGGTTATTCGCGGGTAGTGGGGTAGTGTATGTTCTCTTGCAAGTCGCGTGTGTGCTTGAATACGTATGGCTATGTTGGGAAATGTTTGGTGGCGGGCGAGGACTAGGGTTGAGTGAGGGTTCGTTTAAATGCTATTTTTCCCGCTCTATTTGATGGTGAGGTAATTTTTTAAAATGGGTGGAATTTGGAAACGCAATTTGAGGTAAACGTGCTTTTTTGACAATTTGGCGAATTTAATGAGCTTGTAAGGCTAGAACGATGCATATAGGGTGTCGTAGGACTTGTGGTGAACCACCCCTTGCTATGGACGGGAGTATATCCACCCCAAAATAAATCTACCCTTACCCGGAGGTTAAGTAGTGGTTATTTTTGTATGCATGCGCACTTGAGGGCTTTTGTAAGAGACCGGAATTTTTAAAAGATTCTTTATAGATGAGGCTTTTTAAAAAATTTATTAAAAAAAACAAAAAACTAATAGGTCATTCGATTTTTAGTATCTCGCTAACCAATAATGCGATGTAAACATATGGGGTGTCATAGGACTCGTAGTGAATTCTCCTTTTGTATGAATGAGGTATGTCAACCCCCAAAATAAAAACTACCCTTACCTGGGGTGAAAGAGCAATTTTTGTATGTATGCACACCGGTGGCTTTTGTCAAAAGGGTCTAACTACACATTTGTTAATATTTTCTGAACCCAGGATGGGATTTTCCCATAGGCAGTATCCTAGCACTTGGGGTGACACCTCGTTTTTGAAAGCATCATTCATTTATTTTCTTGTCAAAAGGGCCTAACTACACTTTTGTTAATATCTCGTGAACCAATCATGCTAGGGACTTGTATGAGGGGTCCTAGCACTTGGGGCGACGTCCCCCTTTATGGGGTGAAACTACCCCCCCCAAAATTGAAAACTCAATATCTTGGAAACTATGAACCCTAAAATTAGGCGTTATAGCTTTAAAAATAGGTGATGACATAGGCTTTTACCTGGATTGGTCATTTCACCCCTAAAACAGTAAATAGTCATGTTATGGGGAAAAAACGTGTTAAACACCTAAAAATGATAAATGAAACTAAGATCTTTTGTTTTTGATGAAAAATAGCAGGGGGGTGAAAACTACCCCAAAATTGAAAAATCGATACCTTGGAAACTAAGAACCGTAAAATTATGTGTAATAGCTTAAAAAATTCGTTGTGACATAGGCTTTTACCCGGATAGATGATGTCACCCCTAAAACAGTAAATAGTGATTTTACAGTGGGGAAAAAGGTCTTAAACGGGTAAAAATGATAATTGAACCTAAGATCTTTTGTTTTTGATGAAAAATAGCAGGGGGGGTGAAAACTACCCCAAAATTGAAAAATCGATACCTTGGAAACTAAGAACCGTAAAATTATGTGTAATAGCTTAAAAAATTCGTTGTGACATAGGCTTTTACCCGGATAGATGATGTCACCCCTAAAACAGTAAATAGTGATTTTACAGTGGGGAAAAAGGTCTTAAACGGGTAAAAATGATAATTGAACCTAAGATCTTTTGTTTTTGATGAAAAATAGCAGGGGGGTGAAAACTACCCCAAAATTGAAAAATCGATACCTTGGAAACTAAGAACCGTAAAATTATGTGTAATAGCTTAAAAAATTCGTTGTGACATAGGCTTTTACCCGGATAGATGATGTCACCCCTAAAACAGTAAATAGTGATTTTACAGTGGGGAAAAAGGTCTTAAACGGGTAAAAATGATAATTGAACCTAAGATCTTTTGTTTTTGATGAAAAATAGCAGGGGGGGTGAAAACTACCCCGTATATGAAAGGAGTGTAGACTTATTGATGTTGCAGATTGGAAACAGTGAAAGTTATCACTTTTGTTTAATTAGAAATCTTGCTCGCCTTGTGCGTTCAAGCATCACTAGCACTCAGAGAAGGATTTATATATGTAGACGTTGTTTGTCATATTATCTTCTTGAGGATGAGTTAAATGTTCACTTTGCAGACTGTAAACAGTTTCCTGTTGCAAAAAGCATAATGCCGACTGATGAACAAAGATTTGTTAATTTTACAGAATTCCGAGTTAAAGATACAGTTCCATTTATAATATATGCAGACACTGAATGCGTTTTGTCTCCAATTTCCTCCTGTTTTCCAAATAGTGACATTCATAACTCTACTTTAACACATAAACATATTCCTTACAGCATTTCTTTATACCTTCATTGTAATTTCGATAGTGAATTGTGCAGTTTCAAGCTCTTTAGGGGAAATAATTGCATTGAATTGTTTGTAAAGGAACTTTATAGTATTGTGGATAAACTTCAAACATATTACTTATCGGTTAAGCCAATGTTAAAGATGACCGAAAATGAAGAAAGATTATTTTTGTCAAGTAAAATGTGTCACATTTGCGAGAAACCGATTGCAGTTAATGAACTCAAAGTACGCGATCATTGTCACTTAACTGGAAAATATAGAGGAAGCGCACACAATAGTTGTAATTTAAATTACAAAGTAACAAAGGTTTTGCCTATAGCATTTCATAATCTAACCGCCTATGATGGACATTTTATAATTAAAGAAATTTGCGAGAAACGTGATGGAGAGGTGTTACATAATCCTGGTCATATAAAATTGTTAGCGATGAATATGGAACGTTACAAAGGGTTTACAAAGTATGTACGGGCTAAGAATGGATTCATTCAGTTAAGATTTTTCGATACATATAATTTCTTGTCCTGTTCACTAGATCAATGTTCATCTTCGTTAAGCGAAGATTCAAAGCAAATAACACAACGTTATTTTAATGATGATGCACAGTTTCGACTTACTGCGAGAAAAGGTGTGTTTCCCTATGAATACGTCACGAGTATGGATGTTCTTAACGAAACTAAATTACCTGAAATATCCAAGTTTTATAGCAGCCTTAATGATCAAACAATATCGAATGAAGAGTATGAGTTTGCTCAATCGGTGTGGGAAACGTTTTCCTGTCAAACATTAGGAGAATACGCAGATTTGTATTTAAAAGTTGACACACTTCTTTTGGCGGATGTCTTTGAAAATTTTAGATCGAATGGCATGGAAACTTATGGCATTGATGCAGCTCATTTTTACACTGCTCCATCTATGTCTTGGTGTGCTATGAAAAAGATAACCAACGTTCAACTTGAATTGCTTCAAGATATTGATATGTTACACTTTTTTGAACGATCTATTCGAGGAGGAAATGTTCAGTGTATAACACGACATGCGATTGCTAATAATAAGTATATGAAAACTTATGATGAGAAAAAGCAAGAGTCCTACATAATGTACTTTGACGTTAATAATTTGTATGGATATGCGATGATGGAATATCTTCCAACGGGTGGCTTTAAATGGATTGCAAATGTTGAAGGCTTTGATGTTTTAACTATTGATGATACTTCAGAAATTGGATATATTTTGGAAGTAGATTTGACTTATCCTCAAGAGTTACATGACAAACATTCAGATTACCCTCTATGTCCAGAAAAGTTGACAAAGCTAATGGCTACCCTAGATAATAAAGAACGTTATGTTTTGCATTATAGATTGTTAAAGCAATGTATTCAACTAGGAATGAAATTAGATCGTATTCACAGAATAATTGAATTCAATCAGAGCCAATGGCTAAAACCATATATTGATGTGAACACAGAGAAACGAAAACAAGCCAAAAATGATTTTGAAAAGAATTTTTATAAATTGATGAATAATGCAATTTTTGGTCGTTCACTGATGAATGTGAGGAAGTTAAGGGACATCAAATGGGTCACCAAATGGCATGGAGCTCGTGGTGGTAGGTCTTTAATAGCTAAGGCTAATTTTAAACATAGAATTATATTCGATGAACAATGTATGGTCATCGAGATGAGTAGACTAAAGATTTTTCACAATCAACCAGTATATGTTGGTGCATCTATATTAGATTTGTCTAAATGTAAAATGAATGACTTTCATTACAATGTTATTTTAGCAAATCCTGAATCAAATGTGAGGTTGTTATACACAGACACCGATAGTTTTATGTATATATTCTATTATGATATTTATGAGTTCATGAAACAACATTCAAATTTGTTTGATACTGGAAACTATGAAACAAACAATCCTTTTGGCATTGTGAGACAAAATAAAGGTGAAATTGGTTTAATGAAAGATGAAAATGCTGGAAGGATTGTTGAAGAATTTGTGGGGTTACGACCCAAAATGTATGCAATAAAATTGTGTGATGAAATGAATAGCTTGTGTAAGGCTAAAGGCATTAAGAAGAGTGTGAGTAAAAGTAAGAATATTGATGAGTATCGAAAGTGTCTTTATAACAGAGAAAAAGTCAACAAAGTTCAAGTTTGTATAATTTCAAAATCTCATTCTGTATTTACTGTTCGGCAAAATAAGTTGGCAATTTCATCAAACGAAGATAAAAGACACATAACTGAAAACGGAATTGATACTTTACCGTTTGGTCATTTTTCTCTGAAAAATGATTAGAAACAAATTGAGATTAAAGCAGTTCATCTCACTTACTTTATTTCTTTCACACACACACTTTTATGCTGGTAATAATACTAATTTTTGTGTGTTCCTTTGCTTATGAAATCCTAGACTAGGAGTTCCACATTCGACATGATAGCGGAGTTTCATCTCCCATAAACTCGTCTCTGAGGTGGGTGCCAGAAAAGGCATCCAGCTGTAAAAACCACACCCTCACATAGACTTTCATAACTTCTTACGTTGAGGTTCATAACACTACGTTGATTGATTTATCGGTTTCCTTTTCACAATTCCTGTCTATACATTCCTCTTGAAGGTTGCAAGATGCTTGCAAGGTTCCTAAAATGCAATTAAATTTAATAAATACCTTAAGATGGTTTGATTTGTTTAATGATATGGTGTTAATAGTATTTTTAGGTTTTGACTGGCTTTGCATTAAGAATTGACTAACCAAACATGAGTTACCTATCAGGGAAACATTTTGGCCACTATGTTGGCTATTGACCAGTGAGTTTAGCTGTTTATCATTTTTTTAAATCATAAACAACAGAGGGTTAAACGTATAGATAAACCGTGTGACCATGTTTGTTAAACAAGACATTATACCAGAGACAATTAGAATACTTATGTAGAGTTTACCAAAAATAATGTTGTGTAACAGTAAATGCTAGTCAACAGTTATACACTTCTAAAAAAAATCATCATACAATACCTGAGAGCTCTTCTAAAATTATTGATGTGTAACATGATTCCACTAACTTGCTATGTATTTTTTGGCTTGGGGGTGATTTTCAAGAAATGCAAATGGAACTGAAATGCAATACAAACAATGAGCGTGCCTGGTGGCTGAGATTGATACCACGACGTACTGTCGGTTATGTAGCTATGTGGAATGTATATCAAATATGGTTTACTTCAAGGTCTGGAGATCCCTACAATTCCTACAATAAATGATCTTGAAATGGTCATCCTATGGTGTGAAAATATTTATTAGGTATATATATATTTACTGAAAACAATTATGATTTATTAAATGTTTATATGTTTACAGTATTGTTATTTAATGTAAGCACTTGAGGCACTACCGACCAATGGGAAGCAAAAAGTGGGAGCATATATGGGATGAAATGTGGGAGCAAAGCAAATATAAAAAGTGGGAGCAAATATGCTAACTTGAATTGTGTATATACTTTACTTTCAACTATCTTGAATTGTGTATATACTTTTGCCGGCATATTTGTTGACATATTTGTTAGCATATTTGCTCCCACTTTTTATATTTGCTTTGCTCCCACATTTCATCCCATATATGCTCCCACTTTTTGCTTCCCATTGGTCGGTAGTGCCTCAAGTGCTTACATTAAATAACAATACTGTAAACATATAAACATTTAATAAATCATAATTGTTTTCAGTAAATATATATATATACCTAATAAATATTTTCACACCATAGGATGACCATTTCAAGATCATTTATTGTAGGAATTGTAGGGATCTCCAGACCTTGAAGTAAACCATATTTGATATACATTCCACATAGCTACATAACCGACAGTACGTCGTGGTATCAATCTCAGCCACCAGGCACGCTCATTGTTTGTATTGCATTTCAGTTCCATTTGCATTTCTTGAAAATCACCCCCAAGCCAAAAAATACATAGCAAGTTAGTGGAATCATGTTACACATCAATAATTTTAGAAGAGCTCTCAGGTATTGTATGATGATTTTTTTTAGAAGTGTATAACTGTTGACTAGCATTTACTGTTACACAACATTATTTTTGGTAAACTCTACATAAGTATTCTAATTGTCTCTGGTATAATGTCTTGTTTAACAAACATGGTCACATGGTTTATCTATACGTTTAACCCTCTGTTGTTTATGATTTAAAAAAATGATAAACAGCTAAACTCACTGGTCAATAGCCAACATAGTGGCCAAAATGTTTCCCTGATAGGTAACTCATGTTTGGTTAGTCAATTCTTAATGCAAAGCCAGTCAAAACCTAAAAATACTATTAACACCATATCATTAAACAAATCAAACCATCTTAAGGTATTTATTAAATTTAATTGCATTTTAGGAACCTTGCAAGCATCTTGCAACCTTCAAGAGGAATGTATAGACAGGAATTGTGAAAAGGAAACCGATAAATCAATCAACGTAGTGTTATGAACCTCAACGTAAGAAGTTATGAAAGTCTATGTGAGGGTGTGGTTTTTACAGCTGGATGCCTTTTCTGGCACCCACCTCAGAGACGAGTTTATGGGAGATGAAACTCCGCTATCATGTCGAATGTGGAACTCCTAGTCTAGGATTTCATAAGCAAAGGAACACACAAAAATTAGTATTATTACCAGCATAAAAGTGTGTGTGTGAAAGAAATAAAGTAAGTGAGATGAACTGCTTTAATCTCAATTTGTTTCTAATCATTTTTCAGAGAAAAATGACCAAACGGTAAAGTATCAATTCCGTTTTCAGTTATGTGTCTTTTATCTTCGTTTGATGAAATTGCCAACTTATTTTGCCGAACAGTAAATACAGAATGAGATTTTGAAATTATACAAACTTGAACTTTGTTGACTTTTTCTCTGTTATAAAGACACTTTCGATACTCATCAATATTCTTACTTTTACTCACACTCTTCTTAATGCCTTTAGCCTTACACAAGCTATTCATTTCATCACACAATTTTATTGCATACATTTTGGGTCGTAACCCCACAAATTCTTCAACAATCCTTCCAGCATTTTCATCTTTCATTAAACCAATTTCACCTTTATTTTGTCTCACAATGCCAAAAGGATTGTTTGTTTCATAGTTTCCAGTATCAAACAAATTTGAATGTTGTTTCATGAACTCATAAATATCATAATAGAATATATACATAAAACTATCGGTGTCTGTGTATAACAACCTCACATTTGATTCAGGATTTGCTAAAATAACATTGTAATGAAAGTCATTCATTTTACATTTAGACAAATCTAATATAGATGCACCAACATATACTGGTTGATTGTGAAAAATCTTTAGTCTACTCATCTCGATGACCATACATTGTTCATCGAATATAATTCTATGTTTAAAATTAGCCTTAGCTATTAAAGACCTACCACCACGAGCTCCATGCCATTTGGTGACCCATTTGATGTCCCTTAACTTCCTCACATTCATCAGTGAACGACCAAAAATTGCATTATTCATCAATTTATAAAAATTCTTTTCAAAATCATTTTTGGCTTGTTTTCGTTTCTCTGTGTTCACATCAATATATGGTTTTAGCCATTGGCTCTGATTGAATTCAATTATTCTGTGAATACGATCTAATTTCATTCCTAGTTGAATACATTGCTTTAACAATCTATAATGCAAAACATAACGTTCTTTATTATCTAGGGTAGCCATTAGCTTTGTCAACTTTTCTGGACATAGAGGGTAATCTGAATGTTTGTCATGTAACTCTTGAGGATAAGTCAAATCTACTTCCAAAATATATCCAATTTCTGAAGTATCATCAATAGTTAAAACATCAAAGCCTTCAACATTTGCAATCCATTTAAAGCCACCCGTTGGAAGATATTCCATCATCGCATATCCATACAAATTATTAACGTCAAAGTACATTATGTAGGACTCTTGCTTTTTCTCATCATAAGTTTTCATATACTTATTATTAGCAATCGCATGTCGTGTTATACACTGAACATTTCCTCCTCGAATAGATCGTTCAAAAAAGTGTAACATATCAATATCTTGAAGCAATTCAAGTTGAACGTTGGTTATCTTTTTCATAGCACACCAAGACATAGATGGAGCAGTGTAAAAATGAGCTGCATCAATGCCATAAGTTTCCATGCCATTCGATCTAAAATTTTCAAAGACATCCGCCAAAAGAAGTGTGTCAACTTTTAAATACAAATCTGCGTATTCTCCTAATGTTTGACAGGAAAACGTTTCCCACACCGATTGAGCAAACTCATACTCTTCATTCGATATTGTTTGATCATTAAGGCTGCTATAAAACTTGGATATTTCAGGTAATTTAGTTTCGTTAAGAACATCCATACTCGTGACGTATTCATAGGGAAACACACCTTTTCTCGCAGTAAGTCGAAACTGTGCATCATCATTAAAATAACGTTGTGTTATTTGCTTTGAATCTTCGCTTAACGAAGATGAACATTGATCTAGTGAACAGGACAAGAAATTATATGTATCGAAAAATCTTAACTGAATGAATCCATTCTTAGCCCGTACATACTTTGTAAACCCTTTGTAACGTTCCATATTCATCGCTAACAATTTTATATGACCAGGATTATGTAACACCTCTCCATCACGTTTCTCGCAAATTTCTTTAATTATAAAATGTCCATCATAGGCGGTTAGATTATGAAATGCTATAGGCAAAACCTTTGTTACTTTGTAATTTAAATTACAACTATTGTGTGCGCTTCCTCTATATTTTCCAGTTAAGTGACAATGATCGCGTACTTTGAGTTCATTAACTGCAATCGGTTTCTCGCAAATGTGACACATTTTACTTGACAAAAATAATCTTTCTTCATTTTCGGTCATCTTTAACATTGGCTTAACCGATAAGTAATATGTTTGAAGTTTATCCACAATACTATAAAGTTCCTTTACAAACAATTCAATGCAATTATTTCCCCTAAAGAGCTTGAAACTGCACAATTCACTATCGAAATTACAATGAAGGTATAAAGAAATGCTGTAAGGAATATGTTTATGTGTTAAAGTAGAGTTATGAATGTCACTATTTGGAAAACAGGAGGAAATTGGAGACAAAACGCATTCAGTGTCTGCATATATTATAAATGGAACTGTATCTTTAACTCGGAATTCTGTAAAATTAACAAATCTTTGTTCATCAGTCGGCATTATGCTTTTTGCAACAGGAAACTGTTTACAGTCTGCAAAGTGAACATTTAACTCATCCTCAAGAAGATAATATGACAAACAACGTCTACATATATAAATCCTTCTCTGAGTGCTAGTGATGCTTGAACGCACAAGGCGAGCAAGATTTCTAATTAAACAAAAGTGATAACTTTCACTGTTTCCAATCTGCAACATCAATAAGTCTACACTCCTTTCATATACGGGGTAGTTTTCACCCCCCCTGCTATTTTTCATCAAAAACAAAAGATCTTAGGTTCAATTATCATTTTTACCCGTTTAAGACCTTTTTCCCCACTGTAAAATCACTATTTACTGTTTTAGGGGTGACATCATCTATCCGGGTAAAAGCCTATGTCACAACGAATTTTTTAAGCTATTACACATAATTTTACGGTTCTTAGTTTCCAAGGTATCGATTTTTCAATTTTGGGGTAGTTTTCACCCCCCTGCTATTTTTCATCAAAAACAAAAGATCTTAGGTTCAATTATCATTTTTACCCGTTTAAGACCTTTTTCCCCACTGTAAAATCACTATTTACTGTTTTAGGGGTGACATCATCTATCCGGGTAAAAGCCTATGTCACAACGAATTTTTTAAGCTATTACACATAATTTTACGGTTCTTAGTTTCCAAGGTATCGATTTTTCAATTTTGGGGTAGTTTTCACCCCCCCTGCTATTTTTCATCAAAAACAAAAGATCTTAGGTTCAATTATCATTTTTACCCGTTTAAGACCTTTTTCCCCACTGTAAAATCACTATTTACTGTTTTAGGGGTGACATCATCTATCCGGGTAAAAGCCTATGTCACAACGAATTTTTTAAGCTATTACACATAATTTTACGGTTCTTAGTTTCCAAGGTATCGATTTTTCAATTTGGGGGTAGTTTTCACCCCCCTGCTATTTTTCATCAAAAACAAAAGATCTTAGGTTCAATTATCATTTTTACCCGTTTAAAACCTTTTTCCCCACTGTAAAATCACTATTTACTGTTTTAGGGGTGACATCATCTATCCGGGTAAAAGCCTATGTCACAACGAATTTTTTAAGCTATTACACATAATTTTACGGTTCTTAGTTTCCAAGGTATCGATTTTTCAATTTGGGGGTAGTTTTCACCCCCCTGCTATTTTTCATCAAAAACAAAAGATCTTAGGTTCAATTATCATTTTTACCCGTTTAAGACCTTTTTCCCCACTGTAAAATCACTATTTACTGTTTTAGGGGTGACATCATCTATCCGGGTAAAAGCCTATGTCACAACGAATTTTTTAAGCTATTACACATAATTTTACGGTTCTTAGTTTCCAAGGTATCGATTTTTCAATTTGGGGGTAGTTTTCACCCCCCCTGCTATTTTTCATCAAAAACAAAAGATCTTAGTTTCATTTATCATTTTTAGGTGTTTAACACGTTTTTTCCCCATAACATGACTATTTACTGTTTTAGGGGTGAAATGACCAATCCAGGTAAAAGCCTATGTCATCACCTATTTTTAAAGCTATAACGCCTAATTTTAGGGTTCATAGTTTCCAAGATATTGAGTTTTCAATTTTGGGGGGTAGTTTCACCCCATAAAGGGGGACGTCGCCCCAAGTGCTAGGACCCCTCATACAAGTCCCTAGCATGATTGGTTCACGAGATATTAACAAAAGTGTAGTTAGGCCCTTTTGACAAGAAAATAAATGAATGATACTTTCAAAAACGAGGTGTCACCCCAAGTGCTAGGATACTGCCTATGGGAAAATCCCATCCTGGGTTCAGAAAATATTAACAAATGTGTAGTTAGACCCTTTTGACAAAAGCCACCGGTGTGCATACATACAAAAATTGCTCTTTCACCCCAGGTAAGGGTAGTTTTTATTTTGGGGGTTGACATACCTCATTCATACAAAAGGAGAATTCACTACGAGTCCTATGACACCCCATATGTTTACATCGCATTATTGGTTAGCGAGATACTAAAAATCGAATGACCTATTAGTTTTTTGTTTTTTTAATAAATTTTTTAAAAAGCCTCATCTATAAAGAATCTTTTAAAAATTCCGGTCTCTTACAAAAGCCCTCAAGTGCGCATGCATACAAAAATAACCACTACTTAACCTCCGGGTAAGGGTAGATTTATTTTGGGGTGGATATACTCCCGTCCATAGCAAGGGGTGGTTCACCACAAGTCCTACGACACCCTATATGCATCGTTCTAGCCTTACAAGCTCATTAAATTCGCCAAATTGTCAAAAAAGCACGTTTACCTCAAATTGCGTTTCCAAATTCCACCCATTTTAAAAAATTACCTCACCATCAAATAGAGCGGGAAAAATAGCATTTAAACGAACCCTCACTCAACCCTAGTCCTCGCCCGCCACCAAACATTTCCCAACATAGCCATACGTATTCAAGCACACACGCGACTTGCAAGAGAACATACACTACCCCACTACCCGCGAATAACCTTTTGTTTTGGTGCTCACACTCGCATGGGTGTCAGATGACAGTTAGCATCCTAATAAACATCCTCCATGACGTCAACACCCATTAACTTTTTATCACCATCGCACAAACAAGCCAAAGGGTCAACCTCTTCCCACGCTAACACGTGCACTGCACATGCTCGCTCCTGGACCACGTGCTCGCTCTAAGGACCCATGACGTCATCCCATGACGTCATCAGGATTACGCAATTTCTGGTCATGATGATGCAATATTTAGAGTCTAACAAACACTTACTACTGATGTTCTTATTAGTTACTGGGCAACGTATGCACTTATATTGTCGGGTGACAAATATGGTTTAGGTTCTTCCTCGAATACACTCTTAAATACACAATGTTTTCGGAGCTACTCCATCATAGCCCCACTACAAACCGTTACCCATTATTTCAAGCCAGCATTAACCCAGACGGGTCTAGTCCTGCTGGTACGTGCCTCGAAAATTCCATTCGTTCGTAATTGCAGCGCTGTTTGGCGAAATACTTGTCGAGACGGCAGACGTCTATCTGGAAACACGAGTGCTTACCGTCTAGGAACCGGGTGAGTTAGCCGTGGTCGTTACGGCATGACTGCAGGCAGTCGCTCACATCCGGGAGGCGAGGTGGTTCGAATCCCCCCGCCGGCAACCTTGAAGATGGTCTTCTGTGGTTTCCCATCTTCCTTCCAGGCAAATGCCGGGGTTGGTCCCTAACTATAGGCCACAGCCACTACCTTCCAACTCCTCGTCCTTACATTCCAACTTTCCTCCCCAACGGTACTTGTAGCTCACCCATTGGGTGTCCGTCTCGAAGCAGCTACAAAACTGGCGAGCCGAACATGTCCTCGGACACTCCCGGCACTAAAAGCCATACGCTAAAAAAAAGTCTAGGAGCTTCAACGGCATTCGACCAGCTTCTCCATAGATTAGTGTAATGTCCGTGTACTCATCGATGCTGAATACACCCGCCATCGTCAATATGTCGCCAGCAACTGTCGTGTTGTTGTACCACATATGAGTCCATTACGCTCTCAAATGCGAGGCTCCAAAAGGCAATGGGGTGCATTAGACGGGTAGCGCTGAGGAACATGTAGCTAGCGGCCGTACGGTTGTTATTCCTTCGTATTCTGACGTAATCGGCCAGCATTCAGTGTGACCCCTGAGGAAGTCAGTTATCAGACATCCCATACAGTATTAATGTATGCCGGACACCTAAAACAAGATTGCATGGGGGTAAACGGGCCACCTGGTAAAGGGCGTGATCAAAACGTTTCCGGTTGACGGCTGTACAGCCCAGAATCCGTAAGCCAATCAGGCAAATTCGATGAGAGCATTGAGGCTCTCATTCCACCGACACACCAGTTTGAAGATCCCCGTGTGGTAAAACACTGTGAGCTGCTGCACATCCTCGTCCGACAGAAATCTTCCACCATTCAAGGCCTTTTTTAAGGGAACGAAGGCGTGATAATCGCATGGGGAGAGATCAGGTTTATAGGGCGGACCTCGAGTGTCTCCCACGTGAGTTGGCGTACCTTCTGCGTTACGACGTCTGTGGTATGGGAACGTGCGTTATCATGAAGCAGCAGCACCTCTTCTCGCATTTTCTTCGGACATTTGCCTAAATTGCTCGTCATAATGATCGCGGGTTTAAACCCGGCCGAAGTCGTCGGATTTTTTATGAGCGTTAAAAATCAATCAGTATGCCTTCCTTCGGAGGGGAAGTAAAGCCGGCGGTCCCATGTCATAGATTTATGGCACGTTAAAGAACCTTCCACTAATTACACCTGTGCGAAGCTAAATTATAGGTTAGGTTAAACATTTGACAAACACTCTTAGGTTCCGACGTTCGTCGCCAGGAGCCGACTGCGATGGCATCTGGTAACCCGTTCTGAACTAGTAGTCGTTGACGGTGGCTTTGGCGGCAAAAGTAGGAACTACTTGAAAAAATTCAATGTCTGCAGTCCTTACTTGAATTGAAAACAGAAAACTCACACTAATGCAGTCATCACAATTAACACCGGTTTTCAGACAGATTCTACACACACCCAAAGCCCACGGGGCTACATGACCGCGTTGTCGCAGCCTCTAAACTGAGGAAACAACAACACGTCGTAATGTTTGCAGTGTCACGCAGTACCGCTCCACAGTGATGGAGACACAAGGTTCCTTCAAATCAATAAGCAATGAGCCTCGGTAATTAAGAACAGGGTGAGCATCAGCGAATGGATGGCTCTTGAACTTCTTGGGACGAGGGGACGATGGATGACACCAAAGCATCGTCAACGCTTTCGATTCCGCTTCCCAGTGGTGGCACCAGCCTTCGTCACCTAAAACACTGCGCCTCACGAACGTGTTGCCCTCAACATTGAAACGCATCAGGTGCTGCAGGCAAACAGCCACCCGGTGTGCTTTTATCATTTCAAATGATCTTGTCGACTTCATCGTTATGCTTGAGTCTAACGTTATGCGTTACGGAGACGGCGACCGCGTGACGTCATGCAGCCACGCGGGAAGCCTAAGTTAATGGATAATGGACGGCGAGTGCGTGACGTCATGCTGCCACGCGGGAAGCTTGAGTCTAACGTTATGCGTTACGGAGACGGCGACCGCGTGACGTCATGCAGCTGCGCGGGAAGCCTAAGTTAATGGGTAATGGAGTCTGTTGAAAGAGTCCTGGGGCGTCGAGCGACCTGGGGCTTCCAGCGAAGCGAGAAGGCAGTTGTAGCATGCGTCATTTGAAATGATATAAAGTCTAGTCTTTCAGACTGACTGTAACTTTTTGTTCGGCGTTCAACGCCCGGGGTATCCACTGGCTACAGAGCTCCTGGTAGCCCTCAAACGGAAACTTTTTTGATATCACCACAAAACCTAGCTAACCGCCTTTGGATTAATTCTTTATAAAAGCACTGTGGCAACAAACTTCACTATATGTATACAAATGATTTGATATTAAGCTTGCTTCGTACTTTTCATTAGCTGATCGCAGCAACTGTTAGGTGATAATAAACTATACTTTCACCCCTTACATCCTTATCCGCTTCTATGCATAGTGGCTAGCATTCTTGACTGTCATCACGGAGGCCCAGATTCAATACCCAGCCCTGCCAAGGATTTTAATTCTGGTGTGAGGGTTGGAATGGGGTACACTCAGCCTCGTGAGGCAAAATATATGTGACAGAATTCATATCACAAGCTTGTCTCAGTAGACGTTAACACACTCAACCACATATCAATGGTCTAGTTCTACTATCATGTAAGTCTCTTCGGCTGAGAGAGAGTTCCTGACCTAACAATACAATGAAATGAAATCTGATGGAATTGTGTAGCTACTGCCACGTAGTGACGATTCTCAGTGTTCGGCAGCACGCACTATCAAAGTATATGTTTAAGTACGGTAATGTTTAATCAATGTTCCTAGCTAATCATATATCACGTGGTTCACTCCACAAGACTTCATTGGATATAACGATCACTGAACAGTATCTAGCTGCAAACATAAGGATTGCTCTTCTCTGTCTATGAAGACAACTTACGAGGTATTAGAACCAGATATACAGTATAACCATCGATATGGTATAGTAACAATATAACGCAGCATTTTCAGAAGTGTTATACACTAGCGGAACAGAAATAAATTCTCAAAAACGTTTGACGCATTACAGGTCCCATCAAGAACATACGCAGCTTATAATATTACTAGAAGACCCGTGCTGCTCCGCAGCATTCCTTTCAACAATATTCTACAGTAGGCTACTTCTTTCCGTATGACATTTGCTGTTCGTATGTCTACATACCAGTGACCTGAACAGACAGTGGCTATACCGTCGCCTTCCAATTTTTAGCATATTTATAACATTTTGCAAAAAAATATGAAAAGATATACCTAGGGGATCATCCGGGCAAATGTCTGTGTGTATGCCTGCCCTTCTCTCTGTGTGATCGTCCCACCCCATCAATTCCTAAATACCTGCAGCGATCGTAACCAAATTCGGTATGAGTGAAGATCTACCACCACTAGAACAACTCAAGGACATATTTAAAAATAACGTCAGTGCTACCAACTGCAAAAATATTAGAATTCAAATTTGAACTCTATGTTGCATATCTCAGAAGTTATTCATGGGACCTGTTCCAAATTTGGCGCACATATTTCTGATAAATTTTCAGAAGCCCATATAGATTGCTGACAACCTGATCCTACGAGTGCTGATATGTTCAATGTGTTTAACTGCATGTAACATCCATACTAATAAACAGGATTTGTTCCAAAATTGGTACATATATATCCCATAGTATTTCAGATTAATTTTTAACAACCTCTAAGGACGCATCCTTAAACAAAATGCCAGCCAGCCTCCTAGTGCTTACATGTTGCAGCGGAACAGGACATCTGGCTCCTGGGTGCATTTATGCTACAAAACACTTTACTCAGCATGGCCAGAAGAATGGCCTAGGTGAAATGAATATTCGCAATTATTTTGAAATAAGGAGGACAGAATCTAGTAAGTTGGGGCTCAATTGATAGTGTCTGTCTGTCCTTCTGTCTGTCCTTCTGTCTGTCTGGCTGGCTGTGTGTGAGTCCCCCCCTATCAACTCCTAAACGGCTGCAGCAATCAAAACAAAATTTGGTAGGAGTAAAGATCTATACCTGAATATCTCACGGCCATATTTGAAAATGATGTCAGTGCTACCAACTGCTGAAAAATCGCAATTGAAATTTGAGCTCCATGTTCGATACCTTGGAAGGTATGAAGGGGAGCTATTTCAAAATTGGCACACGTAAAGATAATAATATTGCAGTTTAATTTCCAGGAGGCCACATATGGCAGTGTTGCCAAAATGATTATAAGCCTGCTGATAGGCCCTAAATTTAAATGCATATAACTTCTACACTATCAATTGGATTTCAACCAAATTTCGTATGTGCTATGTGTACATAAACAGATATGACTGAGCGTATTCTTAGGAGCCACCAGGGCTGCCAACTGTTAATAAATGCTCTCAATTTTTTTAATCCAAATACCCATATATCAGTAAGTATGCAAGCCGACAGCTTTAAACTATGCACACGTGTAGTACCTGACATTCTATGTTAATTTGGAGTAACTTATATACTTCAGTGTTACCATCATGATTCTAAGCCTGCTGAGAGGTCCAACTTTAAATACATGTAACTTCTATACTGTCATTTGGATTTCAACAAAATTTCGTGTGTGCTATGTGTACCATAACAGATATGACTAGGCCAATTCTTAAGAGTAACCAGGGCTGCCAACTGTTAATAAATACAGTCTCTACTTTTGTTTCCCTAATAGCAATATATCAGAAAGTATGCAAGCCAATAGCTCTAAACTTTGCACACGGATAGTACCTGGCATTCTAGATTAATATGGAGTAACTAATATACGTCAGTGCTGCCAACATGATTCTAAGCCTGCTGATAGGTCCAATTTTAAAATGCATATAACTTCTATACTAACTGATCGATTTCATTCAAAATTGACACAACAATAGATCATATTATTTCGGATTATTTCTGGCCAATACATGTATGTCATTTTTGCCAACATGGTTTTACGCGCGCTGTTAGATCCTATGTTTAACTGCATGTAACGTCCATGCTATCCATTGGACTTCAACCAAATTTTGTATTCTGTACCTTAAGAGATGGAACTAAGAATATATTCAGTCACCAGGGCTGCCAACTGTAGTTCTCTATTATGCTACATTATGCCAGGTATACAGTATTTCGAAGTAATTAGAAATTTCGATATTACCAAGTTAATTTCGTCATTATTCTAGATAGATCCATATAGATTAATCATTGGCATGAATCTTAAATTTTAAGAAAAGTAGGCTCTTTAGTTCGTCACGGAACTTCTTGTTTTTTTTATCACAACGATGTCCTTCTAAACTTTGATACATGTTTCGGCTCACTTTGAGCCTTCTCCAGTCAATAGCACTAATATTATCTCATAAAACAGTCTATGGTTGATCAGTGTGACCTCTCAATAAAATTTGTTAATTTTTTTAAAAGACTTTCACATCGTCATGGTGATTAAAACAAATGGACATAAAATGCTTAAATAATTTAAAAACTATGTAAAAATCTCAAATCATGGACTCATCGTAGTTGAAATCATTTCCAAACAAGGGACCCCATTGTACAAGCGTCTTGTATGAGAATCGTGTGTTAGTTGTCCATGTAGATACGAAAACAAGCAACTTCCGGCTTTTCGTCTCTACATGGACACACGATTCTTATACAAGACGCTTGTACAATGGGGTCCCTTGTTTGGAAATGATTGGAACGACGATGAGTCCACAACTTGATTTTTTACATAGTTTTTTAAATTCTTTAAGCATTTTATGTTCATTTGTTTTTATCACCATGACGTTGTGAAAGTCTTTAAAAAAATTAAACAAATTTTATTGAGAGGTCACACTGATCAACCATAGACTGTTTTATGAGATATTATTAGTGCTATTGACTGAAGAAGGCTCAAAGTGAGCCGAAATGTGTATACAAGTTTATAAGGACATCGTGTGATAAAAAGAATTAGTATTGTAAAGTGGATATTTTTATAATAAACTACCATTATCTAGAGTAAATATTATATATCCAAAGGTAGAGGCAGTAATAGCCTAGGTTTCCTGACATAGGGTTCAGTATTTGTTAGTCTATTTTTATTTATGAAAAGTATATATAGGCTTATGAGATCACCTTTTGTCCTTGCGCGCGTGTGTGTGCGTGTGTCCCTAATGAAATATAAACGGCCGAAGCGATTTCAATGAAACTCGGTAAGTGCATACTAATACCTCGTCCGACCTTGACCGAAAGTTTCAAATTTTAATACGTTTCTCCAATCCAACATGGTGGCCACGCGAAATATTTCACTGGCATTCTATATCTCCGCAACAATAACAGATATCAAAATTTGTACAGTGATAACGGGTACCACCAGAAGTCCATCTATGTGACTTTCATAAACCTGTTAAGTACAAAAAAACACGGCGTCCTTGCGAATTTGAAACATTTAAATAGACTTTCCTCATTATTTATCCAACCGAGCGCAGTAAAACTCATTACATCAATTTTTTATACACATTGTAATGCCTGAAATCTGATTGACTTCAATTGTTTACATAAACCGAAGATGGCGGCTGAGCGAAATTTTGAAATTAAGTTTTTATTTCTTGTTTCCTAATCATGCGATCGAAATGAACGTTTGAATAATGAACCTACGCAATAATCTTCATCTAATGCTATATAATCCTATGGCCTACACATACAACAATCAATCATGGCGGCCATCCGAAATATTTAGACGGTTCTCAATATCTACGAATCTATTACAGCAATGCAACTGAAATGTTGTATGTTGTAGGTTCACCTATGAATTATTCAATAACCTGGTGTGCACAAAACCAACATGGGAGCGACGTGATATTAATAATTTAAATGCATTTTTCTCGGGACTTCTGATCCGAGCGCTGTGATACTTGGCACGGTATATCTTTATACATGCCGTAATATACTGACGTCTAACTTAATGGAATTATATGAGAACTTAAAATGGCGACTGTGCAATTTCAAAAATCTCGTTTCAATTTCCCTTGACCTTAATAAGACCAGTAGCATATATATGAAAATAGACTATTTGTTATGTTTAGGTTGCCCGAAATGACTGCAAAATTCGATATTGAGTTTTGAGTTTGAAATTGTTGCTCAAATTGGCAGGTGAAAAAGTAGAGAAACTGGGAGACTTGTGCTTTTTAGGAAACAAACTAACCAGCGTTGGTCAAAGAAAAAAGAATATAGTAAAGACGACGATGATGATGATGATTATGATGATAATAATTGTTTTAAGGGGCCTAGCATCTAGGTTATCGGCCCCTAATAGTTCGGGTGATAGTGAAGGATGAGATGAGAACGATAACTATAACTAATACTAACTACAGACTTACATACTAGAAGAAGAAATGGTAAACAAATCAAGGATAAGGCAAATAAAGTACAGGAAGAAAAGAAATGCCCTCAACCCTCATAGAATGAGGATTGAAGGATTTGGAAAGAAGGAGAGCCATGAATGGCAGATAGGAAAGGGAAAGAGGAGAGGGCCTGCACCAAAGTCAAAGGAAAAAAGATAAAACGGACCCTGCTCGGGAATCTCTGGGGGTCGCTAACTCCCAAACTCACCAGCCGTGAGCCCTTGAGGGTGTAGCACTATCCAGGGTGCACCAGGAGTGGTGGGGCTACATACACCCTGCCTCCTTGAGGGCCTTGTGCAGAAGGCAGGAGATAACATGAAACTAAAAGGAAGGCTAATCCCTCGAAGAATGAGGGTATCAGGAAAGATGAGACAAGGGCCAATTAAGGCGGGAAAGGAAGAGACTCCCTATGCCTCGGATACCCTAAAACCGTCGGGGTCGAAAGAGGGCAAGAGTTGACCAAGAGAGGTCGACAGGTAAGAAGACGGAGACAAGTAAGTGGAGGCAATGCTGGACTCAGCTGCGGTCCCATGGTCGCCAACCCACGTCCCACTAGATGTGAGCCCCTGGGGGCTATAGTAAAACGTAGACAGGCTCAGGCAAGGAGAGCATTTGTTGAGAAAAGAAATCTGTAGACATCAATTATGGATCTAGGTATTAGGAAGTCAGTTTTGAAAGCCTTTGTCTGGAGCCTTGCACTCTATGGGAGTGAAATTTGGACTGTTGGCATAGCAGAATATCGGAGAATGAAAGCATTTGAAATGTGGTGTTACAGGAGATTGATGAAGATCACATGGATAGAGAGATTAACAATTGAAGAGGTACAGCATTCATTCCAGGTTCCGTATTGACCATGTTTACATGAAGTATGACATAATTTTCTCGCCAAATCAATACTTTACTTACATAAAAATTCTACAGGTACATGTTTCGTAAACCTATTTTGTTTCCTTCCTCAGCCCACTTTTTGGTGTAAAACAACAAAAAACAACAGTTCACACTTATTCTCTTGTGAGAATAAGTGTGAACTGTTGTTTTTTGTTATTTGGTGAGGATTTCTATGTTGTATGATGTTTTACACCAAAAAGTGGGCTGAGGAAGGAAACAAAATAGGTTTCCGAAACATGTACCTGTACAATTTTTATGTAAGTCAAGTATTGATTTGGCGAGAAAATTATGTTATACTTCATGTAAATGAAGAGGTATTAAGACAAGAGCACGAGGAGAGATGTTTCTGGCGATGGCTAATGAAGAGAAGGGATAGGTAGGTAGGACACAAATCTTACTAAGACACCCAAAAATAGCTTACTTATTTATCGAAGAAAGGATCGAGGATAATAACTGTATGGTTAGACCAAGTTTCGAATATGTTAAACAGATTGTCTCGCATGTAGGATGTGCTAGCTACAGTATATAGAGATGAAACGATTAGCTCAGGACAGGGAGAAGTGGAGTGCTGCATCAAACCAGTCAAAAGACTGAAGAATCAAACAACAACTGTATCACAATGTAGAAAATATACCAGAAGCTATTTAGTCCATCGCATGGAAAATACATTCAATAGGCGGGAGAGATTCTAAAAAGAGACCTGTGTCACTGTGATGTCTGTACTAATGAGTATTTGTAGGACTTGTGTATGAAGCACCTGTGGTCTTACTTTAGGCACCATCCTGGCAATTGCCTGGAGTAGAAGTTATAAACCACGGAAAACCACTTCCAGGATGGCTGAGATAGGAATCGAACCAGCCTCTTCTCAGTTTTGCCTCACGAGACTGAGTGTACCGCGTTCCAGCACTCGGACTAGAATTAAATGTCTTGGCAGAGTCAGGAATCGAACCCGAGCCTCCGTGGTGACAGCCACTACGCAACAAATTGGGCTTGTGTTAAACAAATAACTGAATTAATAGGTGCTTTTATATAAAACTCGTAGAATATTTTTCTCCATTATTCAAACTTATTTCGCTAAGAGCACATTTTGTCTCAGTAATAAGAGAGTCAATAAAGTAATTTTATAAACTCAATTGATATTGGCCTATAACTTTTTAACTTCATAAACTGTATGAGATGGTCGCTCTGCTTTGTCAATTTGCAATTTGAATACAATAAAATCGTTACTGTTCTCCAAACCCACGAACGGTTTTTCCTTTTCTGTACATTAATGTGATTTCAACGCTTGGTTTGTTGATTTTCTACTTCCCAAATGTACTACACTCTCTAGTAACCTTATGAAAAATTAATAGATGTGTGAATTGTTTGATTGTATGTTTAATTTTTTATACTTATTTCACCGATTTTTGTCATTTCCTGCATTAAAACGTATTACATTCCCTATCCTCACCCATAAAATAAGATTTAGGTTAATACGCATTCAGCAATACATCTGAGGAGTACTGAACATAATCGGTAGGTAAATTTCTACACAAAACAGGGATGCCTACATTTCACACCTGCTGGTGAAGATATACCAGGTGGCCCATTTGCGCCGTGCAATCTATACTAAGAGTTTGTGTGTTTTTGTGTTTAAACGCGCTAATCTCTGGAACTACCAGTCGGATTCGAAAAATTCTTTTTTTATGATAGCCAGATTCAAGAGGAATAGTTTAGGCTATGTTAAATTTCGGACATTAAATTTCCCTGCATTTAGGCCCTTTGGCACAAATCTACACCATTTCACCGATCTGAACCAAAATTTGTATACTTACCCTTTGGAACACTGCGAGTAACACTGTCTGCATGAAATTTATGGCAGACCAGTCCATTCCCTGCCTTTAGGCCCTTTGGCACAAATCTACACCTTTTCACCGATCTAAACCAAAATGTGTATACATGCCCTTTGGAACCCTGCGAGTAGCACGGTTTACATGAAATTTCGGACAGACCACTCCATTCCCTGGATTTATGCCCTTTGTCACAAATCTACACCGTTTCACCGATCTGAACAAAAATTTGTATACTTACCCTTTGGAACCCTGCGAGTAACACAATCTGCATGGAATTTTGGGCAGACCACTCCATTCCCTGCATTTAGGTCCATTGGCACAAATCTACACCGTTTCACTGATCTTAACCATATTTTGTACACTTACTCTTTGGAACCCTGCGGGTGACGCTGTCCACTTTAAATTTCGGACTGACTACTCCATTCCCTGCTTTTAGGCCCTTTCACAAATCTACACCGTTCCTCCCAATTGCACCAAATTATACATACACTTTGATACCCTGCTGGTAACACTGTCCACTTGATATTTTGGACAACGCTCTCCATTCCCTACATTTAGAATAACAAACAAACTGAACTTGAAACGCATGTATTAAGGCCCTAGAGTCATTCATGTCCGTAGTAGTATAACTGTAAGAGTATTTTAATAAGTCTATTGTTGACTGGCAATTCGGGCTGCATCACGTCGCCCCTACCAGTGTTCTGGTGCAGAATTCCGAAAATTGTTAACTCTTGCGCTGCTTATAAATTGCAGTCACGGGGAGTAATTAGTGCAAAAAGATTTCTTTTTTCCCTTAAACAGTTATCATCATGAACATATTATGCATCTGTATAAGTGCAATGGTGTTGGTGCAATACATTGAGGTTATCAGCTGCAATAAGCGTTGGCGCTTTTAAATTTACTTTAATCTATTCCGAAACTTATCGTTGAGCGCTATGTGGCCATAAATGATACTATTGCTACCTCAGGAGCTCGGGGCAGCCGAAGTTTTCCAAAGTGTTCTGATTAATTTCCTACGGCGCTATGCGACAAAAGACGACACTATTGGTCTCTACATTTCTAACAGACAATGAGATATAGGCCCTAGGCAGTGTCTTTTATTTCACTTAGTCCTCTTTCTAATCATTTTTATAAATTTGTTTGTAGATTATAATATGTGTCAGTGCTGTAGTTAGTAAATAGGCGTTTCCCTATTCAATATTATCATTAGGGGAAAATGACCTAAATGTTACGTCCATTATAGTGTACTGCTTATCACCCTCACTACAACCACCACCTCCACCACCACCACAAAAAGTTATATTAAAATAAAACTGGTAGTTTAAGTATCATGTGCCAGTTCTGTAGTAGTATTCATTATCATCCATAAAATAAATAAATCCACCGGCCGAAGCCGGGCACTTCTGCTAGTCTACTTATAAGTGTCCCGCATGTACTGGTGATGAACGGCAGGTCTAATAATTGAATTGCTTGCATGCAAGCAGGTTACGTCAGAATGCCAAGAGATAACAACCAGACGGCCGCACGCTTCATGTTCCTCAGTGGTCCTGTCTAATGCGCCCCATAGCGGTATGAAGCCTCGCTGGCGAGAGCAGAATAGTAGCTTTGCACACGTTACAGCAGTATTAAAGTTGCTATTAACCCATCGACAATGGCCGAGGTTTTCACCAAAAACGAGCACACACACATAATTTTAATCTATGGAGAAGCTGGTCACAATCCCACCAAAGCTCACACATTATATGCATGGGAGATTCCAAATAGACGCCTGCCTTCT
This sequence comes from Meconema thalassinum, assembly GCA_946902985.2. Lineage (NCBI taxonomy): Eukaryota > Metazoa > Arthropoda > Insecta > Orthoptera > Tettigoniidae > Meconema > Meconema thalassinum. The sequence goes on from CAMPQE020000020.1 coordinate 5,229,228, forward strand.
GTACATGTATTTCGCCGAACAGAGCTGTAATTAAGAGCTAATGGATTGTTGAAGCACATGCCAGCATGGCTGATGTTGTGCTGACTGTACATCAGTACTGTGATCGAAGCCTTCACACGGTACGTTGAATTACACCGTACTGAAATAATGAGTTGTGTTGTTGATTTGTAGGGGCTTTGCAACACAGTGGCCATGTAGCCTCGTGTACTTGCGTTTATGAAGAATATATCGAATAACCTGCGTCACTATTGTTATTTTATTATTACAGTCCAGTGCAGAAATCATAGTGACAATAATAATAATAGGAACCCTGTTACAGTACTTGTGTAGTAAAATTACTGCTAATTTTTTTCACAACATCCAACGTTATAACGCTCCTTTGCAAACAGCGATTTCTGTAATAAACAGGCTTCATTTGTTATACGCCAAAGATGCAGAAAAGAACGTTTAATAACACATTAATGTTTACATGTAGACTACAGAAATTCCACTGAACAATGGCATTGCTTGCTGTATGGACAACAACCTACATATTATTGTTTCAAAGCTTACAAAATAAAATAAATTAAAATGTCACACTTGGACTGATAAACATAATGAATATGCTCAAATACATGCCCCTGGTGGCGAATACAATGCTGAACACGTCTCGCAGTGTCTGCATGGACACGTCGTAACATTCAAGGTGTCACTGCAGCATAGGCCTCACGAATGCGTTGTTTTAATTGATCAACATTTTCTGGCGCCCTTTCGTAGACGTTTGATTTGATATAACCCCACAGAAAGAAGTCCAGAGGGGTTAGATCAGGCGATCGTGGTGGCCGCTGTAAGACTCCTCCTCGACCTATCCACTATTCAGGATATCGTGCATTCAGATATTCCGTAACGGCTCGGAAGGTGTGAGGTGGAGCACCATCATGCTGGTACCAATGTTGTAATGCAACCTGGAGTGGAATATCTTCTTGAAGGTTTCCCAGAGACAAGTTGGTTTGTAGACATTCAAGATAATTCCTACCTGTGAGTCTGGGGGCTATAAAAACAGACGCAATTATGCGGTCTCCCAGAATATCACACCACATATTTACCCCCCAGTTGATCTGTGCACGAACCCAGTGGGGGTTCACTGGAGCCCAGTAATGACGATTGTGAGTATTGGCGCTGGCATCATTAACGAAATAGCATTCATCATTCCAGAGAATATTCCTGGCAAATTGTGGATCTTGTTGTAATGCATTGGCCATTCATCGGCAATATGCTACCCTGCGATCCAAATGATTTCCATATAGTTGTTGGTGCAGGTGTGGCTTATACGGATGCCATTTTCGCTCCTGCAGGATCCTCTATATTGAAGTTCGTGGTACTCCTAGCTCCCTTGCAGCTCCTCTTTGCCCTAAGCAACAATAAATATGTGCACATTGTAACATAGGTGGTTCGTATCATTATTATTATTATTATCATTATGGTTTCAGGAGACTAAATAATCTTGTACCAGCACTATTTAATGAATTACCACCTGAATTGTCCAATATGAACAGCAAACAACTAGCTATACGTCGCATACAAAATCATTACCTAAATAAGCATTAATTTATAACATATACTCATTATTGCATGCACTCTTGTGTTGAAATACAATCTGTATAATGTTGTAAAAAATAATTAATATGTCCCACAGATAATTTGCACAGGTTTTGCCGTCAGAATCCTGAGACATATCACAAAATAATATCAATAGTAATTAGTAAATAAATTCCAATTCAAAATTCAAATTATTATTATTAATATTATTATTATTATTATTATTATTATTATTATTATTATTATTATCATCATCATCATTATCAACAGTTGCTCAGTAAGGTGAAGTGTAACTGACCGTGTGCAGGATTGCGTTCAAAGTACTGCACTACATTCTGCACAATTTCAGCATTAACTCAGACGGGTCTAGTCCTGCTGGTACGTGCCTCGAACATTCCATTCGTTCGTAATTGCAGCGCTGTTTGGCGAAATACTTGTCGAGACGGCAGACGTCTATCTGGAAACACGAGTGCTTACCGTCTAGGAGCTTCAACGGCATTCGACCAGCTTCTCCATAGATTAGTGTAATGTCCGTGTACTCATCGATGCTGAATACACCCGCCATCGTCAATATGTCGCCAGCAACTGTCGTGTTGTTGTACCACATATGAGTCCATTACGCTCTCAAATGCGAGGCTCCAAAAGGCAATGGGGTGCATTAGACGGGTAGCGCTGAGGAACATGTAGCTAGCGGCCGTACGGTTGTTATTCCTTCTTATTCTGACGTAATCGGCCAGCATTCAGTGTGACCCCTGTGGAAGTCAGTTATCAGACATCCCATACAGCATTAATGTATGCCGGACACCTAAAACAAGATTGATTGGGGGTAAACGGGCCACCTGGTATAAGGCGTGTTCAAAACGTTTCCGGTTGACGGCCGTACAGCCCAGAATCCGTAAGCCAATCAGGCAAATTCGATGTGAGCATTGAGGCTCTCATTCCACCGACACACCAGGTTGAATATCCCCGTGTGGTAAAACACTGTGAGCTGCTGCACATCCTCGTCCGACAGAAATCTTCCACCATTCAATGCCTTTATTAAGGGAACGAAGGCGTGATAATCGCATGGGGAGAGATCAGGTTTATAGGGCGGTGCTCGAGTGTCTCCCACGTGAGTTGGCGTACCTTCTGCGTTACGACGTTTGTGGTATGGGAACGTGCGTTATCATGAAGCAGCAGCACCTCTTGTCGCATTTTCTTCGGACATTTGCCTAAATTGCTCGTCATTATGATCGCGGGTTTAAACCCGGCCGAAGTCGTCGGATTTTTTATGAGCGTTAAAAATCAATCAGTATGCCTTCCTTCGGAGGGGAAGTAAAGCCGGCGGTCCCATGTCATAGATTTATGGCATGTTAAAGAATCTTCCACTAATTACACCTGTGCGAAGCTAAATTATAGGTTAGGTTAAACACTTGACAAACACTCTAAGGTTCCGACGTTCGTCGCCAGGAGCCGACTGCGATGGCATTTGGTAACCCGTTCTGAACTAGTAGTCGTTGACGGTGGCTTTGGCGGCAAAAGTAGGAACTACTTGAAAAAATTCAATGTCTGCAGTCCTTACTTGAATTGAAAACAGAAAACTCACACTAATGCAGTCATCACAATTAACACCGGTTTTCAGACAGATTCTACACACACCCAAAGCACACGGGGCTACATGACCGCGTTGTCGCAGCCTCTAAACTGAGGAAACAACAACACGTCGTAATGTTTGCAGTGTCACGCAGTACCGCTCCACAGTGATGGAGACACAAGGTTCCTTCAAATCAATAAGCAATGAGCCTCGGTAATTAAGAACAGGGTGAGCATCAGCGAATGGATGGCTCTTGAACTTCTTGGGACGAGGGGACGATGGATGACACCAAAGCATCGTCAACGCTTTCGATTCCGCTTCCCAGTGGTGGCACCAGCCTTCGTCACCTAAAACACTGCGCCTCACGAACGTGTTGCCCTCAACACTGAAACGCATCAGGTGCTGCAGGCAAACAGCCACCCGGTGTGATTTTATCATTTCAAATGATCTTGTCGACTTCATCGTTATGCTCGAGTCTAACGTTATGCGTTACGGAGACGGCGACCGCGTGACATCATGCAGCCACGCGGGAAGCCTAAGTTAATGGATAATGGACGGCGAGTGCGTGACGTCATGCTGCCACGCGGGAAGCTTGAGTCTATCATTATGCGTTACGGAGACGGCGACCGCGTGACGTCATGCAGCCTCGCGGGAAGCCTAAGTTAATGGGTAATGGAGTCTGTTGAAAGAGTCCTGGGGTGTCGAGCGACCTGGGGCTTCGAGCGAAGCGAGAAGGCAGTTGTAGCATGCGTCATTTGAAATGATATAAAGTCTAGTCTTTCAGACTGACTGTAACTTTTTGTTCGGCGTTCAACGTCCGGGGTATGCACTGGCTACAGAGCTCCTGGTAGCCCCCAAACGGAAACTTTTTTGATATCACCACAAAACCTAGCTAACCGCCTTTGGATTAATTCTTTATAAAAGCACTGTGGCAACAAACTTCACTATATGTATACAAATGATTTGATAATAAGCTTGCTTCGTACTTTTCATTAGCTGATCGCAGCAACTGTTAGGTGATAATAAACTATACTTACACCTCTTACATCCTTATCCGCCTCTTTGCATAGTGGCATTCTTGACTGTCATCACGGAGGCCCAGATTCAATACCCAGCTCTGCCAAGGATTTTAATTCTCGGATGAGGGTTGGAATGGGGTACACTCAGCCTCGTGAGGCAAAATATATGTGTCAGAATTCACATCACAAGCTTGTCTCAGTAGACGTTAACACACTCAACCTCATATCAATGGTCTAGTTCTACTATCATGTAAGTCTCTTCGGCTGAGAGAGAGTTCCTGACCTAACAATACAATGAAATGAAATCTGATGGAATTGTGTAGCTACTGCCACGTAGTGACGATTCTCAGTGTTCGGCAGCACGCACTATCAAAGTATATGTTTAAGTAATGTTTAACCAATGATCCTAGCTAATCGTATATCACGTGGTTCACTCCACAAGACTTCATTGGATATAACGTTCACTGAACAGTATCTACCTGTAAACATAAGGATTGCTCTTCTCTGTCTATGAAGACAACTTACGAGGTATTAGAACCAGATATACAGTATAACCATCGATATGGTGTAGTAACAAAATAACGCAGCATTTTCAGAAGTGTTATACACTAGCGGAACAGAAATAAATTCTCAAAAACATTTGACGCATTACAGGTCCCATCAAGAACATACGCAGCTTATAATATTACTAGAAGACCCGCGCTGCTCCGCAGCATTCCTTTCAACAATATTCTACAGTACTTCTTTCCTTATGACATTTGCTGTTCGTATGTCTACATACCAGTGATCTGAACAGACAGTGGCTGTACCGTCGCCTTTCAATTTTTAGCATACTTATAACATTTTGCAAAAAAATATGAAAAGGTAGACCTAGGGGATCATCCGGGCAAATGTCTGTGTGTATGCCTGCCCTTCTCTCTGTGTGATCGTCCCACCCCATCAATTCCTAAATAACTGCAGCGATCGTAACCAAATTCGGTATGAGTGTAGATCTACCACCACTAGAACAACTCAAGGACATATTTAAAAATAACGTCAATGCTACAACTGCAAAAATATTAGAATTCAAATTTGAACTCTATGTTGCATATCTCAGAAGTTATTCATGGGACCTGTTCCAAATTTGGCGCACATATTTCTGATAAATTTTCAGGAGCCCATATACATTGCTGACAACCTGATCCTACGAGTGCTGATATGTTCAATGTGTTTAACTGCATGTAACATCCATACTAATAAACAGGATTTGTTCCAAAATTGGTACATATATATCCCATAGTATTTCAGATTAATTTTTAACAACCTCTAAGGACGCATCCTTAAACAAAATGCCAGCCAGCCTCCTAGTGCTTACATGTTGCAGCGGAACAGGACATCTGGCTCCTGAGTGCATTTATGCTACAAAACACTTTACTCAGCATGGCCAGAAGAATGGCCTAGGTGAAATGAATATTCGCAATTATTTTGAAATAAGGAGGACAGAATCTAGTAAGTTGGGGCTCAATTGATAGTGTCTCCAGCCAACAAACGTCGTCGCAGCACAATTACTTGTCAAGATTCTTTCGGTAAAAGGCACAATTTCTTTGCAAAGTATAAGATTTCTTTAAAATATATCAATATACACCATGAGGTCATGTGATAGCCGGAGCGCAGTGGGTGGGAACCAAGTATATGGGTTGCAATTACACCCCAAGCGTAATGATTAATCCAAAATTTACGGGCCATAAACGCCTGCTGAGGTGGGATTGGAACGGCTTAAAATTCGATCTTGAACAATATTGTCAAGCATGCTGATTGCTAGACCCGGTTGACGCGTGGTCAGTACGTTGGGTCCCCTTAGGCATTAATCTCGGTTTTCCCACTTATACGGGCAGCTTGCGATTGTTGCAATTCTGTGAATAATGTTGATAAAGCTTCAAATATGTGAAAATTTATGTTCACTCAAGTTAACAGACTACCACGTCAAATAATGTTTTTCTGATTCTGAAACAACTATTTCATAGGCCTACATGGTAAAATGACGTAACGTCAAATGTGATAGTGGGTTATTTAATGACTTGGCCAATAGTGATAATGCTTATTTTAACGACTCAGTGATAGGTCACAGTGTTGAGAATGAAATATATTGATCCAGTAAACAAATAATTTGAAAGAGTTAATAATTCCAATTGTTTATAAAAATTCAAAAATTTTGGAAAGCCTCTTCTCGTATAATAATTTGAAAGTGTTAAAACAGGTTTCTATGGCTTATGAAATGAAAATTCAATGTTGAGAAAGTCTCTCATATGCAATCAATTTTTAGAAATCAATAAGAAAATTTTGACATTAACTATTTTTAGCCTAATTTCAATTATGAAAAAAGTAGGCACATGAGATAACCTCTGGTACATGTGTGCATGTGTGTATGCGTATGTGTGTGTGTGCCCCCCCTCCCCTCTCCCCCCCCCCCCCCTTACACACACACACACCTAATTAAATCTCAACGGCTGGACCGATTTCATTGAAACTCGGTAAGGTCATAGTAATATTTTGTCCGACCCCGACAGTGCCCTTGGAATTTTATTACGTCTCACTAACCAAACATGGCGGCTGTACAAAATATTTCACTGGCATTCTATATCTCCGAAACTATTCCCGGTATCACCCTGAAATATTGTACAGTGATAAAAGGCCCTACTGAAACTTCACCTATGTTTTTTTTTGCAAAATCCTGTTAAATACAAAACGAACATGGTGCCCAAGCAAATCTGTAACATTTAAATAGACTTTTCTCGCGATTTAACTATTCGAGCACAGTGAAACATAGTACAGCAAATGTTTATACACATTGGAATGCCCTGACATGAAATGTAGTTCAATTATTCACATTACCTTAAGATGGTAGCTGTGTTAAATTTTAAAATTACGTTTTAATTTCTTGTGACGTAATCATGCGATCGAAGTCAACGTTTGAATAATGAACCTACGCAATAATCGTCATCCATTAGTACATGACTATATGGCCTACATATAAGTTACATAGCAATCCAACTTGGTGACCATTCGAAATATTTAGATGGTTCTCAATATCTACTAGTCTATGACAGCAATCAAACTGAAATTTTGTATGTTGATAAAGACTATAAACATTAGTTCACCTATGGGACGTTCAATAACCTGGAGAGCACAAGTCTAACATGGCGACGCGAAATTGTAATATTTAAATGGACGTTTCTCGCGATTTAACCATCCGAGCGCAGTGAAACTTGGAAAGGTAAATGTTTGTTCTAATTTAAATCCACTGACATCTAATTTATTTCAATTGTATTCGTAAACACAAGATGGTGGCTTTGCGAATTTTTTAAATTTACTTTTTATTTCTTGTGTCCTAATCATGCAATTGAAGTTTGAATAATTCACCTATGCAACATTCTTCACGTAATTACATAACTCTATGACCTACATATATAAAAATCCAACATGGTGACCATCCGAAATATTTAGACGGTTTTCAATATCTACGAATCTATTAGAGCAATCAATCTGACATTTTGTATGTTGATAGAGGCAATTAACATAGGTAGGATAAATGAAAATAGGCTATTTAGTTCTCCACGGCACTAGTTGTATTGTACAAACATAGCAGCGTTTCCACAAAAGTTAGTTGGCAAAATAAAACGGAGAAACGCTTTTTCTCTCGCCCTTAGGATGGCAATAGGTGTTGATGTTGAATCCGTTAGGGGCTTTGTGATATCGTGGTTATGTAGCCCTGTGTACTTGAGTAACCTGACTGATAACCCTAGCCATTGAGGCGCCGTGGTAGTGTGAGTATTTTTAATTGAGGCTATGTCTTGGATGGAGGCGGCCATGACCTTAAGTTAGAAATCATCTCGGTATTTGTCTGGAAAGAAGTGGAAAACCACGGAAAACCTCTTCCGGGACAGCCGAGATGGGAAATGAGCTCATCTTTTCTCAGTTTTACCTCATCAGGCTGAGTGTACCTCGAGACAAGAGATGGATGCTCCGGGAATTAAAATATGATACAGTGATTGTGGCGAAGAGAATTAAGAATGGCCACCATCAGTGCTGGGATTACAATTTTGAATCTCCGAGCAGTATATAAGAATAATCCTCTGTAAAGGCACGGAACTCTGGTGTGGAATAAAATGAACGATATCAAAATGTCAAGGGATATTTTTTGATTACTGTCTGGTCCATTAGCAGCACTCAAGCGACATCATAAGAGAAAATGGAAGAGGATTTTATTTTATTTTATCTCTTATCCTCCCAGCTTGGCTTCGCCCAAGAACTGCGCGAGTGATTATTTCTGTACCGTCGCCTCGCAAGGATGGTGTCTGGGAGCTTAACACACTTTTCTTTCAGGAGATAACACGGGAGAAGTAAAGTTTTCAAGCCATTTCTTCAGTATTGCCTATACAAACTGTTAGTGTTGAAACTCTTGAGTCGGTCAACACGAGTTTGCCCAATGATTGGGTGGGGTACAATGTATATAATACAGTGTGTCCGCAAAGTCTCTCCTGAGTGGCGAGCTACGCGTGTCTCGCCTTGCGGGACGTGTTAGGTTGGCAGCGCATTCAAGTTGCTGTATACGCAAAGTCTCACCGCAGCGGTTCGCATAAGCATGTACTTGTTCCATGTTGACCTTCAACTAGAGTGATAGGGTCGGGAATACCGGTTGATTATTGCCGACAGTGAGTGGCTGTGCGTCACTGTGTTGACGCTGTAATTTGTGTTCTCGTCAAGTTCTTGTGTACACTGAGTCTAGTGGGAATGCTTACTATTGATGAGGATGCGATAGTGGTGGGTACCGTATATATAATTGCATTACTTAATTTAATGTAATTGTTTTCTTTGTAACAACGTATCATGGCTGTACTGCCAAACCATCACGTCCCGCAAGGCAAGACATGCGCTGCGGAGAGACTTTGCGGACACACTGTACATGATTGATAAGTATATAACACTCCTGGGAAAAGTTGCTATTGTACTACTGTATATTAGTATTGATCACTATTATGATAGGCCATTTTTAGGATTACGCATTACGAACTTCAAGCGGTGCCACTAGCAAGGGTCTAATTACGGAAGGGTCAGGGAAGGAATTCTGGAAGGAAGTTGGCATTTGCTGCGAGGTGAAAATGGGAAACCTAGAAAACCATTTTCAGGACGGCCAAGTTGGGATTCGAACCTACGCTCTCCTGATGCCATCAAGACACGAGGTAGCACGTTAACACTCTTGTCCATCATGGCCGGTGAAAAGGATTTTAGCCTACTTTTATATACACACATCAAAAAAAGTTTTGCATCACCTCGGTTCCAAGAGTTCCGGAACCTTTAAATACAAAGGGAATAGAGATCAACACAAACAACATTTCAGCTCGTTTTATTGCTCATGAGACCCACACATTGCATGTTGTACCATCATACAGCTAGACTTTCAGCATTTGTGGTCCAGATTGCAGTACACACCACTACCTCTAATACCCAGTAGCACGTCCTCTTGCATTGATGCATGCCTGTATTCGTCGTGGCATACTATCCACAAGTTCATCAAGACACTGTTGGTCCAAATTGTCCCACTCCTCAACGACAATTCGGCGTAAATCTCTCAGAGTGGTTGGTGGGTCAAGACGTCCATAAACAGCCCTTTTCAACATATCCCAGGCATGTTCGATAGGGTTCATGTCTGGCGAACATGCTGGCCACTGTAGTCGAGCGATGTCGTTATCTTGAAGGAACGCATTCACAAGATGTGCACGATGAGGTCGAGAATTGTCGTCCATGAAGACAAATGCCTCTCCAATATTCTGCCGATATGGTTGCACTATGGGTCGGAGGATGTCATTCAGGTATCGTAAAGCCGTTTCGGAGCCTTCCATGACCACCAGTGGCGTACGTCGGCCCCACATAATGCCACCCCAAAACATCAGGGAACCACCACCTTGCTGCACTCGCTGGACAGTGTGTCTAAGACGTTCAGCCTGACCAGGGTGCCTCCAAACACGTCTCCGACGATTGTCTGGTTGAAGGCATATGCGACACTCATCGGTGAAGAGAACGTGATGCCAATTCCGTGGGGTCCATTCAGCATGTTGTTGGGCCCATCTGTACCGCGCTGCATGGTGTCGGGGTTGCAAAGCTGGACCTCGCCATGGACGTCGGGAGTGAAGTTGCGCATCATGCAGCCTATTGCGCACAGTTTGAGTTGAAACACGACGTCCTGTGGCTGAACGAAACGCATTATTCAACATGGTGGCATTGCTGTCAGGGTTCCTCCGAGCGGCAATCCGTAAGTAGCGGTCATCCACTACAGTAGTAGCCCTTGGGCGGCCTGAGCGAGGCCTGTCATCGACAGTTCCTGTATCTCTGTACCTCCTCCATGTCCGAACAACATCGCTTTGGTTCACTCTGAGACGCCTGGAAACTTCCCTTGTTGAGAGCCCTTCTTGACACAAAGTAACAATGCGGACGCGATCGAACTGCGGTATTGACCTTCTAGGCATGGTAGAACTACAGACAACATGAGCAGCGTACCTTCGTCCTGGTGGAATGACTGGAACTGATCGGCTGTCGTACCCCCTCCGTCTAATAGGCCCTGCTCATGCATGGTTGTTTACATCTTTGAGCAGTTTTAGTGACATCTATGAACAGTCAAAGGGACTGTATCTTGGATACAATATACACAGTCAACGTCTATATGCCGGAGATCTGGGAACCGAGGTGATGCAAAACTTTTTTTGATGTGTGTATATGAAAAAATAGGATGATGAGATCACCTTGTGTCTGTGTGTGTGTGTCCCCCACAAATAAAAACTAAATGGCTGGAGCGATTTGAATGAAACTCGGTAAGGTCATAGTACAGTTTTGTCTGACCACGACCGTGCCCTCTCAGTTGTATTACGTCTCACCAATCCAACATGGCAGCTGTGCGAAATATTTCACCGGCATTCTATATCTCCGAAACTATTACTGATATCACCCTGAAATTTTGTACAGTGATACAAAGCACTACTATAAGTGCTCCTATGTGAATTTCAAAACCCTCTTAAGTACAAAAGGTACATGGCGGCCAAGCGAATTTGAAACATTTAAACAGACTTTTCTCGCGATATAACTATCCGAGGGCAGTGAAACATGGTACAGCAAATGTTTATAGGCTTACACATTGTAATGCTCTGACATCTAATTTAGTTCAATTGTTTACATAACCTCAAGATGGTGGCTGTGCGAAATGTTGGCTGATGAAAGAGGTAATTATCACGAGTAGGATATATGAAGATAGGTTATTGAATTCTTCACGGAACTACATGTTGAATTTGGATTTAACAACTACTTAAAATAGTGATTATGCTAGTGTAAAACAATCCCTTACGTGTACATTTTGTAAACAATCATCTATGAAAAGATTTAATAGAATGCAAGAAATTTAATTTAATTTAATTAATTTATCTTTATTTTTTTAGATGACAGTGCATCGCGATTGTACAGGGAAAAATACGATATTTGTGATACATTCAACATAGTACTAAAAATAAAAGACTCTAGAAATAGTCCAAAGACTATGTTCTTTTTGTTTTTGTTTTGGAGGTGCATTGTTCCAACAGGATTATAAAATCTTTTATTAATTTTTTGAATGCCTTGCAGCAAGCAAGCACCGTTCTTCGCAGGAGTGCGTGTGTATTTTTTGTTGCTAATTTAATTAAATAAATGTGAATGAATTTTTGTTTTAAATAGTAATTACTAGGGCTCGGATTTTTAGGTGCTAAAAATCTGGAAAATATTTATTTTTTATGTATTAAAAATACCTGAAATTTGTGACAAAAAGTAAAAATATTTAATTATAATTTAGTTTAGTAATGTGAATATAAACAATATGCAGTACTCACGAATGCAATTTACGATGTACCTCACCGACTACTGAAGAATTACAATACACAACGAGATACATCTTCACGTTGCCCATCACAGATGACCGACAATTATCGCGAAACACTTCTTCCGAAGGCGCGAAACTGCGGCAGTATGTTTCTTGCCCTTGAGGTTTGTTTAACTTAAGATCGCTGTTCAGCCTTGATTGCTTTCCCACACGTTTGGCAGAACAGAATACCCCTATCAGAAGCAAAATTATCTTTAAATTCTGCAACAGACGTTAACTTGTAGTTTTTACTTTAGGTATCGTAAAACTGCCTTACACGTCACAGTGCTAGAAATGAACTGCATGTGATGTGAGTGACAGTGGTTCCACGAAGCTGGGGGAGGGGAGGTCTAGCACGTGGTGCAATATGGCTATGAGTAGGAATAAAAGAGCGGTTCTGGCACAGTGGCTAATGGGCAAGATGGCCGCCGCGCGCAACTGGCCTATGTTATTCTTATGGAGGGGTCAGTCATAGCTGGCACAGTGGCTAATGGGCAAGATGGCCGCCGCGCGCAACTGGCCTATGTTATTCTTATGGAGGGGTCAGTCATAGCTGGCGCAGTGGCTAATGGGCAAGATGGCCGCCGCGCCCTGAGACCGTGGATGACGTCACAGGGAGAGGTCGGCCGTGTAGTTGCTAAATGGAATATATAATATTATTATTAATATTTTATTATTATTATTATTGATTGATCAAGTACAATCAAGACCAGCCTTATATTGTCTACGTTGTGATGTAGTGGTTAGCATTCTTGGATGTCACCGCTTAAGCCTGAATTTGATTCACTGCTCAGCCAAGAAATGTAATTCTGGTCTCAGAATTGGAACGGGGTACACTCAGCCTTGTGAGGCAAAACTGACAGGAGCTGGGTTTGGATTCCTACCTCAACCATTTTGGAAGTAGTTTTCTGTGGTTTCCCACTTTTACTCCATGCAAATGCTTGGATAGGTCCTAAATTAAGACCACGGCCACCTCTTTCCCAATCCTCATCTGAATTACAAATACACACACTAATACAACCAGCACAATGACACAGGTTATCAGACCTATTCCACACTGATCCAAGTACATGGGAACAGAATAATCACGATGTCAAAGCCCTCTCAAATGAAACAACAACAACAACAACTACATGTCTTCCTTGTGGTGTAGTGGCTAGCATTCTTGCATGTCACTGCTTAAGCCTGAATTTGATTCTCTGCTCAGCCAAGAAATGTAATTCTGGTCTCAGAATTGGAACGGGGTACACTCAGCCTTGTGAGGCAAAACTGACAGGAGCTGGGTTTGGATTCCTACCTCAACCATTTTGGAAGTAGTTTTCTGTGGTTTCCCACTTTTACTCCATGCAAATGCTTGGATAGGTCCTAAATTAAGACCACGGCCACCTCTTTCCCAATCCTCATCTGAATTACAAATACACACACTAATACAACCAGCACAATGACACAGGTTATCAGACCTATTCCACACTGATCCAAGTACATGGGAACAGAATAATCACGATGTCAAAGCCCTCTCAAATGAAACAACAACAACAACAACTACATGTCTTCCTTGTGGTGTAGTGGCTAGCATTCTTGCATGTCACTGCTTAAGCCTGAATTTGATTCTCTGCTCAGCCAAGAAATGTAATTCTGGTCTCAGAATTGGAACGGGGTACACTCACCCTTGTGAGGCAAAACTGACAGGAGCTGGGTTTGGATTCCTACCTCAACCATTTTGGAAGTAGTTTTCTGTGGTTTTCCACTTTTACTCCATGCAAATGCTTGGATAGTTCCTAAATTAAGACCACGGCCACCTCTTTCCCAATCCTCATCTGAATTACAAATACACACACTAATACAACCAGCACAATGACACAGGTTATCAGACCTATTCCACACTGATCCAAGTACATGGGAACAGAATAATCACGATGTCAAAGCCCTCTCAAATGAAACAACAACAACAACAACTACATGTCTTTCTTGTGGTGTAGTGGCTAGCATTCTTGCATGTCACTGCTTAAGCCTGAATTTGATTCTCTGCTCAGCCAAGAAATGTAATTCTGGTCTCAGAACTGGAACGGAGTACACTCACCCTTGTGAGGCAAAACTGACAGGAGCTGGGTTTTGATTCCTACCTCAACCATTTTGGAAGTTGTTTTCTGTGGTTTCCCACTTTTACTCCATGCAAATGCTTGGATAGTTCCTAAATTAAGACCACGGCCGCCTCTTTCCCAATCCTCATTTGAATTACAAATACACACACTAATACAGCCATTGCTGTTACACAGGTTATTAGACAAATTCAACACTCAACCAAGTACGCGGGGCTACATGACTATGAAATCACAAAACTCCTAAAAGAACGGGGTACACTCAGCCTTGTGAGGCAAAACTGAGAAGAGACGGGTTCAATTCCTACCTCACTCATTCTAAGAGTGGTTTTCTGTGGTTTTCCACTCTTACCCTCTTAAGCAAATGCCGGCATGGTACCTAACTTAAGGCTACAGCTGCTTCCTACCCAATACCTACCTCTATTACAAATGCATACAGTAGTACAGACATCACAGTGACACAGGTTATCAGACAGCTTTTACATACACCCAAGTTCACAGGGATACATGACTACGAAATCACAAAACTCCTAAAAGAACGGGGTACACTCAGCCTTGTGAGACAAAACTGAGAAGAGACGGGTTCAATTCCTACCTCACTCATTCTAAGAGTGTTTTTCTGTGGGTTTCCTCTCTTACACTCTTAAGGAAATGCCGGGATGGTACCTAACTTAAGGCTACAGCTGCTTCCTACCCAATACCTACCTCTATTACAAATACATACAGTAGTACAGACATTACAGTGACACAGGTTATCAGACAGCTCTTTCATACACTCAAGTTCATAGGGTTACAAACCAAGAGGTATTAAGACTAGTGAGAGAGAAGAGGTGTTTCTGGTGACTGTTAATGAAGAGAAGAGATAGGTTGGTAGGACACATACTAAGGCACCCAGGAATAGCAAGCTTAGTTATGGAAGGAAGGGGTCAAGGGCAAGAACTGTAGGGGTAGACCATGTTTAGAATATGTTAAACAGATTGCCTTGGAAGTAGGGTATTGTAGCTACAGTATATAGGGATGAAATGATTAGCTCATCAATCAGTCAAAAGACTGAAGATGAAAACATCAATATAGAATTTGGAATTAAGTTACTTACCTCAGTAATGCATATCTTTTGTTGATAATCTTGTTACGATGTTTTAACATTTCTAACCACACGCTACTCATGAACTATATGTCACTATTTATTTCCTATTCAACTACAAGGGACTGATGATCATGGTGTCTCAACCACTTATCGTGAATGATACACTCTCAACTACACGGGTCTGATGACCATGGTGTTTCAACACACTGACGTGAAAGATACACTCTCAACTATACTGAGCTGATGACCATGGTGTCTCACCCCACTAACGTGAATGATACACTCTCAACTACACGAGGCTGATGACCATGGTGTCTCAACCCACTAACGTGAATGATACACTCTCAACTACACGGGGCTGATGACTATGATGTCTTACCACACATACATGCTATAACGCGTGATTGATGATTGAATTTTGTTACAAGTTTTGATTGAATTTTGTTACAAGTTTAAACAATTCATTTGCAAGCGAACACTATGTGAGTTGAAAGGCGACTGTTCTCTCCAGCGTACTGTGGGAGCTTGGTAGGTGCAAGTTCGCAGAAATTTGATAGCTTACATTGCGTGTAATCTCCGAGGCTGAAGGCTTGGCTCTTGACTGTTAGTGAAACTTTTATATGAATTTTGAATACAGAATTTAACCTTGGTTGTCTTAAAAAATGGATTTTGTGGTTTCCCACTTCTACTCCAAGCAAATGTCGGAATGGTTCCTAAATTAATGCCGGGGCAGCCTCCTTCCCAATCCTTACATGAATAACTAATACACACAATCCTACAGACACCACAATAACACAGATTATCGCATACATTTTGCATACACCCAAGTACAGGGGTATAAAAGACCACGATGTCTAAGCCCTTCATAACAACAACAACAACAACGTCGTAACATGAGACTGTACAAAGTAGACTATCATAAGAGACGACCTCGTTGTGTAGTGGCTAGCATTCTAGGTCGTCACCTTGGAGGTCTGAGTTTGATTTCCGGCTCTGCCAAGAAATTTAATCTTGGTCTACATTAGGCTTTGTAAGGAAAAACTGAGAGGAGGTTTTCCTTGGTTTCCCACTTGTACTTCAGGTGAATACCGGGATGATTCTTAATTTAAGTGTCCGCCTGCATCCTTTCCAATCCTCATCCAATTACTAATACACACACTACTGCAGTCATCACAATAACACATGCTATCACACAAATCCTATACACCACGATGTCTAAACCCCTCAAATGAAATGCATATGTACAGTACTTCGAATTGACAGGTGAAAAGCTAATGGAAGTAGGATACTTTTTACTACTTAGAAAGCAAAATAACTAGTGATGGACGATGCAAAGAGGATATATTATGAATTGCAGCCAATGGCCATAGCTGGGCATTTTTGATTTAACGCCCGAGGTCTCCCAACAAGTTCAATTTCAGTTAGGTCCAACTTTAGTTACCAAATGCTACTGTCACTAACTCCAAGTGGCGAACGTTGGAACTTAATAGAGCGTTACTAATTAACCAATATCGCCTATAAGTTTTACTACACACTGCCAATTGCAGTGCTAGGTTCTTTTACGTGGAACAAATGTATGACATGGGACGGCAGGCTTTACTCCCCGCCCCTCCGAAGGAATGCATACTAAAGGAATTAGCGCTTTTAAAAATCCCACGACTTTGTCAGGGTTTGAACCCGTTATCTTGAGCACAGCTATTAACTACACCACCGATACCGCTACATTGACATAGGTAATCACGCATATTCCAGAAACATTATGTACATGGGTTTTAATAAATAGTCACAATATCGGATAAGCCCTAAAATGTGACCCTGTGGCTAATTGGTTAGCATGGTAGACTTTGACCTTGAGGGATTTAGCTTTCACTCCTAGGATTTTAATTTGTTATGGAAATAGGAAACATAATTATGGCAAGAAAGGTTGAGGCTAAGAACTGCAGTGTAGTTCAAGGTTCGAATATGCTAAACAGATTGTCTTAGATGTAGCTTAAATTAGCTTGAGCAGGGAGTAACTACCAACCTTGTGAAGAAAGCTGAGACGTGATAAACTCATTTCTACCTCACTCATATTGTTTCATGGTTTTACCACTTTTATTTAAGGCAAATGCATGGATGACTCTTAACTTAAGGCTATGACTGTCTCGTTCCCAATCCTCACTTAAGTTTAAAAATCTATACACCAATAACTATGCAGGAATCATTTATCTATTGGTTCTTTATTATTGGAGTCGTTGCTCATATAGGTAAGAAACGGGTCATACTATACTTTCAACTACACTAGTTTCAACTACTTTTCAAGGCCACGCTCACCGAGCATTGCCGAAGACTGCCGAAAGTTAACGATTGGATTAAGAGTGTCAGGCGGGTAACAAGAAACACAAGCGGTACCCATGCAATAGTTTTATTAATTACATATATCTACAATTTTTACATATAATACACTCTTTTCTTTATTTTAATAACATTCATTTTCATTTTTCTACATTTTAACTTAAATTTTTGCTTAAATCTCTTAGGTCCCTTTTGTATCCATTTGTTTAATACGAACAGGGCAGCTCAAATTCTTGATTTGTCATGCATAATTACACACAGAACACAACTCTTTCCTTATTTTTGCTTGGTGTAGTTTTAAGAGCATCCAGCTTAATTTTGATCCGATAATTCAAATCTGTATCCGAATCTTCTAGTTCCTTTTCCAGCCAGTAATTGGATATAAACAAAGAGTCAATATTCTCCATTTCCAACACATATCTAACTTTATGTCTATATACTATTGGTTTTATTCCCTTAATAATTAGTTCTGTTCCTTTTTCCAAACTTTCTAACCGGGAGCACTTTCGGATTTTTATTTGGCCTTTGATTTCCTGCATAGTGATGTTATTAAGCAGATCAACGTCACCTTGCGTATACGATGTCGACTCTACTCTATAGTCTGTTTGAATGCTTGTGAACAACTTAAAATTCTCGATTTTAGCAAACGAGTTACCATTAAATGTAGTAATTCCATTGGTGTTGAATGCTGCAAACGGTTTTTCAGTTTCCAAATGTACAATGTCCAATCCACCACATCGAGTTACAATAAATCCATCCTTTTTAAGCAAGTCTAAATTACCATGACTCTTTAAAAACATAGATTTTAAATATCCTCTTAAGTAGCACACATGTTTACATTTTTCACTTTCTACAAGCACTCCAACGCGTGGATAAGTTCCTTTGTAATTAACAGTAAATGCTGAGAGTTTGTATTTCCCACTCACATCTAGATTTTGCCAGGGACTTTGTTTAAAGTAAACTGTAAACCTGTTTCTTGCATCCACAATCGTCTGTTCTTTCTGCAACACTGCTTCGTACTCTTCCTTTAGGGCAGTAGTCTCTGCAACATACTCTACTTTCCTTTTTTTTATCTCAATTTCCTCTAACTCCAATTTTCGTTTCCTTACACATAGCACATTAACTGTACTCAATGGGGTAATTTCCTTAAGAGGGTATGGTTTAAGTCTGTTAGATTTATTGGTTCTTTTTTCTCAACACCTGGGGAGGAATATTATTTGTAGGAGTCAATCCTAATTCGCTAATGTTTATGTTTGCGGGAATTGTGGAAAACAATGTCCTGGATTGGGAAAAGAATGTTTCCCCAGCTTTAAGATAGCATTTCTGTATAATGCGAACATTGTTGTTTCCAGAATCATCGTTAACAATTTCTACAAAGTTTACAGGTAAGTAATTAAAACTATAGGCAGAGAGAGCATAGTTTATCATCTTTTCCCGATCTTGTCCATCGCGCAGTTCGATTTGCACACCAGTCAATTTCCGAGTATTTTTATTACCCCAATACACAAATTGCAAAACTTTGTTAAACACCACACAGCAACTATTTCGTAGGTTATCCGATAGTTTGGTCCACATGGACGCGATCGGCACCGAGTGCAGGGGCGCTTCTTTTAAGTAATGTTTGTTGGCGTTTAATACACTAACACAATCTTCGAGTGGGTCAAATACACCATCCATTTTGTAGTTGTAAATTGTTGCCTCTAGTCTTGTAATACCATGATCTTTAGCTAAGTAAGACGTAAACGTTTCCCTTAGACGGGAGTCTGG
Organism: Meconema thalassinum; assembly: GCA_946902985.2. Classification (NCBI taxonomy): domain Eukaryota; kingdom Metazoa; phylum Arthropoda; class Insecta; order Orthoptera; family Tettigoniidae; genus Meconema; species Meconema thalassinum. The sequence goes on from CAMPQE020000020.1 coordinate 5,248,600, forward strand.
ACATCGGATAAAGTCTATAATATGGTTTCCAATGACTTTGTTTACACCAGGACTTGTAATTTGACATATAAATTTGTTATATATCTTTATTCTAGAATTAGAGCTCATCCATGTTAAACAGTCTATACCAACCGTTTTATCATTGTTCACAATCACATTACACTTTTCTTGATACTCTCCTTGCACACAAAAGTTGTGATTCGATGTTAGATAATCACACATCTCTGCCTTGTTAAAAACACCAGCCAAATCTTGGGTTATGTTCAAATCCATAAGATAAAACTCCTCAGCACGAAGCTGTTGCAATATCTCTGGAAGTTCGGCTAACAGAACATCTAATTTAACATCAGCTAGCTCCACTTTGTATGGTATAGCCACAGGATTTTTATACTTTTCCATAATGTTAACCATTCCTTTCTCCCCAAGCTGTGTCCTGAGTCCCCGTGCCATTGCACACTCGTTATTGAGTAGAGGAAATTGTAGCTTTGCCTTAACACCATGTTTAGCAGAGATGAACTTGGAGAATTTACCACGTAAATAGAGGTTGAAAGCACCACACACCTCTTTCTTTAGCAGCACAGACTTACTATTTTCCAATTGTTCTTGGCAGTCCACTTGATCACATATCCTAACCACCATAATGTTATCACAAAACGGCTCCGTAATCGGTGTAAGTAGATTAACATTTTTATCACTTAGGAGCGTCTCGTTTTCTGTGTAGTTTATATTACCAATGTCTGTAACCAGATTGTCCAGGTTTTCCAACAACAACCACAACCCAAACCGCTCGTTGGTAGGCTTTATTCTGTTCCCCATAAGTTGGGGGACACTAAACACTTTAGAGAGAGACATTTTCACACTTTCAACTACCACGAAGCACTGATCAAATGCATTTGTAGCGTCTCTTATATATACCATTAATCAATTCTATTTTTAGATTATGACGTAACTGACAACGCTTGTCGGCAGAAAGCAGTACACATATAAATACAAAATCTCTCGAACATTGCCGGAGACTGCCCAAGGTTAACGATTGGAACTCAAACAAGATTTAACTTGTCACATGACGTAACAAAAAGTTAAATGATTTAATTGCATGGGAATGTTGCTTTACCTAAAATGTAATACTATGCAAGTGTTTAACATTTTACAATCAGCTTGTGTATTGGCTTTTTTGTTGGCTTTTTTGTTGGCTTTTGTTGGCTTTTGTTGGCTTGTGTTGGCTTTTTTGTTGGCTTTTGTTGGCTTTTGTATTAGCTCTCTCATATTTGCTCTTGCTTGTGGGGGGCTTATTATTTGGTCTTGGAAAGTATGTCAGTCCTTTTTTATGGCTGCAAAATGCTTACAGCCATGTTTGTAAGCAGCAACAACAACAACACCACACAAAATTCCCCCCCCCCCCAAAAAAAAAAAACCAAAGTACTCTAAGCTTTATCAATGACTCTCAACTCTTACACTTACCTCTATCCCATGCCTAGTCAAAAAATTAGTGTATTTTTCAAATTTTTCTATAAATATTTGGAAAGTAGGCTATGTCATTAATCTAAAAATCCTGAAAAGACATATGTTAACTCCAACACCTACCTCTATACCACTCTCAGTCCAAAAATAGACCAAATATTTATAGAAAAATTTGAAAAATACACTAATTTTTTGACTAGGCATGGGATAGAGGTAAGCGTAAGAGTTGAGAGTCATTGATAAAGCTTAGAGTACTTTGGTTTTTTTTTTGGGGGGGGGGGGGGGGGAATTTTGTGTGTTGTTGTTGTTGTTTCTGCTTACAAACATGGCTGTAAGCATTTTGCAGCCATAAAAAAGGACTGACATACTTTCCAAGACCAAATAATAAGCCCCCCCACAAGCAAGAGCAAATATGAGAGAGCTCATACAAAAGCCAACAAAAGCCAACAAAAAAGCCAACACAAGCCAACAAAAGCCAACAAAAGCCAACAAAAAAGCCAACAAAAAAGCCAATACACAAGCTGATTGTAAAATGTTAAACACTTGCATAGTATTACATTTTAGGTAAAGCAACATTCCCATGCAATTAAATCATTTAACTTTTTGTTACGTCATGTGACAAGTTAAATCTTGTTTGAGTTCCAATCGTTAACCTTGGGCAGTCTCCGGCAATGTTCGAGAGATTTTGTATTTATATGTGTACTGCTTTCTGCCGACAAGCGTTGTCAGTTACGTCATAATCTAAAAATAGAATTGATTAATGGTATATATAAGAGACGCTACAAATGCATTTGATCAGTGCTTCGTGGTAGTTGAAAGTGTGAAAATGTCTCTCTCTAAAGTGTTTAGTGTCCCCCAACTTATGGGGAACAGAATAAAGCCTACCAACGAGCGGTTTGGGTTGTGGTTGTTGTTGGAAAACCTGGACAATCTGGTTACAGACATTGGTAATATAAACTACACAGAAAACGAGACGCTCCTAAGTGATAAAAATGTTAATCTACTTACACCGATTACGGAGCCGTTTTGTGATAACATTATGGTGGTTAGGATATGTGATCAAGTGGACTGCCAAGAACAATTGGAAAATAGTAAGTCTGTGCTGCTAAAGAAAGAGGTGTGTGGTGCTTTCAACCTCTATTTACGTGGTAAATTCTCCAAGTTCATCTCTGCTAAACATGGTGTTAAGGCAAAGCTACAATTTCCTCTACTCAATAACGAGTGTGCAATGGCACGGGGACTCAGGACACAGCTTGGGGAGAAAGGAATGGTTAACATTATGGAAAAGTATAAAAATCCTGTGGCTATACCATACAAAGTGGAGCTAGCTGATGTTAAATTAGATGTTCTGTTAGCCGAACTTCCAGAGATATTGCAACAGCTTCGTGCTGAGGAGTTTTATCTTATGGATTTGAACATAACCCAAGATTTGGCTGGTGTTTTTAACAAGGCAGAGATGTGTGATTATCTAACATCGAATCACAACTTTTGTGTGCAAGGAGAGTATCAAGAAAAGTGTAATGTGATTGTGAACAATGATAAAACGGTTGGTATAGACTGTTTAACATGGATGAGCTCTAATTCTAGAATAAAGATATATAACAAATTTATATGTCAAATTACAAGTCCTGGTGTAAACAAAGTCATTGGAAACCATATTATAGACTTTATCCGATGTCCAGACTCCCGTCTAAGGGAAACGTTTACGTCTTACTTAGCTAAAGATCATGGTATTACAAGACTAGAGGCAACAATTTACAACTACAAAATGGATGGTGTATTTGACCCACTCGAAGATTGTGTTAGTGTATTAAACGCCAACAAACATTACTTAAAAGAAGCGCCCCTGCACTCGGTGCCGATCGCGTCCATGTGGACCAAACTATCGGATAACCTACGAAATAGTTGCTGTGTGGTGTTTAACAAAGTTTTGCAATTTGTGTATTGGGGTAATAAAAATACTCGGAAATTGACTGGTGTGCAAATCGAACTGCGCGATGGACAAGATCGGGAAAAGATGATAAACTATGCTCTCTCTGCCTATAGTTTTAATTACTTACCTGTAAACTTTGTAGAAATTGTTAACGATGATTCTGGAAACAACAATGTTCGCATTATACAGAAATGCTATCTTAAAGCTGGGGAAACATTCTTTTCCCAATCCAGGACATTGTTTTCCACAATTCCCGCAAACATAAACATTAGCGAATTAGGATTGACTCCTACAAATAATATTCCTCCCCAGGTGTTGAGAAAAAAGAACCAATAAATCTAACAGACTTAAACCATACCCTCTTAAGGAAATTACCCCATTGAGTACAGTTAATGTGCTATGTGTAAGGAAACGAAAATTGGAGTTAGAGGAAATTGAGATAAAAAAAAAGGAAAGTAGAGTATGTTGCAGAGACTACTGCCCTAAAGGAAGAGTACGAAGCAGTGTTGCAGAAAGAACAGACGATTGTGGATGCAAGAAACAGGTTTACAGTTTACTTTAAACAAAGTCCCTGGCAAAATCTAGATGTGAGTGGGAAATACAAACTCTCAGCATTTACTGTTAATTACAAAGGAACTTATCCACGCGTTGGAGTGCTTGTAGAAAGTGAAAAATGTAAACATGTGTGCTACTTAAGAGGATATTTAAAATCTATGTTTTTAAAGAGTCATGGTAATTTAGACTTGCTTAAAAAGGATGGATTTATTGTAACTCGATGTGGTGGATTGGACATTGTACATTTGGAAACTGAAAAACCGTTTGCAGCATTCAACACCAATGGAATTACTACATTTAATGGTAACTCGTTTGCTAAAATCGAGAATTTTAAGTTGTTCACAAGCATTCAAACAGACTATAGAGTAGAGTCGACATCGTATACGCAAGGTGACGTTGATCTGCTTAATAACATCACTATGCAGGAAATCAAAGGCCAAATAAAAATCCGAAAGTGCTCCCGGTTAGAAAGTTTGGAAAAAGGAACAGAACTAATTATTAAGGGAATAAAACCAATAGTATATAGACATAAAGTTAGATATGTGTTGGAAATGGAGAATATTGACTCTTTGTTTATATCCAATTAATGGCTGGAAAAGGAACTAGAAGATTCGGATACAGATTTGAATTATCGGATCAAAATTAAGCTGGATGCTCTTAAAACTACACCAAGCAAAAATAAGGAAAGAGTTGTGTTCTGTGTGTAATTATGCATGACAAATCAAGAATTTGAGCTGCCCTGTTCGTATTAAACAAATGGATACAAAAGGGACCTAAGAGATTTAAGCAAAAATTTAAGTTAAAATGTAGAAAAATGAAAATGAATGTTATTAAAATAAAGAAAAGAGTGTATTATATGTAAAAATTGTAGATATATGTAATTAATAAAACTATTGCATGGGTACCGCTTGTGTTTCTTGTTACCCGCCTGACACTCTTAATCCAATCGTTAACTTTCGGCAGTCTTCGGCAATGCTCGGTGAGCGTGGCCTTGAAAAGTAGTTGAAACTAGTGTAGTTGAAAGTATAGTATGACCCGTTTCTTACCTATATGAGCAACGACTCCAATAATAAAGAACCAATAGATAAATGATTCCTGCATAGTTATTGGTCTATAGATTTTTAAACTTAAGTGAGGATTGGGAACGAGACAGTCATAGCCTTAAGTTAAGAATCATCCATGCATTTGCCTTAAATAAAAGTGGTAAAACCATGAAACAATATGAGTGAGGTAGAAATGAGTTTATCACGTCTCAGCTTTCTTCACAAGGTTGGTAGTTACTCCCTGCTCAAGCTAATTTAAGCTACATCTAAGACAATCTGTTTAGCATATTCGAACCTTGAACTACACTGCAGTTCTTAGCCTCAACCTTTCTTGCCATAATTATGTTTCCTATTTCCATAACAAATTAAAATCCTAGGAGTGAAAGCTAAATCCCTCAAGGTCAAAGTCTACCATGCTAACCAATTAGCCACAGGGTCACATTTTAGGGCTTATCCGATATTGTGACTATTTATTAAAACCCATGTACATAATGTTTCTGGAATATGCGTGATTACCTATGTCAATGTAGCGGTATCGGTGGTGTAGTTAATAGCTGTGCTCAAGATAACGGGTTCAAACCCTGACAAAGTCGTGGGATTTTTAAAAGCGCTAATTCCTTTAGTATGCATTCCTTCGGAGGGGCGGGGAATAAAGCCTGCCGTCCCATGTCATACATTTGTTCCACGTAAAAGAACCTAGCACTGCAATTGGCAGTGTGTAGTAAAATTTATAGGCGATATTGGTTAATTAGTAACGCTCTATTAAGTTCCAACGTTCGCCACTTGGAGTTAGTGACAGTAGCATTTGGTAACTAAAGTTGGACCTAACTGAAATTGAACTTGTTGGGAGACCTCGGGCGTTAAATCAAAAATGCCCAGCTATGGCCATTGGCTGCAATTCATAATATATCCTCTTTGCATCGTCCATCACTAGTTATTTTGCTTTCTAAGTAGTAAAAAGTATCCTACTTCCATTAGCTTTTCACCTGTCAATTCGAAGTACTGTACATATGCATTTCATTTGAGGGGTTTAGACATCGTGGTGTATAGGATTTGTGTGATAGCATGTGTTATTGTGATGACTGCAGTAGTGTGTGTATTAGTAATTGGATGAGGATTGGAAAGGATGCAGGCGGACACTTAAATTAAGAATCATCCCGGTATTCACCTGAAGTACAAGTGGGAAACCAAGGAAAACCTCCTCTCAGTTTTTCCTTACAAAGCCTAATGTAGACCAAGATTAAATTTCTTGGCAGAGCCGGAAATCAAACTCAGGCCTCCAAGGTGACGACCTAGAATGCTAGCCACTACACAACGAGGTCGTCTCTTATGATAGTCTACTTTGTACAGTCTCATGTTACGACGTTGTTGTTGTTGTTGTTATGAAGGGCTTAGACATCGTGGTCTTTTATACCCCTGTACTTGGGTGTATGCAAAATGTATGCGATAATCTGTGTTATTGTGGTGTCTGTAGGATTGTGTGTATTAGTTATTCATGTAAGGATTGGGAAGGAGGCTGCCCCGGCATTAATTTAGGAACCATTCCGACATTTGCTTGGAGTAGAAGTGGGAAACCACAAAATCCATTTTTTAAGACAACCAAGGTTAAATTCTGTATTCAAAATTCATATAAAAGTTTCACTAACAGTCAAGAGCCAAGCCTTCAGCCTCGGAGATTACACGCAATGTAAGCTATCAAATTTCTGCGAACTTGCACCTACCAAGCTCCCACAGTACGCTGGAGAGAACAGTCGCCTTTCAACTCACATAGTGTTCGCTTGCAAATGAATTGTTTAAACTTGTAACAAAATTCAATCAAAACTTGTAACAAAATTCAATCATCAATCACGCGTTATAGCATGTATGTGTGGTAAGACATCATAGTCATCAGCCCCGTGTAGTTGAGAGTGTATCATTCACGTTAGTGGGTTGAGACACCATGGTCATCAGCCTCGTGTAGTTGAGAGTGTATCATTCACGTTAGTGGGGTGAGACACCATGGTCATCAGCTCAGTATAGTTGAGAGTGTATCTTTCACGTCAGTGTGTTGAAACACCATGGTCATCAGACCCGTGTAGTTGAGAGTGTATCATTCACGATAAGTGGTTGAGACACCATGATCATCAGTCCCTTGTAGTTGAATAGGAAATAAATAGTGACATATAGTTCATGAGTAGCGTGTGGTTAGAAATGTTAAAACATCGTAACAAGATTATCAACAAAAGATATGCATTACTGAGGTAAGTAACTTAATTCCAAATTCTATATTGATGTTTTCATCTTCAGTCTTTTGACTGATTGATGAGCTAATCATTTCATCCCTATATACTGTAGCTACAATACCCTACTTCCAAGGCAATCTGTTTAACATATTCTAAACATGGTCTACCCCTACAGTTCTTGCCCTTGACCCCTTCCTTCCATAACTAAGCTTGCTATTCCTGGGTGCCTTAGTATGTGTCCTACCAACCTATCTCTTCTCTTCATTAACAGTCACCAGAAACACCTCTTCTCTCTCACTAGTCTTAATACCTCTTGGTTTGTAACCCTATGAACTTGAGTGTATGAAAGAGCTGTCTGATAACCTGTGTCACTGTAATGTCTGTACTACTGTATGTATTTGTAATAGAGGTAGGTATTGGGTAGGAAGCAGCTGTAGCCTTAAGTTAGGTACCATCCCGGCATTTCCTTAAGAGTGTAAGAGAGGAAACCCACAGAAAAACACTCTTAGAATGAGTGAGGTAGGAATTGAACCCGTCTCTTCTCAGTTTTGTCTCACAAGGCTGAGTGTACCCCGTTCTTTTAGGAGTTTTGTGATTTCGTAGTCATGTATCCCTGTGAACTTGGGTGTATGTAAAAGCTGTCTGATAACCTGTGTCACTGTGATGTCTGTACTACTGTATGCATTTGTAATAGAGGTAGGTATTGGGTAGGAAGCAGCTGTAGCCTTAAGTTAGGTACCATGCCGGCATTTGCTTAAGAGGGTAAGAGTGGAAAACCACAGAAAACCACTCTTAGAATGAGTGAGGTAGGAATTGAACCCGTCTCTTCTCAGTTTTGCCTCACAAGGCTGAGTGTACCCCGTTCTTTTAGGAGTTTTGTGATTTCATAGTCATGTAGCCCCGCGTACTTGGTTGAGTGTTGAATTTGTCTAATAACCTGTGTAACAGCAATGGCTGTATTAGTGTGTGTATTTGTAATTCAAATGAGGATTGGGAAAGAGACGGCCGTGGTCTTAATTTAGGAACTATCCAAGCATTTGCATGGATTAAAAGTGGGAAACCACAGAAAACAACTTCCAAAATGGTTGAGGTAGGAATCAAAACCCAGCTCCTGTCAGTTTTGCCTCACAAGGGTGAGTGTACTCCGTTCCAGTTCTGAGACCAGAATTACATTTCTTGGCTGAGCAGAGAATCAAATTCAGGCTTAAGCAGTGACATGCAAGAATGCTAGCCACTACACCACAAGAAAGACATGTAGTTGTTGTTGTTGTTGTTTCATTTGAGAGGGCTTTGACATTGTGATTATTCTGTTCCCATGTACTTGGATCAGTGTGGAATAGGTCTGATAACCTGTGTCATTGTGCTGGTTGTATTAGTGTGTGTATTTGTAATTCAGATGAGGATTGGGAAAGAGGTGGCCGTGGTCTTAATTTAGGAACTATCCAAGCATTTGCATGGAGTAAAAGTGGGAAACCACAGAAAACTACTTCCAAAATGGTTGAGGTAGGAATCCAAACCCAGCTCCTGTCAGTTTTGCCTCACAAGGGTGAGTGTACCCCGTTCCAATTCTGAGACCAGAATTACATTTCTTGGCTGAGCAGAGAATCAAATTCAGGCTTAAGCAGTGACATGCAAGAATGCTAGCCACTACACCACAAGGAAGACATGTAGTTGTTGTTGTTGTTGTTTCATTTGAGAGGGCTTTGACATCGTGATTATTCTGTTCCCATGTACTTGGATCAGTGTGGAATAGGTCTGATAACCTGTGTCATTGTGCTGGTTGTATTAGTGTGTGTATTTGTAATTCAGATGAGGATTGGGAAAGAGGTGGCCGTGGTCTTAATTTAGGACCTATCCAAGCATTTGCATGGAGTAAAAGTGGGAAACCACAGAAAACTACTTCCAAAATGGTTGAGGTAGGAATCCAAACCCAGCTCCTGTCAGTTTTGCCTCACAAGGCTGAGTGTACCCCGTTCCAATTCTGAGACCAGAATTACATTTCTTGGCTGAGCAGAGAATCAAATTCAGGCTTAAGCAGTGACATGCAAGAATGCTAGCCACTACACCACAAGGAAGACATGTAGTTGTTGTTGTTGTTGTTTCATTTGAGAGGGCTTTGACATCGTGATTATTCTGTTCCCATGTACTTGGATCAGTGTGGAATAGGTCTGATAACCTGTGTCATTGTGCTGGTTGTATTAGTGTGTGTATTTGTAATTCAGATGAGGATTGGGAAAGAGGTGGCCGTGGTCTTAATTTAGGACCTATCCAAGCATTTGCATGGAGTAAAAGTGGGAAACCACAGAAAACTACTTCCAAAATGGTTGAGGTAGGAATCCAAACCCAGCTCCTGTCAGTTTTGCCTCACAAGGCTGAGTGTACCCCGTTCCAATTCTGAGACCAGAATTACATTTCTTGGCTGAGCAGTGAATCAAATTCAGGCTTAAGCGGTGACATCCAAGAATGCTAACCACTACATCACAACGTAGACAATATAAGGCTGGTCTTGATTGTACTTGATCAATCAATAATAATAATAATAAAATATTAATAATAATATTATATATTCCATTTAGCAACTACACGGCCGACCTCTCCCTGTGACGTCATCCACGGTCTCAGGGCGCGGCGGCCATCTTGCCCATTAGCCACTGCGCCAGCTATGACTGACCCCTCCATAAGAATAACATAGGCCAGTTGCGCGCGGCGGCCATCTTGCCCATCAGCCACTGTGCCAGCTATGACTGACCCCTCCATAAGAATAACATAGGCCAGTTGCGCGCGGCGGCCATCTTGCCCATTAGCCACTGTGCCAGAACCGCTCTTTTATTCCTACTGCTATGGACAAGGAAATGCCCGGCTTCCACAGTGAGTGGCAAGTTAAGAATAACACAGTTGTATGAAGATTAGATAGCTCACAGGTTCTTCCCCGTTGATGTAACACACAATACAAATGCAATAAACTGAAAGATCTAGCATACTGATTTTTTAAAATTTAAATATTATGTCTTTTTATGTGCTAATAAGTGAAAAGCAGGACTTTATGTATTTATAGAAAAAATGCTTAAACTATTTATTTACATTAAAAAATATTTGTTTACCTAAAAATCCTAGCCCTAGTTATTACTATCTTTCATACGTTGTCATATACATGTCTCCCTCTCATCCTTTACGTGGAGCATGAGGACAGTGTGCAATTATTAGTTGGCTCAACCCAGGATGCCCTGAGATCAGAACCTCGTGGTCACACTGCTCTCATGTGATCGCCAGTCCATCCCTGGTGGACAGACGGGCACACTATATAACGCCACTTGATACCATGTGTACGGTTCCGAATGTCGTCGAGCATTTGCTTTTGATAATTTTGAAAGGAATAGGTCTGTAATGGTTGTGCCACTCAAAAGAGTACATACATCCTTAGGTTTATGAAAGCTGTAGTTGGCTGGAATCAGGAGACGATCAGCCATTTCTGTACGTTGGGTATCACCTATCTGTCGAAAGTGAAAATTCGCTAACATTCACTATTCAACTTGCCAAGAAGAATGATCTTGGTAAATCGAATTTTTAATGTGTAACATCTTTCCGCTCGGTTGCTGGATAGTTTTGTGGGAGTGATTTTGAAAATTGGGGACGGAAGTGAATCGGGCGGAAGTGGATCGAACTGAAGTGGATCGGACGGAAGTGAAGACGCACTGCCAGAAAAATGGGACGGAAGTGAATCGGGTGGAAGTGGATCGAACGGAAGTGGATCGGACGGAAGTGGAGACGGACTGACAGCTGGCTGTACAATTGAAAATGTGTGTATTGGAAACAAGGCAGTGTGTGCTCTGTAGCGCGAGAATGTTATGGCAATACAGTAGGCAGTGCATTTAGCAGGCACTGGTTTGACGAGCACAGTGGCAAATGTTTCACCGACTTTCATTTGTCATTGAGCAGTTTATGAAGCTTCACGTTCAAGGTGGAATATCACATGGGGTAGGACAAAGACGACAAATGACATTTAAGTAGGCGGCATTATTGTCAAGCTGTGGGTGAGTAGTCAAATATTAAATGCATAACAGAATGTTGTTATATGAGTGGAATAAAAGCTGTATTTTCATCATATGTGAGACTAGGTGATTTCATGATTGTAGGAAGCCATGTTTTGATTGTTTACGACGAACTGTATGAGAGCCTTGAGAATAATGAATGTTATAGTTACTGAGGAATGTGCTCACAGTATTTGAGAGTACTGTCGAAGTTGTGTGTCACTTTGTTATTATGAATTATTAATGTAAAAAGAAGGATGTAAGCTTGTAGTTTTGCGTGTCCGTTAATCTCACGATCATGATCCACGGTACCTCCCTTTTACGTGGAATGCGAACCACAGGACATGGCATTTCAATCCGAATATCTCACATGTATTGACCGGGAATCAAACCCGGTGTACCTTGGTGAGAGACTAACAGCTTGACCTCTGCGCCACAAATGTGACAGTAGCATATCTCCAATTCAATCTATACATTCATCATAGTACCAGTATGAAAATGGAGTGTAAATTAACATTTTAAGGATCTCCAAGCTGTGTAGTATACGAGTAGCATAACATGTCAGATGTTACACATCATATGCGACTACTGTAAGGCTCGTCTCTTTTTTTTTACTGGATGTGACTACAGACTAACACGAGGAGAAAATCGTTCAGTATCGTTTGCGGGATATGCTTGCAGTGCATTAGTACCATAGTGGGTGCAAGCAGATAAATATGGACTTTCCTGACAACACGCGTTAGTTGGGCTGCATAAAATAATATTGTTAGGGGTGGCTGATTCACCTGATTCAGCTGATTTGTAAGATTGTACATAAGTGGCATAGGCTAGAAATATCCACCAAACTTAATTTAAGCCTAAATGAACACGATCTGACGTTGTTTACCTGAAAAACGATATATGTCATATAGTATTATAATCCCCACTCCTACGTACACCCACCCCTACCCCCATTTGTTCGAGAAGTTTGTTAAGGCAGGACGTATCTAAAAATGAGTAAAAGTAGTAATTTTTTTTATTCGCCCATAATATACTTACCTTACGGTATCAAGATTGTAATTCTAAAATATTACAGCTCAATACCATCTGTAAATGTGAGAAAAATTAGTATATGTAACTGCTTGTATACTGCCACACCCGCTTCTGTAGGAAGAATGTGAGGATAATCTGACATCATCAGATGATGAAATTGGAAACAAAGGCTCATCAAAGGAGAAATTCAATGAGGAAACAGCTGGAGGAATAAGATAAATCAGAAGAAAATGGATAAGGTCTGCACTGATTCATTAGTTGAGCGGCAATACAATATAAACAAACTCAAATCTTTGATTCAATTTTTCCATAACATACATTTTTGTAAGTTTATTGTACCATTTCTCCTAAATCATTAAAGATACAGTGATGAAACTTGGTATCCTGCTGTAAACCATTATAACTTCCTGGAACGTTTAATTTTTTCAAGAACATATTTTGGATTTTAAGGGGTAACGTGTAATTTTCTTTTAAATTAAGTCCATCAGATTTTGAAGTGCTGTTAAAAATAAAGTAAATAAGATATCAAAATTTTGTTACTCAGATATCTTTAACCTGGTCTGTAGATATCACATTTTGTAACTTACAATGTGATGGTTTTGTAGAAAGGGTACATGTTTCATAAAATTCAAATATTCCTAGCTGAAGAACCATTTGAATTATCACCACGAACATCAACACTGATAATGATGTGTGTAAAATTATATAACATTATATTTAAAACTCTGGGAGTTACAACACTTCTTTTACTGGAGTGCAATTTTGCGTACGTCCTCCCTTAATAAATACAAGGTTGCTGGTTTCCCGGATGCATCCTTCCTGGGATCCTTTCGCGGACTTGGGACGGATCTACGGGAGGCTGGAGCCGATTCGTGTGTGTCGCAGGGTCGTGGACGGGCACAGTATATACAGTAAATTCATGTAAATTTTTCCAGTTGCTGGGGTATTGAAATAAGTGTTATTTCCCGCCCAATCTAATTGAGCTCAATTCATGTTGACCGACTAAAAAGCTTTTCTGTTAATAGATTTCTTATGTAACACTGTAATTGTTGTCTAGCTCGTCAATGATTAGAGGGAGAAAAATACTCACCTCCACTGTCTAGGCTGAACAAGTTTCCCTACACCCTCCTGCAAGAAGGACGCTGGTTGTTGGTGATAACACCTTTCTGGAGAATCACGAACCACTTGATCAGGATCTTCCTTAGTGAACTAAAGACGTGATAGTCGCATGAAAAGAGACTTTGGCTGTATAATGCGGGTTTGGTTCGTTTCTAGGCGTTTGAGCAACTCTTCGACATTAGAAATATACGTTCTTGATACTGGATCCTGATTAAGCTTTTTTGAAATCCACCTTAGCACTATGAATTACTTGAACGAACAGGGATGACGATGGATGGTGGAGTGATCCATACAAATCCAAAAATTAACATAAGCAAGGGCATCTGTGTGAGAAAACTCGCATGTGCGCAAACCACACGCCCAGCTTTACTGTTATGAAGGCTGGATGCGACACAATTCTGACAGTGGCTAATGTCTTGTTTATTTGGTTAAACAAACTATTGAAACAAACAAATATATTTCCGTTGACTTTTAAAGAAATACAAGGCTGTTCCTGTACAATTGATACGATTTGGAAGATTTTGGCACAACCCGCAGCTTCAAACTCCCTCTTTTTAAATTCATTTTAAATGATTATATCGACTTCGCTGGGGTCAGGCGTTACGTTACGGTGACGGGACGAAATGTACCGAGAATACACAGAGGTGTGTGACGTCATAGTACTGATTGAGCTTCCTCCTTTCCCCGCGCGCTTCGGTGAGCGTGACGTCATCCAGCCAGCTACCTCCTTTGACCTTGGTTTGCACTTGCTTTTTATTTTTTATGTTTTTTATATGTTTTTGCTAACGGACTTTGAGTTCACGCAGCATTTGTAGCGTTTGTAGTATTTAAAATGATATTAAGTCTAGTCTTTCAGACTGACTATCAGTGTTTTAATAGCTTGAGATTCGTGAAACAGCGTCTTTATGATAATACCATTGAAAACAATTCTCAACTGTGAAATGGTTTGTAGGACCAAGGACATCTTTAGCTATTGTAATACGCCCCTTAAGAGTATGTGCCTCTAGCATCGAGCATTTCCTAGAAGGCTGCTTTTAAATGGTAGACCTTTCGAAGTGAAATGCCATGTCCTGTGGTTCGGATTCCACGTAAAACGGAGGTCCCGTGGCTCATGATCTACAGATTAACGGTCACGTTAAACTACAAGCTTCCTTCCTTTTTAAATGGTGGACCTTGCTGTCACATTTCAAATTCGTTAATATGTTCAGCAAATGTGTTGTGACATCTTTTAGTGCTGCGGGAAGAATACTTTTAGCGATTGTAACGTGTAGGCAAGAATAATTTTATATTCTACCAGGCAGCTTAGCCGTGCTCGTTAAATCTTGCACCATGGCCACAAGGTCAGCTGCTGCAAATATAGAGATTGGAGTTTTGAATCCCGGCGCTGACAGCGGGTATCCTACGCGTGTGTTTTCCCCGCGATTTTCCACACTCACCCTAGGGAATTGCCAGGATAGTACCTTACTTCAAGTCCCGGGTCACCTACTTCATCCCCGTCCCTAATACAGTTACAAACACTAGGCTACTCCAAGTTATCAGATAAGTTCAACACACACCCAAGTACGCAGGACTGGTGCCCCATGCTCCGAAGATGAATTACAATAAAATAACAAGGAATTTTATTGGAATATTAGAAGCCATTTTTCAGTGTTGCATCGCTTTTCAGTCGGTCAACACGAGTATGTCCAGTAAGGTTTAATTTAAAGTTTATTTCACGCAATAGGATTAAATTGTTCTTGTTAGTTCATTTAGAGGCCTTGCCACATCGTGGTCATTTATCCCCGTGCACCTGGGTGTGGGTAGAATTAGTCTGGTAACCTGTGTTATTGTGATGTCTGTAGCAGTGTGTCTATTTGTATTTAAATAATAGTTATTTGTTTTACGTCCCTTTCGTCTACTGATGCATTTACAGACGCCAGGGTGCCAAAATTTTGCCCCGAAGGAGATCGTTAACGTGCAAATAAATCTACTGACACGGCCCCCTCACATTTGCGCACCCTAAAATGCCAACTGACTGCGCAAGGATCGATCCTGAAATCTTGGGAACAGCAAGTGAGAACGTTACCGCTGCACTACGCAGCCAGTCGTATTTGTAATCCAGGGGGATATTGGAAAGGAGGTGGCTGTGGCCTTAAGTTAGGTACTATCGCGGCATTTGCCTGGAGTAGAAGTGGGAAACCACGGAAAACCACTTCCGGAATGGCTGAGATGGGGGGAATCGAAAACGCTTCTCCTCAGTGTTGCCTCACGAGGCTGAGTGGATCTCGTTCCAGTCCTCACATCAGAATTAAATTTCTTGGCAGAGCCCGGAATCAAACCCGGTGCTCTGTGGTGACAGTAATTAATTGTAACTGCCCGCCCAATCTCTAGGGTCACACTCATGTTGACTGGCTGAAGAGCTTCTATTAATACGATGTACAAGAACGTAACGATTATTAAAGAAATGCTTGCAGTAGATTACAATTAAAGTCTGTCTGTTAGGTAGTCAGCCCGATGGCAGGTTGGATCCCCAAAAAGTACCGCCGTTAAGTTATGTGGGTAGATACCCGTAAAAACCCAAGGCAGCGCTATATTGAGGCGTACTACGCAAGATGAGGAGTGAGGTAGTTTGCCATTGCATTCCTCAGTGAGTCAGAACAGTAGTACTAACCCTACGTTACACAGCATCCACAGGTACTGACTGTGCCCTGAATGTCATTACTAAGCACCACCCATACCTCAGTAGCATCCATATAATCACAGCCATGAGTGAGACTGAGACACCAGTGAAAAGCCACATTTTACTCTAGCCTGTGCCAACAGACAAATGCAAATATACTGCATTCATCAAGGGATGGCAAACAATATTAAAGTAACTTATTAAAAAAACACCGATTGTAAGTAGGATATGCTGATGGAGTAATCAACACAGAAGTTTTCGTTGTGTTAAAGGGCAAGATGTAACTGTCAATTCTGCCCATTATAAGGTCCCTAACTTCTGGCACACATTACAGCAAATGTACTCTTAAGTCTGTTCGCAGAGTCGAGATAGTGGAAGTAAACACAGCTGTACACGTGATTGCAGGGCTGCCCGCAAGGAGTGCATAGTGCTCGATTGAACGTACGCCAATTTCAGTGCTGTGTATAGCCTACATGTGAAGCGGGCTGACTTATCGGTTACATGCTACAGCGTGGTTTATTTATTGTTCGTTTATGTATTTATTTAATGAATTAATAAGATCTTAACTGCTTATGACAGGCAACAGTATACAGTGCAGCACAGCACTAAGTGCAGCACGTCTTGTCTATCCTAGGGCTACGGCATGACTAATGATCTCGGACCTTTTTGGCTACCCCTGTCCGGCAGAGCAGATGACGTGAACTGGGCGTGTTTCCCTGTCCGGGTAGCCAGGGGCACTGTCTCAACTCGGCGAATAGACTTTAGTTACAGACTCAAAAATTTCTGAGGTTGTTCTGCATGTTTACATGCTCAGTAATAGGAAGCATAAAACTCTTGAAAGAAACAATACATATCGGGTGAGCAGACTGCCTCTTATTATATTGTTTTATTCAGCCCAAGTAGCGTTGTTACTGTATCAGGAAGGTCGATATTTCTTTGCTTGCATCCCGTGTGGTACTAATGCACGGGTGGTGTTACGGCTGTGAGTTTGTTTCGACGCCTCGCCGCGTGAGTCACAGCCGCCTCCCGGCTATACTCTGCCTCTGTGTGTTACCTGCGCCTTACGCAACAGGGCTACTAGGACAAAAGGGATGGTCCAGAAGATTCGCGACCCAGCTAGTGATGCAAATCTCGAGAAGCCGTGAATCCTGGAGGGTCTAGAAGCATTCATTGAGACACCAGCCTGCTATATAAGAGCGACCTAGCCAGCGAGGGGGACAGTGTTTTTGAGCTAGTGCGTGATTTTACCTGAGCGACAGTAGTGTGGTGACGTGACTTGCGAAACCCAAGTGAGACTATTGCATGCAGTGAAGTGCTGTGGTGAATTGCAAAACGCCGTGGGCTGTTCCCTAGCCAGCGGACTGCGGAGCCGTGTGTAGCAGACTCGTAAGTAGCCTAACGGTAGTTTGTGTACTCAAGGGAGTATACAGGTATTTCGGTGAGTGACAGACTGGCTAGACACAGGTCAGCCTAATTAGTGAACGGACAGCTGCTCGAGAAAGTGAAAGGGAAGGGTTCCCAGTCAGAGAGGAACTAGAGTGAGATACTAATTGCTTGTGTCTGTTTATTGTGCGGTGTACTGTAACTTGCTAAGACCTGCAATAAAATTACTATTTCTTTAAAAGGACCACTGTTTTGTGCTTCTACCCACCGTAATCCAGTTAACGAAAGTGCCACAAGGGGTGGCACGATACAAAGGGAAAATTAATAGTGTTCAGTATCGTTTGCGGGATATGCATGCAGTGCATTAGTACCGTACGGGAGACAGGCAGAGAAATATCGACCTTCCTGACAACCCGTGATAGTTAGGCTGCATAAAACAATATTATTAAAGGCAGCTGATTCACCCGGTATATCAAAACAAAATACGATCTACAGTGAGTCCGGGAATGTTCTCCGCAGCGCCTACATGCGCCTGCGAGAGCTAGCTACAGCAGTTACGTTGGTAGCACGGCTGCCGCTTGCATCGTAACAAATAAACAGTAAACTTTGTACTCACCACAGCCATTCATAACAGATGCTGGAACCATTCACAGTACATCACTCTTTTTCCGTAATCAGTTTGTTTTAATTCATGAACCACGGTAACTTTATAAGGGAACAACTGAAGCTTGTCTCTTACAGCTTTATGTGCTGTCGACTTAGAGATTCCTGTTTGTTGAGCTAATTTTCGTGTTGATTTACTTGGACTACGCAGCATTATATCGGAGATTTCATCAAGTTTTTCGTCCGTTAAAAGCGTAGGCCAGCCTGTTCCCAGTACATCGTGAACTGAGCCAGTCACACGAAATTTACTTATCAAATCCCGAATGGTATCACGGTTTGGACACTTTGAATTTGGAAACCGCGCCTGAAACCTTAATTTTACATTTTCTGTAAACCGATCGCCTTCGCGAAAAACGTATTCCACCAAAAAACTCTCTCTTCAGTAGTAAACATTACCGCCTGTATACTGTTGCACTAATCTATCTGAACGCTCGCTGACTGTAATACACACTGAAGACATGCAGGCTCGCGCGCTTATCGCGATACACACCGTCAGCCCACACGGGGGGAGTCCCACTTTCAAGGACACAGTGCAGTGCAGCCAACTAAACTCATGACTCAACCATTCGTAGCTGCACGTACCCACTGCGGAGAACATTCTCAGGCGCCCTGTATTACCACAGGAAACAAAATGGTTCCTATAATTACTCTTGGAGACACCAGTAACACCAGAAACACCAGTGTCTGGTGCTGCCGTCTGAGGGTGCTGGGTGAACTACCCTTAGTCCAGGGAGCAGCACCGGACAAATAGTAACACCAGTTTGTGCACCGAAATACCAAAAAGTGTGGAAATGAGAAATATTGTTTTAATGTTTAACTAATGATTGTGTAATCTTAAAGTATTTCAGCTCCGTAATCTTCAATCTCTTCATCATCCCCCTGTTTCCTCTCATATCCCTTCACATGTCTAGCCTTCATTACCATTTGTTGAACCACCAGGACAATCTTATAGATACGAAACTGGTCCAAACCCTTCAGAATGCTGGTTGTGGTCAATTCGGTTTTTATGCCTATAGGAAATATTTGCCACTGCAAGGCTATCAGTTCCCTTTGAAGTGACAACTATGAGCAGGTAACACTTATTTGATTTTGAACACATTGAAAGAAGGATCATTACAGTAGTGTGCCTTCAGAAGTACAGATGACTGCAGTGCCATCCGTGAATGTGAATGTGTTCAAACTATGGAACGCATAACCTTAGCTTCACTGAAGCAAGATAATATAACCAAGAAACCGTTAGTTATACAAGAGGAACTTCCTGACGCGTATCAGACGTCTCTGACAAAGAGGAAAATAAGTTAAATCTTCTTGACTAGCACGCTGCTGTATATCTTGCCAAAACATAGAAGTTGCTTTCTGTCGTTGTGAATGTTAACTTTGTCTAATGGTATACTGTACTGATATCTTAGTGTTATACCCACTTTGGGCGCTATGCCAAGGGTATTTTTATATATTTCTTTGAGCGTTTGTTATTTTAGCTTGAAATGAACATGGAGAGTATGTATGTCTACCCCTTATTATTCCAGTTTTCCAACGGGGTCGGGGATGAGATGCGATGGAAGTCTTTGTGGCGATGGTTTTTACGGCCGGATGCCCTTCCTGACGCCAACTTCATGAGAGGAGTTAATGAGAGATGAAATGAATGATGGTGAATGAAACTGGGCAAGGATGTGGAAGGAAGCGGCCGTGGCCTGTCAGAAGGTACCGTACCAGCATTTGCCTGGTGTTGAAAATGGGAAACCACGGAAAACCATTTCAAGGATGGACGACGGTGGGGCTCGAACCCACGCGTCTACCGAGTCAGCAGAGAGCTTGGCCCCATGACCTAATGCTGCGCTTCAGCCAGCGTAGCCACTGCTGTCGGTAAATGAACATGGAGAGTATTTTTGATAAGTTTCATTCATTTTTACAAAGGGAGGAGAAATAAAACTATGTACATAAAGTATGGGCCAACGGCTTGGCCATGTCGAAACACCGGATCCTATGAGAACTCCGCAGTTAAGCAACATTGGGCGTGGTCGGAACTTGGATGGTTTACCGGTTCTAGATACTGCGCGCTGTTGGCCAACATAAGGAGGAGCGGAAAGGCCCTGGCCATCCTACCGCACGTAAACATCGGCTGAGGATTGCTTTTTAGGAGGCTCGGACCTGCCTTCGGGCAGAATACCAATTACCTTTCATAAAGTAGCCTCTGAGGGCAGTATGTATTAATGGTATCCATACGAACAACTACCGGTTAGTTCCAATAACCGGTATTTGTGTAGGCATATGTACTGTATGTGTGTCACATTGATCCTTCTTCCACATCTTAGTATTCTTGACAAAAATAATTTAACTTGTACGTGCTCCATGGATTGTGAAAATAATAAACTACACACATTACATCTAAATTTCGTTTACCTACTTTTCTTTGCAACTGACTTGAAATAGAGTTTTTGGTAGGCGGCTTCCGTGGCGTAGTTGGTTGCATGCTGAGCTTCTATGTCCAAGATTGCGGGTTCAAATCCGGCCGAAGTCGTCGGATTTTTAAGAGCGTTAAAAATCCCTCAGTATGCCTTCCTTCGGAGGTGAAGTAAAGCCGGCGGTCCCATGTCATAGATTTATGGCATGTTAAAGAACCTTCCACTAATTACACCTGTGTGAAGCTAAATTGTATAGGTAAAGAGTGTAAACAACGGTCTTAGGTTCCTACGTTCGTTGCCAGGAGCCGACTGCGGTGGTGTCTGGTAGCTACGTTCTGCACTAGTAGTCGTTGACGGTGGCGTTTGGTGGCAAAAGTAGGAGCTATTTCAAAAATTCAAAAGTCTGCAGTCCTTACTTGAATTAAAAACAGATAACACACACTAATACAGTCATCACAATTAACACCGGTTATCAGACAGATTCTACACACACCCAAAGTACTCGAGGCTACATGACCGCGTTGTCGCAGCCCCTAAACTTAAGAACCAACAAAGAGTTTTTGGTAATTAGATGCCTTTTCTATGGAACGCTTCAATTCTGACTGTTATTTTCAGGTGAAGGTGATTGCCTTGGAGAGGGAGATGACGTGAAGTCCGTAACAAATACTGGACGTCACATGGAGGTGGCGTTGGGTGGATCATTAGTTTTGGCATGCCCGGCTGTCAAAGCTACTTGCTGGAGTAAGGCTGGCCCTACAGGAGATTTAGTTCCAATAGCAGTTGGACCTGTTCTCGCTCTAACGAAGATATTGTACCAAGATGCTGGAACGTACTACTGCAAGGATGGATTCACCAATGAATCCCTGCTCACCGTTGATATAACTGTCATTGGTAAGTACAGCATATTATGTTGTAAATTTTTGCAAACATGCAGTATTCCAGTCGTATATAAAACACCAGCAGTGTCATCCAATCTTCCGATGCACGTAGATTGCTTGGCATCTCCCACTGACACCACAGCCCAAACAGCCGCATACCTGGCTGGCACTATTTTCGTCCACACAGCCAAGAACTGAGAAGTAATAAATCATACAACCAATCATTTAAACCGATATGCTGAGGAGCCTCACGTACAAACCTAAACAATCAACATCCTCAAGCAGCAGAATTTTTGAAAAATCGTGACACCCTATCCGACTCAGATACAAGGCTAACCAACTCAATCATTCAAGACAACGCTTCCCCTTAGGTCATCAAAGTAAAACCCGATCTGTTGGTTGACAAGTTCACAACGTTATTCACAACAACGACGCATGTTCAAGACATATTCATCAACTTCGTTTTGCCTGGACCATTCTGAAGCCATTCTAGAGCCATACAGTTTTCCGAATTACCTCTGGACAAACCAATTACCATGATGGACATCCAAGCTACCACCAAGAACTAAGCACACGGACCTCACCTGATTGGATACATGCTTATAAAGGAAGCACCCTAATTACTGGTCACAAAGTAGGTTAAGTATCCAATTTCATCCTCTGCACTGGATTCCACAATCTAGGAGCGATGCTACCATGGTACTTTTTCCCCAAGTCAGACATTTGATTGAGCGCAGCCCTGTCAAAACTCTTGGAAAGATCTTGTCATGACGTATCTATCTCCATCTGTCTGAATAGCAATTACTTCCCCTGCCACATTATGGGTTCAGACCAAAGCTCTCAACACATGATCAACTTGTTTGTATTTCCTCCATTGCTACTGCCATTATCAACAAATCCAAATCTACATAATTAATAAATGGACTTCCAAATCTCTTTGGACTCTGTTTGACATGTCTCGGTGATTCTCAAATTTCGCTATTTTTAACATTCCACGCAGGAGCATTCTACTTATCAATTCCTTTATTCGCACGCATCCACATTGATAAATAACTGCCGCTCCCTGTAACAGTCTTACGAAGTGTCCCACACGGTACAATTCTTTCATCGCTACTATGCATCTTCTTCGTCGTTGAAATCCTGCGAACATAACCACCGCTACAGCCCTTACACAAACAATGCAGCTAACATCGCTCCATGTGTTAATATCAACCTACTTAATAAGCACACGAAGCCTCGACTCCTTCGTAGACTGGTGTAGCTTCTGGCCTCTCCGTCTTAACCCAACAGAAATCCACAAAACGCTATTTCGCCCAAAGAAGCGGCATCTAGCACAGTACCATGATCCATAAAACCTATGCCTAAATATTCAGGGGTGAAAGAATTTCACCTTCAAGCCTCATTTCACTTCATTCTAAGCAAAGGCTTATGGGTACTACATAGGGACTCAACGCTGTTACCATTCCCTATATTTACAAGACTCGTCTTAGTACCAACGCGACGTCACCTACGTTTCATCCAGCATGGCCGAAAGTCGAGTTTAAATTTTTTCTGCCTTTCTAACGTAAATAAAGTCGCATCACATGGATAGACATGGGGCTTCTTCATACTTGCCCTACTGAAAATTTCTCACCTAACATGCCCTCCCAAAGCTGACGGCATACCTTCGCATTCTCAACCAACGCTGTCACTGTGAATTTCGTACCTGAAATAACCCAGTAACCGTGCCATACCGTAACAAATTCACTCGAGAGTCTTAAACTCAAAATTGGTAACACATCACAACAAAAACCTTGAACAGCACTGGACCGATAATACATTGTATATGACGTCCCTCATGGAGCACGTGTACAGCCTTCATCTTCTCTCTCCGTAGAGAGTATTTCTTATATTTTTTGTCATCGCAAACACGCAGAGCTCGTACTCAGCTCACTACCTCATTACTAAGCCCAGTTAGCTAGCTTTCTTCTCGCTTTTATTATTTAAGCAGAAGTCATGTTTCAACTCATTTGTGCCGGCTCCTCTACGTCTTCTTTCCTGTCGACCTCACTTGGTCAACTCTTGTTCTCTTCCGACCCCGACGATATTAGGGTATCCGAAGCCTAGGGAGTCTCCTCCTTTCACGCTTTAATTGGCCCTTGTCTCATCTTTTCTGATACCCTCCTTCTGCGAGAGGTCAGCCTTCTTTTTCTTTTCATGTTATCTCCTGCCTTCTGCTCAAGGCCCTCAAGGTGGCTGGGTGTATGTAGCCCCACCACTTCTGGTGCACCCTAGATAATGCCACACGCTCAGGGGCTCACGGCTGGTGAGTTCGGGAGTTGGCGACCCCGAGGGATTCCTGAGCTGGGTCCGGTTTCCCCCATTTGTCCCTTACCTGTGGGGTTTACTCTCACCTCTTTCACTTTCCTATCTGCCTTTCATGGCTCTCCTTCCTTCCAAGTCCCTCAATCCACCTTCTTCGAGGGTTGAGGGCATTTCTTTTCCTCCTGTCCTTTATTTGCCTTATTCTCCTTTTGTTTTCCATTTCTTCTTCTAGTAAGTCGGTTGGTAATTAGTTTTAGTTATAAGTTTACATTTCCTTTTCAACTTCACGGTCATCCAAGTCATTGGGGGCCGATAACCTAGATGTTAGGCCCCTTAAAACAACAAATATCATCATCATCATCATCATCGTCATCAACTCATTTGTCCCAATCCTCTTCACCCTTGCACCAACACCTTACCACATTTTTCGTAAAATTTAATATCTAATCTCCAGCTTCAACATTATTTCTCTACAAAAAAGAAACTGAGAAAATACACAGAACTCTTGATCAACTCACTCCATCATTTCTTTTTTTATTTTATCCCACCAGTGAATTGGCTTTATTGTTTCTTTCGTTTATTCCTTATCACATGTCCCCATCCATTTCCACTATAAGAAAAGGTGTTTGATTTAATTGTATTCCAATCCACAATGATTCCCTTTTGCCCATAAAAAGAACAAGTTAAATATTTAATTCCTTAAGGGATCCCTATCCCTTTTTAAATATTTCCTTAACGTAGCAGAAGAAAGCATCATTTTCATTATTGTATTATTATTAATAATAATATTATAATTATGATCTTACAATCCGTAATCGAAATAAATAATAACTAGATGTTCAGTAAAGAACATATAGCCTACTTTATCCTAAATGCATGGGTATAGTTATAACAATTTGTCCTTTTCAAGGAGTATAATTGAATGTTGGTTATAGTAGCTTGTTGAAATACAACGTGCTATACGGATATTAAACGTTGATTGATTGAATCCTCACCTGAATTATATATATAGACACACACACACACACACTAATACAGCCATCACAATAACACAGGTTATCAGACAAAATTCAACACTCACCCAAGTACACGGGGCTAAATGACCATGATGTCCATGCATGTGAAATGAAACAACATCAACAACAACAGCTTCCTACCCATATCCTTCCTCGTATAAAAGTACACACACTAGTAAGCCTAGAGACCTCACAGTGACACAGGTTAACAGACATTTTCTACACACACCAAAGTAAACGGGGCTACAAGACCATGATGCCGCAAAACTACTAAAGAATCAACAACAAAAACAACAACAATAGTCTCTACCGCGGATCAAGTTCGAGGAATATTAATCGCTGTATTCGAGTGTTGAAATATGTGGAGTTATAAGTAACGTGTAAGTAACTAATATATAAAAATGAGATGGTGTGTGCCTATGTGTCTGTGTATTACTCAATCACGCAAGAACCAGTGGTCCGATTTACATGAAATTTACATGGAAGTAGCCGATTTAACTGATCAACATGTAGGCTAGTTTTTATTTCGATACATTGCACTATTTAAAGATGGCGACCATTTTATTGACGTCACTACACTCTTTGGTTTCAAACTTTCATATTTCCATTTCAAATTAAAAGAGAACGCTAAGAAATAGCAAACTTTTGATGGCATATACGAGGTTTAATATTCAATTTTCTATCCTAAAGGTCCCTTTCACTTTTCGTGTATCTCCAACGGTTAGAGAGTAAAACCTACATTTGTGCTATAAAGCACGGTCAACGCCGAGCGGTGTAGTTGGACAAAATGTTCCATCCTTACTCTCCCTCTGCGCAGCACCCTGCCTATCCCCTGTTTTAACTGTCACCTTAACATTTTAATTTATTTATGACCCGTAGCGAAACATAGGTACTTCAGCTAGTATATAACATTTCCGATTGCAAATACACACTACATTATACAGGGTATTTAAAGAGGAATAGTAAATACTTTAGGAGGTGGTAGTATTGATGAATTGCAATAAAAAAATCCATATAACATGTGTCCTATTTGTATTGCGTACCGAGATAGCACCAGAAAGGGGCAACTCAGTGTCATGAGTTTGAATTGATAGGGGGAATCGATTTGCACGAATACATGGCCACCATCTGCAAACTAATGGGCTGATTACCTTGTAGTTTGGTCAAACGACGCTTCCCACATAATGGTATGTTGTTGCAATATTTGGTGGAGATCAGATGATTAGGGTGGTCGTAATTTGATTTCAGCTTTTAACATTTGGGTGGCCGCCATTACATTTCCGTCAAGATGGCGTCGATATAATTCATTACACTGAGGTGCCCTTTGCTAGTGCTACCTCTGTACCACATTTCGCTCAATTCGGTTTTACCGTGTTTGATTTGATAGGGGGAATCGATTTGCACACACACATGGCCGCCTTCAGCAAACTATTGAGATGATGACCGTGTAGTTTGATCAAAAGACGCTTCCTACATAAAGGTATTGTGCCCGAATCTCGCATAGCCACCACCTATATCCGTTGAGATGGAAAGGATTGTAAAGGACGTTGATACCCAGCTAGATAAATCAACACTTCCCTACTAGATGGATAACTAGGAAACTCTCGGCGCATACCGATCATGCAATAACGCTACTAATTAGTTACACATATACTAGCAAACAAACATCTAAAACAAGATGTTAGGACGAGAATCTCGGATCTCGAGCGTGAACGGCGAAGTTGAGACTTAGTGAGTTCTAGTAACTAACCAGCAGTATTACCGCACGTCGATTGTGAAATGAAAAGATGACCAGTTTCTATAAAAAAAATGAACAGGCAAACTGAGCAGTGCCTGTAAATTTATTAAAATAAATAATTACATGCTATAACAAGAAGTTCCGTGACGAACTAAAGAGCCTACTTTTCTTAAAATTTAAGATTCATGCCAATAATTATCTATATGGATCTATCTAGAATAATGACGAAATTAAGTTGGTAATATCGAAATTTCTAATTAGTTCGAAAAACTGTATAACTGGCATAATGTAGCCTAATAGAGAACTACAGTTGGCAGCCCTGGTGACTGAATATATTCTTAGTTCCATCTCTTAAGGTACAGAATACAAAATTTGGTTGAAGTCCAATGGATAGCATGGACGTTACATGCAGTTAAACATTGGATCTAACAGCGCGCGTAAAATCATGTTGGCAACAATGACATAGATGTATTGGTCAGAAATAATCTGAAATAATATGATCTATTGTTGTGTCAATTTTGAATGAAATCCATTAGTTAGTATAGAAGTTACATGCATTTTAAAATTGGACCTATCAGCAGGCTTAGAATCATGTTGGCAGCACTGACGTATATTAGTTACTTCAAATTAATCTAGAATTCCAGGTACTATACGTGTGCAAAGTTTAGAGCTATTGGCTTGCATACTTTCTGATATATTGATATTTGGGTAACAAAAATAGAGACAGTATTTATTAACAGTTGGCAGCCCTGGTTACTCTTAGAATCGGCATAGACATATGTGTTATGGTACACATAGCACTCACGAAATTTGGTCGAAATCCAAATGATAGTGTAGAAGTCACATGTATTTAAAGTTGGACCTCTCAGCAGGATTAGACTCATGTTGGTAGCACTGACGTATATAAGTTACTCCAAATTAATATAGAATGTCAGGTACTATACGTGTGCATAGTTTAAAGCTGTCGGCTTGCATACTTTCTGATATGTTGGTATTTGGATAAAATAAATTGAGAGCATTTATTAACAGTTGGCAGCCCTGGTGGATCTTAAGAATACGTTCAGTCATATATGTTTATGTACACATAGCACATACGAAATTTGGTTGAAATCCAATTGATAGTGTAGAAGTTATATGCATTTAAAATTTGGCCCTATCAGCAGGCTTATAATCATTTTGGCAACACTGCGATGTATGGCCTCCTGGAAATTAAACTGCAATATTATTATCTATACGTGTGCCGATTTTGAAATGGCTCCCATTCATACCTTCCAATATATCCAACATGGAGCTCAAATTTCTATTGCGATTTTTGAGCAGTTGGTAGCACTGCCATCATTTTCAAATATGGCTGTGAGATATTCAGGTATCGATCTTTACTCCTACCAAATTTTGTTTCGATTGCTGCAGCCGTCTAGGAGTTGATAGTAGGGACACACACACAGCCAGCCAGACAGACAGACAGAAGGACAGACAGACAGACAGACACACATTTGCCCGATCTCATGTCTACTTTTTCATCATTTTTGCAAAATGTGAAAAGTAGGCTAAAAATTCCCTATCACCAATAAAAAATATGTAAGATTTAAAAAAATAATTATATTAACATCAGTAGATAGTCCTTCTATCTAAAACCAACTTTCCATGTGAAAGTTCTCGTTACAAACGATTTATTCGCAAATAAAAATTATTAAAGTTTCTTTTTAATAGTCACCCTGTGACTCGGTTGCAATGAGCAGTCTAATATAATCAGCTGTTATCAAATAGAATTGTAATACAGTATATAACAAACAATACCCTATATGATACACTTATCGTCTCAAATATATTAACGTTATTATGAATAAGAATTATTAAATTATTTAAGTATTTAAGTATTTACATGTTTATCATGTCCAGCACGATATTCTAAAAACATATGTACAAGATCCTGCGTGATCTAACAATCTTACTGCGTTTCCGTTTTCCAAAACATTTCCTTAATACTTGTTCACAAACAATGTCTTTACCTGTATTTCATGGTTACTGTCACGATCAAGAGAACCTTTGTAACAAACAATTAAGCTAATTACGGCTCTGTAATGTCAATATCAACTAATAATTGCGATACACCTGAAGAACGATGCGGGACTAATCTGTTACCTTAATAAACTTCGTGGATCTCGGAATTACACTTTACTGACATGTACAACACAAATGAATACTCTAATGTCAGTTAACTTCTTCGACATACTGTATCAAACAATTTGCTCCTATAGGCAATACACTTATCAACCTTCCTATACGGTGAACAACTTATTAATAGAGCGTTAGCTACACGCTTACATATCTCATCACATTCCTTTCTTTTCGACAATAATAATGCACGGTATTCTTTCATTAAAACCCATCTTAATGCATTCCAAACATGTATAAGAATCAGTGCCCCTACTAGATAATCACGAACCTGTGAAATACCGTTCATGGTGCACTCTACCAAACTCCTCTCCATAAACTAATTACCTTCATGCTCTTTAAACTTCAATAACATTTTTGTTCACTTCATTACATTCTTGTACAACATTCCACTTGACTTCAATTAACGCATTCCGTTAATAAACTTTCATTACATAATATTATCCACGTTACAATAAAAATATTAACATTAATAGACTCTAGTCCGCACGTCTTCGCATTTAATAATAATAATGCATTTCCTCCCTTTCTGGTATTCCTTAATGAATTAATTATTCATTTACAAATGTGTTTCGATTTGAAATAAACCTCAGGTTGATCTGCAAATCACCTGGTCTATGGGTTCGTAATTACCAATTACTTCAATACAATTGTTTCTAACTTAAGGCATCATCTTGACTCTATCTGTCAACGTTATGATCCTATTTTCATTTATTTCTCCGTTATATTTAGTCACCAATGACTATAACAATGTCATGTTTCAATATCATTCCGATATTGGAAATATTGTACTTCAAAAATATTTTTATAAATATTACACTTATATTATGACACATTAAAATGTTTATAAGAAATATTTTAGCATATTTCACTGATGCTTTTTCCATTTAACGATGCGATCTAGCCATATTGACGCATACTATAAGTTGTTACGCATTTTATCGAAGCATTCCATTTATAAAACAGTTTCGTTTTAAAGTGAGTATAATTTAAAAACGTCTCCTTAAAAATTCAAATATGAAATATTTAAAATCCAAATGACAATGAAAATACGTCAAAAACGACACACGCTGACGTTGCATAAAATTTACAATTAAATTTATAAACTTGACAACATAATAACATGGGTTATGAGTAAAGAAAAATCTACATATAAGTTGGTCACATCTGAAATACCCTCAAAATACAAAAAAAAATACTGAGATATTAGAACAATCATTGGTCTACCTTGGTGATGATCAGCTGTTGTGATAC
This sequence comes from Meconema thalassinum, assembly GCA_946902985.2. Lineage (NCBI taxonomy): Eukaryota > Metazoa > Arthropoda > Insecta > Orthoptera > Tettigoniidae > Meconema > Meconema thalassinum. The sequence goes on from CAMPQE020000020.1 coordinate 5,278,465, forward strand.
CTGGCCTGATATTCAAGATGTTTCTCCCTTGGGTTGGCACGCGTCCGTGTTGCGCTAGGGAACGGGTTACTGCTAGCCTGCTGGAAATCAGCTGTGCGACCCTCTCCACTGCGTGAACACCTGGGTCTGCGGGCTCGCACCTCGCTAACGGGTCTTCAGGCTTCTCGATATAAAATCTGGAAACTCGTAACCGGGACGAACGAACTCCTCTGTCAGCTGGCCTCTTGTAGTATCTCTTCATCATCGTAGATTGAAAGTCTATTGTTGAAATCTCCCCAGTTGGTAATGAAAATCTGTGTAGTATCATGGTTGGTAAATTCAGATTACTGCTAGATAGAATTGCAGTCGTAGAATCATGAACTCATTGTTGTCTGGTCCACTCTGAATTTCCACTCCGTGAATGTAGATTAACCTCCCTCCATTGATTTAGTGCTTCATTACAATCTTCTTAACAATTGTAAATTGGGAACTTCCTCCCTGACATGAAGACTTTATCATCGTAGTTTGCGTGATAAATATGCTGTATAATAACTTGTTCGTTGTAGCAGTCGATGTATACTAAGCTACTCGTAATTTTGTAGTAGGATTTTGGTTTAAAAATGAAGACTTCTTCTTCTGTGTGATGAATTATAAACTGTCAATACTAGTTGCAAGTTACTGCTTTCTATTTAGTGCCGGCATATCTTGTTGTTCCTCGGCAAGTGTGGCGTCTCCCTCCGGTCAAGTCTAAATCTCCTTGCCGTACCTCGCTTAACATGTGAGCTCCACTGGGACGCTCATTGACTGTAAACGGCGCTATGAAGGAATGACTTCTGCACTCTTCATTGCCGCGCTCGTGCCTGTCTGAAATGGCGGTCTAGCTTCGCACACAGTACTAATTACTGTAATTCGCTCATATCTTTTCTTCTATCCATAAATATTGAATTCTGTTATGATAAGAAAATATCATTTCGTCTTCGCTAACTGTAGAAATGCTTATATCGCTTTATATGTTGAATTTTAATATAATAGCGATTCCCTCAATATTTTTGTGGTTCATTCTGATTGGCTCCTGAGTTATCAATAAAACCTTATCAAAGTGTCGTATGCACAATTTTGTTATTGTCGACTCGGCCAACAAAAACCGGTCCTAGGCTTGCTAACTTGAAGCCTTGGTCATATTCCAGTGTCTGAAGATTGGACTCTCCCTTGGTTAAAATAATATTCACTGAAATATTTCCAAATTTAATTCTTTCAAAATGCTTCAAAATTTTCCAGAAATTTCTCAATATATTCCCTTCACCTCATAAAATAGTTATGTGAATAAAATATTGTTCCATTCCTAATTTCCATTTCTTGCATCATTTTGGTGCGCAAGTCGGTTCGTTCCTCGGCTCTGTCAATGCCTTAAGTTGAGCTGAATTCTAGTTCAGTATGTTGTTGCAAACTTTGGTAGAGATCAGATGATTAGGTTAGTCGTAATTTGATTTAAGCTTTGAACATTTGGGTGGCTGCCATTTGGTTTCCGTCCAGATAGCGGTGATATAATACATGGCACTGAGGTGCCCTTTGCCAGTGCTACCTCTGTACCAAATTTCATTCAATTTGGCTTCACCGTGTTTGAATTGATAGGGGGGGGGGAATTCAGAGTACACACACACATACACACTCACAGACACACAGACAGACACACAATTGGCCCAGTGTTGATCTCATAAGTATACTTTCATTATTTGCAAAAATAAAAGTAGGCTAAAATCAAATTAGTCCATCAGTTCCCTCTATAAACCTTCTATCATAGTTCTATAATATTAGTTTATGTTCGACGATGGCGAAATGTAAATATTATATGTCAGAAAACTGTACCATAATGAGGGTCATTATAACACTAGTTTTCAATATGAAACAGTTTCTCCCACCAATCAGAGCTCAAGAAACAGTTGTGTGACCAATTTGGTAAGGATAGCATCGCACCTGCTCTGACTTCCACGGCCCCCTATTTTAATTATCCCTGCGTGGCTAGTGTCATAGTGGGGTATTTGAGGAGGCCATGGTCAAATACAAGGTGTTCTCTGCGTCCCTTGCGCTCTGTTCAGTACATAAAACTGGCGAAATCTTGACAGATATTTATGAATATTTATGTTCGAATCTAAAACAGTTATAATTATCGTCGAACATAAACAGTCGTATTCAACTCGCCTATAATGGTAATTAAGACACGAGTATGTTTATAAAACGAGCGAAGCGAGTTTTATAATTTTCATACGAGTCATTATAGGCTCGTTTCATAATGTACTAATTTGCATAGCGTATCTAGTTAGTTGTAAGAGAAGTCCACTGGGACGTAACTTCACAGACTAGATAAAACAATGATCAATAAATAAAAAAATTAATACATAAATGAATAAGTAAAGGGAAAAAAAATATTATGGCCAACGATAGGGCAGCGGACCCCTGCTATGGTGACGACGATCCCGCACCGGAATGAACCTGACAATATACAGGTGTAGTTGATGTTCATGTACTCCTTTTAACTGGTGATAGAAGACGGTATTGTAACCAAACATCTTCAAGAACATTTGTCGTATCTTAATTAGTGTAGGTGAAATTAAATCACAAACATTGGTAGTCAATATTTTGGAAAAGCAAATAGGCTGGATTTCCCACCGCAACAAAGCTGATTTCTCCATGTCGGCCTCCCCTCCAAGGCTGTGGAATGCAGACAAGAGTCTGAAGGTGAGTAACCTCCTCACTGTGACTGCTAATGGCAATGAAATACACAAACCGAGTCTATGAGAGACATTCATTCCATCACAGGGAGAGGCCTGCATGACTGGGGGTGGTAGATCTGTTTAGGATTCAGCCAGTCTTGTGGTCGATGACACAATAAATGACGGTATAATATATGACCTGCTTTAGGAAATTGAAATCCTAAAGATATGGTAAATTAATGAACGGAACCTTTATGGTCTAACTTTGTGCGAAGACAGTGCAACAACGGTACAGTAAAAATAATAATAATAATAGAGGTTTTTAGACTCACTATTTTATGTTTTTCAGGGATGACTGGATGCCGGGATTTTTTGTTCACTGAATTTCTTGTACGTGCCAATAAATCCATCGGCATAATGCTGTCATATTTGATCACCTTCATTTGTTAAATGACTGAACTTCGATTGAACCCTCAAGAAGGATAGCACTCTACTACCTGAGCTACACAGCCTGTCTATCATTAAATTATTATTATTGTTATTATTATTATTATTATTATTATTATGCAAATGTGGTGCTAGTATTGATGCAGCTTACTATTATTGGCTGTCGGTCACCACAGAAACACAGGTTAGCAGAAAATTTCGACACACACACACACCCCACTGCATGGATCTTAATGACCACAATAGCCAAGCCTCTCAAATGAAACAAGATGAAGTATTTTACGTCCATCTTAAATGCTAGTTCTGAACAGACGACGGGATGTTGGAATTTTGTCCCACAGTATTTCTTGAAGAAACTCTTTAATGGCCACTGACCTGAGCCGGATTTGAACCCGTGAACTTGGACTCAGTACGACAACGACAAACCGTCTGGACCATTAAGGCCTGCAGTCAGGTTGATGGACGAAATTAATCCTCTACTAAATACAAATTCAGAACACCCTTTAAGGTTTCCACTATAAACCCCGAATAACGCAGCACTAGCGGCTCTGATTTCCCCCTTAATTACAGTACATCAGCTGCTGTTAATACTACTTCTCCCCATCGCACTACTTTGGGCGATGATGGATGATTGATAATGAAGTATTGTCGGGTTCAATTGATAAGGGAGACCGGAGATCTCTCCGACTTGCCTCCACATTGACCGGCACAACTGTCATTATGCACCGACCGAGATTTGTACTTGGATGCCGTACTGGACGGCCAATGTCTAAGCTTCAACACGGTGAGTAGTATAATTTGCGGTTATTTCATCCCTTAAACCTCTTCATAGTGATGAGCATAGTTTTTCTTAGTCATTCGCCATAGATCACTGTGTTTAAATCTTGGTAGGGCCAAGTGACATGTAGGAAGGACAGAGCTTGAGAGACAACGCATTCACATACGATTTCAAACGTCCTTCCACACCAGGGCTGATTGTTGAAATTATTTTATCCTTTACGACAAAATCAATCAATCAATCAATCAATCAACCAATTTATCAATGACTTCCAGATTTACGAGGCAGGCTATACAGTGCTACCGGTTCAAATATCCCATGCATTTTGTGAAATGTCAACAACAACAACAACAACAACAACAAACACATTTTTTTCTTTTGCGGGTTTCACAAGAAGAACACCGCAATTCGCATATAACAGCTGACACCCTCCCCTCCTCAACAGGTACCGGTAATGTCGTACTTCGAATACGCAACAACTTCCTTATCTTGTTTGCCCCACCCCAAACCCCACTAACTAATGCAGACTTTGTTTGCACCATTTGCCTGAAGAGTTACTGTAAAACCAACAAACATTGACTTTTTAATGTTTTATATTTAAAAATTTAAAAATTGATGATAATTCTTTCACTTAGTATGCTTTGAATAATCTCCTTTTATCACTAGTGTACCGGAGTGCATGTATGTCAATTACACCCTATATTGTAACCGTTTGGTCCTAGACGGACTTTCAAAATAAAATAGTTGTTCTCTCAGGGCATGATCGGTATTTTTGGGAGTCGGATTGCCAGAATTAGCATATCACGTAAGTCTATCAGAGGGTACCAAGGAGCCTACAATAGCCGTGATACATACTCGTGGGTATCTAAAATAATAATGCTCTGTAATAATAAGGCAAATAAAACAATATATATCTACACATATACCAGAACCAGACAAGGCATAACCCATTAACATCAACGAACGAGTAAGATTAACTTACAACCCTTTGACCAAAATATCATAACTATCATTTTATTCTAACACAACATTGAAATAATTGTGGATCAACAGATGAATCTTGTGAAATGCAAATTTAACTAGCACAATGGGTGGGAACTTCTCCCGGATATACCGTACATTACTGTCATAATTATTATAACTTAAACCATCACTTTAAGGAAATCGCTCACAATAAATTCAATTTACTCTTTGCGATTGTCCGTGCTTTTATTATAGCTTTTTCTTCTGTATTATTTCATATTATTTTATGTTATATTTTTTCTTATTTGACTTTGCATTTTTACGTTCAGTAAAACTACCAAACTTATGACATTAGAGAAAGAGGAATATCTGTTGTTTTAAAATCACTAGTTTCTAAGATACATGCACCAACCCATGAAGTGACAAAATGTATTAAGGATTACAAAAACTCATTTAAAGATTTATACTAAAACTACTTTTTGGTAAAGCACAACTTTTATGGATTAAAAATAGTTCTTAAGGTATAGTGGAATTATCATAATAATTATAACCTTGTGCATTCAAAACTTCAGTGGCAGGAGTACCCTGAATATGAGCCAATATTGGAGCATTATCTATGATGTTCACGTACAAGTCCTCTTAGGTTTTCAGTATTTTGACTGGATTGATGCAGCCCTCCTTACATCCCTCTCCTGAGCTAATAGTTTCATCTCTACATAGCTAACTCCCCTCAGATCCGAGGCAACCTGTTTAACATATTCTTACCTTGGTTTACCCCTACATTTCTTGTGCTCGACCCTTACATCCTTAACTATGTTTGCTATTCCTGGGTGTCTTAGTCCGTGTCCTACCAACCTATCTCTTCTCTTCATTCCAACTCGATTTAATACCTCTTATTTTGTTTCTATATCTTCCCATCTGATCTTCATCATTCTCCTGTAACACAACAATTTAAAATATCTATCTAAATCCTATTAAATCGAGATTTCGCGCTATGATGCGACCATAATCAAACATCAATATCAGAGGATGAACATTAATCCTACTTAATTATAATACATTGTAATTGAACTCAAACTCTGATTCTTTATTTTTCCTACATCATCGAAATAAAACGCACATATTATCAATCCTATTATTTATGCTAATTACTCATCATTTCTACTCTAAACTATCAAGTTTATGAACACTTCATTGCTTGAAGAATGCCATGGAAACAAACAATTCCAACTAAATTACGTACTCAATATCATGAAATTTTGATGTCCTATCAGGTAGGGACAATGACTCCTAGTTAACTCAATCACGGGTAAGTCAAACAATATTTTATCCTACAAAATATAAATCCACAATATTGCAATCCAGACAACACGTAAATACGACAACAAATGTTTCTAAATGAATGTCTTGCAATCAACTTAATTTCTTCTTCTCCTTCTTCTTCTTCTTCTTATTATTATTATTACTACCACTAATGAACAATAAATTCCATGACAATCATCAGCAAACATGTATCTAAGTGTAATTATTATGGAAAAAACACTACTAATTTTCAAAATAAATACTATGATAATCAAATGTTTGACATATCTAACACCTATGACCTACCTTGTTGTGTCATTCTATATAATTAGTATGCATTCATTTGCTGCTTTAAACATATCTTATCACTCTCAGGACAATCATTTCCCTGACACGTGGCATTCACCACTGCCACAGTTACCGACAGCTAGCTCTGCACTTGACCATTCCTCTCCTCCTGCGTACTACTGCAGCGTAAGAATATTCCCACGCTAAGTGGCACTTGTAATGTTACTGTCACGTGCGTCAATGTTCTCAGTCAGGGAAGTATTCAGCACCATTCCCGCACCACACCACACCCCTCTCCAATGGCTGAGTTCTCAAAATCAAGTGCAGAGTTAGCCACCGAGATCTACAGGGTGAACAAAAAATGCCGCACTTGGAGGTCGGCATGCGGTTCCTCGTCGAAATTCACGACAAAAAATTATCTTGCAAAACCTAGTCTCGCCAATAGGTTTAACAGAAATGCGTGATAAGAAACGAGGCTCTGGCAACAATGTAACTGCATGCAGCGCGGCCAAAAGCAGGTCGCAGGTCGCAGGTCGCAGGAACGCGGCACTCTGCTGGAGCTGTCTCATTAGCTCAGTGAGACGAGGTAATGCCATAAATGCTGGTTGAGCGGACGCGCCAATGGTCGAGTCGCGTTCGCACCAATTTTGTTTTTCAGTTCATTTATCAAATTGCACCCATTGAAAACCTCCACTATGCAATACACTATATTGTGTACTATGTCTTACGGTTACAGTTGCTTTTATTTCAACATTCAAACATAACATAAATTTCTTACAAACGTAAACGACCCATTTGTTTCGTCCATGGCACAAATAAAGCCATTAGAACATAATAGTGGATACAGTAACATCGTCTCTATCCAGTGCGGTACAAAGGAACAAAATACTACACTAGATTGCTCATTAAGCGACGCACCGTAATTCCATAGTGTACAGTACGTTTGATGTCCAGTCTTATCTCCACAGAGACGGTACGTACACTTACGAGCAACAGTCACTTCACAGCGGATGTTCAAAGTGACCACCTTGCATTTGCAAACACTTCGCCACTCATTGGAGCATACTTTGCCGGACCCTATGAAAAACACCTGCATCCACCACTGCCGATGCAGCATGCACGCGAGCTATTAGATCTTGTAGGCTACATCCGTGGGAGGAGTACTATGAACTTGTTCTTCAAGTATCCCACAAATAAAAATCTCGTGGATTAAGGTCCGGGGAACGTGGAGGCCAAAACATTGGTCCTCTACGACCAATCCAGTTCCCTGGAAACGCTTCATTTAAATAGTTACGCATAGTCATTCCAAAGTGTGGCGGTGCACCATCATGCTGAAACCATAGGTGTCACCGAACACCAGATGGAATATTTTCTAAAGCGTCAGGCAAAGTATTGCCAAGAAACCTACGATAGAGGGGGGCATTCAACTTGTCAGGCAATAAGTAAGGGCCTAAACGCACTCCTCCTACGATTCCAGCCCACAGGTTTATGCCAAAGCGTGCCTGAATGCCACGTTCACGGGTGACATGTGGATTGTGGTCAGACCAATTATGGCTGTTGTGATGGTTGAAAATACCTTCCCGAGTGAAGCTACATTCGTCACTCCATATCACATTCCTGATAAAATGTTCGTTATCTTGAACTTGTTGCAAAAGCCATCCACAGAACTGTACTCTTTGAATGCGGTCTTCTGCCGCTGGTGTTGAGTTAACGTGTAATGATATGGATGCAGTTCTTCGTCGTGCAACACGTCAACAACCAGTGTTTGAGATACCTGGAACTGCCTTGCAATATCACGGGCACTTCGCTGAGGCGATTGGTGAACGGTTTCAAGAATTGCGTCCTCTGTTTGTGGAGTACGTCTAGTCCTTGGACGACTTCTGTCCACTACTTGTGGACGAAGATTACCGGTTTGCCGCAGGCGTTGCTCAAGGAGACGAAAAACATTCTTATCGGTATGGCGCCTTTGAGGGTACCGTGCAGCATAACCACGAGCAGCAGCAGAAGCTTGGTTATCGGATGCACCCAACACTAAAAGCATTTCGACGAATTCACCGTTTGTGAACTCCATCATGAAGCCGCCCGACATGCACTTGACAGGACCAGTTATGGCTGTGCACTGCGTGGTTGGTCGACTCATGCAAGCCGTTTAATGGAACACACTGTCATGTGACAAAATGATGTCATGCTTTCAAACGCAGTTAAACGAGGGAACTAGGGAACTGACGTCACACATACACACACAAAATACCTGACGTAGATTCGAACCGTAGATCCATGGTGCATTTGGGTTTGATAACCCAGCAGTCTACTCAGTGAGCTGCGACGCCTGGTATGGTGGAGCGGGATAATGCACATTTCTCTGTACATTCTGATGCGCTGCAGGATGTGACAGTGTTGCCAGCTTCTCGTTTTCATACTTGTGTTTTCAAACAGCACCCGATCCGATTTTGTTATAGAAACGTTTGTCTTGCAATTGGATGAGGAATCGCATGCCGACCTTCAAGTGCGGCATTTTTTTGTTCACCCTGTATACCTACCTGGGCACGTCACTATTTGTTCTCAGGGCATTCTACTGTACATCTGGCACGTCCACGTCGACACATTAAACTTACCTCAGGGCATTTATACATCCCTGGCACGAACAGTAGTTGCACACTGCACACCAATATTACGACGCTTCATTTGACACCAATGCACTGCCCTGAGTACTCGGAACATCGTCAACTCCTCCAATATGAAAATCCACAGCCTTCTTCCAGTCAACCGACCGGGTCAGGGATGGAATGAATGAAGCCCCCATCTAGCGGCGAGGATATGAACTGTGCCGGCTGCCGAAGCCTGTCGCACTCCTCTGAGGCAATGATTAAAAGAATGACAGAGGAAATGAACTGATAGTGGAGAGTGTTGCTGGAATGAAATATTTGCCAGGGAAGACCGGAGTACCCGGAGAAAAACCTCTCTGCCTCCGTTTTGTCCAGCACAGATCTCACATGGAGTGACCGGGATTTGAACCACGGACCCAGCAGTGAGAGGCCGTCGTGCTGCCGCCTAAGCTACGGAGCTTACTTCTACAATAACTCCTTCCGATTATTGTTAGAGACTTTCATGGCTCATTCATCATACATCGCAGCTATAATAAAATCACTTAAATGTAATTCTCCACATCTACTGTATGTACTGATGACCTTACTATAATAAGTTACAAATATTTACTGCATAACTTAATTCACCAATAATAATCGTTCCTCATTAGATTCAATAAATGTAAAACAATAATAAAGTAATGCAGCCGAAAGATATCAGAAACCCCTATGGACGTCACATTGGCAGCTGAAGAGATAAAGGAAGTCGCCTCTGTAGCGTAGCGGTCAGCATGGTTAGGTGCCGCCCAGAAGGTCCTGGGTTCGATTCCAGGCTCTGCCACGTAATTTGAAAAGTGGTATAAAGATTGGAACGGGGTCTACTCAGCCTCGGGTGGTCCAAATGAGTAGAGAGGGTTCGATTCCCACCTCAGCTATCCTCGAAGTGGATTTCCATGGTTTCCCACTTCGTCTTCGGGCAAATACCGGGATAGTACCTACTGTAAGGCCACGGCCGCCTCCTTCCCTCTTCCTTGCCTATCCATCCCAATCGTCCCTTCCCTTCCCATCCATCATGAGGCCCCTGTTCGATTTGCAGGTGAGGCCGCCTGATCACACCTCCCCAGTTGTATCCAAACCAACCATGTGTTCCAAGCTCTAGGACACTGCCTGGAAAGGCAGTAGAGGTGAGTTCCCTTGATGAGTCCGTGGGAACCACCAACCTGGAGGGTAAAATTGACTAAAAAAGGAAAAGCTAAAGGAAGTGGGAGTCTTCTGCTACTTAGGAATCAAAATAACAAATGATGGACGATGCAATGTGATTATAAAACGTAGGTTGGCTCAGTCAAGGAAAGAATTTCTTCAGATAAGGAATCGGTTGACATCGAATATACTGTAAACTGGAACTTCGATAATTCGAAATCGTCTTGAATTCGAATATTTTGCTTGAACCCTAGCATTTTGTATGTAAACAATGTTAAATATCGTGGATAATTCGAATATGCTTTTGGTTGTATTGTATTTCAAAACTCGTATATTTCCTAAACAATTGTCGAGACAGTGTTGGAATGCGGCCACGTTCCCATCTTCCTGCCATCGCATTTGATCATTTCTGCTTGGTCTCTTGTTGAGTGTGCGTGGTGTAGCAATGTCCACTTCCAAGCTTAAGACGTACAAAGCATTAACTTCAGCTGAAAAAATAGCGGTGATTAGGGAAGTTGAAAAGGGTCTAAAGAAGAAATTTGAGATAGCTAAAGAGTTCGTAATTCCCCCCTAACACGTTATCGACTGGTTTAAAAAACAAAGACAAAATTTTTAACAGTGAAAGTTTCAGTGTAAAAGCCCGTAAGAGGGCTAGAGAACCGGACAACCCCAATTAAAGTGTGTTTTGAAATGGTTCAAGCAGGCGCGGGACAAGATAATTCTAATTAGCGGCAGTCTGATACGAGCAAAGGCAAAGGTTAGCCTCTGAATTGGGCAAACATGTTTTCAAAGCCAGCACTGGGTGGCTGGATGGTTTCAAAGAGCGAAACAAGATTTTTTTTATTTGTTTTAGGTGAGAGTGGTGGTATTGATTAGTGTGAGACTGATCAGTGGAAGAAAGACTTGCAAGAGATTATTGAGGGCATGGAGCCTAAAAGTATTTCCAACGTTGATGAGACTGGGCTCTTCTTTAAGTGCACCCCAGACAAACCCTAGCATTTTTTTTCGTTATCGTTTTGCCCTCCCGGGTTGGCTTTTCCCACGGACTAAGCGAGGGATCCCACCTCTACCGCCACTGAGGGCAGTGTCCTGGAGCTTGAGACTCTGCGTCGGGGATACGACTTGGGTGTGTGACCAGCACTACGCCCAAGGCGGCCTCACCTGCAAAGCGAATGGGGGCCTGATGAACGGATGGGAAGGGCGGGAGGGTTAGGCAAGGAATGGGTAAGGAGGCAGCCGTGGCCTTATGGTCGGTACCATCCCAGTATTTGCCCGAAGTCGAAACCACGGAAAACCTTTTCGAGGATGGCTGAGGAATCCTAGCATTTAAAGACGAAAAGTGTCATGGGGTGAAGCTTAGTAAAGAAAGAGTTACTCTGTTGGTTGGAGCAAAATGGATGGGTCAGAAAAACTGCCTCTGTGGATGATTGGAAAATCCGCTAACCCTCGTTGCTTCAAAATCAAAGCCAGTAGAATATGTACATAGTGCTAGACCTAGGATGACAAGTGACATTTTCGAGAATTGGCTCTTAAGATTCGATAAAGACTATGGCAAACGAAAGTGGGAGTTCATTCTCTTGATTGACAACTGCATTGCTCACACCAGCATTCCACCTACGGAAAACGTAAAGGTGATTTGCTTTCCACCTTACATGACATCGGTTGGTCAGCCCGTGGACCAGGTGATAATTAAAAATCTCAAACATTTCTATAGGCGATTGTTGGTCGAGTATATTCTCACAGAGGACGGTAGCGCTCTTAAAATTATATTTGACACATCAACTGCATGGGGTCAAGTGACAGAAGAGACAATCGAGAACTGTTTTAAGAAAGCTGGTTTCGTGGTGAAAGACGGAAGATGTATCGACGAAACAGTGTGTGAACCTGTGCCTTCAGTTGACAGTTAGGAGGAAATTGTGACTGTTCCTATCTCGTGTGAAGAATTTGTTAATGTTGATGATGATGTTGCAGTGTGTAGCGAGCTTTGTGACGTGGACATAATCACCGAGGTAATCATTACCACCAACCAAGCTACAGGTGACGCATCCGAAGATGCGGACGGTGATTCTTTGGAGGATCAGGAATGACCGATTCCGAGTGTGGCAGAAGCATCCAAATACGTCCAACAACTCAGAATACTTTTTGAAAATCAACAGAACGTATGTGATTCTACTTTTTAGTTACTGAATGACGTAGATTCATATATTACTCGTGAAAGAATTAAATCAAGAAAGCAATCTATTATCACGGACTTTTTTGACCAACAGTAAATGTTCTTTACTGTGTCCAGTACTGTTGTACATGCTAATAGTAACTCAAAATATAGGTTTTAGTTAAATCTTAAAGTTTGAGTAATTTTCGAAATGTTTTTGTTTAATTCGAATTTTTTAATTGTCTATTGAAATTCGAATTATCCAAGTTCCACTGTATTAGGCAGTCATTTTTGAAAGCCTTTGTCTGGAACGTGCCACTCTATGGAAGAAAAAACTATGCCTGTTGACGCAGCAGAGATGAGGAGAGCAGAAGCGTTTGAAATGTGGTGTTACAGGAGAATTATGAAAATCAGATGGGTAGATAGGGTTACAGTTGACGAGGTATGAAGACGAGTGGGAGAGGAGATACAATATATTTCTCGCCATTGCTAATGAAGAGAAGAGATAGGTTATTAAAACACATACCAAGACAACTAGGAATAGCAAACTGTATTATGGAAAGAAGGGTTGAAGCTAGGAACTGTAGGGGTAGATCAGGTTAGAATATGTTTAACAGATTGCTTCGGATGTAGAGGTGAAACGAGTAGCTCTGGACTGGGTGCATGGAGGGCAGCATTAAATCAGTCGAAAAACTGAAAACCCAAACAACAACTAGCTCCTTACTATTTTAATATTTAAACTATAAAATTACTTATTATTATTATCAAGATCTGCAGTTGCCTTTTCATTCACTAGAGCAGTTGCCTCAATTTTCCCTGGCTCTACTGTTATTATTATAATAATGATAATAACCCCTGGCACTACAGCCCGTGAAGGGCCTAGGCCTACCAAGCGACCGCTGCCCAGCCATTTATATATTAAAATAACCCCTGGCACTACAGCCCGTGAAGTGCCTAGGCCTACCAAGCGACCGATGCCCAGTGTCCAGCCATTTGGCCTGCAGATTGGGGAAACGCGTGATCAGCGCATCGGGTCCCCTCGACCGTTAATCTTGGTTTTCGTGAACGGGGCACTTCCTCACCATCAGACAGCTACTCAATTGTCCTCACGAGGCTGATTGCACCCCGTTCCAGCCCTCACGTCAGTTTCTAAAATCCCTGAGGGAGCCGAGAATCGAACCCGGGGCCTGCGGGTGAGAGGCAGGCGCGCTACTCAAACACCACGGGGCCGGCACTATTTTGATTACCTTTGCTATTTTACTGTTTATCACAAATTTTTATCTAAATTATTATCTTTAATAATTAATAACTCATCAGTTAATATACTTTATGTTCGACCCTCACTATTATGTGTCAGAAAACGGTGTCATAATGATGGTCATTATAACACTTATTTTCATTATGATACAGTTTCTCCAGCCAATCAGAGCTCGTTCATTGACCAATTAGGTAACGATACCTTCGCGCATGCGCTCAAAATCCAACATGTCGGACATAAACACAACATCGAACTATAATAAATTATGGACATGGAATACGCACCGTCCATATGTTCGCGTAAATTAACTGGCGAATATGAAACAAGAAATAGCACTGTACCTTAAAATCACCAACACTAATTTCTACACAGCGCATTCAAACGACTCCGGTGACAATATTACTGAGGGACGGCAGATGTAAACATATGGCTTGCATATGTCATTGCAAGGACACAGAGCGCATGCGTCAAAGATCTTGAAAGACAGAGAGATGTCTCGCGCTCGCTCTCCGATAACAAAATTCTTGTGGCTGACTCTCAACAGATATTTATGAATATTTATGTTAAAACATATAATAAAATTATAATTATCGTCGAACATAAACAGTCGTATGCAACTCGCCTATAATGGTAATTAAGACACTCGTATGGAAATTATAAAACTCGCATACGCTCGTTTTATAAAAAATACTCGTGTCTTAATTATAGCCATTATAGGCTCGTTGCATAATGTACTATTATGTTCGACCCTGACTATTATGTGTCTGAAAACTGTATCATAATGATGGTCATTATACCACTATTATTCATTATGAAACAGTTTCTCCCACCAATCACAGCTCAAGAAACATTTGTTTGACCAATTAGATAAGGATACCTTCGCGCATGCGCTCAAAATCCAACATGTCTATATAAATTACCGAAAGTGCACCGTCCATATGTTCGCGTAAATAAACTGGTAAATATGAGACAAGAAATAGCACTATACCTTAATATACCTAAATCCAATTTCTACTCAGCGCGTTGATTTCAAACGACTACGGTGACAGTTTTGCTGAATACTGGTTCACGATCTGCACATCTGGCATTGAAGCGCACAGAGCGCATGCGTCGGCCAGAGAGCTTGGAACACGGAGATATGCTACCTAGCGCACCACCCGATCACAAAAATCTAGTTACTGATCAGATATTTATGAATATTTATATTAAAACATGTAATAAAGTTATAATTATCGTCGAACATAAACAGTCGTATGCAACTCGCCTATAATGGTAATTAAGACACTCGTATGGAAATTATAAAACTCGCTAAAGCTCGTTTTATAAACATACTCGTGTCTTAATTATAGCCATTATAGGCTCGTTGCATAATGTACTATTATCATTCACTATTTGTTACTATTACGCATTATTATCCATCTATTTAGATTTTAAATCGTGCCGTCAATGTCACATTACCCGTCTGTAAAACTCTTCACTTATTTATACCGCATCTATCTAAGAATTCAATTTTGATAACACATGCGGCTTCCTTTTCTTACTTATCAAGTCACATACTACACTATATTGATTCTAAATCATATTACACACTGAATAATCTTTTAAACTCAAACAAACTGTACTCACTCACAGTACGCGAAGTGCTACCTGATATTGAGCACTGGTTTGTTTTAAATCTATGTCACAGTACTTTTCCTATGCAACTCAGAGCACTCGCAGTTTATACGACAACAGTTCCGTGCCTTAACTGTACAAACGTCGGGGTTTTGATTAATAATTATCTTATGTCCGCTATGCTATCAAGTGATCCAATGGCTATTAACATAAGCCTAATTGTCCTAATTATCTTCCTTACTTATTTGTTTCAGAAATACATTTTACCCTCTTACTGCGTTGAATGTTTGTCATTTGTGTTCCACTTTGCAAACAAAAACGCTGGCAGACGACACATATTCCCCGTTAAAATCCCAAGAAAATTCATGAATTGGCCTTCAACACCTCCTCTTTAACCTGTTAAGCAAAACATAGTTTCAGCGCTACAAATAGTTTTTCTATGAATGGTGTTATTTCTTGGCATGTTACAGGTCACAATATAGATCAAAATCTGGAGGTTCTAAAATTATGCATTTTTCCGAAAAGCAATCGTTCAATTTTGATTAATTAGCTATATACAATTCCTTTTTTCCCCTTTCCATTATCCCAGGGGAATTCCCTCGGTGATCCTCAGTCATGGATCCTTTAAAGGGGTGGAGCTATGACCTTGTTTCATAAGTGCGTAATTAATTTCGCGTTCATTACGATATTTTTAGTGTAATCAGTGACGTCACGGATGAAGTACGGACGTTGATGTTCGTTTATTTGTTGCTTTGGCTTGAATTGCTGGCCTTTTGTCAGCTGGGTGAAGTTTCGAAAAGTGCGTCGTTACATGCCGATGTAGTGGCACGTGTGTTCAAGTGGAATGTGTTGTGGTGAGTTACGAATGTTCAAAAAGTACATTTATTGTTCAATTTAATTGAAAAGTTGCACTTTACTCTTCTAAAGCCATGGTGAGGCAAAGCCATTGGTTGCTTCTTCGTTGGATGACGGTTTAGGTGAAACCATTGGTCGCTACTAGGTTAGACGACTGTGTAGACGGAACCATTGGCCATTACTAGGTTAGACGACAGTCTGGACAGAACCATTAGTCACTACTAGGTTAGATGACTGTCTAGACGGAACCATTGGTCACTACCAGGTTTGAAGACTGGACGACTGTCTGGACAGAACCATTGGTCACTACTAGGTTAGACCAAGGATCATGGAATATAAGAGATTCGTCACTTTTGGTTATAAATGTACCGTACCTAGAGATAAGGCCGCTTCGGGCTATGTTGCGTTCTGACAATTCTCCTAACACAAAAAGAGAAATGCCATATGAATGTTTACTATATCACACGTAAACCAACTGTATTGCTTGCAAAAATGGAAATTGTTGTAATATGTAGGCCTAATATGAAATATGTATGCGTCTCCAAAGAAATACTTTGCATATGCTTGATGATTTTAAAAGGAAACATAACAACCAATTACTTCAATGTTGGTAATACATTTGCAAAAAATTGTTTCTCTCGCGACTCTAACATCTTAATTTAATCTTATATCAATTAAATATTAATCTATTCATGTGTACACATGCTCCTAAGTTCACATATCATCATCAATATGCCTACTGATTTCATTATGAAACTTCCATAACCTCACTTATGGACCACGATTGCCTAGCACCCACCCCCTTCTCACTGCTACCCATGGCTAAGCAACACTTTCATCGAAATAGAATCGAAAGGACAAAGGGGAACCACACATTGAATTGCAAACTTTATTTTTACTGAAAAATAAGGAAGGTAGGATGCATCAATTACGGAATAAGTGATGATGCTCATTCGTCGTATCTCACTAACAGTTGTAAACATACCAGAGCACGAATTATTCACAAGTGATATAGCAATGGCGGGGCATAGTAACGCAGACAGTTTTTGTAACGTATGAATTATTTTTTTTAGTAAAAGTAATTCCGAAGAAATTATAGGGGCATATGATCTCGTAGTTCCGCCCGTTTAAACAACAATAAATAACTAACTAACAAATCAGAAGCTGGAACCACAAACAACACGAGGCCGCGAACACCACTTCGAAACGCAATCCAAAGAATACAAACAACTCCCGCCGATCGGCTTGGTGCGAGCGTTGATCAGAGCCAACTTTGAAACTTTGGCACTAAAATTAATGCTTCGTTCGTTGGCAAAACTGATAGAACGCAGCTTTACAGAAACCCTATCGCTCCCTATTAACTGTCTTCACCCTGGGTTAGATGACTGTCTGGACGGAACCATTCCGCTACTAGGTTAGGCGACTGTCTAGATGGAACCATTGGCCACTACTAGGTTAGGCGACTGTCTGTACGGAACCATTGGCCACTACTAGGTTAGGCCACTGTCTAGATGGAACCATTGGCCACTACTAGGTTAGGCCACTGTCTAGATGGAACCATTGGCCACTACTAGGTTAGGCGACTGTCTGTACGGAACCATTGGCCACTACTAGGTTAGGCCACTGTCTAGATGGAACCATTGGCCACTACTAGGTTAGGCCACTGTCTGGATGGAACCATTGGCCACTACTAGGTTAGGCGACTGTCTGTACGGAACCATTGGCCACTACTAGGTTAGGCCACTGTCTGTACGGAACCATTGGCCACTACTAGGTTAGGCCACTGTCTGGATGGAACCATTGGCCACTACTAGGTTAGGCCACTGTCTGTACGGAACCATTGGCCACTACTAGGTTAGGCGACTGTCTGTACGGAACCATTGGCCACTACTAGGTTAGGCCACTGTCTAGATGGAACCATTGGCCACTACTAGGTTAGGCGACTGTCTGGATGGAACCATTGGCCACTACTAGGTTAGGCCACTGTCTGTACGGAACCATTGGCCACTACTAGGTTAGGCCACTGTCTAGATGGAACCATTGGCCACTACTAGGTTAGGCGACTGTCTAGATGAAACCATTGGCCACTACTAGGTTAGGCCACTGTCTAGATGGAACCATTGGCCACTACTAGGTTAGGCGACTGTCTGTACGGAACCATTGGCCACTACTAGGTTAGGCCACTGTCTAGATGGAACCATTGGCCACTACTAGGTTAGGCGACTGTCTGGATGGAACCATTGGCCACTACTAGGTTAGGCCACTGTCTGTACGGAACCATTGGCCACTACTAGGTTAGGCGACTGTCTGGATGGAACCATTGGCCACTACTAGGTTAGGCCACTGTCTGTACGGAACCATTGGCCACTACTAGGTTAGGCGACTGTCTAGGTGGAACCATTGGCCACTATTAGGTTAGACGACTGTCTAGATGGAACCATTGGCCACTACTAGGTTAAGGAAGGAAGGAAGGAAGGAAGGAAGGAAGGAAGCTTGTAGTTTAATGTGACTGTTAATCTCGCGATCATAAGCCACGGGACCTCCGTTTTACGTGGAATCCGAACCACAGGACATGGCATTTCACATCGAAAATCTCACATGCATTGACCGGGAATCGAACCCGGTCCACCTTGGTGAGAGGCATACAGCTTAACCGCTCCGCCACCACGCCCCCACTACTAGGTTAGACGACTGTCAAGATGGAACCATTGACCACTACTAGGTTAGACGACTGTCTTGACGAAACCATTGGCCGCTACTGGGTTAGACGACTGTCTTGACGAAACCATTGGCCACTACTGGGTTAGAACACTGTCTGGACATAACCATTGGTCGATACTGTGTTAGACGACTGTCTGGACGGAACCATTGGCCGCTACTAGTTTATACGATTATCTGGGCAAAAATTACTGCTTGTACTACAAGCAAGGTGGTCTGGTTAGGTTTGTGTTTGTATGTAAAATAACACAAAGACTTTAACATGTATGCATCATTTAAACCTTTACTGTCTTTCATGACGTCATGGAAGCCGCTATTTTGTGTTTAGGGGGAACATTGTAGTGTATCGCAATCTATATAACTCCCAATTATTCACCATGCCCGTGTTGGGGAGCTACAGCAAGACCGAAGATCGGATGTTCGAGTTCTAGCTCTGAGAGCGGCCATGCTGAGTGTGGTTTTTCCTCTCCATGCAACTGCCAGGAAAGTACAGTACTTTATTTTCAAGTCCCGGGGCACCTATCATATCACCAGTTATAACAATTACACTGATACCTGCTATTGAAATTATCACAAACAAAGGTTATCAGACGAAATAAACACATACGAATTAACAGCGATTTATAACTTACCAATGTGGTCGTGAAAATCCAATTCATAGAATTCAACCAATACTGTTCGACGACTAGCTACAGTATATCACAGGGATTCAATTCCTTCTATAACGAGTCTATATTTAAATATAAGTATATAGACGTACAGTATAATGTAATTCAATCATTTTCAGAGAGTCAAGATTGCAGCTGGACGAAGTTTCTAAAGTACTATGTGTTATATCTCATGATCAAATGTTGTTACCGGGATGAAACTTGGTATAATGTACCATTATTATACACTTAATAAATTTCTACTAAATTCTCCACCATATTTTGAATAAATTTTAGATGGCACGCGTGGCAATTCCCCTCGTAAAAATACAACGTTACAATCATTCTTAAATATGATACAATAACATTCTTAAGTCTGATACAATGACATTCCTAAGTCTGATACAATGAATCGGCGCCAAAGGTAAACTGTTGTTGTTGTTGTTGTTGTTGTTGTTTCATTTAGGGGCTTGGATGTCGTGGTCATTTCAGCCTCATGTGTGTCTGATAATCGGTCTTTATTGTTAGGATTGGGATGAAGGTAGCCGTGACTTAAAGTTAGCAACCATCCCAGCATTTGCCTGGAATGGAAGGGGACCATGAGCAATCACTTCGCTCCTCCCCTCTCGTTCCCTATGCAGCACATTGACTCGCCCGCATACAAAGCTCTTTACGTACGCATGTGCCATCAGTAATAATATTGCGGTATACGAATATGGAGGTCAGTGTAAATTTTCTTTTTTACTATGGATGGGTTCATTACAATACTTGTTTTGAGGATTCCGATGATGGCACGAAATTAAAAACATCTCGAACTACAATTTGTGAGCAGAATTGACCTGGGCAATACATTGGCATGGAGCACGTGTAATCCCTTTCTAAGCTCCAATGCCACGAAGTGCCCATCTCGTCGTGTTCTGACATCCGAGCTGGAAGACCAATGATGCCAAGTGCAAGACATCTGGGAATGATATCGTGCCATCGGCGATTTTGTCACTTCGTTGATTATATGTTTTCTTACTCCTATGTTCAGTGTATGTCTTATTTGTTTCCTCTGTGCTTTCTTAACGCGTTTCTTTTTTTTATTTCCTATTGCCTATAAGATATGTACGGTACATCTTACTTACATTTTCTGTGCTGTCTTTACGTGTTTAGTTAAACTGGTAGTATTAAAGGGTAACTACTTATTAATCTAGTTCATTATTCAGAGCTCACTTTGGTAATCGAATGCATTTTATTTTGATTTTTATAATAAAGATCAGGGAGGAAAAAGAATGGGCTCAAATCGTTCAGGTATAACTGTTTTACAATTTATATTTTTATGATTGTGAACAAAAGTTACAAGTTCTCTTCCAACATTTAAGAACACTCCAAAGAGAGCTTTGCCTAAACAAATTTTATGACATTTTTCTAGGTGTTTTTGTTGTTGCTGTTCCATTATGTATCATCAGCCCAGTGATGTTAATAAAAACAGTATCTAGGCCAAGCAGGAGAAAGACATTTTCAACCTGTACCTGCCAAGCACTATGCCACTGCTAACCAATTCATATATTCCTTCCTACGAGAGACAAAGACTGGCATTGTGAATATAAAACATATTAACCATGATTTCCCATGCCCTGTCCTCTGCATTGTAACATTCATTACGTCCGAATCATTCGTTGCAAACCAACAGCATAAAATTTCCTCATTGGTACCCAAGTCGCCTGGCAGGCAGCTGTCTTCCTTACGACAACACTGTGTGTCACTTATTCACTTGTCATTTGTAGCTCTTCAGTCGATCAACAAGTTTGTGCCCAATGAATGGGCGGGTACAAGATATAAATATGTTAACACACTACTAGAAAACATTACATGTAATAATTAAATTATCAGAACTAAATGGGTCAATTTAGGATTGCGCGTTTCGACCCTCAAATCCTGATCACTGTGTAGCGGTTAAAATATACACTATAATAATTACACTACTACAATACAGTACAGGGTGCCAGGGAATGTTCTCCGCGGTGCCTACAAACTGCTGCGAGAGATTACGTTACCAGTTACGTTGGCAGCACGGCTGTCGCTTGAATCATAACAAACAAACAAACAGTAAACTTTATACTCACCACAACCATACTGTTGCTCTCTTCCAATAATCTAACTATACACACTGACGATTTCGACAGACCACAGCCAACACATATGGCCTTCACCCTATCAAGGAAACTGTGCTGCCAACTAAACTGATGACGCAACCTCTCGCAGCTGCACATAGCCACTGCGGAGAACATTTCCTGGCGCCCAGTAGTAGTACATATGTCCTGGGTGAATTATTAACGATTCGCAGTTGAATCTCGTTATAAGTTATGTTTGTTTTGTCTTAATGGTTTTATGAAATACATAAGTAACAAGTAGTTCCGTGAAGAACTTATCAGCCTCTTTTCATATTACTTACGTTAATTGCCTCTATCAACATACAAAATGTCAGTTTGATTTCTGTAATAAATTCGTAGGTACTGAGAACCGTCTAAGTATTTCAGATGGTCACCATGTTCGATTTATATATGTAGGCCATAGAGTTAGAGTTATGCACTATTACATGAAGATTTGTCAGTAGCTCATAGTAGTTTTTATAGCCGGGGTCTACAAGATGCTGCAATCAATCTTCATCTTCGGATTTTGGCAGATACTTCTCCAGGATATTCGGGTACAGTAAGGACATAGTGCTACTTCGTCCGACCCCGACCGTGTCTTTCAAATTTTATTACGTCTCGCCAATCCAACATGGCGGCTGAGCAAATTATTTCACCGGCATTCTATATCTCCGAAACTATTACCAATATCACCCTGAAATTATGTATGGTGATAGAGGGTGCTACTGTAAGTTCGCCTGTGTGACTTACAAAATCTTGTTAAGTACAAAACGAAAATTGCGGCCAAGCGAAGTAGAAACATTCAAATAGTTATTTCTCGCGATATAACCATCCGAGTGCTGTGAAATATGGAACAAAAAATGTTTACATACATTGTAAAGCAATGACATCTAATTCAGTCCAATTGTTTACATAAACTCAAATTTGCGGCTGTGCGAAATTTTAAAATTAGAATCTTATTAATTGTGTCCTAGCCATGCGATCGAAGTCAACGTTTGAATAATGAACCTACGCAATAATTGCCATCTAGTAGTACATAACTCTATGGCCTACACATATAAAAATTCCACATGGCGACCATCCAAAATATTTAGACGGTTTTCAATATCTACCAAACTTTGACAGCAATCAAATTTAAATTAAGTACATTGATAAATAATCTCGGGCGCGATGGGATAAGGATCAGTTTGATGAAAGATAAAACGTTACTCATAGCGCAGGCCTCCGCCATTACAATTACAGTATTATTTGTTACTCTATACAATCACGAACTCCTGCTTCCTACACTACCTCTGATCTAAATTAACGTTCAAATAAAATATTCTCACTTACGTCTATCATTAATAGAATATATACATAACTTACACACAACTGCTCTATATCTGTCGCTAAAATACCGCTACATACAACATTTAATAATGAATGAATTCTGTTCACAATAAACTCTCTTTAAAAGCTTGACGACTCCCTCCACTCTACGATCTCCACTAGACTTACTGTAGCTTCAAATTCAGTAATACTTGTCAATTCTGGAATCCATAGAGATATAATTAATTACTTCTCTCTGGTCTGTTTCATATAATACAAATAATAATAATAAATAAATTTCAACACATAATTATTACCAGTGTTACCTATTCTCTTTAGCACAGAACCATATAAATTAATTGCAATCTCAGCTAACCTATCGATCAGCTGATCCTAACTGTTTCGACATGATTCATTTGAAATATCAATCAACACTTATGTCACGTCCTTTAGACTGACCTCGATACAACACAACAATTTCCTCTTTAACTATATCAACAGTATTCCTTCTTCTCATATTCAACTTAACAACTTCGACTATCTGTCAACACAGATATCAACATCGTTCCAATCTCAATGTAACAATGCCATACAGCACATTGCCATTACTGCAAAACCAAACATTACTTTCCTCTGTTTACTAGGAATCCTACATCAACCTTTCAGAAAACAATATATCGTCGCAGCTTCATTCTTAACAACGTGGTCACGTCTACAGCTGTAAGTAACCTCTGACATATCAAACTTCAAACTGCGTTCCTCACTGGTTGCAAATAAAATTACAATAATATCACAATAAGTTACTGGTAATATAATAACCTCAATAAATCCACTAGCTCTAATACATCGTTTATTAGTGTTCTTTCACGACATTCTTGTATGTCAACAATATATACTTCTCATAAGTATTCGTCGATACCTCAATTGTTCCATAACATGTCGTTAATAACCTTCCTTCAATATGTTTAATAACATTTCATTGTTCACAAATCTATTCCTTCCTTCTATCTTAATACATCATTCACATATCCTATGAGATATATTCGTCATCTTATCTGACTATAAGTCGTTTGTGATTTAACACAACTTTGATCTGAAATAAAGATCGTCTAGCTATCGTTTCAAATTAAATAGAATACAGCAGTGAAATAAATTTGAAAGTCGAATTATTAAACGAAATAAATCAAAACGTAACGCGATAAAACCTACACCATAAATTAAATAAATCGTAAAAGCATTTTTGAAATCTGTATTTAAAACATCGAACCTAGATACTCCTGCCTTCGCATCAAAAAATAACTAAACCTGTCGAAGTCTAACGTTAACAATCCAAATCGAAAAGGAGCCAAAAAGTTACTAACCAATATTTAAAATTGCGTAGGAAATTGGCTAAAACGACAAACATAGAATACTGGTCGGATATTCTCTGACATCTTCAAACTACAAAAATATGGGATACTAATACGATTTCTTGATTGTACCTTGTGCTGCGTAAAGTTGTCTAGAAGTGGTTATTCCAACGCTGGATCTCGTAAAGGAGGTTTTCCTCGAGTACCTCTGTTTATTGGTGCTGCCATGGGTACCTTCCTCGTACGCCTCCACGTAGAAGTCGTTTTCCCCGATCGGGTAAGTGCGCAAGACATCCTTATGGTGACCAGTTGACGTCTCCTCCTCGAGCAACGCCTCTCGTATCGGAATAGAACTGGGTCCGCCCTTGTTCTGTCGTATTGGAATATCTTCTGCTCTTCTTAACATCCGCGTAGAATTCATATTTGAGAAAGTGGTATCCATATTCATAGCCATAAACCAAGAATTATAATTCTGACGATTTATTAGGAGAAGATGGTGTTCTCCTCTAGAGTATATAACAATTCGTTACGTCACCCCAGAAATCCTCATTGTCTCCATAGGCTATGTTCCTATTAACATATTTTGCAATTCATCACTACTTCTTCCAAGTTATTCAGAATCCCCCTCTCAATTTCATTTTGACAACCATGGTGGTGATAATGATCGTAAATAAATGTTTACAATACTTTGAAGTCTTCAGTGTACACGTCATTCGTTGTACTTGCAATATTTCGAAGTTAGGTAGCATATTACTGGCGATGAATACAATATTTTCGTCAGAAATACTCTTTTCTTAATGAAGATACTTCGTTGACTAGTTTATAGTGCAATGTCTTTACAATTTCTTCTCTATCAATATTTTAATTAACACTCACTTCATAAACTTGTGTGCGCACTCGTCATCTGCGTATAACTTCTTCCAAGTTCGGCTTTCTTCAATTTTCCGCAACTGTTCAATAACACCGTAATTACATTTGTCACTACTTCACTTTAGAACACTGGTATACCTATCCGTGATGTGTCCTGCACCGAATAATTATACGCATTACTTTAACAATTGTGCATTCCCGCACTGTGATACAAATACGTCCGTCTTCTACCAAATATTCAAGAGAAGAAGCCTCGAGTTTGCCTCGATTTCCCCCACTACCGCTTTAATTAGCATCATCCTAAATAATCTCACGCGATAAGTTTTCAGGTATTATAATTGTCCTCATTAATCTTTAATTAGACTTCCGTCTTCACATATGAATATTGTATAAATTTTATGATAATATTAGACGTCTTCTTGGCAAGTCAAAGTAATTCTAATTAGCCCCTCAACGGGTAATGAGAATATTGCTAATTGCGCCTTTTGTAATTTTCTCATTGGCTCTGGTGAGTCACGTGATTTATATCTAGACGCTTCTGGCTTGTGTCGCAGACACGAGTCTTGCTGCGCGGGTTATATATCCAACTCCTGGCATGGGTCTAGTGTCGGCTACCCGCCATCAAAGAGAAACTAGTTTCCGCCGCCTCAAAACTTATATTTCCACAGCAAATTTTCTGATTGGCAGGTTCCGGTGACTGGCGCGACCCTTGTCTTCAGGTTTGTGCACGATTCCAGCCTCTCTAAAATTTAACATGGGCTGCGTTTCATTACAGGCAAATATGCAATCTTTTGCATCGCAAATTCGAATACAAAATCCCTCTCATTTTCGATTACAAAAGTGTAGAAAATACTTTAGAATCCAAACATAGCCACACTACTGGACTAGAATTTGCTGTGTTATTCGATCTTCCTAAAATATCTCTCGAGGTTCTTTGCATTAAAATTGCCAAGCAAATGTTCATCCTCGGTTCCAACAATCTTGTAACAGTTGTCATTAAAAGCAGTAGCCACTTTGTATGAGCCAATAAAAATTCTCAAAAAAATTGGATATATGTGCTTTGTTACGTCTGCTTTGGTCGGTCTTCTTACTACCACCAATTCTCCTTCTCTTAATGTTGTACTGCAATGTTTGCCTGCAGTCCTCTTTATCCTCTACTCTGCCGTTCTAACCAAACTTTCATGAGCTGCCTCTATTCTTCTTTCCCTCGATGGTTCAATGTCACTAGGAATTCCTTCAAATATCTTGTTCCATTTTCCTAATAATTTCGGCTACTTCAAAATCGTACTTCTCTGGAATTGGGTAAGGTTTCCTTTGCAATGGAGTATTATCGGTCAATCTTATATGATATTTGGAAACCTTAATTAATCCGGGTCTATCATCAAATACTGTATATCTTTATGTTGCCAGATTAATTCCTGAAATCCTTCCTCAATTTCAGTGAGTCACCTTCAGTCCATAGTGACTAGACTCAGCCTCTACCTCATTTATTACTTGGTCCATAATAATTTCCCTAGCTTCGGTCTCTCGAATGCAATCAACATCCTGTTCTTCTGACTCTTCTGTATCTATATTTTCATTAAATGTAATCACTCTATTCCTCATATCAATAATAGCCCCAAACTTTGTTATGAAATCAATTCCAAGAATGACATCGAAATTAATTTTCTCCACAACTATGAATACGTGTTCATAACTGTGCTCATTTATATTAAATTCCAGTAACGCTTGTATTCTGCATTTCACAGTCTTGTCTTTGAAAATACCTCGTATCTTCATATTAGAAACAGGCATAGAAGCAACTGCTTTTCCATTATTCAAATTGTCATAGGACTCTTCACCACTAATGTTTTAAACTTATCATTACCCACGGCTATGTTTATAATTGGCAACTCAGCCGTTCTACTTCTCTCCGTAACTTCCTCCTCAAACAACAAATCCTCGTCTGTAGTATGGTATATTTCATTTATCGTCAGCGAATAAGCTAGGGGTGATTCCTTTTCTCCTACTGCCGTTTCGTGATCGGCGTTTTTTTTGTCCTGAGGGGTTGCTGTTTCCTCTATTTAATTACCTACTACTAGGTATTATTTCATCCTGTCTAGGCCTATTCTCTCTTTCTTCCTCATTATTCCTGGCACGTAAGTTTCTCATGTACCGTACTCTTGCTTCACATGATACCCCTCCTTATATCTTTGCCTATTGAAATTGTCGTCATTCTAATTTTTCTGGTGGGAGAACAAATGCAGCAAAGTTGAAGGTTGTTGCCAAGAAACTAAGGTATATAGACATATGTAGCTTATACCCAACAGTTATGTTCTATGATTGGTATCCTGCTGGTCATCCTACCAAAATATGTAATCCTAAGAAGTATAACACTGATTGGTTTTGATTGGCCAAATGTAAGGTACTACCTCCTCAAGGTCTATCACCGAGTGCTTCCTGTAATGCTAGATAAGTTAATATTTAATCTGTGCTCCAAATGTGCTAAAGAAAAGATAGGGTGTTGCAACCACAACAATGAAGAAAGATCTCTTGCAGACACTTGGACAACTGTAGAATTAAACTTAGTTATTGAAAAGGGGTACTCAATACTTGAAACATATGAGGTTTAGCATTTTGAGCAGAAAAGTCACAAATTATTCAGAGACTACATCAAAACTTTTATGAAAATTAAGCTAGAAACTAGTCCTTGGGAAGATGATTACAAATCAAATGAAGAATATGCCCAAATCATTAAAGAAAAGCAATGTATCGAGCTCGACGTAAACGAAATTGAATCGAATGCTGGGAAGTGGACTGTTGACAAAATATGTTTGAATTATCTTTGGGGTAGATTTGGACAGAGACAAAATATGTCCCAGACAGAGTTTGTCAATATAATTCAGAGGTGGTACGATTTGCTGTTTGATGATAAGATAGATGTCGACATTGTTACATTGATTATTGAAGGAATAATCGAGGCATCATATCCTTATAATAATTTCTACGTAGAGAACAGCACTTCAACAAATATATTCAAAGAGCTTTCACAACATCTAACGCAATAATTAGATTGTGTAACATGCTTGACAGATTAGGAGACAGAGTAGTATACTATGACACTGGCAGCGTTGTTTATATTGATGATGGGACAAACAAAGTTGAGTGGGTGGACAGACGAGATTGGTAAAGATGATTATGGTACTAACTGGATAAGCACTAGACCAAAAAGCTATGCTTATGGGTAATCAAACCACCAAATTAAAAGGGCTCACGCTAAACAATGAAAATGCTGGGGCACTAATCATAAAACCAATGGTAGATTTAGTAACTAGATGTAAGGGCAAAGTAATAATAAACATCAAAATGATTACCAGGAACAAAAATAATTCTTGTGAATAAGGACAAGACTAAGGAATTGAAGTTTAACTATGACAAGCGTATGATACTAAAAGAAGAAGACAACATTATTGCTACTTTTCCTTGGGGGTACTAAATATAAAAGTATACATATTATTTAAACAATTAGTTAAGTCGCCTATTTCTCGGAATGTTTGAGTACTTAGGATCTTCTATTATGTACAACTAATGAATGTGAAGGTTTCGCCAGCTTCCTATTTTTCATTTTCTGTTGATTATGCTGAGTAAATTCTACCTGCTGAAGAACCTCACCAGAAAAGTCAGTACCCTCTAATCTTTCTAAAAGATATCCTATTGCCTGTGACGATAGATGCCATTTAGCAAACTTTCGAGGATTATTAACAATATCTTCCATTGTAAAGTTATCGGGCATTCTAATCTTCCAAAATATCAGGTTGTTAGAATACCTCTTTATCTGTTCATTCCTTGTAAAAATTCCGCAACCATACTTAATTTTTCCAAATTGTTTCTAATGAGCAATTCTATTTTGATGTTCGACAGTTATAAATGCCTCTTCGCATATTGGTTCTGAAATCATTTAACAGTTTAATAATGATAACTTTGCTTTACTTAAATTTAAAAAAAACATTAATTTATATAACGAACATAATTTCAAACAGTCATTCACACCCGATAGAAGGTAACGTACGTGATCCAGTGAATCCTGCTCCAAATTCCAAAAGTCGTTTGGCACGTCAAGAGATAACACACGAGGCGCAGTACCTATTTTTTTAGTCAATTTTTCATTTCGTCACGTTTTTATTTCGTCACATTTCATTTCGTTACTTTTTCTTTTCGTCATTGTTGAATTCGTCACTTTTTTGTTTAGGCACTTTTTCGTTTAGACAGGTTTTTTAATTTGTCACTTTTTCATTTAGTCACTTTTCATTTCATCACTGTTGATTTTGTCACTGTTTGGTTTAGGCACTTTCTCATTTGGACACTTTTTTTCATTTCGAAACTGTTTGGTTTAAAAAAGGCGCCTTTTCCAAAAAGTGGGAGAGTGTTCCAGCCATAAGAGAAGCCATAAGAAAACAACATATGCAATGGGTAGTGTGAAGGGTAGTAATGTTGGTGATGTTCAAGCCACAGGACAACCATAAGAAAATCGGTATTTGCAATGGATGGTGAAAGCCATAAAAGAACGGTATTTGCAAAGGATAAAGAAATGGAGCTCTGATGTTGATATCATAGCGGCTCCGCATTCTTGAAGCATGTCACGTTAACTGATTATTATCCTGATTTTGAGAGAAATTTACGGCAATTATACGATCAAACTACTCGCAATAGGAATATTGTTCCTGGATAACAAAATACTGTCGTATTTCTACAGCTTATAATCTTGCTCCATACTTTACATTCGTAAAAATTATTTGTAAAGTAATCAAAAGGCGATGTTTTGCACACCCAAAAAAATGGGTCATACGACATCGGTGTACACAGCTCAGAAAAAAAAACTCTAGTCCAAGGTCTCCAGTTGGTGCATTTTTAAATTAAAAATGGATCGCAGTGACCCAGTTAAATAAAAACAAGGACTTTATAAAAATGTTTGGGAGCTAATATTTCATACTGCTAGTTGGACGCCATACCACTAGGCGTGCTGCAGTAGTTTCTTGTTTCCATACCGTACCGTGCGCCATTCACTTCTACAGAGAGGTTAGTTTGGATGTATCGGAGACCCTCGCTATCCCGCTCACCCGCGGCGCAAGCCTGTCTCCCGCCAGGCTATTTGCCGTTATGAGGCGCTAGCGCCGCATTGAGTCATTGGGTATAGGAATTTGTACTTAAGTTTGTACTTCAATGTGATCCTTGACCAATTTCTTGACGAACTGACTTACGGAGAGCCATTGTCAACTTATTTTCAACAAGATTCTGCCACTGCTCACACTGACGAAGCATCCATGACAGAATTGCGTCGCATTTTTGGTACTAGGATTATAAGTCGGAACGTGTGGCCCCCGCGAAGCCCAGACTTATCACCATGTGACTTTTATTTGTGGGGGACGCTTAAAAATAGAGTGTATGCGAGAAACCCTCCTCTATAAATGAGCTTAAAGACTATATTACAGCTGAAATACAGTCAATCGGTGCTGAGGAACTTCAGAGAGTACATGCCAGTTTCATCAAAAGGTGCCAGCGATGTGTAGCAGTGAATGGCGAGCATTTTCAGCACCAGCTGTGAACTAGGTAAGTACAAATTCCTATACTCAATGACTCAGTGCCGCGCGGGCGCCGCATAACGGCAAAGTTCCTGGCGGGAGATAGGCTCGCGCCGCGGGCGAGTGGGCTAGCGAGGGTCTCCGATACATCCAAACTAACCTCTCTGTATTATATTTGGTGTTCTGTTCTATGAGGGAACATCAGTCTCCCGATCTCATGAATCATAGATAGTGAGTGGTTGATCTTTTCAGTGATGTAACTCGTCACGAAAAGAAAAGTTCTCCCAACATGTATTTACTCCTGCGTGGTTTTAAAACAAAAACCTTCACATCCAGTTGTCCAGTGGTAAGCACTGAATACGCTGACTCAAGGCCTTGAGTTCGATCCCTGTCTCTGAGTAGAATGTTGATTCTGTATGGGACTGGTATCTGGTGAGTTAAAAAGCTGTTAGTTAAAACCATTACTCATTGCCAACTGAATGAACATGCTGACGTGATATGCGACAGAGAAAAAGAAACATATTGCAACGCAAGAGACTTTTTACGATCGAGTTAATACGAAAGTCATCAATTTAGCAGTGATATCGAAACTGTTATGTTCATCATACCCATGTACTTGGGTGAGTGATGCATTTGGCTCACAAGCTGTCTTTTCGAGCTATGACAGTAGTTTGAGCTCAAATTCCTTGCCCTATCTTGCGTAAAATATTGGTACAGCCCACCACAAAAGATGTCGATTTAACTAAGTTCGTAGGTAGAACAGTCCAGTTAATCATATACGGTAGTAGAAGATGGTTTAGTTTGTCACACTGTTTATCTACAATATTTGTTTCAAGCGATTTTGTTGTGAGGTATTGCAAGTGACGATAGCAATTTATTTTAAGGAACCCAAAATGATATAAAAAAAACAATATTCTTTCGGTCATAATAAGTCATATTTAGGTACTTGAAAGATGTCTCAGGCCTTTTTGCCATCTCTTGATGAATGCAGTACATTTGCATTTTTCTGTTGGCACAGGCTAGAGTAAAATGTGGCTTTTCACCGCTGTCTCAGTCTCACACATGGCTGTGATTATATGGAAGCTACTGAGGTATGGGTGGTGCTTAGTAATGACATTCAGGGCACAGTCAGTGCCTGTGGATGCTGTGAAAGGTTCTACTCATAGGGTTAGTTCTGCTGTTCTGACTCAGTGAAGAAAGCAATGGCAAACTACCTCACTCCTCATCTTGCCTAGTACGCCTCACTATAGCGCTGCCTTGGGTTTTTGTGGATATCTACCCAAATAACCTAACGGGGCGGTACTTTTTGAGGATCCAACCAGCCTTCGGGCTGACTACCTAACAGACAAAGATATCTGAAGATTGTATTATGGAGAGTAAATCTAAATTCCTCAATTCCCACATCGGTATTCAAGATATTGTTGTAATAGCCTAGCCGATAACACATACCGCATCAGTATTTTAAATATTGTTGAAGGTGTTCAGCAATCGAGAGTATCACGCTAATCATTCATATATTGTTTCAGGTGTCCCATTGGTTTACGTCCTCAACGATACGTTAACGGCGTATGTGGATGATGACTTAGAGCTCTATGTGATGTTTTGTGCCAACCCTCGACCAATCCGATACTACTGCGTATCAGAGAACTTCGTTTTTCGACAGGAGACCTTCAAAGATTTTGTCACCGTGAGTAATTTTCTAATGCAATTTTCTCTTATTACTGCTCAGCCTTGCGTACCTTGTTCCTCTGAACTCGCTCCTCGTTAATTGTTTTACCAATAGTCTGTTATTTGTCTAATTTATGAAAAAATAGGCTTATGAGACCACCTTTTGTCCGTGTGTGTGTGTGTGTGCGTGTGTGTGTGTCCCTAAAATAATAAAAAAGGCCGAAGCAATTTCAATGAATCTCGATAAGCGCATACTACTACCTCGTCCGACCTTGAACGTGCGTTTCAAATGTTGCTACGTTTCTCCAATTCTACATGGTAGCCACGCGAAATAGTTCAATGGCATTCTATAGCCGCAGTCGCCTCCGTAGCGTAGCGGTCAGCATGGTTAACTGCCGCCCCGGAGGTCCTGGGTTCGATTCCCGGCTCTGCCACGAAATTTGAAAAGTGGTATGAGGACTGGAACGGGGCCTACTCAGCCTCGGGTGGTCCAAATGAGTAGAGGGGGTGCGATTCCCACCTCAGCCATCCTCGAAGTGGTTTTCCGTGGTTTCCCACTTCGTCTTCGGGCAAATGCCGGGATGGTACTGTCCCCGTATATTCTAGAGGCGGTCTGTTGGATATCCGAAGCAACAGCTGGATTCGTAGACCCTGACTGCTCCGGCGCAAAATACAAGTCAAGGATCTACCTCCAACTAGACCGTCGCGAATATACGTGGCGGAAATTACAATACAACTGTGAATTACAAGAAAAATACACTTAGCTCGCGGTAAAACACCTATCTCGGGGA
Organism: Meconema thalassinum; assembly: GCA_946902985.2. Taxonomy (NCBI): domain Eukaryota; kingdom Metazoa; phylum Arthropoda; class Insecta; order Orthoptera; family Tettigoniidae; genus Meconema; species Meconema thalassinum. Next base: position 5,311,641 of record CAMPQE020000020.1, read on the forward strand.
TCTCGTGGTCAGCCTCTCTGGACCTAAAATGGGTTTCACAGTTGCATCTCCTTATATCTAAAATAATTCACGACAACACGGCTTCTAATAAAACTAAACGATTTAATAACAAATGTAAACTAGGGCTAAACATTCACACAACAAAATAAAATACACACTCCCATTCGCTCATCTCTACACTCACGCCACTGACAGTACTGCGTTCTATGAACATAATGGCAAAATTTGGTGTAGCTTGTGTCCATACATCAAGCTGTACAATAGTTACACATCTCTGTGTATTTACATTCTTCTGGCACGCTCCCAAGCACATATGGGCACTCGGCGCACGCGACCCTCGCCACGTGTCCGATGACATAACATTCACCGTTGCATTCCCAGTCTAGTTGGTTTAAAAAGGATAGAGCGCGAGCCGTGCGGTTCGCAACATCTCTCTCCATTTGTGCGGCCTGGCCGAGCTATGGCCTTGGCTGGAAACGAGTTTTAAAGAAGTCCTCGCTATTCCCGCCTGGTCCACAAATGTGCTCTCCATAACAATAAAAGCTGTGTTAAAATGAAGCAGATTCACGTCAGACAAATACGTGAACTGTACGCAAATTCTACATGCTATTGGCATAAAACTTCTACACACACTAACATTTATACTCTCGCATTGTGACGTCCCAATGGAGTTCATTTCATTCGCACTGAACAAGAAACAAACCACATACTGTCACATACTCATTCATACTCTAACCTCTACGTCAAACAAACCCTAAACTTATTATTCCTAACATGTTATACACTCGATTGGCAAATAATAAAGGTTAACACTAAAAGAATGTATAATGACGCCTATTGCACCAGCTATAGTCCTTTCAACGTAATAGCGTCTAAATACACTCGAGCTTGTCCTCCGATCTAGCAGTTATGTCAAATACAGTGAACTGCGATCCTTAAAATCTTCTACATCCCCAGAAATAACCACCACCAGTCTCTCCTATCTGATCTGGTGTCAAAATAGTTTAAATACATTCGACCACTTAAGGTGAAACATATGCTGTTCCATGTTTAGGTTTAATAATCTCGATAAAAGTATAGCATAACAGCTGTCATCATCAATTTCCTGTTCCAATTTCAACCGTGACTCTTCCTGTCCTCTCTAAATCCCAGGTCGTGTATAAAAAAATAAGGAGTACCCTCTACTCACACTTTAATGCCTCTGCCAAAACTAGTCATGCCCACGCAATGACTGTACTTCATAAAATGCGGAACACACCTTCGCAATAACTTCGTATGCCAACTACATACGGAAATACATAAAAACCACTATCAAAGGGTTATCAACTCCACTTCTTTCAACCTGGCATTCCTACAAAAGGGCATAATTCCTCAACGTTGTCACCACAATCGCTGGTCTCATGAACAATAACAACAATTGTTAAATTATTAATTTATACATCTTAACGACCTCTGGAATTCACGATACTGACCTCCTCACTTAATATTCTCGAAACGATACTCTGATAAGTATAAACTGTCGTGCATACATTTAATAAAAATACTACATATCATCTTTACACATTTGGGTTCGACTTTAATCGAGGAAGGAATATTATGTCTACAACGTGACATGATATTACTCCTCGTAGATATTTAATCACAACATCATATCTATGTGTTTATGTCCAACAAGAATCTATCACGACGAGGATATCGAACGATAACTACCCTAACGTCGGATGATAATTAATCTTCCAAGAAGATTCTAGCTTCCAATATTAAATGACTGAAAGTTCAAAGCTTTCTTCAATAAAAACATACAGTTAGTCATACTCGTATTCTCTTCATTCAGAACGAATGTCTGTGAGTTCTGACGATAATAATCGTGTCCACGTTAAATGTTTCTTTTCCACAATGTGACATGATATTTCACAATATATCACTACCAAGATCTTCTTTCTTGACGTTTCTTCTCGACGGATAAAATGCCCAAATTAAACTAATAAAAATTAATTTAATGGGTAACATAGACGAAAATGTCTATCACCTGCATTCAGAATGAATACAAAAACGTCGAAAATAAAATATTATTCCTTAAAGGAAATGACAAAAGCTTGTTCCTCGAACAAGTAAATAATCTCAGTTCAGAAACTGGATTCCTAACAAACGAAGTTAATAGCGTCGCAAGACGATCACTATAACAAATTTCGAAGAATAAAAATGCTATACATGGAGTACATAAATATTGTATCGAAATATGGATAAAGGATTTGCTCAGAAAATGTCACTACAAGCTCTAACTACAAGGTTAGTGAACACTGCTACCTGGTCTCGAAGTCTAGAAGATCAAGATAGAGTATAACAAAATACTCTGATGTTTTATCTCCCAAATATCTGGGCTGGATCCTAGCTCGTCTCCACGAACTCGTGACCTCAGGAAAGGAACGAATTCCCCCACTGGAAACAGCAAGCTCCGACCGGAATCGAACTGCGGGCCTCCAAACATCATCTTCCTTATGACCCTGGAACTCTTGGTAATCTTGATGTTTCTTCTATCTCCGTCACAGCACAGTCTCATTATAACAGTGAGTAGCGTCGAAAGTTCTGCTTTCCACTTCGAAAGGCATTTGAAGAGAAAGTCTTGGACCTCACTCGTATAACGAACATTCATGTAGCTGGAATCTGAATATCGTTCTGTAGTCTCTGATGTTAATGTTGAGCTCATGTTCGACAAGAATGCACTAGAATAGAGTTGTGCATCAAGTCTCAAGATCACTCATTAAGTAGACATTCACGAACAGTCTCCTCTAACGAAGCTCCATCGTTGACTATATTGCTTCTATCTGCTTATACTCCTGGCGCACATAATAATTTAGTCCATAATAATCTTCATAATACTAGACTGAATATTGTTCTTCACTATGGAATACATCTCCATCCTAAGTGTTGTAATACAGTTCCACACAAGCAATATGAATATGCCCTCGTACTCACTCGTGGTTGTTGCCTGAGCCGCAGTCGCTCGGACAAAGTGTCGTATCGCGCTGGAAAGAAACACCTTTCTCGCGCTTCACAAAACTGCTTATAAATGCTGAAATACTTTTCTCAAACTTCTGAACGTTTGTAATATACCATATCTGCTAGTCAGCTACAATCTGTAGTTGAAATAAGTTCTCTGAAGCCGATCAGACCGAAGTGAATGCGGTATATGTGAACCTCGCAACTTCACCTAGATTCAAGGCGCGGTCATCTCCTAATTCCGCCCTTGCTTAACCTTTGTCTCCACGAGTCACCTTCTACATACCCGGTGAAACACTCGGAACTACTTTCTCTTCCAATCGCACACGTCTGACCTCTTCGACGTTCAGATACACAAGAGCCCCGGTGCTTGGCGTCTCCCCTCCAAGTCTACCAATTTTAGCCGCCTTTTCGAGTTTCCTCTCGAATTCGCGCGGGCTCTAGCAAATCGCTTATTTCTCCCAATAGCGACCTGCTATTGACTTATAAAATATTTCCAATATTTTATTATCATATTCTTCTCTTTTCCAATATATAAATTCACTCTCTAAGGGCTTAAATGAATTAAATATATATAAAAATTTAGTTGCTGGAACTCCCGTCTTCTCTAAAACTTCTTCCTATTGGCTGTAAGCTCATATCCAATGGGATAATTTATAACAATATTTAAACAAATCCTGGGAATATTCGCTGTTGCTAGGTCGATTCCAAGCTTCTAGAAACTTCCATTGCGCAATACAATCACGTGACGGAATTTCCCTCCTAGCTCGACGTCGCCTCACGACTGGTTTCTACCAAGTTCCAGCCATCATATTCCTTGGTTAAATTTTATCATGGGCTTCGAAAAAATGTATTATTCCCATTTTCATCCATTATAATTCATTTTACGGGGGCAGTACCTACTGTAAGGCCACGGCCGCCTCCTTCCCTCTTCCTCGCCTATCCATCCCAATCTTCCATCCCTTCCCATCCCTCATGAGGCCCCTGTTCGCTTTGCAGGTGAGGCCGCCTGGGGGAAGTGCTTATCACACCTCCCCAGTTGTATCCATCCCGACCAGAGGTTCCAGGCTCCAGGACACTGCCCATAGAGGCGGTAGTGGTGAGTTCCCTCGTCAAGTCCGTCGGAACCACCAACCTAGAGGGTAAATTGACTAAATAAAAAAAATAAAAAAATAAAGATAAAGTGTACTACTACAAGTTCACCTATGTGGCTTTCTAAAACTTGTTAACTACAAAAATAATATGGCGGCCAAGCTAAGTTGAAATATTGCAATGGATTTTTCATGCGATTTAACCATCCAAGCGTATTAAGACTTGGTACAGTAAATGTACGTATACATTTTAATGATTTGGCATCTAATTTAAGTCAATTGTATTCATAACCTCAGCCGGCTCTGTGGTGTTGGGGTAGCGCGCCTGCCTCTCACCTGGAGGCCCCGGGTTCGATTCCCGGCTCCGTCAGGGATTTTAGAAACTGACGTGAGGGCTGGAACGGTGTGCACCCAGCGCATCGGGTCCCCTCGGCCGTTTATCTTTGTTTTCGTGACCGGGGCGCTGTGAGGACAATTGAGTAGCTGTCTGACAGTGATAAACGGCTGAGGGGACCCGATTCGCTGACCACGCGTCACACCAATATCTGCAGGCCAAATGGCTGGGCAGTGGTCGCTTGGTAGGCCTAAGCTCTTCAAGGACTGTAGTGCCAGAGGTATAACCTCAAGATGGCAGCTGTGTGAAATTTTAAAATTATGCTTTTATTTCTTGTGTCCTAAGCATGCGATCGAAGTGAAATTTCGAATAATGAACATGCGCTATAATTTTGGTAAATGTTCATAGAATATATATATATATATTATGTTGACTTTTTTACATTTGAGCTGTTTTCGATTAATGTTCACTAATTTTGATTGTTTTTATGTCTCTTTTAGATTATGGCTACTATTTTTTTGTTTTTTACTTTTTCACCAGTTTTTGACTAATTTTGACTAATTTTAATTTTTTTGGTTTATTTTGGATTTGGATTCTTCAAATTTTGAGCTTTTGTTGACATTTTTTTTAAAAATTTGGGGGTGTTTTACGCATTTTGACTGGTTTCTTTTTTTAACATTTTTAGCTGCTACAAACTTGAATCTACTGACATCTAATTAAATCCAGTTGTTTTTATAACCCCAGGTGTGGAATTTTAAAAATGGGTTTTTATTTCTTGCGTCCTAATCATGCGAGTGGAGTGAACGTTTGAATAATGAACCTACGCAATAATCTTCATCTAATGGTACATAACTTTATGGCCTACACACAGAACACTGTAACATGGCGATCCTTTACATAGGCGGGAGACTTTTTAATATAGAATTCCATGAGGATATATGAGATTCTTCACGGAACTACTTGTTCTTCCATGAGTTGTAATTTAACGATCACATAAATATCAAATAGAGGATTTTAGTTATTAGGTCCTGTATTGTACACGCAGTAAAATCATTTAGAAGGAAAGAAAAGAGCCACAATTCTACAAGACTGAAAGTCACCATTTACCAAACTGATCTTATGTCAATTCTTGTTGCGAGCTTTACACACCTTACTTTACATGGGAATTCTTCCAAGTGTTTTACACATATACTCTTCCAAAATCATATTTGTTGCCGTAGTTGAACACACATCGGCTCAAATAAGAATTTATGCAATTACGTCAAATTTTGAAACATACAAATAAAGGCAAGCGGTAGGGAGCCAGTAAGTATTTTGGAATGGGGACAATTGACATCCACGCAGTAGAAGGCTCAGATAAAGCTCGAGAGCAAATCTTACTGCTGAAGTCCGCGTCACCTTAAATAAGTTACTAAAAATGCAACCTTACCATTTGTCCCCCATCACCACTAATATACTGATTTATGGAATTATTTCCTGCTGTTGGGTTAAATCTGGTTTGTATTAACTGTGACCACTCATGTTTCAAGGTCACCCTGTTTGTGCCAGCTAAAAAAAGTTTTAAAAATGAAACCAGTCAAAATCCACAAAACACCCCAAAAATATTAAAAAATTGTCAACAAAAGCCCAAAAACTGAAAAGAAATCAAAATGCAAAACAAACACAAAATCATCAAATTAAGTCAAAATTAGTCAAAAGAAAGCTCAAATGTCACAAAAATAGTCAACATAAAAATACAATTAAAATTAGTCAAAAACAGCTAAGAAGTCCGAAACAAAAAACTACAGTGTCAACATCCAAAAATGCACAAAACAAAATACAAATTATACTGTTTACAGACAATGCAACAGGCACATACGTCGGAACTCGAAAGTTAGCAGGAAGAGTTGTGTATTCCTTGGTCGCCAATCTTCACATTGTTAGCCAAATTACAACATATAACATAACCTAAAAAAAAACAATGTTTGAATAACATTGACACATTATCACTTTTTATACACAGCCCTATATTATATCTCTTACGCACTGTGCCCGTTAGGCAGGAGTATCGAGGGACCATTAGCCGTATACAACCCTTACGCAACCCCCTTCCAACGAACCATACACTGAGAGGATAGGATGTGTTCTTAGACCAGCTCTGCACGAGAAAGTTATCCCATGTAGTATTGGGTAAAGGAGATGAATGATTATGAAACCAGACCAAAGAACACACCCGAAGAATAATAGCAAATCTAACAAGTAGGCCTAAATAGGCCAGACTTATGTAAAAATTCTACTCAATTTATTATATAAGAATAAACAGATCCCAAGCCTACTTCATACAGGGTGAAAATTGGCTAATCCGTGATAAACTGTTCTAAATTAAAAGAAGTTCCCGAAATAAACCCTAAATACACGTTAACAAACTTAGGGTGCGACACGTAATTATTCCCTACGCACGACAATCATTGTTAAAAATAATCAATAATAACAACAAGAATCTACTGCAACACAATTATTTAAACGTCAGCAATAAACAAGGTTAATTTACATTTACGATAACAACAATAACATTACCTGGGCTAAGATGGCGGCACCTCCAACATGTAACTCTACTTTTCACATCTAGCAATTCCTATTTGACGATAAATTAAGTAGGCGATAAGCGTCTACGCAAATGAAAAGCAATCTAGAGAATAACTAGTCCTAACAATAAAAGAAACCCTAAATAATACAACACAAATAATACAGGATAAATAGCCCTGCTATTGGCGTAAAATTTGTACTCTGCCTGCGCAAGTTCCATGCTGTTTGAATGTTACTGCCATCTAAAGGAAAGGAGGAATAAAATTAAGTGGTGACTGCATGGTTTTATCCCATGACTCCTGTCGCTTGACTATGCATGACTGTGTTTCAAAATTATCACATCATGGTAGTCCTCCATCTGGAAATCGGGATATCTCTCCTTGGATTTGTCTAATTAAAACATCGGAAACAAGTTCGAAGACTCGTGGTCGTAATTAAAATTTTAAATTTAGCATTTATGATCTTATTTTGTCACTTTGATTATTATCATTCAGTTTAGATAAAAATCCTATCACTAATGACTAATATCAGCAGTTTTAAATACCAGTTTAATCCCTCACTGTGTATTTATATTTGACCAGATTAATCACATATTCGTAGAAATGTAGTGTTCCAAATACCACAAACTAATCAATAATAACCAGTGAAACCTCTGTTCACAACTTCAATCATCACTCATTATAACACATCATCCTTAATAGGTGGAAATTCACGTAGAGTTCACTAAACTGTTAATACTTCAATGGTTGACAGGGTAACTTCCACAATCGCCTTAAAAGCTCCCATCATCAAAACATCGACCAATGTCAGCTTATTGACATGTCTTCTACAGACAGAACAATAACGCTACCCCTAAATTAAACAATCACGTCATTCAAAGGTGAAAGGGATTTTCAAACATAATCTCATGAAATCATTCACAAAGTTCTCCATCTACACTAAAATTGTAATAATCGTCATTCATAAATAACAATAAATGCTTTAATAATTCGGTTTCTATAAGCTTACATCCATTAACAGATGTTCCATCGAACACGTGTCCTAATGCACTCAAAGCCTGCTAGTATTTGAAGACAATTCATCGTCTTATCATGTCGTTTATAACGTGAAAATAAGGTTCCTCTACTCTCCAGAAATGCACGGCTGTGTGCTATACAAACTCGTTCTCATACAGGTTTAGTTTGCATACAAGGCTAGTAAATGGGCTCGACGGTTTCTTAGCCCTCACTATTGGGTGACAATTGTAACTCGTTCTCCACGTTGGGATGACAAGTGAAACGATTTCCTTTGCTCCACGGTTTCTATTACCCTCACTGTTGCGTGACAAATGTAATGGTTTCTTACTAGCTCTGTCTTGCACTTTGAAATATTTACTCTGCCTAAGATATGTTGTTTTAATGGGCGCCAAGACCTCAACGCTATGTTGAAATCTAAATTTATATTTAACAACACCTAGCTCTGGTAGAACACCTTCAAGAATCTATTCACTCAGATCGTGGTATGATTTGATCATTAACCCAACAAACAATTGTATCAGGAGAAGGAATTTGGTCTATATCTAATGCTACCTACTGAAAGCAAAGATTGCATGGTTAAAAGAAATGAATTTATTATATAAAACGAGCATTGCAAAATTAACAATAATAATAATAAGTTTTGAATTTAAATTGGAGCGTTGCGATTTGAATATTACCGCTAGAAAATTACGTGAAAACGGATTCGGATAAATTACTGATTTTACTCTTATTCCCAAGCTATGAAGTTACTGAAATACTGAATATAAAACAAAGAGACGAGAGATTACGTAGTTCTGAGCCATTCGCGCTTACCACTGGAAATTGCCGTAGCATTTCCCTCGTACTGGATGTTGTAGAGAGCTTCCCACAGCCTCCTGGTCGTCGTCAACTTCTTCGTTAGTTGATGAGATACTTGTAGATATGATAACTTATGGCCCGAATATCGGAACCAACCACACGTACAACCACACTGGTTAAGTTTTACAAAGATAGTCCCCTTGCCTCCACGGCGCGCAAACCATATATGCACTCGTCGCATCCCCTCTACGGAGCCGTCTTCCAGTCGCCCGGTCTCCACTGATTGGCTGTGCCACCACGCGCTACTTCCCCACCTCCGGGTCATTACACTCGGCGGGAGGATGATGTCGTTTACCGGTCCATGCCAATTCGCCTTTTCTTGACACTGCAACCCAGCTTGTGTCACGCTTCACGACAAGATTAAGCCTGTAGCCGAATTCCCTGTGACTCATCTCTCTCAAAATACCCTAACTGACAAAATTCCGTACAATTCCGTAATCATATAATTTTCTATGATAATGTTGTTCGTAATAATTTGCTTGATAGTGTTTTCTATGACATAGAAAACCTATCTGTATGCTTATGATTTTATAAAAATGCTCAAAAAATACCTTAATAATAATAATAATAAGTTAACAATAATAATAAATTAATATGAAAACTTCTCTTGGCTGAACAATTTGCCGCGTAAATAAATATTGAATGGCTTCCTACTGACTTATGTCATTGGCATAAAATCCCCTCGAAAAACACGTTACACTACTTCACTTTTTATTGAACCAACCTCTAACTGGTACCCAACGCGATATCTCGCGAACCAATAATTGAAGATAATTGAGCGAGGGCTCAAATGAAAGATCTCTACCCCCTCTATTTCTTGGACACATAATTTCCACCCCAATATAAAACAATTTTACTTTCGTGGGCTTGCGCAATTGAGGCTCTCCCAAGATGACGGGTTTTTAATCGTTATGGGTGATGCCTCCCTACCCATTTTCTACCCCCAACCCCTATCCCATACAAATCCCACCCCACGGAATTCCCTAAACATCCCAACAGATTTTTCCAAATATTATTAGATTTATCATAAAAGTCCACTATTGCTTCCACTTACTTTTCCCGCGCTCATCTGTGTTGACGTCCCTTGGTCAGTTTCTGTTCTCAGCCAAACCAGCTGACCTATCGAAAAACGTAACCCCCCGTATTTTCCAGAATCTCCAAAATTTACGCGAATTATACCCCAGATTTACCCAAGTCCCACATATTCCTACAAATTACACTAAGAATATCCTAAAAACCACCTCCAGATTACCCCAAATTCCCCCACGAATTCTCTAAGCGAACAAGCTGACACTACAGGAAGCGAGGTTTAAAGTTTCAGGAAGCATGTGTGAGAAACGTGATTCTTTCAGACACAAGCTGAATCTTGTTATGAGGCAGCATATGACGACACAACAGAAAGCAAGGTTTAAAATTACAGGAAGCAGGCTATTTTTAAACATGTGGTATCCACCACTATTCTACATATAGTAATCTAAACCTTTGTTAACATAACATAACCTAACATGGTCTAGCTAACCTAACCTAACCTAACATAGTCTAGGTAACCTAACCTATCCTAACCTAAAATCGTCACTATCCTAGTATAGTTAACCTAACATAACCTCACCTAGTCTGGCTAACCAATGTTAACATAACCTAACCTAAACTGGTCTAGCTAACCTAACCTAGCCGTAAGAAGTGGTTTCATGTTGATGGTTCTATGTTTGGTATCATTCTACTGTACCAGTAGGCTGTCCACAAGATCAAGCCAGTGATAGGTAAAGCCCTGCGCGGATGCGGATATCCGCGGATAAACCCGCGGATATCCGCAACATTTTTCGCCATGCGGATATATTTTGCATGTCTTTTCGGGTAGCGGATAAGCTGCGGATAATGTTTGGAGTAAATTTGCGGATAGTTTTTAGAATCCAATCCGAACATGTTGAATGTCATGGGGAAAGTTGGGTAATAGTGCGCAGTGGGTAATCGTGCGCACCTATGTTTTTCGAGTTGGTAGTACAACTAGCAACTCAGTTCACTGCTACCCTCAAGCTGTCATCGTACCTATCAGATAGGGACAGTCAGCATGATGCCAGTCACTATGTGATAACCGGAGGCTTGGATGAAGAAACTTAACACGTTGCAAGTTAATTGCTGTAGCCAGCAAATAAGAAGGTAAGCCAACAGTTGTGATTCAATTGTTTAAAATTAAATGTAGTTTTAAATGCCAGTGTGTACAGTAGTTTTGCATGTATTTATTTTTCAATATAATAGATTACTTTACCGGGATTCAGTGAGTTACGTTTTTAAAGCAGAGTGGGGTAATGGTGCGCAGATCATAAAATGATACAAGTACCGTACTACAAATACAAATACAACGCGACATTAATGGCAAAATATTTCTTGTTTGTTCTCCAGATGCCAAGAAAATATACGCGGAAAACGGAGAAAAACTCCTACCCAGCAGAAAATGTGCAGAAATCTCGACGTGCAATTAGGGATGATGGGTGGAAAATAAGGGAAGTGGGGAGAAGTTTCAACATTCCCCAGTCATTCCTACCAAAGCAGTTGCTGCAAAATTGTCTTGCTCTACCTCGTCTAGTCCATAAAGTTCTTTTACCAACGAAATGGAGTCATATTATTATCTGAATACCTTTTGATATTGGCAAAATTATTTTATGGCTTAACGCCCACAAAGCTTGTCAGACGGTTCGAGTTCAAGTTTGCAGAGGAGAATAAGAATCCCCATAATTTCCATAAAGTTAAAAGTCTAGCAGACAAATATTGGTTGTACGATTTCTTGAAGAGATATCCTGCATTAACCATGAGACAACCTGAAAGAACAAGCCTAAATTGGATTGCCTCCTTTAATGATGACGAAACGAAGATATTTTATTCAAATATCCAAATCTGCAGAATTTTAGTTCATTGCATAGTTATGCTTTTGTAAAAAGCATTGGAATATTCTAATGTTAATGCACAGTACAAGTTTCTGCCAATTCACATTGTATTAGTATGGCTTTCCAACACTCATCCCATGTGCACAATTCCCCAACCCATGCGCATGATTACCCTGCAGGGTGGGTAATCGTGCGCAAATGCATATTTGTGAGATTTCAAATTATAGTCCACCAAATTTATTTTTGAATTAAATTTGTTTCTGCACATCAAATATAGTGTTACTAAGGCTCCCTTATTCATAACTGCAGTTGTGTTATCTATTATTTCATCATCACAAGACCGATTCTTGCTTAAGTGCGCACAATTCCCCCACTCTCCCTTATTAGGGCCCGGATGTTTACGACATATCATATTTTTTCCGTTATGGTTTTTCATGACAAATGTAAGATGATGATTTACGCTAATCCCATTCAAATTACTGTATGTCATTAAAGCATAATCAACACTCCGAACTGAAAAGGGTTGCAATTCTGGCTGTGTAACATTAATTTTAGACATAGCACATGACATACTGTACAGTACGTTGCCTAAGGGTTCGACTTGCTGCTCAAATGTCTAAAAGATAAAGTATAAAGCAACACGTTGAAAATATTATTGTAATGCCAGTAGATTCGGATAACAAACGTGTGGATAAAATTCGTGCGGATGCGGGGCGGATGCGGATAACGTTTTGTCTATCCGCGCAGGGCTCTAGTGATAGGTTCCTCTTGCTGTAAATTCTCGCCACATGTTAGTCTTTAGCGTTCGATTGAAACTTTCCACGACACTAGCCGTTAGATTACTATAAGTAGAATAATGGTCGATACCACATGTTTTGAAAATGCTACAGAATGTTTTCTTGAAAAACCTCTTTTCCTTGATCCGTTTGGAGCAGACGAGGTTGTCATTTGAACTGTTTAATTATATTCTTGAATGCAATGTTGACTGGAGGACCTGACTTACGACTCACCTAATGACCGGTATGTCCCCAAGTTTCTAGCAACACAGTGCTGATAACCACTATATGATGTACATTTTATTCGAAGAACAAGTAGATCACAGAGCTGATTACCTATATATCCCCAAGTTTCTAGCCACACGCGGCTAATAATAGCATGCTTGTCCCACAGCATAGATTAGGTTAGTTAGACTAGGTTAGGCTAGGTTAGGTTAACTATAGTAGGCTAGTGACTAGGTTAGGTTATGGACTTAATGTGAATTTGGGATAATTTTAAGAAATTTTACTCTCAGACATCCGCTTACCTATAGAGATATATGACTCGCTGTTTCCTGATAAATCTACACCTGTCTTCCTGCCACATCAGTTGATTCACACAGTCACGTGGTCTTCCTTCCCACCACAGCCTCCTCACGTCTAGGAGAGTTAATTCATGTTTCGCTGATGCAATCGTAGAATGATAAACACCTGCATAGCTTGCCGTCATACACTGTCTCGTGACAGGAATCAGCTCGTCTCTGCAGGAATTATGGTTTAAACACCTGCTTCCACCTAACACATATCTAACTTTCTTTGCGTATAAGATGATGCCACTTGTCCATAGTTTCTTTGAGTGCTTGTGTAAAACTTAAAATTCTCGATTTTAGCAAACGAGTTACCATTAAATGTAGTAATTCAGTTGTTGTTCAACACAGCAAACGGCTCTTTCAGTTTTCAAATTCACTATGTCTAGACCAAAACACTGAGCGACAATAAACCCTTACTTTTTAAGGAAGTATACATTAGCATGATTCTTTACAAACACTGATTTTAAATATCCTTCTACGCATTTAAATTTTTCACGTTCTACATGCACTCCAACGTGTGAATAAGTTCCGTTGTTATTAACTGTAAATGCAGAGAGTTTGTATTTCCCAATCATATTAAAATTCCTCCAGGGACTTTGTTTATTGTAAAATGTGAACCTGTTTCTCGTATCCACAATCGCCTGTTCTTTCTGCAACACCACTTTGTACTCTTTCCTTAGGGCGGTAGTATTCGCAAAATACTCTACCTTCCTTTTCTTGATCTCAATTTCGTCCAACTCCAATTTTCGTTTCCTTACACTCAGCACATAAGCTGTATTTGATAGGTTGATTTCCTTAAGAGGGTAAGGTTTACGTTCGTTACATTTATTGGTTCTTTTCCATAACACCTGGCGAAGAATATTATTCGTATGAATCAATCCAAATTCTCTAATGCTTATGTTTGCTGGTATCGTGCAGAACAATGTTTTGGATTGAAAACGAATGTTTCCCCAGCTTTAATGTAGCATTTCTGTATAATGCGAACATTGTCATTTCAGGAATCCTCGTTCACATTCTACACAGTTTACGAGTAAGTAATTAAAACAATTGGCAACTCCAGCTATCTGATATGACATCGAGCGGTAAAAATGAGAAACTTTCCAAGTAGGGTACATTTGTCACGTGGTGACTGTTTGTATATGGTCCCTTGTATTGGTAAGCAGATCGTGGTAAATTCTTCGTGTCTTTATACACACATCAAAAAAAGTTTTGCATCACCTCGGTTCCAAGAGTTCCGGAACCGTTAAATACAAAGGGAATAGAGATCAACACAAACAACATTTCAGCTCGTTTTATTGCTCATGAGACCCACACATTGCATGTTGTACCATCATACAGCTAGACTTTCAGCATTTGTGGTCCAGATTGCAGTACACACCACTACCTCTAATACCCAGTAGCACGTCCTCTTGCATTGATGCATGCCTGTATTCGCCGTGGCATACTATCCACAAGTTCATCAAGACACTGTTGGTCCAAATTGTCCCACTCCTCAACGACAATTCGGCGTAAATCTCTCAGAGTGGTTGGTGGGTCAAGACGTCCATAAACAGCCCTTTTCAACATATCCCAGGCATGTTCGATAGGGTTCATGTCTGGCGAACATGCTGGCCACTGTAGTCGAGCGATGTCGTTATCTTGAAGGAACGCATTCACAAGATGTGCACGATGAGGTCGAGAATTGTCGTCCATGAAGACAAATGCCTCTCCAATATTCTGCCGATATGGTTGCACTATGGGTCGGAGGATGTCATTCAGGTATCGTGAAGCCGTTTCGGAGCCTTCCATGACCACCAGTGGCGTACGTCGGCCCCACATAATGCCACCCCAAAACATCAGGGAACCACCACCTTGCTGCACTCGCTGGACAGTGTGTCTAAGACGTTCAGCCTGACCAGGGTGCCTCCAAACACGTCTCCGACGATTGTCTGGTTGAAGGCATATGCGACACTCATCGGTGAAGAGAACGTGATGCCAATTCCGTGGGGTCCATTCAGCATGTTGTTGGGCCCATCTGTACCGCGCTGCATGGTGTCGGGGTTGCAAAGCTGGACCTCGCCATGGACGTCGGGAGTGAAGTTGCGCATCATGCAGCCTATTGCGCACAGTTTGAGTTGAAACACGACGTCCTGTGGCTGAACGAAACGCATTATTCAACATGGTGGCATTGCTGTCAGGGTTCCTCCGAGCGGCAATCCGTAAGTAGCGGTCATCCACTACAGTAGTAGCCCTTGGGCGGCCTGAGCGAGGCCTGTCATCGACAGTTCCTGTATCTCTGTACCTCCTCCATGTCCGAACAACATCGCTTTGGTTCACTCTGAGACGCCTGGAAACTTCCCTTGTTGAGAGCCCTTCTTGACACAAAGTAACAATGCGGACGCGATCGAACTGCGGTATTGACCTTCTAGGCATGGTAGAACTACAGACAACATGAGCAGCGTACCTTCGTCCTGGTGGAATGACTGGAACTGATCGGCTGTCGTACCCCCTCCGTCTAATAGGCCCTGCTCATGCATGGTTGTTTACATCTTTGAGCAGTTTTAGTGACATCTATGAACAGTCAAAGGGACTGTATCTTGGGTACAATATACACAGTCAACGTCTATATGCCGGAGATCTGGGAACCGAGGTGATGCAAAACTTTTTTTGATGTGTGTACATAAGTAATACGTTTTACTCGTTGATAGAGTGAAAAATGAGTAAAAGCAAAGTATATTGCTCAGTTCACGGCTGTCAGTCGATGTATAAGAGGGCTGCGGACATAAGTTTTCATCACTTTCCAAAAGATGCAAATAGCAATAGCCGAAATGTGACGATACCAAATAAATACGGTCAACAGGAGCGGGTATGACCACTCACCACTACACACACTGACGACAGGACGGGTTGTTCACTGTTACGCCGAGCCAAGCCGCACCTAGACAGCCAAGTACAGTCTCGCCGAGCCAAGCCGTATCAAGACAGCCAAGCCTACACCAGCCGAGGACAGCCAAGCTTCATCAGTCAGGTATCCTTCCCCGCTCCCTAGTTCATTTCCAATAACCCTACCAACGACCATCACCTCGCTCTGCGATATCCGAGCCATTCCACTACGAGTCATATAGGCCTAATTTGACTTCGCAGGGTAAATATCTACTCTGCAAGAACCTGCTACCAGTCCGATATTCAACACCAAACCTACCTGCTAACCATCCAACAAATCAAGAAATTCCTGTCTCCCCCGAGTTTTAATACAAGTTAAACTCATCCCTTCGCCCTAGCAAGCAGCAAATAATTTCTAGAGTCTATGGTACAGTGAGCAAACTCAAATATACGGTAGCTTTTAAACGAAACAGCGCCATGACTTGAACTGCTCAAAAACAAATACCAGCAGAAACCGATGCTTGATAATATGCAATTGACACATCAAATCCAGTGGATCACACAAATTAGATCACGTGTATCGCACAGTTATACATATATACAATTAGAAATAACACTGTCATTATTTTAGGGTTCACATTTACTGATTATAACCGAAAAATAAAAAGTGTTCCATATCAAACGCGTGTTATTGAGTATTTTTACCCTACTTATCCAGACCGACCGCTGCGCCCCAAGTGTTAGTTTGAGTTGCCAATAGGCAATCAGAACATAGATTATAAATTTCTCTCTATCTTGTGGATCGCGCAGTTCGATTTGAACACCAGTCAATTTCCGATGTCTATTACCCCAGTAGACAATCTGCAAAACATTGTTTAAACACTAGCCTACACAGCAACTGTTCTGTAAGTTATCCACAGGGTTGGTCAACATGGAAGCGAGTGGCACCGAATACAGAGAAGCCTTTTGCAATAATGTTTGTTGGTTTCTAATACACTAACACAATCTTTGAGTGGGTCGAACGCATCATCCATGTTGTAGTTGTAAATTGTTGCCTCCAGTCTTGTAATACCATGTTCATTAGCTAAGGATGACATGAACGTTTCCCTTAGACGGGTTGTAATATTTTGAACTTGCTTATTATTATTATTAATGAGTCTCGTTGAATTATTATTATAAGTAGTAGTGCTTTCACATATTGGCTCACATGTCAGGTGGCATACCTTGATTTACTTATTATTATTATTATTTCCTATATTATTATCATTTTGATTATCAGCTTTATTTTTAAGAAATTTAGCCGTCATTTCAATGCATAGGAATTCATTTCATTTGGCTGGAGGAACATAGCGATGGGAAGTGTGGTAGTTTTCAAGATTTTAGGGTTGAAAGGCTGACATCAAGAGGATTACTGGAATGATAATTCACAACATGAGTTGTCCCAACCATAGCTCCGATCAGGGGAGTGCTCGTTCCTGGAAACTCGCCTGGGAGAAGGCCCTTTGTCCTAGGTACTGCTGCTCGTTTGGACATGGATACAAAGCACTGACGTGAGTGCTTTGTCTGGTGATTGGGTGTGACGAAGAGACGATTGGAAGAGGGTGAACTCCTTGGTGAGAGGTGTGGAACAGTTTTAAATAGCGAGGACGAGGTGGGAGGCATGCTCCTGGACATTACAAGGGCCACGTCTCTGACTAGAGGACAACAGAGAGGATTCTCTATGAGCTCGGAAGTAAGACAGTATATCGGTCGAGTGTGGTAGGCGAATTCATGCCTATATGCACCAATGGGGATAGTCGTGTCTGGGTTATCACCATAAGAGTGATTTTAGGGATTATATCCCATCACTAACCATACATCAGAGCAGATATCAAATCAATGTTAAATGCAATAACCGTAATTCAGCGCATCATGACGAGCAGAGGAGGGACGACAACGAACCAGCCCAACATCACATCACTGCCGTGAACCACGAGGACGAGAGATGATCTACATTGGTAAGCCAAATGACGCGAATTACGCAAAGTCTCTATTAGCAGTAAATTCATCGGCACGTAAATCCCAGCTTTTGTTTTTTAACTTTAACTTATAGACCACCTCCAGTTGCTATTTTCGACGAGCCCTAGGAAATTCAGTAGAGTCATTTAATTTTTATCATTTATCATTTATCTTTTATCGTCATTTTCTTGTTTTTAACTTTATTAAATCTTCTATATTATTTGATGCAGGTCTTTTCTTCCTTAGTAGTTAAAAATAGCTTTAAGTCATCCCTTATTCCCAAAACAAATACTATCTCGGTTAAAGACGGAGTCATGCCACGTCCTTGAGAAGAAGAGATCGCAGCTGCTCTACAAATTGTGTAAGTGACTATATGTTTGGTCATATGTTACATGACCATGGCGCCCACCGAGTAATTAATTTATCCATCTTCAATACCTCAATCAATTATTATTTCGATTTATCAATTCAAATGTCATTCGTCAGTCTAGAGGGAGAGTTGCCGTGGAATTTCCTCAGACCAACCAGTAATACTGTTACAGGGTGTCCGAACATCTGGTAAAGTCTATAATTTGGTTTTCAATCACTTTGTTTACCCCAGGATTTGTAATTTGACATATACATTTGTTATATATATTTATTCTAGAATTAGAATTAGAGTTCATCCATGTTAAACCGGGAGAGTTAGCCGTGGTCGTTACGGCATGATTGCTGGCAGTCGCTCACATCCGGGAGTCGAGGAGATTCAAATCCCCCCGCCAGCAACCTTGAAGATGGTCTTCTGTGGTTTCCCATCTTCCTTCCAGGTAAATGACGGGGTTTGTCACAGCCACAGCCACAGCCGCTACCTTCCAACGCGTCATCCTTACATTCCAACTTTCCTCCCCAACGGTACTTGTAGCTCACCCATTAGGTGTCCGTCTCGAAGCAGCTACAAAACTGGCGAGCCGAACATGTCCTCGGACACTCCCGGCACTAAAAGCCATACGCTTAAAAAAAACTTTAACAACCGTTTTATCGTTGTTCACCATCACATTGCACTATTCTCGATATTATCCTAGCACACAAAAGTTATGATGCGATGCTAGGTAATCACACATCTCGGTCTTAGACAGAACATAGTTTATAAACTTCTCCTGATCTTGTTCATTGCGCAGTTCGATTTGGACACCAGTCAATTTACGACTATTTGTATTACCCCAGTAGACAATTAAAAACACAGTTACAGCAACTGTTCTGTTAGTTATCAGCTAGTTTGGTCCACATTAAAGTGAGTGGCACCGAATACAGATGAGCCTCTTTTAAATAATGTTTGTTGGCTTCTAATACACTAACACAATCTTCGAGAGGGTCAAACACACCATCCCTTTTGGAGTTGTAAATTAATTGTTGCCTCCGGTCTTGTAATACCATGTTCATTAGCTAAGGAAGATTTAAACGTTTCACTTAGACGGGTGTCCGGACATCTGATAAAGTCTATAATATTGTTTCCAATGACTTTGTTAACCCCAGAACTTTGACATATAAGTTTGTTATATATCATAATTCTAGAATTAGAGTTTGTCCATGTTAAACAGTCTTTACTAACCGTTTTATTATTGTTCACAACCACATTGCACTTTTCTCGATATTCTTCTTGCACACAGAAGTTATGAGTGGATGTTAGGTAATCACATTTCTTGATCTTGTTAAACACACCTGAAAAATCTTGTGTTATGTCCTAATCAATTAGATGAAACTGATCCACACGAAGATGTTGCAATATCCCTGGGAGTTCGGCTAACAGAACGTCTAATTTAACATCGCGCAGTTCCACTTTGTATGGTATTGGCAACTCAAACTAACACTTGGGGCGCTGCGGTCGGTCTGGATAAGTAGGGTAAAAATACTCAATAACACGCGTTTGATATGGAACATTATTTTTCGGTTATAATCAGTAAATGTGGTCCCTAAAATAATGACAGTGTTATTTTCAATTGTATATAAGTATAAATGTGCGATACACGTAATCTAATTTGTGTGTTCCACTGGATTTTATGTGTCAATTGCATATTATCAAACATCGGTTGTCTGCTGGTATTTGTTTTTGTGCAGTTCGGGTCAGGGTGCTGTTATGTTTAAAAGCTATATTTGAGTTTGCTCACTGTACCATAGACTCTAGAAATTATTTGCTGCTTGCTAGGGCAAAGGGATGAATTTAACTTGTACCATATTAAAACTCGGGGTAGACAGGAATTGCTTGATTTGGATGGTAGGTATTAACCCTGCGAAGTCAAATTAGGCCTATATGACTCGTAGTGGAATGGCTCGGATATCGCAGAGCGAGGTGATGGCGGTTGGTAGGGTTATTAGAAATGAACTAGGGAGCGGGGAATGATACCTGACTGATGAAGCTTGGCTGTCCTCGGCTGGTGTAGGCTTGGCTGTCTTGGTACGGCTTGGCTTGGCGAGACTGTGCTTGGCTGTCTAGGTGCGGCTTGGCTCGTCGTAAGAGAACAACCCGTCCTGTCGTCAGTGAGTGTAGTGGTGAGTGGTCTAACCTCTCTTGTTGCCCGTATTTATTTGGTATCGTCACCTTTCGGCTATTGCTATTTGCATCTTTTGGAAAGTGATGAAAACGCAACCCTCTTATACATCTACTTACAGCCGTAAACTGAGCAATATACTTTGCTTTTACTCATTGTGCACTCTTATCAACGAGTTAAACTTATAACACGAAGAATTTACCACGATCTGCTTACCAATACAAGAAACCATATACAAACAGTCACCACGTGACAAATGTACCCTACTTGGTAAGTTTCTCATTTTTACCGCTAGATGTCATATCAGATAGCTGGAGTTGCCAATAGCCACAGGGTTTTTACACTTCTCCATAATGTTAACCATTCCCTTCTCCCCAAATTGTTCCCTGAGTCACCGCAGGAATCATGTTTCGTACACCTTCTTTCTGTAACTATAAACCATGCTTCTTGTTATGACGTCATATGTTGCCTCGTAACAAGATGCAACTTGACTCTGAAAGAATCATACTTCACACGCATGCTTCCTGTAACGTAAAACCTCGCTTCCTGTAGTGTCAGCTTGTTCGTTTGGGGAATTCATGCGGGAATTTGGGGTAATCTGGAGGACATCTTAGTGTAATTAGAGGGAGTTTGGTGGATTTGGGTAAATCTGGGGTATAATTCGAGGAAATTTTGTAGATTTTGGAAATTACGGGGGGATTTTACGTTTTTTTGATAGGTCAGCTGGGTTGGAAGAGAACAAAAACTGACCAAGGGAGGTCAACAGGGATGAGCCTGGGAAAAGTAAGTGGAAGCAATGGTGAATTTTTATGTTCAATCTAATTAAATTTGGAAAAGTCTGTTTAGATTTTCAAAGAATTCTCGGGGGCTGGGGTGGAAGGAAATGTGGATAGGAGGTAGAAAAGGGGTTCTAAAACCCGCCATCTAGGAAGAGTCTCAAGTGCGCATGCAAACTAAAAAAAACTATTTTCCCTGGGAGTTGTAGTAGTTTTTATCACACACCTTTCTTCGAGTAAGGGATTGCGAGATATTGACTATTTTTGGAAATCTCGGGTTAATGACCTTGTAGATAATCAATAATAGATAAATTGATAGTGAATAATCGATAAATAATCATTTGAAAATCCAGCCGTCTTACAAGAGCCTCGAGTGTTCCTGCGTATTAAATAACACTATTTCAGTCCCGTGGCAGTTGTTTTTTTAATATGACAGGGGAAATTATGTGCCCTAGATATAGAGGGGGTAGAGACCTTTCATTTAAGCCGTCGCACAACTTTCAACGATTATTGGTTCGCGAGATATCGCATTGGGTACCAGTACGAGGGTGGTTCAATAAAAAGTGAAGTAGGACCCCTACAGCCCACCTACTGTGCCCTGATGAGATGTAGCAAAATGGCTGGCGTGAAGTAGTGTTTGGATTCAGCGCGCGGAGGCGAAGCCATGGTCGCTACCCACTGCTTGCCTGTCCTGGAACATGCCAGGAAGTGCATGTGAATTATACACTTGTTTCACTTATGTATGGATGTTTACGGCATAAATGAACTAGAATGCTGATTTGAGTTCATACGCTGAGTATTTAGAGAATATTCATTCCTCAGGAGAAGTACTCTGTAATAACTGGTACGAAAGCCAATGGAATGCAGTGTATCGCATTACGTAATGCCACCACGAAAGTCGATTCTTGACCTTGGAGGCCTAAATAAACTGAGGTGTGGACAGAAGAGGCATGATACATGTTCATGTTACTTGGCATGTTATTTCGCATGCTACTTGTCCTGCTACATGTGATGCAGTCTATACTCTGAATTACCATTAATGGTGGCTGATGGCTGTCAATGCTAGCACGTGGGGAAATGCTGCATTGCCACTGAGGCAGATCATGATTCATAACATTCCAAGAGGCTTGCAGGAAGACACTAATACCGGGGAAGTAACCCCCCACCCCTGCCTGGCGGTCTAATGACCGTGACGAGTGAAGACACAGTAGAACACTGAGTCAAACCATGTGCTCACTGCTGTGTCGGCATACATTGCAACATTGCTCGCTGTTGCTATAGAGACTGTTAACCCCTTTCGTCTCCACTCCTCACCTCACCCTTCAAGTGACTGACAGCTTTCACCGTTCATCTTTTGTAAATCAGAGTATAGTGTTGATGTTAATACCTTACGCAACGGTACGGCGTTACTATATCCGACAGTGTTGCCGTGTCATAACTGCCTGTGAGTGACTGTGAGCGATATCAACGTTTGGAACCTATTCCAAAATGTTCCTTGAAAATGATGTACTCTGAATGTGAGAGGTATGTGGACATTGACCATGCTAGTGTTTATCACTGCAGAAGGTAGACTTCTTAAACTACCTGACATATTATGAAAGTTGTGAACCTTGCTCAGAATATTGTGAACACTGAAACAAACAAGAATATGAAGTACACTAGAACTGACTGTAATATTGTGAAATTTGAAAGAAGAATTCACGTCGTACGACTTGTTAATATGGGACTTGAATTAGATCAGGCATATTTCCAACAACTCTAAATACAATACAGTGGAACATGGATAATTCGAACCTCAAGGGACCAGTAAAAAAAAATCGAATTATCCAAAAATTCGAATTAAGAAAGTTCTTTGAAAAGGGTAGAGAAAATAAATTGCATTATGTTTTCATAATGTTTTACGTTCAACAATGCAGATGAACAGACAACGGCACTGTATATATTTTTTTATTTTTTACGAGGGACTGTGGAAAATCTTCAAAAGACACTTGTGAAGGGTCCACACTCCACAGTAGTGTGGGATTTTACCCACTAAAAACCACATCCCTTTTCCCACGATGCGTTCATCACCCCGGAACCGCTCTCGCATTACTTCAGGGTGATGTCGTGCTTACTTAGCCTTTCAGACTTCTTCTTTCTTCATTTCTTCTTAAGGGCGTTCGTACGCTTCCAGATCTCGCTTTTTCTGGCGAAGGACATCCTCCACATATACTGCTACATGATCCCATGATTGCTGGTTCCGTAACATCACAGAAATAATATTATCTGGTGTCAGTTCTCCCAATTCAGTTTCCACATATTCTCTCTTTATTATCCAATGGCCGCACACGAAGAAGGTGTGAAGTACATCATCGATGTCGTCACAATATATGCATGTTGCACCACTCGCTCTGCCTACTCTATGCAGGAATTTACGGAAATATCCGTGTCCTGTTAGAAGTTGTGTGAGGTAATAATTGACTTCACCATGGACTCTTTCGACCCAGGTATCCAGGCGTGGTATCAGTCGCTTGGTCCATTTACCACGAGGGTCACTTTCCCATGTGAGTTGCCATCGCCTCATCCGTTGGTTAAAGGCACGCTTCTTTGCACATTTCTTTCCCAGCTCTCCTTGGGTACGCCAGATTTCTTGTCGCTCCAATGCAAGTAGATCTATTGGGGCTATTGCTGCCACCGTGAGGATTGCAGGTTCAGAAACCGTGCGGTATGCACATGCAATACGTAAAGCTGCTCTCCGTTGTACGGCAGCTATCTTTCTCCGATACCATGCAAATCTCAAGGATTCGGTCCAAACTTCGGAGCCATACAGGAGCACTGACTGAACCGTCGTCATGAGGAGGCGTCTTTTACTTGATTTTGGGCCATTAATATTGCCCATCAGCCTACTAAGTGCTGTCATGTATTTTACTGCCTTATCTGTCACACTCTGAATATGGTTCCAGAATGTGAGCTTGGAGTCAAGTGTCACTCCTAAATATTTTGTACTCGTAGATGTTTCAATCACTGTATCTCCAACATTCATTGGTACAAGAGTCTCAATCCTTTTCCTCGTCAGAAGAACTATCTCCGTTTTATGTTCTTCTAATGTTAGTCTGTGACTCGTCATCCAGTTTTTTATGCACCTCATCACCTGGTTCAATTTGATTTGAGCCATCTCAACATTGCGGGCCACTATCAAGGCAGCCACATCATCAGCGTAGCCCACTAGATTCGTATCCTCTGGCATCTTCAGACGTAACAAGCCATCATACATGATGTACCAGAGATCTGGACCAAGGATCGATCCCTGTGCTGCTCCAGCCGTCAGTCGTTTTGCCCTTTGTCCATATTCCGTATCATACAGCAGAGTGCGATCCCTGAAGTAGTCTCTCATTATGCGCATAAGATACTGTGGTACTTTGAAAGTCTCTTCAAGAGCTTCCAACATGTCAATCCAACTTGACGAATTAAAAGCATTCTTTACATCCAGGGTCACAAGAAGTGTCTACGAGAATGATGATTGCCCGTTTGCGCTCTTTCTACTGTGCTCACCCCCTCCCATATTGCATCAATAGTAGAATGTCCTCTGCGAAATCCATGCTGATGAACAGATAAATCCCCTGCTATGTGAACTGCTGAGAGAATTCTTGGCTGCAGAAGTTTCTCTAGGCCTTTTCCAGCTGTGTCCAGCATACATAAAGGTCTATAACCAGCAGATTTTCCTTTGCTGATCAAAACCAATCGAGCCATTTTCCATCGGGCATTAAAACACCCGCTTGCAGGCAATGATTGTACATATTCAACAACAGTTCTGGACAAAGTTCTAATATTATCTTTAGCACTTCTGCAGGTATATGATCTGGTCCTGGAGCCTTCTTGTTTCTAAGGGTGCTAAAAGCTGTATTCAGTTCTTCTACTGTGAAGAGAGGTATATCATTCAGTTCACTTTCATCGTCACAATCAGTCCTCTCTGGATGGTCGGGAAATAGTGTGTCCACAATTTTTTTAATGGTTTGTGAATCCATGCTCGGGTTTGAGAATTTTCCAAGTTTCTCCATTACAATCTTATAAACCAGACCCCATGGATCATCTTCCACTTCCTTAGCCAAAGCCCACCATTTATCAGCTTTACTCTTCTTAATTGTTTTGCCGAGTTCCTTCTTTGCTGACTTATACTCCGCTGTGACGGTGGTATTCACTTCTCTGCCTCTCGTCCTCTGGGCCATGCGTCGAAGTCGCAGACAGTTACTTCTCAATTCTGCAAGTTCTTCGGTCCACCAATACGCTGGACGTCTGCTAGTTCCTGGTCTCTTTCGGGACATTGATGTATTGCATGCTTGCTGGATTAGCTGCATAGTGAGTTCTACACGTACACCAGCTGCTTCTTTTCCTCTACAGCAAGAACATTTTTCTGCTATGTTCTCCATTCCATTTTGTATCACATCAAGAAACGTTTCCTTGTCAATGCTGGCTATATTCCACCGTGCTGGCCTGCGCAGTATGTTTCTTGCTTGAGGAACTTCCTGAAGTAAACGAAAGATGATATACTGGTGATCACTCCCTGTATAGTCCTCAATAACTTGCCATCCAGTAATCTTAGGCGCGATATCCTCCGTTGAGAATGTTACATCCGGTATTGTTCCCTGACATCCTGGCCGTCGGAATGTTGGTTCATTTCCAATGTTATTGACCACTAAACCTGTTCTAGCTGCCATTTCCATTATGCGTCTTCCTGTACGGCACTGTATAATAACTGTATCGTGATTAGCCTTAAAAAAATCCACAGTCTGCTTCCAGTCTCCGACCGGATCAGGAATGGAATGAATGAAGCCCCCATCTAGCGGCGAGGATATGAACTGTGCCGGCTGCCGAGGCCTGACGCACTCCTCTGGGGCAATGATTAAATGCAAGACAGATGAAATGAAATGATAGTGGAGAGTGTTGCTGGAATGAAATATTGACAGGGAAAACCGGAGTACCCGGAGAAAAACATGTCTGCCTCCGTTTTGTCCAGCACAGATCTCACATGGAGTGACCGGGATTTGAACCACGGACTCAGCGGTGAGAGGCCGGCGTGCTGCCGCCTAAGCCATGGAGGCTTCCGTGATTAGCCTTAAAAGTTTCAAATGATAAAATAAAACCAAAATGTACTATTCACCTATTTAACGACAGTAGTAATCCAGCGATCTCGTTAAGTCTTAGAGAAATCTACAGTTTTTCATAAAAGTTTGAGATTTTTACCTGTTTCCTACAATTAAGTCTCGGCCATCACAAAAGAATCTAACAAATTTAAGGAGCGGAAATCAGAATCACTTACGTCATTTCTAATTTCAAACAAGAACGCCTAAGTTTATCGTATTTCGGGAATACCTAACCCAACTGTTATGCTTCCGATCGGCCTTTTACACTAACAACTTCGAATTATCGAATTATCCAAAATATAATTCGAATTAACCACGATTTTTAGCATTGATTGTGTATAAAATGCTAGGGACAGTGAGAAAAATTCGAATTAACCCTGGAGAGGGCGCGAAAGAATAATCACGTGAGGAGGCGCGCACGGTGTTTTC
Source organism: Meconema thalassinum (assembly GCA_946902985.2). Classification (NCBI taxonomy): domain Eukaryota; kingdom Metazoa; phylum Arthropoda; class Insecta; order Orthoptera; family Tettigoniidae; genus Meconema; species Meconema thalassinum. Next base: position 5,338,442 of record CAMPQE020000020.1, read on the forward strand.
GACCGGGTCGCGAAAAAATAACACAAATGACGCAAAAACTATTTTTATTGTTACAAAACAAGTAAATAATAATGAACCAACTTATAAATAATGCTCATAGCCACTTAAACAATAAAAGATTAACTGAAAAATAAAATTAAAACTTAACTCTTAAACACGCATACGTCATGGGGCGCGCCAGAAGATTTAGACCGGGTCCGTTAAACAATGCACTCTGGCTGAAACTGAGGAGTGGGAGGGGTGAACTGTTTACGCACATTGACAGTGGACGAGTCCAATGTAAGGTACTGAGGGGATGGAAACTAACAGCCCACTACGTTAAGAAGTATAAACATTTATCTCTGCACCCGGTCGAAAAGACCGTGACGCGCCCTCTCCAGGGTTAAAGAAGATTTCGAATTATAGAAGTTCGAAATAGCCACGTTTCACTGTATTTACAATTACACAAATATCAGAGAACGTGACAACTATAATTGAGACATTCTACCGATTACCCTAGTGGACCCATCGATAAAGTCAGTTACTCAACTTAGAACACTTTTAAATGCCGAGCGCTTACGACAGTATGTGGACTATTGTGGGGCCAGTGAATGGAAACATGACGTCACCGAACAGCTGTAGGAAGACCATATCAGGCTAGTGGTCAGTGGTGCAGGCGGATGAGACCGGACTATCAGAACAACGCCGCACTAGATAAACAGGCCACAAGGATCCGGCCGTGACGCCACTGAAGTGGCCCACGTTCAGCATGGCAGTGTACGGTTCGCTCTCTCTGTCCCCATGCTATGGTTCATTTATTGAACCTTATCAATGTATTTGAACAAGCCTTCAAGTGAGACAGGGAGATCAAAAACCCACTAACTCCAATTTTTGGCGAAATTGAGTTTTAGGTTGTTCCGCATGGATGGAAGGCAAGAATACTCTAATTCCGTCATTAGTTTGCTTACAGGAGGTTGTTTTAAAATCCATGGAAATCAAAACACCTCTTATTCCATGGAATTAGTGTGTTATTGCTTTCCATGCTTTATTTACCGGTAGATGGCAACACCATCGCTTAACCAGCTGAGCAGAGATTGATGGCCCAGTTCTTTTACACCTTGATACAGGAGGGGCGCTCTCATTTTATAGAGCAACATAATCCCACGAGAGGTCACAGTTTCTTACCAAATGACCGTGATTTTGGTCATATTGAGTCACAAAAAGAAACAAGAAACTGAGGAAACACCAACCCAGTGGTTTGACATTGAAAGAAGTTCAGTTGGATATGTTGTACAGGTCAAACAAAGTATGATAAATGATAAATGACCATCCTCAACATTTCTCAAAAACATTCAAGAGAAACCCAACCGAGGAATTCCTGATATCAGAAAGTAAAGTGATACGATATTCGGCATCCCACAGAAATAAAATCCATGTGAGTAAAACTATGAAAGGTACAATATGGAGTCTATTTAACATCCAGGGACCCAATACAACTGCATCTTTTCCCACTCAACAAAAGTACAACTCACACTTGCCACTGAAAATGGAAAAGCAAAAGGGCTTGCAAAATTTAATGAAGTTCATTTCTGAGGAAATTAGGATGTATTACAAAACTCTATTTGCTGGCAGTAATAACCCTGATTCACAGACTGAACAAGAGAGTGAAAGTGAAACAGAATATCTGTACCACAAATCAGAGTGAAGAAAGTATTACGTTCATTTGTGGTTTTGTTTCTGCATTTTGGAATGATTTAGATTAGAGTGGATTTCAGTCTCGCGTTGTACCTTTGAAATTTAAATTTAATATTGTACAATGCTAATTTTCATAATACAATTTCATATTCCATCATTTCATAGGGTAATTATGATACAATAACACCATTTCTGTCATATTTATTGCCTATTTCATATTTCATACACTCTGGAAGTAAAAAAAACTAACTCCACCTCTATTTAATTCAAATTGTAGCCTTAAATAATATAAACACTTAGGTTATGAAGTATTTAATTGATAAAGAATATACTTTTACTTAATATGATCGCATAAACCCATAAGATTTAAGATCTCCTGTAAAATTTGGTTTACTGGAGTTAGTGGGTTTTTGATTTCCCTGCCTCAATTGTAGTTGTATTTAGGCTTGTGTATTACATGAGTTTTATGCGGGAGGAAAAGTGGCAGGGCAGTTTTTGTACCAATATTACTTTAATAGACATTTCCTTACGTAAATTTAATCTGACAACTGGAATTTTTTAACGGAACACAGTTTCATGTAAAGGATTAAAACCCATAATACCTATAAAAATAGTTTTAATGTTTCTAGACAAATACATGATAGCAATTCACAATAATAGGCTGGAGCCTTTCCTAAAAATTAGGCTTCTGCTTAAAACTCATCTAACAATTCCTAAGGTTTCAATTTATAAATTTTTCTTTTCTTTGGCGATTTATGGGTGTCCTTATTTGATGATTTCTTCTTCATAGCCATCTTCGATAACTTTTCTATAGTTATTCAATAATTACTAAAGATGTCTATACATTTGTTAACAAAATTTTTAAAACTGCTTCCACAATCACTGCATGTTTCAAACGCGAGGTTTTCATTCTCCAGAACATTGTTGTCAAGCAAAATCAGAATGTTTCTTTGAGAGTCGCATTGTAAAAACAATGATTCATACTTATCACTTATGAGGATATTAAATCATTTAAATTGTGTGATCAAAATGTTAACAAAAAATCTGATGGATATTTCAAATCTCCCTTGTCGATTACATTGAAATAATATTTCCTTCTGGCTTTAACACATCTGACGTTACATTATCATTATTTAACAATAAAACATCTTGACAACTTCTACATGTAGGCCTACAGTTTTTCGTAATTATTTTCAAATATATCCACCAATATAAACTAGACCTAACAAAATATTGTCAGATACAATAACATCATTAAACTCAACCTCCACTCTTTCAAAATGTGAAATTTCTGCAGTTTTGAAGCTTCTACAATCAGAGCTCTTTCAATCCACATACTTCCTTAAATAAATATCACTAATAGGGATACCTGCGTGTTTAGCAGAGTATGCATTTATTACCGTTAGGGCTTTTAATTTTCGTTCTGACTCAAGGACTTGTTTCACTGAAATCTGGTAGCAGGCAACACTCATTTGCCAGTACTGCCCAAATCTTGCTTCTAATTCATCAGTCTGAAATTTCCCTAACAATATATACTTGAATCATAAACTTGTTTTCAAGAAATTTACCAACGCCAAAATAGTATTTACAGTGTGAACTTAAGCTGTTTGAGTTTCATAAGTAAGTTTCCATGAAGAGTCTCCTTTTGTTTGTGTGATCACCCCTTGAACAGGCAGATTATCCTACCCAATTAACCAGGTTAAAAACTTGCAAAGATTTTTAGACAGGCTGGCACATTTTCAAAATTAGTAGGAATAGCATCGTTTGAGAGTTTCAAATGGTCACGTTTTACAGTTAAAATGGACCCATCGGGTCTCTTAACCGAATCCTCCCTAATTATGAACCTTTCGTCGAAGTGTTTATGCACACACCTGAGCTTGCCGGAGGGACAAATTCGGTTCAATGGATGGCTAAGATCTACTTTTCTTTCCGAACGAAGTCAGTAGGGAATTTAAACACTGAAATATTAGGCTGTTTTGAATTATAGTGTTTCTACAACCAGGTACACAACACGACGTGGCCATAATTCACTATGATCACACACGTTTCAATCATTCAATACCACTGATAACTTCACTGCTGCGAGGTTCAGCTCAGCCTAAAACAGGGGTTCTCAAAGGGGGGGGGGGGGCGCCCCCAGGGGGGCACCAGCTTTGATTGAAATATTTATATTTCATATTCTGTAACAAATATTATTATCGTCATATTCATGAACCTATCATAGGCAGGTAGCTCCCAAGATCATTCAAGAATAATAAACTCGTACCTTTGCTGTCTTATTTCACAAGAACTGACCATTAGATCCTGCCAGCAGGAATTCTGAGAAAAGGCAGCGAGTAACATTTCCCACACAGCTCCCTTTCACTCGCCACCCGCAGTGACGTCTCCTTACCAAGCACTTAATGACAATAAGCCACTTGACAATGTGACCGCTACTTCCTTTCAAGAATGGATTCCAAGAATGGATTCTTCAATTTCTGCCGTTGTCGATTCGAATTCAGCTAGGCCTTTCACGTCAGTTTAAAGACAGTGAGGGAACAGGTGAATTCTAGTGTGTGGTTAGCCAATTTTACAATAAACTGATACGAGTGACGCCATTACCCATGGATAAATGGCTTATTGGAAGTGGTAAAAAGAGACCCCATGAAAGTGATAGTGCTTGTCCTCCTTCGGAAAAAGAACAAGGTTCGAATTTAAACAAAGTCCATTGTTCTTCCACGTCTACGTCTGCTCCCATCAGGATTATTAATTCTACACACAAAGTGAAAGTGCGTAAATATCAAGACGATTATCGGACATTAGGCTTTACCAGCATTCTTTCGAATAATAATCAGGATCAACCTCAATGCGTTCTTTGTTTGGAGATTTTAGCAAACGACAGTTTGAAAGCTGTGAAACTTAAGAGACACTTTCAGACTAAACATCCAGACTGTGTAAGTAAACCTTTAGCATTTTTTAAGCGCCACGAGCAACAACTAAAAGGAAATGTTAGAATCCTAGAAAAGCACGCAACAGTTCCTAAGAAAGCGCTAAGAGCATCCTTGGAGGTATCCTATTTAATTGAAAAATCCAAATCACCACATGTTATTGGTGAGAAAATTCTTCCTGCAGCCGTGAAAATGTGCGCGATCATGCATGGAGAAAAGTTCGGCGAGTGTTAAAAGTCGATACCGCTCTCAAATGATACAGTAACTCGTCGTATTGATGCAATGGCCTCTGACATAAAAAATCAATTGCAATCACGTCTTCATGATAGCCAAAAATTTGCCCTGCAACTTGATGACAGAACTGATATCGTAAACAGTGCCCACATTCTTTCTTTTAGTACGCTACTGTCATGAAATTGAAATGTACGAGGATTTTCTAATTTGTAAAGCTCTGGAAGGGCGGACTACAGGCGAAGATATTTTTTCTCTTGTGAATTCCTTTTTTTATTGACAACAATCTCTCATGGACAAATTGTATTGGTATATGTACTGACGGGGCGTCGGCATTTACTGGAACTAAGAAGGGTTTCAGAGCAAGAGTGAGTGCTGTTACTAATTCTGTTATTAATTGCATGCTATACAAGGGAGGCATTGGCTTCAGAGGTACTACAACCGGAAGTCAATAAAGTGCTGAACGATGTAATTAGTGTTGTAAATTCTGTGAAAGCAAGAGCTTTAAACAGTCGGCTATTTTCCATTCTTTGCGAGGAGATGGGATTTACACATGATTATCTTCTATTGCACACGGAGGTACGTTGGTTGTCTCGTGGTCGAGTCCTTCGTCGCGTTGTGGAGTTAAAGAATGAACTTCGTATTTTCCTATTGGACAGAAGTCCTACACTCGTAACCCTGTTTCTGGAGGAGAAATGGCTTCTAATACTGTGCTACTCGGCTGACGTATTTGAAAACCGAATGAACTTAACGTGTCACTTCAAGGACGAAATAGTAATATTTTCATTCTAAGCGACAAAGTGCTTGCTTTTAAGAGAAAACTTGAACTTTGGAAAGCCCAGATGGACAAAGGTAAATGTGAGATGTTTCATTGTCTGAATTAATTCCTGGAAGAAAATCAGTGAGATATTTCTCAAATGAGTGGAATTGTCGTAGAACACCTCCAAAACCTTCGTGAAAAATTTGAGGGTAGATTTCCACGACCTTCAACTGAGAATGACTGAATTCGCAGTCTGTTTGAAACGAACGTAAACAGCCCACATGTTCACTGCAGAACAGGAGGAACTAATAGAACTCTCAAGTGACAGAATACTTCGGAATGAATTTAGGTCCAAGTCTCTTGAAAATTTTTGGGTGAAGATTCGGAATGAATATCCCATTTTATCAAGAAAAGCAGTGGACCTGTTATTACCCTTCGCTTCAAGTTACTTGTGTGAGTCAACATTTTCCGCAATGGCATCCGTCAAGACGAAGCATCGGTCTCGGCTGCAGCTGGAAGGGGATCTGGGGGTTGCTGTTTCAAACATCCAACCAAGACTGGATTTACTTTCATCTCAAATTCAAGCTCACACATCACACTAACTCCGTAAGTGTCTGAGAATTACCGAATTCTGATCCATGTACACATTTATTCTCCTGTTTTACTTTTTCATGGGTGAAGAGTTTTAACATAACATTTTTCAAATTCACAGTGTAATGTTGAAAATTGTATATATTATTTCTATTGTCATTTATAAGTCACATGCTTTCAAATATGAAAAGCATTACTGAACACAGGTGTTACAGCTGAAGAGCTAATTAGTGAAACAAACAAAATTTACTCAATTCCAATAACTGCACTTGCAGCAGTTGTTTTTATTTTTATAAGCAAAAGTAATACATACGCATGACATTTTTTACAAAACGTTGCTGTACTTTGATGTGCTCTAAGAATAATGAATTGTGTGTTATTATTATTATTATTATTAATGTAACTGATAGTTGAAATCCTAATTAGGCAATAGCATACACAGTACATCTTGTGTGATCTTTTTTTCGTGGGAAGTAACCTATGAGAAGTGCTAAGAAAGGAAATGTGAATGGGGGGGGGGGGGGGGGGGCTAGATATTTCATGTTTCAGAAGGGGGGCGACAGAAAATGTTTGAGAACCCCTGGCCTACTAGTCACTAGCGAGAAGAGAAGCGGCCGGCCACTTGTGTGACGTTGCGACCAAAGTGGAAGGGGGGCTTATGACCTGTCCATCTAGTTGGCCTTGATCAGAATGGATAAATGGAAGCGATGCCATTCCTGGTGCACTGATATGACCATGGAGTCAGCTTTAGGCGAATGCTAGGACATGACCTTTCCCAAGGACGGAGTCAGTACGGAATCGTGGTTTCATTCCACGGCGAGGGACTTCCATACCTTCAGACATCGTTATGGTAGAAGCCTCCTAATTCGCCGTGTGAATCTTATTTTTGCAATGAATTTCTAAATCTCCGTAATTTTGCGTCATCATAACACACTGCGAAAGTACTTTCAGTTCATTATCATCGTTGCCTGAAGTTTATGCTTACGTTTGAAGATGAGGTGGATCCTCATTTTTCGATGTATTTTTCTGGTGTAAATTAAAGTAATAATATGGGAAGTCTTACCCAATATTTTCAGAGACGGTAGGATTAATTTATTACACCTTAAGAGCTCTAGTGACACTATCAGAACTATGAATAATTAAATAATCTTCTTCATTATTGATAACTAATAATAATTATAACTGCGCATTTTGAAACACTGATTTTCTTTTGAAAAGTGCCGATTTTGTACTGTAAAAAGTTTAATGATATTGCTTTAAATGTTTATTTGCAAGTGAGGGATCTGAGTATCCTTAAGCTAGTATTGGGCACGTGGTAATTGAAGCTGATTATTCTAATTGCGGTTGGAATATGATGGGTATAGGTGAAAATGAAAATTCACAGCCTGCTTCCAGTCTCCGACCGGGTCAGGAATGGAATGAATGAAGCCCCCATCTAGCGGCGAGGATATGAACTGTACCGGCTGCCGAGGCCTGGCGCACTCCTCTGGGGCAATGATTAAATGAATGACAGATGAAATGAAATGATAGTGGAGAGTGTTGCTGGAATGAAATGTTTACAGGGAAAACCAGAGTACCCGGAGAAAAACCTGTCTGCCTCCGTTTTGTCCAGCACAGATCTCACATGGAGTGACCGGGATTTGAACCATGGATCCAGCGGTGAGAGGCCGGCGTGCTGCCGCCTAAGCCACGGAATTCATGTTAATCCCAAGTTGATAAAAAATCCTGAATATCAGCTCTGGTCATTTAGTGGTAGAGCCACTTGTATATGGGAGATATTTCGTTAGTGGCAAGAAGCTTCAGATGATTAAAAGGTTGATCCAATGGACTTGCACATCAAGTAAATGTTATGATACTAGTCGAATATCTTGGGAAGACTGAAGTGACGTCATGGCAAATAAGGTTGCAACTTCGTATAGTGACTTGTTCGACATCAGTGTTCAAATAATTAATTTAAACTCGTGTTGAGCTGATGGAAAATGCAGTCTAGAAAATACATTCAAGTGCCAACAGTTAAATTGTTTATAATTATAAATATTATTTTCGACTGTTCTTATAGAAAATCATAATTGTCAAGTGACAGAATAATCCACGACTAAGAACTTTAACTTTTGAGAAAGCTTTGCTATGATAGAGGATGTTGCCAAACCCATCCAAGTATCGTTGGTCCAATTTTGAAAAGAATATGATGTTTAAACTACGTAACCTGATTGATGATAGTGTGTGAATTAATTCCGAAGACTTATTAATGTAAATAGTGGAGAATAGGGTAGTGGAATCCGGCATAAACAAATTCATTGAGTTTTCTATTTTTTCTATAGTAGATGATTGTGCATTCTCTTATGTATAGGAAAATGATTTAATTGTACTCTTCGACCATAGTCATAACAAATTAACTCATGTAGGTAAGATTATGCATATTTTTCATTTTTCGAGATGCACAAATCACAATCTTAGATTTCTTTTGCGTCGCAGTTAAATTTTGATTGCAGTGAAGACTTAATATTTCGTGTTGCTGATAAGCATGTTTTGGTGAATAAACAAGTGAATTGGTTTTCTTTGCAAATATGTTCTGTCACTCAGTGTTGTGTTTTCGTATACATTTTCCTTGAATCCTTTACGGGGAACATGAGGGCAGTGGGTAGTGATTTTTTGCCGGCTTAACCCAGGACGTCCTGAGACCTGAGACTCGTGCTCACACTCGACTCTTGTTGCCTCGCATGTGGAGAGACGGGCACACTATTTAGACTATCAACTCACCGCCTTCTACAAGAAGGTAAATAATTTGTACATCCATACTGCGTAGCATTGAATCTGACTGTACTCCAGTCCATCACAAAAATTAAAAGAGTAATCTTCTCTGCTGCCAGCCTAATACCATCTCTCCCTCGCCACAGCGAAGCTTGTACGAGAGCTCATTTCAAAGAAGTTGTAAAAAAAATCCCAAGACCCGTTCAGTAAAGATAAAGAAAAAGTGACAGTCAGTCTGAAAGACTAGACTTTGTGTCATTTTAAATGCTACAAATGCTGAAAAATGCTAGAAAGGCTGGAGGCTTTTCGCTTCGCTCGAAGCCAAAGACTCTTGACATGATAGAAAATTATCTGCATAATACGTATCATGCTCTAAAATACTTTACCTTTTTAAATTACTCGCGAACGGCAAGTGCAAACCAAGGGCAAAGCAAGGTCAAGCGGGCGGGATGCCGTCACACTCACCAGAGCGCGCGGGGACGTGCCCCTTCCATCCAGTCTAAAACACTTATAGTGGGCGATGTATTGAAAATAGAGATATGCTCTCGTGGACTTTTTTGTAGAATTTGTCATGCTGACCAATTCTTACGCTCATAGTATATTGATATGTTTAACGGTTTGCCCAGCGTAAGCTTAAGAAGCGCACGGACGTCAAGTTTGTTTTCGACTTTTTCACTGAAATCGTTACTGCTTGGCTTCCTTTGATCATACATAAATGATTTTCTACAGAATCTTTCCTCGAGATATCCTTTACAGAATGTTGAAAACCGCATCAAAATCCATCCAGTGGTTCTCGAGATTACCCGTGACATCCCAAGAATCGGGGATTTTTGTCTTATACTAACGAAGTAGAGATTGTCGGGGAACACATGCACCAAGCGGTACTATGACGTCACACACCTCAGTGCATCTGGGTACATTTAGTCCCGTCACCGTAACGTAACGCCAGACCCCAGCGTAACGACGAAGTCGACAAGATCATTTAAAATTATAAAATCCCGCGTGATCTTCGCAGTGAAATGATACGTTTCAAAACTACAGAATAATATTCCCTGCCTAACAGTTTGTGCTCATAGTACGGCCTTAAATTAATCTAACAACGACTTAACTGAACAGAGTGTCCTACAAAGACTGTTGAATTGAAATTCTGTAACTTACATAGTGGAAGATTGGCGGTATGTTTGAGCTTCGTTCATGGGTGTCAGAACTATACTCCTCGTGGGCTTAATCAGACTCGTCTCTGGTCTCCATAGTCCGCGTTCGAATCCACGCTCTCCTAACCCAAGGTCAACTTAGTATATCTTCCGCCCTCGTAAGACTATGTGAAGTTTGTCCTCGTGGTTGGAACGTATGCACGTTCTGATATCTTGGTGGTGAAGATCTATGTCGCACAGATTTTACGTTAAGAGTCTCGTAGAAAAATTTGTAAAACACTGAAGATAAACTGGCGGATTAATCAAATTTGCCCTTTCACATCCGCAAACACAGATTCTAATTACTTTACTTGTGTAACTTGAGCACACCATTTAATTTGCGACAATTTGCCTTTGAAAATCGCAGAATACCTATTCAATCGCTTTGGTGATAATTATTTATGCGTCCAAAATGTTTTCACGCAAAGATGAATGTATGAACACAGGAATATTGCAATTTAAGCACTCTCTACGGCACTTAGCAGAATGCTGATTTGACCAATACTCGTCTATTACTGCACTGAGTTTGAAGCGTTGGCAAAAATACTCACTACTGCCAAATTTCCAAATGTCACACACAATCTCGTCTACAATATCTGTAGCGTTATATTCATACCAGATTCACAAGAAATATCGCCTGTGGCTGATACAATACGACGAATCAAGATACGTTTTCGTGAAGTGTGGAGCAATACGTCAGCATCACATCAAAGCTCCCGACATAGTAGTAGCATTTCTTCTCGTCCTTCCTTCTCGCAGCTCAATTCCAGAGTCATATACAGGTGTAACTGAATATGTGGGAAATCTCCGGGGATTCGATCGAGGACCTGATAACAAGCAGAACATATCCGTCAAACATATGGTGTGTGTGCGCTCGTTGCCGTATTACAAACATTGTTTGTGGTGTGAATAACACAGACGGCGGCACGCATGTGGTTCATGCGTGATGGAGCACCGCCTCATTTTGTTTTGCTGCTAGAGCAATTTTACATCAGCGTTTCCCAAACAAATGGATAGGGTGCCAGGGACTGACACAGTGGCCAGCTCGTTCTCTCGATCTCAATCCATTATACTTCTACTTATGGGGTCATTTAAAGGCCATTGTGTATGCCACACCTATTCATAACGTGGTTATGCTGCGTCAGCGAATAGAGCAAGGAAATCAGCAGATACGACAGACGCCAGAAATATGGGAGCGTGTGAGGCAGTCAAAGATGCGGCGCATAGACGCCTGCATTACAGCTCGTGGTCGCCATTTTGAGCACCTTCTGTAGAGAACTGTAAGTAGTAACGTACACTTTATCAACACAAATAACCAACCTGCATAGTGAGACGGTCTGTGTTATGTACACCACAAACATGCTTGTAACACGGAAACGTAAGCAAATACACCATATGTTTACGGGACATGGTTTGCTTGTTTTCAGGTCCTCTATCGAATCCCCGGAGCTTTCCCACGTATTTAGTTACCCCCTGCATAAACTATAATATTCAACATTCGCATTTCTGTGAGTTATTCCGTATTCCAAAAATTCGTAAATATCACACAATGAATTTTGGTAAATTCCAAATTTACAATAAACTCGTTGAATAATTTAATATGATGAAAATCGAAGAATTAATTCCATGGCCTCCTGGATCTCTCATATATTGTCCTTATGAAAAATATACAATCATGTTGTTGAAATAGTATGATCTATGAAGGCGAACTCTCGTTAAGATGCATGTTCTTGGCAGTCGCTCTCGACTATTATCGATTGTGTCATTGATCATGAGCTGGTTGGGCTCAGTATTATTGCATATGCTTGACACAGGATTGCACCATAATAATTGACGTACTGTTTTCTTATTTTAGCGTGATTTTGCGAAGGTTGCGAAAGTGAACATCTGTGTTGACAAATCAAAACCAGGCGACAATTTTTGCTCCAAAAAATAAATAATTGTTTATTGGTTAAAGTACGATAACTCTTACTATTGAACCATTTCTTCTAACATGTACTGTAGGCCCTGTAGCCAACCAATCGCACTATTACAACCGCTTCTCTGAGCAGCCTGTGCGATCTACCCGGAGCGCAGTAAGCGGATGACATTAGAACTTATATGGGGCTGAAATGCCAATGCCTATCTCAAACAAAATTTGGCTGTAGTATACCCAGGATTTGGTACACGAATGTACGTCTATCCCTTATTATTCAACGGGGTCGGGGATGAGATGCGATGAAAATCTATGTGGTAGGTGATTTTTACAGCCGGATGCACTTCCTGACACCAACCTCAACAGAGGTGATAATGAGAGGTGAAATGAATGAATATGAAACAGGGCAAGGGTGTGGAAGGAAGCAGCCGTGGCCTGTCAGAAGGTACCGTCCCAGCTTTTGTAAGGAGTTGAAAATGGGAAACCACGGAAAACCATTTCACGTCTACCGAGTCCGCACAGAGCTTGGCCCCATGGCCTAGCGCTGTGCGTTAGCGAGCTTAGTTACCGCTGTCGGTCTATTTGGTAAAAAAATTATACCAAATAACAAATCCTGTCGGAGATATTGAATGCTGGTGTGATTATTCGCGCGGTCGTCATGTTGAATTGGTAAAACGTATTAAAATTTGAAAGGCACAGTCGTGGTTTTACGAGATAGTTCTACGACCTCACTAAGTTTCATTGTAATCGCTCTAGCCGTTTTTATTTTATGAAGACACACACACGGATACAAGTCGATCTCACAAGTCTATATTTCTTAAGATTAAAGTAGGCTCAAAATAATAATCCGGTGAAATAAAATTGAGAAAAATGCATCAGGTATTAACAACATATCCCAGAATTTTATTAGGTTGAAATACTCCGAGGCTAAATGTTTAGCGCGCTATGCTCTGGCCCTACGAGTGTCTGGCCGGGCCATCAAGGATTTTATTCTCCTGCTGTTGATTTTCACGGCTCGGGGACTTCATCGTCACTACATCCTCATTATGGCGCGCAGGCCACCCACGGGCGTCAACTAGAATGACCTGCACTCGGCCTCTCTGGAGGCCATAGGTACGTTATCATTTATTGCATTGAATAAGACGAACTGTTCATTGAGAGTGCCATTCCGCGAGGAATTAAACGTAATTATATGGATGAAATTTTGCTTCATATTTACATATCATTAAATTCTATGGATTTAATTATCGTCAGAATAGAATTAAATGTTCGTTCAAAGTTCCATTCTTAGAGGAATTGAATTAAATTGTTATGTGCCCGTCAGAGGAGCTATCAGGGTTGCCAACAGCCGAAACGACATCCCTAACACCTCACCTGCCGGACCCATGTGCCATGAGGATTAGGTGAATTTCTTATAGGCCATAGCGGCACGAGAATCCATGATCCAGGGGATCCGTGGTAACGTGGTTGCTAAAAGGTCATAGACAGCCCAAGAAAATACACCTCCTAAAGTTAGACTGAGAAAATAAACTTCCAGACTTAGGCAAAACTTGTAGAAATATTTATTCAAAATATTCAGACACCTAGCCTAGTTCGGAGGGTTTCTATCGGCTAATCCGCAAACTAATAAATAAATAAAGATAAAAGATCAGTACCCTAACTGTAAACTACTGTAAACCCTCGCGAAAGATCTATCTGACAAAGTAAAGCAACAACAGCAAGGCTGGGTAAATGGTACGGCAATAGTCTCTAAATCAAGTTACAAAATAAGCTAATAACAGAATTTACATTTAACAGGGTAGCAATAGCAAGTCTAAGTTAGGATGATACCATTTCCTCATTTACATTTATTTTTAAACCTAGCTAATTCCTAACAATTAATACAAAATTTACGGCGATGACGTCCGTAAAGCAAAAACAATTTAATACAAAGTCTACATGACAAGCCGTCAAAAAAAACATTAAATGCCCTCTTATAATCTAAGTAAAGGGTAAACATGGGGTTATCATACACTTGAAATAAGTAAAACAAGACCATAAACATTATTATTCCTGCCTTCGCCCTGGGTTCCTCTTTGTAAACCAGTGTCATCTACGTGCATGTGATTTACGTTGGCGATTGCGTAGTGAAAACTACGTCTAACGTCGCATGAGGCTCACGCTCCACCAGCTACTGACTAAAGGTTGAACAAGCACTTCGTCGATAAAAATTAGTGTCATCTGTCCTAGATTACTTCCACAAGAGAAGTGTGCACAAAGCAAGTGCCAGCCATCAGGTCCAAAATGCAAGAAAATCAAGGTTAAATGCTATGAGTAGTTAATTATCATCAGGTTTATAATAATGACGTTACTGATAATTAGAATCGTTGGTTTAAATTATCGTTGGTTTATGACGAATAGGCTGACAATCCTGAATACCTTGGCATCAGCAGTAGCAGTCTCGTGCGAGATCAATCTCTGCTATAAAACACCGTCAACGCGCTCTCCCGCTCGGACATAACAATAACACAGGTTATTGGTGGCTCTCGGCTCACTTAATTTACCTCTGGGTAAGGCCTGGTATAAACATCAGTTACCTCCCTACAATAACACAGTCAACAGAATCGAAGTCTGGACACACATAAATATAGCCTCTAAACAGGTGCCTCGTCTAGCCTCTTAATTACCATAAATAAACCTTAACATAAAGTGAAAACATTCTCAGATGGAGAAGAAAGATATTCGCTTTAGTAGCGATGCAAACACATGGCTCCTCGCCAGTCATCTCTAAGTAGCAAAACATATGATTATTACAAAATGGTGGCCTGGACATTGACCTACATATGAGACACATCATCTAAATGTTAGTAATGCTATAAGCATTGTCAAAGAGTCTGGAAAAGTTATGGTCTCACTGAGTGAGTGGTGCTGGGAACTGTTAACACCTGTCCATGATTCGAGCTAGCCTCGCTACTCGCAATCATTCACACGGACAGTTTAGAAAATGCACATCACTGAAGGCAGGGAGCTTTCACGCAGAAAGTCCTGTTAGAAAACTGGCCTTGTTATCATGTCCCAGATATAATAAAAATTTACACAAGCATTAGGCTTGAAATCGCACTTTAAAACTATGCTGAAGATATAGCATGTTTGAAAAGTCAAAGAAAAGAAAACCATAGATATTCCACTTAATCTGAACCTCTTTGAAATGTGCAGATATGTCAGTTCATAACTGCTCTGTCTAAATATAACCAAAACAACAACTGTGTCGAAACACTGACATGACATAAACATTATAAAGGCGCAAATCTTACAATCGCTAAGTTTTGCCAATGATAAGGCATTCATTGCAGGGTTCGATGCTAGATTGCATACAAACTGTAACACTCTGAATGTGTTCAAACTTGAACTGGATGGCTTCATAGCACATCAAAATGAAAAATGACATAGTATTACAAAACTGATAGCTTCAGTCGGCTATCCAACGATACGGACTGTTCTGACTAAATCAGTGGCGAGACAACATTTACTAGAAAGGGGTGCTATAAAAATAGCACTGGCCATGACGTCTGATCGTCATCCCAAATGACTGTACAAGATCACCCACCTAGGTTTGAACAAAACGTAGTAACGAGACTACAGTCACGCTTAGCAGGGGTAGAAATAACATCTTAACGTTGTCCCTCAGAATGCACCGTGATCGAAGAGAAATTCAATCACAACAGGTGACTAACAATCACTGAAAGTGAACTACAAGCATTAATTATAACAGTACAAAGCCTACCTATGGCTTGTCAAGAAGTTCGGCTGATTCTACAATAAACTACAATAAACTACACTAAGCTACACCACAAAAGAACCTCACAAGGAATGCATATTTCGGACTCACAAGAAAGGATGTCTACATCTCGGTCGTTCCAATGACCCGAGGGATATAATAAGGCTTTGGTCTCCGGACAAGGGTTGTCCAATCTGAGCCTCCACATCGGCTCTATCCATTTCCACGGCCTTTATTCATCCTCGTCGTTGTCGTAATGATATGACCAGACTCCTCCTCAAAGTCGTCATCTTCCTTGGATGAGTGGATGCTAAAGCCATGGGTCTTCCGTCATCGGCTGTAGTTCTCTGGTCCTCTCCTTCACATGATGAAGCTTAACAGCTCATCTCCACAGGTGATGCGTAACAAGGATTGTCGTACACGTGATCGTCAAAATATGACATCTTGAAGTATGACTTTACCACTTTGAGTTACGATGAATAAGCGTAGCACAATTGCACAGAAGCTAGCTTTAACGTGGCACTAAACTCACTGCTGCTACACGGCGCAGATGGTTTAAAAATTGGCCATGCACTATTATCTGCATCACTGATACAGATTTCACTTGCCCACAAATCACGTGGCATCGGCGTTGTGCTTCACTGAAAACAATCGCACTTGCGATTAAAGTAATATTTGTAGTTATGAGTGTTGAAATGATCCACTCGGTTAATAATTATTTCACTGTGAGTGATGTATTTATTGCCACTCGACGATGTCGAAGTATGATGTTCAAGCACGTGGCTGAAAATGTGGCGTTCCACGGTTATGATCACTTTTCCCAAAAATCCACAGTATTCGTAGCACAAGCCTTCTCCGGTTGTAATATTTAATAATATCATGCACTATTCGAATTGAAATAAAGTGCGATGCACTAGGATTGCTTCCTCGCCTTCGGGCGGACTGTTACCTCGTCTTATAGACGGACTTGATACATACGGCATCCAACTTGGATGATAATCCAAACACTTGTGGTAAGCTCTCAGCCATACGCTGCGTTAGCTTTTAACTACACTGGTCGTGCAGCGTCTGTCGGGTTCCGGTTCGCGTATCTGCGGGGTTACTACCTTATCAAAACAGAAATAACATTCTAAAGAATGTTTCGATGATACAGAATTACAGTGTGTTAATATCTGAGCTTTGTAGAAAATAGAAGTGTCATAATTTAGCCTCAGATTATTTAATAGTGGTTTTCTCCGTAGTCAAAAGATCAACCATTTATAACTCCAAATAATGTCTGCATGTAGCGACAGCATGGTCGGTCAGTGGGTGCGTTCAAAAGTGATGCATCAAAAATGCGTTGCGGTGAAAAATATCACATGAACCAGTGGTTAGCGGGTTCAGTATGGATTTAATTTCATTCCGGCCGAATTAAATTATATGAATTTAATTTCACACCGGCTGGAATAGAATTAAATTGTATGAATCTAATTTAACTCCGCCCGGAATAGAATTAAATGTTCGTTCACAGTTTCATTCCATCATGAATGGAATTGAATTGTATGAATTTAATTTCACTCCATCCGGAATAGAATTAAATTGTATGGGTTTAATTTCACTCCGACCGGAATAGAACTAAATGTTCGTTCACAGTTTCATTCCAACAGTAAAAAAATGAAAATCCACAGCCTGCTTCCAGTCTCCGACTGGGTCAGGAATGGAATGAATGAAGCCCCTATCTAGCGGCGAGGATATGAACTGTGCCGGCTGCCGAGGCCTGACGCACTCCTCTGGGGCAATGATTAAATGAATGACATGAAATGAAATGATAGTGGAGAGTGTTGCTGGAATGAAATGTTGACAGGGAAAACCGGAGTACCCGGAGAAAAACCTGTCTGCCCCCGTTTTGTCCAGCACAGATCTCACATGGAGTGACCGGGATTTGAACCACGGACCCAGCGGTGAGAGGCCGGCGTGCTGCCGCCTGAGCCACGGAGGCTTCCCATTCCAACAGTAATATATTTAAATAATATGAATTTAATTTCACTACGGCCGGAATAAAATAAAATTGTATGCATTTAATTTCACTCCGGCCGGAATAGAATTAAATGTTCGTTCGAATTTAAGTGTATGGATTGAATTTCACTCCAGCTGAAATAGAATTAAATGTTTGTTCACAGTTTCATTCCAACAGGAATAGAATTAAATTGCATGAATTTAATTTATTTCCGGCCGGAGTAGAATTAAATGCTCGTTCGGATTAAATTGTACTGATTTAATTTGACTACGGCCGGAGTAGAATTCAATGTTTCTTCAGAATTCCATTCCGAGCGGAATAGAATTAAATTGTATGATTTTTATTTCACTCCGGCCTGAATAAAATTAAATTGAATGGATATAATTTCACTCCAACCAGAATAGAATTAAATGTTCGTTTGAATTATATTCCATGGATTTAGTTTTAATCCGGGTGGAATGAAATTAAATGTTCGTCCAAAGGTATGTTCCGAGAAGAATAGAATTAAATTGTATGGATTACATTTCACTCCGGCCGGAATAGACCGAAATATTTTGTTCAGAGTATCATTTCGAGAGGAATAGAATTAAACTCCATGCATTTGATTTAATTATTGTCGGAATATAATTAAATGTTTAATTCACAATTTAATTCCGAGAGGAATAGCATTAATCCGTATGGATTTATTGTCATTCCCATCGGAGTGGAATTCAATGTTTCCTTCGGAGTTCCATTCCGAGGAGATTTAAATTAAAATCTTTGGATTTAGTTTTATTCCTTTTGGAACAAAATCCAGAGTTTCATTTAACATTTAATTCCGAGAGGAATAAAATGCAATGCAATGGATTTAATTTCACTTCCAGCGAAATTGAATTGAATTTCATTCCGAGATTTATTAATAGAGGCATATAATTCAATATTTCATTCCAAATTTAATTCCTTGTCGGAGTGAAATTATATGTTTCACTCCAGGTTTAATTCTACGCCGGAATTGGCTGGCTGAATTTAATTCCACTCCTGCTCCGGATTGAAATATAAAATTTCGTTGACATTACCATCCCTGGTTCTATTCTTAGATAACAGACATTTCACCATAACATGGGAGATTAGCATTGGAAATAGTATATACACTTATGATTTACTGATTGTAATTATAAATTACATGATCCCTGACTATGGTGGGGATACGTTCTTAGGGGCCCATGAGTTTTAAGGAATGGAAAGGGCCATCTCTTGTTAATTTACATTACTTGTAGCAATATTTATAGGCTATAAGAGATTTACCATTCAACTCGCTCCAGCTGAACTGCCCAGTTATTACCTCAATGTCACTGTTTCGAGTGCAGAATATCAGCAGAATGACGCCAAATTCAATTTCCAAAAATGGAACATCGTAAAACATGCTATGAAGATGGATGTTAATATGGGCCAAATATTATGGTTATCAGTCTCAAGGACAAAAGGTTGTTTAACCAAAATCTTCAATAAAACATATAAAACACTGCAAGGATTAAATCATAGCAGAGTGAAATTGATTTTAAAATGTGCATTCGCCTATTTAACCCATGACGCAATCTTCAAATTAATGTCGTTCAATCAATTTTTCCTAGGAAATCCATCGTATATCCTCTTCAGATGTACAAACCATAATGGTATTATCTCATAGGATTTTTCACTTACTCATTGCACAGCCCCGTTGATCTATTGTAATCGTTATAAAGTCACACGTGCACTAACGTACACTGTTTAATTCAAGATTTGATAGTAATGCATTTATCACATTGTAACATAATATTATTTACATCTGATTCGAGGCTAGCAATTAACTGTACGTTTTTCAAAACACATATTGTTTCCAATTCGTGGTGCTGACCATCAAAATTCCTTCCTAATGGATCTTTATGTTCATAGGTTTACAAAACTAGAATTTCATTTCCACTGAACTTACATCGTCTAACAAGCAATTAAATCATCAGAAAAGTTGAGGATTTCTTTTCACTTGCATCGTTTCGCCAAATAACTTGTGAAGTTCGCTAGAATAAACGACTGTTAACACTGGTGCGGCGAGATAATTACGAGCACTGGGCGTTTCTGGTTGATTATGAGCGATTATATTTCGTTAGTCCTGGAAAAATGTGAAAATAACAAACTAATATTCAACTGATCTTACAAGGGAAGGAAGTGTAACTGTGCGGGTTAAATTGCTACTAACCCCGAAAAGTCGGAACGTGTATGTGTTTGCCGATGGTTAATTAATTCAATGTGTTGGTTATAACATTTACATTCACGCTGTTTTATATGTTTCATACCATCATCTCTCTTAGCATTAAGCCAGATTTACTGTAAAATGCAAGGATTCTGCGTCAGGTTAATTTATCCCATATTAATTTCGTGTGTGGCTGGGTTACTGAAAAGAGCATAAAGATGGGGCCAGTTGCTCAATAATGTTAAAATAGACAGACGTAAAGGGTCTTATATTTCATCCACAACGAAATTCACCTATATCTAGGTAGATGCCTCTGATTATTCCTGATGTTGATTTCTCAAGTGTGTTTAACACCCCACCATCCGAATATATGAGATTGAAGTAGTACAAATAGTCGCCCAATGGTGGGCAAACAGGATATGTTGTTCAGGTAAGAAATTACAAATGGCCCTCAACAGTGGGGGTGATCCTAAATATTGTTGTATAGATAAATTTCAGTAGGATGTTAACGTGTTCTATACGCTGTGTTCAAGAAATCTGGACTAATAATACTGTATTTCATAATAAAGTTTAAATCTACAATGTTCTGGATGTGGTCCTTGAACTGAGGACTTCTAAACACTATTGTTGTTCCCCTTCTTCTTCTTATTGTTGTTATTTCTTCTTTCTTCACCTCCTGCTGGTATATTTTCATTTTTCTTTCACTTCTTTTTTCAGTTCCTCTTTGTGGGATCTATTCTTTTCGCCAACTCGTCTTATGTTTCCTCGAACCTTCCTTGACTATGTCTTCTTCTTTCACCCTGGGGTCAATGACCAAGATGTGCAAAGCCCTTAAAATGAATAAACAAGAACCACAACAGTAACAACATCTTCCTTCGCCCTAATTTTGGCCAAGTGAACTTCCACTTAACGAAACAATTTTCAATATGGTTTTTTTTTTTTTCGTAGTCTCCGGAGCTCAACATTCAATTTGACAGTTCGTTGCTGCCAATTATCTTTGAGCGTCCACAGAACTATACTCTCCTCTCCCTAATCAGATCAACCACGCATTTTGTCTTCAGATACAATTCCTTGTTCGTGTTGAGCCTTTTCTCGTCATCTTTCACCTGTAGGCCTAGAATATTCCAGAGTATTTTTTGTTCTCTCTCTATAATACATTCCAGCTCACCCTCACCAATCATGCTTAATGTTTCTGTTGCGTACAAGTATTCGACTTTCGTAATAATTGTCTCTGGATGTCACAATTTAGCCATGTTAAACGTGTCCTTCGTCAATTGGTAGAGAGTTCCATTTTGCGCATCCGTTCCTAAATGGCACATTTTGATACTCGTTCTCTTGTTTTCTTTCTCCCAAGTACTTGAAGCCCTTTACTACCCTGAATACTCCTTCTTTTATCCCCAAATATTCAGGGGGCCTGTTTCCTGCTAGCCATGACATGCATCTTCTCATAATGATGCTTGTTCTCTAGTATTCATTGCTATTTCCCGGAATTTGAAAACCTCTCTTTTCGCTGTATCTTGGTCATTGATGAGTATCACAATGCCATCTGCGTATGCCATTAATTTACTCTTACACTCTTCTTCGTTCTGCAAATTCTGAAAATCCCATTGTTTGAAATTCCACTCATCCATTCATTAATAACGTCTTCTATGACACAGTCGAACTGGATTGGTGAGAGCCCATCTCCTTGCCTCATCCCATTCTTGATATCGAAGAGCTCTAAGATTTCCTCCATGAACTTTACTTTCGACTTATTGCTTGTGTTGATCTGGCTGATTCCTTGCTCTACCGTAGTGTCCACTAAGAACTCTGCTAGGACTCCAATCAGAGTATTTCTATCTGTGGAATATTTTGTTTTATTATTATTATTATTATTATTATAATTATTATTATTCACTTCTGTTCTAGGATTTCACGTCGCCATACTGTCAGCAGCAATTGCTGGTGGTGCATGGTGTGAAACCAGACGACGCTGGTGAATACACCTTTGTGAGCATCTCCTCTAAAGGAATTGGGTATAGCACCACAGTAGTGAATGTAGAGTTTCATTACTAATATGCTTAATGTTTTGTAATTTGTGTAAGTTAGTATCATTCCAGGTGTTTCTCTACTAGTGCATACAAATGGACCAGAGGGACTAGCTGAACGGACCCAAAGCTTCACGACCTCAACCAATCGTACATTCCCATGTCACCTTTTACTCGTCAGCTGTTACGTGTCATAACACAGCGGTCCACAACCTTTATTATTATAATTATTTTTACTTTTATTGTTATTCCCCCAGAGAACAATACTAAATTTTCACACATTAGTAACATTAGTAATAATAATAATAATAATAATAATAATTTAAAAAATACAATAGCGCATTATTATTTATAGCCAAAACACCTCTTTGTGTACAATTTATTCATTATTTGCCGGTATCTATTTATTTTACATTTCGTTATTTAATTATAAAAATTAATGTTTTTAGTGTATATTTGGCATCAACTTATTTATACTTGGTTGTTATTATTTATTAACTAATTATTTACTTATATTACGTGTTTATCATTTACTTAGTAGGCATACCTAATAGGCTATATTCATGAGTTTTATTCATTACCTACTTGTGTATGTATTTATGATTCATTTACTTAATAATTATTCATTTATATAAGATGCGGGTTTATAGTTTGATTTATGATCATCTATTTACTATAAATAAATAATATATTTTTATTTTTATTGTTATTTTTATTTATTTATTATTCATGTGTTTGTCGTGTATTATTCTTGATTTATTCTCATGTTATGAGTTTACTTATTAATAACGTATTTTAAAATCATTTTTAATTGCGATTTATTTACTTTATATAAGTTATTTTGATTACTTATTGACTAAAATGTTTCATTTACTTTGTGTTTCATTTATTTACTAGGAACGTGATGGTATAGCAGTAAAGTTGCTTGCATCCAACCAGGGTGGACCGTTGGTTCGAATTTCAAGTAGAAGGGAAGTCCTGTTGCCCGTGATCATGAGAATGTCGATCACGTAAAACGTTCCCTTGATTTACTTATTTATTTTTAATTAATGTATTATTACTCATTATTATTATTATTATTATTATTATTATTATTATTATGCCAAGAGAATTAGTCTAGTTTCTTGAAATCTGCTATAGTTCTGGTTATGACTCCCAGAGAATAATAGTGCATCACTACTTAGTTCGACAAAACTAACTCGTTAAGTTGCCCCCCCCCCCCCCCCGGCTGTGTTTTGACACTGAAATCCATGTTTAATTTAACGTTCTTGCATGGACATGAGTACCAATTTTTTATCAGTGAAAGAGAAATAGAAAAATAATAAAGAGTGAGAAATCAGTAATGGAAAATTGAATGTTTAAATCATATTAAAATTCATCTGATTCATATATTGGGCCCTCAGATGTCATGCTTCGTCCCATCTGCTCGTGTTTTCTTCATCTTTCTGTTCTTCTGTTGCTTCTTTTCTTAAACAGCAAAATGCTTATGAGTAAAATTATTTCGGGGCCATTACAAGTAGCGTGAAGATCGTGGGAATATTTTAATACGCCCTAGAGACCTAAAATGTAGTGCCCGAAAGCAGATGATGGACTTAATAATCACAGAGAAGTGTGGCTAATTGTATACCGTAAGAACAAAATAAAGTTTTCATGATGTTCTTCAAAAAATCTCTCATGGATAACCTGCTCCTCTCATTGTTATTTGCCGCTATGGATGTCAACAAACTAATGACACAAATGAAGTTTCATGCAGACTTGAAAGCCTCAAAGAGGTTAATTCTCAGCGTTAGACAGGAGATGATAAAGAAGATCATACTTATGATAAAGAAAGTTTTGAAGAAAAGTATTTATAATAATACATGTTATGCGGCCAATAGTCATATAAATGTATTTATCAGTTGTCGGTTGACTAAGAGCATTGTTGGAATCACACTTGACAGTGAGAAGTGAAGATCTTTATTCTGTACAATGGTGGTAATTCTCGTCATTCTTCAAATCACTTACCACCCTCATCTAAAATTTCAATTCATAGCATTTCCTCAGTTTAAATTGTAGACTGAATAAGTTTTAAAGCTACGTTTCAAAGCTTAGTTAATGATAATTAATCTGTAACTCAATTTTTAAGTGGCTTGAGACTTGGTAAAAACACGACACACCTATGAGGCAAAAACGTGAGCTGCTTGATCCTGCAAAAAATTCGCTTAATTATCTTAGGATATTTTTAAATCTCATGACTGGAGACAATGCTGCATTTAAAGCTTTAAGTTGAATTCATATTTTGGATTAATGTTGACTCAAATAAGACTTGAACATGTAAATAGCAAGACCAGAGAAGGATTTAAAGTAACAGTTGCCTCTCAAGGAAGCAACAGCCAGTCAGAACTAGTGACATTCTGGGAAACTAGGTGACAGGCATCAGAAAGAAATCAAGTTGATTCCAAGCATGATTCTTCTGTTCAATACAAGTTCGATGCAACATTTTAAGAGAGAAAGTTACGTAAGTCAATTGCATGTACTACAACTGACCAAATCTGTGTGTGTTGCCAGCAATTGCACAATATTAATGAAACGGTGAGTTCATATATATCCAATGTCCCTGCTTCTTACCAAAAACGTTGTTTTCGCTGAATCTTGTAGTAGTAATCAGTCCACACATTCATTCAATAATTTATTTACTTTATTTTCAAATGGGGTAATTCCTCGGTGGCAAATTGTACACTGCAGAAAGTTTCCAATATAAATATTAAACACAATCTACACAAGTCGCGATTTGGAAACTGTAGTAATTACATCGGTATATTTACACAAAATGTTAGTCTTCTCTCAAACACACCAATATATTGGGGGAAAGGCTCTAAGACTGTGGCAGATAATGAGTTGCAATCATCAATACCATGAGTAATGAAAGAATGATATACTGACAACACAAACCACCCAACCTTACGTTTCACTGCCATTTATAACGATGACCGATTATTTGAGTGACTTTAAGAGAATCCCTGTTCAGGTCTTGGGAAGTTGTTGATCTCATCCTCGATCGCTTGTAGCTCTGGTTTCGCCTGACAGCAGTGTGTGTGTCGAAATGGTGAATGATATGGTGGTGATGGTTGTTGTGGTACATGTAACGACAGAAGACAATTTATTGAGAGCAAGTGGAAGAAAAACTTTACAGAAATCATGAAATATATTAGCATAAGTATATTGATCCCTATACATATATTAATATCTGGCTCTAAATATTGTAACAAACCACTCTCCATACTTCAAAACTACTTGAAGATGTTACTTCAGTCCACTTAATATTAGCTGCTGTGAACTTAATAAAATGATTTCTTGGGTCTGATGATTCATTTAATCAGGTAATTGTAAAATATCCTGGAATCAAATCTTCAGTGTATTATTTGGGTGACTTTCATCCCCTTCCTAGTCACAACATCTTTTCTATGTGATAGTATTAATATAAAATTACTCAACTGTTGATGTAACAAAAATATTTAGACGATTTCAGAGAAGAGTGCTCAATTAAAATACAACTCATATTTCTGTCTACTAAATCAATTAGCAGGATTGGAATATATTTTATGTACTGCTATACCCTGTGATTTCAAAGCCATCTCAAGTTCACTTTGTAAACTTCCCAACAGTTGGATTAGAAACGTACAAACTTCATATTATCACAAGGGTTTGACCGACTAATGCAAAAAGATAAATAGTGATATCTTTTAGACGTATCATTGCAGTATATTTAGATTCTTATGTCTTCTGAGAAAAATATTGGTCTGTAGACATAAAATGGTTTTGAAATCACAGTTTATTTTTACATATGAGTTAAATGTAAGTCTCTTGCCATTCCACGGCATTTAGAAGCTGTTTAGGTAAGTACACTCTTTTCCAATTGCCTCTCTAATGCCTATCACGGAGCATCTGAATGTAAAGGTAGCACATGTCACATTTGTGGTAAAAAGCAACATGCCTAACTGCATGCAGCTGACGAGCCTTCACATTAAACCTCTCATGGACGTAGCGCCTATTCAGAAATTGAAAATGCTAAATACTGTACAACGAAGATACGTCCAAGTAGTCACATTTTATTGTCCTCAGCTTGAATTCTTGAGTATCATTCTCACAGAAGGCCTCATAATGTCAAATGCCTTTTGGACACCG
The DNA here is from genome assembly GCA_946902985.2 of Meconema thalassinum. Lineage (NCBI taxonomy): Eukaryota > Metazoa > Arthropoda > Insecta > Orthoptera > Tettigoniidae > Meconema > Meconema thalassinum. Next base: position 5,364,634 of record CAMPQE020000020.1, read on the forward strand.
ACAGTCAATACAGTTACGTAACAGAAGCCTTAGTTCGGCGATTATGTGTGAAGATGTGATCGCCGTACCAATCTCCATCCGCGCCCATGACTGCAACTTGATTCACACGTACGGTCAATAGAGTTGCAACCAACAGTTAAGCCTTGGGTAGTCTGCATAGAAGTGAACTCGGTACTGTTGGTTGGGTTGAAGAATACAAGAAAAAATACTTCTTTATTCGGCTTATCCCAATTAATTGAGGTCACAGGAACCATTCTGGCTGGTTTTGGCTTTGGTCGTGAATTTAAGACCGGATACATTTTCTGATGACACGTAATTTTTCAGGTGAATATCCCATCCCCCTGTCACTGGGATTCAAACTCCAGCCGTCCAGGTGATAGATGAGCAGCTAAACCTCTGCATCATCCCGACAAAGAATAATGAATACATATATTAAATAAGAAACACAATACATACACTATAACCCTATTTAATGTTGGCAAAAGTTAAAAAGATACGGGGTTGTTTTCTTGCTGCCAGCTTCACCAGGTATTTGGGATACAATCCCTCACAACTTGCGCTAATCCCATGCTACGGTGATATAATCCAATAAAAATGAATTATTGACCGAAGAAAGGCGAACTATGAAGGGTCACGTCAAAGCTCACAACTAAGTCTGCAATGGTCATTTGGATATACAGTAACACCCTCTAAAATTTTGGCTAATGTCATTCTAGCGATTAGATGAGAAGAAGGCCCCAAAACCAGTGCAAAGACAAGAATATGGACATCCTCAATTCACATACATAATAAAGTTTACATCGGGACGAATAAAAAGAGGACTTGAAAACTAAATTGCCCTGCGAACTATGAAATAATAAAAAATACTGATAGTCAGTCGGAAAGACTAGACTTTATATCATTTTAAATGCTACAAATGCTACAAATGCTGCGTGAACTCAAAGTTCGTTAGCAAGTGCAAACCAAGGTCAAAGGAGGTGGCTGGCTGGATGACGTCACGCTCACCGGAACGCGCGGGGAAATGAGGAAGCTCAAGCAGTACTATGACGTCACACACCTCAGTGCATTCTCTGTACATTTCGTCCCGTCGCCGTAACGTAACGCCAGACCCCAGAGTAACGAAGAAGTCGACAAAATCATTTAAAATGATAAAAACATAGGTATAACAGGTCAAGTGTACCGAGTAAGTAACAGTTTCATGCCAAAGAAAGATAGTGAAGTTTCGCTTTTAGGCAGTCAACGGTCACTGTATTAGCAGGAGTAAGTTTGCGATCAATAACGTTCACACGAGTGAACTGTTGCCTTTATGCCAACGTATTCAAAACGAAGTAATGAAATTTAAAGAAATGTAGGCCCACAAGGTAAGTGCTAAATGTGAAAAGAAAGTCTGTGTGGGTTCAGTTTCAGGCACTCAACGTTCGCTCTACCAGACAAGTTGCCCAAATTATGTTCACGCAAGAGTGACTGTAGCCTTATGGCAAGTTGGCCAGAAAAGAAGTCATCAAAATAGAAAGAAGTTTACGTCTTACGAAAAGTAGGCTTAGGACCCCGAGCGAAGTGTCGCTTTTCTTATCACGGCGGAAGAGTTCACAACATGGGCGAGGAGAGGTGAGACGACGCGACGGGACGTAACCAAGTTACGTGTGCTGTTGACCACAACGGCGACCGGCGAGGACCTGAATGGCAACAGGACGCCACAAAAATATTTTCAGCCTCGAAGCCAAAACTCTTACGTAGAAGACAATTCAAAATTACAACACATAAATTACACGACAGTCGTCTTGTAGAGTGACGCGGATGAACGACGAATGAAGATAGATGCTCTCACAGCGAGGGTAAGCAGAAGGAGACAGGGATCCACACTAATACAGCAGTTGCGGGTATCTGTTGGATTCAAATAGACGATCAACCAGTACGGATACCATCAACGGAAGCCTCCCAGCTTCTCACTCGTGACTAGAACAACAACGAGATGATATCGCAGGCAAGATGATTAGTAGGAGGTACTGGCACTACGAACCCAGTAGTTTGAACATGAGTTAGCAACGTGAGTTTGTCAACAACTGGATCTTCCTCCACTGATCAGAACTGTCCCTTAAACAGAGAGGAAACCCCCAAGCAATTGTTTCACAACAGGGGACCACAACAGTATTCACAACAATGACACACAAACGCACTCCAAAATATTATAAGGACAAAATTCCAAATACTCTCCACAAATTCGTTTTTATAATTAGGCAGAGTTACAACATATAAAATATAATTTAGTTTCTATAAACACATTTTCATATAGACAATTTATGAAAATAAGGTCTAGTGGCCTGCCTGTAAGGCTCACCCAGTGAAAGAGATATACCAGAATTCACTTCATCAGCTGGCGATACATGAACTTCAAAAACCAGCTGACCGGTACATTGAGTCCTCACAAACTCAATTGACGGAGCCGAAGCTTCCATGTTAGTTTCACGAGTCTGATCTGCAAACAATGGCAATAGAGATTTGTTTTCATGAAAAATGCGTCATCAATGACAAAAAGTGTTTGATTGTGCAAGTCAAACCACATCAAGATTATAATTAAATGATTTGCTTTTGGCTGTCCTTGTACTACAAGAATTCTCTACTCTATAGTTATTCACTTCAAGACTCACCAAGTTCTTTCACCACTGGCATTGAAAGAAAATGTATCGACAGGTCCGAACACATCCAGACACTAAGAGACTTCAGCTTATATTGCGGAGACCCTTAAGGATTCGCAGTTGTGATGGCAAGGAGCACGATATTTGAAGAATCCGTAGACTTCGTGTCCCCGATTCAGCAAGAGCATCGATGAAGAACAACACACAGAAAAACGCAAGGTTGTGACAATCCTTCAGTGCTTCTCTGTATCTGATGAAGTACTACACCATTCTTCTAAGTTGGAGCGTCTGGTCAGAGTGGTAATATACTACCAGAGCATTCACAGTGCTCGACAGAGCAATAAAATGACTGGCGATCTTTCTGCACAAGAGCTGAAGATGGCCCTATACACCTGCATATGATTGGTACAAAATAATTCCTGCACTCAAAATGTCTACACATAAGAATGTAAAGATGAGCTCCCTGAATAATCTACTAAAACTCCTCCATCCATTCCTCGATGATCAAGTCTTGTTAAGAGTAGGTGGAAGAATTCGATGTTCTCATCTGCCATTTTAACACCAAACATCAGATAACAGTGCCACCGAACCACCATATTACGAAGCTAATAACTGAAGACGAGCATCTGAACTTGCTACTTGGAAAATAAGGTAGAATTGCATGACCACTACTGGATCACAAGATTCCAACAAGCATTTCAACCTAACCTGTACAAGTGTTTAGTTTGTTTCAGGTTAAAGAAGGATCCGTAAGGACAGCTCATGGGAGAGTCTCAAAGTTCGCGTGTTCAACCATTATCACAATTTACGAACACAGGTGTTGACTACGTTGGAACGTTGACAGCAAGGTAAACAGTGGAGAAAAAGGACTAAAAAATGTTACGTTGCTTTGTTCATGAGTCTTAGAATTACTGCTATTCACTTAGAGCTGGTGACCAGTTTGCCGTCGGAGACATTCATAGCTGTCCTCAATAAATTCGTTGCCAGAAGAGGAAAATGTTAACTCGTATAATCGGAGAATTGCATGAACTTCGTTACTGCAGATAAGGTATTTCAAAACCTGAAGAAACTGCTGCGATCCAAAGATTTTCAGACGGCAATCCAATAATTCGCGTCAAGTGAAATGTTTACTTGGCACATCTGCCCCCCAAGTACCCCATATTTCCGAGGTTAATGAGATGGCAACACTACATGCGTCATGTTGTCTTCCCTTTGTAGCCCCACCTAATGCTGATGCCACTAATGGGCCGATTCTCGAGTTGTTCAGAAGCTAGCGTCTCCGAGATTCTTGCAGCATCTGTGGAGGATATGCTTCAACATTTATCTTCCCAGTCTACAGCAGTGATACGAGTGGACGACGACCCAGTTAAGCATCCAAAGCAGTAGAGTTGTGGTGCTGAAGGATGACTGTTTCTCTCCTTTGTAGTGAAAGATGGGTATCATCCAATGCACTCTTCCCGGTAGGAAAGTTTGGTTCGTGTGGTGGATTGAAGATCATCTAGAGGGGGACTCAGACGTTCTGTGCACAAGCTTGATCCACCTCTTAGGTTTTCATAGTAGTTAAGTTGTTCTGACAGGAAGAGGGGATATATTTGAGCACAGAAACTGGAGCTAATGTGTTTGATATTTTGTATTTTGCTTGGTATTTTGTGTAAGTTGTCAGGACTCCATGTGCTACTCTTTGCCTTCAGCGAATCCATGACTAGTTAGCGTTGAACAGACGTGTTTGCGTTGTATCCCTGCCATATTCAAAGTGTTAATTTACCTGAGTAAAGTGGTCCTGTAAAACTCTGACACGTTCATTTCACAATTAAATTCCCATGTTAACCTCTAATCTACCCTAAATCATATAGTCCAAAACTTCACACGCCGCAACAGAGAAAGTTGCTTCGATGAAGAAGTTTTCCGTATAAATTCTAATTGCTGGAAGGCAATGGTATTTGACCATCCTAAATACTGTAACTATCATGGTTCATAACCAGATAGTAGCCATGCATACTGGCATTAAGTAAATCTCTTCTCTTTCAAATGATGGCTTCTAAACTTAATGCTGTTAGGATAGAATTAAATAATTTTACTTTGCTGTATTTATTTTTAATTTCAGTAGCTTTGCTCATGTTTAAGGCTTGTCTTGCTTGTAAAAGGATGAAAATAAAGCAAGAAAATTATATCCAATCTAATCATTCAACCATGTTACTTATGGTATGTAATTACTAACAAGAAAATCTCAGGAATGTGAACTCCCCTATCAACAGGCGTTGCTCAGGGTTAGTACGTGCGTTGTGGAACTTAACTGTTCCAAGCTCTGCCTCGAGCATGGAAGTTTGTGCCATCTGTAAGTATATGATCAAATAATCAAACATTTAATTCATTATGGATCAGACGATGGACTGCCCCTAACAATGTTCCAACGGACAAAAGGTTCAAGAGTTACAGTGAGAAATACGTTCGTTATGATCTACTCCGACTTGTGCTACCAACTTCAGGCTACCACCATGGGCAATGCATATCTACGCTGTTTCCCTCCGATTGCAATGGAGTTGACAAAATAATATTGAAATCATGAATGTAGTGTTATTGCTCGTACCTGAGCAGTTAGGCTAATATCAGTTGTAACGTTCTTAAAGGGAGTTCTTTACACTTACGAAAGGTAACCACAACAAATTATCTGGCTCAAGTAAAAGCATGCCATATTCATTATGACTGTGGTTGCCTGCATTGATGATAAAACTGAGAGGCAAAATATATTATTTATATACCCTCCCAATCTTGAAAAACCTTATCCCAGTCATGACCTCAAAGAGCATTGCATCCCGAAAGTTATATTGGCCTATGCTAAAAAGGTGCTTTATTAAGTGCGAGACTTGGAGTAATCCAGTTTCATGCGTGCACCGAACTCTCATTTCATCTTTTTCCTTCACAGCCTCCTTACGCATGCCCAAAGTGAATTTGGGGGACGAAATACTACAGCATATACAGGGTGTCATTTATGTACTTGAGTACCCTTAAGGGGCGTGTAGGGGATGGGTATAGGATCAATTTAAGATAGGGAACCTGGGGTCGGAATGGCCTCCTAACCCCAGAAAACAGGTTTGTTTCAGGCCCTCCGCCCCTGTAAAGTAGGGAAGCGCGCCATGTGTTACCCTGAGGCCAGGCACTCTTTCGCTGTCAACGGTCTTGGCGCGACCACCGCTCAACGCTGCGTTAGCCGATAGCTGCATTCCTCTCGCCAATTGATAGTTCCGTCGTCTTTAACTACTACAGAAACACACGTAACTCGTTGATAGTTATAAACAAAAGGCAATTAATTTACAGAATCAACGATAGTTTAAAAAAATCACCACAGAATAAACACGCACTGTGACTACGCCCCCTCCTGCCCCTCTAAGAAATTAAGAAAACGAAAAAAAATGAAGGCAGGGCATCCCAGGATAAACGAACCCGGTACCACCGTGACACCGCGCCTGGACGCTATCCTTTTTTTTTTTTTATTAGCTCTTTCCAGAATTACAGAATTTTCAGATATGATAAATACCATACTAATACATCACAAGAAATCCAGATAGTGTCCATATTTATCGTACAATTGTCCACTTTCACTAAGCTTCCAACGCTCTTTTTGCAGGTGGTACCTGAGGTCCTGGAACGAGAAATGTTGATCATTGTCCATCACGAAGTGTACATATTGGCCCATTATCCACACAATGGCAGTCTGTTTAATTTGGGGGAAGGCGGTCACCGACAAGCGAATCAACTTCCTGTCATCAAGGTCATCCGTGGGCACATTTAATAGTTGACATACTTTTCCCTTACACCACACCCACGTGGAGGCAACTCGCGTGCATGATGTGAAGCGGTGTATCGCCGTATCAGTTTGACCACATATAGTACACCATGGGTAAGCTTCAAGACGGATGGTATATCGCCGTAGAGCGGTTGGGATGAGATCGTTGAGGAAGATAAAAACCTGGGAGTGTACAGCAGAAGAAATGGTCATAGCCCCAAAATTTTTCCAAACAGTGGGCCAATGGACGTAGAGGGTGGTGGCCTCGATTCGCGGTTTGGAGTGTACCACTTGCCGCAACATGTTATAAATACTTTTCGTCGTTGGAACAGTCCCTGAAGGCATTTGGCGAACAGTTTCTAGAAGGTGCTGTTGATGGTCCCTAAATAACTTCGGCAAAGCTCTATCACAACCACGGGCTGTGTTTCGAATATCTTTGTATAGCGCTTTCGTAAAAGTGTCATGTTGGGAAAGAATGGTGATATCGTTCTTGCAGAGGAGTGCACGGCATTTCATGCCATGAGCTGTTAGCCCTAGCCCACCTTGCCGGGATGGGAGATACAACTGTTCCCGTTGTACTCGGAACAAAAATCCTTGCCATATAAACCAACCTGTATATTTTGCCAATTGGCTCTCAAACATTTTGGGAAGTGGGAAAAGTTGTGCGACATACCATATTTTAGAGAGCGCAAACACGTTGAGGATCATGACCCGTTGCACTATATTGAGGTTTCTTTGACCAAATTGGATCAGCACACCCCTAACTTTGGCAATGACCTTAGTCCAGTTTGCTTGCACTGTGTCCAGAAGCGATTGCTTCCAGGTAATGCCAAGAATTTTCACCTCATTTACTATCCGGAACCAGGGCTGTTGGGTAATCACTGAGTTAGTATTGAGCGGAAGCAAAGCAGTTTTCTGGGGGTTCGATTGTGCTCCAGAGGCGATATGGTAGAGCTGAAGGGCGTTATCGATGTGGGAGATATCTTCATTATTGCGGATCAATATTGATACGTCATCAGCATAGGCGCACATTCCAAAAACATGTGTGGACAGTTTGTAACCCTGTAGCTTCACCTGGGTAGTCCGAATGAACGGTTCAAGGCCAATGACAAAAAGTAGCATGGACAGGGGACATCCTTGCCTAACTGATCGTTGTATTGGAATCAGAGGGGAAAGAAAACCGTTGACGAGCACTCGAGACGTAGCATTACAATTTATCATACGAATGTAGTCAATAAGGATTTCAGGAAATTCAAAGTGTTGCAAGACCATGTACAAGTATTCATGACTGATGCGGTCGAAAGCTTTATCAAGATCTAAGGTGAGAAAACTCATTGGCTCAGTGGGGAGCATTTCGGCTTTTAGGTGTAGGTCCCGTAGTATCGCTAAGTTTGTTAACAGAGTTCTTCCAGGAATACTGCAACATTGTTCAATACCAATGATATCATGTAGAACAGTCTTCAATCGGCATGCAAGTACTTTGGTAAGGACTTTATAATCACTGCAGAGCAGAGTAACTGGTCGGAAGTCACCAACTGCCATGGGAGAGGATGTTTTTGGTATGAGGACTATGGTACCTTCGTGATGTGACTGACAAAGAACACGACGTTGGAGAATGGTACGCAGGACATGACAAAATTCTTTGCCAATGAGAGGCCAGAAGTGTTTATACATTTCATATGGCAGTCCATCAATGCCAGGTGAGCGGTTGTTTGGGAGTTGCTTAACCACACAGTGAATCTCTTCATCCGTAATATCCGCGCTGAGCAGAGTTTTGTTGTCCGGAGATAGTTGGGTACTGCAAGATGAAAGCAATAGGGTCACCTGCTGTGGATCAATTTCAGCCTTAGCGTAGAACCGTTGATAAAATAATGATATTTCACTACGTATAGCGTCAGGGGAGGTGACGTCACGTCCAGTACTGGTGCGGAGGCGGTGGATATATTTACGTTGCCGCTCCCGTTGTCCTTTGGCGATATGGTATACACTTGCACTTTCGTCCGGGAGCACTGTACGATCTTTTAAAGCCACGTTTATATGAGCGAGTGTTCGTTGCTGTAGGGACAGGAGCTTGGTTTTAACTTCCCGAATCTGGTCATATATACGCTCCCCAGCATCAGATCTTTGCTGGAGCTGGCGAAGAACTCGATAGTAAAATTCAACTGTATCCCGTCTTTCCCGACCTCGTTGGTAGGATATGTTCTTAAAGACGCGGCGGATCCCTGGTTTAACTAAAATATCCCACCAGTCTGCGCAGTCGCGAAATTTGCATTTTTGTTGGACCCATCGAGTCCAGTGTTGTCTGAAAATATCTTGGCATTCCTCCTCCAGTAACAGCGAGCAATTCAGCTTCCAATAACCTCTTCCTATGCGAAATATGGGATGGGGGTAAGAGATTGTACATACGACAGCATGATGGTTAGTGAAACTGGCAGGTATCACTTCATATCGTCTAGGCTGGATAAGTTCCTGTGAAAAGTATATGCGGTCAATTCGTGATGAGGAGTTGTGACTTATACAGGTGTAATGGGGCAGGGGCACCCTTAAACTATCCACAGCATCAATGAGGTGTAGGGAGTTAAGAAGGGTCCTGAGAGCCGGGTTGATACCTTGGTATGAACTAGTGGAATCCTCTGGGCGTTGAATACAATTGAAATCCCCTGCAAGAATAAGTTTTTCCTTAACGTCGTGCAGATGAGGCAGTATACTCTGTTGAAAGAACATTTTCCGTTCCACACGCTTATTTGACCCGGATGGGGCATATACATTTATCAGGGTGGTATTGTTTATGTGTCCAGATATTATGCGTCCTGATGGATGACATAGCACACCTTCGAGTGGGATATCATGTCGTATGAGGAATCCGGTCCCTCTATTCGTATTACCGGTATTGATGTATTGTTTGTAGAAGGCAGATATTGGCAAACAGGGTATAGCAACTTCTTGAATGAAGGCAATGTCAATGTCTGCATCTCGAAGGAATCTCTCCAACAGTTGAAATTTCAGAGGGCATGCTATTACATTGATATTCACAGTGGCCACAGTGAGAAATTGCGCCATTAAGAAAAGTATAAAAGCTGTGCTAGACATACTGGAAGGTGGACTCGAGAAAAAAGAAAAAAAGACACAGGTGAGAAATATACTGGTGCACTATGTCAAATTAGGTTGAGATAGTTCCTTATGACTGCCATTCATAGGCCGGCTGTCAGCGTTTGAGAGCGTTCGTGGGTCCCTAGATGACGTAGAATGAAGATTTTGTTTCTTTTTCACAGCTGTGGAAACGTTTGTGGAGCCAGTTTGATTCTTCGGGGCTGGTACGGCAATCGAGGCATTTGTTTTAATCTTCTTAGATACATTCTCGGATCCCCGATCAACCAGCTTAGGTGAGTCGGTAGATACCAGAGAAGGTGGTGGCAGTGAAGACAAAATTTCTGTGGCAGCCTGTAGTGACGGCATAGTCGGTTCTAAGGCTGCGATACAGGTTGCCGATATCACAGGGGCACTCTGTGGCTCACTGCTCTGGTCAGGGCAAGTTACCAGTTCTGCGTCATATGTAACCGAGGTCACTTCTGGTGTTGTCCCAGCTGACTGATCAATAAGCTTGTTTTCATATGACGTTTGCTGCGTCACAACTTCCGAGTATTGGGCACGTCGTTGTTGTGTAGGAGTTATACCGAGGGGAATCATTTTCTTTGGGCAGTTGATACGTAGATGGGTGGTAGCATTGCAAATTAAACAGGTCTGTTTCTGTCCATTATACGTTATATAGCCAGAATGGCCACCAAATGTCTCAGTGGAGGGGATATCTTGTTTGATTTCCATATTGACGGCACGTATTCCATTATACACCGGGAACTGATAAGCAGAAGACCATTGTTCTTTCCTGACTTCACTCACAGTGCCATATTTCGACAGGACGGATTTGAAAATTTCAGGAGGAACTTCGAGTGGGACATTAAATATCCGCACTGTGGTAAAATTGGAATCCGCTGTGGAGAGCTTAACATTTGTCATTTCGCCTGAATCATACTGAAATTTAATAGGATCTGCAAAAGTATTTAACAATTTCTGATAAGTAGATATGCTGATTACCTTGATGTACATGGTTTTCTCGTGCGCATTTAACTGGATGGCTTCTACTTGGTCGACAGTCAACCGGAGGGTATCGCCAATCCAGCGGTGAATTTCTCCTGGTGAGGGGCGAGAACTCTGCCTGTCCCATTGGCAGCGTACGGTGTTCTTCCTCTGGTATCCGGACATGATTTTCAGCGGGGTTTTCTGGGTTTCTGGTTTTGTTGTCCTATCTGGAACACTACTTGAAAAAGTATTGTCCGAATGACACCCGGAAGGTCAGTACACACGTGGAACTAAGGAAGCACCGGTATTAGGAAACCGTACACTCTTCCAAATGCGGTCACACAGCGCGCACACACGTACCTCACTCGGCCACGACTAGTGACCAACTGTCATTCGGCTAACGCAGCGTTGAGCAGTGGTCGCACCAAGACCGTTGACAGCGAAAGAGTGCCTGACCTCAGAGTAACACATGGCGCGCTTCCCTACTTTACAGGGGCGGAGGGCCTGAAACAACCAGTTTTCTGGGGTTAGGAGGCCATTCCGACCCCAGGTTCCCTATCTCAAATTGATCCTATACCCATCCCCTACACGCCCCTTAAGGGTACTCAAGTACATAAATGACACCCTGTATTTTTCCTTGCGGTTGGCGCAACGTATGTTGAATGTTCCCATGAGATCGGGGAGTTCACGTTTGCAAGATTTCCTTCTTAGCTTAATTCGGCAGAGAGCGTGTAAAACCAGGTTGGTCCACTTAGAGTGCTAATAGCATTGAGCTACTCCCATTTGGAATTATTTGCCGTGATAAAGCGGGGAAGTCTAGTGCAAAGAAATCTGGGAGCTAATGCGTTGTGAAATATACATAATAATGATGGTTGCCCGTGAAGTTTACTTTAGCTAACTTACCTGATTTTTTACGCTGTTTGCAGACAGGAAACCTTCGATAGAATCCACCATCGGAGTTCCCTTTCCTCAGGCCTCGTAATCAAGCTGACCTAACCGCATTCCCTTCCCGATGATAATTTTTCGTAGGATCCAGCAACTCGAAGTCTGCCAGATCGTCGCTGGAAACAACGTGATGTGGCAATTCTTCTCAGAAGGCAGTCAAGGACACAAACCTGGTGCCGAAAACTCGTCTTTACATGCTTCGCGATAGTATCTCAAGCTCAGACCCTACGAAAAGATTCGTTCTAGAAATTCAAAGTGTTGAGGGCCCACATGAATAAAATTAATTAATGTCTTATGAGACAGTGACAATATACAGGTTCATTGGTATAGTCCGGGACACCTTAAATACGTTACTAGAAAACCAACATGGCCGCCACATCGGTGTTACCAACTTACATCATTCAACACCAAAAATTCACCAAATACTTCCATGTAACAAGTAACCCAAAGGAAACCAAATAATTAAGACCTCCTTGCCTACATACATTTTACATAAACTCAAGGAGTGCTTGCTCGAGTAAGGGACATCTTGATCATCAGTCCCCTGCCGTCAAACCCATAACCAGTGTTATGGTTGAGAAGATAATTTTAGGTTTCTTCATTGCCTTTTAAACCACCTTATAAAATGCAAAATTTAAGGAATATTAATACTTACTCAAGGCTTTTCCAGTTTTGCTGAGGAGCTATAGATGAACTTGTGATATTCTTTTCTTCTCACACATTTTTATAGTATCTTTTTAATAATGTAATAATTAGTTCAAAGGCGATGGTTTTATATTTTTAGGATGAATGAACAGGAAAGGAGAAATAAAATGGTACATATTTGCAGATTATTATTATTCATTATATCTTTATTTCTGTAAGTGCTCATTCCTTGCGTACACAGACCTTCGTGGAGACCGGATCAAGACACATCCCTTTTGACATGCAAGATAATAAAGGCTTTTTCAATGCTTAGGCCTAAATCCACTCTAAGTAGTCTTGGATTTTAGGGGCAATTCTGAAAAAAAAAAAGGAAAAGAATAATTCTAAATTAATATACACTCCATGAAATGAGAGGAGATCATGATAAAACTCCCAAAGACATCAGGTTTTGTGTTGTTAAAACGAGGATTCTATCTCTTGAGAGCTTTGCCAATATTAAAGACCAGTGCAACTATTGACGACAGTCGAAACGATGAATGGTATGACATTAAACAGCATCAGCAGTTTTTTTTTAAATACTGTTGAACCTCTTACTCATACTTTAACTGGCTTGAAGCTGGTAACTTGCCTCTTAATTATGCAACATTCTATTAAGAAAAAAATAGCAAAACAGAAAGGGTGGGGGGAAGAAAAAAAGGCCCAAGTATAAAGTATAAATTTAATTTATGAACATATTATCAAAATGAGAGTCTAAATTGATCAACCTATTGGCCTGTTTTTCTTATATTTTTATTGGGGGAGGGGCACCCGTAGCCTGCTCCCCCCGTGTGACGGTCAACCCAAGCTACACCGCCTCCGACATGCCATTAGTCCTAGATAGGGACTAGGGATTGGAAGGATTCGCCCTTTGAGGCTTAGTGCCTGTCCCCACACACTGTACATTTCAAGACATATGAATATATGGTAGGACGTAGGGGCAGGTAAAAGTCCTGTAGGAAGAAATGGAAAGTGTCTACAGGTGAAACCTGGATTATTTGGAGATAGCACATGCAAAGATATGGTCTAGGATAGATACGGGTTGTGTTCGAGTTGGTGAGTTATCGTGCATCATTTGAAAGTTTCATATCCAAAGCCAGAATGAATATATTGGGGGTCCATACTTCTCTGGCACAAGCAAGGACCTGCAACTGGGCTTCACACTCGGCCTGTAAGACTTAAAACTAAAAATTAATACTGTAGTAACTTAGAACACTAAGATGAGTCTTATTTCTAGTTCTTAAAATCTAACAAATTAACATCCTACTTCTCAGGCACAGTTTCACGAGTTCCGCTTATCGAACTGTGGTGCCTAGAAGAGTATAATTATATTTATTTCCCATTAGAAAATACACACTACATGGACTTTCATATAAAGTAAGAACAGGAAGTGGCAGTTTTGTTATTCGCTGATGCGGTGGCCTTGGCCGAGCTTGTGGCGCGCCATGACCCCCCTGCTGTACTATTGAAAGTGCGCGCATAGTACATACGAGGGCTGTTTTTTATTTTTTTCAAGTTCCGATGGACTGTATAAAAATAACAGAGTGACATATCAAACTGATTTTACAACTAAATGTTTGCTTGTTTTATTCTTATGTCTCAACATAATCGCCAAAAAGATTGAAACATATTTGTCGTATCGTTACACCAGCTTTCCAATGCCCTCGGCAAAATATTCTGCCGCCACTGAGGTTGGTACGTCTGGTGAGTCTCCTGAAGTTTTTCCTTTTTGGTGAGGCGTTGCCGCCCAACCATACCTTCAATTCTCGAAAAAGGTGAAAATCATTCAGTGCTGGTTTGGAATAAACGGCAGATGGTCCAGAACTTCACATTTGAATTCTTTGTAAAAGTCTATCGTAACGTTGACACAGTCTGGTCGTGAATGATTTTCACCCTTTTCGAGAATTGAAGGTATGGTTGGGCGGCAACGCCTCGCCAAAAAGGAAAAACTTCAGGAGACTTTCCAGACGTACCCACCTCAGTGGCGGCAGAATATTTTGCCGAGGGCATTGGAAAGCTGGTGTAACGATACAACAAATGTTTCAATCGTTTTGGATTATGTTGAGACATAAGAATAAAACAAGCAAACATTTAGTAGTAAAATCAGTTTGGTATGTGAAACAGTTATTTTTATACAGTCCATCGGAACTTGAGAAAACAAAAACAAATTAACAGCCCTCGTATGAACTATGCACGCGCTTTCAATAGAACAGCAGGGGGCCATGTCGCGCCACAAGCTCAGCCAAGGCCATCGCAGAAGCGAATAACAAAACTGCCGCTTGTCGTTCTTACTTTATATGAAAGACCCTGTATATGTGCTTTATGTTATAATGTCTGGGTAATTATAAAACAACAAATATAATAAAACCCAACCTTCTCGAGATATGAACCATGGCTTCATGAATAAGAGTAATGCATTGTGACCACTCGACCAACTATTTGAATGTGGTAAGTAGCAGGTTCAGGAAATACCGCAATGATAAGGAAAATCTTTAGCTTACGAGGGAACGGTACGAAGTCTGAGCACGAATTTCGACTTTATTTTTACACAGTCGTGAAGGTCTTTTTACGCTGAAACAGGTAGTGGAGGTCTAATTTTTCGCTGGTCCTTTTTAAGGAGGCACTTGGAAGCCCCAAGTTGGCGGTGCGCGCTCTGAATTGTACAGTACATGCCGGCACACGTCAGCGCGTACAGCCAGCGGCTGACTTGCCTCGCCTTCCCTCTACCCTCGATCAGTTCTCCACTATCACCCATCTCATAGACTACGGTTGCCTACAGTGGGACTGCGAGTCGTTTTCTATATGGTCAAGTTCTCCACGACTGATGGCTATTCCACATACAGGCGATCTCATTGGAGTCTTTGCGTTATAATGACCACTTGCAACATTATTGCAGCTCTTATTAATGCCTACGGTGTTCAGGAAGCTACAGAGCTTTCTGATAAAGAGCAAATAATGTTCATATAAATAATGACAACGTTTGATGCAATTATGGAAGAGAGTTGTTTTGCGACTCCTACTTGACAAACCTTAAAAGGCGTTTGAAAATTCGGTACCGAAAAGTAACCAAACTCTTCGGTAAAACGTTTAAAACAGACGAAGAAGTACGATATGAAGAGGCTAAAATGTTTGTTAAATTCATTATTGAATTGCAAGAAGAGAAAGAGATCCCGGACGCCAATATCTGGAATTCGGACCAGTCCCGATTCGAGTGCGAAATGGCAACATAGAGAAATTATGATTTCCGTGGTGTGAAAGACGTTCTTGCCACGCTCGTTTGCCGAAATAGCTCCACGCACATCCACACAGTGCAATATCACATTTCTAAAGCCGGAGAAATGGGACATTTGTTCTTGATCGTTTTCAAAGAAATTAATGGAAAGTTTGGACCTAGGGTACAAGAAAGTATCAACGCCTACATGGACGTCTTTAAATATGTCGTAATTGATTTTCCATCTTCCGGGAAAATGTGGAAAGGGCATGAAAGTTACTGCACGTGCCTGGTTCCAAGGCATTTTCCATCTGCAATTAAAGGACGACGAACACACTCTTCTTCTCCTAGATTCATTCAGTGGCCAGGGCAAAAATGCACAGCTTGAATCTCTGACGAAAAACAATAACAAATTGAATGCATACCGAAAGGAACTACATACCTTTGCCAGCCGTGTGATCTTGGACTCTTCCGACAACTAAAATGTTAGTCTGTCGAATGGGAAACATTTGCCAAGTAAGGAATTTACACGGCCAGTCAAAATTAAAACCCGACAACAGACTTTTCTTTATAACTAGTCAAATGCTAGCGCATAACCGATTACAAGCTGATTGTTTCGTACCAATTCTGAAATATGCTTGGAAAACGGGTGGTTATTCCATTACTGACAATATACCACAATATATCTCTAATTTTCATGATTTGACTGGTAAAGAAGTATGCTGGAATTGATTGTACCAATTTCTCTTTTATAATGATTTTCTTGTGTTTTGTTATTCACATTTTGTGTTAGATTTTCACTATCATGCCATGAACAATGCACCCATGCCAGACTGTGTTAGAATAAAGGCATTTCTTGAACAGTTTGAACGGCATGATGATGAAGATGATATGTGATGATTTGTAAACCATTGTTTTTGTTTCTATATTATACAGTGAATTCATCTTTGTAAATAAAATATCCAAACTAATGTCAGTTTTAACCCGCCATCCCATTTACACAACAACTGTAGGCAGCCGTATGTGGTGGGTGATGGTGGAGAACCGAACGAGGGTAGAGGGAAGGCGAGACTAGACAGCTGCTGGCTGTGCGTGCTGACGTGTGCAGAACAATATGCCCCGCATAGTACAAATTAAAAGAAGCATTCAACGAAGCATATGTTTATAAGAAGCTTGATATTAGCCACATATTCGAGACGAAGTAGGCCTAAGTTACAATATCCTTACCTGGATGCAATTTGGAATATATGAACCTTGCAATGGCTTCGTTAGCAAAATCATCTATTCCAGTTACAGTAAACACATGCTTTCGATGTTTGCCTGGTGTAACAAGGAGATCCCCCTTCCTAGACTGTAATATGACCTTCGGACAGCAGATAATCCATGCTGTAATAACATTACAAGTACCATAGATTAAAATTTCACAAATATAACATGATACATACATGCATATCAACTCTCTGAGAGAACGACGGAAGGGGGGTTTATTACATTACATTGAAGAGGCATGGTTTCTGGCCATGTCATTCAGCGAATAAAATCTCCCAAAATGGAAATAAGTCTACAATAAGATACATCAATCAATTCCTATGCTAAATGACTATAGTGGGAGGCTAATTAGCTAAAATAATGTTGCTACCGTAAGTGTACATTTCATAAGGCTATGTTGAGGTTATGCTAGGTTATGTTAGGATTGATTACGAAAAGCATTCTCAAAAATTATCGAAATATTTACTCTCACCATGCCAGCAATTCTTACAATTATTTCCGTATCACTACACTTAATTGCTTTTTCCTCATTCTTTTTTAAAGCTGTGAACGCTGCAAAGTGTAATTAGGCCTAGTCTTCTTCAGTGGAATTTGTAGCTGTTTCTGGCCTCTTTTAGGCATTTTGACGAAATCTAAATAACAATTTATGCAAAAATAAAGATTATGAACATTATTAAAGTTCCGACTAGTGCAAATGTACACATAGGCCTAGGCATGCATATTATATAAGCCTAATCTATAAGTCTAAAATAATCATATTAACTGTTCTAATTGACGTATTTTTGTAGCACTTACCTCGTAAAACTGCACTAGACGTAATATTCCAAAGAAATGTGATGATTTACCCAATTAATTGAACAGTTTAGGGATATATGCTTTATACAAGAATGTTGGTCACACTCGCTGCGACATTTTCCGCGTCTACGTGTTTCAAAACTGTTTCAACTGTACGGTAAAAAATCTTACTGGTATTGTGGTATTTGTAGATGGCGCGATTTTCAGCAGGGTTGGCGAAACTGTGCTCACACAAAAGACAACTTAACTTCAAGAAATTCAACCACAAACCAACATGCGAGTAGGCATAGGGGATGGATGTTAACGTTGGCTACCCTTTTTTTTTATTAGTAACTTATTTAAGGTGTCCCGGACTATAAGTACAAATATTGTTGTCATGGCCCTGAATACATGTGCCATGAAAATAATTTCTTATTTCAAAAATTGCATCCATACTACCAGAAGCTGTAATGCAGTTTCATACACATTCGACATGCACGCGCCGTGAAATATCTGTGAGCTGAAGTGTTTGGAGAAAACTAGAAAATAATTTCACTGAAGATTGAAATGAATGCCCGAATATAGTAAACTAGGATTTTTGAACATAGCAAATGGTTTGTCCGAGGGAGGAACACCAAGTATGTTTCGTATGGGTTGCTGTTGTTGATTCATTTAGGGGCTTTGCGACATTGTGCTCATGTAGCACTGTGTACTTGGGTGAGGGTGGAATTTGTCTGATAGCCTGTGTTATTGTGATGGATGTATTAGTGTGTGTATTTGTAATTCAGATGAGGATTGGGAAGGAGGCGACCGTGGTCACAGCATTCACGTGGAGTAGAAGTGGGAAACCACGGAAAACCACATGCAGGATGGCTGAGGTTGGAATCGAACCCACCTCTTCTCAGTTTTGTCTCAAGAGGCTGAAAGTACCCCGTTCCAGCCTTCAGACCAGGATTATATTCCTTGGATGGGACGGGAATTGAATCCGGGCCTCCGCGGTGACAGCTAAGAGTGCTAGTTACTACGCAACGAGGCGGACTGTTTTGTATGACACATTTCGTAAAATCATCACTTCATTACAGCTCCTGGTAGTACGCATGCCTAACTTGTATGTAAACGGTCTCATCATTAAATAATACCTGAGTTACTAACATCATGTTTTGAACATACTATTTTCATAAATGAAATTATTTTAACGTCATATACGAGGCACGTCCAGAAAGTAAGTTCCGTTTTTTAATAAAATTAAATTGTGTACAGATACAGAAAAATTATTTATTGCACAACATTCTACACCTTTTAAAATACTTTTCCACATAACTGCCGAACTTTTGCAGACATTTGTCATAGCGTGGCACAAGTTTTTGGATACCTTCTTCATAGAAGTTTGCCGCCGACCGTAAACGAGAGTGAAGACTCCCCTGTAAGATATCCTGCCGTTTGGCCACCACTGTTAGGCAAATTGCGTGCTTACCAGGAGAACTGCGTATGTTTAGGAGTTCTCCTGACCACATACGCAATTTGCCTAACAGTGGTGGCCAAACGGTAGGATATCTTACAGGGGAGTCTTCACTCTCGTTTACGGTCGGCGGCAAACTTCTATGAAGAAGGTATCCAAAAACTTGTGCCACGCTATGACGAATGCCTGCAAAAGTTCGGCAGTTATGTGGAAAAGTAGTTTAAGAGGTGTAGAATGTTGTGCAATAAATAATTTTTCTGTATCTCTACACAATTTAATTTTATTACCAAACGGAACTTACTTTCTGGACGTGCCTCGTATATTCAGGGCCATAAAAACAACCTACAGAAAAATGTATGTGTACTTATTTCTGAAACATCCTGTATAAATGAGGGAAGATCCTTTACGCACCAGTTCATTATGGTAATTTACAGGTAAGAAAAAAACATGACTTATCAAAAAAGGTAGCTTAGATCGGGTATTGTACAGAAAGTGCAAGCAAGCTATTTAGATGATAGGAAGGTAGAGAGTTAAAATGTCTGAGCCATCCTGGACTGTACCTTCGACCTGTATATACAATACTTGTTGTTAATTCATTTTAGGGACTTGGTACATCTTGGTCATCACCGTCGTGTAGATGGGTGTGTGTTGAACATGTCTGATAACCTGTATTTATGTGATGACTGGCGTAGTGTGTGTAACTGTATCAGGGGCAAGGATGAGATAGGTGCCCCATTACTTGAAGTAAGGCACTATCCCGTCATTTGCCTGGAGTGAATGTGGAAAAACCATGGAAAAACCACACTCAGGATAGCCACTGTCAGCGCTAGGATTTTGACCTCTGATCTCTAGACATGTTGCAGCTGCCCTCGCTGCCGTGGTGCACAACTTAACAAGCACGGCTACACCACGGTGTCAATACAATACTCTAAGCTTCTATGAATACGGTCTTAAAATGGTAATTTTCTGGTCAGGAAATCTTGTGTAGGTCACTGGCCAATTGACACCCCTTGTATGGCTTGCATGTCAGCGAAACAGTTCCAGTAGCTCGAACTGAATCTCTATGCAGTGCCGGGAACCAACATCAGCAGAAATATACGTGTACTTCGCACACTCCAATCTTAAGTTGTTGTCGTTGTTGATTTGTTTAGGGGCTTTGAGACATCGTGGTAATGTAGCGTTGTGTACTTGGGGTCAGGGGCGTACATACATTTCTTTTCGGGGGGGGGGGGCTATCCTGGAAAATTGTCAGTATTTTCAGGGGATTGTCACCGCAAAATACCCAGAAATATCAACCAATATCTTAGAGCATATAACTTTGTGTAATTATTTTAGATAAGATTCAAAGTTATATAACCTACAATTGCTGGCAATACAAAAAAAGTAAAATACAACACAACACACAAATAAAATTTTATACTTGATGAATTTTCCATTATGATCTATGGGGTATGAATGGCAAATATCTAAATGTTTGTCAATTTACTAAGTCGAAAGGTAAACAGGTTTTTTTTTTTTACAAGTTGATAATTAATTTCTCAAAAGTACCGTACTGTGGAATTCACAGGTTTGCCTCACAAGACTGAGTGTAGCCCGTTCCTGTCCTCAGACTAGAATTAAAATTTCTTGGGGGAGCCGGGAATCGAATTTGGACCTCCGTGGCGGCAGCCAAGAATGCTAGCCACTACACCACGAGTTAATCTAATTTCAATCTTAATATTGTTTATAACTTAGCCAATAAGTTAAGATTAGGGTACAAACAAATTTACAATTATTTGATGCTCTTACCAAAGCAGCACTTTCTAATTTTATTGGCTTTTTCGGGGGGGGGGGGGAGCTGGGGCCCCTCAGCACCCCCCCTTATATACGCCCCTGCTTCGGGTGTATGTGTAATTTTGGCTGAATTAGTGTGTGTAATTACTGTATAACTGGGGTGAGTCGGACGTGGCGGCTGCCTTCAATAAAGATTTGATTTTGTAACTTTCAGTCGGTCAACACTAAATACACACATCAAAAAAAGTTTTGCATCACCTCGGTTCCCAGATCTCCGGCATATAGACGTTGACTGTGTATATTGTATCCAAGATACAGTCCCTTTGACTGTTCATAGATGTCACTAAAACTGCTCAATGATGTAAACAACCATGCATGAGCAGGGCCTATTAGACGGAGGGGGTACGACAGCCGATCAGTTCCAGTCATTCCACCAGGACGAAGGTACGCTGCTCATGTTGTCTGTAGTTCTACCATGCCTAGAAGGTCAATAACGCAGTTCGATCGCGTCCGCATTGTTACTTTGTGTCAAGAAGGGCTCTCAACAAGGGAAGTTTCCAGGCGTCTCAGAGTGAACCAAAGCGATGTTGTTCGGACATGGAGGAGGTACAGAGATACAGGAACTGTCGATGACAGGCCTCGCTCAGGCCGCCCAAGGGCTACTACTGTAGTGGATGACCGCTACTTACGGATTGCCGCTCGGAGGAACCCTGACAGCAATGCCACCATGTTGAATAATGCGTTTCGTTCAGCCACAGGACGTCGTGTTTCAACTCAAACTGTGCGCAATAGGCTGCATGATGCGCAA
This sequence comes from Meconema thalassinum, assembly GCA_946902985.2. Taxonomy (NCBI): domain Eukaryota; kingdom Metazoa; phylum Arthropoda; class Insecta; order Orthoptera; family Tettigoniidae; genus Meconema; species Meconema thalassinum. Next base: position 5,386,051 of record CAMPQE020000020.1, read on the forward strand.
CTTCACTCCCGACGTCCATGGCGAGGTCCAGCTTTGCAACCCCGACACCATGCAGCGCGGTACAGATGGGCCCAACAACATGCTGAATGCACCCCACGGAATTGGCATCACGTTCTCTTCACCGATGAGTGTCGCATATGCCTTCAACCAGACAATCGTCGGAGACGTGTTTGGAGGCACCCTGGTCAGGCTGAACGTCTTAGACACACTGTCCAGCGAGTGCAGCAAGGTGGTGGTTCCCTGATGTTTTGGGGTGGCATTATGTGGGGCCGACGTACGCCACTGGTGGTCATGGAAGGCTCCGAAACGGCTTTACGATACTTGAATGACATCCTCCGACCCATAGTGCAACCATATCGGCAGAATATTGGAGAGGCATTTGTCTTCATGGACGACAATTCTCGACCTCATCGTGCACATCTTGTGAATGCGTTCCTTCAAGATAACGACATCGCTCGACTACAGTGGCCAGCATGTTCGCCAGACATGAACCCTATCGAACATGCCTGGGATATGTTGAAAAGGGCTGTTTATGGACGTCTTGACCCACCAACCACTCTGAGAGATTTACGCCGAATTGTCGTTGAGGAGTGGGACAATTTGGACCAACAGTGTCTTGATGAACTTGTGGATAGTATGCCACGACGAATACAGGCATGCATCAATGCAAGAGGACGTGCTACTGGGTATTAGAGGTAGTGGTGTGTACTGCAATCTGGACCACAAATGCTGAAAGTCTAGCTGTATGATGGTACAACATGCAATGTGTGGGTCTCATGAGCAATAAAACGAGCTGAAATGTTGTTTGTGTTGATCTCTATTCCCTTTGTATTTAAAGGTTCCGGAACTCTTGGAACCGAGGTGATGCAAAACTTTTTTTGATGTGTGTAATTCCAATTACTGGAATATGTGAAAAAATAAACTGAAATGAATTACATGTGATTGAAATATGTACAGGGTGTATCTTAATTATACCAACAAACAAATCAGGGACGCTCTGCGTGTTATGTAAAAGACGATGCCCCAATCGGATTGGCGGAGAAAATTTTTCCCTCCGAGAAAATGAGGTTAATTTGTTACTTCCGGGCGCACGATTCAAATCTACGAACTCGCCGCATTTGCTGAGCTAGAGAGCAAGCCGCTGGCCACCGTTGTGCTTCAAGCAAGGGAAGGGAGTGTGATAGAAGGTGACAGAGATATGCTGGCGGGCATGCGCAAGTTTCCTCGATCGCCTCGGCTTGCCGCATGCCCACCAGCATATCTCTGTCTCCTTCTATCACACTCCCTTCCCTTGCCTGAAGCACAGCAGTGGCCAGCGGCTTGCTGCCTGGCTCAGCAAATACGGCGAGTTCCTAGATTTGAATCGCGCACCCGGAAGTAACAAAGTAACCTCATTTTCTCGGAGGGAAAAATTTTCTCCGCCAATCCGATTGCGGCATCGTCTTTTACATAACACGCAGAGCGTCCCGATTTTTTTGTCGGTATAAATAAGATACACCCTGTATATTGTGCTTTGTGTGATAATTTGCTCTTAAACTGTCTCTTGATCCTCCTTGATCTCCTGACATCCCTTCTTAATCTGACGGGTTTGCTTGTCTTGGAAGTTGATCCTAGTTTCTATAGAGCATCCAGCGTTGAGAAAAGACTATGGGTCTTACGGGCTTTTACTTTTAACGGAACCCTTCCCTAAACTGGTTTTGTTACCTCACCTTTAGTCAGGGGTGTATATAAGGGGGGTGCTGAGGGGGCTCCAGCCCGCTCCCCGTAAAAAGCCAATAAAAATTAGGAAAGTGTTGCTTTGGTAAGAGCATAAAATAATTGTAAATTTGGTTGTACCCTAATCTTAGCTTATCGCCTAAGTTATAAACAATATTAAAATTGAAATTATACTAACTCGTGGTGTAGTGGGTAGCATTCGTCGCTGCCGCCCCGGAGATTCGAATTCGATTCCCGGCTCTGCCAAGAAATTTTAATTCTAGTCTGAGGGATGGAACTGGGTGCACTCAGCCTTGTGAGGTAAAGCTGTGAATTCCACAGTATGTTTTTTGAGAAATACATGTAAAAAAATCTGTTTATCTTTCTGCTTAGTAAATTGACAAATATTTAGATAATTGCCATTCACACTCCTCAGACCATAATAGAAAATTCATTAAGTATAAAATGTTATTTGTGTGTTGTGTTGTATTTTACAACTTTTTTGTATTGCCTCTAATTATAGGCAATATAAACTTTGAATCTTATCTAAAATATTTACACAATGTTATATGCTCTAAGATATTGGTTGATATTTCTGGGTATTTTGCGGTGACAATCCCCTGAGAATACTCACAATTTTCCAGGATAGTCAGCTCCCCCCCCCCCCCTGATTTTTTTTTCTATATACGCACCTGCCTTTTGTCATGAAGGAACTCGGAAATTTTTTTTTGTCATAATAGCTTCGTACAATTATCTGTCAATTGATTACCTTTGTTATTGCATACAACTATTGTTTATATTACATCTTAGTAATTTAAAAATGTTCGAGGTTAGCACGCTGGAAAGAAGAGCCTCGTCCTGTGCTGCATGCTCGCCCGGACTGGAGCACGTGCTCAGTTCCGCCGGCAACATAAGTTCTGAAGCACTATCGGTCATTGGTGTTATTGTTGTGTGTCCGTTCTATTTTCTGGTTCATCGTCAGCATACATCCGAGAAGGAAGGGCTGTCAATCAGTAAAACGTCATATCACAACGAAATGAATGTCGTTATTGGTTCTCTTCGCGTATCCTTAATACTGGTCCAATCCGTTAACACCTGCAAAACTGCTCCTTCCTGGGCGTGTTCTATTTCAGGTAGCTGCTGGGGTTGTGTTGGGTCGCTAACTTATGAAAAGGCAGTACACGAAGCGGGTGAAGATAACGTATGACATCAGCGCTACCCCTGCCTAGAGTTAGCAACACTGTCGCCATAAGGCTCCACAGTCTTTTCTCAGCGCTGGATGTTTTCTAGCTCGACCGTTTCCTTTTTAGCCTACTTTTCACATTTTGCAAAAATGAGGAAAAAGTAGACTTATGAGATCGATCCGGGAAAATGTGTGTCTGTCTGTCTGGCTGTGTGTGTGTCCCCCCCCCCTATCAACTCCTAAACGGCTGCAGCAATCAAAACCAAATTTAGTATGAGTAAAGATGTGCACCGGAATATCTCACGTCCATATTTGAAAATGATGTCAGTGCTACCAACTGCTGAAAAAAACCACTAGAAATTTCAGCTCCATGTTGGATATCAAGCAAGGTATGCATGGGAGCTATTCCAAAATTGGCACACATGTAGATAATACTATTTCAGTTTAATTTCCAGGAGGCCAACCATGACAGTGTTGCCAAAATAATTTTAAGCCTTCTGATAGGTCCAATGTTTAAATGCATATAACTTCTACACTATCAATTGGATTTCAACCACATTTTGTATGTAATATCTGTACATAAACAGATATGACTGAGCGTATTCTTAAGAGCCACCAGGTCTGCCAACTGTTAATAATTGCTCTCTCTATTTTTTATCCAAATACCAATATATCAGAAAGTATGCAAGCCAACAGCTCTATACTTTGCACACGTATAGCACCTGACATTCTAGATTAATTTGGAGTAATTAATACAAGGCAGTGCTGCCAACATGATTCTATGCCTGCTGATATGTCCAATTTTAAAATACATGTAACTTCTATACTAACAAATGGATTTCATCCAAAATTGGCACAACAAGATATCATAATATTTCAGATTATTTCTGACCAGCACACGCATGGTATTGTTGGCAACATGCTTTTACGCGTGCTGATAGATCCAGTGTCTAACTGCATGTAACGTCCATTGGACTTCAACCAAATTTTGTATTTTGTACCTTAAGAGATGGAACTAAGAATATATTCAGTCACCAGGACTGCCAACTGAAGTGCTCTATTAGGCTACAATATATCAGGTATATTTTGAACTAATTAGATATTTCGATATTACCAACTTAATTTCGTAATTATTCTAGATAGGTTCATATACTGTAGAATAATCATTGGCATGAAAAGTAGGCTGTATAGTTCTTCACGGAACTTCTTGTTTAATCCTTTGTTGGCATTGTTCCTCGTTTTCCTTAACCCTTTCCTGATTTTCTTTGATCTGCTCTCCGTATACTTTCTTCATTTCTTGAACTTCTCCGTCCTGCATGTCTAGTTGTCCTTTGAATTCGGTCAATTTCACGGTTACCTCCGACGTCTGGATTTCCATGATCTTACAGCATTCTTGAATAGTCCCCTTTAGTTCATAAAAATTCTTACTACATGTCTCCTCATTTTTACTTATTAGTAATTGTAGGCCTTGAAATTGCTTAGTTTGTCTCTGAATTTCAGCTAGGTGTTCCGCGGCATCCTTCTTTATCGTGCCGACCTGAGTGTATTTGTGTGTTATTAGCAGCTATTTGTACCCGAATGTCGGCAAATTTTTCTTGCTAAGTCTCTACCTGTGCTTCACTACTCATAGCTATATTGTCTTCCATGCTCTACCTACCCTCGGCTATTTGTTGATTAATATTGTTTATGTTCGACCCTGACTATTATGTGTTAGAAAACTGTATCATAATGATGGTCATTATAACACTATTTTTCATTATGAAACAGTTTCTCCCACCAATCACAGCTCGAGAAACAGTTGTTTGACCAATTAGATAAGGTAGCATCACACCTGCGTGGAGTTCCAAGGCCTTCTGAACTGCGTTGCCTAGTGTCATAGTGGGGTAATCGAGAAGGCCATGGTCAAATACAAGGCATTCCCTGCGTCTCATGCGCTCTGTTCAGTACATAAAACTGGCGAAATCGCGACAGATATTTGTGAATATTTATCTTCGAACATAAAATGGTTATAATAATTATCGTCGAACATAAACAGTCGTATGCAACTCGCCTATAATGGTAATTAAGACACTCGTATGGAAATATACTCGTGTCTTAATTATAGCCATTATAGGCTCGTTGCATAATGTACTATTATACTCTCATTCATACTCTCCCTGCCCTTAGCGGCATGCTCTCTGTGCTTAGCTGCTTGTTCAGCATGTGCTTTCATAAGCACCACCACTTCTTACATCGTCGACATATTATCATCATCATATATATTATTTCAGTAGTGTGCATCCCTCCTGCGGCGCTCACAAGCGACCGATCGTGACAAATGAGCATTCAAATGAAAGAGAATAGACATTAGCAGTGACTTATTGCACTATAATTTCATAAATATCTACACACATCAAAAAAAGTTTTGCATCACCTCGGTTCCAAGAGTTCCGGAACCTTTAAATACAAAGGGAATAGAGATCAACACAAACAACATTTCAGCTCGTTTTATTGCTCATGAGACCCACACATTGCATGTTGTACCATCATACAGCTAGACTTTCAGCATTTGTGGTCCAGATTGCAGTACACACCACTACCTCTAATACCCAGTAGCACGTCCTCTTGCATTGATGCATGCCTGTATTCGTCGTGGCATACTATCCACAAGTTCATCAAGACACTGTTGGTCCAAATTGTCCCACTCCTCAACGACAATTCGGCGTAAATCTCTCAGAGTGGTTGGTGGGTCAAGACGTCCATAAACAGCCCTTTTCAACATATCCCAGGCATGTTCGATAGGGTTCATGTCTGGCGAACATGCTGGCCACTGTAGTCGAGCGATGTCGTTATCTTGAAGGAACGCATTCACAAGATGTGCACGATGAGGTCGAGAATTGTCGTCCATGAAGACAAATGCCTCTCCAATATTCTGCCGATATGGGTGCACTATGGGTCGGAGGATGTCATTCAGGTATCGTAAAGCCGTTTCGGAGCCTTCCATGACCACCAGTGGCGTACGTCGGCCCCACATAATGCCACCCCAAAACATCAGGGAACCACCACCTTGCTGCACTCGCTGGACAGTGTGTCTAAGACGTTCAGCCTGACCAGGGTGCCTCCAAACACGTCTCCGACGATTGTCTGGTTGAAGGCATATGCGACACTCATCGGTGAAGAGAACGTGATGCCAATTCTGTGGGGTCCATTCAGCATGTTGTTGGGCCCATCTGTACCGCGCTGCATGGTGTCGGGGTTGCAAAGCTGGACCTCGCCATGGACGTCGGGAGTGAAGTTGCGCATCATGCAGCCTATTGCGCACAGTTTGAGTTGAAACACGACGTCCTGTGGCTGAACGAAACGCATTATTCAACATGGTGGCATTGCTGTCAGGGTTCCTCCGAGCGGCAATCCGTAAGTAGCGGTCATCCACTACAGTAGTAGCCCTTGGGCGGCCTGAGCGAGGCCTGTCATCGACAGTTCCTGTATCTCTGTACCTCCTCCATGTCCGAACAACATCGCTTTGGTTCACTCTGAGACGCCTGGAAACTTCCCTTGTTGAGAGCCCTTCTTGACACAAAGTAACAATGCGGACGCGATCGAACTGCGGTATTGACCTTCTAGGCATGGTAGAACTACAGACAACATGAGCAGCGTACCTTCGTCCTGGTGGAATGACTGGAACTGATCGGCTGTCGTACCCCCTCCGTCTAATAGGCCCTGCTCATGCATGGTTGTTTACATCTTTGAGCAGTTTTAGTGACATCTATGAACAGTCAAAGGGACTGTATCTTTGATACAATATACACAGTCAACGTCTATATGCCGGAGATCTGGGAACCGAGGTGATGCAAAACTTTTTTTGATGTGTGTATAATTTCTTTAAAAAATGACATAAAAAATATTTGTACGAAGTGTGCGATTTGCCAACACCGTTGATTTAGGAAAATACGCTCCATAATTGCTGTCTATGGGCCGCTGTGACGCCTGTTGCATGTCATATTAACATTCTGAGGTCTTTCCTTCATCCTGAAATGTAAATAGTGTTCTATAATCATTTGGTTGAAATAAAGACATAACCTTTCTCCTTAAGTGTCTTATTATAAACCCATTACCGGGTGAGTTAGCCGAGGTCGTTGCGGCATGACTGTAGGCAGTCGCTCACATCCGGGAGGCGAGATGGTTCGAATCCCCCCGCCGGCAACCTTGAAGATGGTCTTCTGTGGTTTCCCATCTTCCTTTCAGGCAAATGCCGGGGTTGGTCCTTAACTATAGGCCACAGCCGCTACCTTCCAACTCCTCGACCCTCCCTTCCAACTTTCCTCCCCAACGGTACTTGTAGCTCACCCATTGGGTGTCCGTCTCGAAGCAGCTACAAAACTGGCGAGCCGAACATGTCCTCGGACACTCCCGGCACTAAAAGCCATGCGCTAAAAAAAAACTAAAAAAAAAAAACAAACAAAAAACTTTGGGGGAAGTGTGGTTCATGAACATGCGAGATTTCTCGCACGGGTCTGCTAGTCAAATATAATCACTTAGAATATATTAATATTGCCTAGATAATCCAATAAGGGCAAAGGCCTCCTGCGAGCAGGGACGTGCTCTTGTTTAAACTCGTTAGGTGAGCAAGTCCTAAGGAGTTGTGTACAAGTTTTTACTCCACTTGCTACACTTCACTGTAGTTCACTTCACAACACTAAATTTCACACCGCTTTACATCTTCTTCTCTAGAAAGGTGGCGGGGGCCAGTAGTCGTGTCTTTGTATGTGCCTATTTGTTGTACAGAGAGTTTAGTTTGTATGTAACGGAGACCCTCGCTTGCCCGCTCGCCCGCGTTGCGCGCTTGTCTCCCGCCACGCACTTTGCCGTTATGCGGCGCATCGCGGCACTGAGTCATTGAGTATAGGAATTTGTACTTAAATTTGTACTTCAATGTGATCCTAGACCAATTTTTTGACGATCTGACTTACGGAGAGCGATTTTCAAATTACTTTCAACAAGATTCTGCCACTGCTCACACTGCCGAAGCATCCATGACAGAATTGCGTCGCATTTTCGGTACGAGGATTATAAGTCGGAACGTGTGGCCCCCGCGAAGCCCAGACTTATCACCATGTGACTTTTATTTGTGGGGGACACTTAAAAATAGAGTGTATGCGAGAAACCCTCCACTATAAATGAGCATAAAGACTATATTACAGCTGAAATACAGTTAATCGGTGCTGAGGAACTTCAGAAAGTAAATGACAATTTCATAAAGAGGTGCCAGCGATGTGTAGCAGTGATTGGCGAACATTTTCGGCACCAGCTGTGAACTAGGTAAGTACAAATTCCTATACTCAATGATTCAGTGCCGCGCGAGCGCCGCATAACGGCAAAGTGCGTGGCGGGAGACAGGCTCGCGCCACGGGCGAGCGGGCAAGCAAGGGTCTCCGTTACATACAAACTAAACTCTCTGTAGTTTACCTTGTGCGTTGTTTGGCTTGTTACAGGTTGCAGAAGTGTATCTTTCATGTCATAGGTGTGCTGTCTATCAGTATCTTTCGTTGCCTACATCTCTCCTTCTCAAATAATTAATTTAAAGGCTCAAATATAATTCCAACGTGTCACTAATTATTGTACTTTGCATACATGGTATAATGATAACACATCATCTCATGTTTTCATCAATATCTCACCACATCTTGTGGGATTAATGTACATGTATTCAATTAATCTGCTGGGCGACAATAAATCCATAAAATAACGTGATTCAACTCCTTCCTCAATATACGCCCCGCCCCTACTTGCTTTAACTCGAGCTCCACTTGCATTAACTACGGCCCCAACTTGACTTTACTTCTACCCCACGTGCCGGCGCCTTTCAATATGTTTTATGTCAAATGTCTCATGCGTGGTATGATGCTAATACATAAACATAAAGTTTCGTACCAAAGTAAAAACACTAGTGTTATCTGACGATGGGCCTTTCGTCCTTATGTGTCTGTTCCATTAACCCCAGTTTAATTCAATACCACCAATATTTACCTATGTAACCTTTTACCGGTGGTGTAGACTAGAATTTAGGGGGGAAATAAAATAAAATCTAAAATAGGCTCAATCGGTCACTCGGGGCGTGCCGGGTTACAATTTGTGAATCACGTCTGGCACGAATTCAAGTCTGGATATTATCAGATCTACTAAAATAAATACGGTAAACTGATAAAAATTATAAAACTACATAAATATAACTGTACAACATCTTCAAAAGAAAATAATATGGTCTCACTCGCCTATATCTACGAAACTGTTACAGCAATCAAACTGAATTTTGTATGTTGATAGAAGCAATTAACATAAGTAGAATATATGAAAATAGGCTGTTTAGTTCTTCACAGAACTACTTGTTGAGTTGGTGGAATGTATTCTTGGAATTGTCTTCCAAGAACAAATATCATCATCTTCATCACCAGCCAAGCTACATCCTACGCTACTCAAACGGAACAGTGCCTTTATGTAACGCTCGCCTGAACGAACGAATCTAACGAGCTCGGAATTGTCTGCAATTAAAACCCTTAGTCCTTGGGTGTTCGAAATGTTTTTAATGGAAGTGTCAGTTGTAACTCTTCAGTGAGTCAACATAAATTTGCCCAACGATTGGGCGGTGTACAATGTTTATAATAATAAACATAAACATAAACATAAACATAATAAAATGAATAATCTCTCTCTCTATATATATATAAGAATAAGTGGTTGTTCCCTTATAACTCGAGATCGGCTGGGTGGATCAACGTAAAATTTGATACAGATATCCTTCAGAGGCACGACACTAATCATTGATGTAACTCTTCTCTGTACCTCTCATAAAAGGGGGTCTACCCCCTTAAAATAATTGCTGAAATAGGCGTAGAAGGCGAGACAAAGTTCATTTTCAGCCCCTCAATGTGAGGAGCGAAACTCGGGGGCCCTGAAAACCACATTTTAAGGCCCTAAAACTAACAGTTTTTGAGATATTCCCAGAAAATCAATTTTATTTAATACAATAATGAAAGAAAGCAAGCCGGTAACCATGGCAACAGAAACTCACAGGTCCATCTATTGCTGTAAGACGCAATACAATTCCATTTATTACATTACTGAGAAAATTTGCAAACGGCTATAAGGTTATAACGGAACCAAATTAAGCTGTAAAATTCATCAATATATATAATGCGCTTAAGGGGGTCAAGGGGTTATCTAGAATTTTTTCACGCGATTTACACGTGCTGGTGTGGTACGGAATGTCTATTATAGCCCTATCCCTATATTGTTATATTATTATTATTATTATTATAATTATTATTATTATTATTATTATTATTATACTACGGCCTACAATGACGAGACAAAACTTATTTTCAGCCCCTTGGTGTCAGAAAAAACTCGGAGCCCTTAAACAGCCGTAAAGGGTACCCGAAAACTACATTTTAAGGCTCTAAAACCAAGAGTTTCCGAGATATTCCCAGATAACTAATTTCATTTAATAAACTAATGTATGAATGCAAGCCAGTAACCATGACAACAGTGTCTCAAAAAGTTACATCCAACTTTCCATCTACTTCTGCAAGAAGTAATGCCACTCCATTTATTAAATTTCTCTGAAAGTTTGCAAATGGCTATAAGGTTATCACGGAACCAACAAAAACTGTAAAATTCATCATTGCGTTTAAGGGGGTCAAGGGGTACCCTAGATTTTTTCACAAGACTTAAACGTGCGATATGTCGTACAGAAGGTCTATTATATCTTCAAACAATAACATTATTTTCAAAAATTCCTGGATTGAAATAATTTATTTTTTGCTTTTAGGAATTTGGGCCATTGGAGGCTAAAAAACCTGAATTTTCATGCACCACAAGCCTTTATAATTTATTAAAGGGGTCTTCCTCTGGATGCGGACTTGACACAACAGTGAGGGTCAGTTTTTATGTGACGTGTATTGCGTTTCGTCTACGAGGTTTTCAATTTTATTTTCACGTCAGGGAGTACACGTTAGGTAAATTAGTTTCAGAGCATGTTTCAACTAATCATTTATCTTTGTCGACAAACAGGTTCCAAGCCCCTAACCATTGCAACAGTGTCTCAATTGATTACGTCTGGTCATAAATACCGAAGACCGTTCGAAGAATGGGTACTTCTGCTAGTAAGTATATAAAACTCCTGGAAAAAATTGCATGTATCTTGGGGCTCGGTGACCATAATTTCATGTATTTATGGTCACCCAGCCCCGTGTATTTGGCTGATACATGTAAGTTTTTCCAGGAGTGTTATTTACGTATTATTCATCGCCCAGTATCTTTAACAGTTTACCCAGCATAAACGTAAAAGGCGCACGGATGGAGGGTTCTAGGCGCAATTCAGAAATGCCGAGGTGAACAGTTAAACTGCGAACACAAATACTCCTTCCTGAAGTCTTAACACGACACGACTCGATAGTTTGATTCTGGCCGAAGCTGGGTAATAGGCTCTCTTGCTAGCCCGCAAACTCGCTCCGAAGCTAGTAATTTTAATTTCCACTGAATGAAGAATGTTAGAAGAAATTAAAACGTAAAAACACTTATTATGGTGGGCGATGTATTTAAGATAAGGATATGCTGTTGGGGACTTTTTCGTAGAACTTTTCATGCTGAACAATTCTAACACTCATAGTAGGCTATATATATTTTGGACGGTTTATCCAGCGCACAGTGGGTCAAAATCGAAATCTAGGAGGAAAAAATTATTTATTTTCATAATTAAAAAATCAAAATTTATTACTTCTACAGCATTCTCATACAATTGCCGCTCACTATTCTGGGATATAAACGCATCTTAGTGAAAATTTGTCACCACTGTTCGAGCAGTCAGAATTGGAGGATGAATGTAAGTGGCTGTGGTTTGGTTGTCTTTGTGGTCAGTGTGATGCTTTAAGATGGAACATGCAGCTGAAGGTATGATTTTTGTAACGTGTTTCAGTTATTAATGGGTGTAATTGTTACGTAATTTTTGCTATATTTGCATTATATAATATTTAACTATTATTTTTAAAATTATATATTCACTTAGATTTTTGGTATGTCGTGTCACTCTGCGTCACTTCCTACTTAATGTTAAAATGTAGATAAAGTCTTGTAGTTTACGCCTGTTATAAGATTTTTTGCATCTTTTTGCAACTTACGTAGTTATTTTACGTTTTAGAAGATGCCGCGCAACCAGTTCTCACACGTTTACAACTGTTTGAAGCACTGGGTTCGACGATTATGTCAAAAGTGGAACTTTGTGACTTTGTTAAAAGTAAATTAAGCGTAGAAAAATGTTTGGAAGAGGTAACTGAATGCTCTATCCAACTCCTAGTCATAGTCAATTTCTTGCATGTGTAGACGTAACTTAAAAAGGTCATAACTGATGTTTATTATGAAGTAAACAAATTCTATACTGTGCCCGTTTCCTAGACCTCACATCGGCCCGGAAATCAACGTGATGTCCAAGAAATGGTACATAGTCGTAACAAAACAAAACAAATTGGAGTCCCTGAAATATATATCCGGAAAAACTACCAAAAATCAACTGCAAACATCGGCAGGCAAGGGATCTAGCATCTCGGGTCGCTTAACGGGATAGGTGAGAAAGGTTGCCTCAGATATATATTTGTTAAATAAAATAGGATAGTATCACTCAGTCAGGAAATGGAACAAGCTGCAGGAATAATTTAAGATAACTAAGATAAAATGGTCTCTTTTATTTAAGAGCAGACGAAACAAAATAAATAAATAAATGCACTCCTAGAATCAAATTGGTTTTATGCTTATGTTGGGATCATGGATACATAAGTCCTAGACTACCAATTTGATTGTCCTATATAATTTCTGTGGGGTAATGTGAATCGAAGTTAATGTTCCAGTGTTCGTCGAGTAAGCTGAATAAAATTAAATACAAAATCTTTTCGTTGCACTGCACTGTCACTGATTTCAGCTTTTGAATGAATAAATTAAATTTGGCTATCACATTATTCACTTCCCCATAAACATATTTCTAAATACACTGAAAATTCACACATAAATTTAATTAAAGTGAAGGATAATTATCGTTGGTTAAATACGAATTTAAATTATCGTAAAGAAATGATTTACAAATATTTACAATTATCATCTGACATTGGAGCAGAGTAATGTGCAGATAACGTTGAGATAATCTCATATAAAATGAATATTCATCAAAAAACCATTGTTATAAATAATATAATAATTATGATTATTATTATTATTATTATTCCGAATCCTGGACCATATTGTATTAATCTGATCATCAAATGCAAATAAAATCATTGAATTCCAAAATATAAATTGTTATAAACAAATTATCATAAATTTCTTCCATAACATTATTATAATATTAGCGAAAATTAATTAATTAATCAAAGTAGAAATGTTAATCAACAATTTAATTGATTATAGATCAGCTATCCATACTTTAATTATGCATTCCTGATAATGCAAGGCCAGATTTGACTGAATCCTAGAAATTAGTATAACTGTTTCATAAATTCGTATCAATAGCACTTCTATCACAGCATTTAATATTGAATTATTTTAATCGTCGAATACGTTAAGCATGAATCTAACAAATTACTAAATGAGGATTGTGTTACACATACATATCCTTCAAACATCAAACGCACAATACTAGTAGAGAAATTCTTATTATCTCTCACTTCCAATCTTTAAATATTCATATTATTATTATTCTTGGATAGGCCAGATGACTCGCATCCAAAATGTTGCCACAAAATAAGACCACTTATTAAAGTGACCATAACATAGTTATAACTACATGCTTTCTTTAATATGTGCTGTGCAAAATATATCATAATTCAAAAATGCCTGATACGACTCGAATCTGTCAGCATAATAATCCAGCATATTATAATTACTAGGTTCGCTAACCAATAAATTAATATTATTATTATTAACTGATCTATAATGCATAAAAATAATCTAATAAAATCGTTTAATAAGATAAATACGATCAACTATCGCTGCCAAAAACTCGGAAATATCGTTCGAATTCGCATCAAAATTTAATTGTGTGAATTTTCACAATCCAAAAAAAAAAAAAAGATTAAAGAACAAGGCAAGAAATTCAAAGTTATCATGATCGAAGAAAAAATGTGTGAAATGATATAAACTAGCAAGATGTTATTCCTAAAAAGCTCTGGTATGTTCGAAAAACAGGCATAATCTCAAAGTCATCTGAAAATAAAACAATCAATTAATCATGGTTGTCATGGGGTTGCAATGAGTGTAGAATGGACTCACTGCCCTTGAATTTAGTGTTATGTCCCACGATGTCATGGTGTTTAAAGATGCCTAAATCTGCTGGATCGATGATGTAGAAATTTATAAAACGCCAGCATCACCGTGTAGATTATGAGGTGTAATTGTATCTTCAAATCCTGGTGTCCATCCATGTTCGTAAATTTTCCCTTAAAGAATCTAAGCTGTCATCATGATCTTGACTGTATTAAAATTCATAAGTGTTCCCACGAGGTTCATTGTGTGTGAAGCTAACATTTCAGAAAATTTAAGTACCCAATATGTCATTTGACTGTTCGGCACTGTTCTATTGCACTTCCACATTCTGTAAATCTTGATGCTCTGCTGTAATAATAACAGTAATGTTCATCTAATTGTGTTCTCTTCCTAATGTCTAGAAGAATAATACTCTTCTGAAACTAGTAGTTTAATCTCTTGTATAATGAAGTTGTGATTTTAGCATGACCAAACTGTGCTTACATGTGAAGTTGAACTGTTCGTAAGAGTCTGTCTCCATGATTGTGTATATTTCTGATGTGGTGTCAAATAGTGTTAAATAAATACTCACATTAACTCCATTAGCACACACGTTTCACTGAGTTTAACATTCTGCAGTACACACGTTACCGGTTTTCGTGCAGTAAAACGAACTCACGTTCACATAAGAACAGACTATCCCGGACGCGCTAAGAAACTTCACAACCACGATAAAGACAGGTGTGTGAGTTTCAAACGTGTATAAGCCTCGGATGAAATACTGCCAGTCAACTGCTCGTCGGTTCGTAGAAGCACACTGCCCTTGTCATCACGTGGTGTGGGTAACATGCGCGCTCACATACTCTTAGAGGCTGACGTCATATCCAGCGGAGCTCGACACGGTATAGCCTGACAAAAACACCTGGCGTTCTGCCACAATAAAAATCTGTTAGTGGAATGATATTCGGAGACTGAGATACAATTATAGATGTATAAATATTAATACCAATTCGTATGTTACCCATAACATAATTTCGTGTTAAAGATGCCACAATAATCGTCGAGAGCCTATGCTTCCAATCTCATCACAGCTGATGTGAGCATAATTCAATCTTGATTTTGGTCACAATACGTTGCTTTCACTATAAATTCATGATTGAAACGTAAAAATATTTTTGTCCTCCTAGATTTCGATTTTGAACCACTGTGCAGCGGTCGCTTGGTAGGCCTAGGCACTTCATGGGCTGTAGCGCCAAGGAGTTTGGTTTGGTTCTCTTCTTACAAAACGTTCCTTGGGGTGAGATCAGACCCCCTGTACTGACAATGCTAATTTCTTATATTTAGTGAACATGACACTTCCATTTTCAACCAATGTGTGTCTTGAGTTCACTGCCCTCACTGGCAGGACTCGATGTAATTACATAGAGTAAACTACTAGGTCAGATTCCCGTCACCGACGAAGAGTAACAAAAGTCCTATAAAGAAGAACGGAGGATAGCCTTGACCTCTAAATTGCTAATGGTGGAGTAAATTAAACTAAATTGATGTTTCTTGGAAACTTATTAACAGTAGAATCACTAGCAACAAATCAATATTAGCACATCCTTCTTCGATAAAAATAACAACGGGGTTAAGGTGAATGCAATAAACATAAAGTAGCTATGGAAAGAATGTTATTGGTTTAGCGTCCCTTTTATCAACTGAGGCTTTTAGAGACGCCAAAATATTTCCCCAAAGGGGATCTTTAACGTGCCATTCAATCTACTGGCACAGTTCCATTTAATCTGCGTACGGTACCCTTAAATGCCAACTGACTTTGGGCAAAGCGAGCAAGAACGTTAACGCTGCACCATGCAGTCTATAGACAGTAACGTATGGACTTACTACGGCATATCACTTCTTAAATACAGAGAGTCCAGTTTGTATGTATCGGAGACCCTCGCTAGCCCGCTCGTCCGTGGCGCGAGCCTGTCTCCCTCCAGGCACTTTGCCATTTTACGGCGCTCACGCGGCATTGAGTCATTGAGTATAGGAATTTGTACTCAAATTTGTACTTCAGTGTGATCCTTGACCAATTTTTCAGACGACCTGACTTACGGAGAGCGATTGTCAACTTATTTTCAACAAGATTCTGCCACTGCTCACTATGACGAAGCATCCATGACAGAATTGCGTAGCATTTTTGGTACTAGGATTATAAGTCGGAACGTGTGGCCCCCACGAAGCCCAGACTTATCACCATGTGACTTTTATTTGTGGGGGACGCTTAAAAATAGAGTGTATGCGAGAAACCCTCACACTATAAATGAGCTTAAAAACTATATTACAGCTGAAATACAGTCAATCGGTGCTGAGGAACTTCAGAGAGTAAATGCCAGCTTCATAAAAAGGTGCCAGCGATGTGTAGCAGTGAATGGCGAACATTTTCAGCACCAGCTGTGAACTAGGTAAGTACAAATTCCTATACTCAATGACTCAGTGCCGCGTGAGCGCCGCATAACGGCAAAGTGCGTGGCGGGAGACAGGCTCGTGCCACGGGCGAGCGGGCTAGCGAGGGTCTCCGATACATACAAACTGGACTCTCTGTACATGACTGAGACACGCCTAATTTGCCTCTCGCCTCATCGCGAAAGCAGCGACTGATTTGCTACTGTCTCGAGCGCTTTCCACGAAATCAAGATTGAGGTTAAATCTGTAAGCCAAGAGGTGGATAGGAATTGCGGCATTGCCCTACTGGCAAAATAGAGGCATCCTCTTTTAACCCCCTCACCCCTTAGCATTACATCAATAGTTTGTACCCTAGTTTCATTTTTGGGGTGTCTTCTATTTACGAACTTTCATGACATTCGCTGAATAAATTTGACGCTAACCAATTACCAACAGACAAAATGTAAACTCAGGGATTATTTGGTTATTATTCAACTCCATCCGGGAAAAATACAAAGTTTGGGCTGAAAATCAGTAATGTTCATAATCAATTCTTATTTTATTTAAAGGGTTGGAGATACAATTTTCCTCTTACAGGTTATATACACAACACAGCGTCAACATCCACTGACGATCCGCATAATCACCTCTACTATATGAATAACCAGAACAATTTTCAGGGTTCTATCTCAATTAGTTCCTGAGAAAATGGAGCATTGTCAGAAAATTTCAATTTAAGAGAAAAACAAGTTAAAGAAATTATTTTATGGAACCACACACTTTTCTTCCTAAGGAACTGGTTAAATGCACCCTGCTTCGTAGTATGATCCTTCTTCTCCATCATTAGGTTCAGGTTCTTCTTTGCCACTTTGGTCATTTGATGAGCAGAAATTCATCTATGAAGATCACTGCATCGCACTTACCTAGTTTGAAATACGAGGACTGTTTATTAAGTAATACCCGTTGTGATGTTACGCCGTTGCAGCGCTGCGGTCGGCATTCCGAGCAGGTGCGCTGTGTACCTGCATCTATTGGCAAGGCTGAGATGCCATTAAGGCAACAGTCGCCCATGTGTAGGTGTGTTGACAAGCTTTTGAAATGGCATCGCCGATCGCGAGTGCCGCCGACCCGTAAACGAGAGAGACAACTCCCCTGTAAGATATCCTGCCATTTGGCTACCACTGTCATGCAAATTGCGTGCTTACCAGGAGAACTGCGTATGTTTAGGAGTTCTCCTGACCACATACGCAGTTTGCCTGTCAGTGGTGGCCAAACGGAAGGATATCTTACAGGGGAGTTTTCTCTCTCGTTTACGGGTCGGCGGCACTCGCGATCGGCGATGTCATTTCAAAAGCTTGTCAACACACCCACACATGGGCGACTGTTGCCGTAATGGCATCTCAGCCTTGCAAATAGATGCAGGTACTCAGCACACCTGCACGGCATGCCGTCCGCAGCGCTGCAACGGCATAATAACACAACGGGTATTACTTAAAATACAGCCCTCGTATAAGCCTAAAAATATATTTTTGCCGTGACCCATCAAATGCTGCACTAATGTCTCTTACACCAACATTCTTTAACTACTTCTATGGTTGCAAATTTCAAATATTCGGTTGCAATAATTTCAATTTTCATTCTCATATTTTGTGGGTTACTATAGGAGATGCAGGAGAGCGCAAAGTACTCTATCACCAATATTAGATTACCTTTTCCAATACACCGTAGTCCATACAACAATCTCATATTAGACTCACAAAGTTAGAAGTTAGAAATGACCTAACAACGCCACAGAATGTGCTTATAATTTTCAGTTTACAGACTTGTCCATTCCTTGACTTTATATGTTGAACAAGGTGTTCAGTAAAGAACATATAGCCTACTTTCTCCTAAATGCATGGGTATAGTTATAACTCTTTGTCCTTTTCAAGTAGTATAATTGAATGTTGGTTGAAGTAGCTTGTTGATATATAACATGCTAACGGGTATTATACGTTGATTGATTCAATCCTCACCTGAATTATATATAAACACACTAATATAGTTAACACAATAACACAGGTTATCAGACAAAATTCAACACTCATCCAAGTATACGGGGCTAAATGACCATGAGGTCCATGAATCTCAAATGAAACAATGACAGCTTCCTGCCCAAATCATTCCTCGAATAAACGTACTCACACTAGTAAGCCCATAGACACCACAGTGACACAGGTTATCAGAAAACTTCTACACACGCCCAAGTACACGGGGCTACAAGACCATGATGCCACAAAGCCACAAAAATAACAACAATAGACTCTACCGCGTATCAAGGACAACGAATTTTAATAGCTGTAGTCGAGTGTTGAGATATGTGGTGTTATAAATAGGCCTATATTTAATATTTTCGATTGCAAATACACAATTTATATGCTTAACGTTATAATGTGTGAGTAGTTATAAATAAATAAATACAAAAAAATCAAGTAAAAAATTGAACCTGCATGGATCCTGATCCACGGACCTCTAAACTATGTGTCTAGGATGCCAACACTACGGTACTCACGGCTAGTATTAACACTAGATTAGCAACTGGTTTAGTATAACCTCATAACATACGAGTATTTTGTCCTGGAATTAACGATTTCATTAACTTTTTCTGCCGTGTTTATAAACCATTTGATACTGAATAAGGTTTCATTTAGTTCAGTACATTCCAAAATGAATATAATCTTACGAAGTTAATGATATATGGACTATCGAGCAAATGATAGCCTCCATTTTGAACCAACGGGACGGTACGGCGCAGCACGATATGGCACGGAAAGCCTGACCTGTTAGTCACTTCTATGGTTACATATTCGATTAAAAAATGCTAATATCCTACTGGTCACCTCATTGAGGGCAACTTAATCCTCCCTATGTAGGATAAGCGGATTTGGTGAGTCCAGGCCATGTTGAATAGAAAGTTACGGTTATGCTATAATACTTGCATGATTCATACATCCACCATCTGGAAAATATTTGCCTGATGCCCTTGTATTTTGGGCAAAAGACGCATTCCATATTTCTGTTTCGTTATGATGGCGGCGATATACAACACGGACTGAGTTGTCCTTTGCTAGTGCTACCTCTGTACCAAAGTTGGTTCGATTTGCTTTCGTCGTGTTTAAATTGATAAGGGGGATCAATTTGCGCACTTACACGGCCGCCATCTTGAAACTTTTTGGATGATGACCTTGTAGTTTGGCCAAATACGCTCCCCAAAAGAAAGTGTATTGTTGCAAAATTTGGTAGAGCTCATATGATTAGGTAAGTCGTAATTTCATTTCAGCTTTTAACATTTGGGTGGCCGCCATTCCGTTTCCGTCAAGATGCCGGCGATATAAAACATGACCCTGAGGTGTCCTCCTTTGCCAGTGCTACCTGTGTATCAAATTTGGTTCAATTAGTTTCTTCATGTTTGAATTGATACGGGGAGACAGATATTCACAAACACACACACACTCACACACAGAGACAGACTGACATGTTTTGTACCGTGTATATCTCATATGTCTACTTTCATTTCTTGGAAAATCGAAAGTAGGCTATAAAGTACTAAATCCCCAGCACATAACCTGCATGCTACAGTCTCTTTCAACAATAATATTAAACGCACTGACTCTGTAATTTTCTTTTATGTTCGACCCTGACTATTGTATGTCTGAAAACTGTATCATAATAATGGTCATTATAACACTATTTTTCATTATGAAAAAGTTTCTCCCACCAATCACAGCTCATGAAACAGTTGTTTGACCAATTAGATAAGGATGCCTTCGCGCATGCGCTCAAAATCCAACATGTCTACATAAATTACCGAAAGTGCACCGTCCATATGTTCGCGTAAATAAACTGGTGAATATGAGACAAGAAATAGCACTGTACCTTAATATCCCCAAATCCAATTTCTACACAGCACGTTGTTTTCAAACGATTATGGTGACAGTTTTACTGAATACTGGTTCACAATCTGCAGGAAGGAATTAATGGTTTAGCGCCTAGCATGACTATATACAGTAAGTGTGCTCGGCGCCAGTCACGATGAAGCATTGAAGCACACAGAGCGCATGCGTCGGTCGGCCAGAGAGCTTGGAACACAGAGATATCCTACCCTCCGCAGCACCCGATCACAAAATTCTAGTTACTGAACAGATATTTATGAATATTTATGTTAAAACATATAATACAGTTATAATTATCGTCGAACATAAACAGTCTTATGCAACTCGCCTATAATGGTAACTAAGACACTCGTATGCAAAATTATAAAACTCGCTTACGCTCGTTTTATAAACATACTCGTGTCCTAATTATAGCCATTATTGGCTCGTTGCATAATGTACTATTTCGATGCACTAGGAGGAGTATTATTACTGTTCTCACCACTACAACTACCACTTTGGACAGTTTCATTACTTATCATAACTGGTGTAGTTCTATTGGCCTATAACGTGTTTGTCTAGTTATAGTGCCTCTTGAAGATACCATTTGGTTTAGTCATTGTAAAACGAGAGATATCACACATAAATTTCATAATAAACATGGAAACTACCAAATATCAAGATATATGTTTAAAGACTGGGGCAAAAGACTGGGGTATAAAATATTAGTTTTTTTGCACATTTTTAATTGGGGGTGATATATGAGTAGGAATATGCAACAATTTTATGGGTGTGGATTCTATTTTATGAAATAAGGGGTGGGAAATTATTATCCCACTGCCCACACTGGACAGTATGTTTTCAAAAATGAGCAATGGGATAATAATCCTCCATCTCCAAATTATGATGATACTGTGTTTATCACTCAATAATGAGGTTTATTTAACAGGATATAATATATAAAAACACCTATCACGCTCTATAATTTTTAAAAACGTAACTCCCACGCTACACAAGGTCAGTGAACTATATCATCTTTGCCGAAAACTGCACAAAAAATATAAAAGTGATTTTGGAATGTTAAAAGTTATATTCGTATATAATTCTTTAATTTCAAAATAGTATTTACTAAAAATACAAAAAAAATATTTTAAAAATCTGCTATTCTATGGCAAACCCCCTGAGCAGGATAATTATTTCCATTCTAGCTGAAATATATTTACTCAAGTGACCAAAACATATATTAACATTGTATTTCAGTTATACACCAACGTTTACAAATCTCTTATCTTCAATAAAAACACCTTCTTCTGTAAACAATGCATTTCTTTCACTCAACACAACCGAACTGGCGAGCACGTGCACTGTGGATACCACTCGAATATATGCTTCCCACCTTTGGTTTCTGATGGCAGTATACTTCAAATTAATGGGTTTTCAATATTTATCTGCATCTAGCTCGTGGATGCATGTGGAACTGCTTGAAATGAAAGGGGTGGGAAGATTCTCTCCTTAGCACCGTTCTGTAAATACATGGTAGGAAAGTAGTATCCCAAGGACCTATAAAGGGTTGTTAGTAATAGATAGTTAGTTAGTTAATGAGGTCATAACTAATAGTAATAAGTGATAAACATTTCATAATCACAGAATTATAATTAATAAATTACATATTTCTGCGAGAGTGAGAAAGTCCTGCCTATCTCGCCCATGTTAAATCTTCAAATTTGTGTTACACTTTACTCAAAATCTGTTTGAGTAAGCCAATTGAAACTTTCAGGGATTACTGTTTGGAATCTGCAATAATAAGAAGGATTATTGACAAACACGAAATACTTTTGCCGATATGAATTTTTGTTTAAGGTACTAAATTTTATTTAATAAAAATTATGTCGAAAAATACTTGTACAGTATTTCATTTTGTATATTACTTAAAGGGATATCCCTTCTTATTACTGTTCATTAGGATGATGTTGATACATAAAAAAAATATGGACCTATCGGTATCTTGATTAGTGTTCTTACAAATGGTACCAAAGTAGTGAAAAATGTTAAACTGTGAAAAATGAGGTTGAAATTTTTCATTACATTTTGTTACCTCTGACAATTCTTAGAACATTCCTGCCACATAACTTGCATCACTTCGTCCATCACTGGTTATTTTGCTTCTACTTCCTTTAGCTTTTAAATAAATAAATAAGTAAACAAATAAATAAGTAAATAAAAACAATATAAATAAATAAAAAAATAAGAAATGCGTATTTCAAATTATCTGTTTGCAAATTAGTGGGCTTGTTTCCCTCTTCAAATCAACGATTCAATTATTAATAATTGGAGCAGGTTACCTCGCTGTTCCGCCCCTTAAACAATATTTCTTCAATAGGTCAGTGAAAAATCACAGTGATAAGGATGTTCAGTAACCGCTAGTAACTTACACAATGCAGGAAGTTGCAATTGTTACCAACACAAAGTCTGCGCTCAACAGAGCAAACTGGAAGTGAGATCAGAAATCTATCTATAATAGTTCAGAAGTTATACGCATAAACATAAATCTTTGTAATAGTGGGCGTTGTCATTCATGGTGCAGGATAGTTATTTATATCTTATAAAATTACCATTTTTCATATTTTTTCGACTTTTTTGACAAATTCCTGTTCTCTACATTGTATATAACTAAAGACACCAAAAAATATTTTTTCAATTTTTTCGCCCCTAGACGGGTATTTCTCACCTTAACGGCTGAACTATTTTCTCAGACGGTTCACGGTTTAAGGCTAAAGTAAAAGTAAAGGGTTGATTCGTTAATCGTTATTGTTTAAAAGGAATAGCTTTACCGTTACCGTCCCTTAATTTAATTTAATAACGTCGATATGCTGCCTTACCATAAAAAGTAATCGTTATTAGTAACAACGACACTTGTTAATAAATTGTTAGAGTTAATTATTGTTTTCCTTGCTTTTACAGTGTCCACATTGGAGCGACCCATAATAATGTTCAAAGATGACAAACAGTTCTTTATCGAGTTGATTAGTGTTATCATCTATTTACAGTGTTGCAACTGGGAACTGGAGATGAAATTGATTCTGATCACTTTGGAAAAATTGATTAGCGTTATCTTTTATTTACAGTGGTGCAACTGGGAACTGGGTATGGTTCATAACAAAATGTTCAATGAGGATGACCATTTCCTGATCTTTATTCAGTTGGGGGAGTTGGATAGAAGCAAACAGAAACTTCATCTGAAGGGCTTGATGGCCATTTGGACATACCTGGAGTAGCCTTCTGTGGATCATAAGGATGATGAACAGATATGCGAAAGGCTGAAGTGGGCTCTGGGTCCGAGTGTCATCGACACGACACATGAGCCTCCAATATCTCTCTCAGATATCCTCGACAGTGACTAGTGAACATTCATGGTTCGTGTTGCTTGATAGGGACACATGCATGTCAGAAGGATGTGCTTCTCGTCTAATTTCGGGAGTGGTGAGTGATCTGCGGACGTCTCCTTGCACGTTCCACAAGTTCATGTCGCGAGATGGATGTGAACTGATTCAACTGCCTTACTGACGGGGTTTGAGGCTTCCTCTAATCACCTATGTATTACACAAGTAATTTGTATACTTGTTTATTTTTGGGAATGTTTTCTTCTTAAATTAGAATATTCCTGTCATTCTTTACTGTTGGAGGGACAAACAAACGGCAATTAATCTGAGCGTACATTTGGTATTTTATTTAAAATATCGTGTGTTATTAAAAGCAGGGTTAAGTTATTGAACCTTTATGACCCATTACGAGAAAACGAGACAATATACCTTAACTATGCACTTATATTGTATTAAAATTTCAATGAAGTGAAGTGATAATATACTGCAATTTTTCAAATCAGAGAGTGACAGCTTTAGTAATTTCCTACATTTAACATTTCAACAAATTATGGTGAAGTATAATACAATAATAATATTAATAATAATAATAATAATAATAATAATAATAATAATAATAATAATAATAAAACTAATAATAATGAAACAGTGTACAAGAAAATATAATCGATAATGTGCACAATTATGAAAACATGCATATCAATCTTTGGACGTTTAAAATCAGGACACCTGAAAGAAGAATCAGTAGATAAAAGATATTAAGTTAGAGAACAGTAATTGTAATATGAGATGGATTATGGAAATTAAGGAAGATAAATGGGAATTAGAAATTACTATTGACGATTCATAAAACAAAAAGATGCTTCCAGATCTCTCCTGAGTGGTGACGAGTGTTCACACACAAATAAAGTTAGGAGAACATATTCGCCTTCATTAGAGTAAAGGCATACCAGGCTATTGGCCACACTGATACCACAGAGGAATTTCAGGAAATATCCATGCACTGTCACGAACTATGTCAAATAATAATAATTGGCCTCCCCGTTATTTCAGAAAACCCAGTCAGTCAGACGTGGTAATAAGAGCATCAGCATAGCCTACACGTATTGCGGACCAAGAATATTAGGCGCTACACCACAAGTTAGTCAAGAAATATAATTTTTAAAAGCAACTTTCATCATCTGATCGGTTTAAAAGACATTCAAATTGAAACTGCTTCCATCTTTATTGAACAAAAAAATATTAATAGGAAACAAACACAAACTGTCTTCAATAATGATGACAGAGTTCGTACAGGAGAGTGCTTTAGTTGCACAGTTTCTAATCTCTATAAATAAACCTGGCGAAGTGTTCTTCGATAATGATGACAGAGTTCGTACAGGAAAGTGTTTTAATTGCAGTTTCTAATCTCTATAAATAAACCTGGTGAAGTGTTCTTCAATAATGATGACAGAGTTCGTCCATGAGAGTGGTTTAGTTCTTCACTTTCTAATCTCTATAAATAAACCTGGTGAAGTGGTCTTCAATAATGATGACAGAGTTCGTCCATGAGAGTGGTTTAGTTCTTCAGTTTATAATCTCTATAAATAAACCTGGAGAAGTGCTCTTCAATAATGATGACAGAGTTCGTCCATGAGAGTGATTTAGTTCTTCAGTTTCTAATCTCTATAAATAAACCTGGTGAAGTGTTCTTCAATAATGATGACAGAGTTCGTCCATGAGAGTGTTTAGTTCTTCAGTTTCTAATCTCTATAAATAAACCTGGAGAAGTGCTCTTCAATAATGATGACAGAGTTCGTCCATGAGAGTGATTTAGTTCTTCACTTTCTAATCTCTATAAATAAACCTGGTGAAGTGGTCTTCAATAATGATGACAGAGTTCGTCCATGAGAGTGTTTAGTTCTTCAGTTTCTAATCTCTATAAATAAACCTGGAGAAGTGCTCTTCAATAATGATGACAGAGTTCGTCCATGAGAGTGATTTAGTTCTTCAGTTTATAATCTCTATAAATAAACCTGGAGAAGTGCTCTTCAATAATGACGACAGTGTTCGTACAGGAGAATGCTTTAGTTCCACAGTGTCTAATCTCTATAAATAAATCTGATGAAGTGTTCTTCAATAATCATGACAGAGTTCGTCCATGAGAGTGATTTAGTTGCAGAGTTCCTAATCTCTATAAATAAACCTGGAAAAGTGCTCTTCAATATTGATGACAATGTTGGTACAGGAGATTGTTTTAGTTGCACAGTTTCTAATCTCTATAAATAAAATTCCTCTCGGCACGCCGGAGGGCGGAGGTAGATTGCACCGGGCAAACTAGGGGATAGGCTATAATAGGCAAAATATGCAGGTTTTCGTAGAAGGATCAGACCTCATTTATTGCGAGAACGTATTTTACAATGTAATTGGATCTCAATTCACTTTTCTTTCGTCTTACTATGCATAATTTTAACATTTTATTGTGTTAGGGGGACGGTAACCTTCTTGTCATTTGGGGTCCATTTTTATATTTGTGGTCACACCGTCCTTATGCAAGGTTTGGAACTGATGTGAAACTATCTAACAGTCTGTTACTTCTTCACGTCAAATTTTATCTCCCGCAGAGATGTTGGTTGGTTCCTCAGTTTAGGGGCTGTGACAACGCGGTCATGTGACCCCGTGTACTTTAGGTGTGTGTAGAATCTGTCTGATAAACGGTGTTAATTGTGATGGCTGTATTAGTCTGTAATTCAGGTAAGGACAGCAGACGGTCAATTTCAAGTAGTAGTTCCTAATGTTGGTACCAAATATACCGTCAACGACACCTAGCCGTGAACTTGGCTACTAGATGCCACCGCAACCAGCAACTTCCAACGAACGTTGGACTTCCCCTCTGAAGGAAAGCATAATGAGGGATTTTCAGCGCTCTTTGAAAATCCGACGACTTCGGCCGGCTTTGAACCCGCGACCTTGGGCATAGAAGTTCAGCTTGCTACCAGTTACGTCACCGAAGCCGCTTCACACTTAGTCAGATGGATATCTGAATCTGATCTCGTGCAAGTGCGTTGTCATGGCAACGTCTGATGGCTCATCCCTCATCAATTTAGTAGTGTTGCCATGGCAACCTCTGATAGCTCTTGGCATTTTCTTATAATTCCGAAATCATTTTTCTCATCCCTTGGCGTAATGGTGGGTCATATCAAAAATTCTTTCAGACAAAAGTTTTAGGTAATTATTAGGGAAATATTGTCCATTTTGTACTGTTTTGATATTGTGCCTATTAAGAGAGATATGATTAATGTTTCCCGAAAAAAACACTTTTCCCCACCCCATTGGCCAATGGTTGGTCTATCAAAAAACTTTTTAAACATAAATTTTTGGTACTTATGTGACACATAATATGAACTTTGAAGGGATTCGATATTTCACATATTAAGAGAGTTATAGTGATATTTCACTTTTTTGAAAAAAGCGCCCCCATTTTTACCCCCTTCGACCGATTTTTCCCATTAACGAACTCGACCGAGATTTTATAGGGATACATATTATGTAAACAATTCAAAGTGATTGGTGCAAAATTACGGCAGTTATCGTGTACACAAGAAACTGGTATATATATATACATAAATTATATATAAACTTTTGAACTGACGGTGGTTTTGGGGTCTGGGGGATGTGAAACGCGAAGATATGTCGAAATTTTCCGGAAGTCGAAACATGGTACCCATTGCAATAGTTAGCTTTCTAATGAAATCTACCTAAAACCTGGCGAAGTGTTCTTCAATAATGATGACAGAGTTCGTACAGGAGAGTGTTTTATTTGCACAGTTTCTAATCTCTTTAAATAAAATAAGCATTATCTCCGAACATTTAGGGTTGTATGATGTTTTTGTTTGTTATTGGCTGATGTCAAAACTGCTGGAGCGAATGGCACGAAACCTTGCATTTAAACAGAAGTCAGCCTTAAATAGAACTAGGGTACACATTATTTATGTAATACAAGGGGTAGTAAGGCATATTCACAATCTGTGTCCATCTCTTGACATGACAAGGCATGTTGACTCCACTACTCTGAGAAGTACGTATTCGTGACGTGGATATGGCACATGCATGTGTCTCAGTCAAGCAAATAGCAAGTTACAAGATATTTAACATTCACTTCGCGTGGAGTATACAGGGTGAACAAAAAATGCCGCACTTGGAGGTCGGCATGCGATTCCTCATCCGATTGCAAGACAAAAGTTTCAATAGCAAAATCGGATCGGGTGCTGTTTGAAAACACAAGTATGAAAACGAGAAGCTGGCAACACTGTCACATCCTGCAGTGCATCGGAATGTTCTAAGAAAGCTTCGGCAGAGCACCGAGTTCCTGCGACCTGCTTTTGGCCACACTGCATGCAGTTACAGCGTTGCCAGAGGCTCGTTTCTTAACACGCATTTCTGTTAAACCTATTGGCGGGACTAGGTTTTGCAACATAAACTTTTGTCGTGAATTTCGACGAGGAACTGCATGCCGACCTCCAAGCGCGGCATTTTTTGTTCACCCTGTAGAGTGAGTACTGCTACTGGGGCCAGGAGCAGGGATAATGGATTTATTTTACAACATTTTACGTTTATTGCTGTCTAATTCCACTGATATCTCTCCAATGAGGATGTGCTAACATCGGTTTCTTGGTTAAGTGTCCAATGTTAGAAAGTTCTTTATTCTTCACGGAACATCAGGTTAATGTAATTTACTCCATTACTGGCGATTTATAGGGCCAGGCTGTCCTCCATTTTTCAGCCGTACGGCTTTTCTTCTGTGACGGAAAGATGATCTAGTAGTTGTCGTCATTTCCTCTCTGAATTACTAGCTATGTGTCACTTGTGTGTATGGAAGTTATGTATGTGTATATGTAGTCTTCATTGTCAGAAGATAGAATAACTATCCACATTAGATATTATAATAATTTACGATAGTGTTTTTAAGTACAAACTAAACCAAAACAATACATGAACACAAATGTAATAATAATAATAATAATAATTCGACATTACGCGACGGTCATCAAACCCGAAAAACTCTACGCCAGTGAGACCTTAAACCTCAATTATAAAGGGGATCTTGAAAACATCAAGAAAGCTGAAAGGAAAATCATCCGAAAAATTCTTGGCCCAAGACTTACAGATGAAGGATATCGCTTACAATCGCACAAGATCACAGAAAAATATTCAAATATTGAAACCGATTTCCGTAAACGACGCTTGAAATTTTATGGACACATTATGAGGCTAGATGACAACCGATTAACAAAGAAAATATTGATGTACTCACAAAAATTAAGGACGACAACGGTTTGGATTAAACAAGTCCAAACTGATCTCAATAACGCCAACATCACACCCACAGATATCGAAGACCGCAAAACTTTCAGACATATGATCCACACTTGGGAAGCTGCATCAGAAGATAAGCCCAGCAGACCTAGGGGAAAATGGACTGACGAACGTCAAGCTAAACATAGCGACATGATGAAAGAATTCTGGAAGAACAAGAAAAATAACAGCAACAGATCATAACTTGCTTTATGTGAACCTGTATGGGTAACATACTAAATAAATAAATAATAATAGTAATAATGTAATCGGTTTTACGTCCCTTTTACCTACTGCCGCATTTAGAGACAAAAGGGTACCAGAATTTTCCCCGTACCAGTAAATCTACACGCTCAAGTGCCAACTGGCTGTGCCAGGAATCGATCCTGCAAACTTGAGCACAGTGGGAGAGAACGTTACAATTTGAGACACGCAGCCAGTCAACATTAATATGGAAGACACTATCAAACTGTCAATAAGCACAAATACACAGACATGCTCACAAAACTCCTGGAAAAATCATTACCTCTAGCTTTCATTCACTGATGCAAGAACCCGTTCTAGATCCCAAGTCAATCCTTAGAAATAAACTCTACGACAACCATACCTTAACAGTCAATAACCTGACCGGATTAGTAAGGGATTGGTTTCACATTCACTTAAAAGACGAAATTTTCAACTCAATGTTGATAAAACAAGATACAGAGAGTCCAGTTTGTATGTATCGGGGACCCTCGCTAGCCCGCTCGCCCGTGGCGCGAGCCTGTCTCCCGCCACGCACTTTGCCGTTATGCGGCGCCCGCGCGGCACTGAGTCATTGAGTATAGGAATTTGTACTTACCTAGTTCACAGCTGGTGCTGAAAATGTTCGCCATTCACTGCTACATATCGCTGGCACCTTTTTATGAAACTGGCATTTACTCTCTGAAGTTCCTCAGCACCGATTGACTGTATTTCAGCAGTAATATAGTCTTTAAGCTCATTTATAGTGTGAGGGTTTCCCGCATACACTCTATTTTTAAGCGTCCACCACGAATAAAAGTCACATGGTGATAAGTCTGGGCTTCGCGGGGGCCACACGTTCCGACTTATATTCCTAGTACCGAAAATGCGACGCAATTCTGTCATGGATGCTTCGGCAGAGTGAGCAGTGGCAGAATCTTGTTGAAAATAATTTGACAATCGCTCTCCGTAAGTCAGTTCGTCAAAAAATTGGTCAAGGATCACATTGAAGTACAAATTTAAGTACAAATTCCTATACTCAATGACTCAATGCCGGGCTAGCGCCGCAGAACGGCAAAGTGCCTGGCGGGAGACAGGCTCGCACCGCGGGCGAGCGGACTAGCGAGGGCCTCCGATACATACAAACTGGACTCTCTGTATATTAGATAAGAAATTCAATTCCCATATAGCAAAATACAATTTACAACTTTAAAGGTTCATTCTAGTTCCGTATTTATAAACTAATTGAGTAATAAATAGGTTAAAAGTTCCGTCTGATCAATGTGTGGTCATTGGTGGCCTCGAAACATGTCCCGCCAATAACCACACAGTGATCGGTTTAGTAAAAAGTATTTATCAAGCGGAACTATTAACCTATGTATTACTCAATTAGTAAAATACAGTCAAGCAAAAACAGAGGGCAGCTTCGGTGGCGTAGTCGGTAGCATGCTGAGCTTCTATGCCCAAGATAGCGGGTTCAAACCCGGCCGAAGCCGTCGGATTTTTTAAGAGCGTTAAAAATCCCTCAGTATGCCTTCCTTCGGAGGGGAAGTAAAGCCGGCGGTCCCATGTCATAGATTTATGCCATGTTAATGAACCTTCCACTAATTACACCTGTGTGAAGCTAAATTGTATAGGTTAAGAATGTAAACAACGCTCTTACTGTCGACCAAAGCATTATGTGAACTCGATTTTGAAGGTTGTTTGTGAAGTAACCAATAGACCTACATAAAATCCAAAACCATCAACATTTTCGTCGTTCTATTTTACGTTAGTTCATGTAGGTTTGGATTTTTAAATTTATATTTTTATATTTGTTATCGCAGTTGGAACACAAAAAGTGCCCGTTTCTAAGCGTGTTTCAACCATGCGTCACATTTAAGAATTATTATCTCAAAAGCCCGTCATCAGATCGAATCCAAATTTTAACACAATATACATTGGAATGTTGTATAACTGGTTTATTAATTTCACAATGTTGTGTGTCCAAGAAACAAAGTTGTTATCATTGTTGTAAGGTAACTTTTTCTCGGCTCAGGGTGGTTGGAAAATGTAGTTCTTGGTTGCGTTGTAATCATTATAGACCAAAAAGTTATGTTGTATGACTGTGAAATATTAATTCACTTATTTTATGTCGGTTTGTATTTGTACGAGGAAATAACACATGGTTCTCCAGCTAGCCGCTCCGGTAAAAGCTGTACAGCGTTGCTGAGATGGAGCCCGTCACTTCCGAGCGAGACGCGCCATGATGCGTGTGGGCACCATTTCGGCAACGCTGTGCAGATGTTCCCCGAGCGGCTAGCTGGTGAAACATGTTTTATTTCCCTGTAGGAATACAAACCGATATAAAATAAGTGAATTAATTTACGTATTTCACAGTCATACAGCATAACGTTTCGATGTATAAGGATTACAATGCAACCAAGAACTACATTTTCCAACCACCCCGAGCTGAGAAAAAGTTACCTTACAAAAATAATAACAACTTTGTTTCTTGGACACACAAAATTTTGAAATTAATAAACCAGTTATACAACATTCCAATGTATATTGTGCTAAAATTTGGATTCGATCTGATGACGGGATTTTGAGATAATAATTCTTAAATGTGACGCATGGTTGAAACACGCTTAAAAACGTGCACTTTTTGAGTTCCAACTGCGATTATATATATTAAAATATATATTAAAAATTCCAAACCTACATGACCTAACGTAAAATAGAATGACGAAAATGATTATGTTATTGGATTTTATGTAGGTCTATTGGTTACTTCACAAACAAACTTCAAACTCGAGTGCACATAATACTTTGGTCGACAGTAGGTTCCTCCGTTCGTTGCCAAGAGCTGACTGCGGTGGCGTCTAGTAGCTAAGTTCTGAACTAGGCCTAGTAGTCGTTGATGGTGGCGTTTGGCGGCAAAAGTAGGAACTATTTGAAAAATTCAAAGTTGCAGTCCTTACTTGAATTTTAAAAAAACAGTTACACACACTAATACAGCCATCACAACTAACACCGGTTATCAGACAGATTCTACACACAACCAAAGTACACGGGGCTACATGACCGCGTTGTCGTAGCCCCTAAACTAAGGAACCAACCAGCCAACCAAAAACAGAGTTAGCAATCTCTAATTTACCCTAAGAAGAACGTGACACTACAATATATGAAACGAAGAGAAAAATTAAAGCAATCATTAACAAGAACAATAAAACTAAACTAGCGTACTTGTGCGAGGACTCTCGCTTAATGAGTTGTGTGCGCCCCATGTGTACAGACTACCCACCCGGCTGTAGTGCTATGCGGGCTGTACGCGACACAGTTCTGCCAGGGAACATCGTCATGTTTATTTGTTTAAATGCACTTTATAAACAAATAAATATATTTCCGTTGACGCTTTAAGAAATGCAAGATTCTAACTGTACTGAGACCATTTGGAAGATTTTGATACAAACCCCACCTTCCTGCTCCCTCTGGTTTAGGAGCATGAGTTTCGTGAAACATACACCTTAGCGTATTATATAATAAGATAATACCTCACCTCAGATACAAGCTGTTCGTCAAATTAAACAAAAGTTAAATTTATTTATTTAGTTACTCGAATCAGATGCAGATAAATAATAATTATTGTACATACAAAAGCAAAGAAAATACATTGAATTTATACATATATACACACACAATATCTTTGCCCAGAAACGAGCAACTGCTATAACATTTTCTTGTGCCTTAAACAACTCCTCATCACTGCAAGAATCAGGGCAGCATAAGCACTGACACAGACGCTTTATTGTCCGTACTGTACCCGAATTCCAGGAATGATCCACCAATATCCGCAGCTGGAAAATTGATCGTAGCATCTTGAAATTCCCGGCTATAAAAACTACACAGTGCTACTTGGCAAATACACTCTGGATGAGGGACAGGGGATTTCAACTGAATGTGCTATAGTATCTAACTGCAAAACATAAGGGTTCTCAACACTGCTCGGGAATACGAGAATCAAAAATCTCGGGCGTAAGGATGCGGATCAGGTCCCTAGGAAAATCCTCCACCCTATAGCACATTCCTCTACCAATTAACTACAAAAGACAATGCCAAATTCCTGTGTAAAGATCAGGTAAACGTAAGTCACGTGCCTGTCATTTATTCTTGACACGTTCATTGGAAATTCCAGTTACAATTTAAAAACATTAAACATGTGTTAAAAACTTACGTTCAGTTTGAAAATAATTCGTTAATAACATTAAAACATCAACAGATTAATAATTTGTTCCTCTAACTAACATATACCATGAAGTCTTGCTTATGAGAGCTCAAATAAAATAATTCCTAATAAATTATTGCACACGACTGCTGTGCCCTGAATCACGGGAGTTAACAGCAAAAATAAAATAAATATCGTTAATTTTAAATTCCCCACGAAACAAATGAATTTACCCCTGACCTAGATCTCCGTCATTACAAATACTATTCATTAATCTATACAAAATAACTCCCGTCTCCTATTTTCCCAATATCCTTCCTCAGAAGCGATAAAAAGCTACTATCCTAAGTTAATATTTAAAATACGCTTTAAATTACATTATATAATTCCTATCAATATTGTACTCCGTTTATATGCTTTACAAATATTTACGATGAAGTTCGTCAACTAAACATCTTTAAATAAAATATTTACAACTGGCAAAAATGCCTACTTCAAACTTGAAATATATACATCAACTTCAATCCTTCCTCTCTCAACTTAATTCTTTCAGAATCTAGAAAGTCTTTCACATTACTATGTCTTTATCGGTAAAACTATTTCAGTCCAGGATTATATAATCCGTACAGCTAAGTATAGACATAGTTCGTTCACCTCCTCTTACTGGTCTGTCGTAAAAATAAAAATAGTTAATAAATATAACTTTCCTTTCCATCGAATAATTACCTTAAAATTAACGTCTACTTAGAACCATATAAATAGAACTCAGCTTACTCTCAGCTTTAACAAAGATCCATTGTTCCTATAATTTCTTTCAGACACAATTTCAACAAGGATCCGCTGTCCTACACTCTTCAAGGAATTTCAACTATTGAGTCTATCTCAATAACTTCAAATACTCCTGTACAATAATACTGCCTCTTAACAATTCTTATCATAAATATTACGCAGATCTGTCTCTAAATATATTTCTTCAAATTTAATGAAACAATGACATAAGTGTGCTCATTATCATAAATACAACATGTTCCTCCGTCAATAGGGGAATATAATAAATATAATAATAATACTTTTATTGCAGCTAAACAGCCATTAAATACATTTAAATATACTATGTTTGCGCACCTGCGCCTTGGGTAGCATAGTCTTTTATGGACTTTATTCTTTTGCTGCATTTTTCAATATGGTAGCGTTCACATGTGTGTCCGCATAGTTGACATACACATGTGTCATCCGGATCATGGTATGCATTGTTTGTACAAATCAAATGGTGAAAACCATGAACTGCCAGGCGTGTGAACATGTGCCTCATCTCAAAGCTAGCAGATGTCCACGCCCGGTCAACCATGGCCCCCGTTCCATAAAATTCCAGTGGGATTTCTTCTCTCTTCCTTCTGAGAGTCGTTAATAGGTTTTCCGCACCTATTGTGCTAGGTAATACTAGAAGCGTTCTAAAGTCTTCAATTAGGAATGTTTCTCGCGCGAGTAGGTAGACTAGCCGAGATTTGGTCGTCTTGGAAACTCCAATAGCTTTTTTAATGTACAATGCTTTAACACTTTCAAGTGATGATAGATTCTTTTCAGTGAGGAAAGGCCATATGATTTCTATTCCATATGTCAATATTGGCATTATTTTATTTTTAAATAATGCCATTGCTGTCTCGAGGTTGAGTGTTCTTATATATCTTATATCGTGCATCGTCCGAACCGCTTGTGTAATTTTTTCTGTCACATGTTTTGTAAAGCATTTTGCACTTGTTTGTAGAGTGATGCCTAGGTATTTGAATTCTTTTACTATATTTATTCTTTTTTCCTGTATGAAAATTTCTGTTCCGGTCGGTACCTTTCCTCCTTGTCGAAACACCATCATTTGTGTCTTAGATGTGTTGATGTCAAAATTATATTCAGTGCACCATTCCTCCATGTCTTTTAGAATGTTTTGTAGTTTTATGATGTTATGTGATCCGATCACAATGTCATCAGCGTACGCATATGATACAATATCTGTCTTTTGAGTTATTCTCATTATGTCTTCCGCTGCTAGGATGAAGAGCAAAGGGCTGATTGGGTCACCCTGTAGTACTCCATTCGTTTGAATTATCGGATCAGAGAGTGATATATTATCCGAGATTCTTATGTTGTTCCAATGTAGTACCGTATGTATAATTCTTGTCCATACATTATCTCTATCTAGAGCTTTTTCCAGCTTCAGTTTCACAAGATCACGGTTTATGCGATCAAATGCTTTTGTGAAGTCTATAAATACTGCGTAAAATTTTTCTTTTCTTTCCATGACTTGCCAAATGTTATTTAATAATAGTTTTATTGCAGTAAGAGTTGACCTTCCTTTTCTGAATCCAAATTGTGTTTCTGGTAGTTGTACATCTATTTCTTCTGTGATTCTTTCTGTTATTAATTTAGTGAATATCTTGAATGGAATGTTCTCCAGTGCGATGCCTCTGTACATATTTGTATCATATGGGTCACCTTTGCCTTTATAGAGAACTTTTATGGTAGACTGTCTCCATCTCTCTGGTATTGATGCCGTCTCGATGCATTTATTATATAATTTCGTCCATATTGGTAATAGAAGGTGTGCCGTGTCTTTTATGTATTCACCGAATATGTTGTCTGGTCCAGCAGCTTTGCTTTTCTTTATGCTTGCGATTATATTTTGAACTTCTTTTGTTGTTAGTGGAGTCCATTCCAATGTCGTTGTTTGGTCAGTTCCTTTTATGTTTTCCGGTATGTTTGTTATTCCTGCCCTGTTGAGCAGATCGTTAAAGTGTGTCGTCCATTCTTGCATATTGATATAGTGTGTCTGTGCCTGTTTCCTAGGGCGTAGTGCGATGTATGGGTCATTCTTGGCCTCTTCCACGATTCTTTTTCCTTCCGCTTCCCAGAATGTCCTTTTCTTTTCACGTATCAGTGTCTTGTAGTCACTTCTTTTCTTGTTATATTCTTGAAGGAAAAGAAGACTCTCGCAATTCGTCCTTAGCTGGTGTAAGGCCCCCAATACGTCTTTTTTTGATAGGTAGCATTCCTGGTCGAACCATTGTTTTGCCTTTCGATGTTTCCTAGGGGTTGTGGCTTGTATTAGGAGTTCTTCAAGGGCTTGTACTGCTTCATCTAGTCTTGAATCTTCTGTTAGTGTTTCTATTTTCTTTATAAGGTCGGGTCTACCTTCTACTTTCCCACAGTCTATCTTCCTTGATAAAAGCTGTTTACTTTGCCTCTTTGTTGTACACCAGTCTCCCTCTAATACTATTTTCAAAGGAATATGCTTTCTCATAGGTGTATGATCTGCTGCCCATAGTGGAGCTATTTCTCCTTTTATGTGACCTCTTATAAGCGCAACGTCTATCGCACTTTTCCCATTATGGCATATATATGTAGGTATGTTGTGGTTATTCAGAAGGTGTAAGCCATCTTCCTGCATTTTTTCCATTACTAATGTTGTTTTATAGTTTTGTACATCCAGCCTACAATTTAAGTCTCCGGCTAGGATTAGAGGGATGTCGTGCCTACTCAATGATATTAGTTGCCCTACTTCATCTATTATCTCCATGGCCGTTGTATACGGTTGAAAGTAACAGGTAATAATGGTGATGTATTGTGTTTCAATTAGCAGAGAGTGATCTAATTTAATTTCTGAGATTATTGGCGTCAACCATGGCTTTAATAGGATAGTAATTCCTCCTGCAGGTCTTCCCCTTTCTCCTTGTTGCGCTTGAAGATGTATACAGTAATATTCTGCGTGTTGCCAATGATCTGTGAGAAATGTTTCTGTTAATAATACTGCGTCGTATCCACTCAGGCAATCTTTGGGTAGTTCCTTCCTAATACAACATTGTATTCTCAAAATACATAACTTCTCGTTGCTAAATTCTTATTGCAGTTCAAACACATTTAATAAAAATACCATAATAAAAATATTGGTTCTTTGGATAAATTATCTTAACAGGTAATATAATAAAATAATATTATTTCAATAACACTTAAATTCTTTTCATAAATAACATTTTCAATGCAAGCTCCAATCAGCTGTGATACTTCACTCAAGTATTTCTTAAGGCTAAATGTCCCGTTTTTAAATTTGTAATTCTGACACGACGTAGCAGCACCAAAGTGAGACAATTTCTTTTTTCAGTTTTCTCTTGAACGAAAGCTCGTATTTGCGATCTGAAAACCACTATGTATACTCGTCTGCAATTGAATTGATATTAATTCGATGCATTTTCCTAAATGTGGAAAACAAAAAAGTTACTAACAGTTTTTAATATCTCTGCTTAAAATATGAAAAAAAAACTGGTAATACGTAAATGGAGATGTATTTCCTGGTTCCAATGCATTTTTCAGAATTAAAATCGGGTGAATGGAATCGACAACATTAGTTTGGGAATTGTTTTGAAAGGGTTGGTAGGCGGCGCGGCTTCACAAGATCTCTTGCGCAAGGAAAATGATGAACCCGCTGACAGGGCGGAGGGAGAAGGGAACTATCTGACGGCAGGAAGGAGTTGGCTTCCTCTTGTCATAAATACTATAGTTCGGCAAGTTGCATGTGCAAGTGCCTAGTCGTGGAACAATATGTTTGCAATAAAATTATACTGTAGTAGTGTCACAATATGTAACGTTGACACAATGTGTTTGTACAGATTCCTTTCTTACTTTCTCAAACATTCATGTTGATAATAGTACATTGTAGGGGCTTGGGACATCTTGGTCATCAGTCCCTTTGGCTGGCTGCGTGGCTCAGCGGTAACGTTCTCGCTTGCTGTGCCCAAGGTTGCAGGATCGAATCCTGGTGCAGCCAGTTGGCATTTGAGGGTGCGCGAATGCAAGGGAGCCGTGTCATTAAATTTACTGGCACGTTAAAGATCCCCTTCGGGGCAAAATTCCGGCACTCCGGCGTCTCTAAAAGCCACAGTAATTTAAAGGGACGTAAAACCAATAACGTTATTATTATTAGTATTATTATTATTATCATCATCAGTCCCGTGTAGTTGATTATGTGTGCAACTGTATTAGAGTCAGGGATGGGGCTCTAATTCTCTTTTTTTCGTGAGATCTGAAACGACTCCGTGAGGCCAATCACTATAAATTACTTCAATTTTCATGGAAGTAATAATAAAAGTTCATTTATGTAAGACATTTATTACAATAGACAAATTATGAAAATGCATACCAAGAGCAAAATTATTATGTACATATATAGAATTAAAGTTCCTAAGATATTCTCATCTGCCTATTCTTAGCACAGGCACTAGTACAGAGTACTATAAACAAACAAAAAATATTATACCCAAGTATTTCCTGTTCTTGAAATCAATGCTTCAATTTTTTCCATATCAAAATAACGTTTCATGATTTACACACACTAATCAGTATTTTACTTCACCTCAGGTTCTCTTATATCCA
Organism: Meconema thalassinum; assembly: GCA_946902985.2. Taxonomy (NCBI): domain Eukaryota; kingdom Metazoa; phylum Arthropoda; class Insecta; order Orthoptera; family Tettigoniidae; genus Meconema; species Meconema thalassinum. The sequence continues at coordinate 5,425,093 of CAMPQE020000020.1, forward strand.
TTGATCTGGTCATCCTGAGATCAATGATCTCAGGCATCAAGATTTTCTCGTAGCAGAATGTCAGTTACATAAGCATTTCTTGTCTCCAGAACCTTTCGTCACTCTTTATTGTTCCTATGTGAATGTCCTTAGGCTTCCATAACTGAAAATAACATATTTTCCGCCATGTTATTTCCAACTGGCTCTGGTTCTCTGTGAGTGTTAAAGAGTTATCAATCTGTTCTCTTCGGAATGGCACTGTTCTTGACATTCTATAGGCTTTTTTTTGCTTACTTTCTGCCAAACAAAATCACTTTAACTTTTTGCAGGCTTCCAGTATGGTCATATTCCGTGCAGAATAAGGGCACTTGACTTCGACAATAGCGTTGTCTCCTATTAATCCGTCTGGGGAGGCACCTAAAAACCCTTAAGTTTTATGTACGAAAAGACCACATTCATCGACTTTCCTACCGATTTCTCCTCTAAATTTCGTTTTACAATTCGCTCATTATCACAGTCATACTGCATTGCTTTTGAGTGAAATTCGCCGTACAGAATGTTCTTTGCTACTGGAGCCCGTTTCGAAGTAGGTTTCCTCTTGCATACATATCCAAAATTGGAGGTCGTAAGTCTGTCCTCTCTAGCTGTGTGCCACTTTCAATTTTCTCTTTGGCCCCTTGTTTCCTTTTCCAGTTTATGTATATGGCCTTCACTAAGCGTTAGTTGCTTGATCTTCTCATCACTAAACTCTCTCAACAGTACCTCATCGAAATCCAACTGCATTGATCGGTTTCCATAATCACGTGAGACATTAGGCTACGTTCCATTTCATTAGACTGTTGTCGGGACATTCTTTTCCCTTCTCACGACACAAATAAAGTTTTTCGGAAAGCTGCTCTTCTTCTCTTTCTGTTGAGTGCAGTGTCCTTCACTATTGTGGCAGTTTTTTTTTTTCCTAAACTGATTGCATTGTTTGATAGTGCCAGGATGGCCCAAACTGAAAGACCAGCCCGGCAGCTTTGGTTGTATGAGTGAAGGAACCTCGTTTCCCTCGATTGATCTGCTTACCTCCCGTGAATTTTGCAACAAGGGACATATAATTTTCGGCAGCATTGCTAGTGGTGTTTGATACTAGCTGGGAACTTTTTGCAATTAGGGGCTGCAAGCAATAACGCATACGTTTGGTTGCAGTTAGATGTTTGTCTTCACCTTGCCCGCTGGTAGTTCAAAAGTACTGTTTGCAGTCTTTATGGATCCCAATCCAATCCAGTGTTTCGGGAAACCACTTTTCCATTTTCACAATCCCTACGCCTTTATTTTGCTACACAGCACATTGTTTTCATTTGAAGTCGAACTTGCTTCTCTAAAAAAAAAGTTGTCACTGAATAGTTCGTGATTTTGTACTCACACACTTATGTATTAGAAGTAAAAACAAACTACACCCGTGGCGCGACATCCCATGAAGGGCCTAGGCCTACCAAGCAACCGCTGCGCTGTTCAGCCATGTAGCCTGCAGATTGCGGGGTGACGTTTAGTCATCCAACTTGTAGATTACAGGTAAAATATAAGTGAAATCATAACTGCTCAGTGCATTACAGATTCTCTAATGCAAGCGTACAGAAATATATAATTTCAAATATAAGCTAGGAAAAATAAATTACGGGTGTTAAAAGGTGATTTTCTTGGATTTTTAAGGGCCTGGTTTCCTTTTCTTGGTACTTAGTCGCAATCTCGCCTGGGATTTAGTGGAACGCCCTTGAATCGGTTTTGGTGGTGGCTCCATTTTTCAACAAAAACGTAAATATAACTCCACGTGATGACCGTAATGCTCTCCACCAGTCGTAGCCTACCTATATGTACATATATCTATTCTACCAGAAATACTGTCCAAAAAATAAAGTGCCGAAAATAGAACACCTAAGGGGCATTAAAAATAATACTGTTGCAGGTAAAATAAATTAAACAAAAAGTAATTAATGAGATCGATGAACTAAAAACAAGGAGTCGTAACTAGGAACTGGTATAATATCAAAGGATCACTCAGAAATATCCAGACCTTGACAATAATTCAGAACTAACCATCACAGTCAATCGCAACATTGGACTAAACGCTCGGGAATTCCATACCGTCTGCCAAGGTTGTCGCTCTCTCAAATCACTCGGGATCCGCTCCCCTCACCTCCCCCCAACCCTCCTCATACCCGCTCTCCATGACCTTGTTCTACTGCCGCGTCTTGTTGCAAATACAGTAACACTTTTATTCACAAACTTCCCAAAGTGATCCCGACGATTCTATTCGACCGATTTAGGTTTTCGATGCGGCTTTGGAATCAGTGAGTAAAACTCAACTTACCTATTATTCAGTTTCTTTCGAATTTTAATCATATATTTGAAAAACAAACAAAAACAAATTAAAAAGTAAGCAATGAATTAATATCAATTCTGCTACTAGACAGAGTACATAGCAGTTTTCAGATCGCAGTTCGGAGCTCCCCTTCGATACAAAAGTAAATAAATAAATTCAGCTTCGCTTGTGCTGCCATCTGTTGAAATATATTCATACCAAAGCGTCGGGACATTTAGCCTTAACCTATTTTACTCTTTCAAAATTACGTCGTAACTTGCACTTACTTTTCCTCATATTACAATCTTATTCCAATTTTTTCTCTAATACAATCTAATAAAGTTCCATACTTTTACATTTGTGAATGATGTAAATAAATATTCACAACCAGATCTGTCGAACAAGTTATCAGACTATAATTTCGTTCAGATCCTCAAAATAGATTATCAACGATGGTATACTTTAAAATATACTTCAATATAGTATTCTTGGAACATGGTTTCCATTAAACATCCTTCGTTATCAAAAACGATATAATCCAATTTAAAACACTTAAATTCGAAATACAATTCGAATGTAGCAAAATTCAATCTAAAAATCCAACAACATGGAGGCACGGGGATGGGTTCTCCAGCATCGGGGATTTTAGCTAATATTAGATTATTTATTTAGACAACTGTGAACATCTAAACATTATTAATCAAATTCCTGGTATACAGTTTCGGGTCGCATTCATGACATTTTCGCCATCATAGCCCAATTCATCATACAGCCTGCACAAGTTTCAGACGTCATATACAATGCCAATAGGCACATTAAATTCACTTTCCTTGCCCAAGTGCACCAATATATAACAAAGGAGAAACTGTTCCGCCTAGCCAATACATTTATTTACAACAAGTTATAAACTTGCTATTATATGGTACATGTTTCGGGGCCTCTAGTACTGGTCCCTTCTTCAGCCATAAATTAAGTTGCAAAATCCAGCATAATTAAAGATATCATAATAAAAAATACATAAAATGATGAGTGAATGGATGAAATGAGGCGAAAAAGAACATATTACTCATGAGAAGTAATGTGAGTGCACATCAGTAAAAATTAACACCATTGGTATTGCTAGGTTCTTGAGAATACACTTATATAGCACTGTTGTAATGTTTGTGCATGTGGAAATCACTTCACTTGGGATTTATAGCCTGTTGTTTACAATGCTGTTGACTGAAACTTGCTGTTCAAGCTGGGGCTTCTGAGCTTATAGTCTTGCATTAGAGGGAAAACATCGAATGTCATGTAATGAAATACATCAACATGATGAGGAGACGTCCAAGTATGGAAAAAACATATTTTACTTAGACCAACTAAAACAATTTCCTTTGTTGATCTAATTCACCTTTTTTTATATAACTTGTTGTAAATAAATGTATTGACTAGGCGGAACAGTTTCTCCTTTGTTATATAGTGAATCTGTCAATACGGAAAATGAAATTCTTTCAGAGCACAATTTACAAGTGCACCAAGCCAGGCTCTTCTGTGGGCACTCAGTGTCCCAGTCCAAACCACCACTGGGGTCACCAGTAGTAGTTGAAACCCCGCAACAGATACGTCAAAACCCTAGAAGTATATTATTTTAATGAAATCAGTTTTGATATGTTGTGTTTTAATCCTTACAATGGATAGTATAATGGCTCCCCAAGTGGTTAAAAATGGAAGTTCGAAGTACACTTTTATTAAATTATATTATAACTTGTAGGTATGTAATGTTGAATCAATAGATATAGTTCACACACTGTGTCCTGGCGATTTTAATGAATGGTAATTTATTCAACTCCGTTATGTACTGTAATTTACCTATGAACCGTCTCCTTGGTTCAGCAGAGACTATTTTATTACATTACTTTTCTATCCCTTTTGTTCCACGACCTGATTATAGTATTCAAATGGTTTTGTGTTTGTTATTAATTCATGTATTTCAAGTTTTGAAATGCCTTTTTAAGGTACTATGCACTTGCGATCGTTATTGTTTGAGTCTCCAGTCTTTTGACTGGTTTGATGCAGCCCTCCACGCCTCCCTGTCCTGAGCTAATCGTTTCATCTCTACATAGCTACCACACCCTACGTCCGAGGCAATCTGTTTAACATATTCTAACCTTGGTCTACCCCTACAGTTCTTGTCCTCGACCCATCCTTCCATAACTAAGCTTGTTATTCCTGGATGTCTTAGTATGTGTCCTACCAACCTATCTCTTCTCTTCATTAGCAGTCGCCAGAAACATCTCTCCTCTTCCACTAGTCTTAATACCTCTTCGTTTGTAATCCTATCTACCCATCTGATCTTCATCATTCTCCTGTAACACCACATTTCAAACGCTTCAATTCTCCTCTTTTCTGCTGCACCAATATTCCAAGTTTTACTTCCATATAGTGCCACGCTCCAGACAAAGGCCTTCAAAAATGACTTCCTAACACCTAAATCTATATTCGATGTCAACAAGTTCCTCTTCTGTATAAATGCTTTCCTTGCCTGAGCTAACCTACTTTTTATATCCTCTTTGCTTCGTCCAACACTGGTTATTTTGCTTCCTAAGTAATAAAAGTCTCTACTTCCTTTAGTTTTTCACCTGCCAATTTGATGTCCATAGAGGATTATGATTTATTTCGGCTGCATTCCAATATTTTTGTTTTACATTTATTAATGTTCATCATGAATTCTTTCCTCAAGACGGAGTCCATACCGTTCAAAAACTCATTAAAATCCTCAGGCGTGTCAGCCAAGATGACTACGTTATCGGCAAATCTCAGAGTTGAATTTATTTCTCTTTGAATCTTCACTCCCACTTTAAATCCAACATGGCGGCTGTGCGAAATAGTTCACCGGCATTCTATATCTCTGAAACTATTACTGATATCACCCTGACATTTTGTACGGTGATAAAGGGCTCTACTAGAAGATTACGTATGAGACTTTCAAAAAATTGATAATTGCAAAACCAACATGGCGGCCAAGCAAATTTGAGATATTTAAATAGATTTTTCTCACGACTTAACGATCCAAACGCAATGAAACAAGGCACAGAAAAAGTTTATACAAATTGTAATGCACTGGCATCTAATATAGTTCAATTGTTTACGTAACCTGAAGATGGCGGCTGTGCGAAATATTTAACCGGCATTCTATATCTCCGAAACTATTACTGATATCACCCTGAAATTTTTACGATGATAAAGGACACTACTACAAGTTTATATATGTAATTGTCAAAAATCTGTAAAGTACAGAACGAATATGGCGGCCAAGCAAAGCCGATACATTCTATCAGATTTTTCTCGCGATTTAACCATCTGAGCGCAGTGAAATATGGCACAGTAAATGTTTACACATATTGTAATTCACTGGCATCTAATTTAGTTCAAATGTTTACATAACCGCAAGCTGGCGGGTGTGCGAAATTTTAAAAATAAGTTTTTATTTCTTGTGTCCTAATCATGCGATTGAAGTTTGAATACTGCACGTACACAAAAATCTTCATGTAATAGCACATAACTCGAAGACGTACATATATAAAAATCCACCATGGCTGCCAAACGGAATATTAGGCGGTCCTCAATATCTACTAAACTATTACATCAATCAAACTGAAATTTTGTATGTTCGCAGAGACAATTAACATAAGTCGGATATAAGAAAATAGGCTGTATAGTTCTTCACGGAACTACTTGTTAACTGTTGCTTTGCTTAAATATGCCATCTGGTGGCATGAACTCGGCACAGTATAGTAATCAAATGAGCACTTACGAAAAACCGGAAGTTCAAATTTTAGAAAAAGAATTATAAGGCCCCCTCTCTAAACTTTCGCTTGGCAGCATTACTTCAAATGTAAGCCACTTGGTAGCACCACATATCAATAAAGAACTGGGTGCTGTTTTGTATTCAATTCATTTAACTGGATATCAACACACTCAAACACACTGCAAAGGAATCCAATCCCTGTGCACCAATAGAGGAACAGTTTATGGCTATGGCTTCATGAGACAGTGACTGCAAAGGAATCCAATCCCTGTGCACCAATAGAGGAACAGTTTATGGCAATGGCTTCATGAGACAGTGACTGTAAAGGAGCCCAATCCCTGTGCTCCAATAGAGGAACAGTTTATGGCTATGGCTTCAAGAGACAGTGACTATAAAGGAGCCAAATCCCTGTGCTCCAATAGAGGAACAGTTTATGGCTATGGCTTCATGAGACAGTGACTGCAAAGGAGCCCAATCCCTGTGCTCCAATAGAGGTACAGTTTATGGCTATGGCTTCATGAGACAGTGACTGCAAAGGAGCCCAATCCCTGTGCTCCAATAGAGGAAGAGTTTATGGCTATGGCTTCATGAGACAGTGACTGCAAAGGAGCCCAATCCCTGTGCACCAATAGAGGAACAGTTTATGGCTATGGCTTCATGAGGCAGTGACTGCAAAGGAGCCCAATCCCTGTGCACCAATAGAGGAACAGTTTATGGCTATGGCTTCATGAGACAGTGACTGCAAAGGAGCCCAATCCCTGTGCTCCAATAGAGGAACAGGTTATGGCTATGGCTTCATGAGGCAGTGACTGCAAAGGAGCCCAATCTTTGTGCTCCAATAGAGGAATAGATTATGGCTATGGCTTCATGAGATAGTGACTGCAAAGGAGCCCAATCCCTGTGCTCCAATAGAGGAACAGTTTATGGCTATGGCTTCATGAGACAGTGACTGCAAAGGAGCCCAATCCCTGTGCTCCAATAGAGGAACAGGTTATGGCTATGGCTTCATGAAGCAGTGACTGCAAAGGAGCCCAATCCCTGTGCTCCAATAGAGGTATAGGTTATGGCTATGGCTTCATGGGACAGTGACTGCAAAGGAGCCCCCCTGTGCTCCAATAGAGGAACAGTTTATGGCTATGGCTTCATGAGACAGTGACTGCAAAGGAGCCCAATCCCTGTGCTCCAATAGAGGTGTAGGTTATGGCTATGGCTTCATGGGACAGTGACTGCAAAGGAGCCCCCTGTGCTCCAATAGAGGAACAGGTTATGGCTATGGCTTCATGAGACAGTGACTGCAAAGGAGCCCAATCCCTGTGCACCAATAGAGGAACAGTTTATGGCTATGGCTTCAAGAGACAGTGACTGCAAAGGAACCCAATCCCTGTGCTCCAATAGAGGAACAGTTTATGGCTATGGCTTCATGAGACAGTGACTGCAAAGGAGCCCAATCCCTGTGCTCCAATAGAGTAACAGTTTATGGCTATGGCTTCATGAGACAGTGCCTGCAAAGGAGCCCAATCCCTGTGCTCCAATAGAGGAACAGTTTATGGCTATGGCTTCATGAGACAGTGCCTGCAAAGGAGTCCAAACCCTGTGCACCAATAGAGGAAAGGTTTATGGCTATGGCTTCATGAGGCAGTGACTGCAAAGGAGCCCAATCCCTGTGCTCCAATAGAGGAACAATTTATGGCTATGGCTTCATGAGACAGTGACTGCAAAGGAGCCCAATCCCTGTGCTCCAATAGAGGAACAGTTTATGGCTATGGCTTCATGAGACAGTGCCTGCAAAGGAGCCCAAACTCTGTGCTCCAATAGAGGAACAGTTTAAGGCTATGGCTTCATGAGACAGTGACTGCAAAGGAGCCCAATCCCTGCGCTCCAATAGAGGAACAGTTTATGGCTATGGCTTCATGAGACAGTGTCTGCAAAGGAGCCCAAACCCTGTGCACCAATAGAGGAACAGTTTATGGCTATGGCTTCATGAGGCAGTGACTGCAAAGGAGCCCAATCCCTGTGCTCCAATAGAGGAACAGTTTATGGATATGGCTTCATGAGACAGTGACTGCAAAGGAGCCCCATCCCTGTGCTCCAATAGAGGAACAGTTTATGGCTATGGCTTCATGAGGCAGTGGCTGCAAAGGAGCCCAATCCCTGTGCTCCAATAGAGGAACAGGTTATGGCTATGGCTTCATGAGGCAGTGACTGCAAAGGAGTCCAATCTCTGTGCTCCAATAGGGGGACAGTTTATGGCTATGGCTTCATGAGACATTGACTGCAAAGGAGCCCAATCCCTGTGCTCCAATAGAGGAACAGTTTATGGCTATGGCTTCATGAGACAGTGACTGCAAAGGAGCCCAATCCCTGTGCTCCAAAGAGGAACAGTTTATGGCTATGGCTTCATGAGGCAGTGACTGCAAAGGAGCCCAATCCCTGTGCTCCAATAGAGGAACAGGTTATGGCTATGGCTTCATGAGGCAGTGACTGCAAAGGAGCCCAATCCCTGTGCTCCAATAGAGGAACAGTTTATGGCTATGGCTTCAAGAGACAGTGACTGCAGCCCAATCCCTGTGCTCCAATAGAGGTAGAGTTTATGGCTATGGCTTCATGAGACAGTGACTGCAAAGGAGCCCAATCCCTGTGCTCCATTAGAGGTATAGGTTATGGCTATGGCTTCATGAGGCAGTGACTGCAAAGGAGCCCAATCCCTGTGCTCCAATAGAGGAACAGTTTATGGCTATGGCTTCATGAGGCAGTGACTGCAAAGGAGCCCAATCCCTGTGCTCCAATAGAGGTAGAGTTTACAGCTATGTTCCGAGCATAAATAATATGATAATGCACCGGTGTTACAGACAGACCAAGAGGCACTAGTGAGCAATCTGGCCACCATGTCAGACAGCCTCTGTACATCGTCTACAGTCCGTTGTTGTTTAATTTGGGGAGCTTGGACTCCGTGGTAATTCATCTCCGTGTACTTGGGTGAGTGTGGTATTTTGTCTGATAAACTCAACCAACTAGAGCTAGGAATAAACACTATACCTGTATTTGTAATTCAGTTGGAGGAGAAGTGGGGGAAACCACGGAAAATCATTTCCGAGATCACCGAGTTGGGATTTTAACCACCCGCCTCTCCTCAGTTGCGCCTCAAGAGGCCGAGCGTTCCCCATTCCAGTCTTCTGTCCAGAATTCAATTTCTTGGCAGATCCATGAATCGGAACACGACATCTGGGGTGACAGGCAAGAATGCTAGTCACTACGCCATGAGGTGGCCCATGACTGCAAACTGGATCTTATGAAAATATTTTCCGAATTGCTGATAACTAGGGACCGGATTCTTAGGCGTATACCAATTTTCTTCCTTACTTCTGATAACAAAAATACTTTAATAGTTTTCAGAACCACGCTCAAAAGAGCCATATTCATGAATTCTGTAGTACCTAAGAAACCTACATTAAATGATATGCAAGTACCTAAGAATACCTAATTGCAGTTGTGTTCCATTTATTGTATATTTGAATTGGTAGTCCATATTTTTTTTAGTAAAACTGAAGATAGTGTTTATTCCTAGGTCTAGTTGGTTGAGATAAATCCTACCTGCCAAAGAATTAAAATATTTTCTGCATTTGTCCGCTTGTGTCTTCTTGTTTGGCTACTTACTGTCAGGAAAGTGAGAATACATATCTTATTCTTTCCAAGTTCCCTATATTCTAAATAAGCAAAGTTAATTACGTGGGCTAGAATGTTAGTTTGAATAATTAACATATGTAAGGGGAGCAAATATTGCCTACAAGTGAGAAGTTCTTGGTGATCATTGTTGCAATCAGATTTTCTACTCCTCGTAGTTCCCCCCCTTAAAACAACAATAACTAACTAACTAGATTTTCTACTAAAAATTAGACATTAATTTGAAGCTTTTCGCAGTCGTGTCTAATTTTGCTACATAAAAGCCTGTTTATAAACTTAAAACACACTATTTTATGTTTTCGAAAACCTAAAATAACAATTTTAAAACACTAATTACCCGGTCCCTACTCAAAAACCAACACATATAGTATGGATAGTTATTGTTGTTTTAAGGGGCGGAACAGCGAGGTTATCTGCCCCTCTTAACAGAGATAGAATAATACAAATTCAGTAGGGTTATAACATAACAACAGCCTAATATTAATACATTGAACAGTATAAAAATTAAACTAAAAAATGTAACAAGAAACAAAACTGTGCGGAATAAAAAAATCAGAAATTTAAAAAGGAACAAGTTCTTTAAGTAAGGACACAAGATACTATGAGCATTATATATTAACAGGGCCAGGATATTTATGCGAGAAACTTTTACGTAATAGCAAAAATGTTTGTGTCCTCCAGAGAGACTCGTGCAGATATCTACTTATAGTGATGAGGATGAAATGAATGATGGAATTGGTAGTCCCTGAGCTACCATTACTCCATTGAACTGGGCCTGTTAAATAATTTGGTGATGGAATATTTGGTGCATGGAGCATAAAGCAGGAATTAAATGAGTGGGGGGTGGAGGGGAATCTGAAACCATAGAAATTCACTTCTACTATGACCAAGAGGATCCATCCCTCTTCTCACCTCATGGTTAAGTGGCTAGCAAGCTTGGTTGTTTCGTAGTTTCGCCCCTTAAAACAATAATAACTAATAACTAAGCTTGGTTGTTACCCCAGAAGTCCGGGTTTTTACTGGCTCTGCCAAGAAAATTTAACTCTGGTTGAGGACTGAAACGGGGTACACTCAATCTCGTGAGACAAAAGTGAGAAGGATGTGAACGAAATATTCAAGATGAATATAAAGAAAGTACTATTGAAAAACGCTGAACAAACTTCAATTGCACAGGAATGGGCACTTTTGAAGAATGAAATATGATAACCGCAGGAGGAATCATTTGTAGAAAATGAATAATAGGTAGAAAGTCATGGGTTACTCACGATATACTAGAATTAATGGACATCAGGTGGAAGCACAAGAATGCAAGAGATGAAAGGGGGAAAGCAGAATACAGACATCTGAGAAATGAGGAAACCAAGTATTTCATATTCAAGTTCAGGTTGTATTATAAAAGACAGTGACGAAGTTAGCAGCTCTCACCCGGACCGCAAACGACTCAACCAGATAAGTAACCTGTACAATATAATCTGAACTGACCATTTAACAACAATCACATACCTACAATAAGCGAGCAAATTTGGTCGTCAATCACCATTTCCAGTATTTCAACAAAACATCACATAGACTAGAACTAACAAATATTGACTTGTTGCATTATACCAGGTCAGTCAGCTACCCCTTATTTTTTTTAGTTTTCGGCCACACTGTCAACATCTGATGCCAAAATGGTCGACAGTTTCCCGTCAATAGCCAAGCCACAATGGCCCTAAACGACTTTACAAGATTTATGACGACATGGAAGCAAGACCTTTACAAAAACATGTGTGCGACAAGTGATAATTCAAAGCATCTAACTGTAATGCCGCCTCCGTAGCGTAGCGGTCAGCATGGTTAGCTGCCGCCCCGGAGGCCCTGGGTTCGATTCCCGGCTCTGCCACGAAATTTGAAAAGTGGTACGAGGACTGGAACGGGGTCTACTCAGCCTGGGGTGGCCCAAATGAGTAGAGGGGGTTCGATTCCCCCTCAGCCATCCTCGAAGTGGTTTTCCGTGGTTTCCCACTTCGTCTTCGGGAAAATGCCGGGATGGTACCTTCTTCAAGGCCACGGCCGCCTCCTTCCCTCTTCCTTGCCTATCCATCCTCACCTTCCCTTACCTTCCCTCATGAGGCCCCTGTTCGCTTTGCAGGTGAGGCCGCCTGGGCGAGGTGCCAATCCCACTTCACCAGTTGTATCCCTTCCGATTCGATGTTCCCAGCTCTAGGACACTGCCCGTAGAGGCGGTAGTGGTGAGTTCCCTCGCTGAGTCCGTGGGTTCCACCAACCTGGAGGGTAAACGACTAAAAAATAAATAAAAATAAAAAAGCTAACTGTAATACGGACATGTACAACGAACATGCCAATGATACGGTTTCAGTTGGATACGAAATTGATGCTAGGTACGGTGGCTTACTGGTGAAAAAAAAACGTGAATGAATCTTGGAAGCGGAAAGCTGTATCACATCTCATACGCTCTCAGGCAAGCCAAAGGCAGAAGTAGCCGTGGCGCAATGGTCTAAGTGCGTACTAGATAGTCGTCCTGTTTTTGGGAGCTGGGTTCAAATCTCACCACCGCCAAATATTTTAATGCACATTTTAAGCTTTGGCAAAAATATACAAGGGCATTCGTGCCACATTTGACTAATATCATGCGGTGTTTATTTAGGGTTCAATGTGGACTTGCTTGATACAGTGTGCAGTCTAGAAGCGGTGGTTATTTCATCGCCATGTTCTTGTATTCGATCCCCCAGGGGCTCACATCTGATGGGACGTGGGTTGGCGACCACGGGACCCCAGCTGAGTCTGGCATTGCTTCAACTTGCTAGTGCCAGGCTCCTCTCCGTCTTCTTTCCTGTCGACCTCTCTTGGTCAAATTTTGTTCTCTTCCGACCCCGACGGTATTAGGGTGTCCGAGTCCTAGGGAGTCTCTCCTTTTCCGCCTTAATTGGCTCTTCTCTCATTTTTCCTGATCCCTCATTCTTCGAGGGTTTTTCAGCTACTTCCAACCTTCTGTTCAAGGCCCTCAAGGAGGCAGGGTGTGTGTATCCCCACCAGTTCTTGTGCACCTTGGATAATGCTAGACCCTTAAGGGATCGCAGCTAGTGAGTTCGAGAGTTGACCCTATTGGCATCAGATGTTGGAAGTGTGGCTGAAAACTAAAAAAATAAGGGGCGGCTGACTCAGCTGGTATAGCCTAAGTGTAATAATGGATCTGATGATGACAGCTTGACGATCGAAACTGGTCATCGAAGTATATTTATTAATTTCATGTAACACTTTCAGAATTAGAGAATACCCCATCATAATTGGGTACATTCTTGTTGACCAACTGAAAAACATCAAATTTCGAAGGAAAGATGTACTAAGTCTAAGGCTGATCATAGAAGGAAGAATAAGGGAAGGTAAGAGATCGTTCTTGGCATTTGTAGACTTAGAAGAGACTTTTGATAACGTTGATTGGACTAACAAGGGAAGTCTCTGAACCGGGGAATCGCGGATCCTGCTGGAACTTAGCAGATACGTTGCGTGAGCCCAACTAGGCAGAACCGTGAAGAAAAATCTTTCGGTAATTAACTCCTACCCACCGTAGACGGCAGTAAATACAACAATTTTGAACTGTGCGTGCTGGTCAAGAGGGAGTGTGCCTCACGCTTGATTGGTGGCACAAATGATCACTTTCGAAACGACTGCCCTGCCGTACTCGCGCTCACAAGCTGAGACATTAATGCTGCATCTTTACAATATATAGGTGTCCACGTTCATAGTACTGTTTTCTATACAACCAGTTATGATACCTGTAAATATCAATAAGGACAACAAATAAACACATTTGTTACAAGAGACGAACGCCAGAAAACCAGATTGGCACAAAACCATCAACATACCATCCAAACTGTCCAATAGGTCCTGTTCTTGAATGCTGAGAGACCTTTCCATACATTTTCCATACTTTTCCTCCTGTCAACATATAACTTTTCCAATGTTACCATTCAACATGCAATGCATGGGACACTCACCGTCTGTTGCCTCTCATTCGGTGATTGTACGCCGTAGGCCGTAAACCATAGAACGGTTTCTGACGCAGCCAATGAAGCTCATGCCGCTGGCACGCCAATTTAATTCTGTAAATCTTATTTTTTCATCTAGTACAAGGGGAAGTTAATATCCGAAAGATTTTTCTCCACAGTTCTGCCTAGTTGAGCTCACGCAATGTATCTGAAAAGTTCCAGCAGGATCCGTGATTCCCCGGTTCATTTTGAAAAGGATTGGAATAAAGTACAGGGATAGGAGGGTGATCTGCAATCTGTAAAAAAAATTAGTTGGCAGTTATTCGAGCCGAAGGACATGAGAGAGTACGGTGGCCGTTATTAAGAAAGGTGTATGGCAAGGCTGCAACCTACCACCCATCCTTTTCGATCTATACATTAAACAAATAATGAGGGAATTGGAGACACATTTCAACTAGGACTAAAGATTCAAGGAGAAATTATTTCGACACTGAGATGCTGATGACATCGTCATCGAGAAGATTTGAATGCTTTTTTAAATGTGAAGGACTCCGTATTGAGGAAGGAATTCATGATGAAAATACTGTAAAATGTGGAATGCAACAGAAATATATCAGAAACTCCTATCGACGTCAAATTAGAAGATGAAAAGCTAAAGGAAGTAGATGACTTCTGCTACTTAGAAAGCAAAATAACCTGTGATGGGCAACGCCAAGGGGATATAAAAGTATGGTTGGCGCAGGCAAGGAAAGCATTTCTACAGTAAAGAAATCTGTCGACATCTAATATAGATTAAGGTATTAGAAAGTCATTCTTGAAAGCCTTTGTCTGGAGCGTGGTGCTCTATGGAAGTGAAACTTGGAGTAGTGGTGCAGCAGAAGAGAGGAGAAGAGAAGTGTTTGAAATGTGGTGTTAAAGGATAATGATGACGATCAGGTGGGTAGATACGGTTACACATGAAAACATATTAAGACGAGTGGGTGAGTAGAGATGTTTCTGGCGACTGTTATTGAAGAGAAGAGATAAGTTGGTAGGACACATACTGAGACACCCAGGAATAGCAAACTAAGTTATGCAAGGAAGGGTTGAGGACAAGAAATGTAGGGGAGACCACGGTCAGAATATATTAAATAGATGGCCTCGGGTGTAAGGTGTGCTAGATATGTAGAGATGAAACGGTTAGCCCAGGACAGGGAGGAATAGAGGGCTGCATCAAACCAGTCAAAAGTCTGAAGACTCAAACACACACTTTTACTGCAGGCAAACACCTAACTTAAGCCAAGGCCATCTCCTTCCCAATCCTCACGTAAAATTACAAATAAACGCAGTAATTCAGCCATCACAGTGAGACCTATTATGGGACAAATTACCCACACACCAAAGTACACGGGACTACATGACCACGATGTTGCAAAGCCCCTAAATTAATCAACAACAACTCTCGTCCGTTATGAACTTCAGTTTACCTTATTCAAGACCTCATGCCAAAATTTGAATGCTCCTTGGCGGATCCAGGATTCAAAACTGGGTATGCTTACTTATAGACCATGGCAGTAGCTGTGGAAACAATGGGCTCATATGTTTGTCTATTTATATTTCTTAGATATGAATATTCCTTTTATATCCTTACCTCACTCCTAATCTCTTTAATACCCTAATGTGCAGTGGCATGGAGCCTTGAGATTCTAGAGAAAAGGATCACCCAAGCAGCCTCCGAGTAGATGGAAGTAGAAGAGGCTAAGGAAGTGACTGTGGTCTATGGGAGAGCCACCATCTCAGCAATTTGAGAAGAGAAACTAGGAAAACAATTTGAAATGGCAGGTGGAGGGACATGAACCCACTTGTTCCACAAACCAAGTTTTCAGTGTGGTGATTTAACCTGGTGATGTTATTCCCAGTTAATGTTGAAGAACATCCTTAAGTCTCAAACTCAATCCTTCTATTTTCTAAAGGGATAGGATGGAATAACCCATGACTAATGGATCATTGCACCTGTCTAAAACCATGGACGATTCTCCTATGTGCTTTGTCTGTCCAAACAGTTTTAACTCATTATTTTGTTTTAGAAGTTAATGCTTTATGAGGTTACTTCCAAACCACTTACGGGGCGTAGTGGCGCAGCGGTCAAGCTGTTGTCCTCTCACCAAGGTAGACTGGGTTCGATTCCCGGTCAATGCATGTTAGATTTTCGAAGTGAAATGCCATGTCCTGTGGTTCGGATTCCACGTAAAAAGGAGGTCCCGTGGCTCATAATCACAAGATTCACGGTCACGTAAAACTACAATCTTCCTTCTCAAACCCACTTACATGTTATACTCCTTTGTTGTAACGCAGTAAACAAACAAACCTTCCATCCTGAAATCGTCATGAACCCAGATCACGGGTTTGACTTCTGGCAGAGAGAGTCAGTTTTTGAAATACAGAAATAATCCACAGAACTTCAGACCTCTGATATCACATTTGGTGACACCAATACAAAATTATACTGTAGTCATCAGTCACAGGAGCCACAGGTTATCTGACAGGAATTCCAGTTTCTCTTCCAGAAGGTAGCAAAAAAACAAAATGTTGATTTTGGTGCACAGATTTGCCTAGGTTTCTCCACTCAAAAATTGTTCACTATTTTTCTAAGTAGGTAGCCGCCTTATGGTTATATTCTTTCCTTCTGTATTTCTTTCTTTCTTTCTTTCTTTCTTTCTTCGTTTTGCCCACTTAGGGAGCGCGTTTGAACTTGTTGACTTGGGTTGATGATGTTTTACTCTTCTTCTCCTCCCAAAATCTCCTCATGAACTCGCTATTTCCCTTCTTACGTTCTTCCTTGTCGCCTCCGTAGCGTAGCGGTCAGCATGGTTAGCTGCCACCCCGGAGGTCCTGGGTTCGATTCCCGGCTCTGCCACGAAATTTGAAAAGTGGTACGAGGACTGGAACGGGGTCTACTCAGCCTCGGGTGGCCCAAATGAGTAAAGGGGATTCGATTCCCCCTCAGCCATCCTCGAAGTGGTTTTCCGTGGTTTCCCACTTCGTCTTCGGGCAAATGCCGGGATGGTACCTTCTGCAAGGCCACGGCCGCCTCCTTCCCTCTTCCTTGTCTATCCCTCCTAACCATCCCTTACCTTCCTTCATGAGGCCCCTGTTCGCTTTGCAGGTGAGGGCGCCTGGGCGAGGTGCCAATCCCACCTCACCAGTTGTATCCCTTCCGATTCGATGTTCCCAGCTCTAGGACACTGCCCGTAGAGGCGGTAGTGGTGAGTTCCCTCGCTGAGACCGTGGGTTCCACCAACCTGGAGGGTAAACGACTAAAAAAAGTTCTTCCGTCCATTTTTCCTGTCGTCTTTCTAGCTTTTTGGTGAAAGAGTGATTTGTAAGTAGAGTTCAAAAAGCCTTGCGATTAATGATGATATCGCCTCAGTGGCAATGTCAAGGCTTTAAAAATCACTTTTGAGAAAACTTATTTACGATTAAACGCTCGTTACCGTACCATATATTATACAGGGTGTCTTTTATGTGCCTTTGGAGAATGATAGGTCGTGTACGGGACGAGTATAGAAGTAATTTGAGATAGAGAACTTAGGGTCGGAGCGGCCTCCTTAACCCCTAAAATAAGGGTTGATTCAGGCCCTCCACCCTGTAAGTTAGGTAACCGACCCAAGCCCCTTTTACATTTCTCAATACTTTAACTCTTGGAAGATTCATTTCTGCATGTGGCGCTGGCGTAATTTATAGTGTTGCGGTGCGATAGGTCGGTAGCCCGGGTTCGATTCCGGGCTTGGGCAAAATCTTTATTTTTGTGTTATTTGTCGTATTTGCAGTCACATGATACAGTCTGGTGCTACGTCAGAGAAGAGATTTCACCAGACTGTACCATGTGACTACAATACGACAAAAAACATTTAAAAAAATGGCCCAAGCCCGGAATCAAACCAGAGACTACCGGCCTTTCACACCGCAACGCTATCCATTAGGCCAGCGCCACATGGAGAAATGAATCTTGCCAAGGGCTAAAGGATTGAAAAAGGTAATAGAGGCTAGGATCGGTTACCTAACTTACAGGGTGGAGGGCCTGAATCAACCCTTATTTTAGGGGTTAAGGAGGCCGCTCCGACCCCAAGTTCCCTATCTCAAATTACTTCGATACCCGTCCCCTACACGACCTATCATTCTCAAAAGGTACATAAAAGACACCTGTATAGGCTATTAGGTCTCTACATGCCAAGCTACCTCAGGATATAGTCACAAAACTGGTGGGTTTCACCTCCGACAATTGAAGACAGGAAAAATGTTGTCTCTTTTTAAAAACGTCAAATGTTTCCAAGTGTTGAAAATATTATCAGAATATGCAGAAAAAATATGTGTTGTTTGAGTTGGAATGTTCAGGTTCTCATGGCCAGAAAATAAATTACTGCAAACTTTTCTAAGTACTATGATATATATGGTGGGGCACAGACATGTCATAATGCCTACTATGAAGAATTCTCTGTTATGTTTATGCGAGTTTTTTTCTTCATGAACAAAGCAGTCTAAATACCATGAAAGTTGGTAAGCATTATTGTAATGCAGAAAATTGTGAGTTTAGGAGCAGAAGTTTAATCTTGGCAGTTATCATTCTCACATAACATAGCCTGTGAAGACACTTGAGGAGGAATATGGTGGCCTTTACCAGATGTGGCTGGTTCAACAATACAGAGGGAAAATGTAAACTGATATGGGTACTGCAGTGTTTTAGGGCTTGCCGCCGTTTAAAACTGTGATATTGCGAGCAGAAGTTACCACCTAGGACTTAGAGATGAACTCACTGAATTTATAAACTTTGGAGTTATTGAGATCGTATCTAAAGACAATTCTGTACAGTATTCTGACTTTTGAATGCTTATGGCAAAGAAGAAGACATATTAACATGATACACAACCATCCCGGTTAGCTATAAGACAACGTGAACAGGCTAACTCCAGACTCCCAAGACAAGTGTATTCAAACTCCAATGCAGTCCGTGAAATTACGTATTTTTCTCTTTCAACTCCAGAAAGCTTCTGGAACTTTTCCATCTAATTGGCCACAGCCATTACCAGCCCCTTTCCCAGTTTCAATTATCTCTAATTAACTTATCTGATGAATAAATCATAGTATTTGAATTTTTATATCTTCCATAAATCATTCTGCCTAATCAACACTTACTATGTTTTAATAGTAGGATATTAATAATATCCTTCATCAGCTATTGACATCAGTATGTCACAGCACTCACACCTTCACACATCTTAAAAAAGGAGGAAAAGTCTCCTAGCATCACTTCACAACCTGCACGATGCTTGACCCACAGGAATATGAATACTCAGAGGTAGAAATAAATAGAATCTTGATGCACATTCTGAAATGGTAATATACCATATACTGTGACAAGTGTAGCAATTTTTATTTTATTTAGTCAATTTACCCTCTAGGTTGGTGGTTCCCACGAACTCAGCGAGGGAACTCACCACTACCGCCTCTATGGGCAGTTTCCTGGAGCCGGGAACATCTGGTCGGGATGGATACAACTGGGGAGGTGTGATCAGCACTTCGCCCAGGCGGCCTCACCTGCAAAGCGAACAGGGGCCTCATGAGGGATGGGAAGGGATGGAAGATTGGGATGGATAGGCGAGGAAGAGGGAAGGAGGCGGCCGTGGCCTTGCAGTAGGTACCATCCTGGCATTTGCCCGAAGACGAAGTGGGAAACCACGGAAAACCACTTCGAGGATGGCTGAGGTGGGAATCGAACCCCCCTCTACTCATTTGGACCACCCGAAGCTGAGTAGACCCCGTTCCAGTCCTCATACCACTTTCCAAATTTCGTGGCAGAGACAGGAATCGAACCCAGGACCTCCGGGGCGGCAGCTTACCATGCTGACCGCTACGCTACGGAGGCGACATAGTGTAGCAATCACAATGGCTATATAACATTGGATACTTGTGATAATTTGATAGCTATTGCTTTTTCCTTTCCACCATCCGGCCTCGGCCACAACTTCCTTATGACTGAATCATATCACTCTTGGTAAACAAGGGTGCGACTCTTCATTCTTATCCGTGGACTTCAGCCTCGTAAGTGCTTTATATGTTTATTTGTTGTTTAAATTAATTTTGGGGTTGGAAAATGAAAGACAACATCTGGGTAGAATAATCAACCAAGGGAGATCGGTAGGAAAACAAATTCCAGATTCAGCTGGGGTCCCGTGGGCGCCAACACACATACAATTAGGGGTGAAATGAGGACCAAGGCAGCATTTTAAAGGAATAACCGGAGGAGCGGGTCAGCTGGCAAGCGGTCCACTTCGCCGGGAACAAATACAAAACCTGCTTTTCTTCCTCCTCGATGTGGAGAGTGAGAAAACAGAGAAATAGAAATTAACAAGAAAATCACGCACCTCTAACGTAGAACATCACAATGAAATACTGCGGAAAATAGATATCATTTTCACTGAACCGTTTGTCACTGAAATAACAGAGGGTGACTTCATGGACTCTAATCCCTTTGGTTGGGGTGACCATACGTCTTGTTTGGCCCAGGATTGCCCAGTTGTATAACTATATCCCACCCGACTGGTCGGTTACAAACAAAAAAAGCAGTTTCTCCGCTTTTAAAGGATTATTCCTCTTCTTCAGGAGCGGTAGGGCCACTAAGGACCGTGAGTCCTCAACTATTTGGCTTCTTGCGGGCCCATTAGCTTTTGATCCTTTTGGGGTGTGCTTTCTTATGCAACAGAACAAACATGCTTTGGTCCTGTGTTGACTTCTTCGTGATGAGTGCCATTAAGATTTTGTTTGAGTGGCGTTCGGAGTTGAATGTCTCGTTCTGAAATTCCATGCTTTAAATGGCCCTTATCGATCTCCATCAGCCTATAAGGAATCGTTTTGAGACTTCTGAAGTAAGATAACAAAGTTTAGAAATTATTTCAGCTGGCAATCTGAGGAGGTGAGTGTAAAAGAATTAATATTATTGCCATTATTATTATCATAATTAATATCATTATTACTATTACTACGTCTACTTCGTTCGGCATTTCCCAAGTAATTGGCTCCATTTTGTTTTGGCCGAGGATTTAAGGCCGAATTCCCTTCCTGACGTCACGTGATTTTTATTAACATTTATTTCTCACAGGATGTTTTCTAGTAATTTGCCAACGACCGGCTGCAAATAGCAAAATACACCAGCTTTAATTTCAGCTGTCTGAGTGTTTTTATAGTACTACAAGCTGTACCCGGCATGCGTTGCAATGCCAATCAAAGAAAGTGTTGGCGTTGAAATGCTGTTTCTTGAAGTGCTTTTGGATACACAACATGTTTTTCAATTTCCGTTAACTGCCCCTAAGCTATCGTAAAATGGATTTTCTAATATAGAATCATTCGTTGGAGCATGCACAACAACTTTCAAAAGTTTCATCGAAATCGGATGAATGGCATATGAACGTATACGGGATTTTGTTTGAACGATTCGTGCGCTGTCACTCATTTGTTGATTCTACTCGTACGCTACCTATTGAGAAATGGATTTACTTAGTCGAAACCCTACCCGGGCGTGTACACAATAACTCATCAAGGTTTCATCACAATCGAAGAAGGTTATATGAAGGCATAGGGGATTTTGTTGAAACGATTCGCGCGTCGTCACCCATTTGTTGCATATACTCGTGCGCTACCTATTGTGAAATGGATTTACTAAGTCGAAGCCCTTCCCTGGCGTGTACACAATAACTCGTCAAGGTTTCATCGCAATCGAAGAAGGTTATATTAACGCAATAGGGGATTTTGTTGAAACGCTTCGCGCGTCGTCACCCATTTGTTGCATCTACTCATGCGCTACTTATTGTGAAATGGATTTACTAAGTCGAAACCCTTCCCTTATACAAAATAACTGTTCAATGTTTCATCGCAATCGGATGAATAGTATATGAACGCATACCGGATTTTGTTTGAACGATTCGCGCCCAGTCACTCATTTGTTGAATCTACTCATGCGCTACCTACTGTAAAATGTATTTACTAAGTTAGAAACCGTCACGTAAGTGTTCACAACATCTCACCCAAGTTTCATCGCTATCGGACTAATGGGATATGAAGACATAGGGGACTGGATTGAAACGCTCCGCGTGTCGTCGTTCATTTGTCGAATCTACTCGTGTGCTACCTACTGTAAAATGTATTTACTAAGCCTGAAACCTTCCTTGGAGTGTCCACCATATTTCACCCAAGTTTCACCGCTAACGGCAGAATGGTATATGACCTTATACGGGACTTTGTTGAAACGCATCGCGCGTCGTCCCTCATTTGTTGAATCTACTTGTGCGCTGCCTATGATATAGTGGATTTACTAAGCCAGAAACCTTCCATGAAGTGTACACAACATCTCACCCAAGTTTCATAGCTATCGGACGAATGGTATATGAATGCATACGGGACGTTGTCGAAACGCTTCGCGCGTAGTCACTCATTTGTTGAATCTAAACGTGCGCTTCGTATTGTAAAATGGATTTACTAAGCCAGAAACCTTCCCTGGAGTGTACACAACAGCTCACCCAAGTTTCATCGCTATCGGATGAATGGTATATGACCTTATATGGAACTTTGTTGAAAAACTTCGCGCGTCGTCACTCATTTGTTGATTCTGCTCCAGCTCTTCCTATTTTTAAAGGGATTTACTAAGCCAGAAACCTTCCCTGGAGTGCACACATCTCAGCCTAGTTTCATCGCTATCGGACGAATGGTATATGAACGCATACGTGACTTTGTTGAAATGCTTCGCGCGTCGTAGCTCATTTGTTGAATCTACTCGTGCGCTGCCTATTGTTAAGTGGATTTACTAAGCCAGAAAATTTCCCTGAAGTGTACACAACATTTTACGCAAGTTTCATAGCTATCGGATGAATGGTATATGAATGCATACGGGACTTTTTTGAAACACTTTGCGTGTCGTCGCTCATCTGTTGAATCTACTCGTGCGCTATCTACTGTGAAATGTGTTCACTAATTTTGAAACCTTCACGTAAGTGTATACAACATCTCACCCAAGTTTCATCGCTATCGGACGAATGGTATATGAACACATACGGGACTTTGTTGAAATGCTTCGCGCATCGTCGCTCATTTGTTGAATCTACGCGTGCGCTACCTATTGTGAAATGGATTTACTAAGTCGAAACCCTTCCCTGGCGTGTACACAATAACTCATCAATGATTCATTGCAATCGGATGAATAGTATATGCACGTATAGGGGTTTTTGTTTAAACGATTCGTGCGCTGTCACTCATTTGTTGAATCTACTCGTGCGCTACCTATTGAGAAATGTATTACTAAGTCGAAGCCCTTCCCTGGCGTGTACACAATAACTCATCAAGGTTTCATCGCAATCGAAGAATGTTATATGAACGCAATAGGGGATTTTGTTGAAACGCTTCGCGCGTCGTCACCCATTTGTTGCATCTACTCTTGCGCTACTTATTGTGAAATGGATTTACTAAGTCCCCTTCCCTGGCTGGTACACAATAACTGATCAATGTTTCATCGCAATCGGATGAATAGTATATGAACGCATACCTGATTTTGTTTAAACGATTCGCGCTCCGTCACTCATTTGTTGAATCTACTCGTGCGCTACCTACTGTAAAATGTATTTACTAAGTTAGAAACCGTCACGTAAGTGTCCACAACATCTCACCCAAGTTTCATCGCTATCGGACTAATGGGATATGAAGACATAGGGGACTGGATTGAAACGCTCCGCGTGTCGTCGTTCATTTGTCGAATCTACTCGTGTGCTACCTACTGTAAAATGTATTTACTAAGCCTGAAACCTTCCTTGGAGTGTCCACCATATTTCACCCAAGTTTCACCGCTAACGGCAGAATGGTATATGACCTTATACGGGACTTTGTTGAAACGCATCGCGCGTCGTCCCTCATTTGTTGAATCTACTTGTGCGCTGCCTATGATATAGTGGATTTACTAAGCCAGAAACCTTCCATGAAGTGTACACAACATCTCACCCAAGTTTCATAGCTATCGGACGAATGGTATATGAATGCATACGGGACGTTGTCGAAACGCTTCGCGCGTAGTCACTCATTTGTTGAATCTAAACGTGCGCTTCGTATTGTAAAATGGATTTACTAAGCCAGAAACCTTCCCTGGAGTGTACACAACAGCTCACCCAAGTTTCATCGCTATCGGATGAATGGTATATGACCTTATATGGAACTTTGTTGAAAAACTTCGCGCGTCGTCACTCATTTGTTGATTCTGCTCCAGCTCTTCCTATTTTTAAAGGGATTTACTAAGCCAGAAACCTTCCCTGGAGTGCACACATCTCAGCCTAGTTTCATCGCTATCGGACGAATGGTATATGAACGCATACGTGACTTTGTTGAAATGCTTCGCGCGTCGTAGCTCATTTGTTGAATCTACTCGTGCGCTGCCTATTGTAAAGTGGATTTACTAAGCCAGAAAATTTCCCTGAAGTGTACACAACATTTTACGCAAGTTTCATAGCTATCGGACGAATGGTATATGAATGCATACGGGACTTTTTTGAAACACTTTGCGTGTCGTCGCTCATCTGTTGAATCTACTCGTGCGCTATCTACTGTGAAATGTGTTCACTAATTTTGAAACCTTCACGTAAGTGTATACAACATCTCACCCAAGTTTCATCGCTATCGGACGAATGGTATATGAACACATACGGGACTTTGTTGAAATGCTTCGCGCGTCGTCCCTCATTTGTTGAATCTACTTGTGCGCTGCCTATGATATAGTGGATTTACTAAGCCAGAAACCTTCCATGAAGTGTACACAACATCTCACCCAAGTTTCATAGCTATCGGACGAATGGTATATGAATGCATACGGGACTTGGTTGAAACGCTTCGCGTGTCGTCGCTCATTTGTTGATTCTACTCTTGCGCTACGTATTGTAATATGGATGTACTCAGCCAGAAACCTTCCCTGGAGTGTACACAACATCTCACCCAAGTATAATCGCTATCGGATGAATGGTATGTGAACGTATACGGGACGTTGTCGAAACGCTTCGCGCGTAGTCACTCATTTGTTGAATCTAAACGTGCGCTTCGTATTGTAAAATGGATTTACTAAGCCAGAAACCTTCCCTGGAGTGTACACAACAGCTCACCCAAGTTTCATCGCTATCGGATGAATGGTATATGACCTTATATGGAACTTTGTTGAAAAACTTCGCGCGTCGTCACTCATTTGTTGATTCTGCTCCAGCTCTTCCTATTTTTAAAGGGATTTACTAAGCCAGAAACCTTCCCTGGAGTGCACACATCTCAGCCTAGTTTCATCGCTATCGGACGAATGGTATATGAACGCATACGTGACTTTGTTGAAATGCTTCGCGCGTCGTAGCTCATTTGTTGAATCTACTCGTGCGCTGCCTATTGTAAAGTGGATTTACTAAGCCAGAAAATTTCCCTGAAGTGTACACAACATTTTACGCAAGTTTCATAGCTATCGGACGAATGGTATATGAATGCATACGGGACTTTTTTGAAACACTTTGCGTGTCGTCGCTCATCTGTTGAATCTACTCGTGCGCTATCTACTGTGAAATGTGTTCACTAATTTTGAAACCTTCACGTAAGTGTATACATCTCACCCAAGTTTCATCGCTATCGGACGAATGGTATATGAACACATACGGGACTTTGTTGAAATGCTTCGCGCATCGTCGCTCATTTGTTGAATCTACGCGTGCGCTACCTATTGTGAAATGGATTTACTAAGTCGAAACCCTTCCCTGGCGTGTACACAATAACTCATCAATGATTCATTGCAATCGGATGAATAGTATATGCACGTATAGGGGGTTTTGTTTAAACGATTCGTGCGCTGTCACTCATTTGTTGAATCTACTCGTGCGCTACCTATTGAGAAATGTATTACTAAGTCGAAGCCCTTCCCTGGCGTGTACACAATAACTCATCAAGGTTTCATCGCAATCGAAGAATGTTATATGAACGCAATAGGGGATTTTGTTGAAACGCTTCGCGCGTCGTCACCCATTTGTTGCATCTACTCTTGCGCTACTTATTGTGAAATGGATTTACTAAGTCCCCTTCCCTGGCGGGTACACAATAACTGATCAATGTTTCATCGCAATCGGATGAATAGTATATGAACGCATACCTGATTTTGTTTAAACGATTCGCGCTCCGTCACTCATTTGTTGAATCTACTCGTGCGCTACCTACTGTAAAATGTATTTACTAAGTTAGAAACCGTCACGTAAGTGTCCACAACATCTCACCCAAGTTTCATCGCTATCGGACTAATGGGATATGAAGACATAGGGGACTGGATTGAAAAGCTCCGCGTGTCGTCGTTCATTTGTCGAATCTACTCGTGTGCTACCTACTGTAAAATGTATTTACTAAGCCTGAAACCTTCCTTGGAGTGTCCACCATATTTCACCCAAGTTTCACGGCTAACGGCAGAATGGTATATGACCTTATACGGGACTTTGTTGAATCCCATCGCGCGTCGTCCCTCATTTGTTGAATCTACTTGTGCGCTGCCTATGATATAGTGGATTTACTAAGCCAGAAACCTTCCATGAAGTGTACACAACATCTCACCCAAGTTTCATAGCTATCGGACGAATGGTATATGAATGCATACGGGACTTGGTTGAAACGCTTCGCGTGTCGTCGCTCATTTGTTGATTCTACTCTTGCGCTACATATTGTAATATGGATGTACTCAGCCAGAAACCCTCCCTGGAGTGTACACAACATCTCACCCAAGTTTCATCGCAATCGGATGAATGGTGTGTGAACGTATACGGGACGTTGTCGAAACGCTTCGCGCGTAGTCACTCATTTGTTGAACATAAACGTGCGCTTCGTATTGTAAAATGGATTTACTTAGCCAGAAACCTTTCCTGGAGTGTACACAACAATTCACCAAACATTTATCACTATCAGACGAATGGTATATGACTTTATACGGGACTTTGTTGAAACGCTTCGAGTGTCATCGCTCATTTGTTGAATCTACTGGTGCGCTACCTATTGTAAAATGTATGTACTAAGCCAGAAACCTTCCCTGGAGTGTACACAACATCTCACCCAAGTTTCATCGCTATCGGATGAATGGTATATGAAATTATATGGGACTTTGTTGAAACGCTTCGCGCGTCGTCGCTCATTTGTTGATTCTACTCGTGCTCTAACTATTTTTAAAGGGATTTACTACGCTAGAAACCTTCCCTGGAGTGCACACAAAATCTCAGCCTAGTATCATCGCTATCGGACGAATGGTACATGAACGCAAACGTGACTTTGTTGAAATGCTTCGCGCATCGTCGCTCATTTGTTGAATCTACGCGTGCGCTACCTATTGTAAAATGGATTTACTAAGTCAGAAACCTTCCTTGGAGTGTACTCAACATCTCACCCAAGTTTCATCGCAATCGGACGAATGGTATATGAACGCATAGGAGACATACCCACAGATATACAGACAAACTATCACGTAACATTGATTTTTATATATATAGATTAATATCGTAGCTTTCAGTCGGTCGACAAAAATAATTCCAATTACAGGAATATGTGAAAAATAAAACTCAGTAATTCTTCTAAGTTTGTGCCGTGTCTTGTGTGGGGTTTCGCCTAGGACACCAAGCTGGCTCATCAGTGGGCTCTTGGTGTCCCCGCCCGGACCCCCACAGGAATAGAGAACTGCGCGCTACCTTCCATCTTACTACGAGAACTAAAAGCTCAAGCAGCCATAACCTCCCATATGCACATGATGACGTCATACACGCCGTAATGCATAACGGCAGACCCAAGCATAACGATGAAGTCGACAAGATCATTTGAAATGATAAAATACGATGTTGTAATGATAACTGTCTCATGTTAACATCCGAGGTTCAGACAGGCGACTGAACACCTGCACGTTTATTGCAAGGTCGAGTTCAGTATATACTAAGCGCACGCTTTCGATACTACAGCAGGGGGCCGTGGCACGCCAAAAGCTCGCCCAAAGCTTCTGCAGCAGCGGGTAACAAAGCCGCCGCTCACCGTTCTTACTTTATATGAAAGACCATATATATATACATATGAAAATCCACAGCCTGCTTCCAGTCGACCAGCCGTGTCAGGGAATGGAATGAATGAAGCCCCCATCTAGCGGCGAGGACATGAACTGTGCCGGCTGCTGAAGCCTGTCACACTTATATATATATATATATACAAGCTGTACCCGGCATGCGTTGCAATGCCGATCAAAGAAAGTGTTGGCGTTGAAATTCTGTTTTTTGAAGTGCTTTTGGATACACAACATGTTTTTCAATTTCCGTTAACTGCCCCTATGCTATCGTAAAATGGATTTTCTAATTTAGAATCAATCGTGGGAGCGTGCACAACAACTTTCAAAAGTTTCATCGCAATCGGATGAATGGTATATGAACGTATACGGGATTTTGTTTGAACGATTCGTGCGCTGTCACTCATTTGTTGATTCTACTCGTACGCTACCTATTGAGAAATGAATTTGCTAAGTCGAAACCCTACCCTGGCGTGTACACAATAACTCATCAAGGTTTCATCACAATCGAAGAAGGTTATATGAACCCAATATGGGATTTTGTTGAAACGCTTCGCGCGTCGGCACCCATTTGTTGCATCTACTCTTGCGCTACTTATTGTGAAATGGATTTACTAAGTCGAAACCCTTCCCTGGCGTGTACACAATAACTGATCAATGTTTCATCGCAATCGGATGAATAGTATATGAACGCATACCGGATTTTGTTTAAACGATTCACGCTCCGTCACTCATGTGTTGAATCTACTCGTGCGCTACCTGCTGTAAAATGTATTTACCAAGTTAGAAACCGTCACTTAAGTGTCCACAACATCTCACCCAAGTTTCATCGCTATCGGACTAATGGGATATGAAGACATGGGGAGTGTATTGAAACGCTCCGCGTGTCATCGTTCATTTGTCGAATCTAATCGTGTGCTACCTACTGTGAAATATATTTACTAAGCCAGAAACCTTCCTTGGAGTGTCCACCATATTTCACCCAAGTTTCACCGCTAACGGCAGAATGGTATATGACCTTATACGGGACTTTGTTGAAACGCTTCGCGCGTCGTCCCTCATTTGTTGAATCTACTTGTGCGCTGCCTGTTGTATAGTGGATTTACTAAGCCAGAAACCTTCCATGAAGTGTACACAACATCTCACCCAAGTTTCATAGCTATCGGACGAATGTTATATGAATGCAGACGGGACATGGTTGAAACGCTTCGCGTGTCGTCGCTCATTTGTTGATTCTACTTGCGCTACTTATTGTAATATGGATGTACTCAGCCAGAAACCTTCCCTGGAGTGTACACAACATCTCACCCAAGTTTCATCGCAATCGGATGAATGGTATGTGAACGTATACGGGACGTTGTCGAAACGCTTCGCGCGTAGTCACTCATTTGTTGAATCTAAACGTGCGCTTCGTATTGTAAAATGGATTAACTAAGCCAGAAACCTTTCCTGTAGTGTACACAACAATTCACCAAACATTTATCATTGTCAGACGAATAGTATATGACCTTATACGGGACTTTGTTGAAACGCTTCGCGTGTCATCGCTCATTTGTTGAATCTACTGCTGCGCTACCTATTGTAAAATGGATGTACTAAGCCAGAAACCTTCCCTGGAGTGTACACAACAGCTCACCCAAGTTTCATCGCTATCGGATGAATGGTATATGACCTTATATGGGACTTTGATGAAAAACTTCGCGCGTCGTCGCTCATTTGTTGATTCTGCTCCTGCTCTTCCTATTTTTAAAGGGATTTACTAAGCCAGAAACCTTCCCTGGAGTGCACACATCTCAGCCTAGTTTCATCGCTATCGGACGAATGGTATATGAACGCATACGTGACTTTGTTGAAATGCTTCACGCGTCGTAGCTCATTTGTTGAATCTACTCGTGCGCTGCCTATTGTAAAGTGGATTTAATAAGCCAGAAAATTTCCCTGAAGTGTACACAACATTTTACGCAAGTTTCATAGCTATCGGACGAATGGTATATGAATGCATACGGGACATTTTTGAAACACTTTGCGTGTCGTCGCTCATTTGTTGAATCTACTCGTGCGCTATCTACTGTGAAATGTACTCACTAATTTGGAAACCTTCACGTAAGTGTATACAACATCTCACCCAAGTTTCATCGCTATCGGACGAATGGTATATGAACACATACGGGACTTTGTTGAAATGCTTCGTGCATCGTCGCTCATTTGTTGAATCTACGCGTGCGCTACCTATTGTAAAATGGATTTACTAAGTCAGAAACCTTCCTTAGAGTGTACCCAACATCTCACCCAAGTTTCATCGCAATCGGTTGAGTGGTATATGAATGCATAGGAGACATACACACCCACAGACAAACTATCACGTAAGATTGATTTTTATATATATAGATAGATGGTCTATTCACTACACCAGTTCCACACAGTACGGAACGTTCCAAAGATCGTCACCATCTGTAGATTTAATTATGCTATAGCGTCTTTGGCAAACAGAGCTTAGCGAAGGAGTTGTGGACCTTCCGTGGAATCTCCTCCTTTGCTTTGATTATCACCGGGACTATAACAATCTTTTCTCTCTTCCATAATATTTTGAGCTCCTCAGGTCGTTGTGAATGTTTCTCGATTTTCTGACATTATTGTGTTTCAGGATTATGGGACATTGGGTAGCAACAACAATGAGGAAGGTTGTTTTTTCCCCTTCCAAGACCAAGTTGACGTCAGGTCAGTTACTTCCTACAGGATGGTCTGTGGCTACTGCGATATTCCCGTAGAGCATGGGTTCTCAAACGTCCCCCTTATTCTTCTTTCCTTGCTTGGCAATTCTCATAGTTTACTTCGCACAAAGGAATCGCATCATAAGATCTACGGTATTTACGTCTGTCTAATTACTGCAACTAGCGGTTATAATAATAATAATAATAATAATAATAATAATAATAATAATAATAACACACAATTTACTATTCATAGAGCACATCAAAGTACAATAACTTTTTTTTATAAAAATTAATGCATTTGTATTACTCCAAGGTGTTGAAAGTTAAGTATTTCTCCTTGCTTACAAAAAATACGGAATTGAACAAATTTTGTTTATTTCATGTGGCGCTACTTGCATCCGTTTTTTGTAAATTGGGATAACCACTTCCACTGAACACGCACTAGGGCTACTCACTGAACTGACTGCAAAGGCCTGGCTAAATTCGAGTAGACAATGGCAGAAAGGGAAGAACCTATTCTTTTAAGGAAGTGGCGGTCACATTGTCAATCGGCTTATTGTCATTTACTTAGTGGATGTTAAGTGTAAGGAGATATCGCTGCGAGTGGTGGGTGAAAGAGTGCTGTGTGGGAAATATTACTCGACACTTTTTCTCAGAATCCCTGCTGGCAGGATCTACTGGTCAGTTCTTGTGAAATAAGACAGCAAAAGTACGAGGTTATTAGTCTTGAATGGTCGTGGGTGCTTCCTATGATAGATTCATGGAAATGAGGATAGTAATACACTGAAGAAAATGGAAATTGCAACACCCAGAAGGAGTGGTGCTACATTGCTGCAATTGAACATGCAGGACGAGTGTTCGGTTGTGATTCGATGATTACACTTTCAGGTCCCTCTAACCGCAAGTTTGCACAACAATCGATATGGGATGTGCCCACCACGAGCTGCAATAAATTGATGAATTCGTCGAGGCATGGATTCAATAAGGCCCTGGATTGCTTCCTGCGGAATTGTGGCCCATGCTTGCTGCACTGCACGGGTCAGTTGTTCCAGAGTTGTGGATGGCTGAGGACGGTTGGCCAGTTGTCGGCCCATCATGCCCCATACATGCTCAATAGGACTGCGGTCCGGGGATCTGGCGGGCCATTCTAAGGTTGTGATGTGGAGAGCTTCTCTGGAGATGCGTGCAGTGTGAACCCGGGCATTGTCCTTCTTAAACATCCCATTAGCAATGTTCGCCATCATAGGCACAACCACTGGATTGAGTACCCTATCAACGTACTGTCGAGCAGTCATAGTGCCCTCAACAAGCACTAATTGTGATTTCACATTAAAGCCAAGAGCTCCCCAGACCATAATGCTTGGTGTTGGCCCGGAGTGCCTCTCGGCAATAAGGTCTGGGCGGCCCCTCTCCCCGGTACGTCAGCGCACACAATTCCGGCGACCACTGCGGACAAGACATTGGCGCGATTCATCACTAAAGACGAGCCTATGCCATTCGTCGACCCACGTTGATCGTTCTCGACACCAGGCCAGCCTTACACGTCGCTGTTGTGGGGTCAATGGAACACCTTCTGTAGGGACACGGAACGTAAGCCAGCTACACGCAGGCGATTACCAACTGTTTGTTGAGTAACGTGGGGTGCCACAGCTGCTTGAATTTGCGCTGCTGTTGCATGGGGTTCCATCCGGGCCATCCGAATGATGGGGCGATCCTCTCTCACAGTTGTCTGTCGCGCTGAGCCTGTGCCAGGTCTACGAGTGTGGGTACCTTCATTTGACCACTGCTGCCATACACGTTGTACGGTAGATGCCTGTCGGCCAACACGTGCAGCGACAGTCCCTAGCGATAATCCAGCCTCACACAGCCCAATAATCTGAGCCCTCTCAAACGGCGACAGTAGTTATAGCGTGCTCTTCTCTGTTGTCGAGGCATGTTTGAGGGGGAACACTTCACTGCACAGACTGCAAGTCAACTACGCTACACCAGAGTCCGTATACTGGAGTTGATTCCTCCGCGACCAATCACGTGGGGAGACCTGTAGCAACAATCCAATGGGTCTGAAACTTTGATCGTTTACATACCTATCGTTCCATATCTTGAAAATCAACACAAACGACCAATGCCTTCATGGTGTTGCAATTTCCATTTTCTTCAGTGTATTTGTTACAGAATATGAAATATAAATATTTCAACCTGAGCCAGTGCCCCCCCCTACACACACACACTTTGAGGACCTCTGCAGTAGAGCTTTGCAGTGTTGTTGTTATGTGCTGCCTGAGGGTCGTACTTGTAGTACCAGCAAACCATAAACAGTAGAGTTCATGATGGATGATTTTGGTGACGTTGCCATATAATATACTCCCTTGGTGCAGAGTCTTGGCAGCCACTTATTACACGATGTACTGTTATTATTTTGATTCATTCTGCCCAACTAAGGAACACGTTAGAACTTCTTTAGCTCAATGTTCCCTCTCTTGAGTTCTTCTGCGCAGTCTGTATTCTTCCATGTTGGCTTCTCAGCAAATTTATGTCCATTATTATTATTATTATTATTATTATTATTATTATTATTAGGCCCATTTATATCATTATTAATTTTCGAATTGAGGCTCTTTGGACCATACGAAAAAAAGAACCCGTGGTACTACAGCGCATGAAGGGCGTAGTCCGACCAAGCCTGCAAATATTGGGTTGACTCGTGGACAGCGCATTGAGAACCCTCAGCCGTTAATCCTCGATTTCATGATCGAGTTTCCTCACTGTCAGACAGCTACTAAATTGTCCTCACGAGACTGAGTGCACTCCGTTCCAGCCCTCACGTCAGTTTTTAAAGTCCATGACGAAGCCGAGAATCGAACCCGGCGAGCTACTCCAACACCATGGGGTCGGTTTTGGACCATATGGTAACAACTAATAATATTGCTTTGACATTCTCCCAGTATTTCTTGAGTCGATTGATCAGTCGTACTTCTGCCAGAGGAACTCCCAGGGTTCAGATCCCCTTTTAAAACCCGCGTAAATTCTAATAACTTCTCTGACGCACCTTGCTCTTCTCACATTCTTGAGCCATCATCGCTTGGTTAATATTACAATTTATTTAATCGATTGTTCCCCTATAGTAGAGCGATTGAATACATTATTTCACCTTCTGGCGTTTTCCCACTTCTCTTCCCAAAATCTCTTCATCCTCTCAGAATGCCCCTTCTTCCACTCAGCTGTCCATTTTCTTCCAGGCTGTCGTGATTTTATTCCAGCCCTCGGTGCGGTCCTCGAGATTTTCTATGTTGACCTGTTGTAGATCCTGCTAGACCTCTTGTCAGCTACTCCATGTACTCTGTGTTATAACGTTGAGCAATTTCTTCGCCGTTCTGAAGTTTTGCATGTTGTAAATCTACAAAAAGCTCAATGTTTGTCTGTCTGTCTGTTAATTTATACAAATCTACACCGTTTCTCCGTTCTGAACCAAATTTTGTATACTTACCTTTTGGAACCCGACGAGTAACACTGTCTGCTTTAAATTTAAGACAGACCACTCCATTCCCTGCATTTAGGCCCTTTGTCACAAATCTACACCGTTTCACCGATCTGAACCATATTTTACATACTTACCCTTTAGAACCCAACGAGTAACACTATTCACTTGAAATTTCGGACAGACCACTTCATTCCCTGCATTTAGGCCCGTTGGCACAAATCCACACCGTTTCACTGATCTGAACCAAACTTTATGTATTTACCCTTTGGAACCCGACGAGTAACACTGTCTACTTGAAATTTTGGACAGACCACTCCATTCCTTGCATATAGGCCATTTAGCTCAAATCTACACCGTTTCACCCAATTGCACCGAATTTTACATACCTAGGTACTTACCGTTTGAAACTCTGCTTGTAACACTGTCCACTGGATATTTTGGACAACACACTCCATTCCCTACATTTAGAATAACAGACAAAAGGAACTTCAAAACCACGTTTTAAGGTCCTAGAACCATTCATGTCCGTTGAAGTGTAACTGTAAGAATATTTTATTAAGCCCATCGTTGGCTGGCAATGCAGGCTGCATCACGCCACCCCTACTCGTGTTCTGGTGCAGTATTGCGAAAATAGTTACATCTTGCGGTGCTTATTAATTGCAATCACGGGGAGTAAGTAGTCCAAAAAGATTTCTTAGGTCCCTTAAAACAGTTATCATCATGAAAATATAATGCCTCTGTATAAGTGCGATGGTGGTTGTGCAGTACATTGAGGTTATCAGCTGAAATAAGCGTTGGTGCTTTGAAATTTACTTCAATTTTTTCCGATCCTTATCCTTGAGCGCTATGTGGCGATAAATGACACTATTGCTACCTCAGGAGCTCAGGACAGCCAAAGTTTTCCAAAGTGCTCTGATTATTTTCCTACGGCGCTATGCGACAAAAGACGTCACTATTGGTCTCTACTTTCCTAGCAGCCAATGAGATATAGGTCCTAGGCAATGTCTTTTATTTCACTTACTCCTCTTTCTAATCATATTTTTCAATTCGTTTGTAAATTACATGTGTCAGTAATGAAATTATTAAATAGCCGTTTCCCTATTCATTATTACCATTATCATTACGGGAAAATGACCTGAATGTTACGTCCATTGTACTGTAGTATTATTCATTATCATCCATAAAAACAATCTACCAGGCGGAGCCGGGCACTACTGCTAGTGTGTGTTTAAAACTGTGCTCGGCGTTTTCTGATTACGTCCGCTATCGTGTGGATCACTTGATAGAGTTCGTTTTGAGGTCTCTTCATCCAAATACCGTCATTATTAACTGCCCCGTAAATCTTTCTGAGAATCTTTCTTTCCTTTTTAGCCTGTTTTTATATTATTAAAAAAATAGGCTTATTAGATCACTTATTGACCGTGCATGTCCGTGTGCGTATGTATGTGCGTGTGCCCCCTCTAATTACTTCTAAACGGATGGAACGATTTCTATGAAACTCAGTAAGGTCATAGCAGAATTCTGGGTGACCCCGACTGTGACCCTCAAATTTTATTACGTCTCACCAATCCAATATGGCAGCTGTGCGAAATATTTCACCAGCAATCAATATCTCCGAAACTATTACAGATATCACCCTGAAATTTTGTACGGTAATAAAGGGAAATACTAGAAGATCGCCTAAGGGACTTTCAAAAATTTGGTAACTAAAAAACCAACATGGCGGCCAAACGAAGTTGAGAATTTTAAATATACTTTTCTCGTGATTTAACCATCCAAACGCAATGGAACTTGGTACAGCAAATGTTTGTCCCCATTGTCATGCACTGGCATCTAATTTAGTTCAATTGCTTACATAACCTCAATATGGTGGCTGAGCGAATTATTTCACCAGCATTCTATAGCACCGAAACTGTTACCGATTTCACCCTGAAATTTTGTACGGTGATAAATAGCACTATTACAAGTTCACCTATGTAACGTTGAAAAACCTGTTGAGTACGAAACGAACATGGCGGCCAAGCAAAGTTGAAACATTTTAATAGACTTTTCTCGCGATTTAACCATCCGAGCCCAGTGAAATATGGTACAGTAAATGTTTGTACATATTGTAATGCACTGGCATCCAATTTTGTTGAATTATTTAATTAACCTGAAGATGGCGGCTGCGCGAAATTTCAAAATTAAGTTTTCATTTCTTGTGTCGAAATCAACTGATCGAAGTGAATGTTTGAATAATGAACCTACGCAATAATTTTCCCTTAACGGTACATAATTATATGGCCTATACATATAACAATGCAACATGGTGGCCATCCGAAATATTTAGACGGGTTCTCAATATTTATGAATTTTTGACAGCAATCCAACTGAATTTTTTAATGTTCATAGGGGCTATGAACATCAAGAACTTTCAATAACTTGGTGAGCAAATATCTTACATGGCGGCGACGCGAAATTTAAATATTTAAATGGATGTTTCTCGCTATTTAACCATCCGAGTGCAGTGAAATGTGGTACGGTAAATGCTTATACAAATGTTAATCCACTTGCATCTAATTTATTTAAATTGTATTCATAACCACAAGATGGCAGCTGTGCACGTTTTTTAAGTCTCGTTTTTACTTCGTGTAACCTAATCATGCGTACGCGTACACAATAATCTTCATGTAATAGTTCATAACTCTAAGATCTACATATTATATAAAAATCCAACATGGCGACCAACCAATATATCAGACGGTTCTCAATATCTACGAATCTATTAGAGCAATCAAACTGAAATTTTGTATGTTGATAGAGGCAATTACCATAATTAGGATATATGAAAATAGGCTTTAGTTCTTCACGGAACTATTTGTTTCCTATATCCTTAGTTCTGGAATGACCGTCTATCACCATTGCTTCGGCTGTGTAAGTTGCTTCCGGAAGAATCAACGTTGTATAGCGCCTTAATTTTGCGCCTAGCGAGAAGCACTTCTTTTTGTAGTGAGCCCACGTTAGCTTGTACGCCTTCTGTAGTTTGGTGATTCTTTGTTCATTGCTGATTCGGTTTAGTCCCGTGGACTGTATGATTTCTCCAAGGTATTCGAAATGGCGGACTTGTGTTATTTTACCGTATTGTGTGATTAAAGGTGGGTTATTTTCTGGCCTTCTTTCCATATAGTGTTTTTTTTTCATAAGAATTTTGTAATCCGGTTCTTTACGCAATTTCATTTAAGTTTTCCACTGCGTGTATGGTTTCATGTCTAGTGTTAGTTTCGCTTGGTTATTATTATACTAATTGTTATTATTAATGCAATTTTACAATAGAATAGTGGTCAAAATAAAATGCG
Organism: Meconema thalassinum; assembly: GCA_946902985.2. Classification (NCBI taxonomy): domain Eukaryota; kingdom Metazoa; phylum Arthropoda; class Insecta; order Orthoptera; family Tettigoniidae; genus Meconema; species Meconema thalassinum. The sequence continues at coordinate 5,462,507 of CAMPQE020000020.1, forward strand.
AAAACTGTCAAAATTTACAGTACATATGTGCAAATCAAAAAGTTACGATATCCCATAATAAATTCTACTGAAACGTAAGGACAGAAGGTTCTGAGCGCACCATGAAATACAGTAATACAAAAACCTACCATAACATTTCTTGCTGTGTCTGCCATATTATTACAGGCAGAAATGCAAAACCTTTACCATGTTGGGTCCAAGCCCTGTTGATTCCAATGAATTGAATTCTATTGGAATTTGACTACCCTTTTTTCTACGGATTTTTTTTAAATTGTGTAATTTTTCAAGATCTTATTGAAACATGTAATTATGTTGGTACATGTTCCTGCTGAAGTATTCATACCACTGCATCCAAATTTTTTCCACACATTAAATACATCCATAGCTATGTGAAACTCTAGAATTTTTACATTTGATAAATATTTAACCATTCACTGCTAAATTGAAATTTTGATCACAAAATATATGTTTTAGCAACATATAATGTTTTATAAATAGCACAATTAAAAAGCTACATTAAAAATTCTAGAGTTTCAGTGCCACAGTATAGTCACAAATGAGTGTGCAAAATTTCATATCTCTAGCTAAAATAGTTCAGGAGCTATGCGTACCTAAATGTGAAAAAAAAATGTGTTTTGAGACAACTTCAGTTAAAGTTTGTGTTTCACTCACCCATGTATTAGAACATTCCATTCTTCGGCACCTATGGAGTTTTGGTGGTACGGATCGTTTTTCTCGAAATGTGATTTTTTACATCAATTATGGGTAAATCGAGGTGCTGGTCACGAATATACTATTATTTTTGCACCCACACCTAACGCCCTTGAGGGTCGAGAGTTCGATTCCCCACACAGATATCAAGTCATAAATTAAAATTTGCGATGAATGACCTGGAATGGTACGGTATTGCGTTGATATAAATTGTATGAAAACGTTTCTTACATCGGATATGCGAAAAGTCATCCGTAGCGCCCTTGAGGGTCGAGAGTTCGATTCCCCTCCCAGGTAGCCTACTAAGTCATAAATTCGAATTTGCTGCGTATAACCCAGACCTGCACAGCTTTGAGTCGATATAAATTGTATGAAAACGTTTCTTACTTCGGATATGCGAAAAGTCATCCGTAGCGCCCTTGAGGGTCGAGAGTTCGATTCCCCTCCCAGGTAGACTCAACAACCCCAACCCAACCCCTGGCACTATACAGCCCATGACGGGCTAAGGCCGACCAAGCGACCGCTGCCCAGCCATTCGGCCTGCAGATATTGGGGTGACGCGTGATCAGCGCGTCCGGTCCCCTCGGCCGTTAATCTCGGTTTTCGTGACCGGGGCGCTGTCTCACTGTCAGACAGCTACTCAATTGTCCTCACGAGGCTGAGTGCACCCCGTTCCAACCCTCACGTCAGTTTTAAAATCCCTGATGGAGCCGGGGATCGAACCCGAGGCCTCCGGGTGAGGGGAAGGCGCGCTATCTCAACACCATGGGGCCGGCCCCAGGTAGACTACTAAGTCATAAATTCGAATTTGCTACGTATAACCCGGATCTGCACAGCATTGCGTCGATATAAATTGTATAAAAACGTTTCTTACTTCGGATATGCGAAACGTCATCCGTAGCGCCCTTGAATGTTGGAGTTAGATTCCCCTCCCAAGTGGAATAATCGAATTCGCAATCTCTGGCCCGGATCGGTATCTATTACATCGATGATATTGGTTTCTATTATACTTCTTAATTCTGGCATGTTTCCACTTTCCAAACACCACAATCTATGAAACACGTTCCAGACAATACAAATGAAGTAGCCTATTTTACATCAAACCATAACAAACACACGTGATTTCCATGGACACGCTCATGTGCAGTCTATTGTTCAGACAGGCGAGACGTTTCCATGGTACCTAACGCATTCAATTCTCGTACAATTAGTAAATAAATTATAATTGATTGACTATGTGTGACACTAGTTACATTTAAAAAGGGGATGTGGCAAAAACAAGGTTACACATTATTCGTAATATCACTGCGAATTCAAATAGAAATACATATAAATTATACATATTCTTGTTCAGGAAGGTGCGCTCTTCAAAATAAGACTTTAAAAAAATGTTGAAATTTTTGATCTAATCACGCCCTGTTGTCCTTAATATCCGGAAGAAAATACCATCCTTGCTTCTTTTACCTCGCGTATAATTCTCTTGTCTTCTGTATAGACGAGTCTAACCAGCAAAACCACCAATCTTGATAGCTATTGTTTTTTCCTTTCCACCATCCGGCCTTAGCCACAACTTCCTTATGTCTGAATCATATATCTCTCGTTACACAAGGATGTGCCTCTTCTTTCTTATTCGTGGACTTCAGCCTCGTAAGTGCTAGAAATTAGTTCTTTTAATTCATTTTGGGGTTAGGATAATTTGTATGTGTATGTACGTTATCTGAAAACCTGTGTTATTTTGATGTCTGTAAAAGTGAGCGTACGAACATTTTTTTAGGGTTAGTATGGGTTAGGTACTCCAGTACTAGAAATAAGATGAAATTAATTGATGTTTTAATAGGCAAAACATCTAGGTCAACTGCACATAATGATATGGTTTATAGTGTAAATAAGTATACTGTATGATGACGTTTGTTTGAGTCTTCAGTGTTTTGACTGGTCTGATGCAGCACCCATGCCTCCCTGTCCAGAGCTAATCGTTTCATCTCTACATAGCTACCACACCCTACATCCGAGGATATCTGTTTAACATATTCTAACCTTGGTCTACCTCTACAGTTATTGTCCTCAGCCCTTCCTTCCATAACTAAGCTTGCTATTCCTGGGTGTCTTTGTATGTGTCCTACTAACCTATCTCTTCTCTTCATTAGCAGTCGCCAGAAACATCACTCTTCTCCCACTCGTCTTAATACCTCTTCGTTTGTAACCCTATCTATCTGATCTTCATCATTCTCCTTTAACACCACATTTCAAACGCTTCAATTCTCCTCTTTTCTACAGCACCAATAGTCCAAGTTTCACTTCCATAGAGCGCCACGCTCCAGACAAAGGCTTTCAAAAATGACTTCCTAATACCTAAATCTATATTCGATGTCAACAGATTCCTTTTTTTGTAGAAATGCTTTCCTTGCCTGAGCCAACCTACTTTTTATATCCTCTTTGCTTCGTCCATCACTGGTTATTTTGCTTCCTAAGTAACAGAAGTCTCCTACTTCCTTCAGCTTTTTACCTGCCAATCTGATGTCCATAGAGGTTTCTGATTTATTTCGGCTGCATTCCAATATTTTTGTTTTATATTTATTAATTTTCATCATGTATTCTTTCCGTAAGACGGAGTCCATGCCATTAAAAAACTCATTGAAATCCTCAGGCGTGTCGGCCAAGATGACGATGTCATCAGCAAATCTCAGAGTTGAAATTATTTCTCCTTGAATCTTCACTCCCACTTTAAATTTTTCTCCAATTCCCTTCATTGCTTGTTCAATGTAAAGATTGAAAAGTAAGGGTGATAAGTTGCAGCCTTGCCTTACACCTTTCTGAATACTAGCTTCTCTCTCATGTCCTTCATCTCGAATGACTGCTGTCTGGTTTCGGTATAGAGTGTATATCACCCTCCTATCCCTGTACTTTATTCCAATAGATTTCAAAATATCAAACAATTTAGTCCAATCAACGTAATCAAAAGCCTTTTCTAAGTCTACAAATGCCATGAACGTTGTCTTATTTTTCCTTATTCTACCTTCCAAATCAGCCTAAGACTTATTACAGCTTCCCTTGTTCCTATATTTCTCCTGAAACCAAACTGGTCTTCACCCAACTCCGTGTCTATCTGGCTTTCCATCCTCTTGTAAATTATTCTAGACAGGATCTTTGAAGCATGAGTAATCAAGCTGATTGTACGGTAATCTTCACATCTGTCAGCTCCCACTATGATGACGAACAACTACTACTAATGAAATAGGAAAAGCTACCTTAAGTCAATTAAATGTAATATTTGAGTACACTGTACCGGTTTTGGTACAGACAGTATATGATACGAATGTAGTTGCAAGGTTGCATATAGTTTCACAAAAAGTATGAGTTCAAAAAATATTTCCAAAACGTTAACAATCTAAAATGGTTAAACATTCTCTAAAAAATTATAAATCCCATCTGTTATAACTTTCTTCAAGTTAATGATGACAGAACAAATTCTTCAAAAGAGAGCGCGTAGCGGAGATGTCAATGATATTGTTACGTCTGTGAGATTGTTTCGTCGCCTCGCCGCGTGAGTCACAGCTGCCCCGGGCTGTGCTCTGCCTCAGCGTATTACCTGCGCCTTACGCAACGGGCTGCGAGGACAAAGGAATGGTCCAGAATATTCGTGACCCAGCCAGTGATGGAAATCTCGAGAAGCCGTCAATCCTGGACGGTTCTAGAAACATTTATTGAGTCACCAGCCTGCTATATAAGAGCGACGTGGCCAGCGAAGGACTGACTGTGTTTTTGAGCTAGTGCGTGCTTTTACCTGCGCGACAGTTGTTGGTGACGTGACTTGCGAAACCCTAGTGAAGCTGATTCTCTTGACAGCGAAGGAGTGTGAAGCCTACGGAGGGACTGTATTTGAAGAGTGTGTGTTTACCTAGTGCGACAGAGATATTGTGGTGAATTGCGAAAACACAGGGGGCTGTTCCCTAGCCAGCGTACAGCGAAGCAGTGTGTAGTGGTGAGTGACTGGCTATCGTAAATAACTGTAGCTTGTGTATTCAAGGAAGTGTTGCAGGTATTTCTACCAAGGCCACCGGTCTCATTAGCGATGATTAACTTATGTAACTGCAAGACCAAGTGAAAGGGAAGTGTTCCCTACAAGAGGAAACTGGAGTGAGATACTAATTGCTAGTATTTGCTATTGTGTGGTGTAACTTTCTGGCCCGCAAAAAAGCTAATACGTTTCTTTAAAGGAACAATTTGTGTTGTGCTTCTACCGACCGTAATCCAGTTAACGGAAATGCCACTAGGGGGTGGCACGCTGTGATCTTATGCTTTATGATATATTATAGCGATAATAGTTAGTCCAAAAACTACTGAAGCTATTGATGAATGTTTGATGATGGAATGAGTACCGTTCGTTTGTTGTTGTTTTTGTTCGTTTGAGGGGCTTGAACATTGTGGTCGTGTAGCCCCGTGTACATGGGTGTGTGTGTAATTTTGTGTGATAACCGGTGTTATTGTGTTGGCAGTGTCGGTGTGTATATTTGCAATTCAGTTGAGGATTTCAAAAGGAGGCGACCGTGGCCTTCCTATCCCTGTATTCGCCTGGATTTGAAGTTGGGGAACCACGGAAAACCACTTCCAGGATTGCTGAGATAGGAATCGAGCCCGCCTCTTCTCAGTTTTGCCTCATGAGGTTGAGTGTACCCCGTTCCAGCCCTCAGACCAGAATTAAATTTCTTGGCAGGGCCGTGAATCGAACCCGGAACTCCAGGGCGACAGCCAAAAATGACGACCGCCGTACCCCGAAGTGCTCTCTACTAAGTTCTGTAGATGTTGTTAAATCACTTCACAGGCCTGGGACATTTTACCTCACAGCGACGTGTACTTGGGTGTGTTTCTGTGTTGTGTTCCCCCAGGGGCTCACATCTAGTTGGATGTGGGTTGGCGACCACGGGGCCCCAGCTGAGTCCGGCATTGCTTCCACTTACTTGTGCCGGCCTCCTCTCTGTCTTCATTCCTTTCGACCTCACTTGGTCAACTCTTGTTCTCTTCCGACCCCGACGGTATTAGGGTATCCGAGGCCTAAGGAGTCTTTTCATTTCCCGCCTTAATTGGCCCTTGGCTCATCTTTTCTGATTCCCTCCTTCTTCGAGGGGTCAGCCTTCTTTTTCTTTTCATGTTATCTCCTGCCTTCTGCTCAAGGCCCTCAAGGAGGTCGGGTGTATGTAGCCCCACCACTTTTGGTGCACCCTAGATAATGCTACACCCTCAGGGACTCACGGCTGGTGAGTTCGGGAGTTGGCGACCCCGAGGGATTCCTGAGCTAGGTCCGGTTTCCCCCTTTTGTCCCTTACCTGTGGGGTGGACCCTCTCCTCTTTCACTTTCCTATCTGCCTTTCATGGCTCTCCTTCCTTCCAAGTCCCTCAATCCGCATTCTTCGAGGGTTGAGGGCATTTCTTTTCCTCCTGTCCTTTATTTGCCTTATTCTCCTTTAGTTTTCCATTTCTTCTTCTAGTAAGTAGGTTAGTAGTTAGTTTTAGTTTTAAGTTTGCATTTCATTTTCATCTTCACGATCACCCAAACCATCAGGGGCCGATAACCTAGATGTTAGGCCTCTTTAAACAACAATTATCATCATCATCATGTTTCTGTGGTGACTGTAGTAGTGTGTGTGTAGCTGTGCCCCGAGACATGTACTAAGTTACCATCCGAGCATTTGCCTGTAGGAAGATAGCCGCTGGCAGTACCCGGATTCAAACCTCCAATCTCCATGTCTGAGGAGTGGAACGGGATATACTCAATATTGAGTGGCAGAAATGAGAGGAGCAGGGTTCGGTTCCTACTTCAGCCGTATTAGAAGTGGTTTTCCGTGGTTTCCCACTTCTATTCCAGGAGAATGGCGGAATGGTACCTAAATGTTGGCTACGGCGGCCTGCTACACAAATTACAAATACACAGACCCCTCCGAAAGAACATACACTCTATTTTACATCTCGCGTATAACTTTCTTGCCTTCTGTATGAACGTGTTGGCAACCCTGATTATGCTGCTGTCCACCATCCGGCCTTAAGGGAGGCAGGGACTGAATTTTTGAAAAATAGTAATTATTGAAGGAATTGAATGAAATTTGGTTTGTAGTCTCCTGATGGAGAAATAAGGCCATATACCATTTTTCAGGAAAATAGCAACATAACTTTCAGAGAAATTAACACGTACAATTTAAAATTTAAAAAAATCGATAAGCATAAAAAATGCTCCCTCTGAATAGTTACTTTAAATTGTACCCGATACCTAGTTGAGGCTATTGGCTACGCCAGCAGACATTGAGCCGTAGTTGAGATTATAGGAAGAGTTATGAGAAGATAGCGCTCAGATCGAGTCAAGAGGAATGTCAAGATGACGTAGAATGTCTAGGATTAAGAAGGCTCTGACAGCAGTCAAACAGATGGAATTATGGATGGAATTATGAAGCTTTATTAAGATCTATATGGAACATGGTATTTAAACATCTCAGAAGAGAAGATATAACAAGCATTATTTGTGGTAATAATTTTAAGGAAGTCAGATAACCCTTAAGTTATTTTATAACTTAATAGCCGAGATGATCGGGGTTCGAGATTATATTTGTGACGCAAGAGCACAGAGGTGGGGAGAACGTCACGTGACTGCGCCAGGGAGGTTCAGGTCAAGGCAGTCTAGAGACAGTCAGTTGAGCTCAGTGAGCCACGCAGTCGAGCTCTGTAAGCAGAGGAGTCCAGTACAGTTAGCACGGCAGTCGAATTCAGGGAGCGAGCTGAGTGGGACATGCGCCGGGCGTATGGTAAAGGTCGCGCAGCGAGCAGCTTTTGTCACGGAAAGTGAAAGCGACAGTTTTAACTCCACCAAGCAGCGAACGAAAAGTAGGTCAGTGAGCCGGGCGGACATCCGCAGTAGGCAGCGTGAAGACCGGTTACAGAACCAGCTGTACGAGCCAAGCTAGCATAGAAGGCCTGGGTTTAAAACAGTACGGTAAAACGAGTTGTAGAACTTATTTCAAGCTGCATTTTAACGCAGAACAGCATAGCAGAGCGACATGGCGAGGCCAGCTTTAGGCGGAGATTATTCTAGCATTGCAGTAGGGGCGAGCGGGTTATTTCCAATCTTATACGCAAGCATTATGACAGAAGCTGAACTTCATTACAACATTGAGTTGGAACGTTTATTCAGCATTTGAATTGTACAGGCAGATAGTTACGAGATACTGCAACTGTGAACTTCGAATGAACATAGTTTTTCAATGACATTACGACTATGCATTTCATAACGCATTCCAAATAACATTAACGATTATAAGCAAATGAAATGTTTCAGGCATATGCACTGATGAACATTAGCTCGTGCATTAATGCAACTTTTTCTTATGAAGTGTTATAAATTACCGAGTACGAACACAGCTACAGGGTGTTTCATAAACTTAGACACTCTCATATAAAATTTTATTTTATGAAAGTGAGACTTAGCAGTTATTGGGGATTGAACTTTCAACACTCAAACCGAACATTGTATGGAACAGTGGCGTAACGTAGAAGAGGAATAGGGGCTCCGCTGTTTCTATGAACTTTTTCGTGAAGATTTGGACAGTATCCGCTATGGATAACCAGCAGTTCATCATGTCGGAGTAAACGCAGACAGAGACGCGATGGCACCACAGAGCGATGGATTCGATTCCTGACGAGGAGGAGGTCCACCAGCTGATTCACTTGGGATTTTGAAGGCAGTCGTCATTGCGTGGGCGGAATGATATTCACGCCGATCTTTCGAGAAATTCATTACATAAGGAAAATCGACGATCTTTGAAATTTAATAACAGCTGATTATGAGAAGGTACTGTAAGAGTTATGACTTTCTGATATGATTATTTCATGAATACTGGGCACACATGTATATTTTTCTAATAGGAGTTGGTGCATTCTTGGAATACACGGTACCTGAGATTAAAATTTTCAATGCTTTTGCATGTTCTTTCCTTCCTCTTTGTCAGACACCAACAGTGATCTTCTGTTCTCTCTTAGGGGTTCAGGTCGCTTATATTTTGTATGAGTCTGTTCCAGATATATATTCTGTGACCCACCTAGCGTCATATAACAGCGAATCTCTGAAGCTCCTCAATTCTTCCTCGCGCAAGAGGAATTCCATATCTTTTTGGCTACCAGATCCTGTTACCATCGCCAGCTATTATCTCCATGAGCAAGAGGACTACGTCTACCTCTTTACTCACCATGCTGTGCTAGTATCAACTGTTATCAACTCTTTGAAGACCAGCTCAGCAAGAGATCATTTTTTTGTTACAATATTGGCAATACTTATATGTTCTCCTTTTGTCTCCTACCCCCCACTCTTTTCCCCTTCCTTGTACCCTCCGTGCTCCGTTGAGCAGCTCTCACTACTAAGTCGGCAGTTGATTCGATCAGTCAGGGCTCAACTCAAGCCAGTCTCCTCAAACCAAGAGACACTTTCTTCACTCCACGCCATGTTGGAACTCTAGGCATCCGTCAAGGGGATCTTCCCTATCAACATTTAACCAAGATAAGTACAGCTTCAAGTTTTAACCTCATCTTCATGATTTTAAAGATTACATGCTTTTAACGATATTTTATAGACAGCGTGAGATTACTTGTGGGGCGGCAATCATTCTTCGTGGGATTTGCCATGTTGAGCTTTCGCTTGTATAAGCCAACCTTACTAAAAAAGAGCTTTTCTTAAGCTATTTAAATGAGAAATCCTCTCACTACGTGGGATATTATCTAATACCCGCTGTCCTCCGTTGGACTTTCTCAACCCCATTTTACTACTAAGGTCGTTCTGGAACCTTCGAGACCTTGTACTCTATCTGCGAGTCTTGCCGTCAAGTATTTTTCACTCACTTGTGACAATAATATTTAAAATGAGGAATCTTCCTTACAAATTTTTGCAATAGCTAACTTTCTTCCACCGCTGGAACTACTGGAATGTTTTATGGTACATTTAATTGTAAATCACAACTTTTTCAAGAAATAGACTCTCACCTATATAGTGCAATCAGTTATTTCCATAATTGCAATAACTTTCTTTCTCATAAACTTCAGTGTTTCTATAGTGAACTTTGCATCCATCTTTATAGACTACAGTGATAATCAGTGCTTGCTCCACGTTTCTACCGCGTCGCGATCGTCCGGTTATATTAAATACGGCCATGAGCATTGATCCTATATCCCAATGACCTTTCCTCAACCTTCTACTAACCACCATTATTAATAAAATTGTAACTTTCTATAAGGTGTCACTCACGAGGTGCCCTTCCAACTTTGCTAGTTTAACATTAATTAAATTCTGCATAATTGCTTGTGTGATACAAGTTTCAAATCACATTGTTCCTTTCCTATAATCAGGGAAAACATTTCTTTAAACTCTTGAGCGAGTCATGTTCAGGTTTCACGAAATGGAAACTGTCCCATTTGGCTCGTGATTTCTAATTAAACATAGGAAGTCTAGAACCTTCTTTTTGATTACCTCTTCAGGTTTCACAGTAAGTGACCTGCCCTCTTTTGTATAATTCTCATAAAGTAATTCTGTTTAAATATAAGAAGTTGTAGGAACTTCTATTTTATTCTTCATGTTTTCCTTATTGTTATTTTCGAAGTTGTTATTCTCTCTAGAATATTCGTTCAGAAATTTCCTATAGTACACTCCTTGTACTCAATTTAATGTTTAAACTTTAATCATTTCATTGCCTTTTTAAAAATCTTACCAAGGTATTAGCACTAGGTTTAAAACCTTAAGAATTGTTATTTGCCTGGAGCAATTTTTGAATGTTGTTGGAGGTCTGCGACCCCAAATTGTTAACAAGATTGCAAAATATTTAATTGTCAAAAATATTAATTTCTCCTGAATTGTTAAATAAATTAAATATTTGTTTTTGGATTCATCATTTCTCTGATACTACAGTTAGGCAGGATCCTGGCTTTCCTAGCTCTTCCTAGGTTTATGCCCTCGTTCATACTCAATAAAGCTTTTACTATCTGTCTGGCCAGACCATCACCCTTCCCTATAGTACTTTTATTCGTGCTTGGGAGGAAATACACTAAAGCCTTTCTCTGGCAAACTGCCCAAGTCTTAGCTGCGGTTCCCGTCAGCTTCGACCAAGCTCGTACCCACTTTAGGTATCCGAGCACGGATTTGCGGTGGCAACCGCTTCTAAATGTATTGAAAGTCAAATTCATAACTTTTGTGGGACTCTCCTCCTATTTTTCTATCCTTCTTTTCCAATCCCAAATCTACTTCCTTCTCTCAATCATCTTCCCTTGGTGGGTGGGTTATTCCTCAGCCAATAAACTACCCAAAATTTGGTACCAGAAACCCGGGAGAGTCCATTTTTCATTTCTATTGTTTGTCAAGTGTCATTTGACAATACTTGGCAAATTATTAATATCTGCTTTGAATTTTTCAGTTATAATTACATCATGCAAAGCCTGTGAACGGGAAAGAGGCCGCTCCTGTCTCCTATGGTGTGCCCCATTCTTTCTACCCATTTGCTGCTGCAAGCTTGACAGCATCTCCAAGGTTCTACAGTTTCGTGAGTTGTATTTCAATTTATTCTCTTTATCATGGCCCCTACTGAAAAAGAGGAAACTCTCATTGCTAGACGTTCTTCCTATAAAGGGCAACTCACTAGATTCAGAAATTTTATCAACAAGTTAAATCCCGCCGAGTGTGATTTAGATATCTTAACACATCGCCTTAAGTTGTACGAACGGTCTTATGATTATTATGATCAAATTCAAACCGAGATTGAATCCGCTTGCCCAGAACTTCAATCGGATCGGGACGAGGTTGAAACCTTGTACTTTGAAGGGATTGCCAAGGCCCACCAATTGATCCGCAATATCTCAGAACCGGACACTAGGGTCATCAATCCGGCCCAGTTCGCACCCGCTTCAGTTCACGAGAACAAACCGAAACCGTTACTTCCTAAGATAAGCCTACCGCACTTCTCAGGCAAGGAAGGTGAATGGTATTCTTTTTACGAACTTTACTGCTCCCTAATTCATGAAAATATCGAGATCCCAGACATACATAAATTTTACTTCCTCCGTACTTCTTTGGAATGTGAGGCCTTAGCCTTAGTGGAGTCACTGCCTTTAAGCGCAGACAACTACCACATCGCCTTTAATCTCCTTAAAGAGAGATATGGCAATTTACGTTTGAGTGTAGCTCGCCACATACGTTGTCTTTTCAACTTGCCAGCCGTCAAACCTAATGACGTCACCTCTTTAAGAGACCTCTTAGATTCTATACAGTTGAATGTCAGAGCATTATACCAACTCAAGCAGCCTGTCCAAACATGGGACACCATACTCATTCACCTGGCTACATCAAGATTCGATTTTTCAACTTTAAAGGCTTGGGAAATTGAACTCGCTCGCAAGGAAGAATTTTCCTTCGAACACTTAATCTCGTTTCTTAACAGCCGATGCCAAGTCCTTACAGCACTCGCATTTCAGTGCGAAAAGGTTGAAACGAATCCTCAGTGTCAAATTTTTGAAAAAAAAACTTGCTTCTTCAAAGGGACATCAGCCCCCATCTGTCGAGAACAAGCAAACCCGTTCTTCTTTCAATCATGTAAGAGAAGATTTCAGGCCGCTCAACAAATCGTTAAAATGCACGCTCCGTAAAAAGCTTCACACATTGTATTCGTGCAAATCCTTTAAAGAATTGTCTGTCGAAGATCGAAGGAAGTTTGTCTTCAATAGCAAACATTGTTTCAATTGCTTGTCACCTAAGCATTCTTCTTCAAACTGTACGTCATCAAACCTCTGTTTCCATTGTAAAAAACCGCATCATTCTTTATTGCACGTTCACGATAAATCGAGGTCATCAGTGCCTGCCTCTTCAAGCTCCAAGGGGCGTGGTGGCACAGCGGTCAAGCTGTATACCTCTCACCAAGGCGGACCGGGTTCGATTCCCGGTCAATGCATGTGAGATTTTCGATGTGAAATGCCATGTCCTGTGGTTCGGATTCCACGTAAAACGGAGGTCCCGTGGCTTATGATCGCGAGATTAACGGTCACGTTAAACTACAAGCTTCTTTCAAGCTCCATGCAGAGCAGCTCCGAACAAACTAATGCTTCTTCCTGCATTTCTAATGCCGAAACTTCTTACAGTGCGCAAACCCTTTTGACCACTGTACAATTCGAAATCCAAGATAAATTTGGAAATTGGTTTAGAACCCGTGGTCTTCTCGATTCCGCTTCAACTCATAACTTTGTTTCGCAATCGTTGATTAAAAAACTAGGTCTTTTGCCATCGCCGACTTCTATCAATGTGACCGGCATTGACAATTTGAAAACTCAAATCTTGCAGTCTTCAAAATTGAAAATCAGAGACGTTTGCCAAAGAAACACCAATCTTAATTTAAACTGTCTCATTCTTACCAGTATTGGCAAGGACACTCCAAGTCACTCTATTAATACTTCCGATTTAAACATTCCCTCGCACTTAAGGTTAGCTGATCCTCAGTTTAATGCTCAAGGTCCCATTGATGTACTTTTCAGTGCCAATGTTTTTTGGAAGTGCCTTCGCAAACAAACACGTAAGTTATCTTCAACCGTGGTCGCCAGAGACACCGATTTTGGTTGGGTTATTACTGGTGAAATCAAACATACCAGCGTTCAAACCAAAGCGCAATGTCATTTCGTTACAGCTGACATAAATCCCCTTTCTGAAAAAGAGAACGCTCATGTTTCAGATCTCAATATTTTTGAAAAACACTTGCCGAAACGATGTCTCATCGTGAACAACTACGCTACCTCTGTAAGTTGTTTAAATGGTTTTTCCTTCTTCCCGCACAAGATGGCCATTCAAGTTCGCCTTGCTTTGTGTTATTTCGTTTACCTTCTCATGTCATTTTTTATAGCAGGTAATTGCTTAAACTCTTTCTCGAAAACTATCTTCCCCTTGTGTAAAACCATGGCTATCAGTCACCATCATTTCGCTGTAAGCCATGTTTCACTTCTTTCCTTATTTAGAAGGATGGCCACGGTCGGCTCCTCCCTCCTTCCTCACAATTTGAAACCGCTTGAAAATCTGAATTCCCTAACATCTAGAATAACTATTCTTATGCATAACCTTCTTCTCAATGTCCCAGCTTGTCTTCTTTGCTCGGAAGAATTAAGCTTCTTTTTGTTGAAAATTGTCCGATTTCGTGATCCTCAAAATTATGCGAAATTGATTTCTTACTTTATTTCATATAGCTTTAAATTGTTTGTTCACGTCCAAGTTACGATTGACTGCATGTCGTCCAACCCGAATATCTGCTTTAAGTCACAGCTGATTCAACAAGTGTTTGTTTATTCCGAACTGCTTGTTTTTCAAACTTGTTTGTATACAAGCCTGGATAACGCCAAGTTGTTGTTTATTTCCTGTACGCTTGACAAAGGTCAAAACAAGTTTCTCTTATCTCAACTCTGGCTGATTGCCAAGCATTGTCTAGTGAGCCGCTCCTGCAAGTACAGAAGCCGTTCACCTACTTCCCAAAATAAACTTGTTCCAGTTAAGGACTCTTTCAGCTATTTATATGCCTTATCTCCCTTTACTATGTGTGTCAAGGCCGCGCTTGCCTGCGTCTTTCACTTACTCATGCTCGTATTCTATAACTGCTTCGTTCCTTGTTTCAAAACTTCGTTGCGTATTTCTCACGCGATCATGTATTTCACTTTGCTTACATATTTTGAAATCTTATTGTTCATTGATGAACAAACTTACTTTTTCTCGTCGTTACATTCGATGTGTTTTTGCATTCGTACTTGTTATGTCACGTTTCTCGCTGACTTAAGTATTTTTCTGAGTAACCCCTTTGATACTCATTATAACTTGAGGTCATTGTTTATGGCTACTCGTTTGTTACCTATGGCGTTCTTGCTTTCTACTCGCATAGTTTCTTTGTTTACTTGGTATATTCTTATCCTGAATAGATGTACTTGTCTCTATACGCTTTGTTTAAACTTGTTAATTCTCCTTTTGCGTTGTATCGCAATTTTTACTAGTGCTTTATTTCCTTCAGCTTCTAGTTATTTTGTGATTGAAGGTGTTGTTAACTCTCGCCCCTTAACTCCGCTTTCCAATGACCCTGATGACCTCCTTCCACTTACACCTGGTCGCTTCCTTACACGCACTTCTCTCTCTGCCCCTCCTCCCCTTCCTAATTCTTTCAGGGATTTTGATTTACCTATTGTTTGGCGTAAACTTGAAGCCCTCCGTAATTCTTTTTGAAAGAGATGGAACTTGGAATATTTAACTTCCTTGCAACGGAGGCAGAAGTGGTTTCTTTCCAGTCCCGACATTAAAGTGGGAGACTTGGTCTTAGTTAGGGATGTTTCACCCCCCCCTAGTCTGGCCTTTTGGAAGAGTGACCGAGTGTTACCCTGGAAGAGATAGGAGAGTCAGGGTAGTCAGAGTCTTAACTATTAATGGTCCGATCACAAGACCTCTGTCTTTGATCTCTCCATTACCTTCAAATGTTTACTTGTTTTTCTTGTTCCCTGTTGGTGTTTCCCCTCCCAGTATGGTGCATTCTTGGAATACACGGTACCTGAGATTAAAATTTTCAATGCTTTTGCATGTTCTTTCCTTCCTCTTTGTCAGACACCAACAGTGATCTTCTGTTCTCTCTTAGGGGTTCAGGTCGCTTATATTTTGTATGAGTCTGTTCCAGATATATATTCTGTGACCCACCTAGCGTCATATAACAGCGAATCTCTGAAGCTCCTCAATTCTTCCTCGCGCAAGAGGAATTCCATATCTTTTTGGCTACCAGATCCTGTTACCATCGCCAGCTATTATCTCCATGAGCAAGAGGACTACGTCTACCTCTTTACTCACCATGCTGTGCTAGTATCAACAGTTATCAACTCTTTGAAGACCAGCTCAGCAAGAGATCATTTTTTGTTACAATATTGGCAATACTTATATGTTCTCCTTTTGTCTCCTACCCCCCACTCTTTTCCCCTTCCTTGTACCCTCCGTGCTCCGTTGAGCAGCTCTCACTACTAAGTCGGCAGTTGATTCGATCAGTCAGGGCTCAACTCAAGCCAGTCTCCTCAAACCAAGAGACACTTTCTTCACTCCACGCCATGTTGGAACTCTAGGCATCCGTCAAGGGGATCTTCCCTATCAACATTTAACCAAGATAAGTACAGCTTCAAGTTTTAACCTCATCTTCATGATTTTAAAGATTACATGCTTTTAACGATATTTTATAGACAGCGTGAGATTACTTGTGGGGCGGCAATCATTCTTCGTGGGATTTGCCATGTTGAGCTTTCGCTTGTATAAGCCAACCTTACTAAAAAAGAGCTTTTCTTAAGCTATTTAAATGAGAAATCCTCTCACTACGTGGGATATTATCTAATACCCGCTGTCCTCCGTTGGACTTTCTCAACCCCATTTTACTACTAAGGTCGTTCTGGAACCTTCGAGACCTTGTACTCTATCTGCGAGTCTTGCCGTCAAGTATTTTTCACTCACTTGTGACAATAATATTTAAAATGAGGAATCTTCCTTACAAATGTTTGCAATAGCTAACTTTCTTCCACCGCTGGAACTACTGGAATGTTTTATGGTACATTTAATTGTAAATCACAACTTTTTCAAGAAATAGACTCTCACTTATATAGTGCAATCAGTTATTTCCATAATTGCAATAACTTTCTTTCTCATAAACTTCAGTGTTTCTATAGTGAACTTTGCATCCATCTTTATAGACTACAGTGATAATCAGTGCTTGCTCCACGTTTCTACCGCGTCGCGATCGTCCGGTTATATTAAATACGGCCATGAGCATTGATCCTATATCCCAATGACCTTTCCTCAACCTTCTACTAACCACCATTATTAATAAAATTGTAACTTTCTATAAGGTGTCACTCACGAGGTGCCCTTCCAACTTTGCTAGTTTAACATTAATTAAATTCTGCATAATTGCTTGTGTGATACAAGTTTCAAATCACATTGTTCCTTTCCTATAATCAGGGAAAACATTTCTTTAAACTCTTGAGCGAGTCATGTTCAGGTTTCACGAAATGGAAACTGTCCCATTTGGCTCGTGATTTCTAATTAAACATAGGAAGTCTAGAACCTTCTTTTTGATTACCTCTTCAGGTTTCACAGTAAGTGACCTGCCCTCTTTTGTATAATTCTCATAAAGTAATTCTGTTTAAATATAAGAAGTTGTAGGAACTTCTATTTTATTCTTCATGTTTTCCTTATTGTTATTTTCGAAGTTGTTATTCTCTCTAGAATATTCGTTCAGAAATTTCCTATAGTACACTCCTTGTACTCAATTTAATGTTTAAACTTTAATCATTTCATTGCCTTTTTAAAAATCTTACCAAGGTTTTAGCACTAGGTTTAAAACCTTAAGAATTGTTATTTGCCTGGAGCAATTTTTGAATGTTGTTGGAGGTCTGCGACCCCAAATTGTTAACAAGATTGCAAAATATTTAATTGTCAAAAATATTAATTTCTCCTGAATTGTTAAATAAATTAAATATTTGTTTTTGGATTCATCATTTCTCTGATACTACAGTTAGGCAGGATCCTGGCTTTCCTAGCTCTTCCTAGGTTTATGCCCTCGTTCATACTCAATAAAGCTTTTACTATCTGTCTGGCCAGACCATCACCCTTCCCTATAGTACTTTTATTCGTGCTTGGGAGGAAATACACTAAAGCCTTTCTCTGGCAAACTGCCCAAGTCTTAGCTGCGGTTCCCGTCAGCTTCGACCAAGCTCGTACCCACTTTAGGTATCCGAGCACGGATTTGCGGTGGCAACCGCTTCTAAATGTATTGAAAGTCAAATTCATAACTTTTGTGGGACTCTCCTCCTATTTTTCTATCCTTCTTTTCCAATCCCAAATCTACTTCCTTCTCTCAATCATCTTCCCTTGGTGGGTGGGTTATTCCTCAGCCAATAAACTACCCAGGAGTGATACGATTATTTAGACATGGTTTGACTTTATATGCTTCGAATTTTGCTAGAATATGGCGTGACCATATGATATGGCAGGCATCATTATACGAAATTCTCACCATTGGTTGGCTTTATTAAGCAGATGTTTGGTCTTTTAGACATTTTTCCAGCGAGGATAGTTTTCATGAATAGTTTTTTTGTGTGACGAGTATTTCGAACTCGTGATCTGCAATTGATTATCTAAATTACTTCGTCAGTTCATTGCATACTAGCGAGTGTGTATTATTCATCAGTAGGGATTTTTTTCCATTGGATTGTTTGGAGATATTAAGATGTTATTCACTTTAGTGAATGAATATCGCTCTTATATGACAACTAGAGACTTGTTGATTCCGATCTGGTACATTCACTCATTTAGTCTTCGAGATGGGGTCTTTCGTATTTATACGATTGTATGGTGGTTACTCACCTTACCCATCGTTCAGGGCACTATCATGTTAGTCGACGAGGCGAGGTCTTTCGTATTTATACGATTGTACGGTGGTTACTCATCTTACTTGCCATTGAGGGACTCATTTTTATCATCCGAGTGTACTTGAGATTGTAAGAGAATCAAACAAGGAACTACTAGTCACATATCAGTCGAAATTTTTGTTAAATAAAGCAAAGATAAATGTTAGCAGGGTTACATTTGTAATTCTTGTTTGCCAATACAATATTTTGTTGCTATACTCTTTTGGGAGTAATTTCAGTTTAACAGCTGGTACAGCTGATGCTTTTGATGATTTTTATAATTGTGTTTGATACCTTTGAAAAGGATTTAAAGTAATTGAATCTTGTAAGATGAATCATTAATGGTCAGATTTATTTTAAGGCAGATCAGTATTGCAGATTTTGATATGAGAGATTATAGCACATCGGTGTTTTTCTGTGATGTGAATTATGAGAATTGTAAGAGAATTTATGCTATTTGAAAGCAGATCTTGAATTACTACGGTAATATTTTTTTTTTTCTAATTGTTTAAGAAGTTGTCTAGATGTGATCAGATTAATTACAGTTATTGGAGATTGTGTGCGTTGATAATTTGAAGCCAGTTATATATTTTTTGTAGATCATGCAACATGGTTAAGTGAAGTTTGTGATAGGCATTTTGTGGAAGTTGCCAAGTGATAGTTGCAATATTGCTAATGTATTTTGAGGCAGACATGAGGTTGTCGAACCCAGTCTAGCGTAATTGTTGAGATTCATGCTGTATGTGCTGAATATTTATGGAGTTTTGTGGAATAATTGTGGTATTCAAATGTGATATTTGAAGAAGTGAGGATATATAATGTCGTTGTGGATAGTCAGATCCAACTTGATGTCTGAAGGCAATAATATTTTTTGGCATGTTAATTAAATACGAGATATAACTTGGAAGTGATAAAACTGTAAGACAACGTTCTATAAACCATATTAAACAATTTGTTAGGAAATTAAACAAATAAATAAAGTTGATAATACAAGATTTGATGATAATAATAATTAATGAAATAATAATCTGAAATTTAAGCATATTAATGATCTGACCTAATGAAATAAAAATCAGAATGACTAGATGAAATAATGAAAATCTAAATAACCAGAAGAATAAAATTTAAATAATTTGATAAATTAAATTTTGGAATAAATCAATGAATTAAATAAATGGATGAATTAAAGATTGGATAAATAAACTGATTTAAATAAATTAATAGATGATTGGATAGATGATGAATAACTGAATTAGAAGGTGATAATTAACTAAAGAAGCTGATGATTAATGAATTTATATGGAATTAAAATAAATTTAATTGAGATGATTTAAAGAAATTGCAACTTGAGTTGAGGAATTAAACAATTTATATTGATGATTTAAGATGATTTAATCTGAAGTAGATGATAAAATAAGAGTGTGTGAATAATTAGAAAGTATAATGAAGTAATGATAATAATTTTCATTTAAATGATTTAATGGTGATGAGTTAATGATTCTGACAGGAACATGTTGAATTTTGAGATGAGAATTAATGTGAGAAATATTTAACTTTGATGATGATGATGATGATGATGACCAATGAGCAGTGGATTTTCTGTAATTCACGAACAAGCAATTATTAATCACAATGTAAATAGTGTAAATTAATTATTCGATGTTTAGGAGCATTTTACTAATGTATTCAACATTTAAATTATGCCATGCAAGCCATAAATTACGTGATATTCAAAATATGTGATTATAATGTGTATGTTTAGACAGATTAATATTTTTCAAATCCGCATTCATGATGTCAAGTTAAAGAGAAATTAGGTCTCAGGTTTCACAAATGTCAGTGACGAAAGACATAGTGCTACAGTGATCCTGAGAACCCAAGAGAACTTTAGAGATTTTTCCTGTTTTATGTGGATGAAATATTTTTGATTAGAAAAGAGATGGTTCGATTTTTGGACAATGACAATTTAACGTTGGCATTCGACCATGCTCTCAGGTAGGATGAATATTTAAAATGTCTGTCTGACTATCAAAGTGAAATAAATTTGTTTTGTCTTAGTTGTGATCTGATGATGGTGTGATTTTCCTTTTTCTTTCCTTGTCTTGATTAAGGCTTAACCGGAAACGATGTGGTTTGCTAGGAATTCAGTTGATGGCGCCCATTTATATTTGCATTATTTTTATTAAACTTAAGCCCGTAACGACCCTAGAGATACTTTGTCTCGTGTTACCCACTCCTTTTTCGAGAACTCAGCTGAATTTCCGACACATTCCTTATTTGACTAGAGGTTCATTTAACTCCGCTCTGTCCTGGAACTCCAGGAATGCGATGTAATAGCAGATGGGTCATCGCATCCCCAGGACGAACGGGTACAGAGAGAGAGGGAGAATTGGCTTTACCCACCTGTGGGGCTTCGATTTTGTTTATTCTATGGAATCACATCAGAGTTAGATTACTGAGAGATTTATCTCAAGTTCATTTAATTGTGTTACAAAATTTATTAAACTTAGTCAGACAATATACTTGTGTGCCCATTCCAGTGTTCATGTTAATCGTATTAGTATTATATCATGTTAGTTATAAGTCACATTTTTCCTATACCCAAGTGAATGCAGGAATTGAGACATTGTGATGTGTTGTTGTCTAACGTCTCTGAATAAAAGGTCTATTGAAAATATAATTATGTTGCCGGAAGATTTAGCTAAGGTGTTAGGAGAGTTACAGAGTGGTATGTCTGGTATTGCAGAAACTATTTCTAAAATGGAAACAGAAGTTAAAGAACAGATAAATAGTTCAGAAGCTAGGTTAGAAGTTAGATGTAAAGAAAATGTGCAAGCATTACAAACTAGTAATGAAGATAATTTAAAATCATTAGAGACCAGATTACAGACAACTAGTGAGGATAATTTAAAGTCATTAGAGACTAGGTTACAGTCAAATAGTGAAGACAATTTTAAATCATTAGAAGAAAGATTACAGTCAAATAGTAAAGATGAGTTGATGTTATTGGAGACCAGACTACAGTCAAATAGTGAGGATAATTTTAAATCATTGGAAGAGAAATTACAAGCTCGTAGTGAAGAAACTAACACAGAGTTAGAAAACAAGTTAACTAGGTTAGAGAATAGATTAAATTTTAAGAATAATGAAATGCTTAAGACTTTACAATTAGATATAATTGCAGTAAATATGAAAGGAGAGGAAAATGTTCAAATATTAAGAAAGAATATTATTGAATTAGAAAGTAGAGGAGAAGAAAACATTCTTACTTTAAGAACAGACGTTATGTCTATACAGAAAGACATTAAATCGGATGTATCGAAGTTGAGATTCGACATTGACGGTTTGGTGGCAGATGTAGGCAAAATTCAAGAGTGGTCTACCGAAGTATCTTTCGAAACAAAAATCAAAGGTCTAGAGATGAATCTAGGTAATGAGATCAAAGATTTAAAGTCAGTAATTGGAACCATTAAAGAGGAAGTCTTAGGAGAGGTTAATTCTAATTTAAAATCATTAGAGAATCAATTGCAGAAAGATATTAGGAAAATGGATGATGATATAGAGCAAACGGTTAATGAAAACTTAGCTTTATTCAAAAATAGAGTCGGTGCAATCGTGGAAGAACGGTATAGTGAGGTTGATGCCGAAGCAAAAGAAAAACGTGCAGGATTAGATGAGAAATTAATCGCAGGTATGGCGAACTTAGAAGCGAGATTTACGGAGAACAAGGAAGCGATGAAGATAGATTCAACTCTATTTAGGACAGATGTTGATCTGTTAAAGGAACAAGTCGCGTCAGTAAAGAATACATGCGAAGACAAGATAGACAAGTTGAAAAACGATTTAGACGAGAATAACAAAGCGCAGAATGTTCCGTCGTTAGATGAGTTGAAGACTCAGTTCAAGACCGTAGAGAAATTGGCAGAAGATAGGATAACTAAACTAGAATCTATGATTAACAGCTTCTCAAGTCAAAATATTACATCAGGGGAAATATCGATAAATCAGACACCGATAGACCGCAGTATGAGTAATCAAGAAGTTAGCATGGGAGAAGACCGTCAAACGCAACCGAATGTGACATTCGAAAGGGCAAGTTCACCCCCTCAGGATAATCCGAGTTCGAATAGGAGTACGTTGGGTACAAGTGAACGATACTCAGGTCCAGTTACCATTATCAGAAATCTGGATGACAAGCCGAGGAAGTTTTCTGGAAATACAGGAGTCACGCCAGTCGAATTTCTGCGAGTTATTCGCGACTACATGGCGGAACATAGAGTAGCCAAGGAAAGAGAACTAAGGATAGTCGAACGTGCCTTAGACGGGTCTGCGTTAACTTGGTTTAGAGCATTCAGAAGCAATGTTGCGAATATGGAGCAATTCGCAATAGCATTCTTAAGGAGATTTTGGAGTGCAGAGGATCAGCTGAACGTAAGAGCAGAAATGTACTCGAAGCGTTATTCTACGTCACATCCAACGCATTATGCCAATTATTTTACTTCACAATGGGCTAAATTACAGTTTCTGATTCCTCCATTGCCTGAAGAAGAGCTTTTGGAAGCTATAGCGAGACAGTTACCGATTGAGGTACAGCGGTCACTCATAGCGTCGGGAGCAAACGCACTTGAGCACTATGACGACATTTTACGGCGATAAGACTATACAAGCGCTCAAGTTACGCCTAGAAATGCAAGAAACGACAATCGAAACACGCAAGAGGTGAATGCGGTAGTCGTTGATAACGCAGCTCAGACGGAAAGAAGAGATTCCTGGGAAAACAGAAGGAACGAAGGAAATCGAGGAAACATCCGTAACGTTCGTGGAAATGATCGATATAGAGGACCATATGAGAGGCCATACGATCAGGAAGCAAGAGACAGCCGATACAGAAATTACAATCAGAATTCCAGATACCAAGATAGGAATCGATACAACAATAGATATCGTGGTAGAAACAACTGGAGCCAAGGTCAACAGTATAATCGGAACGACAGGCAGGAGGGCCGAAGAAATGAGCCAAATGAAAGACGAGATAATCGTGAATATGAGAGATCGAGGCAAGAAAGCAGACAGCCTAGTACACCACCCAAGGAGACAGTCAGAGATGTCAATCGAGCAAGCACGAGTGGCGAAGGAAGAAACAGACATCAAAGTAATACAGAATCAAGATGCTAATCATTGGAAGTCAATCATCATTGTTGAGAGTCAGAAAGTACCATCATGCTGAATAAGAGGATTGCAGAGCTATCGTGTACATGTGTAGTATATAGAATGCCTGAGAGTGTATTTTTTTCTCAATCCTGATTAAAAAAAGGAGATGTACGGGAGAGATGTACCCGATACCTAGTTGAGGCTATCGGCTACGCCAGCAGACATTGAGCCGTAGTTGAGATTATAGGAAGAGTTATGAGAAGATAGCGCTCAGATCGAGTCAAGAGGAATGTCAGGATGACGTAGAAGGTCTAGGATTAAGAAGGCTCTGACAGCAGTCAAACAGATGGAATTATGGATGGAATTATGAAGCTTTATTAAGATCTATATGGAACATGGTATTTAAACATCTCAGAAGAGAAGATATAACAAGCATTATATGTGGTAATAATTTTAAGGAAGTCAGATAACCCTTAAGTTATTTTATAACTTAATAGCCGAGATGATCGGGGTTCGAGATTATATTTGTGACGCAAGAGCACAGAGGTGGGGAGAACGTCACGTGACTGCGCCAGGGAGGTTCAGGTCAAGGCAGTCTAGAGACAGTCAGTTGAGCTCAGTGACCCACGCAGTCGAGCTCTGTAAGCAGAGGAGTCCAGTACAGTTAGCACGGCAGTCGAATTCAGGGAGCGAGCTGAGTGGGACATGCGCCGGGCGTATGGTAAAGGTCGCGCAGCGAGCAGCTTTTGTCACGGAAAGTGAAAGCGACAGTTTTAACTCCACCAAGCAGCGAACGAAAAGTAGGTCAGTGAGCCGGGCGGACATCCGCAGTGGGCAGCGTGAAGACCGGTTACAGAACCAGCTGTACGAGCCAAGCTAGCATAGAAGGCCTGGGTTTAAAACAGTACGGTAAAACGAGTTGTAGAACTTATTTCAAGCTGCATTTTAACGCAGAACAGCATAGCAGAGCGACATGGCGAGGCCAGCTTTAGGCGGAGATTATTCTAGCATTGCAGTAGGGGCGAGCGGGTTATTTCCAATCTTATACGCAAGCATTATGACAGAAGCTGAACTTCATTACAACATTGAGTTGGAACGTTTATTCAGCATTTGAATTGTACAGGCAGATAGTTACGAGATACTGCAACTGTGAACTTCGAATGAACATAGTTTTTCAATGACATTACGACTATGCATTTCATAACGCATTCCAAATAACATTAACGATTATAAGCAAATGAAATGTTTCAGGCATATGCACTGATGAACATTAGCTCGTGCATTAATGCAACTTTTTCTTATGAAGTGTTATAAATTACCGAGTACGAACACAGCTACAGGGTGTTTCATAAACTTAGACACTCTCATATAAAATTTTATTTTATGAAAGTGAGACTTAGCAGTTATTGGAGATTAAACTTTCAACACTCAAACCGAACATTGTATGGAACAGTGGCGTAACGTAGAAGAGGAATAGGGGGTCCGCTGTTTCTATGAACTTTTTCGTGAAGATTTGGACAGTATCCGCTATGGATAACCAGCAGTTCATCATGTCGGAGTAAACGCAGACAGAGACGCGATGGCACCACAGAGCGATGGATTCGATTCCTGACGAGGAGGAGGTCCACCAGCTGATTCACTTGGGATTTTGAAGGCAATCGTCATTGCGTGGGCGGAATGATATTCACGCCGATCTTTCGAGAAATTCATTACATAAGGAAAATCGACGATCTTTCAAATTTAATAACAGCTGATTATGAGAAGGTACTGTAAGAGTTATAACTTTCTGATATGATTATTTCATGAATACTGGGCACACATGTATATTTTTCTAATAGGAGTGATACGATTATTTAGACATGGTTTGACTTTATATACTTCGAATTTTGCTAGAATATGGCGTGACCATATGATATGGCAGGCATCATTATACGAAATTCTCACCATTGGTTGGCTTTATTAAGCAGATGTTTGGTCTTTTAGACATTTTTCCAGCGAGGATAGTTTTCATGAATAGTTTTTGTGTGACGAGTATTTCGAACTCGTGATCTGCAATTGATTATCTAAATTACTTCGTCAGTTCATTGCATACTAGCGAGTGTGTATTATTCATCAGTAGGGATTTTTTTCCATTGGATTGTTTGGAGATATTAAGATGTTATTCACTTTAGTGTATGAATATCGCTCTTATATGACAACTAGAGACTTGTTGATTCCGATCTGGTACATTCACTCATTTAGTCTTCGAGATGGGGTCTTTCGTATTTATACGATTGTATGGTGGTTACTCACCGTACCCATCGTTCAGGGCACTATCATGTTAGTCGACGAGGCGAGGTCTTTCGTATTTATACGATTGTACGGTGGTTACTCATCTTACTTGCCATTGAGGGACTCATTTTTATCATCCGAGTGTACTTGAGATTGTAAGAGAATCAAACAAGGAACTACTAGTCACATATCAGTCGAAATTTTTGTTAAATGAAGTAAAGATAAATGTTAGCAGGGTTACATTTGTAATTCTTGTTTGCCAATCCAATATTTTGTTGCTATACTCTTTTGGGAGTAATTTCAGTTTAACAGCTGGTACAGCTGATGCTTTTGATGATTTTTATAATTGTGTTTGATACCTTTGAAAAGGATTTAAAGTAATTGAATCTTGTAAGATGAATCATTAATGGTCAGATTTATTTTAAGGCAGATCAGTATTGCAGATTTTGATATGAGAGATTATAGCACATCGGTGTTTTTCTGTGATGTGAATTATGAGAATTGTAAGAGAATTTATGCTATTTGAAAGCAGATCTTGAATTACTAAGGTAATATTTTTTTTCTAATTGTTTAAGAAGTTGTCTAGATGTGATCAGATTAATTACAGTTATTGGAGATTGTGTGCGTTGATAATTTGAAGCCAGTTATATATTTTTTGTAGATCATGCAACATGGTTAAGTGAAGTTTGTGATATGCATTTTGTGGAAGTTGCCAAGTGATAGTTGCAATATTGCTAATGTATTTTGAGGCAGACATGAGGTTGTCGAACCCAGTCTAGCGTAATTGTTGAGATTCATGCTGTATGTGCTGAATATTTATGGAGTTTTGTGGAATAATTGTGGTATTCAAATGTGATATTTGAAGAAGTGAGGATATATAATGTCGTTGTGGATAGTCAGATCCAACGTGATGTCGTGAAGCCAATAATATTTTTTGGCATGTTAATTAAATACGAGATATAAGTTGGAAGTGATAAAACTCTAAGACAACGTTCTATAAACCATATTAAACAATTTGTTAGGAAATTAAACAAATAAATAAAGTTGATAATACAAGATTTGATGATAATAATAATTAATGAAATAATAATCTGAAATTTAAGCATATTAATGATCTGACCTAATGAAATAAAAATCAGAATGACTAGATGAAATAATGAAAATCTAAATAACCAGAAGAATAAAATTTAAATAATTTGATAAATTAATTTTTGGAATAAATCAATGAATTAAATAAATGGATGAATTAAAGATTGGATAAATAAACTGATTTAAATAAATTAATAGATGATTGGATAGATGATGAATAACTGAATTAGAAGGTGATAATTAACTAAAGAAGCTGATGATTAATGAATTTATATGGAATTAAAATAAATTTAATTGAGATGATTTAAAGAAATTGCAACTTGAGTTGAGGAATTAAACAATTTATATTGATGATTTAAGATGATTTAATCTGAAGTAGATGATAAAATAAGAGTGTGTGAATAATTAGAAAGTATAATGAAGTAATGCTAATAATTTTCATTTAAATGATTTAATGGTGATGAGTTAATGATTCTGACAGGAACATGTTGAAGTTTGAGATAAGAATTAATGTGAGAAATATTTAACTTTGATGATGATGATGATGACCAATGAGCAGTGGATTTTCTGTAATTCACGAACAAGCAATTATTAATCACAATGTAAATAGTTTAAATTAATTATTCGATGTTTAGGAGCATTTTACTAATGTATTCAACATTTAAATTATGCCATGCAAGCCATAAATTACGTGATATTCAAAATATGTGATTATAATGTGTATGTTTAGACAGATTAATATTTTTCAAATCCACATTCATGATGTTAAGTTAAAGAGAAATTAGGTCTCAGGTTTCACAAATGTCAGTGACGAAAGACATAGTGCTACAGTGATCCTGAGAACCCAAGAGAACTTTAGAGATTTTTCCTGTTTTATGTGGATGAAATATTTTTGATTAGAAAGAGATGGTTCGATTTTTGGACAATGACAATTTAACGTTGGCATTCGACCATGCTCTCAGGTAGGATGAATATTTAAAATGTCTGTCTGACTATCAAAGTGAAATAAATTTGTTTTATCTTAGTTGTGATCTGATGATGGTGTGATTTTCCTTTTTCTTTCCTTGTCTTGATTAAGGCTTAACCGGAAACGATGTGGTTTGCTAGGAATTCAGTTGATGGCGCCCATTTATATTTGCATTATTTTTATTAAACTTAAGCCCGTAACGACCCTAGAGATACTTTGTCTCGTGTTACCCACTGCTTTTTCGATAACTCAGCTGAATTTCCGACACATTCCTTATTTGACTAGAGGTTCATTTAACTCCGCTCTGTCCTGGAACTCCAGGAATGCGATGTAATAGCAGATGGGTCATCGCATCCCCAGGACGAACGGGTACAAAATATCACATTGAAAACTGATATACAGACACATCAAGGTATGGAAAGAATTTTAACAGAGAGTCTGCATATGTAGTCCATGAATGTGAGGAAAAATATGTTTTATGTGTTTATGTTTTTCTCAAATTATCCTAAAAAATACCCCTTTGAAGGCTACTATCTATTAAAGTATCATCATTATAAAAAATCCTTCCGTTAATATCAAGACATTATAGGTGTTAACAACCCATGAAATTCTCATGGAATTTGAAACCAAATTTGGTTCTGCTGGAACATTTTAAATACCTGAAAATGTACATATGAAAAAAATTAGTAAATAAAACATGGTTGAAGGCTAAACTAATAATACGTCAGTTATTTAAATAAAACTGAACACAGAAGAAACACGTTACGTAATTGGCATTTCTATAGTTACCGTAGTATTGTTACCTCGTCAACTGACTAGATAGTAGCTCTGGGGGTAATTTGAAGATGGGCATTGTTGCGTTGAAGCTAGTGGATGGGGTCGTTTCCCCAGTACTCAACCGGAATTTAAATGTCACGCTAGTACTTAAAAATGGCCGAATCCGAAAAATACCATCGGCAAATGATCCGCAGGAGTCCGTCGTACAATAATATGTACAAATTGAAAAATCGATAATTTTTACTTTTTTCACCAAAAACTCAGTCCCAGCCTCCCTTAAGTTTGTATCATACCCCAGGATGCGACTTCATTCGTATCTGCGGACTTCAGCTTCGTAAGTACTGGAATTATAATAGTTTTAGTTTTGATTCATTTTTGGGTTTGGGATATCTTGCTTATCAGCTCCGTGTGCTTGAGTATGAACGTTCTCTGATACCCTGCATTATTGTGATGGCCGTATGTATTTGTTATGCAGTTTAGGGTCTTAGCCTTGAATTAGGCACCATCCCTGCATTCTCCTGGACAATATTTGGGGGAAACCACCAAAATCCACCTCCAGTGTGGCTGAGGCGGGATTCGAGCCCACCTCTGCTCACCTTTTGCTAACGAGTTGGAGTGTAGCCCTTGCAACCAACAGAACAGAAATACTTTCACCTGGAAGAGCGGGAATAAAACCCGGAACTCAGGAGTGACAGCCAAGAAAGTGGTCTCTACTAAGCTCTTTTGGTGTTGAAAAATCACTTCAGAAGTCTGAAACATCTTAAACTTCAGCCCCGTGTACTTGGGTGTTTTATATCCTGTGTTTATGTGGTGACTGTAGTAAGTAGTGTGTAGCTGTGCCAAGAGACATGTACTAAGTTACCATCCGAGCATTTGCCTGCAAGGAGTGTGGTAAAACCACACTCAGGGTAGCCACTGTCAGTGCCGGGATACGAACCGCCAATCTCCAGACTTGCTGCATCTCCCCATCAGTATCGTGGTGAACGATTTAACTCGCATGACTACGCCAACATTCTTGAGGTCCGGGTTCGATTATCGTCTCTGACAAGGATATTAATTCTGGTTTGAGGGCTGGATCTGGTTTACTCAACCTCGAGAGCAGAACTGAGAGGAACTGGAAGTGGTCTTCCATTCTTAGCCACTTTTACACCCGGCCTGAAGTAAGGCCACAACCGCCTCCTTCCCAATCCTCACCTGAATTACAAATGAGTCGTCCAGTTGCAAAACTCGTTTAATCCACTTGTGATTAAGGATCATGTCGTAATTTTGATGTGTAACATTTTTCCGCTCGGTTGCTGGATAGTTTTGTGGGAGTGATTTTGAAAATTAGGGTCGGAAGTGGATCGCAACGATCGAGCTGGCAGTGGTGGATCAAACGGAAGTATGCACTTCCCACTCGATCGATCAAATGGGAGTGTACTAGCTGGCAGTGGTGGACAACGTGGGTAGATTATTAGCTTCGGAATAAGCTAACCCCCAAGGGAAGATGATGAAGAAAAAGAAGTGGGTTTCGGACTGGAGAAAAAGGATGGAGAAATAGGAAGAGAGTTTGACATAAGTTATGACTAAGAGTTCTTGCTCAAATGTAACAAGTGGTGAACACCCTATCAATAGATTTATTTTTATTAAATAGGAAGAGTCAAGGAAGGCAGGATCCTGCCTAACCGTTATGTTAGAAAAATGATAAAGCGAAAAACAAATATTTAATTTATTTAACAATGTAAAAGGAAGTAGTTTTGTAACAAATATAAAATTTTGATTTCTATAAACAATTGGGGTCGCAGACCTCCGAAAACATCTAAAGCTTGCGCCAGACAATTAATAATTCTTTTGGTTTCAAACCTTTTATATGCTTTTAAAATCTTCGTAAGATTTTGAAATGACGAAGATAAATAAATGAAAAATTTAAAGATAACTGACGTAATTAAAGTTAGACAATAAATCAAGTACAAGGTGTGTACTTCAAGGATTTCTAGATAAGTATCTTAGAAATAATAACAACTTCGAAAGTAACAACAACAAAAAGCAGGAAGAATAAAATAGAAGTTTCTATAACTTCTTGTATTGATACAGAAATACTTGGTTGGATTATACAAATAGGGCAGGTCACTTATTGTGAAACCTGAAGAGAAAAATCGAAAGGAAGTTTCTAGAACTCCTATGCTTAAGTAGGGATCACGAGAAAAATGGGGCAAGTTTCCCTTTCGTGAAACCTAGAGATAACTCACTTATGAGTTGAAAGAATTGTATTCCCCCATTAGAAGGGAGAAACAATATAATTTCAGGCGTGTACTAGACACGAAGTTTTACAGAAATTAATTCGTTTTACGTGGAACAAGTAAGGGAGGGCACTTATTGAGAGTGGCACCTCATTGAAAAAATACCTAAAGTAACAATTTTATTATTTTGGTTTGTTAGTAAAGGGTTTGGGAAAGATCAAATGTGATTGTGGAAAAGTGTTCATGGCCGTATTTATTGTACACGAACGAGCGCGACGCGGATGAAAGGTTGAACAAGCACTGTTTTCACTATAGTCTGTTGATATAGTTGAAAAGTTCACTGTAGTAGCACAAAAAGTTGATGGCAAAGAAAGTTATTGCAATGGTGGAAAATAACTAGTTACACTAGATTTGCGGGAATCTATTGCTTGAGAAAGTTGTAGGTTATAGTTGAATGCACCAGAAAAAATCCCAACGGAGGAAGAAAAATTAGATATTGATTGGCAGTTCATAAGGAAGTTTCCTTAGTTTGAAAAAGTATTCCCATGTGTGAGTGGAAAGTACTAGAAGGTTTAACTCGTAGATAAATTGTTCGGCATGGAAAATTCCAGAACAATCATGACTGAAGAATAGGGCAAAAGTTAGACCAGCGGTGGAACGAGCTAAGTATTTTATAGACAGTGGGTAATTTAATGTTATCCCACGTTGTGAGAAAATCTCTCATTTAATAAGCATAAGAAATGCTGCTTCAATTTAAGAATGGCTTGGATAGAAAAAAGACCAACATAGAAAATCCCGCGAAGGATGATTATTGCCCCAAATATAGAAATCTCACACTGCCTATAAACTGATCATTAAACAGCATGTAGATATTTAAAATCAGTTAAAATAAGTTGAAGAACGTAGAATTAGTACTTAGCTCATTTCTGATGAACGGCGAATCCTTAGGTGACCGTTAGTCAGGAATTCACAACATGGCGAAGATTTGAAAATTTGTCTCTCGAGTTGAGGAGACGAGCTTTAGTAAAGCTCCGACTGACTAGGTTGACTTCCGACATACAAGTGAGGGCTGCTAGACGCAGAGAAAGTACACTGGCCTAAACGGCATGTCCAACGAGAAGTTGAGTGCACTGGGAGGGTGAGCGGTTGCTCACAGCACAAAGACAAGTCGAGACGAAGTGTAGAAGTGAAGTGACCGAGCGAGCGGGCTGCGCGCGTGGCGAGGAGAGCAGTAGGAGGAGGCGAGAAGAGGGGGAAGCGGGCGAGTAAGGGGAGGAAACAAAGAGGTTATACATAAACATGAAAAATCTTGACAAAAACAAAATTCTTCTTGGAGCGGTGTCTTCACGGAGTAGTAGATTGGTGAAGAACACGACGCCCTGCGGATTAGTGTAGAAGTCTCCATGGCTTGAAGCAATGGATGTTCGGAAGGCAGCGATGGGACGCTGTCAGGCTGGTTCGACGGAATATGCGTTTCTGTAAAAAGAACTGACCGAAAAAATGAACAAATGCACGGGGCAAACAGGAGGTAACAGTTCGATGTTGGTGTGTGCTGGAAAGAAATTTAAATAAATGGACTGATATAAAGTAATGAAGAACAGCAAAAGCTAATTCTTTCTTTCCGTGTATTTCCAAAAATACACCGCAACGGAAGTATGCACTGCCCGCTCGATCGATCGAATGGAAGTGTGCCCTAGCTGGCAGTGGTGGATCGAACGGAAGTATATGACCCACTGCCAACTCGATCGATCGATCCAGCTGGCACTGGTCAGAGAAACAATCAGCGCGCGTTGTCGAAAATTGATACCATGACGCACTCTCGGCCATGTGGAATGTATATGACATACTGAACCGAAAACGCTCATGCGAACTCTGGTGTCAAGTGATTTAAACAAATGACATGGTACATGTTCGAAGTCTTCGTATCAGTATTTAAATGGTAAAATGCCTCAATATCAAACATTGTAAGTAGTCGGCATTGCATTGGCATAAGGCATTTTAAACTCAATGTCACTCAGGAACATTATCGAAACAAGCAAAATATAAATGAAACTTAATTCCGTAATGCAGTATTATTGGAACGTGGTAATAAGTCCCCCATCTTGTGCACAATATTTAACAGAATCCATATGAAATTACGTGTTGGTCTGTGGATGAAGAGGACCTGTTTATAAGGAATTTAAGGTTATGAGCGGTGTCGCGTCTATTAATCTAGTTGATCCATATCGTATTCTTTATTTAGGTTAGTGCTGGTGGAAGCTACAAATCATCTAATAAAATGAGTTCCGTATTATAAACTACAATATCTGTAAAACACTCCCTTTTACAATAGATTAACATTTGTGCCAATAATACTATAAAATACCGGTGTATCAACAATTTCACGTGAGGTCTCTTCCATGTCAGATGTTACACATCATATGCGACTACTGTAAGGGTCGTAATTTTTTTAAAATTTTTATTTTACTTTACTTTCTTCTTCTTTCTTCGTTTAGGCCAGCTATGGACCACGTCATTTCAACTGCTTCCGTCCTTGGGTCTTGATCTTAGCCCAGTGTTCACGCATTCGCTGCCTTTGAGACTCCTTTCTTTCTCCAGATAACTTTATTTTATTTTGTTGTATTTTTATTTTTATTTTGTATTGTTTATTTTGTTTTGTTTTATTTTATTTCGTTTTATTTTGTTTTGAATTTTTTTGTTTAATCTTTTGTTTTGATTTTGTTTTGTTTTATTTTATATTTATTTTTTCGTTTTTGAAATTGTATTTTGTTTTGTTTCATTTTGATTTTGTTTTGTTTATTTTGTTTCATTTTATTTTGTTTTGTTTTATTTTGATTTTCCAGAAAACAAACACAAAAACAAAACAAAACAAAACAAAACAAAACAAAACAAAACAAAACAAAACAAAACAAAACAAAACAAAACAAAACAAAACAATACA
Source organism: Meconema thalassinum (assembly GCA_946902985.2). Taxonomy (NCBI): domain Eukaryota; kingdom Metazoa; phylum Arthropoda; class Insecta; order Orthoptera; family Tettigoniidae; genus Meconema; species Meconema thalassinum. Next base: position 5,496,099 of record CAMPQE020000020.1, read on the forward strand.
AAACAAAACAAAACAAAACAAAACACGAAGAAAAAGCAAAATTCAAAACCAAATACAAAAGCATAAAACAAGAAACACAAAGCAAAAAGCACAATTCAAAAAAGCAAAATCAGAAAACAAACACAAAACCAAGAAAGAAAAACAAAAAGTAACATTCAAAATCAAAAGTACAAAGCAAACACAAGACCAAAAACCAAAAACACAAAGCAAAAAGTAGAAAACAACAATCACAAAAGATACAAGAGAAACGTTTCTCATGAAAATGATTCTTATTTACAAGTGGATTAAACGAGTTTTGCAACTGGACGACTCAAATACGGACACCATAACTACAGACCCCACAATAACAAATCAGACGAATTCTATACACACTCAAATACCACTGAACAATGTATCCGTTTATCCACATCATTTGAGTGGTCAGTTCTCTTCTTTTTTCTCTTCACAGATCCTCCTGTCTACTGTACGAGTTCCTAAATGAGACAGGGGATGTGATTAGCCCTTACCGCGTACGGTGCACTCTGTATACTGCTTAACCCCCAATGGTTCACAGTACCTCCTGTCTTCAATACGAGTATCTAAAGGAGGCAGGGTGGGTTCAGCTCCACCACTTAAGGTGCACCCTGCATACTACTACACCCTCAAGGGCTCACAGTTCCTCCTGTCCACGGTACGAGTTCCTAAAGCAGACAGCGGGTGTGTTTAGCCCCACCAATTAAGGTGCATCCTGTATACTGCTACACCCTCAAGGGTTCACGGCTGGTGAGCTTGGTTTTTTGTGCCCCCAAATTATTTCCAGAAATCGGCCCTTTTTCCCACTTTCTTCAGTGATTTTGGGGAATTTTCCTGTCAGCCTTTCATGGCTCCATTTCCTTCCAAGTCTCTCAATCCTCATTACTCGAATATTCAGTGCACCTATTTTCCGCTCTCGTATATTTGCTTTACTATCTGGGGGAGGGTCACTTTATTATTCTAGTATATAATAATGTGGTGTGGGTGCAGGTGGACATCCTAATGCAGATGCACTCAGTCTTTGCGCCAGGGAAATTAACCCAAGATGATTAAAATCCTTGTTAAAGGGGAAATGTGGTTATAGAAATATCAAACGTGTCTACATTTTGCTTAAAAAAAAAGTATTGTTGGCTTCTCTACTCAACAAGTTTATGACCCAAAGCAATAATATTTTTAACGCGTCACTAACTCAATATAATTAGGCAAGTCTCATTTGTCAGTCTGCTAAGATTGTGTGTCCTTCCTTGTTGATTTAATTAATGAAAATACTCATTCACATACGATTTAAAAAAATACCATCTGGATCAAAATCTCATCAAGTAACAAATTGTGGTGTCAGTTCTGCTGCATTGAAGCCATTCATTGCTCTTTGTTTATAATTCTCAGCTCATTGCTTTTCTACAGGTCACACACGTTCTTCCCTGCAGCAACCGAGGACGTCTATCTTCGTCTGACTTCAGTAGCAACTCTTGGCAGAGCTTCAAGGTGGACATCGCTGATTGAAGTTATCAACCATGGACATCCGTTCAGTAGTTTGTGCCCACTACTTTGTTCAACTACAGTTGGTTCTGGTGCTCGCAGTAGGTGTATCCAGCGAGCAACTGCCGCCCCTGACCGGCTCGGACAAGGCCAACAGGGATCTGGCACGCATCTCCTTAAGTTGCAACTGTAATCCAGTGTATATAACGGAACACGGTCTTGTCGAGTGCAAAGGAGTCAGTAGGGCGGGAGGTTAGTACAAAGACTTGTGTATTAACACCTGAACTTCTAACAAATACAACACCTGAACTTCTAACAAATACGACAATAACCTAGAGATTTTCTAAATTTGTATTATTGGGCCATCAAAGCCAATATTTCATGTATGAACTAGTTTGAGTTCGGGTTCCTCATTACAGGTAAGTTACCATAACAAAATGTCAAGAACTTGCGAGAGATCATATTATGGAAACGTATTAGGTAAGTAATACACACCCCCACCCTTCTCCGTCAAATTCCTGCATCAAAATATCAAGTCATATTATTGTTATGCCCCAGAGGGCATACTCCCTCAGAGCATACACACCCCCAAGGGAGAGGTGGCTTACGCCACTGAACCCACGCTCACCCACAAGAGGCGCATCTACAAATACATCAAACACATCAAATACATCAATAAAGTCAACCTACAGGAATATGCCTCAACCCCAACATCAAACACCCTCTTCTGTCCCAAAACCTCCCCAGCTGGAGATACAATAAAATCCAGAAGAATATCTTAACACAGCAAGCAGGCGGCCACCTATTACAGGAGGTTAGCCAAGAGCTTGCGCCACATATATACAGTTCACATTTAGAAGTATTGGGGACGACAACATGTGAAGCAACACTGAGTCAGCAATGCCGAAAGACATAAAAGAGAGACCCCAAATGGACTCTGGGTCTGTCGCTGCCAGAGGCCATGCCGGTTTGGTTCCTGATTCTCACCTGGAGGTAAGTGTGTTCTAAGAATCCTAAAACACTACAGTTATAATCCAGTCACTTCACACCCCAATTGTAACATTGTTACTAATTACATTGTGGTACAAAATCCACAGATCACAGTACTGGTCTAACAAACCATTGATCAGTACCTCTACACGTTTGTTATCACTAACTCCACTACACTTGTCTTTACATCCCAACTCCCCGCCTGACATTCCTAATTGCCCGTGACCGCTAGCTACATAAGTGCTCTGTAAGTGATTTCCCTTGTGCTAACCTTGGAAAGCTCAGGCCGCCCGACAGTACAGCAAGCTCAGCAGGTAGGCTCATAGCACTCACACAATTGTTTGTTCAGCTAAGCTATTAGATCCCTCTCAATCGCGCAACCCCTGAAGGGCGATCACACACATTTAGAGCTAACCCCCATTTCCCCCACATCCCTTTACAGACATCCAAGCTCGCGGTTTTCGCACATACGTGGAAACTTGCATCTTTTTGAACAGCACCGCAAAATTAAACATTTTACACCCCTTTGTTCATCCATCCCCTCACCCCCGGACAGAACATTATTCTAGGAGAAAACTCGATTAAAACTTATAAACGACACTGAGCTTATTAATTTGTGTTCAAAATAATTACGGTAATGGCTTCCCTGTGACTCCGACAAACTTCAATTTACCAGAATATATTGTTACGTGCCACCCCCTAGTGGCACTTTTGTTAACTGGATTACGGTGGGGGTACAAAGCACAACACCAATTACTGCTTAAAGAAATAATTAACTTTATTGTGGCCAGAAAATTACACTAGTCAGCAAATACAAGCAATTAGGAGCCTTACTCCAGTTTCCTCAAGTCTCTTCCTTGAGCGCTCTTGGCCCTTCCACTTGTCAACAGATCACAGAAGTTAATCCGTCCTAATGAGTACGGTGGCCTTGACAGAAACTACCTGCTCCTCTCCTTTATGTTCTCCGACCACAATTACTTACGATCACTTGCTGCAGGCTATTTCGCTGTCCACAAGCTGGAGAAACAATGTCACTGGATTTCGTAACTCGCACAGCACTTCGTCACCACACTTCTGTCGCACAAGATAATCGCTCGCACTAGCTCGTAAAACACAACAACAACAACTGCTAGACAGGTCGCACTTATATAGCAGGCCGGTGACTCAATAAATGCTTCTAGATCCATCCAGGGTTCACGGCTTCTCGAGGTTTCCATCGCTGGTCCAGTCACGAATATTCTGGACTATCCCTTTGTCTTAGTAGCCCTGTTGCATAAGGCGCGCGCAATACAGGAGGCAGGACACAGCCCAGCCCTGGGTCAGTTGTGACTCATGCGGCGAGTGATGACACAAACTCACAGCCGTAACAATATCCTCTCTTGGGTCGAAATAAATTTCAAAACCACCCTGCCTCAATATTGGATTGAATAATTAAGGTACAGCAATGATATTATGGCGACAAATAATTTAGGAAATATGAAAGTGAAGGTCTTGAAATACAGGGGGAAAATATTTTTAAAAAAATTCGTTCAGAAAAACCAGTACGGATTATTGACGTAGTCCAAAACACTGCAAATGGCTCTTGAAATAACATCATAGTATGCATAGATGACGAAACACTGGTTGCCATGGTCACCATGGTGTCGGGAAATTTGATTACGCTAATCCCAGATAGACAATGTCACAGTGTTTGACTGATGTTTAATGACAATGTGTGCTTATTTCATTTTCAGGGTCGATCCTTATCACTAGAGAAGCAAGATTTAAAGTACTGGACGAGATACCAGACAAGGATGTGTTTACCACTTTATTGGGATTGGAGAAGTTTACCATGGAGTTGATACCACGGTATGCACTACCCGCCATACACAGCGTGGACTTTAATTCATCAATGGCAGTCGGTATTCTGACCTTGGACACCAACAGGTAGGTGTTCATTTCGTTAAAATATTGTTGTTGTTTTAAAGGGTCCAACTTCAAGGTGATCTGTCCATCATAAGGTAGTTCTTTTACATTGCATATTTACAGGTTCATACCAAAAAATAGATGGTCAAACAAATAAATAAATAAATAGAACAAGGTGTTCAGTGAAGAACATGTAGCCTACTTTCTATAGCTATAAATCTGGCCGAATTAATTCAATGTTCTCGTGATGAACGTTACGAGTTGTGCCCTGTATAAGACTCCCTGTTTATTAAGTTTCGTTGTAATTCCTCTTTTTCATCCAGAGAAATTGATTGGATTGCCTATCCACCATATTGAATGTATGGCATTTTAATGAGCAATCTCCATTCCTCAAAATTGACCCTTTTAGAATATTCCCTTTATTTATCGAATTATGTTGATAGCACTGGCATTATAAAATTTGCACAAAATATAGCTGGAATATTTTGGTCTAATAGTTCTTGTTGTTGTTGTTGTTGTTGTTTGAGTCTTCAGTGTTTTGACTGGTTTGATGCAGCTCTCCTAGCTTACCTGTCCTGAGCTAATCGTTTCATCTGTACATAGCTGCCACACCCTACATCCGAGGCAATCTGTTTAACATATTCTAACCTGGTCTACCCCTACAGTTCTTTTCCTCGACCCTTCCTTCCATAACGAACTTTGCTATTCCTGGGTGTCCTACCAACCTATCTCTTCTCTTCGTTAGCATTAGCAAAGAAAACTAGTTTTAAAAGAAATAAGAGACTATGACTGTAGGAAAACACTGCAAAATCCGGTGAGGAAGGGCCAGCTTATGCTGCAGGGGAATTTTAGAACATCCCAACCGTGTGAAACTTTCGTCGCTCATTTCCAAGTTCATATTTTTCATTCCGTTTCCCTAATAACTCATGAACTTACAAATATTTTTCAGTGTAGTTTTGTAGTCACATTTTTACGACAGTTATAAAAAAAAATGTACTAGAATGGTTGCCCTAACTATTATAGTTTATTGATAATAAATTATTTACTATGAAAGTTTTATAGATTTTTAGACCCATTATTTAAAAAATCTCAAAATAATATTTCTTCTTGAAATATTTCAATCATTCTAGTACATTTTGTTGCCATGACATCTAGGTTCACATTAAAAAACAATAATTAAAATGTAACAATATTTCCGAGAGTTACTAAGGAAACCCCATTCTTGTGTATAATATGAAAAAATCCACAGCCTGCTTCCAGTCTCCGACCGGGTCAGGAATGGAATGAATGAAGCCCCTATCTAGCGGCGAGGATATGAACGTGCCGGCTGCCGAGGCCTGACGCACCCCTCTGGGGCAATGATTAAATGAATGACAGATGAAATGAAATGATAATGGAGAGTGTTGCTGGAATGAAATTGTGACAGGGAAAACCGGAGTACCCGGAGAAAAACCTGTCTGCCTCCGTTTTCTCCAGCACAGATCTCACATGGAGTGACCGGGATTTGAACCACGGACCCAGCGGTGAGAGGCCGGCGTGCTGCCGCCTGAGCCACGGAGGCTTGTGTGTTTAATATACAGCCGCCATTTTGTGTGCATAAGCTTATATATCCATGATGATGCAATTTTCTAAATATTTAATAGTTGGTCGGTGTTAAAATTGTATTGTATGTATACTGTGATAAGTGACAACTCCAAACAGTTTATCAGTGCAAAGGAAATAAATGTTAAAAATTCACTATTTTGTTGCTGTCGAAGGTGTAGGTCCCCCTTAACCAACCAAATCTTGATTGGGAAAAAACAACAATCAAGATGCTTGGATTGCGATGGCCCTAGGTAGGAAGTTAGCTGAGCGAACTATACCAGCATTTGACTATCTAAAGTGATAGTGGACCACAACCTGAAAACATTTGCATTGTGAAACGTTTTGTTCTGAGCACAACAAAGAACAGAAAGATTTGCTCAAGTTAAAGTGGAGCATCTACAATTGCTTCCGTAAGTGAAGAAGGAGACGAGAGAAAATAGTAATAAGCATTGCAGATAATCTAGAATACTCTTCGAGTAAGAATAATGAACAGGACTGGTAAAATACCACAAGGGGGCGGCCGCGGCTCAGGGTTTAGAAGCTGTGTTGCGTATACAAAAGAAGCAATTGAATTGCCGAAACGTTACAGTTCATAAAAAGCATAGATATTTCTCGATTATTGGTCTCAGACCAGGGATACTCTAAAATTATTAAATATAAAAAAAATGTATTTTTTAAGAATTAGATTAAGAGCGAGTATCTTGCATACAGTATAAAGGTGTCTGGATAGACACAGAAAAGTCTGAATTGGGCTAAAATAGCTGAAAATAAAATTTTGATTATGAGATCATGGGAACAGCAGGTGCTTATGCACTAGAACAATATAATGCAATGACATCTTTGGACTTTAACAAGAGAGTTGAAAGTACATAAGCAATATAATGCTAATAAGCACCATCAAAAACCTTTCAGGCAAAGGCAGTCAATTTGGTCTCTGACCTGAGCCGTTTGGCTCCACAGCAAATGCTGCTAAGAAAATTGAAATTTTTGTACAAGAGGACCTTGACGGCAACAGAATGAAGAAACTGGCCTTAGAGAGCACCAGGAAATATCAAACAATTGTGTTGAGATTAAAGAAGTGGCTTATATACCACTGGGATTATTTAAGCACAATGACGATTAATTCTAAGTTCAAAATTGGGTGGGACGTCACACACTTAGCCACAAAAAATACATAAAACATGAATTACTTAAGCTAAGTTTGTTAGTAAAGGATTAAATGTGTGAGGGAAAGAAATTAGGGGTTTATCACTGATAGTTCATGAATGCTGGCGCGCGACACTGAAACCAAGTTATTTATGGCTCGATGCACTGGAAGGTTTTAGTATAGGAGCATAATTTCGAATTTGAGAAAAGTCACTGATTACTATTGTGAATTATTTCAGTCGGAGCATTTATACAGTTTCTAGAAGGGTTTGTGTTATTAGCAGAGTTAATCCATTGAACAGTTGGAAGCTGAAACAGGTGTATTTGACTGTGACGTCACAGACTTTGAATATGAAGAGAATACTTCTAGAACTATCCAGACAGATCTTCCTGGATTTGGTGGAGTTTAATGCGATTCCCACGGTGGCCCCATTAATTTGTATTTGACAGAGTTCATGGAAAATTCCCTCAATGTGCCCAAAAACAAGATGCGATATCTTATTGACAGGAACTCCCTTGGAGGAAAATGACAATTGAAACAAATTGATGCTTTGACATTTCAAGTAAATCATGCACTTGGTGAGTGGTAACTAGCCAGCCATATGAAACCTGCGATACAAATTGCTAAAATAGCCTCATTGCTGATTTAAAACAGATCTTGTACTTTTCTTTCACATGATGTGTTGATAGAGCATGTTAATATATAGTTCACTACATAGCTGTAACAAAATGTCGGGCGAGACGGCTGACCCTCAGAGAGAGGTTTAATCAAGCTACTTGGTTGCACAACGGAGTCTGAGAAGCGAGCAAGCTCACAGCAGTGCAGCTAGCAAGGCGCGGGTTAGGGGAAGGACGGGAGGAAGTATGACGTAAGACACAGCCAATACAAACATGAAACAAAAAATAACTTCGGCACACAAAATTCTTTCTTCAGGCAGGGTCCAAAAGAAAAACGTAGGAGCGAGTAGGCTGCCATCTGTATGAAATGAATTGAGGTAGTGAGACATCTTCACCAACCCTTAGCAGAGAGTTCACGTGCTGGCCGTAAGATGACGCACAAGAATAAACTTGACGTTGCTGAAGGCAGGGGTGAAAGGCGACTTGAACGCTAGAACACGCTAGAGACAACTATGAATACACTGCACAGAGAGAGATAAACCACGGAAAAGTAAGTTGATGGTTTGCACGGAAGAAAAAAATAATAATAGAAGGCAAAATTAAAAAGAAAACCCAAAGTAGGCGCAAATTACTGAAAAACGTTTGAACGTATATTTTCCGGCAATGCTCGGGGGAGTAGCCTTCCCCTCCCTTCCCAACCTGAGACGGTGACCCCGGTCATCTCTCAGGACCTCCCCACTTCCCAACCTTCCTCTGTCCTTCTTTCCCCCAGCTCGGAGAACATCGTGCGTTTCATCACGATGGTCATCCAGAACGTCGTTACCGACCGGGTGAAACTTTATAGGGTGTTTTGGTACCAACGCTAGCTTGCCTTGTAGTAGTACCTGCTGACAACGTTAAAAACGCTAGCTGTCATCGCGTACGACGATGTAGTTGTGTTGTACTTCTATAGATGGCAGCAAAATCGGAAAATTGGTGAGTATTCTTGTTAATGTTGTTTATTTAATTAAAATTTGAATATATATCAATAGTAAATACATATTGCAGTGCTTAGAAAGGAATACAATCGGTTTCGAACAATATTATACGAAGAAATTGAATTATATTGAATCACACATCGATTTTAGTCGATACACTGCGCTCGAAAACGATATCAGATACTATCGATATAATTCAAAGTAAGAGCTGGTGGCTGGTTGTTCCAACGCTTCCCGTAATTCAAACGTGATGTTTCTTAATTCGATTGATAGGAAGTACAGCACGGACAATTAAATAATACTGGTGTGTGATAAGTGCAGCTGTAATTTTGTCTTACTATTCATTTTTAATATTGTAGCCTACTCTTTCTATTTGTACATATCTGTGTTGTAGGCCTATGTCATGCTATGTGCTTTGTGGAAACGTCCACAACTATTCTGATAGAGCCTATGTTTTCTTCTCTACCTGATATCACAGGGGGAAGAAATCGCCTATTATTAGACCAATTACTAAAATATGAAAGAAAGAAAGAAAGGAATATAAAGTAGAGGTGGGGGGATAGAGTAGGGGAAAGGGAGTGGTAGGCACGGGCCGGGAGGGGAGAGGAGCGAGTAGGCTAGGTCGGGGACGGATCTCGCTCGAGAGTGCATCGTCGCGCCATCTCATATTGTCAGTTGGAACTATTTGCGTCGAGCAATAGGTTGGGGTCAAAATTTTGCATTAAGTTGCAGCTCTACCCATATATCCTCCTTGGTCGTTACCTTCCGCCGCTCCCTCATTGCCTAACAGGTCCAAGTGGCCGCGCGTCTCTGTTTCTCTACCCATGTTGATATCGCATACTCAGGGAATCGCATGCATTTAGCATTCTTTCCCCTGAGTAACACTCCTCTTGTTACCTAAATGGCATGTCTTTAAAGGTCTTATATAGCAATACTCGTTCTGCCAACTCAAATCGTGCGCTAATTGACTTGACCATCTCCCAACACGCCCTGGATGTTTTTATGTTTAATGAAACTTTTTATACTTTTCACCGACGGCCGCGCTTCCCGGACTTCACTCTCTTCCGTGCCGATCGGCCGGTGAGGGGGGGGGGGGGGGGCGACGCTGTTGGCGTACGTAATCATATCACAACCCGTCAACATTTCTACACTTTTCCTAATAACTTTCAAGAATATTTAATTATAGGGATCATTACTCCTGGTAAATCTATTACATAAGTCACTTTATATCTTGCTCCGCTTTCTCCTCCCCCTATTGGTTTTCTTAATTATTTGGATCGCACTTTTCCAAATTATCTTTTAGCTGCAGATCTCAACATCACGTCCTACACTGCTGCCGACACTCTTACTTTCCAATCTCTTTTCACTCACATCTGTGCCGTGCGTGCTCACTTCCCTTCACATACTATTGCTACCCGTTCCTCTACCCCCGATGTCATTATCCTTACCCCTTCTCTTACCCTTAATCCTCTTATTCAAATGCTCCCTTCTCATGGTAGCGACCATCTTCCTGCTCTGATCCACATCTCCCACATCTTTCCTCGCAATCCTAGTCATCCCAACAACCCCCCACCCTCCCCCCTTACCCGTCACTATAACCTCACAAACTAGAATGATTATCGCCACACTATCACTAATCTCCTTTTCTACCCTATTCCCCCTACCTCCCTTCCCAATCTCCTCACCCTTATTCATGAAGTAGAAACTGCTATTCAAACTTCCGACCAATTACATATTCCTCGCCATTCCACCGTCCCTCCAACACTCCTATATCCCCTAAGACTCTTGCTCTTCTTAACCTCGCACATGCTCTTTATAAAAACTTTCTTCGGACTCGTGACCCTGCCACTTTACACCAACATCGACAAAACCTTCAACATGTTAAATCTTATATTAATGCAATCAAACGCAAAAACTGGACTACCGCCTGCACCCATCTTTCCCACACCTCCAATCCCTCCAAATGTTGGTCAACCTTCCGCCGTCTCACCAAAAATACACCTCAACTTCCCAAATATCCTATTATTACCCCTGCTCAAGTCCAGTCACCGCCCAAGAAAAAAGCCGATTTTTTGCATCCCATTATGTGCGGTTTTTTCTCCGGTATAGGATCCTTCTTTTCAACATCCTCAGGAACTTCTTCTTCACCGTCTTAGCGATCCCACTCTTCCCTCTCTACAACCTTCCTTTACTCATTTTCCAGATGTTGAATACTCTCATCCTCTCAACGCCCATTACTCCTCATGACATTCTATCTGCTCTTTGCCATTGTCCTAATACTGCTCCATCCTCTGATTCCATCACCTACCGCTATCTTCAAGAAGCCTCGGCGATCCTTATTGACCTCCTTATCACCATTTATACCACTCTCCTTTACACAGGTGCCATGCCAACATCCTTCTCTTTCTTAAACCTGGTAAACCTCCTGCTGACCTCAACTCCTACCGCCCAATTAGCCTACTTCCAGTCCTCACCAAACTTTTTGAAATAATTCTTGCCCAACGTCTCTCCACTTACCTCTCGTCTCTTCGTCTCCTTCCTGAATCCCAAGCTGGTTTTCGCCCACACCATTCTAATCACGATCACCTCTTTCATCTAACTTCGTCTCTTGCAGCCTTTCTTAAACCTCACCGTACTGCCGCCCTCCTCTGCCTCGACGTTGCCAAAGCATTTGACACCGTTTACCTTCCTGTTCTTATGTTTAAGCTTTGCCATCTCCCCCATCTCCCCACTATCCTTCGTCTACTCTACAACTTTCTCCATCATCGTATCGCCCAAATCCTTATTCACCGTACCCCTTCGTTTATGTTTCTTCTCACTGCTGGTGTTCCTTACTCTACATCCTTTATAACTACGATATTCCCCATCCCGATCCCCCTCTCAGACTTTTCCAATACGCTGACATCCTAGCTATCATTGCCCTTGGCAATACCGCTCCCACACACACCCGAAAGCTTCGAGCCTACCTAGACATCCTGCAAGACTGGTTTAACGAATCTCATATTAAGATCAACCCCGCCAAAACCCAACTCGTTTTCTTCCGTCCCCGCCGTAAAATTCGTCTCACTCTTTATGACACCCCCTCCTTGAAACTCCCACGCTTTCTTCGCCCTGTTCTTACGTATGCTTCCCTCGCCTGGCTCACTGCCACTCCTCTCGAATACCATAGACTTCACCGCCTCGATCGTCATGCTATCCGCATGGCTTACCGCCTTCCATCCTATACCCCTATCGCTCGGATCCAACCATACTACTCCTTTCCCCCTATTCTCTCTCATCTCCACTCTCTACGCTCTAATTATCTCTCCGCCGCTCTCCTCCGTAATTATCCCGATTTTGGTGACGCTCTTGCAACTTCTCCCCTTGCCCGCGCTATTTTCGACGATACTCGAAACCCTACCACTTCTCACCTCTTCCCTCCTCCCATCACTTAACATTAATATAGCCGTCACCCACCCAGTTGATGCGCTTGTGATGCTTTATCTTGATCTAATCTGCTACATTTGCTTCTGGGGACACGGCGCCTCCCCTGTGCAACTAAAGTCGTCCCGGCATATTTTGCCACCAGTGTTTAGCTGTCACTTCCGACTTCTTCTCTCCTCCCCTATACCGTGTGTTTACGTGTTTCCCATACTAAGCTAGTGTTTTGTGTGTTACGTGTGTACTCTTGAACAGTGATGAACATTCTGAATTGTCTTTCTATGCTTAGTTTTTCTTACACATGTTCATACTCATTCTACGCTCACCTTCCCATGATCGCCTACTAGGCGCCCTTCCACTTCTCCTTTTACGCTATCCCATTTATCACCTCCCCTTCCCCCTTATCTCTTCCCCCTCTTCATTCTATCTACGTCTTTCGCTTTCTATTCTCCTTCCTCCCTCTCGCTCAGCTGTCTACAGTGTATTTCATCACTATATTTCCCAATCTCCACTCACATTTATAATTTTTCACTTGCCAGACGGCTTTCTTTTACTCTGCTTATATTCCTTTTCTGTTGTATATCTGTATTTTGCCCACATTATGTAATGTCTGTTTCTTTATTCCATGTATCATGTATTTTTTCAATAAATAAGGGTGTTTGGGGGGAGGTTTCTTCGTGGCGAGTGGGGTGTGGGGGTCTCCTCTGGCGTTCCGCCGGTGGTCCGGTTTTCCTCTGCGCCAGCTCATTCAAAATTTTTCCTCCTTTTACGTATGTACTACACATACTCTTCTATTAATTCATTCTTATCACTCACAATTCTCCATCCTCTATGGCCCAAGGGCTACTCGTTTAGCCGACGGCCCGCCCACTGCCGCACTTTGCGCCGCAATGGGAATGAAATAACTTACTTTGCTTGTTTGCTTGAGAGTGGCCTTAAAAAGGAGCTGAACCCAGGTAGCTGAAAGTATAGTATGACCTGTTTCTTCTTACCTATAGGCTATAAAATAGTTTATGTGTTAAACATACTCCATCCTTCTTCACTTTTCCCTAGATCAGGGCCATCCAAACAGCGCTCCCCGAGCGACAGCGCTCCGGCCGCGCTCTAAGCCAGTGCACCGAGCTCATGGGTTGTTTCAGTAATGGTGGGAGGAGCTTGGTAAGCTGAGCACGTGGTCTGCCCGCCGCGCCGAAGTGGGCACCTGACCCATCAGTCGCTAGTCTATAATCCAATGCGCTTTGTTGACAGCGTATAAGTAAATCAGTTTCGCAGTGGTCATGGAAGGAGTGGTGAAGCAGCAGCCTTTAAAGCAGAATGGGAAAACTCATTTTTCTGTACAGCTTATAAAGGGCATGCCAAATGTTTAGTGTGCCACCGAGATTTAATGTGTTTAAAAAAACACAATTTGGAACGGCACTACAGTGCCAACCACAGGGATGATTACGGTGACTTGACAGACGCCAGTCGTCAATCGAAGTTGGAAGAATTGAAAGAAAATTTCAAGCAGCACTTTCCTGTAAGTAGTCTATTATTGCCTTAATTTTAAAATGCTTGTTTACAAATGGGAATGGACAAATGATTTAATTATCTGAAGAACACTAAAATTGTGACTTGCCGTAATTTTGTCTGGCAGGAGATAGAGGAGAGTGAGGTTGGTGGACCCATTTTACGAGCAAGCTACATATGTTCGATGCGAATTGCGAAAGCTGGGAAACCCTTCGCGGAAGGTAATTTCATCGAGGAGTGCCTAATGGACGTGGCGGCATGTATTTGTCCTACGGAGATAGTTGATAAATTTGAAAACATCTCTCTTCCTCCTCAAACTGTGGCTCGCAGAATAGACGATATGTCCGTTGATATGGAACAGCAATTAATGGAGAAGGCAGCAAAATTTGTATCATTTTCCATCGCCCTCGACGAATCAACCGACATTGCGGACACAGCACAGCTCGTTATTTTTATTCGAGGGGTGGATGACGATCTTCGGGTCACCGAGGATTTTCTCGACTTGGTAGCTCTCAAAGACACCACTACCTGTTTCGATATTTTCCAAGCTGTGGAGGGTGTTTTTGAATCAAGGGGATTAAAATGGGAGCGGTTGACGAGTATAACGCCGGATAGAGCTCCTGCTTTACGGGGTGTACGCACGGGGTTCCTCAGCTATGTAAAGTTAAAAATGGCTGAGAACGGTAGTACCCTAATGGCGGCGATCCATTGCGTCATACACCAGGAGGCAATCTGTGCAAAAATCGCCAAGCTTAAAGATGTAATGGGAACAGATGTGCGAATGGTAAATTATCTCCGCTCCCATGGACTCACGCACCGTCAACTCAAAGAGTTCTTGGATGACATCGAAGTGGAGTATCCAGATATCCCGTACCATGCAGAAGCAAGATGGCTGAGCAAGGCGAAGGTGCTGAATCGTGTGTTTTGCTTGCGGAACGCAATAGATACATTCTGTGACATGAAAGGGTGGCCCGAAGTTCTTTTGCGTGACCCTAAGTGGGTGGTGGACTTGGAATTTTTGTGACATTACTGCCCATCTGAATAATTTGAACACTTCGCTTCAGGGCGATTTGGTGGAAAAAAATGAAGCGTTCACAAGAAAATTGATTTTGTGGGAATACCAGTTGCGTGCAAGGAACACAGGACATTTTCCATCGCTTGAAACAGTGAAAGTAGGTGTCGACTTTGATGAGTACTTGCAGGTAATTCGCCAATTACAAGAAGAGTTTGACAAGCGATTTTCGGAATTATCAGAGCTCCAAGCGGTGTTAGATGTATTTGTTCGACCATTTTCTATTAGTGCAGACAGTGTTCCACAGCTATTTCAATTAGAGCTGATTGAACTGCAATGCAATGTTCGTTTTAAAGACCGCTTTCTAATGTCACGAAGTTGAGAAGAATTTTACAGTGGCTTTCCGCAAGAAGAATATCCCTTTTTGTATAGACATGCAAGTAAAGTTCTGTCAATGTTCGGCTCAACATACATTTGTGAGCGTTTCTTTTCAGTTCTTAAGCTTACCAAAAGTAAACATCGTGCAACGATGAGTGATAGAAACTTGCGCAATTGTTTACGAATAGCTGTGACCAGAAATATTGTACCCAATTGGAGAAGATTGTTTCCTCCAAAACAAGAAATTCGTAAAAACGACGGAGAAAAAGTCACTCAAGGCCTGTACTATCAGTTCATATTGGTAAAATGTTGTTGAATTTTCCTCTCAGATATGTGCTCATTTCATTTTGTAATAAATCACAATATTCTTTACTTAACTCTTGCGTTCGTTTCCTGCACATTCCATGCATCGGAGTACAATTCGATTTGTATACACACATATACATGGGTTGGTTTTTTAGTTTTGGCACCAATGCTTCAGTGCCAAGTTGCAACAATGTTGGACGCTGCCACTTTTACCGACGGTTGCTGCCCTGCATCCCCTCCCTCAGAGCACATGCCCTCGCCCGTCCTCACCACCGCTCGTGCGCAGTCGCGCCTGTTAGATGAGTAGTGTGAGACCAGCACTCGCGAAAGATAGTCGCAATGTTTTCCAAGCAGGAGCAGAGAACGTGGATAAAATTTCAGTGTGCTAGGGGTCGCAGTGCTAAACAGTGTCTCCGAGGATTGCAGGAAGCGTGCGGTGCAGCTGCGTTACCGTTCGGAACGGTAGCAAGATGGGTTGCAGCCTTTCGAGATGGGCGCGAACGTGTGGAGTACATGCCTCGATCTGGTCACCCATCAGTAAGTGATGACAATGTACAGATGGTGTCCGCGTTAGTAGAGGTGGATCGGAACGTAACGATTCGTCAATTAGAGCAAGATACCGGACTGGCGCATTCAACTGACCTACACATCCTGAAGGACTTACTGAAATTGAGGAAGATTTCGCCCAAATGGGTTCCGCATGACTTAACCGACATGCACAAATGGCTGCGATATGACGCTTGTCGTATGCACTTGCAGCGTTATCAGCTTGAAGGAGAGGCCTTCTTACGGCGTATCATAACCATTGACGAGACGTGGGTCAGATCTTATGAGCCACAGTTAAAACGCCAATCGAACGAGTGGCAGCACCACGGATCACCACGGAAACAAACAGTTCGACCAACCCCTCCAATGTGAAGGTAATGTTGATTCTTGCCTATGATTGGGATGGTGTGATCATTCACCATACTGTTCCCCGAGGGCAAACCGTTAATGCGGCGTACTATTGTTCGTTTCTGCAAGACCATCTCCGAGGAGCTCTGAGGAGGAAACGGCGCCACCACATGGTTACACCGCCCACCGTTCTGCATGACAATGCTAGGGCACACACAGCAGGCGTTGTGTCGGCATTCTTGGATCGCTGGGACTGGAAAGTCCTCTATTACCCCTCACATTCTCCCGACATCAGTCCCTGCGACTATGATCTCATCCCGAAGATGAAGAAGATAATGCGCGGGGAGCGCTTCCGTACCATTGAAGACGTTAAGCAGGCTGCCGAGCACTCTCTTCGTACCATCAATAGATTGGGCAGAGCCAACGGGATCCAACGACTCCGGCATCGCTGGAAACACGTTGTACGCAACGGTGGGGACTACATCGAGGGCCTGTGAAACTTGGAACCATCTAAGTGAGTTATTAATCCAGTTGTAACTAAGGTGCCAAAACTATGAAACCAACCCATGTATATATATATTATGGCAGTATATATACTTTTATGGTAAAACAGCCCTAACAATATGATGACAACAATGCTACAAAAGCCGTCGCCTGCGTACGTATGTAGTTATTGCGGTCCGAACATAGTCCGTGTGTCTCAGGTCTCCTCGCTGCCACAGTGCAGTGGTGGTGGGAGAGAGAGCGCTAGTCTGACGGCCCAGTGCTCCCCGAGCGCGGCCGTGCTCTCGGAGCGCAATGACTGGATCGCCCTGCCCTAGAGGAAGTTGTGTTCCCTTCTTTAAATAAATAATTTATACAGTAGATTATCCCAACCCTTTTACCGTCTCCTTTTTCCCACAATGTAATGTTTGGATATTTTGTTCCCTAAAGTGTAGAAACCTCTTGCAATTATGTTGTTTTAAACAGGTAAGTTAGGAGTAAGTAGACATTAATTCCAAGAGCTGAAACAGCTCCTCGGCTACACTCGGCACCCACACCCAAAGGTTCGATGGCTCAACAGCTGCTCGGCGTTCGAACGCTAACTAGGCCTGCTTGACATCTCTCGAGCGCACGTCAACCACGCTAACACCTGTTCGACACCTCGACACCTCGTTTGACGTAAGATCAAATTTAGGAAGCGAGGGTTTGAATCCCTCACCCAACAGCACCTTTCATTTTTTCCACTCCTCTCCTTTTTCGTTCGGTTCGACATGACTAGCTTTAAACTAATCCTCAACATTAAGCAAAATTTACGAAAGGTGCTGGGTTTCAAACCCAGGGGTTGCGCAGGCACACTCTGGCGGTAAAGGTTGGCAATATTCGCCATTTGGCTCGCATCAAACTCGAGCTTCCGTGCCACCTACCATTGAAATTGACCGCGCTCCTCTCCCATTGGCTCGTGCCATCTTGCGCGGGGCAAATGTTGGCACACTCTTCGGTAGATTGTGTAGCTAACTCCAACATAAATATATAACCGCCAAGTGCACAGGGCAGCCATCTTGCTCGTTCTGCTCTCCCATTGGCACGCACCAATTGGCGACACATGTTGGCACGCTCTGACGGCAGGTTTCTGCGCTCCCTAGTGCTCCTCTATTCAGCTCGCGCGCCAAACTCCAACCAAGACCGACTACAATATCTCAGACCGCGATGCCACTATCGATAGCGTAGAAAATTGGCGGAAATCTTAGGGGATTGTTTACATTTGGTGAACCAACATTTAAGTGGGTCTGCTGCGAGAATTTCGTTCAAATGTCGCATATCTCAAGTGATTTCGAGCTGTTATTTATTGTAATAGTGTACCTTAAGTAGTGTAGTGCACTCTGAATAATTATATATTCCGATGATACGTAATGTGAGAAGTATTGGCTGTTTATTGGCATTACTGTGTACCCGCCTATAAATTTAATACTGCTGAAGATACTTCAACTTTTAAATTTCCTAAAGACAAATCTTTGAAAGAGAAGTGGATAAGAAATATTCACCGGGATAATTTTCGAAGTTAAAACAGTTGTATGTGTTAACTTAAACATTTCGAACCTAAATTTGTGGTTATGAAAATTGCCAAACTAACCCCTGATGCCATTTCGACAATTTCCCCAAATCAACCGTCCTATCACACAACTCCTGTTTGTTAAAGTAGATGATGGTAGTTTTAATGACATACCAGCAGTGTCAGTGTCTTCTCATGTGTCAAGTTCTTTAAGTGTAAATGTATTCTATAAGAATCATGAATCAAGAATCTTTGTGTGCTTGTGGGCAAATTTAAGTGGGTACTGCAGTCTGATGGAAGCAGTGATTTAAAATGAGACAGGTATGTAAATAGAATTAGGCTACTGTTAGTATCACAAGCTAGGGGGCCTGGGGCGTTAACCCCAGATTAGGTTTGTTTTTGTATATACATTTATGTCTGTTACTAGGTTAGGTAGGCCTACTGCCTGGCCGAAAATTACTGTTAGTAGACTACCACAAGCAAGGGGGAGTGGGGCGTTAGTCGCTGGTTAGGTTTGTTTTTGTATTAAAAACATTAATAAGATAGAATTTATGTCCGTTGGAATTCTATACACATCGAATTTGAAGAATGACGAGTTGATAATACAGTAAATTTTCATTTTAAAGAGTTTGTAACATTAATTGTGTGTTATTGGCAAATGCTATTTGAAATAAAGAACTAAATGATAGTACTTGTGCGCCATCTGTTGGAGTTAGTTCAGGATGTCCCGATACAGATAGAAGTGAGTGCGCTCTCACAGCTCTTTACGCTCAAAACAAACAACCTACGGCCGTGTTTACCGTATACGTAGGGTTGGCAGTATCTTATTTGTCAAATAAGCCACGTCCACAATGGCCGACACAACTGAAATTTCACTATATAGGCCTAAGTCGTGTTATAAATTGGGATGGTGGGTGGGTTATAGACAGCGGAGGAGACAACATCGATTAGCAGATCACTGTTGTTAAAAAAAAAGGCAGTCATTGGAAAGCGTTAGGCTGTAACCATCGTCAAAAACCATTGTTCTGGATGCGTTAGGCTGTAACCATTGTAAAGAAAACATTGGATTGGACAAATCGAAGGTTGCGGCTTTGATTGCGCGCAGCTATCGGGGCAGGTTGATACAAAACCATTGATCTGGACGCGTTAGGCTGTAACCATTGGATTGGGCAAAACGTAGGTTAGAATGGTCGGGTGTTGGTGCGGCTAGTACCGTAATGGTGAGGTTGGCAGTACTGTTCTGATGATGGTTGATGTGAATAATGGCATCCACAGCTGAAAATTCACCTATTGCCTATAATAATAAGGGATTTATTGCAGCCAATGGCCATGCATATAATGAATAAAATCTAAAATCATACAGTAAACTAATTCTTATTCCCTAGGAATATCAAAGATTCATGCCTTAATGTGCAGAATATAGCGTGGTATCTTCCACATTGTTCTCCACAGCGCTCACACAAACATTCGTCACATGGATGATGGAACTTTTTGGTGCGACACATTTTATAACCGAAACCATGTATGGCAACGCGCATGAGAATACGTCTCAGCCATTGAACTCTAAGTAATACTGGAATGCCGACTGTATGTGAGGAAAGTGCGGTTTTTGGTGCGACTAGTTACGCCTGGTAGCGCACGTCAAGCAGGAGAGTTTGACGTATACGAACGAAAGGATGATGTACGTACGTACGACGAGATACTCGTAAAAGAGGTACTTTTGAACATTTAGGCGAACGGTAAACTAAACGGAACTTACGCCGAAATACATATTTCAAAACATCATAGTAATTTGATACTTAAAATGGCTAGGAATATACGCCAACATAAAATATTATATTGCAGCCTGATTGTTCATCATTTTATCCTTAGATCAAAGGCAGCATTCACAATAACTATAGGCCTACTGGCAAAAAATACAAGCCGTACGTACATTAAAATAAAATAAAAATAATGTTAGGCTGGGAATGACTAACAATAAAGAACAAAAAATATGTTAATTGGTATCCAACATTTTTATTAACTCAAAGGCAGCATTCATATGTGTGTGAATATGCATAAGCCTACAACTAAACAATTAAATGGATGCTTAGTGAACAAAAAAACAAAACAACCACATGTTCAATATTCTTCAAAGCAATGGGGCGTGGTGGCGCAATGGTCAAGCTATTCGCCTTTCACCAAGGTGGACCAGGTTCGATTCACGGTCATTGCAAGTGAGATTTTCAAAGTGAAATTCCATGTCCTGTGGTTCGGATTGCATGTAAAATGGCGGTCCCTTGGCTCATGATCACAAGATTAACGGTCACGTAAAACTACAAGCTTCTTTTTCTTCAAAGCAGGTCGAAACTTAGACCTCACATAAGTCATACAGCAAACGAACAGGTCCTGCAGGGAAGATCCCTTAAGCCGAATTTTTTTTATCGTCTCAAAGACTGACATCATAAAAGTATACTGGAAAATGTGAAATGTTATGCCTATGCTGATGAAGAATGTAACAGTAAATATTAGGCTACTTGTCGTTCAATAACTCTCGGTCTTTTCTTGGGTGGCTGAAGCCGATGCTGTGGGAAATTGCAAATTGCAGGTACCGCATCATCTTTAAGCAGAGGTTTGTTTCTATTTGAATGAAACAAGTAGCATGTTTATAAAAGTTTCACAGCTATAACCCATTTCTTTAATAGGCATACATCTGGGCGTTTCCATGGAAATCTGTAATATAAGCTAGGCGTAGGCTATAATTCTGTGACTAATAACTTATAACCTACAATAGGGCCTACGTGTATTTGTCATGTGCTATTTAGGCCTATGTCAAAATTTGATGTAAGACGTATCCATAAACGCAGAATAGGCTACTTCATTACAAATCTCAATTCGAAAATAAAGTAGACCGTAAACCTACCGTATTATTGGAAAATACCATACATATAACGTTGCACAGAGGTACGTACGATCAAATATATGAAAAGAATCACGACATATCAGCTGACATGCAACCTAGAGTTAAATGGTATGACAGTTTTTAGTGCGACTAGTTACGCCTGGCAGTGCACCAAGAAGCAATTTTCAGCGAGGGTTACTATGGGAGGAGTTGTTCCAGTAGTACCTACAGTTCAATGGTCTCAGCTCGTACCCCCCACTCGTCCAATCGTCAAAAATCATAGCGTCCGTGGCGCAAAAATCCTACCAATGACCTTTGACTCTAGTGTGTCCATGAGTTTCACATATCCTAGAGTAGAAGGTAGAAGCATTTGAAGTCGGAGTTCTACTACATTATAAACCTCGCGAGTCACCTCTTACACCGGTCTTGAAGGTGTATACTTTGATACACCCAAGGCCTTCTTTAAGTAAGTCGCCTTCAGTTTCTCCATACTGTTCCAAATACTTCATACATAAATGTGTCCAAATGCTCTCCAGTCCATAAGTCACAATACGGGTAACTTTTAACCGCCAAAGTTTTAAGGCTGTTTTTATAGATAGCTTAGTCAAATGTTTTATGTCGTTGATGGCTTTGGTAGCGACGCTGGGTCAATCCTTGATGTGCAGTGTGAAAACATTGCCAGTTGACTCTAATGTAGGACCTAAGTAGGACTACTTGTAATGTGATACACTCTCAAGCGGTTTTCCTGCAATGTGAAAAATTGCTGGCTTTCCCCCTTTCCTAAAGTCTTGTTTCTGTTTAACCTAAGGTCATTGTGTAACACCCATCATTCCAAGGCGTCGAGAGCAGATTGCAATTCGACCTGTGAACTTGAAGCGAGCACCATGTCATCTGCGTATATAAATGAGATTACCCTCTCTGATAATATATCTGTGATATTATTTGTCGTAGCGGTGATAAATAACAGAGGGCTTAATGGGTTTCCTTGTAGCAGCACGCCTGTAGTCTGCTCTATTGGGCATGATGTTGTAATGGCATCGTTAATGACTATATTGTTAGAGCCTAAAATACTTTTGGCAAGACGTTTCGTGTAGCTGTTACCTCTCAGTAGTCTGTCTAGTTTTTCCAATATTTTCTTCCTGCTAATCGAGTCAAAAGCTTTAGAGAAGTCAATGAATATGGATTGTAACTTTCCCTTCGGTACTGACAGGGTAGACGCAATCTCAGTTTGAAGACCTCGAATTGCCTGGTTTGTGCATCTTCCTCTCCTAAAGCCAAATTGTGAGTCACAATGCTATTTGGGATGGCTGGGTGGGTCACATACAGAGGAGGAGGAAGCATCTATTAAAATATCATTCCCTGATTTATTTCTCGTTTTTTGATAAGGTATTTTGGCTAATTCATGTACTATAGAGACTATTATCGCTCGTTCTACTTTCATTCAGTGCTACCATTCTGTTTTAGACCACCTCGTTGTGTAGTGCCTAGCGTTCTTGGCTGTAGTCCCGGAGGTCCGGGTTTGATTCTCCGGCTCTGCCAAGAAATTTAAATCTCATGTGAGGGCTGGGACGGGGTGCACTCAGCCTCATGAAGCAACTTAGTAGAGGAGGGTTCAATTCCCACCTCAGTCATCCTGGAAGTGGTTTTCCATGGTTTCCCCACTTCTAATCCAGGCGAATGCCAGGATGGTTCCTAACTTAAGGCCATGGTCGCTTCCTTCCCACTACAATCCCCAATTTACAAACACACTAGTTCAGCCATAACAATAACACAGGTTATCACACAAATTCCACACACAAATACATGGGGCTACAAGACCACGATGTCGTAGCCCCTAATATAAGCAACAACCATTTATATTTGCATTTTATATTTGCCTAGGCTGTATAGTGTCAGGGGTTGACATTGTTGTTGGTTGACTATTCTTGTAGTTCCATTTAGAAGTATTTGCATTTTTTTAACATTATGTCTTACCTCTGCTTTATTTATGCCGGTATTTTTAGCTACTGTCTGTTCTCGTTGCTTATAGCGAAGTACGTCAGGGTTTCATATTGAATTTGTGCCTTATTACATAAAAACCTGTAATTTCTGGTGGAATTTAATCAAATATGCGAATGTTTGTCTTCGAATTTGCCGCTATTTCGATAGCGCCATGTCCGCCTGTCGCTACAGCTGCTCCCCTACGATTTCCGCCATCTTGGTTTTGATGTTACGGTCTGAGATATTGTAGTCGGTCTAGCTCCAACATACATACATGCCCGCCATGTGCGCAGGGCAGCCATCTTGCGCGTCAAATGGTGGCAGATGATGGCACGCTCTGGGGGTATGTTTTAGCACTCTCAAACGTGCCAAACTCCAACATAAATACATGCCCGCCAAGAGCGCAGGGCTACAATCTTGCAAGCGCTGTTCTCGCATTGGCTCCCGCCAAGGCTGTCATCTTGCGCACCAATTGGCGGCAGATTATGGTACGCTCTGGTGGTAGATGTTAGCACTCCCTAGCGCGCCAAACTCCAACGTAAATACATGCCCGCCAAGTGCGCAGGGCAGCCGTCTTTTGCATCAATTGGTGGTAGGTGTTGGCACGTTCTGGTGGTATGTATTGGCACTCACTAGTGCACCAAACTCCAACATAAACATATGCCCGCCAAGAGCGCAGGGTGGCCATCTTGCGCGTCAATTGGCAGCAGATGTTCACACGCTCTGGCGGTAGGTTTCGACACTCCCAAGCACACCAAACTCCAACATAAATACAAGTCCTCCAAGAGCACAGGGCAACCATTTTGCGCGCCAATTGTCGGATGATATTGGCACGCTCTGGTGGTAGGTTTTGGCACTCTCTAGCGCGCCAAACTCTAACATACATACATACATACTATTCTCGGATCGATCACACGTCCGTGACATTGTTGACATTATTATTTTGGAAAGAAGAGTTATTAATTGAAGAGATTGAGGGAATGGATGGTTTGAATAGCGCGCGGAGGAGACTCAAGAGTGCTGAGGGAAGCATGCATCGCAGGGGCGAGTGACGCGAGTCTGTGACGTGGAGCCCGCATACGTCACGAGTTTTTTTCTGGAATTACCTTTAGGAGAAGAGATGGACGCTAGGATATTAGCACACTTTACTGGCAATTACAAGAGAAGGAATTTGAGCTATCAAGCGTTAAAATCGGTCCAGTAGAAGCCGAGATACGAGATGGAAGTTTCTGGAACATTTGCTCGCTGGGCTATATAAAGGGCACGATTCTCAAAATAGCTACATCATTACAACGGAGCATTTGCTCATGTGCGGAACTACGTAACGCGGAGTGACAGTATACACGCCGAGATTCTGACGGTCGAAGGACTTAGTCGCTGTACCCGTGGTCAGCAAGACTTAGTTTTTGTTCAAGTGAACAAACTTAACTTTTGGCAGCGAATGGACTTAGAATATCCACTGACTTTCAGGTCACATATTCTACAGTCAGGTGATGGTAGGGTCGAAACCATTCACAGAAGTTAGCCTTCAGAACGATGTATTTCTTGTGGTGACTATACACCAGGCACTTCGAATTTCATGAGGAGAAGTTATTTATTTCATCAGTTCGTTTATGCAGCTAATAGGTGTTCCTATCTTAGCGTGCAAACGAAACAGCATTATTTGAATATGAGATTTATTCTCAAATCTACAAGAGTACTGTACCAGTCTATGACTGAGCAACTTTTCGTCATGTACACGGTATTGGTGATTGCGGGAGTTATTTAGAACGAGTGACTGCGAATATCAACATGCGCCGTTAAACTACTCGTAGGATTGGTAGGACATGGAGGCAAACGAGGTATACGGATACAGCAGATGGCCATGGGAAAACACTGCTGGAATAGTGTCCACCGCAGAACACGCTCTTCCTACACATCAAGGATGAAGTAAGACAACTATTCATGTACTATCCACTAACCTGTAGTATTAGAGAATTCCATATTTTTGAACAGTCACGATCAGAAATCAACACACATTTTTCACCGTACCTAGATTTTCGATTGTATTTGTCTGGATGACAAATGGAACTGCTGTCTGACAATTTATTTTTCGATCTACGATTTGTCACGACAGGCATTAGTTCTTGTTCCGACATGAAATATTTCGATTATTCCAAGGGATAGGAGTATTTTTCTTTAATTCTTAGTATGAGAGCAGAAGTAATTGCGACTTGGATTATTTAAATGATTTGATTTATTTAATAATAATAATAATAATAATAATCAAGTGTGAAGTGAATAAGTTAATAATATTATAAATAATAACGATGCTATTTAAAGTTATAAATGATTAGGGAGTGATAATACCGAACATTAGGAACTAAATTAAATTTATTGTTAATTGTTTATTGTGATTAAATGATTAGTGCATTAAATAAAAATAATGGAAGATGTTAATAATAATCACTTACAGATGAGATTTAAGTATTCATTTATTAAAGAAATAGGGCGATAATAATAATTTATGACATTGATGATGCCTAAATATTTTTTGTAATAATAATAATAATTTGTGGATGAATTTAATTAGTTGGAAGGACTTAAATTAAATCACTTTGTTTATTTTTGAATAAAAGTTTGGAAGTTTAAATAAATTTAAATGAGTTTATGGATGAAGAGAATGAAGTAGTAAGATTTTTGAGCTCAGAATTATTTTTTCCAAAAGCACTTAAAAATTTATATATATATATATATATATATATATTCAGATGAAATGAAAGGAAACGGCAGGTATTTAATGTATCAAATCAGGGAGAATTTATGTAAATGGGAGGCAAGGAGAGATTGGCCAGAATGTATTGGTAAAATAACACTGAAGAACACAGTCTAGTAATTGACAGAATATTACAAGAAAAAAATATATATATGATAAAAAAAAAGAATAATATGATGTTGTGTGCAGAATATTTTGGTGATGATTTTAGTGTGCGTTTGGCGACACTTAAAGTTGTGGAGACCTTGGGGGTCATCCAAGAGGGATTTTGTTCCCGTAGTTGTGGGCACACAAGAATGTGCGTATGTTTTTGAAAGAGCATGTGGGCTAAATTGTAAAAGAAGGGTTAGGCAATGTGGACCGCCCCATATTCTTGTCAGATTTCACTATTCTGTCAATCCAAATATTAAATAATATTTTTTTTCTGGATCAAATCGAAGTTCCGATGGTATGCCTAAATAAATAATTGAAGAACATGAATTTAGATTTGTTGAACCTAACCGAGAAAAATAATAATAAGATGAAAAGTGCAAATGAAATAAAATAATTAATTAATGAATTTTTATTTTTGGAATAATAATAATATTAATAATAATAACAGTGGAAATGAGCAAATAAAATATTCATCATGCGAGAGGTTGAGAAAACTTGTTATAAATAAAGTGAAGGGAAATTTTGAAATTTATTAATTAATAATAATAATAAATCTTTTTGATTAAAATTTTTCTTGAGATTATATGAAAATTTAGGTGACAGAAAATTTTGATGATATAAAAATTTGGTGAAGAGTTAATGATTTAATCCGCTGATGGTGGATAGCAAAAATTTATATTGTTTACAACAATTTTTTTTGTAATTTTAATAACATATGAAAATGATTTAAATTTTTTTGTGACATTTATACAAATGAAAGTGAGAAAAGAAGAAAGTTAATTTTTCAAAATATTATGAAAAGTTTTTTGAACAAATTTGGTTTTTGAAATTGAAAATCTTTATGAACAATTATTAACATTCGACTTTATGTCAGTCGAGTATTGATATTGTTGTGAAACAACGAATCAGTGATATGATAATTTTTCCAAATAAGTCTAATTTTGGAATAACACCGAATGAATCAAGTGACTATTTTTTTGGAAATGTTTTGCTACGAATATTTGAACAATCAAATGCAATCTTTCGAAAAGTGAACTACGAACATGTAAATATTAGGGATCACTCAGAACTCTTTATTGAACAGTGATTATCAGTGTAAATTTTTATTTTTTATTTTTATATCAGAATGGACTAATTAATTTTCTGATTATCATATCTGCGACATTCTAGTAATAATTTTAGGGACAGTTGATTTCTCATGTGTGATTTGTTTTATCTTTGTTGAGGTTTTTGCCATTCAAATCATATTTGTATCTATAAATAAATTGAGATTTTAGAGGAATGTGCTAATTCAAAATAATTTCTCACCTTACCTTACTTGTGAATTACCGAGATCAGGGATGCCAGATTAGACCCAAGTATTCATCTAGATAGACCCTGGGATATATTTTCTCGTGCTAATCTGATGTCGGTATTTTACAAAATGTGGTCGTTGGATCTCGGGCACAATACATGCCCGCCATGTGCACAGGCCAGCCATCTTGTAAGTACTGCTCTCCCATTGGCGCCCGCCAAGGCTGCCTTCTTGCACGTCAACTGCTGGTAGATGTTGACACGCTCTGTCGGTAGGTGATGGCACTCTCTAGCGCGCCAAAATCCCACATAAATAAATATCACGCCAAGTGCGCAGGGCAGCCATTTTGCACGCCAATTGGCGGTAGATGTTGTCACGCTCTGGCGGTAAGTTTTGGCACTCTCTAGCACACAAAACTCCAACATATATACCAGGGGGTGTCAACCAGGTTGGGATTATTTGGCATCATCGGTATAGTTGCGCGGCCAGCCATATGGAGCGCTGTATATCGTCTTGCCGACATATGCATGATACACATTGTAATGAAATTGCAAATATATCCCTATATTTAGTCAATAAATATACACATAATTCCTAATTGACATTTTCTTGCAATTATCTTGCTCACAGACGATAATTACGGCTCTTAAATAAACATTATTTCTACTGGGTTGGTGGCATTGACCAACATGGCCGCTCTGATTATGTGTTGCACGGTGTAAACAATATTGGCCGTATATTATTATTTTATAATAAGCTAATGTTGTGTTCTTTCTCATCTTTCTTTCATCAAATCGTCTTCGTGGTAATGAGAAGTGAACAGTTCTTCTTCTGCTACGCCAAGTAAGTACGTTTATTTTAAGAATTTAAGTGAAAACTTGTTTCTGTAGTGCCTGTGAAAAATATACTGTATCCTAGTTTTGAATTGATATTAGACGCAGTGTACAGGTGATATTCTACTTGACATATTAATCAACTTTCACTATTATTTATCCCACAGGTAGGCCTACCAAATTCTGTGAACAAACAAATCGTAAATTGCTGTTCTCGAAATAGCAGAGGAATGTGGCAATTAGGCCTACTCTCCTGAGAAATGACCAGGTAAGAGTCTATGTTACCGTAATGTTTGCAACTTGATTACATCTTGCCGAGATACGTACAGTACCATGAGCCTATTGCATATGTGTACTCAAGTTCTTGAGGAGTGTTAATAATTCATTTTACATTGCGATAGATTAAAAATGTCATGGTTCATGACAACGTGTCTAAGCTTTAATATTTTCCCCTTCCTTAAATTTCAAATTATTGGTACCGTATTCAAAAAAGATCAGTCCTTGCACATGTTATTTACTGGTGCAGTGGCAAGTATTCAGTTGGTCGAATATGTAGTAATGCCATTATTGATGTAGAACTGTAATTACAGGTTCTAAAATCTTAACACACACTGGTCCTGTGGGTGGTTATGTGCTCTTGTTCTGTGGAGCAAAGTCCAACATTAAAATGTATTTCAGAGGTCTACATTTTGGTCCAAATATACAAATGAACGAAGCACCAAATGGTGAACGCATTTGTACTCTGAATTTGAAGAATATTAAGTTCATCAGAATGGTTTCATTTAATGCGTATGTTGTTATTTTAGAATAGGCTATATTTATTTTTCTTCCCATCATTCCATAATTATTTTTAGAAAATTCAGCAGATACAGCACTGTATTCATGCATTGCAAAACTATTTCTCTTCTGGCAGAAGAGTAAGAATAGAATTAGAAATGATGAGACACCTTTCAGAAGGGTGATACCTGCAGAATCAGTAACAAAACCACTCACCAGACACATCACAAATCTAGAAGATATGCTGGAGTTACCCTGAATTATTGTGTAATAGAAAAACATGTGGATTAGTTACATTAATCGCAGAATTAAAATTTTAGTTATTTACTGAAAGGTGAGAGAGGCAATCGTATGTGTTGCATCAATCATAGATGTCCATTACATTAAAAAATAAGCTTCTGTGTCTAACTAAAATAAATACTCATCAGTTTTGAAGGGGTGTTAAGTCATAAAACAGTGTAAAGAAGATTGGTTAATATGTTTATGTTCAACCCTGGCGAAATGTAAATATTATATGTCAGAAAACTGTACTACAATGTGGCTCATTATACTACAATTTTTCATTATGATACAGTTTCTCCCACCAATCAGAGCTCAAGAAACACTTGTGTGACCAATTAGGTGGGGATAGTATCGCACCTGCGCTCACTTCCATGGCCCCCTATTTTAAATTTCACTGCGTGGTGAGTGTCATAGTGAGGTATTCCAGGAAGCCATGGTCAAATTCAAGGTATTCTCTGCATCCCAAGCGCTCTGTTCAGTACATAAAACTGGTGAAATCTCGACAGATATTTATGAATATGTATGTTCGAACATAAAATAGTTATAATTATCGTCGAACCTAAACAGTAGTATGCGACTCGTCTATAATTGTAATCAAGACACTCGTATGGAAATTATAAAACTCGCTACGCTCGTTTTATGAACATACTCGTGTCTTAATTATTGTCATTATAGGCTTGTTGCATAATGTACTATTAAGTTACAAGATGCACATATAACGGAGATCTGAGTGAAATCACATGAAATTTTATTAACAAATAGGTGCAGGCTAGAACTATTACCACTGTGTTGTATTGTTTCTTCCAGTATCACAGTAAACAATTTGTTTTAAAGGATTCTTCACCTTGTATTATGTATTATGTTATATCGTGGGATAGATAAATAGATAGATACAAGACAAATATAATTGATTTATTATATGCCAACGTAATGGTTGACATACCTATAGGTAATATTTTATTCTTACACGTTACTTACAATATTTTTCAACACGTAGGATGCCAATGTCTAAGCCAGTCACAGCTCGTGCTCAGTAGCGACTTGTGTAGGAAATTAGTTGTGTGCTATAACCCATCCTCCATCTAAAGAATTAAAATATTTAGAACATACAGGAGCATTCTCTCAGAAACACTCAAGAGTAAGTCGGGAGTTCAGATGGGAACTGCTGATAGCTTCCTCTATTTTTCCCCCCGTTTGATTTGAGCTATTCCCTCTAAAATGCTATCGCAGAGACTAGAAGGTGCCACCGGCCACGTTCTCATTTCGTGTGACCAGTGCTGCCACTCCGAGGATGAACGAAGAATGCCTTGGCACTGGTCAGGACCTTCAATACTACCGGACCTGACACTGCAATCCAAGATTTGCCCAGAGTGTATCCACATTACTCCCTTCACTTATCCAAGAAATACATTTTGATTTCAGGTAAGGTCCAAATTCATCGAATTTAGTTCTTTTGTATAATTTCTTGTCCTGTGTGACCCTTCTATTAAGCCTTTTTGGTACCAGACCAACGTCCATTATTGCAGCCTTTTGGTCACCTATTCCTTCAATTACGTGGGTTTTTTCAACAAGTTCTCCTGGTTTTATCAGGAATACATCCAGCAAATTACTTAGCCTAGTTGGTGCTTGCACTACTTGTGTAAATCCTCCATCCCAAACTAATTTATTTGCAAGCTTTTGTTCATGGGCTTCTGTTGCAGCTCCATTCCAATCAACTTCTGGCAAATTTAAATCCCCCCAATTATTACCATGTCATTAAGTTATTGTTTTTATGAGTGTAATCTATTACTTTCTCAAATATTTACATGTCTCTTTTCTCTCTTCCAGGCCTATATATTCCTATAATTCCCACCTCCTTCATATTGTCACGAACTAATTTTATCCTAATATTTCATCCTTTTCGTCGGTAAACCATTCATGTGAGCAGTAGGTTTCCTGCACCAGAATAAACACCCTCCCTCCCTTCTTATTTCCTCGGTCTCTACGATAGACTACATACCCTTCTGGGAATATTTCTCTATTTCCTACCCCTTCTCTCAGCCATGATTCCACTCCTATCGCCTATCATATGCTTCCAATGCTGTACTGAGTTTTATATGCTTGTTTACTACACTTTGACAGTTTACCAAGAGCAATCTTAGACCCCCTACCCCTTCAAATTTTGATGTTGTGGTTGTGCAATTAGTAATACGTGATGACTGTAGTAGTGTGTGTAGCTGTATAAGGGACTGGCATGGGGAGGTGCCCCAGAAGTTGAAGTAAGGTACTACCGGAGTTCCATCAGGAAAGGAATCAAATAAAATAATGTTGAGGCCCACAGGAGAGATCTGCAGAATATCTTGGCAGAGTGGACAGGGAAAGTTGTAACTGTTCCTGTAGGAAATTCAATTTATTTTAGTACATATTATTCTTAAAAATAAATGTGACCAACCAGGTGGTATAGTTCTTGGTTGTCACTTCTGTGGTCCATGTTCGATTACTGAATGTGAAGAAATCTAATTCTAGTCTGAGGGTAAGAACGGGGTACACACAGCCTAGTAAGGTAAACCGGGAAATGTTGGGTTTGATTCTCCGCTTAGCCACCCAGCAAGTGGTTTATCATGGGTTCCCACACATACTGAATATAAATGTCTAGGTAATTCCTAACATGACTGCCTCCTGTAAATCCGTAAACAAGTAAGCTACTCGTATTCATTCATTCCTATTCATGAGCTTAAATGGCACTTTGTCAAACGCATACATGTGTCAGAATCCAACAAAACACAACATAACATAATGACTTGATTTTGTCTACCGTTAATTCATTTTATGGGCTTGGGACATCTTGGTCATCAGCCCCGTGCAGTTGGGTGTGGGTAGAATTGCTAAAATTATGTGATGATTGTAGTAGTGTGTGTAGCTTTATAAGGGACAGTCTTGGGGAGGTGCCCCAGGAGTTGAAATTAGGTACTACCGGAGTTCCATCAGGAAAGGAATAAAATAAAATAATGTTGAGGCCCACAGGAGATATCTGCATAATATCTTGGCTGAGTGGACAGGGAAGTTGTAACTGTTCCTGTTGGAATTTCAATTTCTTTTTAGTACATATTATTAAACATTCTTAAAAATAAATGTTCCTAACTACGGCTGCCACCTTTCCAGTCCTCATCTGAATTATAGAAAGTATAGCCTACACTCTACTACAGGTACCACACTAATACAGATTATTATATTAATCCTATACACTTCCAAATATATGGGGCTAAATGAATATGTTAACAAAAGCCCTAAAATTAATATCAAAAACACAATGATTCTACAATAAGAGATTCTTTTAAAATGTAGTTATAGTAGGTTCAAACATACACATATCAGCAAATTCAAGTTCTCCATTTCAAGCATTACACATTTATTAAGTTAACTGTTTCAACATACAAACTTGCATGTGTTGTAGGAATTTGCGGTTCATCGGTGTCAGCCAAGGCGTCAAGGAGGTAATAGGTCCATTATCATGTGCTGTAGCCTACCGTTATACCTTGACTAGAAAGAAGAACATGCCTCAACACATACTTTTAAAAGGACCAAATTTTTGCTATTTTTGCTAAGTTTGATTTTGGCTCTCCCTGTTATTTTTTCTACGTTGACAAACTTTTTAAATAAAACATGATGATTTCTAGCAGTATTGAGTGTGTTTCTTGTTTTTCATTGAAAGTCGTATTTCTCCTTTCCCCTTCACAGCATGTCATAGAATTTACTGGATTACTGTGCCATGATATTTTTTATGTACATGTACTGTATCCATTTCAAATGGAGAGTGATAGATCATCACCTGGCTAAGCTACTTCGGTTTCGGGGCGTGTACCGTTCAGCCCACAACATGATCTCGCATTCAGATATGAAAACACTTTAGGATCTACAAGACTACATTGAAATCTAAACATGATACCATTAATATGAGTTTATTTTACTAAAACTCCCAGGAACAAATACACATAATCATCAATATTTTGGAAAGAATCCAAAATAGCAAAAATAAAGAATCCATAAATTCTTAAAGTCATATAATTCTAAATTATAGCTTTATCTTGCTTAGCTGACATCTATCCTTTAATGTCAGTACAAATTTTCTTTCTTACAACACTTCATTAAGACAACGAGCGTGCCTATCATTTTATGAAAAATACACTAAGGCTTTACGGACATTTACCGTATCATCATAGTCCCTTCAGGGCTTTATTTTACCTTTATTTTCATTGTTGACTTTAATTTCAGTCACTTTCAAACTATATCAATTCTTCCAGTTAAACCTTAGGTTTAAACATTTACACAACAAATCAACAATTTTTAACGTGCCATGAATCGAACTCATATCCTTCCAACTTATTTCTCATGCTCAAGGGGCATACATTAATGATGTATCATGTGCTATCACTTTTTCATTACTTGGTTTACTTATAAACTCGATCATTTTATTACCCGTTTTACTCACTAAATCTCTTGAGGTGGAAATCGATTATTTTTAACAAACTTATTCCTTGACTACTATGGTCAAATATTATAGAATTTCTTCAAACTTAGTGTGGGGACAATTGTCAAACACCCACCAGTATAACAATCTACTTTATATCCTTATTGCACCTTTATTTAACAAATTTGCATATTTTCCGTTTTAATTACTAATACCTATCCAGCTCTTACAACTTCCGTACACAAAGCGTCTATTGAATTCGTTTCCCTTGCGGTCGGTGAAGGTTGGTCGGCTTGCCCGACTCCCCCTCACTCCTACTTGGCGGTGGTTTATGGCCTCGTCTCGTCTCCCATTCATTCATTGCTTCGCTACCTTTACTGTTTTAAAACATCTTTCTTAAAGTTAACAAGTTAACACATTATTTCAACTATGTATTTCCTACCTCATTTATCATTCATTTCACTTCCTTATAACCAATGCCATATTTAGAGATCACGACGATTCATATATTTATTAGGCAGACAACAAGAGATCACGATCATACCTTGTTTCCGTCCTTTTTATAGGTAGATAGCAATAGATCCCTATCATTCCTCGCTTCTGTCCTATTATTTAATTGCACATACTTTTACTGTCGGATACACTGCAAATAACCATAAACAAAGCTGTTTCAGCAGGAATGTATCTTCTGCTTTGGTCGCTAACCATATGTACCATTTTATGCTGACTGGCGAAAACCATGTTGTTTTCCCTTCGGCACAACCCTTAACAACGACGACGATTTACGACACTTAATACCTTTTTTTGATCTCTCAAAATATGCATGTTATAGGATATATATTTGCTAGCTTGATACTACTTTTATTCATTATTTATAGGCCCATTTTTGGCAACACAACTTTTTAATAACTTGGACTCTCATCGCATACTACAAACATCTTCGACAACTCAACTTTACTCGTATCGCGACATTACTTTACTGGTCTTCACTTCGACATTTTACTTTCAACATGGCCTATGGCCTATAACTTCACAATACATTTCCAAGGTGATCGTTTCACCAATTACTTTAATGAATTACACTTATTAGCTGAATAGCGTTATTACTTTATTATTTTAAAGTATCCCAAAGATCCTTCAATTATTCAATTATTTCAACTCGAGTTTATTATTATCATTCTTATTAATACTGATCGCTTCATTATTTACTAACGGAATGCAATTTTTAGATTCAACACTTATTATTTCGGAGTATAAAAACTCAAAACTTATTATTATTATTATTATTATGGTGCTTGTTTCATTTTATTTTTACTTTCACTTATATGGCGTAATTTACTTGCCAATAACATTATTATATTCGATTTCTCCTCTCAGATTTCACTTTTCATTGTTAATTATTCATTTTTACCGGTTTCTATTATTATTAATGTTATCATTTTTGCACTTCAATAATTATCTTTTTACATTTCTGCAAACCATATTTGCGATTTTTCCAATACATTTTAACGTTACTTGTTCATTCACTAGTGCATTTATTGGTTATTTTATACATTTTCAAATTCACTGATTAGCACATGACACAATCATTTAGTGTAATAAACATTTCCTACTCACCCCTTCTGTTGTTCGGCTCATGACCTGGCTTTTGGATGCCTTCACCCATCTAATTGCATTAGTAACTTATTTACATTAAAATAGACCATCTTCATTTCTTGGTCTTCAATTTTACACTTGTACATAACTTGATACATCATTACTCTGCTTTTTCTTAGACACTTATTTCACTACAAATTTCACTTAATTAATTATTTACACTGCACACGAACCATATCTCAGCGTAGGCGGTGATAACATCACGGCGCTGGTGATCCTGAGATAATCTCCCTATTCTGCATTGAACGTGTGTTTGCTCCGACAAATCTCCTACTTCTGGATAAGTCTTTCTTTCCTAGTCTCTTTGGAGTTTGTCTATTGTGCGTGGCTTCCTTAAATGATGCCTATTTGCTTAAGGCGAAATGTTTATGATGCTTGATGCCACTTCATTCCCTGTCTCTACTTATCGCAACTTTCGCAACTCTATTTTGGCTTCCAGTTCGAAGACCGTATACTTTCTACTTTTATATTCTAGCTACTTTTTCGTTTCTTTAAACTCGTGTTTCTTATAGCGTTTCTGTACTGTGCGATTTTATTTTACAAAGTTATTTTGGCGTCCCCTCTGGGATTTTAACGTTTGAACTGTCTTTACTTTGGCGCGACGTTGCCTGTCTCCGCCCTATAAATTTACTGTTTCTTTTCGATTCCTATTTTTCAAACTCTGCAGTCCTCTGTTATAAGTGTTCATTAGTATTTTTTCTTTCACTCAGAGTCCCTAACTCTGCCTCGCTTCCTTAAGCTTTACTGAATATCAAGACCAACACTATGGTCTGGAATCGAACTGTTGCTGCAACGTATAGCGTAACACCTCACCAAGGTGTTCAATCAACTGACTGACTGACTTAACGTGCCTGATGCGATTCTGATATAACGTACCACCTCCACCGAGGCTTCTCGCAGACTGATCAAACTGATGTATCGTAGCACCTCAACCGAGGCTTCTCGTAGACTGATCGACTTGATGCTTTGGCTTGAGCTTAAAGCCCTATTTATTCGCTTTGGCGCAAAAATTAGTCCCTGGCAATCTCGGGAGTTCAACTTCTGATCCCTAGCTCCAATCTGATTTATATTTTGTTTCCAGATGTAATCTGTAATAACTTGACGATTGCCTGTTGGCGGAAAGGGATCCGTTCACAGGTTTATTTTTAATTAATTAAAATAGTTGATATGTACTCTGCGGGGATGACCTAATTACTTCGGTAACCCTTCGTAGCACTCCGCCTTGCGTTCCGATGACGATATCTGAGCTCAGCATTTTCTCAAGTACCTATTTCACAGGCCTACCAACTTTCCGATTTATGCTGTTCCTACTTCTGTCTTAACTTTCAAATCTTGTTAACCTGGTGAATTTATTTTGTCAAGTTTTATAGTGGGGAATTCCTCGTTTGTATCTTCGAATTCTCGCTGACTACACATCCTTTGGGGCTTTGTCTCAAGTATGCCCTCAGGAATATAGTTCTCTCATATATTTCACACTTGAAAAGTAATAACTTTACGTTGGATCGCTTACTCGTGGAATGTCGAGTGTTAGTTATGATCCTTCAGCTCTGAATTTCCCAACTTCGTTAATGGCTTTTCTAATGACCTTTTTACTTAAACTGTCAGGACTAATGGGAATTTATGTGTTCAATAAGCCACCTGCAATTCTTGCTATGTTTCTGGAGCTTATTTCACAACGAATTCTCCCCCTCAGTTTCTCACTGCCTGTTTTAAATTCTAACATATTTTTATATAAATGGTCCAGGGCTCATTTGTGCCTATATCCAAATGGGCACAGTACTTACTGTATTTCACCCTTCAAAATTGGTGGACTGGATATATCCTAAAGGGAATATGAAATAAACTACTGTATATAAATTTTATGATATCCAATTATTTTTTCTGAAACTAATGAATTTGGCACTAATTACACTAACAATTTTAGTGTGATGAGGATCAGGTTACACCATCTATTTCCTTAGTATTCTCACTTAAAATTTTCCTGTTATTGCGAACAGCATCAAGCATTTTAAGATATGAATATTCTCCCTTCCCAGTACTTTTCCTTTCTAGATTAATCTCGGAACTAATCGGTTATAATTGGGCCTACAGTGGTTAATTGGAAGGGACTATTTTTTAAAATTGAGTAATAATATGCTGCTGACCTTAATGTAGCCTAATTCTTGTCAACAATGCAATATGCTCCAATTGCAATTGAAAGAAATGTAAACATGTAAATTATTGATGAGGTCATGTCCTAAATGCTGTGATTGCTCATTTCAGAGTTCCGGAATTCACATTTTCCCACTTTGTTTTTTTTATCTGTTATTGCTATTTTGAATGTGATTTATTTCGTGTAGATCATATTTTTATCTCCACACTTAAAAAGTGCTATAAGTATTGGGAAGATTGCGTTTTTCGGAACATTGAAGTGGGCAGAGCATTTAGGACGAGAATATTTAGCGGAACGAGGGGAAGGGGTAGGGTAGGCTACCCACACGGCCATGCTCTTCTAGTACCGCGGTCAGAACACCAGGCAGCGCTGAAGTCTTAGGTGCCAAGAATTAGCATGGCTGCCGGCTATCTGTAGTAGTAGGTTAT
This sequence comes from Meconema thalassinum, assembly GCA_946902985.2. Lineage (NCBI taxonomy): Eukaryota > Metazoa > Arthropoda > Insecta > Orthoptera > Tettigoniidae > Meconema > Meconema thalassinum. Next base: position 5,533,996 of record CAMPQE020000020.1, read on the forward strand.
CTGTGATATATACCCCGTCAAGAGCGCAGGACCAGCCATCTTGCAAGCGCTGCTCTTCCATTGAACCCCGCCCAGGGCACCAGATTCCGCGCCAGGCCACTTCCGCACCCACTGGCGGCCGATGTTGGCACTTGCGCACGCAGATGTTAGCACGTTCTGGCGGTAGATGTTAGCAAGCTCTAGAGCAAGGAGTTATAAGGAGACGCCCTGCCAGCGCTATAGCATGCGGAGAGTTGAAGCACTGACCACGCCCCCATACTTGCCCGGCTCAAGCGGTAAATGGAGCCTACGACCGTAGACTTATTTATTAGTGGGATTTAAGTATGATTACCAGTAAAAAATTCGTGTGCAGGTACAGTACGAAGTTGAACGGTAGGCCTATATGACGATGGAAATCAAGGAATATTTGCTGATCTTTGCTGGCTAGCGTGAAGTGTACGGAAGTCACAATACTTTTCGTCGCACTCGAAAATCATGCAAACTGCCGTAAAACGTCTAATTTTACAACCTAAACTGGAGCAATACACCGATATAAAATATAGTATAGATCTTGGGAAATTAATGTTTTATACCGGTATGCAGTTTTTATAACTTGTATTATTGTGGGATTTCAGGCAACCAGACACCCACCACTGTTCTTAACTTATAACTTACCAAGTAATAGGCAAATAATTACCGAGATACCAGTAGGCCTGCCATTATATTCACGAATGTGTAAATAAATGTATTTAAAATATTAAGGTATGTTAACTAATTGGGTGGTGGAGTTATTGTTTTTATTGCACGATGTTTTTTTAAATAGGCCAATTCAGTTACGGTAACAAATTAAACAAGGTCTAGGCTGAGGTTTGAGATTAACACCCTAAAATATGCAAATAATGGCATATCAATCTTCTAACACCCACGAGCAATATCTCTAGAGCTCAAGCCACGTTAAAACTAGATAAGGGTAATTAGATTACAGTAATATCGTTCATTAATTGACAAGCAGAAACTATTTCCAGTAAGAAACGAAGGAAAATATCCGTAATTAATTCCTAGCAATCAAAATACTTATATTGGTGGACACATATGCCAATATTTGAACATTACTACAACATTACCGTAAGGTGGCTACACTAAGGATGAAAATTTAACACACTAAATTGCAAATAAAGTGCATTTACTTGTGAAATGACATTACTTTGGCAGGTGGGAGTTCTGTTTGTGCAAACATATGTCCCACACGTCGACATTTCGTCCCACACACGAAATATCACCACTTTCAAGTGAGTACGTCACACCAATACATGCTTTTCTTATGGGACTACCGCAATGTTTTGAGCATATGTGAAGGAGTAACTTCGGGCTTCACTTCCTTGCCGTTAGGGCCTCTCCTTATTACTCCTTGCTCTAGAGCTGGCAATACTTGCGCACGATGCTCTCCCATTGGATCGCGACCTGCTCGCCCTCCTCCCCGCCCCCACCCAGCGCCGCCACGCTATAAAGCCGCGACACACCGCACCGTACAAACTGAGGCACAGAAGTATTCCAGACCACTTATTACAAGTTATAGATTCCTATCATAGGTAATGCAATTCTATGTGCAGGTGGAGGACACCCAATCCTAAATGAAGAAAATTAGAGCTGACGTGCGCAAGGCAGTGTTCTTGCCCCCCACTTATTTAACGTCTAAGTCGCTGACATTCCAAAAACAGATAACACGAGCCTCCACCTATATACAGACAAGACTGCGGTCTCTAACACTTCCTGGAAGGGATATAGAATTAATGCCAATTTACAAGCAGCCCTAGAAGAACTCGAATCCTGGTTCGAGAAATGGCGAATTAAAATTAACGTTCATAAATGTTCTGCTACTCTGTTCACTAAGAAACGTAAATTCACAGGCGTTCAGGACCTCGTCTTTTTCGGCGATGTGATCACATGGCAGTCAACCACTATGCATCTGGGAACCACGCTAGACCACGACCTCACCTTTGCACAGGAAGTTAAACAGCGCGCCAACAGTGCAAAGGCCGTTCTAGCGCAACTCTGGCCCATTATTCGGGCCAGGTGTTCACTCGATGACTTTAGCAAACCTTTGTCATATCGTACTCTTGTACGTCCAGTTATGGAATATGCTTGTCCCGTGTGGGGCTACGCAGCCCCCACACATCTCAATAAATTACAGGTTATTCAGAATAAAGCACTGTGCATATCAGGAGCTCCCCGGTACGTGCGCAATGCTCAACTTCACGCTGACTACCAACTTCCGGTACTCAGCACCCGTATGAAAGCGCAGAGAGCAAACCTTTATAAAACAAAAACACACATCACCAACCCTCTAGTGAACAGTTTGGGTGACTATCAAGCCACCGGGTGCCAATACAAACGGCCCCGGGATATTATAGAATAAAACCACTAGCTCCTATAGCTCTTTTAAATATTTTTCACTCTTCAAAACAGCTCATCTGAGCTCCAATTTTTTAGTGTCTTTTCAATTTAAGTATTTCAAGGTGCCTAGAACAGCAGGTCAGATCCTGACCAGCTAGGACACCCTTATACCAGTTCTGTCAGGTCCATACCGCACACTAGCTATAGCACTAAAGGCCCCTCAGGCTGACAGGCTATAAGAACATGCGCGCGAAGTCAGCTCACGCTGACTTAACGTCGCAGGGTTCTGCTGCTGCTGCTCGCTCAGTATGTCGGCTCGCACGGGCCGGGACACCACCTCCGGTCTCCCCCCAGGCTAGATTTCCCCCCTCAAGCCAGAGCCTCCCCCTCTGGTTAGAGCCCCCATCACCCCTCCCTACCGCCAATCAGTGGCTGGCATCCCCTGGGGAGTTCCCCAACGCCACGCACATGGTCGGATGGGAATCCCCCAAGGAAATCCCCAAGGTCACGTGACTGGATGCGAATTCCCAAGGTCAAAGGTCAATGACCTTGACATTGAATAAATTAGCATAAATTATGCAAATGTATCCAGGATCCACTTTGTTTACCTACTATTCTATTATTATTATTATTATTATTATTATTATTATTATTATTATTATTATTATTGTTGTTGAATTTTCTTCAGGACCTGCAACATCAGTATGCTGAATGACATATTACTACTGCAGTTTTTCCACAACCAACACTCTCCATTCTGGGACAGCTTTTGGAACTTCCGCTCGCCGTTCTACGGGATGAAGTTGAAGTGGTTCCAAGGGTTGTCAATACTTGGTGATCACATTGATAATCAAAGGCTCAGTACTTTAGAGAATACTAGTTTACAGCTGTTGAACGTAACTGGCAATCTGAATAGTGGCAGCTTCCTAATCAAGAATATGCCACGTCTTAAGAAGTTGATTCTCCGAGGAACTGCCATAAGATTGTTCCATGAAGGTGAGTTCAGTGAGTGTTGATATCCATTGAGGACTTTAGGATAAACTACACTGAAAATCACGGTTGTTGCGTCTAACACCGTTACTAATAACAGTTATTTTTACGGTAAGGACAGTATACTCGTATTAAGGAACTGGAACAGTAATGAAGTAACGGAAATAAAGCAATCAACGTCAGTGATGTTTCTCATTTTAATTGGGAGATTGTGTGTTGAACTTTTCTGATAACCTGTGTTGATGTGATGACTGTGGTAGTGGACTGAGATGAGGTAGTTGCACCGATATTATGCCGGCATTTGGCTCGAATTAGGGGGGGGGGAGCACACTCAGGATAGCCGCATGATTTAACGAGCTACGCCGCTGGACTTTCTCTGAAATACTTATTTACTTGACAGAAGAGTGATGAATAACAAAGCCGAGGTAATCATACTAACCTGCGTTGTTTTAGTGACTGTACATTACCTTGGGAGCACACGGGAAACCACTTCTAGGATGGCCGACAGTCAACTGTCATCTAGAGGCTTTCTTCTTCCCCGTGGCACCACAGACCATGAAGGGCCCTAGCCCGTGACCGCTGTCCAGGCATTCAACCTAAAGATTGCGGAGTGACGCGTAGTCAGCGCGTCACGTCCCCTCGGCCATTAAAATCTGCTTCTGTGACCGTGGTGTTGCCTCAAAGAGGCAAGGGGACTCTCAGTAACCAAGCACCCCGAGATAGTGAGAGGCAATGGGACTCACAGTAACCAAGCACTCCGAGATAGTGAGAGGCAATGGAACTCACATTAACCAAGCACTCCGACATAGTGAGAGGCAATGGGACTCACAGTAACCAAACACCCCAAGATAGAGAGAGGCAAGGTGACTCACAGTAATCAAGCACTCCGAGATAGTGAGAGGTAATGGGACTCACATTAACCAAGCACTCCGACATAGTGAGAGGCAAGGGGACTCACAGTAACCAAACACCCCAAGATAGAGAGAGGCAAGGTGACTCTCAGTAATCAAGCACCGCAAGATAGTGAGAGGCGTGAGGACTTACAGTAATCAAGCACCCAAAAATAGTGAGAGACAAGGGGACTCGCAGTAATCAAGCACCCCAAGATAATGAGAGGCACGGGGACTCACAGTAATCAAGCACCCCGAGATAGTGAGAGGCAAGCACCCTCAAGGGAATAAATTACTACTACGTCCACGTCGTTGTTCCTGGGTGACGCAAAAAATAGTCTAAGAATGCATTGTGGGAGGGTTGATTGTGTCACATGATAGCATTTTCAACAACGTCAAAAAAAGTACTTTGATTTTCATAATCTGCTGTGTATGTATTTGAGATATTACCATTTTTTTAACGATTTCCAACTCATTATCATTTTTGCCGATTACAGCGCCATCTATCATGAAACGAAAAAAAAAGATTTTTTTCACGGAGAATCCTAATCTGCAATAAATATTAGGGGCTCCTATTTAAGAATTCAAAGTCACCCTCCACTCCCCCTCCTGCCCCGGCGGTGGTGCGGGGGGTTGGGGGCAATCTTTATGTTAATGGATGTCCCTCTTCGAGGTGAACAATTTTTATTGCAACTTTTTAAACCGATTTGTATTTCTCCAAATATTCCGAAAGACAATTTTAAGTGCCGCACCATGTAGGCTATAAGTCAACAAATCTCCGCAATGCCACCTATAAATAGTCGCGAATTTCTATCATTAATCCGCCAATGTTGGCTGAGATAGCTTTAGCGATAAGTCCCTGAAATGAAATTATAAACACACATAAGAAGTATTTGTCTACGAATATTGTGTTAAAATACTGCAAGCTACTCTGTCGGACACCAACTGAATAAGAACTCACTTGTGTTATTTTAATCTCTATTTAGAACTAAAAAGTAAATCACAAGTTTTAGAAGAAAGATAGCTTTAGATTCAGAACCTGTCATTAGTTTCAGTTACCCTCTGTTTGAATTAACCTGGAGCTGATGATGCTTGCTTAGCAAACGAAACATGATGGTGTCCTTGTAACCCCCACCCCCTTTGCCATCTGTGCAAATAATAGACACGTGTATTTTTTTCAAGTGGTGTCTTATACTTTCCGTCTAATATAATTGGGAAGAAATTTTTGACTGATTAAATAGCTGATAATTAATTAATTGTTAATTAGGATACACTGAAAGTGCTTTCAAGCTTCCCAAACCAGCAATACTCTCATTTCTAAATTCAAATATCTTAAACTCTTATCAAGATGTAAATGCAAAACGTAGTCGATATGTATAACGCCCTTGTTCAGCGTCCTGCATGTCGACACAATTCCAAGGTTGCAGGATCGAATCCTGGATCAGTCAGTTAGTTAAAGGGACGAGAAACCAAAAACATTATTTTTCTTATTATTTTTCTTATTATTATTATTATTAACAATTTCGTCTCGTCTATCTGCTAATTATAGGTTGTTATGTATTAACAGGAACTGATTGAACCTAAGGATTTGTCCATGTTACTATTTCCACCTGTGCAATCTGGGCGAAACAACTAACATGTTTTCTTCTTTTGAATTTCAGACAACTTCATTGGCACGCCTCAAATGGAATCTTTAATAATCGATGGGAGTAATCTGGCAGAAATAAAACAAACTCTACAACGAATTCCTCAATTGCGAACCCTCCACATTTTAAATAATGATCGTTATTTGCAAGATCTAAAAAAAGCCCTATCCAATTTGAATTTCCTAGAAGACCTAGAAATTTACAAACAACCCTTAAATTCAATTTCAAGGCATATACCACCACTATCAAAGCTTGAGAGATTGTCTCTAAGTGATTGTCATATGTTGAACATTCGAATTACCCAGGATAGCTTTCCTCGGCTTAAAAAGTTATATCTCTCCGGCAATAAACTGGAGAAATTGGAAGAAAATACTTTCATTGATTTAAGAAATTTGGAATTATTAGATCTCTCTGGCAATTCACTGAAGAATCTACATGAAATTAATTTCACTCAACTCCAAAATTTGGAATTATTAGATCTCGCCGGTAATTCACTGGGGTATTTGAAGGAAAATACTTTTCCTCAATTAAAAAAATTGAAATTATTAAATCTCTCCGGCAATTCACTATCGTATTTGGAGGAGAATACTTTCTACCATCTTAATAATTTGACATTACTCGATCTATCAAACAACAATTTAAATAACTGGCCGAAAATCTTCGGTTGCTCACTACGTCTTCTGGATTTATCCCACAATTCATTGGTGTATATTCACAATCTTGGAAGTACTCAAACATATGCCGAAATTTTAAATATTTCTTCAAATAAAATTAATAATTGGAAAGATATGAATGTCTTCTCCATTAAGAAATCTGCCAAATACCCTAATAAGGTTTGGGTTAAAAATGTGAACCTTTCAAATAATGTGATCGTTTATTTTTCGGAACTCATGTCTGAATCCACAACTGGCTTACAGTTATTGGATCTAGGTGGGAATCATTTTGATTGTGATGACTGTCGCATGATAGTTTTACAAAAATTTATAAATGAATCGTCTGTGCACCTCATGAATTTGGGAACTTCAGATCCACTACATTGTTCATCTCCATATAATTACCAAGAATATGCAATCAGTAATGTGCAGTTTGACGAGAAGCCATGCTTGAAGATACCAGACCTCGTAGACCAAACACCATGGATCATTGCAGGAGCACTTCTTGGTATTGTAGTTTTAATTGTTTGCGTTGCGGGTGCAGTTCTGTTCAAGTATCGAGGTCAGATCACCTACATGCTACATTTGTACAACATCAAGACAAGAGCACAGAATTTCCCCCAAACAAATTTCAACGAATTTGCCTTCGATGCCTTCATTTGCTACAGGTATGTTGAGTAGCCTTTGTTTCTTTCTTTTGCTTGATTAATTGTTTCTTTTGTTATTCTTGTTTTCATTGTTGTTTCATAGATTCATTCGTGGGTAGTTTCGATTTTCGATATTTATTGGAATTTCTATGTTTATTTGTGTGTGTTTACCCCCGGAGATAATGCGGCTAAATGACCACGATGTCGCAAAACCACTGGATTGAGCATCAAAAACAACAACACCTACACCCGTTGTTAAAATTATTTTTTTTCTTGCCCTTTTTTGGTTTGTTTCTCCGTTTGTATTCAGTTGTGTGTGTTTGAATGTAATTGATTGTTTTTGTTTGTTTTATTGACTAGAGTATTTATTTATTTATTTATTAATTTATTTATTATTTATTTATACATTTAGTTGTATACATATGCAATTATTTGTTTTGGCGCTGAAGGGCAAAACAGTCTCAAATGAAATGAATTTCTTTTTTTTTCTTTACGTAGGCTATTTATAAATTTATTTATCTAAAACAATCAATCCATAAACCGTTCTGTTAATCAGTCTTAGGTGTCAATTCATATCATACCTTTTCATTAAATTACTGTATGTCAATTAATTTGTAAATGACCTTCCAATGTGAAATGAGCAGCTCTTATTCGACTAATTGTCTTCTTAATTATAAGCAAACCCTTTGATTTGTGTCTTCCTGTAATAGTTTCTCTCTTGATAATATTGTACAGATACTTCGTCTTAATTGGCAGCCCACATTCTCTGGGAAGATATTAAAATTATTAAACTCACAATATAATAACCTTCTTTAACGATAGCCATGACTGAAATTTCACTAAAATTCGACAAAAAGAAATCCCTGTGTACGTAATATTCTTCACCCGTACTCTAAAAGAAACATATTAGTATTGTCACTTTGTACCATATTTAAATGTCTGGGAGCACGTTATTAAAGGGCCGTGGTTGTATGACATTTATAGGGTGACAAATACACTTGAAAGGTCGTGATTCCTGGTTCTGGTATAATCGACAGCGTGAAGAAGGATGTGCCGATATTCAGAGAAATAAAACTCACGGATCATGGTTCATAAAATGATTTTCATGTATCAGTGACTAGCGTCAGACTCACTGCAGCAAGACCACCTCAAGGTGAAACGGCTAGCATTCTTGGCTGTCACCCCAGAGGTCTGGGTTCGATTTCTGACTCTGCCAAGTAATATAATTCTGGTATAAGCCTGGAATTGGATCCACTAGGCCTCGTAAGGCAAAATTAAAACAGATTGGGTCAATTCCAACCACAGTCAACATAGAAGTGCTTATCATTTATCCCACTTCTATTGTAGGCAAATGATGGGATGGTTCCTCACGTAAGGCCAACGCCACCTCCACCCCAATCCTCGTCTCAATTAGAAATACACGTTTTAATATAGATACCGCATAACACAGGTTTTCAGTCAAATTCAACAAATGTCCAAGTACACGAGGTTAAATGACGACAATGTTCAAGCCCCCTCAATTAAAACAACAACAACAAATCACTGCCGCAGATGTGATTATCAGCTGGTTTATTTTATATATATATATATATGAATTTATTCATGCTTCTCTTCTTACAAAACATTCCCCGGGGTGAGATCAGACTCTCTGTACTGACAATGCTAATTTCTTATATTTAGCATTTTCAACCAGTGTGTCTTTAGTTCATCATTATGTGAGGAAACTAGATGTAATTACATAGAGTAAACTACTAGGTCATATTCCCGCAGCCAACGAAAAGAACCAAATTAAAGTCTTAAGGACAGAAAAAAGAATAATAGCTTTACCCTGTAAATAGCTAATAGTGGAGTAAATTACACTAGCTTGATGTTTCTTGGGGACTGCCTAACAGTGGAATCTGTAGCAATAAATCAATTTTAGCCCATCCTTCGTGGAGAAGAAAGCCAATAGATGTAAGATGACTGCAATATATATAAAGTAGCTGTGAAGAGAGTGTTATTGGATTTACGTTCGTCTTATCTACTGAGGATTTTAGAGACGCAAGAATTTTCCCCGAAGGGGATCTTTAACGTGCCATTAAATCTACTGGCACGGTTCCCTCACATTTGCCTACTCGTATATGGCACCTGAATTTGGGCAATGCGAGCACGAACGTTAACTCTGCACCACGCAGTATATAGACAGTTTAAGTAGCATGCATATGGGCTTGCTTTGTAGAATGTTTATCATCCTTCGGTATATCACTTCTTAAATACATGATTGAGACACGCCTAATTTGGCGTCTTGGTTCATCGCAGAAGCAGGGAGTGACTTGCAACCGTCTCGAGCGCTTTTCACAAAATCATGACTGAGGTTAAAGCTGCTAGTCAAGAGGTGGATTTGAATTGTGGAATTTCCCTACTGGCAAAATGGAATCTTCCTCTTTTTTTACCCCCTCACCCCCTTTTACATGAATAATGCATGTGTAACATCTTTCCACTCGGTTGCTGGATAATTTTTGTGGGAGTGATTTTGGAAAAGGGACGGATATGGGACGGAAATGTGTAAGAGGAAACATCGCATACGGTTTACTTCAAGGTTTGGAGGCCCCATTAAAGATATTGCTACAATAAATCATCTTCAAGTTGCCGTTCTTTGGTGTGAAAATATTAATTATATCATATATGCTGAAAACAATTATGATTTATTAAATCTTCACACTTTTGCTGTATTCTTATTTAATGTAAGCATTCGAGGTACTGTCGGCCACGGAAATGGGACGGAAATGTGTAAGAGGAAACATCGCATATGGTTTACTTCAAGGTTTGGAGGCCTCGTTAAAGATATTCTTACAATAAATCATCTACAAGTTGTCGTTCTTTGGTGTGAAAATATTCATTATATCATATTTGCTGAAAACAATTGAAAATGAAAATCCACAGCCTGCTTCCAGTCTCCGACCGGGTCAGGAATGGAATGAATGAAGCCCCCATCTAGCGGCGAGGATATGAACTGTGCTGGCTGCCGAGGCCTGACGCACTCCTCTGGGGCAATGATTAAATGAATGACAGATGAAGTGAAATGATAGTGGAGAGTGTTGCTGGAATGAAATATTGACAGGGAAAACCGGAGTACCCGGAGAAAAACCTGTCTGCCTCCGTTTCGTCCAGCACAGATCTCACATGGAGTGACCGGGATTTGAACCACGGACCCAGCGGTGAGAGGCCGGCGTGCTGCCGCCTAAGCCACGGAGGCTCTGCTGAAAACAATTATGATTTATAAATTAAATCTTCATACTTTTGCTGTGGAATGTATATCGCATACGGTTTACTTCTAGGTATGGAGGCCCCATTAAAGATATTCCTTCAATAAATCAGTGGTACTACGACGTACCTCGCGTATGCGCACCTGTCAGGATTTGGCACTGGAGTTTTACAAGTAGTTATTTCATTGACCAACAGAGTTAACTGTTAAAAAGGGATTTGCGCTCCCGGCAAAACTAATAGGTCATCGACTTTTTAATATCTCGCGAACCAATAATGCTAGGGGCTTGTATGAGGTGTCCTAGGACTCTGGGTGACGGCCCCTGTTTTCCTATAGTCCCCTTAATTTTAAGCAAAGGACACAAAACTAATAGGTCATCGGCTTTTTAATATCTCGCGAACCAATAATGCTAGGGACTTGTATGAGGTGACCCAGGACTCGGGGAGACACCCCCGTTTTCCCATAGCCCCCTTAATTTTACTAAGGGACCCAAAACTAGTAGGTCTTCGGCTTTTTAATATCTCGCGAACCAATAATGCTAGGGACTTGTATGAGGTGTTGTATGACTCGGGGTGACGCTCCTTTTTTTCATGATTTTGTGATTTGCAGAGATGAGTAAATCCAGAGCAGAAAATATGCGAAATTATCGACAAAAGAAACATGAGAAAAAATTAAAAACTGGAGGAGTACAGCCAAAAAAAATGATTTCACATATATTTCATCTCAATTTCATAGTAGGATAACATGTCAGATGTTACACATCATTTGCGACTACTGTAAGGCTCGTAATTTTTTGTACTCTAGTTTTATTTTATGATGATGATGTTAATTGTTGTTTTAAGGGGCCTAACATCTAGGTTATCGGCCCAGTTTTATTTTAGGGATGGCTTCTACTTACATACGAACTTTCATACCATTCGCTCATTAGTTTTGACGCTAACCCGCAACAAACAGGCAGAAAGTAAACTCAGGGAAAATTTGGTCATTATCCAACTCATCCGGCAAAATACAAAGTTTGAGCTGAAAATTCAAAATGTTCAGACACAAGGCTTACTTTATTTAAAGGGACTGAGATACAATTTTCCTCGTACACATGCCAATTTTCCAGATTTCTTTCAGATTATATACAACACGGCATCAATTATACCACTCCAAGCAAACCCTCTGTCGGTCCACAAAATAATCTTTACTTTAACAATAATCAGACCAATTTTCAGCGTTCTATCTCAATTAGTTCCTGAGAAAATGGAGCGTTTGTTAGAGAATTTCAAGTAAAAAAATAGATAAATAATTATTTTGAAGAACGGAACTATACATTTTTCTTCTCGCAGAGCTGGTTAAAAGCACCCTGCTTCGTAGCCTGATCCTTCTTCTCCGTCTTTAAGACCGAGCTTCTTCATTGCCTCCTTAGTCATTTGATGAGCAGAAATTCATCTTTGACGATCACTGAATCGCACACACCTAGTTTAAAATATTTAAGCCTACATATTTATTTATTTTTTGCCATGACCCAACAAATGCTGCACTAATGTCTCATACACCACTATCTAAATTAACGGCTTCTACGGTTGCAACTTTTAAAAATTCTGTAACTTTAGCAATAATTTCAGTTTCCATTCTCATATTGCGTGGGTAAGTTTAGGAGATTCAGGAGAGCACAAAGTATTCTATCACAAAAACTACCTTTCCCAATACACTGTAGTCCATACAACAATCTAACATTAGCCTCACAAAGCTCACTATTTGAGCATTTGGCAGAAGTTAGAAATGACCTATCAAGGCCACACAATATGCTTATGATTTTCAGTTTACAGACTTGTCCATTCCTTGCCTTCATATCTTTATGTACCATATCCCCGCCATGCTTACAGTCTCTTTCAACACTGATATTAAAAACACTGACACTGTAATTTTCTTTTACGATGCACTAGGTCACAGTGATCCTCACTACGCGGCCCGCGGGCCGCATGTGGCCCTGGGAACGATTGTTTACGGCCCTCAAGACCCTTAGGGATAGGAAAAAAACATAAATTTAAGAATTATGAAAAAAATATTTTATGAAAAGATTATACAATATTTTATAGATATATGTTAAATTTATTTATTACGCGCATTGAAAATATGTCGTTGTTTTTCTCTACTTAATTAGTTTGCATCTATGTCTGTGAATCTAAATTCAGTAAGCTGAATTTCATAAAAAACAAGTACAGATCCATGTTAACGAGTGAAAACGTTGACGCAATTTTGAGAATTTGAATTTCTTCCCAACCTGCTAACATAGATACCATATTAGTGAGCTGTGAAAGATTTCGCCCATCGACTTCAAAGAATTAACAAATTCAAGTACGGTATTCCTGAGTCAAGTAAATTACATTTCCCTGTTTTTTATACGGAAAACAGTTTATTTTATTGATGTAATAAACTTATGTTATAATCATATAGTTTGTTAGTTATTTAACGCCACTTCTTAGTGTAGTATTGCAATAAGAAAAATATTTTTTTTAATTAACCTAAATTATACAGTTTGTACTTGCGGCCCCGAGGAAAATTTGATACGAACTATTTAGCTCTCTATGAAATCCTAGTGAGGACCCCTGCACTAGGAGGATTATTAACATTGTTCCCACTACTACAACTACCACTTTGAATAGTTTCAATACTTATCATAACTGGTTTAGTTGTATAGATCTAGGGGCAGATGATCTCGTAGTTCCGCTCCCTTAAAACAACAATAACTATAATATACGTATAGACCTAGAACTTGTTTCCCTAGTTATAGCGTCTTTTGAAGTTATCTTCTGGTTTAGTCATTGTTTGTTTCATCGCTCGCCGCATGAGTCACAACTGCCCCCGGGCTGGGCTGTGCTCTGCCTCAGTGTATTGCGTGCGCCTTATGCAACAGGACTACTAGGACAAAGGGATGGTCCAGAATATTGGTGACTCAGCCAGTGAAGGAAACCTCGAGAAGCCGTGAACCCTGGATGGGTCTAGAAGCATTTATTGAGTCACCGGACTGCTATATAAGAGCGACCTGTCAAGCAGTGTGTGTTGTGTTTTACGAGCTAGTGCGAGCGTTTATCCTGAGCGACAGAAGTGTGGTGACTTGCGAAACCCCTAGTGAAGCCGATTTTCTTGACAGCGAGGGAGTGAGAAGCCTGTGATTTGAGCGAGTGTGCTTACCTAGTGCGACAGAGGTCATTGTGGTGAGTTGCAAAACAGTGAGTGACAGACTTAGTGCAGCTATTTCCAGCCAGCGTACGGGCCGGACTCATTAGCGAGAGGATTAACTGCAAGGCCGAGTGAAAGGGGGCAAGAGCTCTCCATAAGGAAGAGACTTGAGGAAACTGGAGTAAGGTTATAATTGCTTGTATTTGCTGTTGAGTGGTGTATCTTTCTGGCTGCAATAAAGTTAATTATTTCTGTAAAGGAACAATCTGTGTTGTGCTTCAACCCACTGTAATCCAGTCAACAAAAGTGCCACTAGGGGGGTGGCACGTAACAACTGGTGTCAGAAGCCGGATTACGAATTCAAACACAAGCACAACACCTGACGGTCCTGGTTTCAAAACCCGAGCAGGTCATTTTCTCTAATTTTCCTGTGAGTGCATGCCCTTTACAAGACAAACGACTAAAATGGAGGCGCAATTGGCAGCATTGCTAGAAACGTTAAGTGGCATGGAAACCAAGATGGAAGACGGCCAGAAGAAGATGGAGGACGGCCAGAAGAAGATGGAGGATGGCCAGAAGAAGTTAGCCGAGGACCTAACTGCCAAACTAGAAGACGGCCAGAAGAATATGGAAGACGGTCAAAATAAGCTAGCGGAGGACCTGAAGAGGATAGAGGACGGCCAGAAGAAGATGGAAGACGGTCAGAATAAGTTGACACAGGACCTGAAGAAATTAGAACTGGGTCTGAGTGAGGAAGTCACGGCAGTGGAAAAGAAGTTCGACGCCTTACAAGTGGAAGTTGCCGAGCTGCGCCAACGCCCGCTGATGGGGGTGGAGGAGAAATTCAACGCCTTACAACAGGAAGTTGCCGAGCTGCGCCAACGCCCACTGACGGGGGTGGAAGAGAAATTCAACGCTCTACGAGAGGAAGTTGCCGAGCTGCGCCAACGCCCGCCCAACGTTACACCGGGAATATCAGGAACAGGACATAGCAGAGTGACGCCCCCAACCTTAGACGGAAAGGTCCCGAGGAGCACCTACTTACGTCAGTTCGAGGCGGCCTGTTCCATAAATAACTGGAACAACACAGAAAAGGCTACAGCTCTCATTGTAGCGCTGAGAGGTGACGCCCTTAACGTCCTTCAGGCCATCCCGACTGGATCCCAGGACTAAGCTTCACTGATCGCCCATATGGAGTCCCGATATGGAGATAGCCATCTTCAGCAGGCCTACCAGATGCAGCTCCGGACCCGGGTAGAGAAGAACGCGGAAACCCTGCAGGAGTTCGAGATGGACCTCGCACGCCTCGTAAGGCTCGCCTATCCAACAGCGCCGGCCGACTTTCTGGAACAGATTGCGACGCAGACCTCCACCGACGGGCTACGGGACTCGGACACTCAACAGGCGCTGCAACTCGCGCGCAATAAGACCCTGGCAGATGCGCTGAGCCACGCACTTGAGTTCGAGACGGCAAAACAGGCATCTAGAATGTACGCGCGGGTGCGTCAAGTGGACGTCGACGAACCAGCAAAAACCAACGAGACCAAGCCCCTGTCCTACGAATTGATGGAGGCGCTAAGCCGTTTCTTCGATAGTTGCGGCACTACCAGCAACGACACAGCCGGAAGACAACCGGAGAGGCGGCCCGGAAGAGGAATACCGACCTACTGGGCCTACGGTAAGAAAGGCCACCTGAGCAAGGACTGCGGTGATCGCCGCCGCCGAGGGTATCCGAGTATTAGCCAGCCTTGGGGGGCAAAGGTTGGCTTGTGACAGTCGTCAAGCCCCGGCAGTCCAAGTGCGTGTGACGAAGTTACGGAGGGACAATAGCAGCCTGATGGTCGACGGAGTCGTCAACGGAGAGAGCTGGCCCATGCTAATCGACACGGGAGCATCGAGGACCATTCTCAGTCCCACCGTGATCCCGAAGTGGAGAGTGAAACACACACAAAGGAACCTCCAGCTAATAACCGCGACCGGAGAGACCGCACCGGTACATGGCGAAGCAACACTGGAGCTCGTCATTGGTCGACGGGCGGTGAAGCATCCAGTGCTTGTGGCTGACGTATCAAACGAAATGATCATCGGACTGGACTTCCTGGACCAGAACAACATCATCTTGGACCTGAGTACCAACACTCTGCACTTCGGAGGTGAGGAACTTGCTTTGCCACCAGCACACGAGGCCGTCACCACACGACGAGTAAGGCTGAGAGAGGACGTCATCGTTCCCGCCAGGATGGAGGTCAGTGCCGCCGTAATTGTCGATGGAACTGCTGAGGGAGTGGCGGCTGTAATCGAGCCAAAATATGAGGACATCCAGACAAAAGGATTGCTAGTTGCCAAGACCCTCATCAACACGACGTCTCGGCCGTACGTCCGCCTGTCCAACCTGAACGACTACGACATTACGGTTCACCGGGACACCAACCTAGGAGTCTGCGAGCCCGTTACCTGGATTGCCCGCATCACAGATACGACGGACGGACACCTGCAGACGGACAACCGAAGAAGACGCGCACTGCCAGAAGAACTTCAGAAGATGTACCAAGGACCCCAGGACCATTTAGACGAGGAACAATCACGCCAACTTCAGGACCTGCTACGCGAATTCCAGGAGATCTTCTCCGTGGGGAGCAAAGACTTCGGCAAGACAAGCTTGGTCCAGCACAGAATCGACGTTGGGGACAGCGCACCGATTAGGGCCCCATTCCGACGTGTCCCGCTCGCCAAGTAAGCCGAAGTCGACCGGATGGTAGAAGAGATGAAGGAGCAAGGGGTGATCGAGCCATCACATAGTCCTTGGAGTTCTCCGGTCGTGCCTGTGAAGAAGAAGGACGGTTCCACCAGGTTCTGCGTGGACTACAGGCGGGTGAACGACGTCACGAAGAAGGACAGCTACCCTCTACCCCGGATCGACGACACGCTGGACACCATATCAGGATCAAGGTGGTTCTCCACCTTGGATTTGAAGAGTGGCTACTGGCAGGTGGAGGTCCACCCTAAGGACCGCGAGAAAACGGCGTTCTCTGTGGGCAGCGGGCTCTGGCAGTTCACCGTCATGTCATTCGGTCTGTGCAACGCCCTTGCGACCTTCGAAAGACTAATGGAGTCCATTCTGAGGGGACTACACTGGAAGACCTGCCTGGTCTACCTAGACGACGTCATCGTTCTGGGGAAAAGCTTCGAGGAGCACTACAGCAACCTGAAGGAGATCTTGATGAAGCTACGGGCTGCCCAGCTGAAGTTGAGCCCCAAGAAGCTCTTCCAGAAGCAGGTCCAGTACCTTGGGCATATTGTCTCCGAGGAAGGAGTGCGCACCGACCCAGAAAAGACCGCAGCTGTGAGGGAGTGGCCAGTTCCGAAGGACAAGTCCCAACTACGAAGCTTCCTGGGACTCTGCACTTATTACCGTCGCTTCGTGAGAGGATTCGCCGATATCGCCAAACCACTGCATCGACTGACTGAGAAGTACCAACTCTTCACATGGACAGCAGAATGCCACAGTGCCTTCGAACAACTCAAGCAGGCTCGGTGCACCGCGCCTATTCTGGCCTACCCCAGACCTGGAACAAGGTTCATCGTCGATACCGATGCCAGCGACTTTGGTATAGGGGGAATCCTGTCGCAAATAGTGGACGGCGAGGAGAGAGTAGTGGCCTACTTCAGCAAAGCCTTGTCAAAGCCCGAAAGGAACTACTGCGTCACCAGGAAGGAACTGCTCGCCATCGTGAAGACCATCGAACACTTCCACAAGTACCTGTACGGGCAAGAATTTCTCATCAGGACCGACCATGCATCCCTGCGGTGGCTCCTGAACTTCAAACAGCCCGAGGGTCAACTAGCGCGGTGGATAGAGAGGCTTCAACAGTACAACTTTGAGATCCAGCACAAGAAAGGCCAACTGCATTCTAATGCCGACGCCCTGTCACGAAGACCGTGCCCCGAAGACTGCACCTTCTGTAACAGAAGAGAGGAGAACACCGGGATACAATGCCGAAGGACTACCTTGGAACTTCATGGGAGCTGGAGCCGCGAATCTTTCACTCGGGCACAAGCAGAAGATGATGACCTGGGACTGATAGACGAATGGAAGGGGGCCTGTGTTCCCAGACCCGGGTGGAACATTGTGAGCGACTGCAGTCCAAAGTTCAAGTCCTACTGGGCGCAGTGGGACTCGCTGATTGTAAGGGATGGCCTCATCTGCCGTACCTGGGAGAGCACCGACGGGAAGACATCTCGGGAACAAGTCGTCGTACCAAAGGCTATGACGGAGGAAGTCCTGAAGGTAGTCCATGGAGGATCATACGGTGGACACCTAGGGATAAAGAAGACCCTGGAGAAGCTGAGAGAGCGGTTCTACTAGATCGGATGCCGTACTGACGTGGAGAACCAACGCGAGGTGCCACGCCTGCGCAGCCAGCAAGGGCCCAGGACGAAGACGACGGGGTCCACTGAAGACCTACAACGTGGGCAGCCCCATGGAGAGACTGGCCATCGATGTCGCTGGGCCATTCCCGTTAAGCGAGGCAGGGAACCGCTACATATTGGTCGTCAGCGACTACCAAATGGCCGGAGGCGTATGCGCTCCCTAACCAAGAAGCCGCGACGATCGCAGAGACCCTGGTGAAGAATTCGTCAGCCGGTACGGAGTACCCCTGGAGCTGCACTCCGACCAAGGGAAGAACTTCGAGTCGCAGGTGTTCCAGAACCTATGCCAGCTGCTGGGAATCCGGAAGACATGGACAAAGCCGCTACAACCTCAGTCCGACGGGATGGTAGAGCGATTCAATCGCACCATCGAGAACCATCTCCGAATAGTCGTCAGCGAGCACCAGAGGGATTGGGACAAACATCTTCCTCTATTTCTCCTGGCCTACCGCGCCGCCGTGCATGAAGCCACCGTGTGCACACCTGCCCGGGCCATGTTTGGGAGGGAGCTCCGTCTACCTGTCGATCTTGCCTTCGGCCGACCTGGGAATGATCCGGTCCCGGTAAGCCAGTATTGTCAAGAACTGGTCGACCAACTGGAGGACGTGCACGCTTTCGCGAGGAGGAAACTGCGGATCGAGACCGACCGAATGAAGACCCGATACGACCAACAGACGGATGCTGGCGGATTCCACGAGGACGACCTGGTCTGGCTCTTCAACCCACTACGGATGAAAGGCCTGCCACCCAAACTGCAGAAGTCCTGGGAGGGCCCGTACCGAGTCGTGAAACGGATCAACGATGTCGTCTACAGGATCCAGCGGAGCCCGAGGTCGAAGATGAAGATCGTGCATCGAGATCGCCTGTCAGCTTACGGAGGGACACAGATGGACCAATGATTGATCGGGATGATCAGCCTTTTAGGAAGGGGGTGGTGTTACGGATGCGAGTTTGTTTCATCGCTCGCCGCATGAGTCACAACTGCCCCCGGGCTGGGCTGTGCTTTGCCTCAGTGTATTGCGTGCGCCTTATGCAACAGGACTACTAGGACAAAGGAATGGTCCAGGATATTCGTGACTCAGCCAGTGAAGGAAACCTCGAGAAGCCGTGAACCCTGGATGGGTCTAGAAGCATTTATTGAGTCACCGGACTGCTATATAAGAGCGACCTGTCAAGCAGTGTGTGTTGTGTTTTACGAGCTAGTGCGAGCGTTTATCCTGAGCGACAGAAGTGTGGTGACTTGCGAAACCCTTAGTGAAGCCGATTCTCTTGAAAGCGAGGGAGTGAGAAGCCTGTGTTTTGAGCGAGTGTGCTTACCTAGTGCGACAGAGGTCATTGTGGTGTGTTGCAAAACAGTGAGTGACAGACTTAGTGCAGCTATTTCCAGCCAGCGTACGGGCCGGACTCATTAGCGAGAGGATTAACTGCAAGGCCGAGTGAACGGGGGGCAAGAGCTCTCCATAAGGAAGAGACTTGAGGAAACTGGAGTAAGGTTCTAATTGCTTGTATTTGCTGTTGAGTGGTGTATCTTTCTGGCCGCAATAAAGATAATTATTTCTGTAAAGAACAATCTGTGCTGTGCTTCAACCCACCGTAATCCAGTCAACAAAAGTGCCACTAGGGGGGTGGCACGTATCAGTTATTTAACGCCACTTCTTAGTGTAGTATTGCAATAAGAAAAATATATTTTTAATTAACCTAAATTATACAGTTTGTACTTGCGGCCCCGAGGAAAATTTGATACGAACTATTTGGCTCTCTATGAAATCCTAGTGAGGACCCCTGCACTAGGAGGATTATTAACATTGTTCCCACTACTACAACTACCACTTTGTATAGTTTCAATACTTATCTTAACTGGTTTAGTTGTATAGATCTAGGGGCAGATGACATCGTAGTTCCGCTGCCTTAAAACAACAATAACTATAATATATGTATAGACCTAGAACTTGTTTCCCTAGTTATAGCGTCTTTTGAAGTTATCTTCTGGTTTAGTCATTGTAAAACGAGAGATATCACACACACTAATTTCGCAATAAAATGGAAATATACCAAATATCAAAATATTTGCTTTGTTTAGAATGCTTTACTGGCAATCACATTAAGTGTAGCCAATGTGTGAGAAGTAAATCCAAAGAGAAGGAGGCAAAACCACACCTTTCAAGATTATGTAGCATCTGAAATGTGAATAAAAATCAGAAAGGACGGGGACTGGTTGTTGTGTGAAGTAAAATTGAATTTACTATCAAATATATACAGGAATGGATTCCTAACAATATTCCTACAGAAAATAAAAAGAAATTTCACTTTTTAAAACAATTTTGTGTCTGAACTTCACTTGAGTCACAGTTGTTGTGCAGGTGTTCGTTTCCTTACATAGAATAGAATTTGCTATGCAGCTCAGAGTCAGTTGCACACGAAGGGTTCAGGTATGGTTTTACTTGGGTACGGTGCAAATGTCTTCGTGAAGGGATAGGAATACGTCAAAAGCTTTTTAAGCTAGAATGACAATACTAATCAATATACTTTCAGTAAATGCCAAATGTAAATTAAGGCAAAATATGAGAGTGAAATGATAAATACTGTTTCAAAAGGAACCCATTTATTATTGTAAGTAATAATTTAATGAATGATTTGTAACTCAGAAACTATAATAGCAATGTCATGTGACGGTTAGTTATAGTTAGCTAGTTAGTGAGGTCATAACTAACTGGGATAAGTGATAAACATTTCATAATGACAGGATGAATAATTCGTAACATTCATAATTCTCACATGGCTGTCCTTAAACTTAATTCAAATTAAGTATTCATAGCTCATTTAATGGTATTGAACAGAAATGTCTGGTAGATAAGCAATGTGTTTTATCGTCTGTTTCAAGCTCCCAAGACAGACGATTTGTCCTGACTCGCCTGGCACCGTTACTGGAGAAAGGGGAGGAGCGATATACGCTGTGTCTCCATGAGCGAGACTTCCCACTCGGCTCACGCATCGTGGACAACATCGTGGACACTATTCAACACAGCCGCAAAACCATCATCGTGCTGTCAGAACATTTTGTTAAGAGCAAGGTACGTTGAAAGCATTTGATGAGTACAGGGAGAAAAGTGAAATAAGATAAGATATTGCCACCAGTAGGTAACAGGTCTGCGAGTGTATCATGTTAAATATCAACAAGCAAAAACTATTCCCTTCCAAGAAACACACCGATGACATTTGAGCGTTGTATGAAAGAATAATCAGGGTCCCCTAATTACAAAAAGCACCACCACCGGAAGTGTGTTTCTTTTGTTAAATAACATTTTTCAGTGCTCAGGGAATGTCGGCTAGAGCATGAAATGAAGTTAGTTATTAATTACAGGAAAGAAGCAAGCATTATAAATTATAATTATTTAATAATAGTGATAATAGAAGCCTCCGTGGCTTAGGCGGCAGCACGCCGGCCTCTCACCGCTGGGTCCGTGGTTCAAATCCCGGTCACTCCATGTGAGATCTGTGCTGGACAAAACGGAGGCAGACAGGTTTTTCTCCGGGTACTCCGGTTTTCCCTGACAAAATTTCATTCCAGCAACACTCTCCATTATCATTTCATTTCATCTGTCATTCATTTAAGCATTGCCCCAGAGGAGTGCGTCAGGCCTCGGCAGCCGGCACAGTTCATATCCTCGCCGCTAGATGGGGGCTTCATTCATTCCATTCCTGACCCGGTCGGAGACTGGAAGCAGGCTGTGGATTTTCATTTTCAATAATAGTGATAATAATAATACTCAAAATTAATAATGCCATTTAAAATAATACTGCCATTGTTATACAGAGAGTTTAGTTTGGATGTATCGGAGACCCTCGCTAGCCCGCTCGCCCGCGGCGCGAGCCTGTCTCCCGCCACGCACTTTGCTGTTATGCGGCGCTCGCGCGGCACTGAGTCATTGAGTATAGGAAATTGTACTTAAATTTGTACTTCAATGTGATCCTTGATCAATTTTTTTACGAATTGACTTACGGAGAGTGATTGTCAACTTATTTTCAACAAGATTCTGCCACTGCTCACACTGACGAAGCATCCATTACAGAATTGCGTCGCATTTTTGGTACTAGGATGATAAGTTGGAACGTGTGGCCCCCGCGAAGTCCAGACTTATCACCATGTGACTTTTATTTGTGGGGGACGCTTAAAAATAGTGTATGCGAGAAACCCTCACACTATAAATGAGCTTAAAGACTATATTACAGCTGAAATACAGTCAATCGGTGCTGAGGAACTTCAGAGAGTACATGCCAGTTTCATAAAAAGGTGCCAGCGATGTGTAGCAGTGAATGGCGAACATTTTCAGCACCAGCTGTGAACTAGGTAAGTACAAATTCCTATACTCAATGACTCAGTGCCGTGCATGCGCCGCATAACGGCAAAGCGCGTGGCGGGAGACAGGCTCGCGCCGCGGGCGAGCGGGCTAGAGAGGGTCTCCGATACATCCAAACTAAACTCTCTATAGTAATTAGGATTTTTAATTTGTTCTATAAGATTCGTATTTTTGTTTCTTATAGCAATATTTATAATACCGCTAATAATAGCATTTTATAATGATGCAACATGTAAGTAAGTTGCTTGAAATTCAAACTGTTAGTATTTAATTCCTGGGGAAATGATGAGGGTCCATTGCATGATGTATTAATATTAACAAATTACGTAACAATATTAAATGGAAAAGTAGTAAAAGGAATTTACTGACACGATGCGGAAAAGAGGGTTTACTTTTTATGATCACGTGATCCGAATGACGTCAATTTGATTAATCAACCGCATTTCCACTTTATGCAACTGGAAACTGAAAATGACCAACATTAGTTAATAACAGGGTTGGATAAGTTACTTTTCTGAAACTTCTCATCACCAGTTACCGTTACTTGCCGTAGTTCACTTAAGTTACTTCGTTATAAAGTAGCAGCGTTGTAATTACAATTGTGAAGTAACGCAGCATTACTTCCTCTAGACTATATTTTATAACCTCCTCACATCTACAAGTAATGGCGCAGTGCGTGTGAGACGTGTTTGAGTTCTATCCAGGAACAACTGTAAAAACGGTGGTGTATAATACTGGTGATTGTGGCAAACTAGTTTTGAAAGTTTTAACTAGTGGCTGGGAACTATTTGCAAAATGAAAAATTATCGTAAGTGCAACAGTATCTCCTAAGAATTGAATTTTCACAATGGGCGGTTCGAGTAAGAAGAAGCAAGGTGCGTAGCAGCCACGCAGTCCCAGTGGTGCCAACTCAATTGAGGAGACAGTAAGGAAGGTGCTTATGGACTCACTTCAGTCGAAGGAGCTCATCAATTTAATTGCCAGCAATATTGAGGACAAAATCACGGAGTGTGTCAACAAAGAGTTGGAGCAGTCCGTCAAGTTCAATAACGAGCTATTCCACGATCTAGAGAGGAAACAAGATTTGAGGAAGCGTGTACTTGACCAATTACCAGCCCATTAGGAAACCAGATGAGTAAGTGACACTTTTTAATTCCTGGAGTCCATCTCATACATTTAATGAATGACAGACTGGACGATATAGAACAGTATGGACGTAGGCTAAATGTCCGGCTACTTGGCATTACTGAGAATGATGCAGAGGTCACGGACGACCTTGTGCTCCAAGTCGCAAGAAACATTAATGTTTTACCTCATATAGAGCTAGGAGTGAGTTCTTCAAGAATCAAAGGCATCTCATGGGAACTAGGACAACTATAAGGGAGGACCTCACCGCTGATTTGTCTCGATTCCAATTGGAGAACGTTTGGAGTCGAGATGGTGTCATTTTTGTAAGAAACACCGACGGAAGAAAAGTCAGAGTGACGAAAATGAAGGAGTTATCAGCCCATTAGGAAACCAGAAAAGTAATTGACACTGGAGTCCATCTCATATCATAATATAAACATTACATTTTTATTTCCAATTTCATTTTTAATTAATTTAAAATCTTTAATTTCATAAGCATAGTCTTTCATTAATTTCACTTCATTGTTTAATTTATTACATTAATCATTCTGAACTCTTAACTTAGATTCAAGTACAACATCAGCTGCTAAATACTTTAAGACGTATAAGTTGGTAAGTGCTTCAGCTTCCTTTGTCATTTTGAAATCCAAACTCACGGCAAAGGTCACTTATCGTTCCACTCCCACTTACTACTCCCCTCTTACCGCCCCATAGCTGAACAACCCTATCTACTAGGTCATCCTTTCACTCCTGACGAAACATCCAATAGAGTAGTAGGTATACCGCACCTGCAGAGCTCAACAGCTGGCTCATTGTAAATATCCTCTTCCTGTCAAATATTTCTGTGTGTGAATTTATTTAATGGTGGCATTGTAAGATATCAAAATCATACAGAATTATTGATCAATGTGTGTCTCAAATTCTTAAATTTAAGAAGATAAATAACTTAAGCTTATTTCACACAAATATTAGAAGTCTATCAAAAAATAAAATAAGTTTAGATGCCGAATTAGAAGCATATAACCATATATTTGAAATAGTTATTCTCTCAGAATCTTGGAAATCAGGTAACTTTAACAATCTCAAATTATAATTGCTGCTTTGTCAGCCCCTTAAAGACGTTTAATATTGAAATTAATACGTACATGTTTCGGTATACAATGATACCCTCGTCAGCGATGATTGAAATAATAAGAGAATCTTAAAAAATTACAGTCAGTCTGAAAGACTAGACGTTATATCATTTTAAATGACGCATGCTACAAATAATACACATGTTAGAAACGCTCAGGAGGGCTCTTTCAACAGACTCCATTACCCAATAACTTAGGCTTCCCGCGCGGGCACCTCGTTAAGTGTCACCTTGTAATTAGCTCTGATATCCTGCACACCTCTTTAGGAGGCACCCTGTATTCTTATCTGGCATCTTGTATATCTCTTTAGAAGTCACCCTGTATTCTTGTGTGACACCTTGTACACCTCTTTAGGAGTCCCCCTATATTCTTGTCTGACATCTTGTGCACCTCTTTAGGAGTCACCCTGTATTCTTCTCTGCCATCTTGTACACCTGTTTAAGAGTCACCTTGTATTCTTATCTAGCTTCTTGTATATCTCTGTAGGAGTCACCCTGTATTCTTGTGGACATCTTGTACACCTCTTTAGGAGTCACCCTGTAATCTTGTCTGACATCTTGTGCACCTCTTTAGGGGTCACCCTGTATTCTTCTCTGCCATCTTGTACACCTCTTTAGGAGTCACCTTGTATTCTTATCTGGCATCTTGTATATCTCTTTATGAGTCATCCTGTATTCTTATCTAGCATCTTGTACTGTATTTTGCTCTGACATCCTGCACACCTCTTTAGGAGGCACCCTGTATTCTTGTCTGACATCTTGTGCACCTCTTTAGGAGTCACCCTGTATTCTTCTCTGCCATTTTGTACACCTCTTTGAGAGTCACCTTGTATTCTTATCTGGCATCTTGTATATCTCTTTAGGAGGCACCTGTATTCTTATATGGCATCTTGTATATCTCTTTATGAGTCACCCTGTATTCTTATCTGGCATCTTGTATATCTCTTTAGGAGGCACCTGTATTCTTATATGGCATCTTGTATATCTCTTTATGAGTCACCCTGTATTCTTATCTGGCATCTTGTACTGTATTTTGCTCTGACATCCTGCACCCCTCTTTAGGAGGCACCCTGTATTCTTGTCTGACATCTTGTGCACCTCTTTAGGAGTCACCCTGTATTCTTCTCTGCCATTTTGTACACCTCTTTAAGAGTCACCTTGTATTCTTATCTGGCATCTTGTATATCTCTGTAGGAGTCACCCTGTATTGTTATCTGGCATCTTGTACTGTATTTTGCTCTGACATCCTGCACACCTCTTTAGGAGGCACCCTGTATTCTTATATGGCATCTTGTATATCTCTTTAGAAGTCACCCTGTATTCTTGTGTTCGCTTCGCTCAAAGCCCCAGGTCGTTCGACGCCGCAGGACTCTTTCAACAGACTCCAATGACCATTAGCTTCTGCTTCCCGCGTGGCTGCATGACGTCAGGCACTCAGTTCCCACGCGGCTGCATGACGTCACTTCCGTCTCCGTCTCCGTAACGCATAACGTTGGACCCAAGCATAACGACGAAGTCGACAAGATCATTTGAAATTATAAAAACTTTGTTAACAAATACCAACGTGAAAATGGATATCCTTACAATGAGCACATTAAAATTTAAATAAAATGAAAGGTCACAATAAACATGAAAAATACATAAAAGAAACAAGACTGAGATTAATGTAAATAATATTGAGAATCCATTATGGTAGATTTATATTAACTTCAGTCTTGTTTCTTTTATGTATTTTTCTTGAAACCAACAAGTTCAACCTGACTGAGAGATGGTCTTCTGATTGGAATTCGTTTTCCCCTCCAGAGAGTTCAGTAATGCCATGCATAACTGAAAAGGGGCCAGGGTTCACTCAGCCTAGAAAGACCTTGTCAAAATTAAATAGAATCCGGACCAATCACGGTGTATGCGGGGATCTCATGTACAAGTGGAGGAAAAGATCTGTATCATTTTGCGAGTGTGGTGCTGAAAGACAGACTCTTCGGCACCTAGTTTAAGAATGCCCACAAACATCTTACAGTGGTGAATTCAGCGACTTCTTCCTAGGGACACCACAGACACCTCATTATGTTTCTAGCCTTGATGTCAAATTATAAATAATTTTCAGGTATGCCATACGATAAATAAATATGTATTTTTCTTGTTTCTTTGTGACTTTCCATTTTATTTAAATTTTAATGTGTTCCTTGAAAGGATATCCATTTTCATTTTGGTATTTGTTAACATAGTTTTTAAGATTCTTTCATCATTTCAATCTACGCTCACGAGGGTATCATTGTATACCGAAACATGTACGTATTCATTTAAATATTAAGCGTCTTTTAAGTGTCTGACAAGGCGGCTATTATAATTCGAGATTAATACCATTCTTCATAATGGTTAATGTATATGCATTTTAACATTAATAATGCAAGCATTTCAACTATAAAACATATTATAACGAAGGATGCTTCAATAAACGTGACGGAGTTGTATTTATGGTGAAGAATTCTATTGACAAAGAGGTAGAAACTGTGACTTACAATGATTTCAAATTCCTTAGGCGCAAAATAAATTATGGGAACAATAGAATTGCATTAACAGGCATATACCGTTCATCAAAATACAATAATCAACTACTTCTTAATAGTCTTCTTGATTATGTCCAGAAAAAATGTACACTAGAAACCGAGTTGATTCTAGGCGACTCTAACATAGACCTATTTGATGAGTATGAATCTAATGAATATTTAAACTTACCGCATGAACATAATTTTAGATCGTTGATATACGGCACTACTAGAGAAACTTCAACGAGCAAAGCCTGCGTTTTCCATGCAATTATTCGTGGTCGCATTTGTAATAATAACATCCTAACCATTATATCTCAGAACAGAATTACAGATCACTATCCCATAATAGTTAGTATCAATCTTGAAAATGGCCGTGATTTAGATGCTGCTCAGCGTAACCAGTGGCGTACGCAGGATTTCCTTCTGGGAGGGGGAGATTCATTAATATAATAGGGTAATTGTGTTCATTATTAAAGGGACAGATGACCTTGCTGTTCCGCCCCTTAAAACGACATTCATCATAATTAAAATGATATTTCGATTAATATTCATAAAATACAATAATTAAATATCTGTTCTCTTTGCATGAAAACTATTTAAGGCCTCATTTTTTCGACACAATAAAAAATGGAAAAATCTTAAAAATATGGAAAACATTAACTGAATATTAACACTAGAAAGACGGAAGTGTCATTTGTGACCCTTTTATGAATTCAACTCTGCTGTTGCCGTAATTTATATTAGATTTCGTTCAGACTCCATGACTTTTCATCATTTAGGCCCTATTGACTGTCGTTGTAATTTGGATGCCCCAGCCCTAACAGCTTGGCCCCCAAAATTCAATTATCCTAGAAGGACGGAAGGGTCATTTTTGACCTGTATTGGATTTTACAAGAACTTGCATCGTATTTCCATAACTTCGTTTCTGTTTTGATTCCTATGCGCTGTGCTGACTGTTTGCTTCTTCCCCCACTCCACTCCTTCACCTATTTACCCAGTCCCCCACTCCACCAACATGTGTCGAGGTTAGAACAAAGCCGGCATTCTCGGTAAGGAGCTAGTGAAGTGTGCATTATAAACAGTTTGTTCCTCTTTTTTATTGAGCGGTTTGTTGTGCTTATTTTATGAATGATTCGTCAAATATGGAGCATAGAAGGTATTTGAGACTGGACGATATTATAGTTTCTCTCCAAGGACTAAGTGAAGATGACTCTGGGTACGAGAGAGGGAGAATCAGTTCATCGGATGACGAATATTCCCACGAACCTCTCCGAGTTCTTCGTCAGAATTGGGCAGTTCTTTTACATCACTGCAGCTAGCTGAAATCCCAGGGAACCAGTCTTCTTGGTACAAGAAATCTGGCATGAAGGGAGGTTCCACTGGAGGTGAAAACTTCTCGATCACAACTGTATGACACCCAGGCTCTAAGAAGCAACGACATAACTTCGAGTATTTATCAATGCAAGGTCAATAAGAAAGTACTTGTGCTCAGTTCACTTCATCCAGGTGGGGACGGACAGAAGGGAGAAACCCTACACCGCAACATGTTACAATGGATCCGAGTACAGAGCCAACGTTGTGGACCAAATGGCCAGAATGTATACTGTCAAGCCAGCTGCACGTGAGTGGCCGTAACACACATTCAGTGATGTTCTCGATTTAGCAGGAATAAACGCTTGGGTGTTGTACAAACAAGTTACAAATATCAAGATATCACGAAGAAACTTTCACCTGCAACTTTCTGACGAACACCCGGAGCAGAAATAAAAGGGCCAATACTACGGACGATGATGATAGTGATACAACACTTCAATCTGACCAAAGACGTAGGAAATGCCAAAAGCGCAACAAATGCAAGGACACGAGAGGTGGGCATGTGTACGTAAGGCATGCAAAAAGCCTGTCTGTGAGAGTTGAATTGGAAAAGAGCAAAAGATCGTCACCCGTGCAGAGTGTCTGTAGGCTTTGAGGTTAATGATACACTCATTCACAAACATACTGTACATTACATACTCTTTAGACCATTGAAGGATGTGTTCAGTAGGAATACATAGGTTCATGGGGATAGAAAACTTATCAGACAAGAGACTTTCATTCTTAGTCCATATAATAGCCTATCTTATTGTGATATTAATTGAGTTTACATAAATTTACTTAGTAGGCCTATATCAGAATTTTTGATATGACTGTATGGATAGATGAAAAAAATCCACTGCCTGCTTCCAGTCTCCGACCGGGTCAGGAATGGAATGAATGAAGCCCCCATCTAGCGGCGAGGATATGAATGTGCCGGCTGCCGAGGCCTGACGCACTCCTCTGGGGCAATGTTTAAATTAATGCCAGATGAAATGAAATGATAGTGGAGAGTGTTGCTGGAATGAAATTTTGACAGGGAAAACCGGAGTACCCGGAGAAAAACCTGTCTGCCTCCGTTTTGTCCAGCACAGATCTCACATGGAGTGACCGGGATTTGAACCACGGACCCAGCGGTGAGAGGCCGGCGTGCTGCCGCCTGAGCCACGGAGGCTTCTGTATGGATAGATAATAATATTTAATATAATATTCAATCTGGACGATCATTGGTATTTATTTTCATTGTAGAAAATATATCCCCACATCTGTATTCACAAACAATGGAAAAAAAATTATATAATACTCGAGGGTCATTTTTGACCCCCTGCGTCTCTAGGTGGTGTCAGTCATTCAGTCTCTCTAGTGTTGAAATTGAAATGTTGCAGTGGTATCATCATGACCATAGTTACATGGTTGCTTATAATATTGATATTATGTGAGAGAAAAATAACGTTTTGCTCTCCGTGTTCATACTGCCATTACTATTGACTCTCAAAATCTGCCTATCTTGATTACTCTATTTGTATCATTAATTGGATTAAATTGCAGAAACTCCTCATGTACTGATTTATCTTTAATGAAACGGACACACACAATCAAAGCTTCCCGAAACGACGTGAAGAAGATTACCGATCGCACACTTTAACAGAAAAACGAATCCGTGGCTAGCACCAACGCTGAAGGAGGATCTCACTGCGAATAGAGTGCAGGACATTTACCAAGTGACGAACGTGATCACTTTTCAAATATAAACTGTGCCCTTCAGACGAGAGTTTCGGGGAGCTGCTGGTCGTAAGCAGAACCTCTTCTGACCAACACACATGACTCGGGGAAGATTGTATTCTTAGACTGGCCAAGCACAAAAACTGCTCTCGGGGGTGTCGGGAATAGGAGAGTTCTATCCTTACAACCAGCCCAGTGGAATACATTCGCAGGAAAACACAAAACAACCACGAAATAATGAGGACAGGCTTTTGTTAAAATCTCACTAAATTTATTGATAAAATCACAGATCCCTAGCCTACTTCTGAGAGGTAAAAATTGGCTAGTCCGAATCTAAACTGCCCTGAAAAGAAAGCCGAAATATCACCTAGGCCTATGTAAAGTCAGTCTTAAGCCTCTCGAAGTCCTATCCACAAAAACGAAGAAATAAATCTATCACTAAGAGAGAAATACGTACCGCATAACGGGGTGAAGTCGATCAGGTGTGGTGAAGTCGATCATTGTGACGTCTCAATATAATTTCAGTACTAACACCTGGTGGGTAAATGGAGAGGTAACGATTTAACCTTCCTTGAAATGTTGAAGATCCGTGCTATTTATATGATGTTATTTGTATGTTATAACCATTACACGTTAAGTCTGGTTAAGTTTTCAATCAATTTGAATTTATAATATTTTTCAAAACCTTGGTCAACAAACAGTCATCCACAGGTTTTTAATCGGTCTACCCCAACTTCTTCACCGACTTCATTTGATAAGTTGATGTGGTGTGCTCTTGTGCTGCCCTTTAGACCACACCTAATTTATGCCACATGCAAGCAATAATGTATTATACCGAATGCTTACATGTTGTATGGTGAAGTCGATCATGGTGCTGAACTCGAATTCAGCCTTGCTTAAGGCATTGACAGAGCCGAGGATCGAACCGACTTGTGAACCTAATGATGCAAGAAATGGAATATAGGAATGGAACAAAATTTTATTCACACAACTATTTTAGGAGGTGAATGGAATATACTGACGAGTTTTTGAAAAACTTTGGAACATTTTGAAAGAATTAAATTTGGGAATATTTCAGTGAATATTATTTTAACCAAGGGAGAGTCAAATCTTCATACACTGGAATATGACCAAGGCTTCAAGTTAGCAAGCCTAGGACCGGTTTTGGTTGGCCGAGTCGACAATAACAAAATTGTGCACACGACACTTTGATAAGAGGATAGAACAATGAGTTCTTCTTGATAACTCAGGAGCCAATCAGAATGAACCACAAAATTATTGAGGGAATCTCTATTATATTAAATTTTATCATATAAAGCGATATTAGCACTTCTACAGTTGCAGAAGACGAAATGATATTTTATTGTCAAAACAGAATTAAATATTAATGGATAGAAGAGAATATATGAGCGAAATACAGTAATTAGGACCGTGTTTGAGGCTAGACCGCCATTTCAGTCAGGCACGAGCGCTGCAGTCAAGAGTGCAGAAGTCATTCTTCTTAGCGACGTTTACGGAGAGGACCTGTGTCACTGAGCGTCCCAGTGGAGCTCACATGATAATCGAGGCATGGCAAGGAGATTCAGACTTGACCGAGAGGAGACACCGCACTTGCCGAGGAAGAACAGGAGATGCCGGCACTAAACGAAAAGTATTCATTTGCAACTAGAAGCAACACTTTATAACTCAGCGCATAACAGAGGAAGTCTTCAATATTTAAGCATTATACTTCTACAACATTATTATTGGCACAGTATACACTGACTGCTACAGAGAAGCATTAATTCTACAGCATATTCATCACGCATTAACGATGATAAAGTCTACAAGTCAGGGGGGTGTTCCCAGTCTACAATTGTTAAGAAGATTATAATGAAGCACTAAGCAATGGAGGGAGGTTAATCGACATTCACGGAGTGGAAATTCAGAGTGGACCACACAACCATGAGTCGACGATTCTACGACTGCAATTCCATCATGCAGTAACCTGAATGTACCTACAATAATACTACGCAGACGTCCACTACCAACTTGGGAGATGTCAACCAAAGACTTTCAACCTACAATGATGACGAGATACTACAAGAGGCCAGCCGACAGAGGAGTTCGTTTGTTCCGGGAACATCTTGAATATCAGGCCAGGTATCACGACAGCAGCGCATCACGAAGGTAGACGAATGATTGTTCTAATATTCCGTATTTGAATTTTTAAGGAAACGTTTTAATTATACTCATTTTGAAACGATATTGTTTTATAATTGGAATGCTTCAATAAAAATGCGTATATCGAGAAGCTAGAAGACCCGTTAGCGAGATGCGAGCCCGCTCGCCCAGGTGTTCACACAGCCGTGGAGGGAGCCGCACAGCTGATTCGCAGGCAGCAAGCAGGGACCCGTTTCCTGGCGTACGACGAATGCGTGCCAACGCAGGAGAGGAACATCTTGAATATCAGGCCAGGTATCACGACAGCAGCGCATCACGAAGGTAGACGAATGATTGTTCTAATATCTCAGTAGTTTGTTGTAATTTTGGGGGTATTTCATATGTGACCAACTTATATGTAGATTCTTCTTTACTCATAACCCATGTTATTGTGTTATCGTTATTAGAAATTTAATTGTAAATTTTATGTTACGTCAACGTGTGTCGTTTTTGACGTATTTTTATTAGTATTAGGATTTTTAATATTCCGTATTTGTTTTTAAGGAAACGTTTTAATTATGCTCATTTTGAAACGATATTGTTTTATAATTGGAATGCTTCGATAAAAATACGTAACAACCTACAGAATGCGTCAATATTGCTAGATCGCATTGTTATACGGAGAAAGCATTAGTGTAATATGCTAAAACATTTGTCATAAACATTTTAATGTGTCATAATGTAAAGGCAACATTTATAAAAATATTTTGGAGTATAACAATTCCAATATCGGAATGTTATTGTAATATTAAATTATTATAGTCATTGGTAAACAATTATAACGGAGTTGTAAATGAAATAGGATCATAATGTTGACAGTCCGAGTCAAAATGATGCCTAGAATTAGCAACAATTGTATTGAAATAATTGGTAATTACGAAACCACAGACCAGGTGATTTGCAGATCAACCTGAGGGTTTATTTGAAACAAAACACGTTCGTAAATGAATAATTGATTCGTTAAGGAATACCAGTAAGGGAGGAAATGTATTATTATTATTAATATTATTATTATTATTATTATTATTATTATTATTATTATTAAAAGCGAAGACGAGCGGACCATAGTCTATTAATACTAATAGTTTTATTGTAACGTTGAAAACATTATATTGTGAAAGTTTATTAACGAAGTGCGTTAATTAAAGTCAAGTGGAATATTGTACAAGTATATATTGAAGTGAACAAAAATGTTATTGATGTTTAAGGAGCCCGAAGATAATTAGTTTGGAGAGGAGTTTGTTGAGAGTGCACCATGAACAGTATTTCACAGGTTCGTGTTTACTCAGTAGGGTCACTAATTCTTATACATGTTTGGAATGTATCAAGATGGGTTTTAAAGAATACCGTGCATTATTATTATTATTATTGTTGAGAGGAAAGGAATGTGTTAAGAAATGTAAGCGTGTAGCGAACGCTCTTTTAAGAAATTGTTCACCGTATAGGGAGGTTGATAAGTGTATTGCCGATTGGAACAAAATGTTTGATACTGTATGTCAAAGAAGTTAACTGACATTAGAGTTGTCATTTGTGTTGTACATGCCAGAAAAGTGTAATTCCGAAATACACGAGGTTTATTAAAGGTAACAGAGTATCCCGCATCGCTCTTGAGGTATATCGTAATTTATTAATTGATATGACATTACAGAGCCGTAATTAACTTAATTGTTCATTACAAAGGTTCCATTGATTGTGACAGAAACCAGTTAATGCAAGTAAAGACATTGTTTGTGAACAAGTATTAAGAAAATGTTTAAGAAACGAAAACGCAGTAAGATTGTCAGATCACGACGGATATTTTATATATGTTAATAGAATACCGTGCTGGACATGGAAATTCAACTTGTATAAATATTTAAATAATTTAATAATTTAATAATTCCTATTCTTATAACGTTAATATTTTTAAGACGATAAGTGTATCAAATAGGGTAGTGTTTGTTATAAATTACATTCTTTTTGAGAACAGCTGATTATATCAGACTGCTCACTGTAACCGAGTCACAGGGTGACTATTAAGCGAAACTTTAATAAATTTTATTCACGAATATTTTTTTCTGTGTAACGATAACGTTCATGGAAAGTTGATAAATATATAGAAGGACTATCTGCTGATGTTAACATTTTAATTTTGATCTTAAATTATTTTACTTGGTGATAGGAAATTTGTATGTCATGTAATAATTTTATTTTATAAATTCACAGTCACTATTTGGTTTGCCTGCCCATTTTTATAGAAACTGATCATCTTTTCATTTCGCAATCGACGTGTGATAATACTGCTAGTTAGTTACTAGAACTCACTTAGTCTCAACTTCACCGTTCACGCTCGGGATCCGAGATTCTATGTCCTACCATCTTGTTATGGATGTTTATTTGCTAGTAAATGTGTAACTGATTAGTAGCGTTACTGCATCGCCGGTATGCGCCGAGGGTTTCCTAGTCATACACCTAGTTGGAAAGTGTTGGTTTATCTAACTGGGTAGCGACGTCCTTACAATCCTTTCCATCTCAGTGGATATAGGTGGTGGCTATGCGAGATTCGGGCACAGTACGAATATATCAGAAGAAGCCAGGTTCTGCGGGGAAACGATATTATAATGTTTAGTATTTGATCAATGCTGTGCAAGGAGTAAATAAATGGGGGGGGGGGGTAAGCATTAGAAAAGCCTCTGAATGATATACTACCCTAAATGAGTGGGTCAAAGTAAACACAATACTACCCTAAATGATTGGGTCAAAGGTAAACACAATACTACCCTCAATGATTGGGTCAAAGGTAAACACACTAAAACGTTTGGAGGACAACCTGCATTGAATACCACTGATGAAAATAGTTTGGTGGAAGGTTTAGTTAAGTGTTCAGAGTGGGAGTTTCCTCTGAAACGTACTGATGTACGAAATGTAGAGGGAACGAAGGCTATTATTGGAGTCAATTTGTAAAGCCATTTGTCTCTGAATGTAATTCGTTTGTGCGAATAAAATAATAATTTAATTGCTCTCAAAGAGTTTAAAAAGACTATCTCAGAAATGAACATAATATTAATCGAGATTAAGTGATAGGGAATTTTTGTTTTACGAATTATATTGAATGCTTTAGACTTAGAGAGTAAGCCCACTAGCGTTAAATGTTAGTAAAATGTAATAATTGTGTCATTTCTACACGTTAAATCATGATTAAAATATTATATTTTAAAAACTAAAATGATGATCGATTTCACACCATATGATATATAAAGTAATTTCTAGGCTGAAATAAACCTGTGATCGACTTCACCCCAGCACTTCAAACAGTAATAATTTCGTAATATATGGAAGTTGTCATGTTGTTATTCAAGCTTTAGACAGATGAGGCTTTATTACAAACATGTATGTGTTTTCAAAATTGCATTCCGTTATTTTCATATTGTAATGTGCCAAAAGTACTTATTTTGATCGACTTCACCCCATTCTACGGTAACGATTCCCTAAGCAATTACATTTTAAAGATAGAAATAGAATTCAAGTTGTAAGTCACGGGTATGAAACCAGAAGTATTACAGAGAATCACCCTATTTTATATCAACCTAAGTAAAGTATAGCTAAACGTAACTTTATGTATTTCTTACCAAAATTATAGATAATTCTCTCAAATAAATTAAAAGAATTTAAAGGAAATCATGCAAACCTGAAGATGCATATGCAACATTTTCTCAGAGAAAACATGATTAAGACTGAGAATGTAATTAGTTGAGCCTACAAGT
This sequence comes from Meconema thalassinum, assembly GCA_946902985.2. Lineage (NCBI taxonomy): Eukaryota > Metazoa > Arthropoda > Insecta > Orthoptera > Tettigoniidae > Meconema > Meconema thalassinum. The sequence goes on from CAMPQE020000020.1 coordinate 5,570,225, forward strand.
TTATACTAACGCAAATTCAATTTTCCTTCTTATTCATTATTTTTAGTACCTAAAACATTTACATAGAACGTTTTATTTGACTAAGCAATTATACAATTTTAAGAAATAGTAATCAATTATATGCAAGCCACACACTACGTTGCACCTTTTAGTGATATATGTGATTGCTCTTACTGCTCTGTATGACTTTGATATCCTATTTCGACCTGTCTTTTATCATATTGTAATTATATAATTTAATAATTGTAAATTTACAGATTAAACAAATGAATAGGAATTGTAAGGAAATTCATAAAATGTGTACAGTCTTTCTGAATTTTGTAAAATGTGTACACTGTATTTGTAACGATTTTTTTCGTCGTGTGGCCTCCTGAGAGGCTGGGTGCAGGTCTTTCGAGTAGACGCCCGTGGGCGACCTGCGCGTCAGGATGAGAGATGGAATGGTTAAAAATGAATGAAACTGGGCAGGAATGTGGAAGGAAGCGGCCGTGGCCTGTCAGAAGGTACCGTTCAGCATTTGCCAGGTGTTGAAAATGGGAAGCCACGGAAAACCATTTCAAGGACGGCCGACGGTGGGGCTGGAACCCACGCGTCTACCGAGTCAGCAGAGAGCTTGGCCCCATGGCCTAACGCTACGCTTTAGCCAGAGTAGCCACAACTGTCGGTAATTAATAATAATACTATCAATTAGTCTGTGGTTATCTGCAATATGAAAACAAGAAACGTTGGAACTCGATCGATATAAGATGCCGGCCGCTGTGAAAATCTGTAATATTTACTATAGAAATTGATAATATGACCGACATCAAGGAGTGGAACATTTATCGCTAGAGGGTGTCACTGCATATTTTCCGTAGTGACGACATGATTATGTTTGGCGCTGGATCTCAAGAATTGGCGCTCAGTTTGAAACATGGATTCACTTAGGTCTTTTGGGTCACAATCATTTTCAAGGGTGTGGGGATAATAGCAAACATAACTGTCGTGCTTTTCGCGGACCCAACTCTCATGTTTCGTTCGCTGTACATAATATATTATAATTCTCTCCTGTTTACATTGGTGTAAATGGAAACTTGAGATGGTGAATCACAAGATGTTTAGTCATGCCGAATCCTGCTGATCCTGATCTTGTGTAGAAGTTGATTGAATCTCTCTTCTATTTACAGTGGTGCAAATGGGAACTGGATATGGCACATAATAAAATGTTCAATGAGGATGACCATTTCTTGATCCTGATCAAGTTGGGAGAGTTGGACAGAAGCAAACTGAAACTTCATCTGCAATTCCTAATGGCCACTAGGACATACCTGGAGTGGCCTTCTGTGGATCAAAAGGATGATGACCAGATATGCGAAAGGCTGAAAAGGGCTCTGGGTCCGAGTATCATCAAAACAACCCATGAGTCGCCAAAATCTCTCTCCAAAATCATCGACAGCGACAGTGACTAGTGACTATTCATGGTTCGTGCTGCTTGATAGGGACACATGCATGTCAGAAGGATGTGCTTCTCGTCTAATTGCGGGAGTGGTGAGTGATCTGCAGACGTCTCCTTGCGCGTTCCACGAGTTCATGTCGAGAGATGGATGTGAACTGCTCCAACTGCCTGGCTGACGGGCTTTGAGGCTTCCTCGTATCACCTTTGTATTACATAAGTAATTTGTATTCCTGTTCATTTTGGGAGTAATTTCTTGTTAAACCCGAATATTCATGTGATTCTCTCTTGGTTTGGCGCAAGCCCATAACATATAAACAAACAAATAGCAATTAATCTGAGCAAATATTAGGGTTTCATTTAAAATATCTTGGATTATTAAATGCAGGGTAAAGTTACTCAAACGGAGAATGAAAAATACATACACACATACATACCATAGATTACATATATACAAGTGACACATAACAAGTTATTCACAGAGTAAATGGAATCAGATTATGTCAACAACTACTAGGTCATATTCCCGTCACAGAAGAAAAGTCCTATGGAATAAAAATGGAGGACAGCCTCTCCCTTTAAATCGCTAGTAGTGGAGTAAATTACCCAAACTCGATGTTCCGTGAAGAATAAAGTACTTACTAACATTGAAAACTTAACCAATAAACATAAAATGATTGTAGAATGGATATTTCATTGAGAAACATGCATGTGACATATCCTCGTCAGGAATACATCCTTTACAGAGTAGTGGAGTTAACAAGCCCTTGTCATGTCAAGCGGTAGACACATTTTACATTTTGTGAAATCACGTAATCCCCGTCCTTTGTACTGCATAAACAGTTCGTACCATAGATTTATCTTAGGGCAGGTTTCTGCTTAAATACAAAGTTTCGTGCCATTCGCTCCAGAAGTTTTGGCGTCAGTCAAACATTATACAACATTTCACGTTCAGACAGAAAGCTTATTTTATCTATACAGATTAGGAACTGTGCAACTACAAAACTCTCCTGTACGAACTCTGTCATCATTATTGTAGAGCACTTTCCCAAGTTTATTTATAGAGATTAGAAACTGTGCAACTGAAACACTCTTCTGTATGAACACTGTCATCATTATTGAAGAGCACGTTGCCAGGATCTTCCCCAAGAGAAGCTTGAGTGGTGACTAGAGTTCACACACAAAGAAAGTTAGGAGCACGTCATCACTATCATGACAATAAAGGCATACAGGGTTATTGGCCACACTGATACCACAATTGAATTTCCGGAAATATCCATGGCCTGTGTAGGACTGTAAAATAAAAATTGACCTCCCCGTGATTTCGGTAAACCCAGTCAGTCTGACACGGTATAAGAAGCTTTGATAATCGACCCCGTGTCTCATCATCCCTTTTATGTTGCCATCGTTCCTGTGAGCTAACGTCTTTGCTTGCTGAGGGCCCACTTCTCCTTTGGTGCGCCATACTTCCTGACGCTTAATGAATGTAAGTCAATTGGTGCTAACCGCACCATCGCTAGAATAGAAGGTTGTCACAATGTTCGATATGCACCTGTGATCAACAAAGCTCCTCTTGGTTGTACTGTCGCTATCTTTCTCGGATATTTCTCGATCCGCAAGATCTCAGCTCAGTAATATAGACAGGACTGTTACCATCAGAAGATGTCGGTTACTTGGCTTCGGGCCTGTAAAATTTCCCATCAGTCAGCTCAATGCGGTCACTGCCTTTGCTGACTTATCCGTAACTCTTTGGATATGGACCCAGAATGTGATCTTAGTATCTAGCGTCACACCGAAGTACTTCGTGCTCCTTGATCGTCGTCTATTCCACTTGCATTAGTACAATAGTATTGATTCTGTTTCTCGTCAGAACAATAATCTGTGTTTTATGATCTGCTGGCAATAGTTGATGTTCCGTCATCCATTCTGTACACGTCGCATCGTTATATTTTGGTTTCAGTCGTGCCAGTTCTATATTACGAGCCACAATCGGAGCATCAGCATATCCTTCACCTGTTGCGGACCTCGAGGGTGACAACCTTGAATGCTAGCCGCTACACCACGAGTTGGTCAATAAATATAATTTTTAATAGCAACTTTCATCATCCGATTGTTTTGAAATAATTCAAATTGAAACTGCTTTCATGCAGGGAATCGAGTGTTCTGTCCAAAATTTCATGTAGACTGTGTTACTCGCAGGCTTCCAAAGGGTAAGTATACAAATTTTGGTCCAGATCGGTGAAACGGTGTAGATTTGGGCCAAGGGCCTAAATGCAGGGAATGGAGTGGTCTGTCCAAAATTTCATGTAGACTGTGTTACTCGCAGGGTTCCAAAGGGTAAGTATACAAATTTGGTTCATATTGGTGAAACGGTGTAGATTTGTGCTGAAGGGCCTAAATGCAGGGAATGGAGTGGTCTGTCCAAAATTTCATGTAGACTGTGTTAGGCCTACTCGCAGGCTTCCAAAGGGTAAGTATACAAATTTTGGTCCAGATCGGTGAAACGGTGTAGATTTGTGCCAAAGGGCCTAAATGCATGGAATGGAGTGGTCTGTCCAAAATTTCATGTAGACTGTGTTACTCGCAGGCTTCCAAAGGGTAAGTATACAAATTTTGGTCCAGATCGGTGAAACGGTGTAGATATGTGCCAAAGGGCCTAAATGCAGGGAATGGAGTGGTCTGTCCGAAATTTCATGCAGACAGTGTTCCTCGTAGGGTTCCAAAGGGTAAGTATACAAATTTGGTTCATATTGGTGAAACGGTGTAGATTTGTGCTGAAGGGCCTAAATGCATGGAATGGAGTGGTCTGTCCGGAAATCCATGTAGACAGTGTTACTCGCAGGGTTTCAAAGGGTAAGAATACACATTTTGGTCCAGATCGGTGAAACGGTGTAGATTTGTGCCAAAGGGCCTAAATGCAGGGAATGGAGTGGTCTGTCCAAAATTTCATGTAGACTGTGTTACTCGCAGGCTTCCAAAGGGTAAGTATACAAATTCGGTTCATATTGGTGAAACGGTGTAGATTTGTGCCGAAGGGCCTAAATGCTGGGAATGGAGTGGTCTGTCCGGAAATCCATGTAGACAGTGTTACTCGCAGGGTTTTTTTTTTGTCGTGTAGCCTCCTGAGAGGCCGAGTGCAGGTCTTTCTAGTCGACGCCCGTGGGCGACCTGCGCGTTGGGATGAGAGATGGAATGGATGAAGATGACTGAAACTGGGAAGGATGTGGAAGGAAGCGGCCGTGGCCTGTCAGAAGGTACTGCCCCAGCATTTCCCTGGTGTTGAAAATGGGAAACCACGGAAAACCATTTCAAGGACAGCCGACGGTGGGGCTCGAACCCACGCGTCTACCGAGTCAGCAGAGAGCTTGGCCCCTTGACCTAACGCAGCGCTTTAGCCCACGTAGCCACTACTGTCGGTACTCGCAGGGTTCCAAAGGGTAAGTATACAAATTTTGGTTCAGATCTGTGAAACGGTGCAGATTTGTGCAAAAGGGCCTAAATGCAGGGAATAGACCGGTCTGTCATAAATTTCATACAGACAGTGTTACTCGCAGGGTTTCGAAGGGTATGTATACAAATTTTGGTTCTGATCGGTGAAACGGTGTAGATTTGTGCCAAAGGGCCTAAATGCAGAGAATGGAGTGGTCTGTCCGAAATTTAACATAGCCTAAACTATTTCTCTTGAATCTGGCTATCATATAAAAAAAGAACTTTTCGAATCCGACTGGTAGTTCCAGAGATCAGCGCGTTTAAACACAAAAACAAACACACAAACATTTATTCGATGAATTAATTTCTTATTTTGTGTATAATGTTATTTATAGATGGTTTCACTCAGATTATTGGTGCTCATATTTTTATTTTATCGTCACTTTAGTTTATAATATCAACATTAGTTGAAGATGATTTTAAGTTAATAGATGTTGGTGCTATCAATGTAATTTTGTTTCAATTTGTGTATTTCTTTGGCAGAAAAAAAAATCACTAGTAATAGGCTGTTTGATTTATACGTTAATGCGGGTGTTTTTCTTAGATATCATTATCAATACGAATAAAAACATATCCATGGCTTTATGTTCCCAGAGATTTTCTCCTCTCTATAGAGGTTTTAAAAAGCTTTGACTTTCAAGACCATTGATTATACTCCAGCAAAACTTTCAGTATATTATTATTATAATGGATGAAAACCATAACGGTATAAGTAACATTCTGTTCATTCAGAGAAAAAGCCATTTAAACATTGTAACACTCATATAAAGCAGGCTATTTGTAGTTATACCACCTATCACTAGAGGGCAGAACAATACCGCAATCACTTGTCCCTCTCTGCTATTCAAATGATACATCCTTCCTGAGTTACATCTTGCAATTAACTCATTTTTCTTTAAATGTCACTTATACCGTTATGATTTTCACCCATAAGTATGGAAGGCCTCGTGAAAATGGTCGATCCCCACATATATAATTTATGCTTCACTGGCATAACCTATAACTATATTTCGATTATACAATATTTAGATACTTTACAAAGATATTTACAGTATACAGTCTTTACATACTTTGAATATTAATGTCTACTTACGATTAGTATAAAACCAAGTCCCCGATTCTTGGATATTACGGGTAAATTCGAGAACCACTGGATGGATTTTGATGCAATTTTCACCATTCTGTAAAGGATATCTCGAGGATAATTTCTGTAGAAAATAATTTATATACAAAGGAAGCCGAGCAGTAACGATTTCAGTGGAAAAGTCGAAAAAAACTGGTGTCCGAGCGCTTTGTAAGCTTACTCTGGGCAAACCGTTAAAAATATCTAAATACTATGAGTGTAAGAATTGTTCAGCATGAAAAGTTCTACAAAAAGTCCACGAGAGCATATGTCTATCTTCAATACATCACCCATTAGAAGTGTTTTTACGTTTTAATTTCTTCCAACCATGTCCATTCAACTACTGAGGCAACAGTTTACGAGCTAGCTAAGGGCGAGTCTATCATCCCTGTTACAGCCTAGCTAGCGGGCGAACCTATTTGGATAGATACAGCTAGCAGCAACCCGTTGAGTCGTGTTGAGTTAAGACTTCTGAGAAGGGTGGATGTGTTTGGAGCTTCCCTGGAAGTGCAACTCGGGTTTTCTTCATTTCGCCTGTGAAACACAGTGAAGTTAAGATTGGACGGAAGGGGGATTTGAGTTTCATTCACCTCGTCATTCCCTGGAAGCGCAACTCTTATTTCGCCTGTGAACTTTTCGTTCCGCAAAATTCACAGTCAATTTAAGATTGGACGGAAGGGGGATTATATTATATTAAATTGTACTGGTTGGCGTATAATCTCTACTTAATATAAAACAAAGTCCCCGATTCTAGGATGTCACGGGTAATCTCGAGAACCACTGAATGGATTTTGATGCGGTTTTCACCATTCTGTAAAGGATGTCTCGAGGAAGGTTTCTGTAGAAAATAATTTATTTATGACCAAAGGAAGTCACGCACTAACGATTTCTGTGAAAAGGTTGAAAAAAAAAACTGGCGTCCGAGCGCTCTTTAAGCTTACGCTGGGCAAACCGTTAAAAATATCTATATACTATGAGTGTAAGAATTGTTCAGCATGAAAAGTTTTACAAAAAAGCCCGGGAGAGCATATCTGTATTTTCAATACTATGAGTGTTTTTACGTTTTCATTTCTTCCAACAATCTCCATTCAGTTACTGGGCGACAGTTTACGAGCTAGCTAGGGCCGAGTCTATCACCCCAGTTACAGCTTAGCTAGCGGACGAGCTTATTGCCCCAGTTACAGCCAGCAGCAAACTGTCGAGTCGTGATGAGTTAAAAACTTTAGAGAAGAGTGGTTGTGTTGGAGTTTCCTTGTAAGTGCAACTCGGCTTTTCTTCATTTCGCCTGTGAAATTTTCGTTCCGCAAAATTCACAGTCAAGTTAAGATTGGACGGAAGGGGGATTCGTGTTTCATACATCTCGCCATTCTTAAATTACGTCTGACAAGAACTTGTTGCACATGCATCTCCACGATAATATAAATAATAGTCCAGTCAGTGATTTTAACCCATCATGCCGAGACGTAAAACGGATATTGTTGGTTGTTCATTGACATTGGAAAAAAAAGCGCTTATCACGTAATGCATTCGTAACTATTCCCGGGCGAAGCCGCGTCGTGTTGCTAGTAATAAATAATTTAATTAACTCACTACTTCACGTAACCACTTTCATTTCCGCATTCACTCCATTCAACGAGACAAATAAATTACTCTTGCAGGAGTTACTGTTGGGGAGTTTCGCTCAGGTGCACCACGTCGGGGTCTTCAGCGGACACTAGGTGTCGCTGCCCAAACCACCGATGGGCTCTCCACGTGTCGCTCATGATCCTGACTTGCCGCACCTAGTTGAAACCCCACAACAGATACGTGCAAAACCTAGAAGGAATATTACTGTAATTATGTCGGTTTTATTACAATGGCGTTATGCCATGTTGAATTTTAAACTTTACAACGGATAGTTAAGTGGCTCCCCTGGTGAATAAAAGTGAAAGTGCGAAATGTATTTTAATTAAATCGGTTATATAGAATGGAATGTGCGCTCTGTGACTATGCTCCAAATATGCCACGTGCTAGAATGTCTTGTTGCTTTATACGGTGTCAAATGCCGACCAGCAGACATAGTCACAGAGCGCCAATTCCATTCCATCGAAAAACGTATGCTCCGTTGATCTATGATATTCTCCTCAATCATGTCAGAAACTACTACGTTCGCCAGCAAATGGGCAAAATCATTGAATTGCCCTGTGATGAAACAATCAAATGTAGTTTCAAGAAAACATATTTGACAAACCTCTGGTTGTAGGGACAAGTCAACTTTCCTAACATCGCCTGCCATACTATAATGATCATGGTGCCTTTCTCAACAACGCTCCTATGTGAGAGTGCCATTTCGTCCATGGTGTACCTGAAAAGTAATTACCGCAATATGGTAAAAGTAGGCTAGTGATAGACCTCCGCTTTAAACTGGAAACTGTGTCATGATATACAGGCACATCCTTCCCATTGAAAGACAATTCACTGATAAAAGACAATTTTGAACTTTTTTTTAGCGTATGGCTTTTAGTGCCGGGAGTGTCCGAGGACATGTTCGGCTCGCCAAAGTTTGAAGCTGCTTCTATGCGGATACCCATGGGGTGAGCTATAAGTACCGTCACGTGTGGAGTGTTGTCTGGGGAGGAAAGTTTGAATGTAAGGACGAGGAATTGGAAGGTAGCGGCTGTGGCCAATAGTTAGGGACCAACCCCGGCATTTGCCAGGAAGGAAGATGGGAAACCACAGAAGACCATCTTCAACGTTTCCGGCGGGGGGATTCGAACCTCCTCGCCTCCCGGATGTGAGCGGCTGCTTGCAGCCACGCCGTAACGACCACGGCTAACTCACCCGGTTTGAACTTAATAATTGAATCGGTCAGAGCTGAAACGCATTAAATCGAAAGTCGTCATTTGTTAAAGAAGTAGTATTCTGAAGTATTGACCCAAGGGCCTTGGAACGGTATAAGTCACAAACCACTGCTACATGTAGTGCGATCAGAGGAGAAGTCAATGACTTGCTGCCTTTCAGCGCCGCATTCCGTACTTAATGTTGGCCGCACTGCAAGATTCGCGCGTGTTACAGAGTTATTGTAAATTACACTTGTACAGGTGGTTTTATTTTACAAATCCATTTTAAAATCAAATACATTTTAAAGATTCATTCTGAATGGCTTTATGTTGTGCTAAACTGACCACGGAGCTGAAAGGCATTAAGTCACGTTTCCAAAATTGATTTGAAAAATATGTTTATTAAATTAAAATTGGTATTCCGCTAACACAAATATAACTTGAATAGTTGCTTCACAACATAGATAACTAATATAGTGTGATTGTTACGTTCTGTTATGAAAATGACGATATGTCTGTCTCGTGAAAAGTAGTGAAAACTGAGTTAATACTTTTCAGCTCTGGCCGATTCAATTGTATTGAAATTTGGAGATATGATTGTATGAATGCCCTTTCCTGTATACTAAAAAGGTTTGATTGAAACTTAAATGATAAAATTTCTTTTAAACTGATCATCTCTATTTATATAAAAATGAAAGTTTGTCTGTTTTTTTTCTGAATTTCCACGGAAATTTGCGATATTTGCGCGTTTCAGATTGTTTTATGACGGATGCGCGCAAAAATTTTTTTTTTGTCTGTCTGTCTGTGGACAATGTTTTGTGTCCTTATAACTCCAGAACGGCTGGGTGGATCAACGTAAAATTTGATGCAGATATCCATCAGAGGCACGACACTAATCGTTTGTGTAACTCTTCTCCGTACCTCTCATAAAAGGGGTCCTAACCCCTTAAAATACATGCTGAAATAGGCGTGGAGAGGCGAGACAAAGCTCATTTTCAGCCCCTCAATGTGAGAAACGAAACTCGGGGGTCCTAAAACCACATTTTAAGGCCCTAAAACCAACAGTTTTTGAGATATTCCCAGAAAACTAATTTCACTTAATACATTAATGAAAGAATGCAAGCCGGTAACCATGGCAACAAAATCTCATAGGTCTATCTATTTCTGTTAGACGCAATGCAATTACATTTATTACAGTACTATGAAGGTTTGCAAATGGCTATAAGGTTATAACGGATCCAATTTAAGCTCAAATATTCATCAATACGCATAATGCGCTTAAGGGGAAAAGGGGTACTCTAGAATTTTTTCACGCGATTTACACGCGCGGGTATGGTACGGAAGGTATATCATATCCCTATCCCTATATTGTTATATTATTATTATTATTATAATTATTATCATTATTATGGCGTACAGCGACGAGACAAAGCTCATTCTCAACCCCTTGGTGTCAGAAACAAACCTCAGGGCCCCTAAAGAGCCGTAAAGGGTCCCCGAAAACTACATTTTAAGGCTCTACAACCAACAGTTTCTTAGATATTCCCAGAAAACTAATTTCATTTAATAAACTAATGAAGGAATGCAAGCCAGTAACCATGACAACAGCATCTCAAGAGGTGACATCCAACTTTCCATCTATTTCTGCAAGAAGTAATACTCCATTTATTACATTTCTGAAAGTTTGCAAATGGCACAGAACCAACTAAAACTGTAAATTTCATCAATATGCTTAAAGGGTTCAAGGATTACCCTAGATTTTTTCACACGACTTACACGTGCGATATGTCGTACAGAAGGTCTATTATATCTCCAAACAGCAACATTATTTTCAAAAATTCCTGATTTGAAATAGTAGACTATTTTTTGCTGCTTTGAGGAATTTGGGCCGGAGGCTAAAAAAACTGAATTTTCATGCACTCCAAGCCTTTATAATTGATAAAAGGGGCCTTCCTGTAGTTGGGCCCTTGACACAACGGTTAGGGTCAGTTTGTATGTGACGTGTATTGCGATTCGTCTACGAGGTTTTCAATTTTATTTTCACGTCTGGAAGAACACGTCAGGTAAATTTAGTTTGACAGCTAATTTTAACTAATCATTTTTCTTTGTCGACAAACAGGTTCCAAGCCCCTCACCATTGCAACAGTAGCTCATTTGATAATGTCTGGTTATTAATATCGAAGACCGTTCGAAGAATGGGTACTTCTGCTAGTAGCGATACTAAAACACATTATGTTAACCTGCGACATTATTGAATTATTCAAATATTAATACTTTATTTGTTATGTTATTAACGTTCAACCGTAATTTTGAAAACCATATGGTGGGGGTACAATAGATAACTAATCATAACTTAGGGGTACAATATGTTTCAGTTTGAGAATTCCTTCTTTACGCAGGGTGGTAAGTAAATTACAATGTCACAAATTGGCAGAAGTAGATGAAATTCGACCAGAAATTTTAAAGTATAGTGGCAAAGCAAGGCTGAAATGGTTGAATAATGATAATCGATTTGGCATGGGTTTTAGAATATACACCCTCTGACCGGACATAAACAGGAATTTATAAGCAAGGTAACAGGAAAGATTGCAATAATTACTGAGGGATTTCTTTTATAAGTGTCCCGGGAAAAGTGCACTCTGGCATTGGAGAAAGAAGAGATCCTTGTTGTGGTCTAAAGCCACACTGGTTTTCATCCGTCTTACTCATGCCAATGACCAATTTTATGTTAGATTTTTTCTTAAATTTTTGGCTCGTCTGGTATCAATAATAGCGCTTCCTTGTGCTAAACATCATAGCTAATGTAAGTCAATTACTGTATGTTACAATACTGCTACATTATAGCTTACTCACCCTACCTGCCAGCACGTTAACCTCTGGCCATCACTGATCCATTCAATATTTTCCTACACGGTCTTCTTGACATGTGAGTGTGTGTACGTGACATCAGTAATTAAATATACTGTATATTATGAATATACACACACTCCCTACAGGCAAATACTGGATCATTACATTCTAATAACCCAGAGCATTTACAATCCACATCATAGCAGTGTTTCATTTACTACCATTCATTTAACATGAGCTAGGCATCAGACAAAAAAAAATCACACCCTTATAATTATAGACTTTCATGACATCTTATCTCTAAACCTTTTCTTTTGAGATCGATAACTCTGACTCCCTATATCTACTCAGGCTTGCGTAGAAAGAGACAAAATCAAATAAATAAATAAATACATAAATAATTCTATATGTCGCCTCCGTAGCGTAGCGGTTAGCATGATTAGCTGCCGCCCCGGACATCCTGGGTTCAATTCCCGGCTCAGCCACGAAATTTGCAAAGTGGTATGAGGACTGGAACGGGGTCTACTCAGCCTCGGGTGGTCCAAATGAGTAGAGGGGGTTTGATTCCCACCTCAGCCATCCTCGAAATGGTTCTCCGTGGTTTCCCAATTCGTCTTCGGGCAAATGCCAGGATGGTGCTTACTGTAAGGCCACGGCCGCCTCCTTCCCTCTTCCTAGCCTATCCATCCCAATCTTCCCTTCCCTTCCCATCCCTCATGAGGCTCCTGTTCGCTTTGCAGGTGAGGCCGCCTGGGTGAGGTGCTGATTGCCTGATCACACCTCCCCAGTTTTATCCAATTCAACCAAGTGTTCTCAGCTCTAGGACACTGCCTGGAAAGGCGGTAGTGGTGAGTTCCCTCGCTGAGTCCGTTGGTACCACCAACCTGGAGAGTAAATTGACTTAAAAAAACTAAAATTAATTCTGTACGTTATGTTCTACACGTTATTTTAATCCATATCCAGTACAAAAATGGTCAACAGTTCTCTATAGAGGCATCTGCTGTACAGGAACCAATAACGGATGGATTCGTGAAATTGAAACAGATCTCCAGGAAATCAACATCTCTGAAGACATTGTACCGGACAGATGTAAATTCAGAACCAAAATCGACAGTCAACAATTTGTTGACAAACCCAAAACCAGAGCCACTATAACTTGGACGGAACAACGAAGGAAGAACTCACTGAGAGGATGCAGAGATTTTGGGAGGAAATGAAGGCCAACACATTAGCTCAGCAGGCTCAATCGCGCTCCTTAGTGGGGCATAACGATGACGAAAAAAAAAAAAAACGGTCCATCGGCAGCCATATTGGATTAACCGACTAAAGATATCTCGCTCGCCCACCCTGCTCGTCTCTGGTGTGCGCGACTCTGATAGGCACTCCCTAAGTTGCATTTCTTTTAAATAATAAATAAACCATAAATAAACATCACATTACCTCTGCGAAAGAGCTGTTAACCCATACAAATCCCCCCCAAAATCCTATTTTTCCCTGGAGTGTGTGTTATGCTTTATCTTAGGGTGGAAATCTAGGGTCGAAGATCTAGTAGTTAATCCATAGTCGATACATTTGGGTTAAATCTGTAATCGTTTAGGGAATTATTATGGATAATCTGCTCTTTTAAGGATTTTTTTGAATTGAGGTAAATTTAGTGGTTAATAATGATGGGTGGGTGGAAGGGTGGGGGTAGGACAGTTAGGAGGGACGCCATCTCGAAAGACCCTCTCCCACCCTTAGAGAACGTTTATCATTAAAAAATGTTTTAAAACTCAAATTTGAAATTCTCACTTAGGGCCTTCGGTAAAATTGGAAACTGACATGTCCTAGATATAGGGGGCGTGACAACAACAACAGCTTCCTACGCAAATCCTTCCTCGTATAAAAGTGCACACACTAGTAAGCCTACATAAATCACAGTGACACAGGTTATCAGACAACTTCTACACACATCCAAGTACCCGGGGCTACAAGACCATGATGCACCAAAACCCCTAAAGAATCAACAACAAAAACAACAAAAATAACAGACTCTACCGCGGATTAAGGACAAAGAATTTTAATAGCTGTAGTCGAGTGTTGAAATATGTGGTGTTATAAGTATATATATAATTTTTCGACTGCAAATACACATTATATATGCTGAACATTACAACGTGTGAGTAGTTATAAATCAATAAATACCACAAAAAATTGAACATGTTGCGATTTGTACCTAGAACCTCCAAGCTACGAGTGAGAGACGCTACCATTACGCTAAACACTCTCAATGCTAACATTGCGTTAATAACAGCGTTAGTATAACTGCCTAGAATATTTTGTTTTGCAATGAACGATTTCATTAGCGTTTTCTGCCGTTTTATAAACCATTTGATACTAAATATGTATTATTTGATTTGATCCCCACCCTTCTGTAACCTGCTCCATAAAAGAGCCAATTAACAGACGTCCCAGTACGGTGAATGCCTTTGTATTCTCTCCACCCATTTTCCCCCTCGTGTTTTGTGTTTTGTCTCTACTATGGCGTCATTGGCCCGCTGCTAATCTCTGATAAATAGGTGATAAAAGAGGGTATTTTTTATTTTTTATTTCCAACGAAGGTTTTTTGTTTAGCCTATATTATAATATGTGTGTATGTACGGTTGTATACATTTTATGTTGGCTTTTTAATTTTTGGCTCGTCTGGTATCAATAATAGCGCTGCTTTCTGCTAAACATCATAGCTAATGTAAGTCAATAATTACTGTATGTTACAATACTGCTACAGTATAGCTTAACTCGCCCTACCTGCCAGCACGTTAACCTCTGGCCAGACCAGAAGCGAGCTCTATGGTCATCACTAGGGGGCGGATTTCTATGACCTAAAAATGTTTGAAATATATATGCATTTATGACCTAAAAACATAAAAATATGACCTATAAAATTCAAAATATGACTTAATGAATAGCATCTACGTTACATAGAAACACTTTTATTACGATTGCTACAGGCTGCAATTAATTAAGAGTTTTTTTCCTTCGAAATCCTTAACCCAAAATCAACTAAAATGATGAATATTTCATGAACTCGTTAAGGTTACACTGCATACTCCTAGGCAAGGACGGACTCTGTGGGAGTCATAAAAACTACAGTTACTTTAACTGTTCAATATTCAATCAGTTTTAATTTATACACAAAACATATATTATTTGAATGAAACTTCCATACCTGATCTAGTCTCCATTATTCTGATTGTTGCAATTTATGACCACATGCATCTTAAGATTGATGAATGAGAATCCCCTCCTGTTGTCGCTGAGTATCGTCTTGTAGCGAGAAAAACTTTCGACATCACATGATGTAACGGGAGCGTACTTGAATAGAGTTAAATCACTTGGAGAGAATTCCTGGAAATCTGCAGATGAAGGGTTTCCACAAAGAATGTCACTTATTCCACGCAGGTAGGCCTGCACAGGTCCAAAGGGCGAAGGAGAGAGATAAGAACTATGACAAATAACTGCGGAATTACCTCTGCTTCCGTGTAAACAATAGCCCGGTTTCCAGGAATTGACCCAGCATGCAAACAATAGCTCCTACCTGTTGGAAACATTCCATACACTACTTTAGAATGATTCTTCAGTAGTCTATCCTGAACGATAATTTCTAAAGCTTATTCTGATTTTTATAACACGAAATTCAAATGAAAATTACCAAAATATGCCGTTTATAATGATATTTTGTTCAAAATATGCCATAAAACTTAAGAAACCCAAAATATGCATTTATATACCCAGTAAAACCTGTTAAATTTGTATTATCATTCTTGGAAACGAGTTGAAAATACAAGACTATAGGATATAATGTTAAGAGAAAAAATATGACTTGTCATAGAAATTCCCCCTCTAGTCATCACTGATCCATTCAATATTTTCATACGCAGTCTTCTTGACTTGCTGGTTGGTTGGTTGGTTCGTTCCTCAGTTTAGGGGCTGCGACAACGCGGTCATGTAGCCCCGTGTACTTTGGAGTGTGTAGAATCTGTCTGATAACCGGTGTTAATTGTAATGACTGTGTTAGTGTGTGTTATCTGTTTTTTAATTCAAGTAAGGGCTGCAGACTTTGAATTTTTCAAATAGCTCCTACTTTTGCCGCCAAACGCCACTGTCAACGACCACTAGTTCAGAATTTAGCTACTAGACGCCACCGCAGTGGGCTCCTGGCAACGAACGTAGGTACCTAAGGGCGTTGTTTACATTCTTAACGTATATAATTTAGCTTCACACAGGTGTAGTTGGTGGAAGGTTCTTTAACATGACATGGGACCGCCGGCCGGCTTTACTTCCCCTCCTAAGGAAGGCATACTGAGGGACTTTTAACGCTCTTAAGGGGGCCGGTACAGTAAACCACCTTCAAATGTTGTCATTTTAAATAATTCTTATCTCAGCTCGTAATATATGTACAGCAATGAAACTTTCTAAATAAAGCATCCTATATTTTTACTAGTAAGCACATATCTCATAATTGATTTTAGCATTATCAAACTCGCTAATTAATTATTCAAAATGGCGGCTGTTTGCGTGTCGGTGCTCAGCGTTATATTCATAGCCGGACCATTAATCAATATATTAGTGTTCTGCTTTTTTTAATGTACTGTTAAAGGTTACAGCTACAGATCTGACCACTTCCAGAATTATACGTTCAAAATTAGTATTTTTAATTTTGTGTTACTTAAAAATGGCATATTTTGGTCAATTTTTGGGATGTCAGTAAATTTTATCCCAATAATTATCAAACTTAGGAACATGAGTTTGGTCAGTTTTGTAGTCTCTAACACTTAGAACATTAGAGAAAAGTATCATTGTAATGCAATGTATAATTTAAGAGTTACAAGTAAAACGGATTTAAAAATATAGTTTTGAGAAAATGAACCGCCAAGTACCGCAGAGCCTATGCAATGTCTAGCATTTTAAATCATAACTCCTAAACTATTGCAGATATTTAAATAATTCTTTCACCAGAATGAACTAGATGAGTGGGACTGTACATTAAAAATACATTGAAAAATCGAAATTCTGAAGGTGGTTTACTGTACCGGTTCCCTTAAACAATCCGAGTACTTCGGCCGAGTTTGAACCCGCGATCTTTGGCATAGAAGCTCAGCATGCTACCAACTACGCCACCGAAGCCGCTCTTCTTGACTTGTCAGTGTGAATAAGTGACATCAGTACTTTGATATATAGGCCTACTAGCAGTAGTGCCCGGCTTCTCCCGGTGGATTTATTTGTTTTATGGATGATAATGAATACTACTACCGAACTGGAGCGCTGAAGCATAAGGATCGGAATAAATGAAAGTAAATTTGGAAGCACCAACGCTTATTGCAGCTGATAACCTCAGTATATTGCACCAACACCATCGCCCTTAATACAGAGGCATACTATTGTCTTGATTGTACCAATTTTGCAAATCGGTACATGTTCATCTTATCTTCGAGACGCAGCAGGAGGTCCAGGTCTGACCAGATTATCACGAGAGCATACACCAGGGCCCTTCTGAGAATTCCTTCGCCAATCCGGTGCCTGACTGTTTGTGAAATGGGTTCGCAGAGCTCTTTCTGCCAGGATTTGTGCCTTTGTGTGTGCTGTCACTTATAGGCTTATCGTGATAGACATTTCTCAAGGGAGATAAATCGAGCCTTGTGTCTGCAAACTTTGGAAAAGCGAACATTTACTGTCAGCTGCATTCGCCAAGCTCTTATTCTGAGAAAATCTTACAAAGGACATTGTGTAACGCCTCGACTCCGAGAAGGTTTCTACGCAGTAACCTGTATGGGCTGATATTCTATTGTACCCACTCAAGACCTTGAACTCTGGCTTTGTTTTGGCCGGTTGTGCTACTGGTCGCAGTTGGTGCTACTGGAGGGTTGTGGTGGGGATGCGCTGATATACTAGGGTGGAATCTGTGACTAAGGAACAGTACGAGAGGAAGCTTGGTGACGGAAGGACTTAAAAGCGATCGCCTCCGGGGGAACTACAGCCAGTTCCTCCGGAGGGCTGAAATAAAGCAGGTGGTATGAACTTTTGGTTAGAAGGGGCAACCTTTCGGTGGAACACAAAACTGTGTCATTTGGCTATGTCGTTAAGGCCATGTGACGATGGACCGTATTTTGAGCGGACTGACATTATTATTTTTAGTATGTAATATTTTGGAAGGGTTTGTACAATTTGGGTGGTACCTTTATATGTAATTACTGCAGGGTGTATTATTATTGCCCTATTTCCCGTTAGCCGGATGGGAACCTCGGGGGTTTTAATTCTTGGTCAGACAGCCTCGACGGGACGGTCATTGCTGGACTGTGGAGGTTGTCAGATCTTTCGGTTCCACTAAGGGGCGTTTCGGGTGTTTGATGCAACATTGTTTTGGAAGTAGCACCAGTCTAACTTCATGTTGTTGTTCCTTTAGTTTTGTCGTCAGGGGAATCATTTTAATCAAATTCATTTCTATCACAAATGTAACTGTGTAATCTTGCCAAGCGGGCAAGTGTCTGGTTTGTTTAAACTAAGTCATTCATTGGTGTTTAATTAGATCATATTTGTCAGTTAGTTAATTAAGTGGTGGAAGGCTGTCTCTTGTAATTGTTTTATTTTACTGCTCAATACATGTTAGCTTATTTCGATTTGTCATATTATTTATTGCATGAAGTCACTAGGAAGATTATTCCCCTTTTCTTCTTCATCTTTGGCAGGGTCAATTTAATACGGCCTGCTGAGGTACGCATCCAGCGTTCCACTCAACAAGCTGGTCTTGACACATGCTTCGTCCCGCCTTATCTTTTCTCCTAATTCAAACCGGGGATGTTCTTGAAAACCACGAAAATTTGGAACATTCACTCCTAGGTTTTATTTGCTGTGAACTCAGCTGACCTAGTGAGTAATTAAATTAGCCTTTTCATATGTTTTTTTATTATTAATTCTGGGTGTGGTAATGTCATGTGATCATTTATTTTGATATGCTAATATTATTATTATTATTATCATTTTGGCTAATAAACAGGGTAAGGGGGGATGAGGCTACCGTTACAATGGTAGCAGTGAGCATGGTTTTGCTCTGTGATCTTGCCATTAGAATATAATCTTTCCTGCTGACTGATTGCAGTAATTAATTAAAATTAAATTCAGTAACTTAATTAATGTAGATTGGGCCCTCCATACTACTAATCTTTTCTCCAATAGGTAGGCTAGTAATTAGAGCAGAACCTAATACATGTTGTGATTTGATTTCATGTAAAATAACCTGCTATGTACACCGAAGACCAAATGAACAATTCTGTCGTCAGCTGTTAAGACGAGCAGATAGCCGAAAGTGGCGATCACGTGCGCTGGACGAAAGTCAGGACTGACGGGAGAGTAATGGCCGTGCTGCGTTGCCAGATTGACGAGTTGACCGGCCGAATGAATTTCACACGTGGTGAGTTTTGATATGCTGTTTGTATGGTTTTGGGGTGGTTGTATATTCATTCTGTGCTTGTAGGAAATAGTCCAGCTCAATTTTACTGCGCCTGTGTTAAATCTACACCTCGGGAAGTGTTGTTTTGACAAATTGTGTCACGTGTTTGGAAAGAATAAAGTTTTGTCTGATTGGAAGTAGTTTTGGTAAAATTTAAATTAGTGACGTTTTAAATTCTCTTGAAAATAGGCTGAAATTGATAAACTTGTATTTCCAGTAAGAATAACTTAGTGTCTGTTTTGATGTGCGTTTAGTACACGCCTGTTGAATCACGTAGTTATTTTGAACCATCATGGCGGCGACTGTGACCAAGTTATTGTTTTATGCAACTGATATCAGTAAAAATGTGAATGCGTGTGTGGATTTATCATCAGCAGGTTCCTTGGGGTAAATCTGTAATTATTCTTAATAATTGTTAGTGATGTAAGGCTGAAATTCTGCGATTCGCTGTGCATAATACGTGTGAGGTATAATTGGTAGTGATCAGCTGTTCATTAGGCCAAACATTTCATGGTTTGTTGTCATTTCTTTAGCTGGGGGGTTAATTATTTCGCTGTTGGTAGTTCTGTCAAATTAAATTGGACCGTGAGAGTATTAAAATTTGGTATTGTCAACTTATTCTGCGTTAAATTAATTCTGGAAAATGGTCGAATTGCTGTCTATATGTACGTTCGGTAATTGTGTTTTGAATGATGTTAAGTGTCGAATTGCGTGTGTGCTAATTCAGTATAAATGAATCAGGTGAGTGTTTATGTATGTATGATTTATGTTTAAGTTTGCTTAGTAATTGGGGGGAGAGTAAATAGTCTTGTTGTGACATGGGGATTTTAAGGTTAGAGTGTCATCTAAATTGGTCAAGTATTAAATGGCTTTAATATTCAGTATCTTACTGTGTTTTTCGTTGAGTGACTTACTAAGTGGGATATTTCTGGGAGGCAGTCACCTTCACGTCGCATCTCATTAGGGTGTAAATAAATATTTCCCCCCGATTCGTGTCTTTCGTTTTAGGACGTTTTTCTACGATGTAAGGAGAACTGTGATTTCAGGGCTACAACTACGGGTTGTTTTATCAGGTCCTCACGTGAGTTGATACTCCGTTGGCGTTATAGTGTCTTGACGATCCGAAAACTAACATACTGATATAAATGGGGAATTTTAGGGTTGTCCAGGGATGGGAACACGTATGTCTGGTGCATGTATGAATGTATTTCTGTGGTTGATTGTGTTCAGGATGAAAGAGTGTGTGTGATGCGATTTTTATTGCTGCCCTGACTAGGAATCGAACTGGTGTTCTTTGGTGGTCAAAATTGTATTAATTTTCTTTTGTGATCCTTCAGTTTTTTTTAAATCCTGCTGATTGAATGAAAGTCATGTGTGAATGAATTGATGTAGGTTTGCAATTTGAATTTGGGTGGGAGTAATTGAGGCCTAATTGCCAGTAACGTAAGATGGATTATTGTTAATTTTATATTAGTTGTATTAGTTGCATTTTGAAAATGGACCTATTATGCAGATGTGCTTCGTAAGGGGATCTACTGTCAGGAGTCCATTTAATTTGGGGTGTGAGTACCATCTTGATTGGGCCCGGGCAGGGTGTATATAGTATTTGCCCGAGTCGAGTGACTATAGGTATGGGACTTCGTTATCTCGGTGAAAGGCTAATTTTTTTTGGGTATTTAGAAGCCACTCGTCCAGTTAGTATGGAGAGTCGGGCCACGATTGGTGAGCTGTCGGTAAGTGTTTCTATACCATAGGGTATTTTGTGTTCATGATATTTATACGATTGCTAATTTGCATAATTGAAAGTAACGGGTTATTGTAGTGGGTGGTAAAATCTTATAATGAGATGTTTGAGAAGGATGTGTGATGGATGATGGATGAATGTTAGGAACTGGAGTCCTGTGTTCGAGTTCCAGTGATGAAGTTGCTAGCTCTGGGAATACTTGTTGATTTTTGGTATATAAAAAAAATTATTTGGTTGTTCGGTTGGTGAAAGTTTTCCTTTAGGGAGATATCCTGCGGTGGCATGCTGAGTTGTCGTTGTATGTCGGCTGCTGTGTTCACTAGTCTGATTTTGAGATTTTTTGAGGTTGCAGTGTTTTGTTTGCGATGGCATTGAAATAGGCTGGTTCGTTAGTTATTCATAACTTGCAGTTTCTTGCTGTTAGGCGGCTAGTTTACTCTATTGTGGTCGCATTTCTGAAGGGTTGTAGGTTCGTGAGATTTCATGTAGAGTCCCGTTAGTTTGGGTGTGTTCACTTCACAATCAGCTGTTGTAGGCGTTCATGCATATTTTGATATTTTGATTCTGGAGTTTTCACTTGAGGGTGCTTCAGTGCATTAGTTGGTTAGTTATTTATAACTTGCAGCCTTGATCTGTTAGACCACTAGGGTCTCTGTTGTAGTCTCAACTCTGAAAAGTTCTGGGTTCGTTAAAATTTCGAGTAGCCCCGTCATCTTGGGTGTGTGTGAGTTTGGCTGTTGCTACCGGATGTTCTGATTGATTGTGAGCCTTCGTGACAGTTAGTGTCCTGGGTAGTTACTGGAGTAATCATCTTTGGTGGTAAAAATAATTTAAATTCTCTGAGTAATAGAGTGTTGGTAGTTTGGCAGTTTTTTTTAGTGCGAGGTTCCAATGTGGTTTGGTGAGAGCTGGATTTATGGACTTATTTTGAAGATTTTAATTGCTTCGTGCCTTTTGAGATGTAACATCAGTCACTGCTGTGATTTGTAATTATGAATAATTTAGTGTTGATATTCTGGGAGAGATTTTATTGGCGTTAACATTTGGTGAGATACAGACACGTGTTGTTAGTTGAGGAGGTTGTGAATTTTGAGATTTTAAGTAGCTTCGTGAAGTTAATGTTTTAAGAACGTTTTGATGACAGTGGTGCGTTGAAGCATCATGGGTTCGATTTGAGTGTGGTCATAAAGTGT
This sequence comes from Meconema thalassinum, assembly GCA_946902985.2. NCBI lineage: Eukaryota > Metazoa > Arthropoda > Insecta > Orthoptera > Tettigoniidae > Meconema > Meconema thalassinum. The sequence continues at coordinate 5,592,361 of CAMPQE020000020.1, forward strand.
CACCCGGTATTTGGATTGTGAACATTAATTGGTAGGTGACACAAGTTGTTAGTTAGAGACGTCTGTAGTCTGTGGTAACGCCACTTAGAGAAATTTTCGGGGTTGTGATTGTCTGTGTTGTGTGATTGGAAGGTGAACCACGTGCACTAGGGTGTGTGTGACGCTTGGTGGGTACCCTGCCTTGTGTCGAATGTGTATTTATGTTTTGGTAATGTGTTGTACTGTCATCTTCTGAGGCGGCCATGCCTTTGTGGGGGAAGATGTTAATTACCCTCTGTGGGGTCGTGTGTTGATCCGGAGGGGGAGCTCAGGTACCGAGCTGATTTATGTCGTGATAGCCAGGGTTTGGTGGCGCAAGAGTGATGTTCCTCCCGGTGTCATAAGGGAGAGGACCTGTCATGTGAAGGACAGGGTGGTTTTTATTTGTGTAGTGTGTGAATGACAGTGCATACTGTTTTAATAATTCACGTCAGGTTGTGAACTGCAGTCTTCGTGCTGTTTTCCTGGTTCGCAAGTTGTCCTATGGAATTTAGGGTTATTTATGTTTTGTGTTGTCGCCGGGAACAGAGCCCGTAGGCAGTTATGGAGTGGGGGGCGTTGTGTGTCACCGGGAACAATGCCCGTTGGCAGTTATGGAGTGGGAGAAATATCGGGGTGACAGCCCGATGGAATTAAGGGCATTCTTATTGTTAAAGTGTGAATGTGTGTGTGAATTATGTGGGTGACGTGGTTTTTTCCTTATTTTTTGTCTTGCTGCTAGTGTGCTTGCGTGATAGGATGTTGTGGTCTCTGTTCCTCCTGTCCTTGGAGGCCACTGAGGGCAGTGTGGGTCAGGAACATGTAAAATTGAGCAAGACATGTAATTTGTGTTTGTGTGCATATCAAAACGAGCTCTGTGTGATGCCTTCGGTGCGGTAGGTAATTTTGTAATGTATTAACTTGAGCGGTGTCACGGGCGGTATAGTAAATGTAGTTCTGATGGAATGCCCCGTGCGGCATGTTAATGTAATTGTCATTGTGAATTTTGGAAATAGTTACATGCTGTCCTGATTTCGTGAAGTCGCAGAAAAATGGTCCTTCGGTTTTGTTAAAGTAAATTCATTTTTGAAAAATTGTTTAAAAATTTTGGTGGGCAAGTTTGTAGGTGCCTTTGATTTGCATATTCTAAAGAAAAATTCTGGGTTCTGTACACCTTAGTTAAATTTTAGTTATTCTTGCTAAGTATTGTAGTGAACTTTCAATTAAGCTTGTTAACGTCAGTCATATCGTATAGTTGGTTGCCCCTTTCGTGTGTTTTTCGTACTTCAGTGGACCTTTAATTATGCCCTGGACACTATCTCTTTGCGCAGAACCTTGTTTGAAGCATCAAGTATCCCTTGTGATTTGAAAGACTCTTAAGTGAACTTCGATGGCACACTAATGCTTCGTGTGTTGTTTTTTTTTATCCTTCCTGGGATAATTTCAGCTGTTATGGGCTGGTTGGCTGGCCTGGAACGATTGTTCCCTCTAAGGGAACTGTATTTGGACCATACGCTGCTGTTCTGATGTGTGTTTCAGTGGTCACTATGTGGGACGTGTACTACCAATCTGGGCCCAGTTTGGAGGTACCATCTAGGTCCCATGGCATCTTTCTACCCGAGGAGATCTACTTCAAGGTCCGCTGGCGGAGATTGGAGTAGCCTCGTCAGCTACCAAGAGACCAGCTGGACACCATCACCCTGTTCATCATCCCCCCATCGTCTTCCTTTGGAGGAGGAGGATGTACCAATTTTGCAAATCGGTACATGTTCATCTTATCTTCGAGACGCAGCAGGAGGTCCAGGTCTGACCAGATTATCACGAGAGCATACACCAGGGCCCTTCTGAGAATTCCTTCGCCAATCCGGTGCCTGACTGTTTGTGAAATGGGTTCGCAGAGCTCTTTCTGCCAGGATTTGTGCCTTTGTGTGTGCTGTCACTTATAGGCTTATCGTGATAGACATTTCTCAAGGGAGATAAATCGAGCCTTGTGTCTGCAAACTTTGGAAAAGCGAACATTTACTGTCAGCTGCATTCGCCAAGCTCTTATTCTGAGAAAATCTTACAAAGGACATTGTGTAACGCCTCGACTCCGAGAAGGTTTCTACGCAGTAACCTGTATGGGCTGATATTCTATTGTACCCACTCAAGACCTTGAACTCTGGCTTTGTTTTGGCCGGTTGTGCTACTGGTCGCAGTTGGTGCTACTGGAGGGTTGTGGTGGGGATGCGCTGATATACTAGGGTGGAATCTGTGACTAAGGAACAGTACGAGAGGAAGCTTGGTGACGGAAGGACTTAAAAGCGATCGCCTCCGGGGGAACTACAGCCAGTTCCTCCGGAGGGCTGAAATAAAGCAGGTGGTATGAACTTTTGGTTAGAAGGGGCAACCTTTCGGTGGAACACAAAACTGTGTCATTTGGCTATGTCGTTAAGGCCATGTGACGATGGACCGTATTTTGAGCGGACTGACATTATTATTTTTAGTATGTAATATTTTGGAAGGGTTTGTACAATTTGGGTGGTACCTTTATATGTAATTACTGCAGGGTGTATTATTATTGCCCTATTTCCCGTTAGCCGGATGGGAACCTCGGGGGTTTTAATTCTTGGTCAGACAGCCTCGACGGGACGGTCATTGCTGGACTGTGGAGGTTGTCAGATCTTTCGGTTCCACTAAGGGGCATTTCGGGTGTTTGATGCAACATTGTTTTGGAAGTAGCACCAGTCTAACTTCATGTTGTTGTTCCTTTAGTTTTGTCGTCAGGGGAATCATTTTAATCAAATTCATTTCTATCACAAATGTAACTGTGTAATCTTGCCAAGCGGGCAAGTGTCTGGTTTGTTTAAACTAAGTCATTCATTGGTGTTTAAATAGATCATATTTGTCAGTTAGTTAATTAAGTGGTGGAAGGCTGTCTCTTGTAATTGTTTTATTTTACTGCTCAATACATGTTAGCTTATTTCGATTTGTCATATTATTTATTGCATGAAGTCACTAGGAAGATAATTCCCCTTTTCTTCTTCATCTTTGGCAGGGTCAATTTAATACGGCCTGCTGAGGTACGCATCCAGCGTTCCACTCAACAAGCTGGTCTTGACATTGGTTTCGTCCCGCCTGTTCTCTTTTCCATTTATTAATTTCTGATATGGTAATATCATGTTAATAAACCATTTTTGATATGCTAATTTTATTATCATATCTTGGGTAATCGAATAGGGAAGGGGGGGATGAGGCTACCGTTACATTGATGATAACTGTTTTAAGGGGCTTAATAAATCTTTTTGCACTAATTACTCCCCGTGATAGCAATTTATAAGCAGCTCGCAATTCTGCACCAGAACATTGGTTAGGGCGACGTGATGTAGCCCGCTTTGTCAGGCAACAATAGACTTAGGTATTATTGAAGCTGTTCGGGAGCACTTGTTCTTCCGACTTACTGAACAAAAATCATTCTTTAAGGTTACCTGAGAGGTGTAGCCTATTGCTACATAGCCTAAACTATTCCTCTTCAATCTGGCTATTATAAACCAAAGCAATTTTTCGAATTCGACTGGTAGTTCCGGAGATTAGCGGGTTTAAACACACAAACAAACAAACTCTTCAGCTTTAAGATTATGAATATGACTGTGATATAAAGCATGTAACTGATCAGCGTGGTTGATATCCACGGACAAGTGTGTTCGAATCCCGCCGTCTTCGACTGTATTGAAATGATTTTTGTGATTGCCTACTTTAACAGACTCTAAAATGCCATGATCAATTTTTCTTGAATCTTGTTGTGTTACGGCAACATCGTGGTCATCAGGCCCGCGTGTGGCAAGTGTCTGTGTGAAAACCAAATGGGCTATTCGAAGAATCTGAACAACTGGATATGACATCTCACCTCAAAAAATTAACAAGCATGGACTGGGCTTGGAACCGGTCCACGCCATAACAAGTTTTTTTTGGTGAAATTATTACAAATAAAAATAAAAAATGACCATTCCATGAATCCGAACCGTGGGTTGTAACATTTCACCTGAAAAGTCCCACAGGCATAAACCGGGATTCGAACCGATCCGCTCCATCACAAACGTATAGGCTATGTGAAAATATTAAAATGAACGAAATTACTGTGCCCGTTTCTCCAATGGGACAGGCGATCACCCGGCTAACATCCCGGCCCCATCGGAAGAAACGGCCAAGGGAGTGGGTAAGAAATTTTGGTTCAAACAAACGAAGAATGAAAGAAATGCTCAAGCGAGAAAGAGACAAAGTATCTTGGGTCTTATACGAGTTGGGATGGCAAATAAACTGAACCAATATTCAAAGGCAAACACCCTAACTTAAATTAACAAAAAGAAATGAAAGCCCTTCGTAAAATCACACTGCTCCTTTATTGGCCAAAGGATAAACAAAACATGCAACCTGCCTAACACGCACGAGTATCAGAGTTAGGGTGGGACAAAGTCCGAAATAAAAAGTAAAGTTCATAGTCCCTGAACAAAAAAATAATTATACTTATTCTAACTCGTGGGTGTCCTCTCTTAAAGTTCCGACAAGGAGATTGCCATTCAAAAACTAAATTAACCCTTAATTTATCGGTGCACACCCATGTAAACATCACAGACCACTTATCACAAAGTTCATCTGCGGCAAAAACTCTAAGAAAATGTTGAATATCTGTGTATATCACAACTGTCTACCCTTATACAGCAATGGACAGATCTCCTTTATCGAACTGCAAATTAATAACTAATAATATTCAAACATCAACTCAGCCTCACATAATATGACATTTCAACAATTAATTATATCATAAATTATTAACACACACAGATTATGATCACATATTTACACTACTAATTCTTCTTCTTCTTATTATTACTGATTTATATTCGCCGTTCCAACAACCTTGATCCACACTGTCATATTTGTTATTGTAATTAAATTATAGCATTGTCTGACGTTTAGGAAAGGTTAAGAACATCGTAATAAGGCACCCTAGTGTATTTCATTCTCACAACGAACATTTAATCGCAACCCTTCCGTCGAACACTCTGTGTGAGGATCCAAACAATCTGACTTTAGAGCGCACCATCAATTACACCCCTGCTCTATTCAATATTACAACCTATCGATAAACGTATCACGTTCGTCAAGAGTAAAGGACCCTGTCCTCACAAATTCAATTCAACGGTCATACGTCGCCCCGAGAATAACCTCGTCACACTTGACGGAATAATACCATATTTAATTATCACATTAACTTTACACAACATCATTACAAAAATCATGCATTATTAGCATGTCTCAAGTACCCACACTTAACAGAGCGTTTCAACTTTATCGGGACAACGAGGTCGTATGATAATATGACGTCCTATCCAAGGAATCTTACTCGACAATTTCCAACCATATCTATTTTTCTATCCTTTTGCTATTAAAATCTATGCAATACATGACAAACCTTTCAGAATTAAATTCATATAATGACCTCGGAAATCGAAATGCTAGAATCTCCCAGCAAAATGGGCATCTCATATTATCGTTACCTAATTCCAACTTATTATTATTATCAGGTCTCAGAGAATAAATGTATGTCTTACTCCTACCATTGATGCTGTTAATTTATGAAAGTCAAAACGACTCGAAGAAACAAAAAAAATATCGGTACAACCCTATGAGAAAATGATGCTCTTGTTCAATCATGAATACATAATTATGAATGGCTTTAAGTTATACGAATGGCGTTAAGCTACACAATCTCAAGTCATCTCATGGCCTGGCTATTCGAGGTAGAAGTTCTCTTCTTCACGATGAACAAGAATGGAAATGAAACGTCTTACTTTATATCCGGCATCCTCGAAAATCGTCGGCGTCGGCGTCTTCTGTGGTGTTTGGGCGGCGTCGTTCCTCCAGCGTCTCCGCGATGTGGTCTGCCAGCGTCCTGGTAGAGGTATGCGCCCCCGGCTCCTCTCGACCTCCTGGCGACGCCCATGCTCGCCCACTGGTTGCGCCTCGTCACCGTCAGCGACGGCGTCCCCTGACGTCCCATTCATGGTCCACTCGTCCATCTCGTCACGACCGTTCATCCCATTGCGGCCCCTTTAGAGGTTCAGTGCAGCATAATATGCGTATTAATATGCATGTTGATTCCCAGAATATTTGAGTCCATGGTTATACGATTCATGTTGCCGTGTAGCAATATTACATCTCACTATATAAGAGCACATTCACGCCCACGCACGATAACATCTAGTTCCTGGTTCACTCGAATTTTACGCAGTTCCTCAGTCTGTGAAACACTTACTTATGCGAGCAGTCATTTCTATCTGGCCTTGATCGACATGTCAGGTTACCCGCGGCCTGCAGTCCCGCCACACAAGCTTAAAGCCGATATAGCCTTCCGTCACATTCACACTGCATCTCTTAAGTGCCAGCGCTGCTATGATATTTCGAATGGATGTCTGTTACAATATGAGGCTTCGTGATACTGCTTCGCCTCGACTATCATTACTATTATTCTTTCCCAGACACTGGTGATCTTCAACACCTTCTGATGTTCACCTTTAATTAACATCAGGACTGTCGGCATAATAATTCAGTTTTTCATTACGGCCTCCACTCAGGGGTTTAAATACGCACAATGCTATCATGCTATCACCACGGTACATGCCTTCAGTATTTTGATATCCGCCAACTTAACCTAACTACATGCATTAAACTTCGTAGTCGAAATGGCAAAGTGTTCTATAATATTCCACGTATCTTCGCATATCAATCGCATCATTCGCATGAGTTTAACGGACCTTCGTTTATCAGTTCTGATTATTTCTTCACATACTGGCGAGTCCGATATCGTCTTGAAATTCACGATTATCGTTCTAGCGACACCTTACTGAACACTGTTCCAACGCACTTCACAAATTATTTCCATGCACTCCCGACATACTCCTCGTATCAAATGGCCACGAGCACTGACCACTCACGTAAACCGTTCATGTTCCCGATTCAAATGTCAGTCCACATGACATATGCTACTCGTCCGGGCCACGCTGGATAACTGAACATTCCGGAACTTTGTTGGCCTCCTCTCGAGAAAAAGGGGGAAGGGGTTGGAATCTTTTGGAGCATTCCCCTACTCTAGCGGTTGCCTCGCTACGTCACGCCATGACGTCATACTGACGTACCGGCCTCGTCGTTTCTCCAATAATCTGGGGCCGGAAATTAACCCTGACTGGATCGGTCACATCACCTTTCGAAGAATCTGAACCACTGGATTTGGCATTTCACATCAAAAAGCCCACAAGTATTAGCCGGGATTCGAACCGGTCCGCGCCATCACGCCCCTTATTAGTATACAATACTGAATTCAGAATGTATAGCCAGCTTCACCTTAAATAAGTCACAAACAGTGTAACCGTGCCATTTGTCACTACAAACATGGTTATTTATATAGGCTAGTCCAGGTCACTTGGAATAAAGATAGCTTTGAAGCCATTTTTCAGTACTGCCAAATTAACAAGTAATATTGTAGCTTTCAGTTGGTCAACACTAAATCATTCCAATTACTGGAATATGTGAAAAATAACCAGAAATAAATAGCAAGTGATTGAGATGTATATGTATTTTTACGGGCTAATGAAGAAGAAGAGGAAGAAGAAGAAGAACAAAACTAAGGGATGACATGTTTCGCTCGTCAAGCGAGCATCATCAGATCAAATATGCAAGACCAATAGTTCTACAAAACACTACCAACCCTACAGTGCAACCCACAGACAGTTCCTGCCCTTCAAAAACAAAATATAAGAGCACCTGTCAGAATAGGCGTACTTAGTAAGTTTGGTGGAAATGAAAATCCACAGCCTGCTTCCAGTCTCCGACCGGGTCAGGAATGGAATGAATGAAGCCCCCATCTAGCGGCGAGGAAATGGACTGTGCCGGCTTCCGAGGCCAGACGCACTCCTCTGGGGCAATGATTAAATGAATGACAGATGAAATGAAATGATAGTGGAGAGTGATGCTGGAATGAAATTTTGACAGGGAAAACTGCAGTTCCCGGAGAAAAACCTGTCTGCCTCCTTTTTGTCCAGCACAGATCTCACATGGAGTGACCGGGATTTGAACCACGGACTCAGCGGTGAGAGTCCGGCGTGCTGACGCCTAAGCCATGGAGGCTTACTTAGTAAGTTTGGTAATTATTTTAAATTAAAATATTAAAGCATTGATCACCCGAATAAGGAATGATTTATTTTAATGTTGGAAAACTTATCTCTGTTAGAAGAATTGCTCTATTACTTTATTCTGAAGGGGAGTAGCAGCCTTTCAGAATAAATCAATTCTTTACTTGTCTTATAGACTGTTAAGATATTGATACCATTAGCCAACTAATGGCTACACTGCGTTCTGTTGCACGGCTGAAAGCAACGGGAAACTACAGCCGTAATGCTATTCCCGAGGATATGCACCTAACTAGGCATAATTACGTATATGTGATGATGGCCCCCTCCCTTCTAAAATTCAGGAACCACCCATTACATTTTGGGTACAACCGTGTTGACCGACTGAAAAGCATTAATTTCGATGGTGATAATGTTATTCTCTATAGCTGCAAACTGCTTCAGCTACGCTTTTGTGATGAACTGGAATCGGCCTGTTGAGTTAAAGGGAGTGTGGACCAGACGAGGCTAGCTTGGCACTGGTCACACTCGCAAACGCAGCATACACCATCTCACACACCTCGTGGTGTAGTGGCTAGCATACTTGGCTGTCGTTCCGAATGTCCTGGTTGGATTCCCGCCTCTGTCAAAAAATTCAAATTCTGGTGTGAGGGCTGGAACAGGGTACACTCAGCTTCGTGATTGAAGTAAAACTGAGAAAGGGAGGGTTCGATTTCCACCTCAGTCAACCTGGAAGAGGTTGTCCGTGGTTTCCCATTTCTACTCCAGGTAAATGTCAGGAAGATTCCTAATTTAAGGCCACCTCCAATTCTTGCATCAGTTACAAATACACACTTTACTATAGACATTACAATGACATAGATTATTAGATATATCGCACGCACACTGAAGTAAACGGGGATGAATGTTTAAGATGTCGCAATGCCCCTAAATTAATTAACAACAGCAACGAGTAACTGGCAAGGCTTTGAGATATACAGTTGTTAACTTTATGGGCTTCGGATATTGTGGTCATTAGCCCCTTCTGCACAGAATTTGTTTGATAACCTGAAATTCGGTTATGAATTTAACATTTATTGTGACCAACCTCGTGGTGTAGCAGCTGGCATTCTTGGCTGTCGCTCTGGAGGCCCGGGTTCGATTCCCGGCTCTGCCAAGAAATTGTAATTCTGGTGTGAGAGCAGGAACGGGGTTCACTCAGCCTCGTGAGGTAACACTGAGAAGAGGAGGGTTCGATTCCCACCTCAGCCATCCTAGAAGTGGTTTTCCTTGGTTTCCCCCACGTCTACTCCAAGCAAATGCTGGGATGGTTCATAACTTAAATCCATGGCTGCCTCCTTCCCAATCATATCACCAATTTAGAAACGGCAGTGTAATTTCCGTAGGTCAGTGTTGGACAGCTCACACTTCCAGGCACTCGCAATGCGTAGTTGTTGTTGATAAATTATTTAGGGGCTTTGCGACATCATGGTTAAGAAACCACATGTACCTGGATGGGAATTTTCGTGTAAAATCAGTCTTAACCTGCGGCATTGTGGTGGCTGTAGTAGTGTGTGTATTTGCAATTGAGGCTAGGATTTGGAAGAAGTCAGCCGTGAACCTAGGCAAATGCTGGGACCGTACTTGGTAATAGGCCACGCCCGCTTCCTTCCAACCCCTTGCCCAGTTGCATTCATTTCATTAACTCCTCTCGTGTTCTTTGTTCCAGGAAGAGCATCCGGCCGTAAAAACAACCGCATCTCAGCCTCTCCGACCCTGTTTATTTCAGCCCCCAGGGGCTCACATCTAGTAGGACGTGGGTTGGCGATCACGGGACCCCAGCTGAATCCGGCATTGCTTCCACTTACTTGTGCCGGGCTCCTCTCCGTCTTCCTTCCTGTCGACCTCTCTAGGTCAACTCTTGTTCTCTTCCGACCCCGACGGTATTGGGGTATCTGAGGCCTAGGGAGTCTCTTCCTTTCCCGCCTTAATTGGCCCTTGTCTCATCATTCCTGACACCCTCATTCTGCGAGGGGGCAGCCTTCTTTTTCTTTTCATGTTATCTCCTGCCTCCTGCTCAAGGCCCTCAAGGAGGCAGGTGTAGACTATGTAGACACACCACTTCTGGTGCACCCTGGATATTGCTGCACCCTCAGGGGCTCACGGCTGGTGAGTTCGGGATTTAGCGATCCCGAGGGATTCATGAGCTGGGTCCGTTTGTATAACCCTTTTTCCACTGACTATGGGGCGCGCCCTCTCCTCTTTCCCTTTCCTATCTGCCTTTCATGGCTCTCCTTCCTTCCAAGTCCCTCAATCCTCATCCTTGGAGGGTTGAGGGTGAAAATGAAAATCCACAGCCTGCTTCCAGTCTCCGACCGGGTCAGGAATGGAATGAATGAAGCCCCCATCTAGCGGCGAGGATATGAATTGTGCCGGCTGCCGAGGCCTGACGCACTCCTCTGGGGCAATGATTTAATGAATGACAGATGAAATGAAATGATTGTGGAGAGTGTTGCTGGAATGAAATTTTGACAGGGAATACCGGAGTACCCGGAGAAAAACCTGTCGGCCTCCATTTTGTCCAGCACAGATCTCACATGGAATGACCGGGATTTGAACCACGGACCCAGCGGTGAGAGGCCGGCGTGCTGCCGCCTAAGCCACGGAGGCTTAGGGTTGAGGGTATTTCTTTTCTTTCTGTCCTTTATTTGCCTTATCCTTTATTTGTTTTCCATTTCTTCTTCTAGTATGTAAGTCTGTAGTTAGTGTTAGTTATAGTTTTCATACTCATCTCATCTTTCACTATCACCCAAACCATAAGGGGCTGATAACCTTGATGTTAGGCCCCTTAAAACAACAATTATCATCACTCGTGTTGACCGACTGAAAAGCTTGTAAATATAAGGTGCGTTCAAAAAGTAACGAGCCGGAGGCTGTAATGCGCAAACCGGTGGCGACATCGGCTATTCGTGGCGTGTGTGACGAGGTGTGGCTCCGACCAGAGCGTGGAAGGTCACAGCCCGTCGCTGGAGGGTACGCGTGCACGTCACGTGACGGTTAAAAGCGAGCAGCAGCATGCATGAATCGTCCAACCAAGACCAAGAAAGTAGGCCTTTCGACATGCTTCCTGGTGAGGTTGAAGACAATGGGGCACCCATTGGGCAAACACTTTGCGCAAGTGCAGTCGTTCCTTCATGATGGTGTGCACACTTCCGACGCTCAATCCGACCACGGCGGCTATGACGTTCATTGTCACTCGGCGGTCCTGGGTAATGAGTGCATCAACCAGCTGGACGTTGTCATCGGTAATGCAGGGGGGTGCCCCAGACCTGGCATCATCGGCTAACGACTCCCGTCCTTCCCTGAAGCGCTTGTGCCACGTCTTGACCCTTGCAAGGGACATGCAGTGTTCGCCGCACACTTGTGACAATCGGCGATGAATGTCCGTTCCCCCTACACCTTCCGCTGTCAGAAACCGAACAACACCTCTTTGCTCTTCGGTTGACGCCTCCATGTTACTGTTTGCAATGCGACTGGCAGCGTTGGGCGATTGATGCATGCTGCTGCTCACTTTGTATCGTCACGTGACGTGCACGCGAGCCCTCTAGCGACGGAATGTGACCTTCCACGCTCTGGTCGGAACCACACCTCGTTACACACGCCACGATTAGCCGATGTCGTCACCGGTTTGCGAATTTCAGCCTCCGGCTCGTTATTTTTGAACGCACCTTATACTAGTTCGCAGGATTAGTATTATTTTATGGAGATGATTAATTGCGACATTATTGAACCCAGCGGTTGAGCGCAATGTAAATGGGCAGTAATAAGGTTGCATTGAAAAGTGTACCTAGCAGAAGTCGAGTTTCCCGATGCCGTGAGTGTAACGAGTGCTGTACTTAGCTTTTGTCGTAAAAGTGAAATTCTTCGCAACAACAGACACCATAGACACCATCCGCCACTGTGATTATCTGAAAGATCTTAAGAAGAACGATGTTTCTGCGTATCGGACACGGGATCATTTACACAGCCGGTGTTGAATTTATTGATCTAACAGGCAATATATACCTGATTCAACATAACGTTTTGAACAGAATGCAGATAAAGCCAAGGAAGTTGTTTAAGGAAATCCCATTATGAGCCCTGCATAGGTTACATATTAAAGTCTGTTCGCCGAGTCGAGATAGTGGAAGTAAACACAGCTGTACACGTGATTGCAGGGCTGCCAGCAAGGGGCGCATGGAGCTGTGTCTGTTGAACGTACGCCAACTTCAGTACTGTGTATTGCCTACATGTGAAGCGGGCTGACTTATCGGTTACATGCTACAGCGCGGTTTATTTATTGTTCGTTCATGTATTTAATTAATTAATTAATTAATTAAATCTTAACCGCTTATGAAAGGCAACAGTATACAGTGCAGCACAGCACTAAGTGCAGCACGTCTGTCTCTTATAGAGCTACGGCATGACTAATGATCTGGGAGCTTCTTGGCTACCACTGCACAGTGGGTCAAAATCGAAATCTAGGGGGACAAAATTATTTTTACGTTTTAATCTACAATTTAGAGTGAAAGCAACGTATATAATTTGTTTACTTCATAATAAACATCAGTTAAGACCTTTTTTGAGCTACGTCTACACATGCAAGAAATTGTCTATGACTAGGAGTTGGATAGAGCATTCAGTTATATCTTCAGAACAATTTTCTACCCCTAATTTACTTTTAACAAAGTCACAATGTTCCACTTTTGACATAATCGTCGAAGCCAGTGCTTCAAACAGTTGTAAACGTGTGAGAACTGGTTGCGCGGCATCTTCTAAAACGTAAAATAACTAAGTAAGTTGCAGAAAGATGCAAAAAATCTTATAACAGGTGTAAACTACAAGACTTTATCTACATTTTAACATTAAGTAGGAAGTGACGCTGAGTGACGCGACATACTAAAAATCAAAGTGAAAATATAATTTTAAAAATAATAGTTAAATATTATATAATGCAAATATAGCTAAAATTACGTAACAATTACGCCCATTAATAACTGAAACACGTTACAAAGATCATACCTTCAGCTGCATGTTCCATCTTAAAGCATCACACTAACCACAAAGACAACCAAACCACAGTCACTTACATTCACCCTCCAATTCAGACTGCTCGAACAGTGGTGGCAGATTTACACTAAGATGCGTTTATATCCCAGAATAGTGAGCGGCAATTATATGAGAATGCTGCAAAAGTAATACATTTTGTTTTTTTAATTATGAAAATAAATAATTTTGTCCTCCTAGATTTCGATTTTGACCCACTGTGCACTGTCCGCAGAGCAGATGACGTGAACTGGGCATGTTTTCCAGTCCGGGTAGCCAGGGACACTGTCTCGACTCGGCGAATAGACTTTTAGATTCGTATGGAATTCTAAACTGGGAAGTCGGATGACTGATTTACAGTTAATAAGCAGTTAATCTCTTTAAATGTTCTCAGAAATTAATTGTCAATTGTTCAAAATCACTTTTTTTTAGCATCTCTAATTAAAACTTCCCAATAGGAGCCATCTGAGTAAATTAATTGATCATAATTATTCGTTCAAGATGAAATTTTCTTTATCAACTCATCTTAATTGTTATTTAAGCAACGGAATTGTCCACCTTTTCAATACTTTTATATTATCACAATCAACAGGTACATGTTGCAACGGTTTGGTACTTCATCAGTAAGGTTCGGATGTTAAGGAAAAGTCATGTTTTTTTTTCTGAGCTCATTTTACCCGTAATATGAAAAATAAGTTTGAATGATGGGTCCATGGCCATGTTTAAAGCAATTTGATGTTGCCTATAAATGCATACTTCAGCCATTTTTATTTTTTTGGTCATATTGTAGTGATATAAGGTCATATTTGGTTATAATTAAAGCATTGTTGTTTAAATTGAGGCGTCGTTAACAAGGTACGTGTTATCTGCGTCGAGTTTCAAACACAGGATTTCCAAATAGTGTAGTAGATATATTTTTCTTTCTATTCCCGGAACAGGCAGATAGCAGGTTTAGAATTCCTGATTCCAGGAAGGCCCTCCTTTACGGATGTCTTTTAGCACATCTTTCTGGACATGTTTGATTGCGACACTGTACGCATGAGGTCACGGAACATGACGATAGTGTGCTTCCCCCTTTCAAAAGGATGTCACTCCAGTAGATATATTTAGCTAAGAAGTAATTATCCCAAAAATTCATGTCATATTTCGTAGTTTGTAGGTCATATTTCGTAGTTTGTAGGTCATATTTAGCTAGTGTTTAGGGCATATTTGCTTGCATATTTTGTACTTCTTTAGGTCTTGAACTTCCGAACCTTATTCATCAGCCTTTGAAACTTTCTATGGACACTCACTAAGGATGGTCAACAGAAGGGTTCTACTGTATATGACTGGACAGAAATCAACAAATGTCATTTCAAGCAGATCGCTATTTAACCTGGCTTCACAATGTCAACATATGCATATGAACCTCACGTTTCATCCATTAGAACTTAGACTATTCAAAGATTTGTTCGTATCCTGACAAGGAGAAGAGTGTTTTTTTATTTGTAGTGTCAATACGTAAATCTAAGAAGGAATTTTATTCAATGTAGGCCTATCTTAATGTGTCACAACTGGTGGAGCTTGGATAAAACAACAACCTAACACCCATGAACTACTATGATATTTAGCAGGTCACAGAACACAGCACATTTGGTCCAGTTTGCATTTTAATGGAATTGCAACATCGTATGTCTCGACTTTCTCACAGCGTGGATGTAACATCTATTCAACACAATGTGCATGTACTTTTTTTAATGTATTTTTATATAACTTAAGGTGTTCTCTTGTCATAAATTTACCAAAGTCCTGAGTGTCAATAGAAAGTTTCAAAGGCTGACGTAGGGTGATAATATAAAAGTATTGAAAAGGCGGACAATTCAGTAGCTTAAATAATACGTAAGTCAATACGAACCATAATGGAGGTGTTCATCCCTAGTCATCTTAATTGTTCATTGTTCAACTGAATTAATTAGTAGACTGTATCTTTATAAATAAATAAATAAATAAATAAATAAATAAATAAATGTATTGCAGCCAAAAGGAGTTATCCATGACATAACAAATGAGCTGTACAGAATTAGGCAATGATTCAAGTCTCCTTGACAGTATCTTTAAGGGCAGCTACTCTCTTTGGGTTTCTCTCTCGAACTGAAACTAAATTTTAAAAAATGGCATTGCACCATAATCATGCAGCATGGAGGTGTTGACATTAAGAAAAGTAGGTATTGGGAGTAAATGACCACGATATCGCAATTCCATAAATGAATCAACAACAAAAAGTTGCTATAGCTTTCTTTAGTATGCTCTAATTATTTAGAGTCAAGATCTCAGCTAGCTTTTAGCCGTGGGCTATTCCAGCATGATCTTTCAGGTCAAACTCCACCCTGATGTCGGGAGATTAATATCGATCGTCCGGACCATAGGCCAACATCAGCCGACGTCGTGCACCATCACACCGTCCAAGAGGAATTTATTGTAAATTGTAAAACACTTACCTTATGATACGTAACGTGTGTACACCCAAGGACGAAATTGCACTTAAGGGTGATAATGCCGATGATTATAATTGTTTGAAAGTAATATTCCGAATCGCCTTGAAAATCCTACCAAATGTAATTTCAACGCGCCAGTGCGCTCTTCTGACGTAGCAATTTGCTGAGTGCTTTCCTGGCCCAGATCAAAACATTGAAGAACATCTCTATCAGCGTAAAGATCGGAGTGTAATGCAGAAGCAAGGAGAAACCATCGATCGCTAGCACCTTAAGACTGCGGCAGGCTGCAACGTTTTGTGAGTATGGCACATTCCTTGATCGCATGTTAATTGAACAAATGCTCGCAGGTTTGGAATCACGAGAAATGTGCGACGAGATTATTGCAAAACAACCAGAGAACTTCAACTTACTTCATGGCGAGGCCACTTGCGTTTCTTAAGGAGTTGCCGTCGTATCTCCGAGACGCTTGTTGTGAGCACATTACCAGGACAGTATGAAGCGGCAGGAGTTTCTCTTGGTAGCTACTTCAAATAGTTCGGCACTCATCCACGAGATGTCACTAGCATCCTGTTGTAGATATTAAATCAATACCCTCTCGAGTGTTACGTGGGAAACAATATAAAACCTGCTACCATCTTATGTTTCCTTGCTATCAGCATCGTTCATGCTGCGACACCTAGTGGCGCGCTTTGTCGCATCCCTTTGCCTCTAACTGAACACAGATACCGACACGCAGGGACGTAACCAAGATCCAGGAGTTGTGGGGGCGCTAGAAAAGGTATTACCCATTAAAGATTGGATTGCCGCTGAGCATTGCAGCGCCACCGTGTGTTGATTATTGTAGCAGGAGCCCCTCGGGGTAAAGAGTGATGACAGAGTGCAGTCTGCTAATAAGTCAAGCAGCATTGCGCGCGCTACCTGTCTTTTAGAAGCACAGATAAGTGTCACAGGAGCTCATGTCACCACGGACAGCTACTGGAGCTGAGTCAATTCCTACACGTGCAACTGTACCTGTCAACGAAGCAGAGTGACGTGTGACACAAGTAAACAGAGAATAGTTCCCATCTCGACAGCCGGCATCAGTTCGTGAAAGGGTAATTAGTCAGTTCTTTTTATTGAGATAAGCTTGTTGCTGCTTCATTCATAGAACAGGTTCTTAACCAGTGGGCCGCGGGCCGCAGGTGGTCCTTGAGTGCCTCGGGAGTGGTCCGCGAAAGTATAGGGTCCACCAGCACGTATAATAAATGTGGCCAATAAATGGGGAATTCGAAAAGGATGTGCGTTGAACGAGAATCATCCGAATGTTTTCGCGTCAATGACTATCAGGATTTGTATTGAAATATCATTAAATAAAGTGTTATTGAGGAAGAGTTACAACTGATAAAGTGTATTGGGGGGGTCAGTACATGATTCAATTTCAGGCTGAGTGGTCCGCAGACGTCTACGGGTTCAGAACCAATGATTTATAGGCTAAGGATATCGAGGCCATCTTGCTCCATTAGATGATGATGATATGTTGCTCTAAGTGGCCTGCTAAAGATCTAGCTAGCTTATTAGCCCCTAACTATGTAAATGATTTTTGTCTGACAAGTTCAACTGATGACAACACAAAAATTAGGTGTCGAAGGGAGTGAGTGCGAGAGCAAGCTAGGAGAAAGAGAGATACAAACACAGTGTGGGCGCATCCAGTAGCAGCAATGAACATTGCACAGCAAAGGTGGGTACAATTTGACCCAAGGAGCAGTGCTTCCCGCTAAGATAGGAGTAGAGTTGTTGCTTCATTTGAAGGGTCTAGTCATCGTGGTCATTTAGCCCCGTATACTTGGGCGTGTGTGGAATTTTTTAAACCTGTGTTTTTGTGATGGCTGTATTAGTGTGTTTATTTGTAATTCAGGTGAGGATCGGGAAGAAAGCGGCCGAGGCTTTAAGATAGGTACCATCCTGGCATTTTCCTGGAGTAGATGTGGGAAACCACGAAAAACCACTTCCAGGATCGTTGAGGTAGGAATCGAACTGTCCTCTGACTCATTATTGCCTTACGACGCTGAGGATACCCGGATCCAACCCTCCGACCAGAATTAAATTTCTTGGCAGTGCAGAGCACGTACGTCTCTGCCAGTGAGGACCGTTGCATTTCTGAAAATTCAAGCCGTCAACTCCTTTGCTCCTATTCATATTCTCGGAAGACTCGTTAGTGCTTGCCACACTATTGTCAGTGTGCCAATTAGAGAAATATATTTGGTGAGACTTCGGGTGAGCAGTGAACTGCCTGCCCCTACACCAACGTAAAAAATCAGGGGCAACGCCCCCGTCCCAACATTTTTTTAAAGTTTCCTGTATCCAGAATCAAGACAGATTTATCATTTAACCTGCGAGGACGCGTGGGAATTTCTTTACCCATGAAAAATGAATTGTTAATAAGTCCATGGATAATTTGACTTCCACCACTCGCTACTTTCCTAATGGACTATGATTGCTTTCCATGTCTCTGAGTTCATTATTGTAACGAACCGTGAATGTGTGAGTGTACATTATTATTACGTCGATTGTTGAACATGGTAGCAGGCTATCAGTGGTGTATTAAGTCAAATTTTTAAAGCTGTTGTCTTGTAGTTCCCAAAACGGAGAGATTCTTAATAAATGATGGTGTTGAAAATGAAGATGTTCGTGCCGGGGGATCAGAAAGGTGAGCCAAAATGCATTAGTGGAAACGTAAGTAATATATCGCGTTATTTGTCAACAAAAATCCAGTGAAACAAGGGTGAAGGGCGTAGTTCACTCATTCTTGAATACGCAGTAGTAGTACTGGATGAACAAGTCAAAATATGTTAATTTCTGTAAATTATGTAGACAAATGTACTGTGCCCATATACGACGGAGTGGATGATGGCGTGATTTGAATTGAGCGTGCTGAGGCGACACAAAGGTTGCGACAAGCTGTTGATTCGCCATGTTTTGAAACAGGCGCGTGGTCTGAGTACCGCTAGGGAATGTCGGAGCAAAATATACTTGTTTGTATTTAGATAAGGAAGAGGAAGGCATCAGCACTTCAGAATTTTATTTGGAATAATTCTCCCGTTTAATTCACAATGTTTCAATTGCTATCAATAACCTTCCAGCATGTTCTATGGTTGGAACCAATAGAAGTGAAAGCCTCGCATTACTTAATGCAAATACAGCTATCGATATTGGACCTTGTGGCAGTATATACACCGGCTCTTAGGAGTCCAGGCTATCTGTCTGTTTTGATCTGTCTGTGTGGATCAGCTGGTCGGTGGTGTTCACTCGTCGTTACGCTGTTACGCTACGCTGTGGTTATACTGTGCAATTACTCCGCGATGCAAGGCCTCCATAGTAACATCCCCATGTTACTCCGTTATTGTGTCAGAAGACATAGTATCATTTTCACACCAGTGCGTGAAAAGTAAAGTGCCATTGTGTTCCATGAACTTATTATTATCCTTATGGTGATTGTGAAAATCCATCGTTATGAAAATACTACAGGAATTACAGGTATTTGAATATGGACTGGTTTCAGGCAATGGACTGATAATTTGACTGTATCTAAACTTTTACCCAGTGCTCAATGTTTATAAACTGGAATTGTGCCCAATTCGAACTAGCATTCTGACAGAATGCAGAGTGATAGTGAGCGACCCTGAGAGCTTATGTAATATCATGGAAATTTCGTGTTAGAATCAGATCAGGCATTGTTGAGACATTCTAGCAGGTGGATATTATTATTATTGCTACCGTGGACGGCTACCTTTTATTTAGGGGTCCGCGTCGCTTCCACTGCAAAATCACCTCCAGATGACATGTCCCAACAGAAGAGCTCCAAAAGGGGTGGAAGGAAAATGGAGAAGGGGAACGTACAGGCTATTCTACAGACACCCCCCAATAACCGACAGAACTGCTGTCGATGAAAAAATGCCACAACAGTTGCTAAAAAATGAAAATAAAAAAAATTAATGTTAAAATTTAAAGGAGCACCTCCACCAGAAACAGAACATGCTTGCTTGCAAAACAAAAAGACAAGAATTAAATTAAAAATTAAAATGTTATAAAGCCCAAAAATTAAAATAAAATTACAGGCATGATTAAATGAGAAAGGGCTTGATAATTTACAAGGGAATGCAATACCGATCCGACATGCGGAGATCTAGGCCACGATGAAACGAGAAATTAAAAATTTAAATTAACCAAATAAAATAGGATCAGAAAATAATTCAAAATTTGCATGACGGAGAAAAACACAGGAACATTTACCAAAAACACAAAGTTAAACCAACAAGATTAAATTAAAAAATATTAAGCTAACACCACAACACGTTAGAGCTTCGCGGTCGGCGCCAAGAGACTGACCTCGAGACCAGCATGCATTTCGGCAAAACAAAAAACAAACATGGCCACTAAAAACAGGAGACCGCATGCCCGATCGAATTACGGCAAACAATTTAGCAAAACTAAATTTTAAAATCAGCAGAAAGAAAAGAACGGAGGAAAACAATTACGTCTAAACACTATTAACAAGAGGGAGGAGCCACGGATCTTAAATCAGATAAATAATATGCCAATCCCAAGATTGCCAAAGGAAAATAAATAATAATTTAAAACGTAAAATAACCTTAGAAATGTGTCTCCAGAAGGTACGAAGAAAACAAAAACCTTTTTTTTTATATATCAGGTAACGTTGACAAACAGAAATATTAGGCCTATAAAACAAAATAAGGTACAGAATTAAAACATTACTGTAAGACGATATCGGAGCTCCATAACAATAATAAATAAAAATGTATAATTCAACGTACCTTACATCCTTCTCATCGGAGACACAATGAAAATAAAATAATTAACACACACTATAAATAAAATATAATCTGGCACTTGATTGCCTTAAAAATGGCTAACACGATCACGCGCCGTTTTGATGTCACAAGCACTCCTGATGTATCCAGATGCGATTTACTTTGCATATTTCCTCTTCACGGCGGAACGATGAAATTAAATCCTTATGTAGCACAGGCGTTTCCTTTTTCTTGAATATGTATTCATATTTGGTAAAAGCTAGGGGCCAAGGCTCCCCTAGCACAACGGATAGATACTGTTCCAACCAGCTGGCTTGTTGTTTTCAAGACGACAGACCATGAACTCCACAAGATGGCGGAGAATTCCGCGTCGGATACCGAACTGCATTCATGTAAATATTCAACGTCCAATCAAGGCTTGACACATCAATCAACAATGTCATAATTAAGTAACAAATTTGGCGGTATCATGAAGTATATATATTCTTTTGTTTATGACGTGGAATATAATTGCCATCAATTATGCCACGAAAAGGGAAGAGTTTAATAAGGCACAACTAACGCATTCTAGCGGAGAAGAAGGAACCATTTGAAGGAACCCCGAAGTCAGACAGCAGGTGCCATCTCGTGTACACAAACGGGATCAAGTCACCAGGCGGTCGATTCAAAATGCCATGAATTCCATCCAGGGGTAGATACATGTTTGAAACGTTGGGACGGGCTCTTGCACGTAACAGTCTCCCTCCCTTAAGCGTGAACACCGTTCACGAATATGCCTAGGCATAGGCGGAACTCCTTAACTAGTCGATTCACCAAGCATGTTTCCAGAAGATAATGTTCACCAGTTAACTCCAATTGATGGATGAAACCGCATCGTTTTGGTTAGGAAGAGTGCAGGGTCAGATTATCAGTGATGGGATAATTGATCACCTCGCAAACCACTTAGTCAACAGCATCACTGTGTCCATCAGTCTTCACAAACGTAGAACACCAGCACCAGCAGTGCTTTCATAGTCCGAGACACGTTAGGTAAATTTTTTATAAGTCCAATGTAGTTCGCTTTAAACGACGTAGGTGGAAGCAATGTGCCATATATCATGCGACGCGTGGCCAGCCATTTACACAATAGAAGTTAATCTAATTTCAAAAATAAAAGTTTACAGAACTACAATTTCTTACTACATTTTACAAAAGAGAAACACAGTTGAATTTATATGAAGAAAATATTTCTGACCATGACCTAGATCCGTGTTTACAAAATTTCATTTAGAAATTACCTTTTTACAGACTAGAAGTACCTTTCAAGATGACATGAGTTAAACGACTATACATTTAGAAGGAACTACGGTAGAGGAATGACCACTCAAATTCCCAAGGGAACATGTATACAAGATATCATGAGTTAGGTCTCCCACCGAGTCCAACTTACATGTTAGCATCTTTTATGAAAACAACAAAATTTAGTTTCAAATTTTACAATTTACCACAAAAATGGGAATTGCCCAACAGTTACAAGTTGTATCCCAGTAGAGTTTGCAAATTCAGTTCAAAATTCCAGAAGGAACAGATGCCTGAAGGCTTCAATGAAGGTTAGGGATACTCTACATTATACAAAATCAGTTTACAAAATGTATGGTAGCATTTCCTCATTAGAAACCTCTCCACCTCGTTTAATGTGCGACAGATGCACTCTGGAAATTTTCTTTGCTTTGGGGTTTCTAATAAGCAGAGTAACGGGAGTCAGGAATGCCTCTACATAACATGGGCCCTTGAAACGAGGGGTCAACTTGCTTGAAACTAGATTACTGACGCCCTTGGGCTCGAAATTGCGAACGTACACAACATCACCAATTTCCAAATCCATTGGCTTGCGACAGGCATTGTGTCGCTTGGCAAGTTGGTCATGTGATACCTTAATATTCTCTCTAGCCTTGTCGAATTTCGCCCTCATATCCTCGGGCGTGAAACTGTCTGGATGGAGATCGTGCAAGTTCCACAGATTAGACAGCGGAGAATTGGCCATAAAGGAAAACATTAACGAAAAAGGGGTGGCTTGCGTGCTCTCATGCACGGCGGTGTTGAAAGGAAAATTGAGCCAATGCAAATTAGAATCCCACTTGGAATGGTCGTCGTAGTGGAAAGCAATCAGAGCAGAACGGAGATTACGATTGACTCGCTCAGCGAGAGACGGGTTAGGAAAATAGGGAGTGGTGGTTACAAGCGAAATAGCATAATCAAATAAGAATTGACGGAACTGATGAGATACAAAGCACTTGGCATTATCTGACACCAGGAACTGACATGGCCCAAAAGATGAAAAGATGGAATTAAGACACTTTATGACGGAACTGGTCGTAGCCTGTCTGTTGGGGAAAATCCAACTAAACCGGGTGAAACCGTCAGTGCAAACAAGCGCAAATTGGTTTCCCCGACCAGAGCGAGGGAACGGCCCAACATGGTCGATAAACAGCCTCTCCAAGGGTCTAGATGCCGGTTCAGATGACAACAGGCCAACCTTAGTAGAAACCGGAGGTTTGCTTATACTACATGCAGCACAATTCCTAATGCGCCTCCTGATGTCGCCATCCATACTTTGCCAAATGAAAAACTGTCTGATTTTAGCTCGGGTCTTGAATACTCCTAGGTGGCCACCAATAGGAGATTCGTGATAGTAACGAAAGATTTCCGGAATTAGGACTGACGGGAGCACAATTTTAGGTAGACGGTCATGACGAGACGAACAACACAATACACCGTCCTTCAGAGAGTAGGGCTTGATCACTTCACCAGAATTGATTCGGTCAATAAGGCTAGATAAGGAGGGATCTTCTTTCTGGAATCGTCTCACATCCTCAAAAAGCACAGGGGAATTGCTAAGAACGACATTGACACAATTTACAGCAGATACAAGGTTTACGGGTTCACATTCTTGAATATCCTCTTCAGCTGTTTCCTCGTACATGCGGCTTAATGAATCAGCTACCGCATTTTCGGACCCACGAATATGTTGGACAGTGAACTGGAATGACAGAATCCTAGTTGCCCATCTGGCAATCCTACCAGTTTTACGGGGTTTCCCTAAGACCCAGCTCAAGGCTTGGTTATCGGTCTCAAGGAGAAACTTAGTGTGCTCAAGATACATACGGAATTTTTCTAGAGCGAACAACACAGCTAAACCCTCAAGTTCGTATATGGAATACTTCCTCTCTGCGTCCGTTAAGGTACGAGAAGCGTATGGAATGGGTTGCCTACCCAGATCAGATTCCTGCAGTAGGACACAACCAACACCACGACCAGACGCATCAGTCTGCACAATGAACTGCTTCCAAAAATCCGGAATGGCTAGCACAGGGGCGTTAGAGAGCGCAAGCTTAAGATCTTCGAAGGCTGCTTGCTGAGAGGAACCCCACTCAAACTTCACAGCCTTTTTGCGTAATAGATTTAGAGGAGCAGCACGGTCGGCAAAGTTACTGATAAACTTACGGAAGAAGTTCACCATACCAATGTAACGAGCAACACCTTTGGCGTTCTTGGGTGGTTTAAAATCTCTGATGGCCTGCGTACGAGACTGGTCCACGGAGATACCAGATGCGGA
Source organism: Meconema thalassinum (assembly GCA_946902985.2). NCBI lineage: Eukaryota > Metazoa > Arthropoda > Insecta > Orthoptera > Tettigoniidae > Meconema > Meconema thalassinum. Next base: position 5,616,485 of record CAMPQE020000020.1, read on the forward strand.
AACAATATGTCCCAAGAAGGAAATTTGGGCTTGGCAAAGGAAACCTTGGACAATTTGACGGTAAGGCCAGCGTCACGCAACCGATCAAGTACAACTTTCAGATGATCAACGTGTTCCTCGAAGGACTCAGAATAGATCACCACATCGTCAAGGTAGTGGTACACAAACTTGAATTTAATTTCGGAAAACACCTTGTCCAGAAGTCTGCTCAACACAGCGGCTCCGGTGGATAGGCCAAACGGGACACGGGCATACTCAAACAGGTTCCAGTCAGTGGAAAAAGCAGTAACATGCCTGGATTCCGGAGAGAGGGGAATTTGGAAGTAAGAAGATTTTAAATCGAGGATCGTGAACACCTTCGCGTTGCGAAACCAACTAAAGCATGTATGAAGGTCCGGCAAAGGAATGGATTGCAAAACAACTTTTTGATTAAGAGCCCTATAGTCGACCACCGGCCGAAAACCACCGTTAGGCTTTGGCACAAGAAACACAGGGGATGAGTAGGCAGAGATAGAGGGTTGGATTACACCTTCTTCTAACATCTTATCGATAATCTTACGAAGTTCAGCCATCTTGGGCGGGGCAAGGCGATACGGGCTGGAACGCACCGGCACAGAATCGGTTAGCTCAATCTTGTATTCCATCAAATGGGTTACACCCAACTTGTCCGTAAATACATCACTATACTCCTGACATAACCTCTTAATGGCATCCTTTTGAGGACTCGTTAAATTTTCAAGATCGAGATCCTCAATAGTCACAGGCTCACTAAGTGAATTGACAGCAGGAGAAGATAAAACCGGGTTAAATGATAATTTACTCTGCGGATTAAACTTAAACCATAAGTTGCGAGCACCAAAATCAAGAAGCATACCAACGTGTGACATGAAATTAGCTCCAATGACCACAGAACAAGAAAGATTTCTGGCAACAAAAAAATTAAATTTCCAAGAAAAATTTAGAATATGAATTTTGACTGTCATACTACCCAAAATATTTAAGTTTGAACAATTTGCCGAAATAAAAGATTCATTGTTAGGCTCTAACTCAGGAAATTTGCAAACACTCTTCATAGATAAAAACCAGTCCTCGATTATAAAGGATGCGACACTACCGGAATCAAGCAATGCAGAAACGGGCTCGTCATTAACACAAATTTCAATAAACGGGGATATTCCTTTAGCCACAGGAGAAATTCCAAAACCATTACTCACTCTAAAACGATTACAAGTAGATGACGAGGACACCCGCACCACAGGTTTCACATTATGTTTAGAATTAGGCTGACTTGCCACGACATTGCTCACCGACAGGTTAGGTAGGTCAGCGACATAAGCAGAATTAGCACGTGAAGATTTAGTTTTCAACGAGTTATCAAGACTTTCATTGGTAGGGCGACCAGAAACTTCACAGGGTTTTCCCAAATTCACATGCACAGAAATATCCTTAGAAATAACACCCGAGTTGGTCTCCACAACATCCCGTCATTGGCGATACACAACCTGGTTACTCGGACACACCTTCCTGACATGTCCCACGCCACCGCACGTGTGGCACTTATTATTGGGTCTTGGGTGGAACATAACCTTAGGCGGGGGACGAGACATCAAGGAAGGAGGGGGACGGGACATCAAGGAAGGAGGAGGAACATTAGCTTCCCGAAGGGAATCTGCATGTTTCACAGCCATAGCCTCTATAACGACCTGTTTCAGGTCGACAAATGACGAAGGCCTGGTACACATAGTCATGTATGACCTATATTGAGGCGAAAACCCATTTACAATCGATGACACCAACTGTCGTTCAGTTAAAGGGGATGCAAATACCTGGGCATACACCTTAATGTCACTGACATAGTCGTTAAGTGACTCGTCCAAACTTTGGACACGATATAAAAACTTTTGCTCGAGAGCACTAAGGGCACTCGCAGGGACAAAAAACCACAACCCTTCCCTAATAAACATGGCTAAGGACATGCGGAGATGGATAGCTTCAATTAGCTTATCGCGCAGCATACCGGAAGCAACCGGATATAACAGTTGGAAAATCTGATTTTCCAACATCCCAAAAATCGAGGCATGGTTACCCAATTCGACCACTTGCTTTAAAAATTGGACCACTTGGGTAACGTCATCTAGGTTGAAATGCTTTAACTTAGTTAAGAAACCAGAAATAGGATGAGGAATCGACCCATAATTAACGGTAGGCGAGAATGTAGCATTAGGAAAAGAGACATTGTTACCAGGGTAACCCGCTCGCACACCCTCTACAGGAGACAAATCATTTACATTACTAGAGAAGGGACCGGGATGCAATAGGTCGGCAGGACCCAGGAAATCATTAGGTGACCTAACATGAGAAGAATGACCGTAAGCAGGGTTAAGAGGTCTGGGCGATCCAGAACTAGACAAAAGAGGGGCAGGCAAACCACTACTAGAAATCGATCCCAAAACCTCAGACCTAGTAAACAGAGGTGATTCACGTTCAACCCCAGAAGAACTCTTCAAATTCACAAGGTTATCTCTTAAGTCAATTAAATCGAAAACACTATTGTTGTCGGCCATTTTGGAAAACACAGAATGTAGACAGCCAATATAGAAGGAAACAAATTTTAGGAATTACAAGGACAGGTTACACTTTCACAACAAAACCAAAACTACCAATTACCACCACCATAGATTAGGTTGACACTCGAACACAGCCACCACCTATAATACAAGATCATGCACAATGCTGTCCAGAACTGCATACGTCACCGCCTGCTTGGCTCGAGAACAGGAAGCTAAATTACAAAAATTGGCACAAAACACACGGCGAACAGCTTCCGATAGGGCTCCAGGATGCCTTCACTCGTAGCATGTAGGCTATCAGAATATTAAGAAATCCCCATTTCCCATGCCAAGAACACATGTCAGTCACTCACCGAGCTTCTTTTTCAGTGGGGATGCTGCATACAAACAGGGTAAAATACAGCAGCAAACGCCTCGCTTCTAAACAGGTCACTTACAGCTCACCACATGGATATTCAGAGGCAAACATGAAATAAAACAAACGACAAGGATTAGCAAAACATAACATTAAGTGCACTGCCATGACGAGATCCCACCAACAACCGCCCCATCAGCACTAGAAGGATCCATAAAACAAGCCTGCGGGTACTGGGGAGGGGATAGTTATGGAAGCGAACTCAACCACGCTCTGCTACCAGAATGCTACCGTGGACGGCTAGCGTGGGTTACTTACCTTTTATTTAGGGGTCCGCGTCGCTTCCACTGCAAAATCACCTCCAGATGACATGTCCCAACAGAAGAGCTCCAAAAGGGGTGGAAGGAAAATGGAGAAGGGGAACGCACAGGCTATTCGACAGACACCCCCCAATAACCGACAGAACTGCTGTCGATGAAATAATGCCACAAGAGTTGCTAAAAAATGAAAATAAAAAAAATAATGTTAAAATTTAAAGGAGCACCTCCACCAGAAACAGAACATGCTTGCTTGCAAAACAAAAAGACAAGAATTAAATTAAAAATTAAAATGTTATAAAGCCCAAAAATTAAAATAAAATTACAGGCATGATTAAATGAGAAAGGGCTTGATAATTTACAAGGGAATGCAATACCGATCCGACATGCGGAGATCTAGGCCACGATGAAACGAGAAATTAAAAATTTAAATTAACCAAATAAAATAGGATCAGAAAATAATTCAAAATTTGCATGACGGAGAAAAACACAGGAACATTTACCAAAAACACAAAGTTAAACCAACAAGATTAAATTAAAAAATATTAAGCTAACACCACAACACGTTAGAGCTTCGCGGTCGGCGCCAAGAGACTGACCTCGAGACCAGCATGCATTTCGGCAAAACAAAAAACAAACATGGCCACTAAAAACAGGAGACCGCATGCCCGATCGAATTACGGCAAACAATTTAGCAAAACTAAATTTTAAAATCAGCAGAAAGAAAAGAACGGAGGAAAACAATTACGTCTAAACACTATTAACAAGAGGGAGGAGCCACGGATCTTAAATCAGATAAATAATATGCCAATCCCAAGATTGCCAAAGGAAAATAAATAATAATTTAAAACGTAAAATAACCTTAGAAATGTGTCTCCAGAAGGTACGAAGAAAACAAAAACCTTTTTTTTATATATATCAGGTAACGTTGACAAACAGAAATATTAGGCCTATAAAACAAATTAAGGTACAGAATTAAAACAATACTATAAGACGATATCGGAGCTCCATAACAATAATAAATAAAAATGTATAATTCAACGTACCTTACATCCTTCTCATCGGAGACACAATGAAAATAAAATAATTAACACACACTATAGATAAAATATAATCTGGCACTTAATTGCCTTAAAAATGGCTAACACGATCATGCGCCGTTTTGATGTCACAAGCACTCCTGATGTATCCAGATGCGATTTACTTTGCATATTTCCTCTTCACGGCGGAACGATGAAATTAAATCCTTATGTAGCACAGGCTTTTCCTTTTTCTTGAATATGTATTCATATTTGGTAAAAGCTAGGGGCCAAGGCTCCCCTAGCACAACGGATAGATACTGTTCCAACCAGCTGGCTTGTTGTTTTCAAGACGACAGACCATGAACTCCACAAGATGGCGGAGAATTCCGCGTCGGATACCGAACTGCATTCATGTAAATATTCAACGTCCAATCAAGGCTTGACACATCAATCAACAATGTCATAATTAAGTAACAAATTTGGCGGTATCATGAAGTATATATATTCTTTTGTTTATGACGTGGAATATAATTGCCATCAATTATGCCACGAAAAGGGAAGAGTTTAATAAGGCACAACTAACGCATTCTAGCGGAGAAGAAGGAACCATTTGAAGGAACCCCGAAGTCCGACAGCAGGTGCCATCTCGTGTACACAAACGGGATCAAGTCACCAGGCGGTCGATTCAAAATGTCATGAATTCCATCCAGGGGTAGATACATGCTTGAAACGTTGGGACGGGCTCTTGCACGTAACAATTATCATCCAGCCCCTTAAGATCGACCCGATCATATTTTTGACCGTCAGTATAAGTGGATATTCCAAAAACTGTGGGCTACACTATCAGAATGCCGAGTGTGCATTTGTGGAGGAGTTCGGAACGACCCCATAAGATGGTGACGTCACTACCCCCCTGTAGAAACATGACTATCGTCTAGTGTGGCACTATGTGAGGCGAGCGATACCAGGATTGCCGGATGGGGACCCGGCGCGATGCCTGTCAGGAGCATCTTTCTGTGGACGAGGAGGCAACGTGAGGTGAATGCTGGGATATGTCTCTTTCCTAGTGAGCAGCCATCACGGGTCCGTGGTGCCATGGTTCGATCCGCACCGAGGGATGATCCACCGCCGCAGAACATCTAAGGTAGAAGCCATCCCACTTAAGTAGATCTTATTCTTGGGCCAGGAATTTCCATAATTTCCGCCAAATCTATTCATTTTCCTAATCGTTAATAATCTTCGTTCTTATATAGTTGGTTGCATATAGGCTAGGCGAATAATTCTATTAGTCGCTTAGACTTGTAGGAGAGGTGGATGCTCAACATTTTTCACTCTTAATTATAATAAATAATATGGGGTGTCCTACCCCATTTCCATAAAAGGCAGCAGAATTATGACACATTAGATGCATTTGCATTATTTTTCTGAATACCAGAAAATATTTTCTAATGATAATAATAATAATAATAATAATAATAATAAAAAGCTCTACAAATTTATATTGGAAGAACACTGAATTTTGATTAAAAAAAACAATGAATGTAATATTCCATGAGGATAATAATAATTGATAAATATGTTCAATTATGATTATAAGCAAATTGTTTACTTGTGTAAAAGTCAGGTATCTTACGATCTTCAAATAATATTGGGCATTTTTGAAACGAAGCCCAATAATAATAATTCTGTGTCAATGCACTTAAGTGTTTTCTAAAGTTAGTTCAGGAATATTGAGGTGTTGATCCTCGAATGAGTGGGATTTGTGCGGGAGTGATATCCTGTCCCACATAATACTGCTCGCTTTGATAATAAAATGGGATGCATGCGGGAGTGATATCCTGCCCCATAGTGGTAACATTGCTTCAAATGTCAGTCCAATTACTAAGAATTCCCATGAAATAAACTAATATAAGAGCAGTGATTTGTTATGAATGTAATGACGTCACGCCCAACCTTATGCCGATTTTTGTGACGGCTGGTATTTAATTAATGTTCAGTGTTACATATCCTCTCATTTAATTATATAATTATGAGAATTATAACTAGATATCTGAGGTCACATTAGTTAAAGCCTGCAATTATTATTATTACTATTTTTGCTTTGAGATCAATAAAGCTTTGATAAATGTTAAGTGTCAAACTAATGCAATTTTATATGCCGCGCTAGTAAGTGTCATTCTGAATTATGTGTTATAATGCCATCATAATTTCGTCATAACAAGATAGTGAAACGCGGGTGTGAAACAACCTCAAGGTTGTTGTAAATAATAAATGTAAATATGTGAAATAAAGAGGACAATATTATGAACTGAAACCAATTAGGTTAGTTTAAGGTATTTCTTTTTCGTGTCGTGAGTGATAATTTAAGATTATGCAATCTCGCCTGTATATGTTAAAAGAATAATGTGTATTTTGATCAAACATAGTCAAACCAATGAACTCTTAAGAGGAGACTATGATTTTTCTAGACCAGAGAGGCATAATCAAAGCAGGGAAGTGATTATTATTATTCTTGTTATTGCCATCAGGCAATGTTTGGTGAAATACATTTTTGGTGAATTGTTTTTTATCTTAATATGTGTTCTCACTTTCTGAAGTGTTGTGAAGTCTGTCCTTATCATTTACGGGGAGCATGGGTGCAGTGTGCAGTAATTAGATAGCCCAACCCAGGACGCCCGAGATAAATCTTGTGCTGACACTGTGCTCGTGTTGCCTCGCATGTGGTCGCCTGTCCATCCCAGGTGGTCAGACGGACACAGTACATAGAGAAGCAACTTGAATGTCCACATAATATTAAAACGACTTTCATAGAGTCAGGTTCACGAAACTGAAAAGAAAAGGGGTTGAAAAACTGATAATACATGAGAAGTCGGTCTGCCACTGGCAAGTAGTAGTAAAATGTACTTGTGTAAAATAACACTGAAACGTTAGTTCTCAGCATACAAGTGAAAAACTGAAATCCATGAAGGAAAATCGCACCTGCCGACTCAAATTAATCTCTACATTACGTTATGTGACAATACAAGGAACTTTTAATCTGTGGACACACGGATGAAAAAAGTTATTTTAAACTTTGGTACAACACAAGAGTGAGGATGCAACGTGATCAGTATAAGTAGATTTCTCACGATATACAAAATAAATTGCTTTCCATTTTTCATCACACCTTACTTCGGTAATTGATCGCGGATATTAAAGCTGAAAAATATTTTTCTATACTAGTGGATCAAACCACAGATATATCAACACAGGAACAATGCAGTATTTTTTTAAGATTTGTTCAGATCAATCCAGTGACTACCATGCACCAATTGAAGAACATTGAAGAACATCTATCTGCGTGAAGACACTTAATAGCGAGTTCACAGCGTTTAATAAGAAGTTGTCGTATCTTCGAGACGCTTGTTTTGAGCACAGTACCAGGACAGTATGAAGCGACAGGAGTTTCACTTGGTAGCTACTTCAAATAGTTCTACACACATCCGCGAGATGTCACTAGCCTCCTGTTGTAGATATTAAATCTATATTGTGTTACCCTCCCGGGTCCGAATGTTACGTGGGAACCAATATAAAACCTGCTAGCATCTTATGTTTCCTTGCTATCAGGATCTCTTTTGCTACGACACCTAGTGGTGAGATAATGGCGCATCCCCTTGCCTCTGACTGAACACAGATACGGACACGCAGGGGCGTAACCAATATCCAGGAGTTGGGGGCGCTAGAAAAGGTACGTCAGTTCTGTTACTGAGACAAACTTGTTGCTGCTTCATTTGTAGGCTAAAGATATCGTGGCCATTTTGGCGCATTGTGCTAGTGTGAGTTTAGTTAGATGAAGATGATGATGGTTTGTTGCTTTTAAGAGGCCTCCTTTAAGATCTAGCTTATTAGCCCCTAACAATGTAAATGATTTTAGTCTGACAAGTTCAACTGATGAGAACACAAAAATTACAGTACCCTAGGTGTCAAAGGGAGTGAGTGCGAGAGCAAGCTAGGAGAAAGAGAGATACAAACACAGTGTGCGTGCATCCGGTAGCAGAAATATTACAGTAGCAAGAGAGAATAAATAAGGGGGAATAATTAAATGAACATTGCACAGCAAAGGTAGGTATAATTTGACCCAAGGGGCAGTGATTCCCACTAAGTTAGGAGTAGTCATGTTGCTTCATTTGAGGGGTTAAGTCATCGTGGTCATTTAGCCCCGTATACTTGGGGGAGTGTGGAATTTTTGTCTGGTAACCTGTGTTGTTGTGATGCTGTATTAGTGTGTTTATTTGTAATTCAGGTGAGGATCGGGAAGAAAGCGTCCGTGGCTGTAAGATAGGTACTGTACCCGTATCCACCTGGTCTTACCTGTTGATATCCGAAGGCAAAACTGGATCGTAGAATCTGGAAGTACCCGGTTGAAGTAAACCCCCTAAAATTCTACCAACATGGATCAACCTGAGATAAGGACACATCAATATAAAGGAATGTTTTAAGAAAGTGTCAGTGGAAAAGAACAAAATAAAAACTAGCTCAAAGTGAACTCGAAAACTCTTAAAATTAATCTCGGGCGTATGGCTGAACGTTGGAAATATTGCCCCACTGGTTCTCCCAGCACATGCTGTTTCTAATATAAATCACTAAATCATTTTGGATTTAAAATTGTAATATTCAGTTTATTTACTGAATACGAGAAATTGTAGATCGAAATCTACGAAGCATGTTGTAGATCATTATCTACTGTATATGACAAAAATATTTATTTAAATCGCCTTAATCCTGACGAGAATATAGCATGGAATTGCATTTTACCAGCAATGTTCAATCCATGAAAGCTTGATAGGCTATATGATAAACTGAATCGTTGATAATTATACACAAATACCCTAGAAATTGTTAATTATAGATTATATACAAGAATATACATTTTAATTCGTTCACCGAATTTCGCTATGATTTTCCATCATTATCCATTGATATTAGTATTTTGACATTTATTTTAATCATGTTTTGTCTTATTCGACAATCATTCAAGTTTATCGAACGTAAAGTTCCTCAAGTTAATACTTCAATTATTTCTCCAAAATATCCCAATATTATTATATGTTTTCTGATTATAGCTTCACATTAGATATTTGTTATTATTAACAATCTAAATCATGATGAATTATTCTCTGCTTAAAAACATTTAGATGGTGAGTTTTATTTAAATACTAGCATTGCAGCTTCGATGTTCGTGTTCATCTCACGAATAAATATACTTCATCATAATATAATTTAGCGATAGCTCAATAGCTCGCACAATTCACAAAATTCATTACATAGACGGCAATCTCCACATTCGAGATTCCTAATATCAACTTCATACTATTTCTGACCATCCACTGATGTCGAAATGTATTTCAAAAATATTTCATTAACACTTCATCCAATACGTAAAGTAGCACTAAATGGCTGTAAATAATTTTCCACGCCTATATAAAATTTATGTAAGTTTCACACAATCACCTAGATATATCATGTTTCACAATTAACACGAGTATCAAAGTGTTAATCCATTTTCGTAAAAACTGCCATAATTATTGCATAATTACACGATCAAATCATTACATCTGTAAATTCCAAAAAAGTCGCACTTATTCTTGACGGAATATATTTTACAAAATATTGAGCTTTTTCTCTCAATTATACTTCATTTCAATATAGATTTCCATATTCACAAACATATCTTACAAGATATTATAACTTACTAGAAATTGAGATTTAATTCAGATTAACAAAAACAAATTAAAAAATGGGACCTCCCCTTAAGAAAATCGTATAACTCTACACCATGGAAATGCCTAGTGTGAGTAGAATACAATATAGACCATTAGAATCATACGGAATCAGAACAGGAGTACACCAAAAATGAACTATAAAAGTCGAAAACGGAATCTACTGTACCTCAACAAAATATCTCCACTCAAAACTTGATTCAAAATTGGCTATAATTGCCTAATCCCAAAAATACTGCAATTGTTCACTTTAATAATGTTGCTTGACTTCAATGCCTATATCTAGCTTCACGAAAAATATACAGTCATCTAATATGCAATGCTGTTTGAACTGTCGAAGTAATACTGTTTCGATGCTCACTATTAAACAGAATTAATGTTGTAAAATGTTCATATTATCGTAGTAGGTCCATCATCTTCCTATTTCCTATTCTTATATAAAGATATCGTAGTCTTGTTCCTAAATTCTTCTCGATATGAGCTTCTTCTCAACTAATTATAATGCTCGTAATTTATTACCAAAATTTAAAAAGTAGGCTTATGTTGCAAATATAACACTACGAAAAAGATTATCTACTTAAACATGACAATATAAGTGCATCCATAGTTGGATCAAAACTTAAAATAGACCATCGAACAGAGATGACAGAAACGTCAAGTCTAATTCTCAAGTCCATTTTCAAACTACTGAGCAAAAATGCTGAAAAAGGGCATTCCATAGATATGACATGATCACTGATCTCTATACATGGATGGCTGGTAGCTAAGGCAGCAGTAAGCCGAATAGACGATGACAGGTATAGCAAGATGGCAGCGAGCGCACGGTGCAATATTGCGAATCCGGCTCTGTGATTGGTTACTGGTAGTTTGATGTTATACATGTATTTATACTGGCAGTAAATATGTTGTGTTTCTTGTAGTTGTAAAATGGGCTGAATTTGGTTATTTAAAGCGTAAAATCTTAGTTTTAAGTACCGGTACCGGTTTGGTGACCCATCATACCAGGCAAGTCGGTAATACCTTTACTTCTCAGGCATATAGGTCGCTTAGCAGTAATTTTGAAGTTATTGTGAAGTTAAGTATACATATACGGTGGTGCTGAAGCAGACGTGATCGGGCTAGGCTATTGCGTGTTTAAATTTGATCCAATTTCAGGGTTTTTCGGTTCAGGGTGCGAATAGTTCGCTTAATAGTTGTAAAACGGTGGGGAGAGTATATTTTGAGTAGGTTTATAGTTGGGTTAAGTTTTATGTGGAGCTGAGGAGTGAAATTGGTTTGGCTTCAAGTGCATTTTTTGTTTTGATCTACTTCCCGTTATTATTAAGTTTATTGTGCTGCTAGCGTGATTAAAAGCTGTAGTATTTGATGTAGAGTGCTGGGATTACTTGGAGGAGGTGTTGGTTATTTCAGGGAAACAGGAATTCATTACTAATTACCGATTACGATATGTCGAATCTAGGCCTGCATAGTGAGCTACGTTTAGGCCTATAGGTACATCATTTGAAGAATGCATAATTTTGTGGCATATATACATGTATACTGTATATACAATTTACAAGAATGTTTCCAGAATTTTTTTTTCACTCGTTACTCTGTTACTAATCGCTAATTGCGTGTACTCAGCACCTAAGTTGATATTTGTCAGCCGTTATTATACATTCATTTTTATTGATATTCCGGAGATTTACTGACCTCGGAATGACGTGTCAGTGATCCCAATGCTCTTATGCTATGAATGAACATATCTCTATATTTTTATGTGCTCCAAAGCACCATTAATTACGATTTAAAATTGACTAGATTATCATTGCTTGCCCATAAGGAGGGCTCGAAAATGGGTAGACGTTGAGTAGTTAAAATATTGGTCGGTACTTCAAGTGCTCGAAATCATCTCCTCTCCGCTCGAAACATCTGTCCGTACCACAATGTTCATCACTTGTTGACCACCTGGATTGCGTTAGTAGCGAAGAGATTGATGCCACCTCCTCTCTTCTTTGAAGATCCATATCGTAGAGGCAATTATATCAGTATAATTTATGTAGTGCCTTTAGTCTCCCTTTGTATATCCTTCTGCTTATAAATTCCATTATTTAGCATTGGTCATTCTTAGAAGTTCAATTCTGCTTAAGGGCTGCATTCCTTGTCAGTGCCTTAGCAATTCATTGCTACTCTTGTATAATACTGGTTCATTCTTTCCTTCAATACTATAATCCATTGTAGAAATGTATAATGATCACTGGACAAGGTTATAAGTTATAGTTGATATACCCATAGGCACCCACTTCGGGTGAGCAATGCACCTTCTGTCCCTACACCAACGTAAAAAGCCAGGGTCATCGCCCTCCTCCCCTCCCAACATTTTCTTAATGTTTCCTGGCTCCAGAATAAGGACAGATTTATCATTTAACCTGCGAGGATGCGTGGGTGTATTTTACCAATGAAAAATGAATTGTTAATAAGTCCATAGATAATTTGACTTCCACCACTCGCTACTTTCCTAATGTACTTTTCCAATCTGTTGAGATTGCATTCCATGTCTCTGAGCTCATTATTTTAACGAACCGTGAATGTGTGTGTGAACATTACTATTACGTCGTCCGTCCCCATGGCGAATTAGATAGAGCTAGGCTTTGACAGAAAGGGTCCCGGGTTCGATTCCCACCCGGGCCATGGGTGATTTTCATCGCCTGGAGTTGACTCCTTTGGCCTGGGGACTGGGTGTATATCAGTGGTGAGTTAAGTCTAATCTTTAAAGCTGATGTCTTGTAGTTGCCAAATCGGATAGATTCTTAATAAAGAAATGTGTTGAAAATGAAGATGTTCGTGCCGGGAGGATCAGAAAGGTGAACCAAAGTGCATTAGTGGAAACGTAAGTAATAGTTGGCGTTATTTGTCAACAAAAATCCAGCGAAACAAGGGTAAAGGGCGTACTTTTCAGTCATTCTGGAGTACGCAGTAGTAGTAGGCCCACTAGATGAAAAGTCAAAAGATGTTCAAATCTGTAAATTATGTGGACAAATGTACATAGAGAGAAGACTTCAATTTTCTCATAAAATTGAAACGACATTCATAGAGTCAGGTTTACGAAACTGGAAAAAAAGGGGTTGAAAAACTGATAATACAAGAGAAGTCGGCCTGCCACAGGCAAGTAGTAGTAGTAGAGTGTACTTGTGTAAAAGAACACTGAAACGTTAGTTCTCAGCTTACAAGTCAAAAACTGAAATCTATCAAGGAAAATTGCGCCTGCCTACTCAAATTAATCTCTACGTTACGTTACGTGACAATACATGGAATTTCAATCTGTAGACACACAGATGACAAAAGTTATTTAAAGTTTGGTACAACTTAAGAGTGAGGATGCAACGTGATACTGATAAGTAGTATTCTCACGATATACAAAATGAATTGCTATCCATTTTTATCACATTTTACTTCGGAATGAAACCACAGATATATCAACACAAGAACAATTCAGTAGACTATTTGTTTAAGATTTGTTCACAACTCTTTAGAGATAAATGAATATTTTTGAGAATTTAGTGTAGGGAAAACACTTCAACTCAGAGTTTGATTAATATCAATATTGACTTACCGGTATCTGAATGTCGAGGACGGTATTTTGATGGGGCAGTCTCCATGGCCGGTGTCTACAACGGTGTCCAGGCTAAATGTCAAGCAGTAGAGAATAGAGCTCTGTTTGTGCACTGCTTGGCATATTCTCTGAAGCATGTATTTGAGGATACCCTCAAAGGAATACTGGAATGTCGGAATGTTATAGGAGTAATGGAGGATTTCATGAATTTTGTCAGGGATTATCCCTAAAGATTGTCCCTTTTCACTCATTTAAAAACTGATGATAATGCGGACCTTAAACCGTTTTGCGTTGTCTTCTGTTTTAGCCAACTGAATCCCTCTACATGAAAGGATCAAATAAATGGTGGTTTTCAGGCACCTTAATAAAAAGCAATTGTGGAAATAATGGGCTGTTATGCCATGTTGAAGGGAAAATAAAAATACTGACAGGAAGAACTAGTTAAACAGACCGTAAATAATTAAAATAAAGTAAATACCTTTACTCTGACAAGGTTAAATGTATAGAAGTATTGATGAGTAATGAATATCCAAGCATATGATTGTGCCATAAAAGGGCTAAAGTAAGTGGTAAACTAAAGCTAGGAGTTAATGTGCGGGATTAGTTCATATGCATTATTCGGGAGATAAATCAATGGAGTCGAATCGTCTAAACAAACCGGGTTGCGACCGAAGTGGAAGTATGGTATTCCCACTGAAATAGGTGTGTGTTATATTGGTTGTTATGTTGCATTGTAAGTCTGGGTGAATGTATTGTTATGCAGAAGGCCGGGCCAAAGTGAAATAATCCTTCATCGAGTCATTCATGCATTTAATGGGCGGACGAACATGTCGTTTCGGACCGTACCAATTCTTCGTGTTAATTCTCACGCCAGCATTGCCTATTATGCCAAAAGCTGGCGTGGTACGCTGAGAGCAGGTGCTCTAATACCGACCAACTAACCATCTCCGAATTAAATGTAGGCCTATATATGAACTAATGCACGAAGTGATGTTATGATGAATATAAAAATGAAGTAATTGCTGATGAAGTAATGTTATAATGAAACTTGGATAATCATTTAGAACAGGTAAAGCGCGCGATGTAGTATTGAATGAGTGAAAAGCCTTAATTGCTGTACGGGACTTTGTTGTGATAATAAGTATTGTTTTGATGGGCCGGTTGAGAGGGAGGCACGACCTTGCTCCACAGACCGTGTTCCTCAAGGGGAAGATTCAAAGGTATTTTTATGACTGAAACGCAGACACCGAAGCGAGTGGGCCTAGTTAGTAATTAACGGTACAAAGATAAAATTATTTAACGACAGGAGCTACAGTGCTCAAACTTATATATTTGAACTGCTGGAGATGAGGCAATTAATACCAAATAAAAATTTAATGAATTCTATCAAATTTGACGGAAATGATCAAACTATGTTGATGATATAATCGATTTCCTACCTCACAAGACAGACTCAAAGGGTTAAATGAAATGTATTGAATTTGAATTCAGATGGGAATAAGCCCACTGAGAAATGGTAAAGAATAGTGCGTTATATAACATAACCTAACGGCATGATTGGCATTCAATTCCAGACATGTGATGTATATGTATATGTATTGTATTGCAAGGAATAGAGATTTAAGGCTTGATGGACGTGAAAGTTACTATGCTTAAATAAGCTGAAATGAAAATGTTAATAAATGAAAATAATTGAATTTAATGTCCAAAGGGGAATATAATAAATGTCTCACAAGCCTTAGATAGATAATTTGAACATGTGATAGGCACGCTTGATGATTAAATGATTAATAATTCCCAGTTGAAGAAGAGAATAATGCAAGATGATTTTTTGGGACGATTTTGGACACGTTGTCAAGATGTTTTGGTGTTTATTGAAGGATTTTGTATTTTATTGAGTGATTAATTGGATTTATTCCAAATATATTTTTGTTCATGTATGATTATATTTACTGGGTACTTCCCTTAAGTAAAATAAATTATTTTAAAGGTAATATGTGATTATTTGTTTAGCCTTGTTGACCTAAAGTGCCTCAATATCCGAATGTACGGTCATACGGTGGGATGACATAATACCCCCGAACACCGTTGAGCGACGCTGGAGTATGACTATATTTTCTCCGTAATCATATACGGGTACAGTACACCTAATCTAGATAACATTTACCTATTAAATACCCCCTAATTCCCCCCCCCCCCTTTTTATATAGCTTGGCTGTATCGCTAAGTTGTGTCTTGTTTCCAACAGGGTATGTTTTTAGCAGAGTGAAGAGGGGTGAGCTCTCCATAAAAGTGTGTTCACTTAGATTGTTGGGATGTTTCGTTTTGCTGGGTGTATCTCGATTGCTTCCTTTATGTCAAGAGCTCTGCCGTATGCGAACATATGTGTGAAGCGGGGCACAGCTTTACTAACAACGAAACGGACCTAAAAATAATTTATTACTAATCGAAAGATAAAAGATTCAAACAAAAATGGCGAATCTTAACAGCTGGAATATTACCACAACAAAGATGCTCTTATCAAAGTGTGAAATGCATGAAATGTTACATAACGAATGGTGTACACTGTAAAAATAGCCGCGGCTATAAGCGCTGCACATAAAGGGATTTCAGGACATAAAGAGGAATTAAATAGGCTGAAATAAGCCGTGAATAGTAGTGTATTTTATGTTATAATATTTGTATTATAATTCCTTAGTTTCACTTATGGTTTTACAAGAGAGTGTAAATAAGCACTTTTTCTTTACCAGTAGGTAACAAATGTTACCAACACCTGTAGGCAAGTGTTCAGTTTGCCGAATGAATAAAGCGCTTGACTCCGGAACGTTAGGACCAGGGACCGAATCCCACCTAGCGCATACTTCCTTACTTCGTATGTTTCAATTTCCTTTGCTCGGGATGTGGTTGTTTCGAACGTCATCTTCATTCATTTCATCTTAATAATTAAATATTAATTTAATTTTTCAAGTCGTCGTACTGCAGCTCGTTCACCAAGATTTTACTTGTACAAATATCTTTCTTGTCTCGTGGGCGACCCACAGTTTAACCCATATACGTCTTGTTTATCTTTCCGTTTCTTTTATATACCGGTATTGCCACCACAGAATTTCAACTTCCGTAATACAGTTAAGTGGACAAAGAACTGTCCTTCATCCATTTTGCTGAACTATGATAAAATATTTGATGTAGTGTAATGGTGAAATTATTGGTTTGTATAACTTTTATAGTCGCCTCCGTAGCGTAGCGGTCAGCATGGTTAGCTGGCGGCCCGGAGGTCCTGGGTTCGATTCCCGGCTCTGCCACGAAATTTGACAAGTGGTACGAGGACTGGAACGGGGTCTACTCAGCCTCGGGTGGCCCAAATGAGTAGAGGGGGTTCGATTCCCCCTCAGCCATCCTCGAAGTGGTTTTCCGTGGTTTCCCACTTCGTCTTCGGGCAAATGCCGGGATGGTACCCTCTTCAAGGCCACGGCCGCCTACTTCCCTCTTCCTTGCCTATCCATCCTCACCATCCCTTACCTTCCCTCATGAGGCCCCTGTTCGCTTTGCAGGTGAGGCCGCCTGGGCGAGGTGCCAATCCCACCTCACCAGTTGTATCCCTTCCGATTCGATGTTCCCAGCTCTAGGACACTGCCCGTAGAGGCGGTAGTGGTGCGTTCCCTCGCTGAGTCCGTGTGTTCCACCAACCTGGAGGGTAAACGACTCAAAGAAAAAAAAAGAAACACTTTTATAAAAGTTCAGTTTTATAAAAACTATATATATATAAATCAATGTACGAGACAGTATGTATGTGGGTGTGTGGGTGTGTATGTCTCCTATGCGTTCATGCACCACCCATCCATCCGATTGCGCTGAAACTTGGGTGAGATGTTGATTACTCTCCAAGGAAGGTTTCTGGCTTAGTAAATCCATTTTATAATTGGCAGCGCACGAGTAGATTCAACAAATGGGCGACGACGCGCGAAGCATTTCGACACACTCCCGTATTTGTTCGTAAACCTTTCATCCGATTGCGATGAAACTTGGGTGAGAAGTTGTTTCCACTCCAGGGAAGGTTTCTAACTTAGTAAATACATTTCACAGTAGATAGTGCACGAGTAGATTCAACAAATGAGTGGCGACACGCAAAGCGTTTCAACAAAGTCCCGTATGTGTTCATACACCATTCGTCCGATAGCAATGAAACTTGGGTGAGTAAATACATTTCACAGTAGATAGCGCACGAGTAGATTCAACAAATGAGTGACGACACGCAAAACGTTTCAAGAAAGTCCCGTATACATTCATATACCATTCGTCCGATAGCTATGAAACTTGGGTTAGATGTTGTGTTTACTTTTGGGAAGGTTTATGGCTGAGTAAATCCACTTTACAATAGGCAGCGCACGTGTAGATTCAACAAATGAGCTATGACGGGCGAAGCGTTTCAACAAAGTCACGTATGCGTTCATATACCATTCGTCCGATAGCGATGACGCTTGGGTGAGATATTGAGTACACTCTAGGGAAGGATTCTGACTTAGCAAATATACTTTACAATAGGTAGCGCACGAGTAGATTCAACAAATGAGCGGCGACGCGCGAAGCGTTTCAACAAAGTGCCGTACGCGTTCATATAGGCCTACCATTCATCCGATAGCGATGAAACTTGGCTGAGATGTGGTGCACAGTCCAGGGAAGGTTTTTGACTTAGAAAATCCATTGCACAATAGGTAGCGCATGAGTAGATTCAACTAATGAGCGAAGGCACGCGAATCGCTTCAACAAAGTCCCGTATGCGTTCATATAGGCCTACTATTCATCCAGTTGCGATGAAACTTGGGTGAGTTGTTGTGCACACTGCAGGGAACGTTTCTGATTTAGTAAGTCCATTGTATAGGCTAATGGGTTGCGACCGAGTAGTTTCAACAAATGAGTGACGGCGCACTAACCGTTTCAACAAAGTTCCATCTGCATTCATATACCATTCATCCGATTGTGATGAAACTAGGGTGAGCTGTTGTGCACACTGCAGGGAAGGTTTCTGACTTAGGAAATCCATTGTACAATTGGTAGCGCGGGAGTTGATTCAACAAATGAGTGACGGCGCGCGAATCGTTTAAAAAATCCTGTAAGCGTACATATGCCATTCATCCGATTGCAATTAAACTTCGGTGAGTTGTTGCGCACTCTCCCACAAATGTTTCAAAATTAGTATAAAATTTGTATTAATTAGTATAAATCCATTTTACGATAGCTTAGAGGCAGTTAACGGAAATTGAAGAAAAAATTGTGTATCCAAAAGCACTTCAAGAAACCAAATTACAATGCCAACACTTTCTTTGATTGGCATTGCAACGCATGCCGGGTACAGCTTGTATTTTATAAAATTTATTTGACAAACTTCTTTGATAGTGAGTGTAATACCGGCCTGAGCCGCTCGTTGTGGGAACATTACCAGGAGAGTATGAAGCGACAGGAGTTTCACTTGGTAGCTACTTCAAATAGTACGACGCACATCCACGAGATGTCACTAGCTTACTGTTAGCAGATATTAAATCTATAATGTGCTACCCTCTCGATTGTTACGTGGGAACCAATATAAAACCTGCTAGCATATTATGTTTCCTCGCTATCAGCAGCTCTCATGCTGCGATACCTAGTGGCGAGCTAATGTCGCATTCCCCTGCCTATGACTGAACACAGATACGGACTCGCGGGAGCAAACCAAATTCCAGGAGTTGGGGGCGCTAGAAAAGGTACGTCAGTTCTGTTATTGAGATAAACTTGTTGCTGCTTCATTTATAGGCTAAGCATAGCATGGCCATATTGCCCTTTTGTGCTTGTGTGAGTTTAGTTAGATGAAGATGATGATGATGGTATGCTGCTTTTAAGAGGCCTCCTATAAGATCTAACTTATTAGCCCCTAACAATGTAAATGATTTCAGTCTGACAAGTTCAACTGATGATAACACAAAAATTACAGTAGGTGTCAACGGGAGTGAGTGCGAGAGCAAGCTAAGAGAATGAGAGAGATACGAACACAGTGTGGGTGCTTCTGGTAGCAGAAATAATACAGTAGCAAGAGAGAATAAATAAGGGGGAATAGTAAAATGAACGTTGCACAGCAAAGGTGGGTAGAATTTTACCCAAGGAGCAGTGCTTCCCTCTAAGTTTTTGCTTCATTTGAGGGGTTACGTCATCGTGGTTAATTAGCCCCGTATACTTGGGCGAGTGTGGAATTTTTGTCTGATAACCTGTATTGTTGTGATGCTGTATTAGTGTGTTTATTTGTAATTCAGGTGAGGATCGGGAAGGAAGCGGCCGTGGCTTTAAGATAGGTACTGTACCCGAAAATACCTACCATCAGCTTGTTGGAATCCCTCGATGGTAACTGGATCGTAGAACCT
Source organism: Meconema thalassinum (assembly GCA_946902985.2). Taxonomy (NCBI): domain Eukaryota; kingdom Metazoa; phylum Arthropoda; class Insecta; order Orthoptera; family Tettigoniidae; genus Meconema; species Meconema thalassinum. The sequence continues at coordinate 5,636,489 of CAMPQE020000020.1, forward strand.
GAAAACCCCGGCTAGAAAACCCCCAGATTCTACCGACAAGTGACGAGGATAATGGGGTACAGGAATTCCTAACTGAGACTCCGTTAAGAAAACCCGTGGTAAACGACCAAATAGCAGCTCAAAAGCACGAGAATTACGAAAAGACGTAACCTCAGGTGTGGAAAACACCGAAATACCCACCACTGGCCTTCTTAACGTGTTCTCTTATCATTTCTATAAAACATCACACTGCGAAGATTTAAAATGACCTAAAATGATTTATTCAAGAAAACGATGAATATAGTGGAAGTCACTATATTTATGACAAAGGCGAGGTGCCAAACTTCAAACTGAAGTATTAACATGCCTGTCCCTAGTCACCACTGGAAATCACTGCATTTCACTATGATTTAAACATGAACAATCTTTTATGATTCAACAGCAATGTTGAAAAACCGATGAAATAGGTTTTGGATATTCCACATTTATAGGACTTAATTGCCTATACAAAAATGTATACCCTTAAAGAAATAAATTTATATTTTAATACATATTTACATTTATGGTGTAACACTTTTCTGAGTGTTACTTGCAAGTTTCAGAACTGAAACTTGCCATTAGTGTCCCATTCGATTTGTGGTTTCTTATAATATTGTGTTTTATCAATTTAATCTGACCAAGCAATTAACCTAAGTCGATTTTCTATTAACTGACACCTATGATAAACTATCATCACCAAATCAAAAATAGAGATGATTATAAACCCGATAGGCATAGCAATGATTCCAGGATTCGATTTAATTATCCATGCATGAAAAGCATGATTCTTCGCAACAAAATATCCACATGTAATATTCTGAAATGTCAATGCCCTAGGCCATAATTACACTTGGTTTCAAAAATCCATCTGAGTGGATTATAATTCATTTTACAACATGGAATATTTCTCTGAATATCCTTTCGACAAATAACGACAGTAGACTCTACATGGCCTCATTATCGCATATTATGCTGCACTGAGCATTCATATAACCATTAAACATTCCATTACTTTAAATCAATGCCTTAAATAATCACATTCCTTGTTGTACGAAGAATTCCATAACTAGGCTTAATTAACTGCTCAAATTCACATTAAGAATAGTGTTGCTAGAATTATACAGATTTCGTTACATTTTAATTATCAATATTAATCTTTGTTTCATTTAATCTTACATTATTCATAGTGATCAAAATACGTTGCTTTTAATAGGTTTAATTATAATCACAAATCTGGCGATAGATCTGCCTCCACATAAATCTAATCTGAGATTCAAGTTAATAAAAAGGATGAATGTTTATCAATGTCTTCATTAATCAATACTGTGTAGATATAACGTGTATATTATCCATCTACTATGGATCTCAATAATATCTAACGAAGCGTAGCTATCGTGTTTCAAAATCTCAAAATGTCACTGAAGAAATAAATTGGATCAAGCCAAAAGTCGGAATAAATCTACTCAAAAGGATTCAAGAACGACGAACACCGGTCTGGGTAATCATGACAATTAGCACTCCAATTGATCGGTTAGAAACATTATAGGCGTCTATCTGCCAAAAGAACAAAATAAAACTTCCTAACAAAAGCAAAAGAATCCACCTTCTCCACTCACAATAGCTTTAACAGCTTTCAACAAAATTTTAATAATCAATCTGAATGTTGAAATCGAACTTTCGAGTGTATAACAGTTCTTGGAGTTGAACCATAATTGTACTTCAAATTTGAGTCTAACAAAATGGAATAATGTCTCAAATAGACATATTACGAGTGTGCATTCACTATCAAAACACTTGGAATGAAGAATCTTGACCTACTGGTTCCTCTTCTCTACATTAAATAAATTCCCAATTAAATAACTTGAATTTACAATTACTATAATTTCAAACAACAATGCATTTAATAAAAAAAATAGGTGCATCCTTTACTAGGATCAAAACCCTGTCTAGAATAGAATCAGTCTTGACAAGATTATCAAGCCTAAACTCTACTCTTACACATACTATTGAAAACCCTACAAAAATTGACAACATGACAACTTTAGAATGCTAATACTTTACTACGATTAATGGGACTTTTCTTGTACCTTTGATGATTCCTGGAGCTCACAGAAGAACGATGACATGCCCTTCATAACGATTCCTTCCTTACATATGGCAATGGTATAGATCCTCCAGGGTAATGAGAACCGAACCCCGGAACACCAGACTTATAGGACTTAATTGCCTATACAAAAATGTATACCCTTAAAGAAATAAATTTATATTTTAATACATATTTACATTTATGGTGTAACACTTTTCTGAGTGTTACTTGCAAGTTTCAGAACTGACACTTGCCATTAGTGTCCCATTCGATTTGTACCTTTGATGATTCTTGGAGCTCACAGAAGAACGATAACATGCCCTTCATAACGATTCCTTCCTTACAGCTGGTCCTCAGGATATCTCCCATTCTGGTTGAACTGTCAGCTACCACTCCACAGAATGTTCTTTCATCACAGGTGATTGTCCGTCCAATCGTAGCGAAACGATCTCCACTTCGGCTTGAGTTGAAAGTTCAATTGCCCAGTGGTAATGTGTCATTGCGTAACACAACGCACTTGGCATCGAACAGCTGTGCTGGCAGACACTCAAAACGCGTGAAGCTAAGCCGGTTGCAGCGAGAATGTTCGTAACTCAGCCCGAACAGTGACACTCATGTTTCCTGCGTTTAACCAGCCATGGTTAAATTAATATAACACATTGTAATCCTTCCTCCCGACATCCGGTTAATAAACGTGGTCGAAATATCATAAGAGCAGATTTCAATATCTGTAAATATTAATACAGTTACAATGTCCATGCAATTGTATGATAAGTCACTTTACGAATGTTAGCATTCACTGTCTCAACTGGCCACAAAATATGTGCTTACAGTTTCAAGTTCCGACACGGCGAACTGTGCTTGCATTTGGAATTAGTCTTCAAGCTTGCAATAGCCAAGTATTGTGTTCATTAGAACAGCACAATACTTGCTTATAAAGAACAGTCATCAGTTCTGACATACTGTACTGCTCATTCGTCCGCAATAGTTTATGCGTAAAATAACCGAAGTCCCGTTCGTCGCTGAAATCTTCAAAACGAACAAGGATTGTACCTATTATATGAAACGGACTTTGCACGCACGACTCGCGTGATATAATAGTATTATCACCGGTCCAAATCTGGATGTGGCTCTTAGAGCGACAAACTGCGTTCTGCTTTCACTCCCCAGCAGACACTTTTACGAGCCACAGCTGCCTCGATCGCTGCGCTACCTGGACTTACAATTTACAACCTTGATGCACAGTTAGACTATTATATTTTCCATGTTCCTGTGGCTTCAATTACATGAAAGTACTTCATAATACGTTACCTGCTATTATGACGGGAATGTCATAATGCTTTAAAACATATATAAAATTTTATTCCTGATTTATAGGCATAATTAATCTCTTGGCGGCGGTCGATATAATCAATGTTATTGACCATCCAGCCGTGACGTCAGCTCTGCCAACGCATGCGCTCGGGCTTGCTCGGCGTAACCAACCTCAAGTATCCCTGGGCCGTGACACATCCGTTTATGAATCGCCCTCTGGCTTTCCAACAAAGTTACATGTTGCGCTTGAATAAAAGGTATTCTGCTCATGAGAATGAGGGTACAGTACCATCCCGGCATTTCCCTGAAGTAGAAGTGGGAAACCACTAAAAACCTCTTCCAGGATGGCTGAGGTAGGAATCGATCTGTCCTCTTCTCATTTTTTATTTACAAGGCTGAGGGTACCCCGTTCCAGCCCTCAGACCAGAAATAAATTTCTTGGCAGCGCAGATCACGTCTGTCTCTGCAGGTGAGGACCGTTGCATTTCTGAAAATTCCGCTGTCAACTCCCTTACTCCTATTCATAAGACTTTCTGACAGCCGACTTATAGCTTAATGCTCTCGGCACACTCGTTAGTGCTTGCCACACTATTGTCAGAGTGCCACTGTGAGAAATGTATTTGGTGAGACTAGTCTAGTATATACCCATAGGCACCGACTTCGGGTGGGCAGTGCATTTTCTGCCCTTACACCAACGCAAAGAGCCAAGGGCATCGCCCCCTTCCAACATATTTTTAAAGTTTCCTGGCTCCAGAATACAGACAGATTTATCTTTTAACCTGCGAGGACGCGTTGGTTTTTTTTCTACCCATGAAAAAAGAATTGTTGATAAGTCCAAGGATAATTTGACTTCCACCACTCGCTACCTTCCTAATGGTCTGTTCTAACCTGTTGTGATTGCATACCATGTCTCTGAATTCATTATTGTTACGAACCGTGAATGCGTGTGTGAACATTATTATACGCTGCCGAAGTGACGCGCCTAGCAACCGCATGGGCGCAGCCTCATTGGACCCAAACAACTGGTTGCTAGGTTTTTTATACATAGGAAGCTGCATTAACGCTGCGCAGTGTCTTGCATTTTGTGGATAAAAAGGTGTAATATGCCTGAAAATATGGCAAACGCCTGCCGTGAAGATTATCTACAGTGTTGCAGCTACAAAATAGAAGTGAAATTTTATGGATGAAGTACGAGAATTTTGCGAGATAGTATGAATTAAGTTACCTCATTCCTGAGGCAAGAATTGCATGGCGGGTACTACAAATTATAAATATATTATTTATAACATCATTTAGTGGATACAGTATATCTAATATAGAGAGATATTTCGGACACATATATCACATGAAGGGGTTTTTGGTTCATGTGGGGAGTGTAGTTATAATTAAATTTGGTTTGTACTATAAGTATTATAAACGACAACCTACATAACCTTACAGCTGATTCACTGACAGCAATAAATTTTCTCCTACAACTTTTCTGAGTGGTGTTTTTACTTAATTTATTTAAGCAGTGAATTGCGTTTCCAAATAACAATTAGGCCTATCCCAGACTGAAAATTTCTGCCTAAATATTTTATTTTTTGCACTTTCAGAAAACAATTATTATGTACCAGTAGCCTAGGCCTACACACTACAACAAAGATACAGTATGTACTGTACCGACCATTGACATTATTTAAGCCAATGAATACTGCTTATTTCTGAAGTGAAGGAGTGGCAAGTCTTGTTGTGGTTGTCAGGGAAGTTTCGGTGAAAAAGTCAGTGGTGTAAATAAATGAGGTGATGAGGATAGTGGTGAACCTGGCTACCATGGCATTATCTCAAGATTGTTAGAAAGTGATTTAATCGTTTCAGCATGAAGTATTAGTGAAAAAGACAGTGGTGCTATAAAGTTATCAATAAAAGTGGAAATATAATAACCTATGTGTGTACTTAGTCCGTTTCTTATGCATTACTTATCTGGACAATTTTTCAAACATTGGACAGTAAAATTAGGTTAGTTCAATGAAGTTATGGAATGCTACAGTATTGTACATTTACTATGAGTTACGGTATAATAAAACTCTATTGCTATTCAAAACATCGAGGCAATGTTTATACCAAACATCTCTAATGGATATCAGGAAGTACTGGTATATTATTGGGACGTAGGCTACTCCCCTGCGATTCAATTTACAAGCTCCTGCTGAAGTGTGGATGTTTTTTCACCCCTCACAATAGGCTTTATTTTGTTATTGAGCAACTGAGTTTAATTGGAGTTGTAACAGGTCATTTTATGACAGGTTGTGGTGAATTATGTAATACGGTACCAAATGTCAGGTAGGTGGTGTTGGTGGTTATTGAGGCCATTAGCCCCTAACAGGAATGTAGGCTGATTTTATTTAGTTATGTTGGTCAAGTAATGAATTTTAATCATGAAGGGGTGGGTACATAAATATTATCTAGATACGGTAATGCTTTGTTAGTATAGGCCTACCTCATTAAATTCATTGCGTAACTCAAACCTAAGGTATAATATAGCTACAGTACCTCTGCATTAGTAAGACTGTCAGAGAGATCATACTGTACCGGTACCTTTACAGTGAATTAGCTACCTAGTGAAATTGGAGGATTGTGGTAAGTAATGAACATATTTTACACCAAGAACGATGTAAATTTCTATACCATTGCCCAATATTTTTTATTTCCTTACTCCATGGGCAAATAACCTAATTATCTTTTACCAACTCTTCAGTAACTTAAGAACCATCACCCTCAATCCCATTGTTTGGATTGGAACATAGTTATGCAGACCAATTTCCAGCCTTGGAGATTATTTTCTGCGGAATACCAGTAGTAGAATAATATTCCTCCTCCATCCCTCCAAATGGCCAATCACAGATCAAACTGTACTAACTTCAGCGTACCATAGTCTACATGTATGCATCAATTACTTTATGTGAACCATTTTACAAATGTATAATAAGGTGTTGGAGAGGGCAAAATCTAACGCCAGAATACAGCCACGTAGGCTACTGTTGAAAGAAGCAGTTTTATGCTGCAAACTGAGCATAATACGGTACGCGGTCTGTGGAAAGGTCTGAAGTTGCTACTAGAAAGTCCTATTTAATTTGGTAAGTGGAAACTGTGTGAGCCATCAAGTACCGTAGCACATGGGTCATCGTTATGGTACCGGGACTCTCAGCATTTTCCTACATCAACTCTTTGTCCCACTGCATACCAAGTAGGCTACTTGTACCACTTTGACTGTCCAGCTCATATTGTGTGAATGTTTGCTAGGATTGCTCGTGAAGATGAAGGGTGGCTATTTTTTAGCCTACTTTTCACATTTTGCAAAAATGAGGAAAAAGTAGACTTATGAGATCGGGCAAATGTGTGTGTGTCTGTCTGTCTGTCTGGCTGTGTGTGTGCCCCCCCCCCCCTATCAACTCCTAAACGGCTGCAGCAATCGAAACAAAATTTGGTAGGAGTAAAGATCTATACCTGAATATCTCACGGCCATATTTGAAAATGATGTCAGTGCTACCAACTGCTGAAAAATCGCAATTGAAATATGAGTTCCATGTTGGATATCTTGGAAGGCATGAATGGGAGCTATTTCAAAATTGGCACACTTATAGATAATGATATTGCAGTTTAATTTCCAGGAGGCCATACATGGCAGTGTTGCCAAAATGATTATAAGCCTGCTGATAGGTCCAAATTTTAAATGCATATAACTTGCACACTATCAATTGGATTTCAACCAAATTTCGTATGTGGTATGTGTACATAAACAGATATGACTGAGCGTATTCTTAAGAGCCACCAGGGCTGCCAACTGTTAATAAATGCTCTCAATTTTTTCCCCTCCAAATACCCATATATCAGAAAGTATGCAAGCCGACAGATTTAAACTATGCACACGTATAGTACCTGACATTCTATATTAATTTGGAGTACCTTATATACGTCAGGGCTACTAACATGATTCTAAGCCTGCTGAGAGGTCCAACTTTAAATACATGTATTTTCTATACTATCATTTGGATTTCAACCAAATTTCGTGTGTGCTATGTGCACCATAACAGATATGACTATGCCGATTCTTAAGAGTAACCAGGGCTGCCAACTGTTAATAAATACTGTCTCTATTTTTGGTCCCCTGATATCAATATATCAGAAAGTATGCAAGCCAATAGTTCTAAACTTTGCACACGTATAGTACCTGGAATTCTAGATTAATTTGGAGTAACTAATATAGGCCTACGCCAGTGCTGCCAACATGATTCTAAGCCTGCTGATAGGTCCAATTTTAAAATGCATGTAACTTCTATACTAACTAATGGATTTCATTCAAAATCGACACAACAATAAATCATATTATTTCAGATTATTTCTGACCAATACATGTATGTCATTGTTGCCAACATGATTTTACGTGCGCTGTTAGATCCAATGTTTACCTGCATGTAACGTCCATGCTATCCATTGGACTTCAACCAAATTTGGTATTCTGTACCTTAAGAAGTGGAACTAAGAATATATTCAGTCACCAGGGCTGCCAACTGTAGTTCTTTATTAGGCTACATTATGCCAGGTATACAGTATTTCGAACTAATTAGTAATGTCGATATTACCAACTTAATTTCGTCATTATTCTGGATAGATCCATATAGATTAATCATTGGCATGAAATTTAAATTTTAAGAAAAGTAGGCTCTTTATTTCGTCACGGAACTTCTTGTTTGGTTCTAAATCTCTATACACCAGCTAATTCAATTTAGTTCTATTGTGGCACACCAGCTAATGTGTAACAATAATCAGTGTGATAATCTGCTTGATTCTTAGGAGGAAGGAACAATGTGGTATTCAGCTTGGTGTACTTATTGGGTGAGAGCTTCGGATATTTTCATGTCAGTTTTAGTGGCGGAATGATTAGAGTTAGGATAGGAAAAGTGCCCCATTATTTAGAATGAGGTAGGACGATAGGCCTTAATTGAAGACTTCTCTAACCTGTTAGTGAGTACTCAGGTTAGGCTTTGTTAATTTGATTCGTTTTCAAATAAACGCGGCGTTGTGATGAACACACAAATTGTATTGCAATGCAGTCTTTGTTTCTTCTAAACCCGTTGATGAGGGTTGGCCTAAACTCTCATGCAAAATATTTTAAACTGTTCCCTTATGCATTGATAGACCTTAAGTTCATTTAGTTCGTCACTTACTGGTAGGGCCTACGGTACTTTATTTTCCGTAATATTGATTATGCATACGGGACGTGATTCACAATATCCAAAAATGTTATATTTTCATGTTTTCACGTAATTTAAGTTAAATATCGTAGGCCACATCTCTATGACTTATGCTCTAAGACGTAAAAGACGTAAAGTGCATCTCGTATGCAATATTTTACAACTTTATTGGGTAACTATGTTAAATTACTGTAGAAAATATACTTTTCTATGTTTTCTTGCCTCTGGACTTCCATGCATGTACAGTTTTATACGATAAAAATAGGAAATAATGACGGCTCAAAGACGAAGCAAGCTACATGGGAGCCATGTTGTATTGCTCCAGTTGCTTAGCAACGGAGCAGAAGTGACGTCGAATTCGGCAGCGTATTACGTCGATTGTTGAACAAAGTAGCAAGCTATCAGTGGTGAGTTAAGTCTGATTTGTAAAGCTGTTTTCTTGTAGCCTAGTTACCAAAACGGATAGATCTTAATAAAGGAAAGTGTTGAAAATGATGATGTCTGTGCCGGGGGGGGGGGGGGGGGGGGAGGGGTCAGAAAGGTGAACCAAACGGCATTAGTGGAAACGAAAGTAATAGTTCGCGTTATTTGGTCAACAAAAATCCAGCGAAACAAGGGTAAAGGAAGTAGTTTTCAGTCATTCTGGATACGCAGTAGTAGTATTGGATGAAAGTCAAAATACAGTACTCCCTCTGTAATCCGGCATCTCAGCTCTCCGGCACTCCCAGTAATCCGGCGTTTTGTATTCGAGTACGAGCTCAACATTTGATTTGATAATGCGTCCCCAATACTGTACAATGTTTCCCACACAGCGACAAGACTAGTGTCTGAGTAAACAATCCATTGGCTCCAAGAGCGATGATTCACGCACGCCCCCCTCAGGTGCGTAGTGTAGGACAGTGTTGTACTGTAGTAGTGTTGTGTTGAAGATGGCATCCGTGCAGAAAAAACGTAAAGATAAAACTCCATCTTTGTTAGATAAACATGACATCCTAAAGCGGCTTGAAAAGGGCGAAACGTTAACTAGTGTTGCTAACGAATACAGTCGAGCTACAGTTCATGACATAAGAAAAAACAGTGATAAAATAAAGTCGTTTTTTAAGACGAGTGAAAATTTAAAAAGTAAACGACAGACATTGAAAACTGGTGAAAATCCTAAAGTTGACGATAGCCTCTATGCTTGTTTTTTACAAGAACGTGGTAGCCATACACAATTTCTGGTGAAATCCTTAAAGGAAAGACTAGGGAATCTTACCGGAAAATTACGAGCGAGGGATGGATGCAGAAATTCAAACAACATTATGGAATTAGACTGCTAAGTACAACGGCTGAGAAACTTTCATGCGACGAAAGTGCTTGTTCCTGTAACCTTCTTAAAAATAAGACATCGTTAGCAGAGACGTCATTTTCCTCCACCCAGGCAATTGACGGGCCATCGCCTCGTTCTCAAAGTGTCTCTCAACCATAAAAAGCAAAAGACAATGATGCATATTTCCAGCGGTCTACTTCCAAGGAATAACGTGAGTTATATGATGTATTTTCGTACTTTTTTACTTTGTATAGTACAATGTAATTAAAACTGATTTTCAAATGATATCTGCGTTTTTCTCGATATTTTCCAGTAATCCGGCGTTTTCGGTAATCCGGCAGTGCTCTGGTCCTATATCTGCTGGATTACCGAGAGAGCACTGTATGTTAATTTCTGTAAATTATGGAGACAAATGTACATAGAGAAGCAACTTAAATTTCACCATAATATTAAAACGACATTCATAGAGTCAGGTTTACGAAACTGAAAAAAGGGGTTGAAAACTGATAATACTTGAGAAGTCGACCTGCCACAGGCAAGTAGAAGTAAATGTAGTTGCCTAAAACAGCACTGAAACGTTAGTTCTCTGCTTACAAGCGAAAATCTGAAATCCATGAAGGAAAATCGCGCCTGCCTACTCAAATAAATCTCTACATTACGTTATGTGACAATACATGGAATTTCAATCTGTAGACACACAGATGAAGCAAGTTATTTTAAACTTTGGTACAACATAAGAGTGAGGATGCAACGTGATTCGTATAAGTAGATTTCTCACGATATACAAAATAAATTTCTTTCAATTTTTCATCAAGCCTTACTTCGGAAATTGATCGCAGATATTAAAACTTCAAAATATTTCTCTATATTAGTGTATGAAACCACAGATGTATCAAACAGGAACAATGCAGCTGCCGGTGTCTACAATGGTGTCCAGACTAAATGTCAAGCAGTTGAGAATAGAGCTCTGTTTGTGCACAGCTTGGCATATTCTCTGAAGCTTTTATTACAGGATACCCTCGAAGGAATATTGGAATGTCGGAATGTTGTAGGAGTAATGAAGGATTTAATGAAATTTGTCAGGGATTATCCCTAAAGATTGTCCCTTTTCATTAATGTAAAAACTGATGATTATGCGGACCATAAACCGTTTTGCGTTGTCTTCTGTTTTAGCAAACTGTATCCTTCTACAAGAATGTTTTTCATACGGTTTGTAAGGATGATAAATCTCATACAGATTATAAAGCAAATAAATTCATGAACCAGATTAAATCCCTCGATTTCTTTTCCGCATTATGTTTTTTTGTTTAAGCTATTCGAACATAACGATAGTGTGAATGCTGCTCTACAAGAAAAGGTCATATATTTTGTAACGACAACTAAAATGATTTCTACGCTTTCAACAACAATGCAGTCCTTAAGAGAAAACATTCAAGGAGTCTGGCATGAGACAATGCAGGAGACAATACAGGAGACATAAATGGATGCCGATACTCCAAAATTACCACGGAAAAGAAATTTCTCTCGAAGTTATGATCAATCCAGTGACTACCATGCACAAAAAGAAGAACATTGAAGAACATCTATCTGTGTGAAGACACTTCATGGCGAGTTCACAGCGTTTAATAAGAAGTTGTCGTCGTACACCCGAGAAGCATGTTGGGGGAACATTACCAGGAGAGTATGAAGCGACAGAAGTTTCACTTGTTAGCTACTTCAAATAATTCGACACACAACCGCGAGATGTCACTAGCCTCCTGTTGTAGATATTAAATCTATATTGTGCTGCCCTATCGAGTGTTACGTGGGAACCAATATAAAACCTGCTAGCGTCTTATGTTTCCTTGCTATCAGCATCGCTCATGCTGCGACACCTAGTTGCGAGATAATGTCGCATCCTCTAGCCTCTAACTGAACACATATACGGACTCACAGGGGCGTAACCAAGATCCGGGAGTTGGGGCGCTAGAAAAGGTACGTCGGTCCATTTTTATATAAACTTGTTGCTGCTTCATTTATAGGCTAAGGATTTATCATAGCCATCTTGTCCCATTGTACTTGTTGAGTTTAGATGAAGATGATGAAGATATGTTGCTTTAAGAGGCCTCCTATAAGATCTAGCTTATTATCCCCTAACAATGTAAATGATTTTTGTCTGACAAGTTCAACTGATGACAACACAAAAATTAGGTGTCCAAGGGAGTGAGTGCGAGAGCAAGCTAGGAGAAAGAGAGATACAAACACAGTGTGGGCGCATCCGGTAGCAGCAATATTACAGTAGAAAGAGAGAATAAATAACGGGAAATAATTAAATGAACATTACACAGCAAAGGTGGGTACAATTTGACCCAACTAGCAGTGCTTCCCGCTAAGTGTACCCATATGACGTCATGTGGAGGATATGCGTTCACATCCCGACTGGCTCTGTCCTTTCAGGGTGTGGTGCGTCTCCCCACAGTGCAAACACATATTCAGGGTCCGAATACTACCAGGTACTACTCTGCAAGAAAGGGTAAACAACTTCCTAAAAATAATATTTAATTTTAAATCATGGCTTATCATACAACAATTAAAACATCCAATTACATTTAAATTACCCCACAAACAACAAAATACACTTTGGATCACACAGATGATAATGGCAAAAGGGACAATGAAAGTATTCTACATCATCTGTGTTCCGCAGCTCAGATCGTAAACCGACCTCACCAGGCATACTGTCACATCTCTTCTTGTGAGTCTATAGACTAAGGATTTATCATAGCCATCTTGTGTCTCTGGTGTCTCAATACACCCTACACTGAACTTCACTAAATCTGTTCCTTGATGGGAATGCATTTTCTGTCATCTGACAAACGTTCATATTTTATGCACACTCTTAAGCAATAAAAATAATAATCAAAATGAATCAAACAAACATGACATCAATATTTTTACACAAATAGTACTTCCCTATTAATTACGTTACAGTAATTATTTGCTTGACTATCCATAGTGCATATGGGACATTTACTTTATTTCATGTGTCAACAATGCGTTAGCCATTGTTGTGATAGTTTACTTGTACAACAATGTACTTTCATTTTTGTGTATTGTGTCCTTCGTCCACTTTCCCATAAACGCTTCAAGAGTACATTCCTAGTCTACACAAATCATGCTAGTTCGTTGTAACGATACATTACGTCTCTAAGTCGTTTAAGATATAAGTCGATTTATATTTAGTTTGCATCAGATCCACATACACGGTACCCGTGTGCAAATATGCATCTCAAAACTGGGTTCTAAACTTCAGATAATCTGTCAGTCGCTTTTAGCGCAGTTACTGTCCAGAACAGCTAACTTTGCTAAATATCACTTGATTTCAACATTAAAAGACGGATATGACATCCTTATAGTGCTACGAATTCATTTCTGTAGCCAAAATAAACAATTTCTTATTAATTAATATGCCAGACCATGATATCCCAGTCTCCAGTACACATTTATTATAGGGTCAGTCGTAAACCTACCACCCTTAGTGAATACAATAGCTTAAAGTCTCGGGTCGCTATGGACCCCCCTGCTGTGTGGCACGGTCCTGGCCGTCCAGTCCCTTTTCCAGCTGTCTCATTACTTATTCACACACACCAACCAGACTTCACAATTCTCGCTCTGATTCTGTTTAGTTTAAGGCGAAACTATTCATCATATGAACTGGATATCCAAATATTTACTTCCTATCGATAGGGTAACATTAATTGGCTTCAGTGTTGCTCAATAACATAGTATAGCAAAGGAATGGTTATACTAGGCACAAAAGTCCTGGGGAACTGCATACGGCTTTTTATGGCGTGGTTTAGTGGACTTACTGCTCGCCACTGTCACACATGAAGTCTCGGTAAGGCGTCCTCGACCCTTCCGTACAAATAGATTCTCGCATCACAGTGCGGATCGTTACAATGGAGTAGCTAATTGAGTTGGCAAACGTTAATCCTCAATCGCCCCCATGAAGCTGGTATGGTAGCCCAGACACCTGTCTGTCTCCACCCGCTATCATTAATACAATGGCATGCCCTATGGCGATACATCAATACAAACCTTCGTAGAATAGCCTGTATGGTCCTGACAATTGTCCTAGAAACGTTCCTTGCATTAATAACTTAATCATCTTGATTTTACTCTTAAACTGCTCGCATATCCGCAGTACAAATGCTAGCTCTGTTGGCATACCGCAGATCATATGACATTTCTAGTTTCCCTTGTATATGGCGTGTTTACTGATTTTCTCTCATTATTTATCCTTACTGGTATTTGGTTTACTGGCATTACTACTGGCTTTACATTACAACAGTTTCACTTATTAACTTTATCATGTATAACTATAAGTGCTGACACATTATGATATCCTTCTTACATATAACCTTTACCTTTGTAATTACCTGGGATCTGATGCAACTTTTATCACGTCATGCAAACATGTTGAATATTTTATTACTTTCGACTTTCTTGCTTCTAAAGTTATCGTTTACCTCTAATATTAGACTTACTTTGGTCTTACGCGAAACAGCTGTACGCCAAATCATTCTCAAATGGCAAATACTTCTACATCAAATACGAGGAATGCTAGCTCGTATTAATATTACTTCACAATACCTATTTTTACATGACTTTTGACTATCGCTAGCTTCTACATGGTATTATGGAATTTGTACTTACATTGCTCTGGTGGTCGACTCTTATGATACCACCTTATGCCCACCATCGTGTTGCTTACTGACGCATCATGATGGATATGTCGTATTCCTTTAGTTGACACAATACACTTTTCACTTCGGTAAGACACAATTTCAATTTACCGTATTTACACATCTTCCTGCTACATTTCATCACACAATACATTATTTTTAAAACTGACATACATTTATTTATATTACAGACACTTTTCACACTATATGTTTCATACACTTCACAATTTCGCAATAACAGAGCTGCAGATGACGCGATTTCTGACATCAAACTCCAATGGAAGTCTCTATCAACCGCGAACCTGTCTAATCCTCGTTCCAAAGGCTGGTAGTGTGAATATTCCTCCCCCTTCTACTCAGTGTCTTTGTCTGTAGTGGCATAACATCACAATAACTGTGACCTGGTTCCCTTCCCATGATCTATATTAATGGATATAGTGTGACCATCATTGATTACTAGATCATGACTTGCGTGCTTCATCATATTACCCACTTGACGGTGTAATTTACTGATCAATACCACCTTTTTCTATACTGCGCGGCTTGATACTGTACAGGCCCCGGGGGGGCTGCACCCCCTGAAAGCCACCCCCATCATCTATTAAAACCACCCCTAACTGGCAAACATCATAAGTCCAGAACAGTACTTTTTACACAGCAAGGGCGGCCGACCAGCTCGGGAGGCTAGCCAACCTCTTGCAACACACTCACAAACATCTACACTATAGCTAACTGGGGCAGCTATGTCAATGGAATGCTGACTGCACAACGGCAAGACCTATAAGAAGTAAGGCCTTTTGGGAGCTGTATCTGTCATACAGTGTGTGTCGCCGGAGGCTCTGTTCCAGCTACTGTCATCAGGTGAGCATCAGCAAGTGTTCAGACAATCCTTTACTTTGTATCACTCATCCACAAACTTGTACACCTAATTTGTACCATTATTTACATTATTCACAATTCCCTAAAAGGGACTTACAATTTCATACTCACTGGCCAATAAACACTTGGTCAGTAAACTACACGTTGTACTCATAATTACACGCCTCTTCACATCCTAATACCCTTCCTGACTCTCGTCACGTTTGACCGTGACTAGTAGCCAGTAATCGCCTGCTCAAGTTCCATTGTGTTTCCCGCAGCGACTCGACTGCGTAGACAGCGAGCCGCCGGCATAGCTGACATCAGCACGTCTGTTATATAACTTATTCCAACCAGCTGGGAGGCAGGTACGTTAATCCGCGCCCAGAGGCTCATCCCCTAAGCGACACTTACGTCTTTATAGGAGCACCCCCTAGTATTTTAACACTAAACAACACTCTACACTGGTAAGCTTACCCAGCTACGGGAAGCTGCCCTCTCTAGGAATCGCCTTTTAAATTAGTACAATAACACATATGTTTTAGCCCTAACTCACCCCCCAACTAAGGGATCTAAAACAATTGGTGGAGGCCGGGTACCACGCACAGTAAAGAAAGGGCTCATACAACGAGTTCTCGTGGTAGAAACGGTCCGTACCGCATACAGCCAAGCGAAATAGCGTGAATTTTTTTTCTTGACAGAAAGCATTATTTTTACTTCATACTAGCTACACAAGGGATTTTTTTTTCTCTTCTTCCCCAAACCAACCACCACCCCCGGGAAAGAGTCAGAAATTTCGTACACATTTCTTCTTACACTCACCCTTAACGCAGAATGGCACCACGTGCAGAAGCAACAGAGATTGTAAGCCATAGAGGCAATAGGGGTACAACAATACTATTTACATTACTACTCACTCATGGTTAGCCTTAAAGCAAGCCCCAAGAGGGCCGAGGGTAAAAATTACCCCCGGCGTGCATTGGAAGCACATACGGGGACAGACGGTCTATCAGGGCAATATACCCTTCACTTATGACGTACCGGTAAAACAAGAATACATCCCGGTACCGTCGTCTACACCAGAGGATGGCCACAAATCCCAAATATACTCACTATGGGAGGCCATCGGACAGACACTCAACATACACGGCGATATAGAACAACTCCAAGGGACATCCACCCCAATGCAGACTATGCGGGGGAGGGAAAGGAGAGAACTCACATTTATAGGCAACTTCCTACAATATTGCTGCGGCGTTGCTACAGAGGAAGATAGTAAAACGCTACGAATGACACAGCAGCAAATCGCGAGCTACACAGAGAACTTAAGCAAAATGATCCACGCGAACCACAAGGACTTGACCGAGACCACACTCAAGTTAAACAATTGGACACACACGGTACACGACTCCATTACCACAATCGCTGAACAAATAAAAACACTTGCGAATGCGACCCGAGCAGGCAAAGAAGCGCAGGACACTATACTGGCTTCCACGGCCCAGATGGCTATGGGAAACGCCATAAGTATTTACAATGCCATCATCAGCATGCACAGACAGCAAGATTTAATGGCATGCAGACAACACAAAATACCGGAAAATACTATACACACAAGCACCCTGCGCGACGATTTAACAAGGCTCCAACACAAACTCGAAAATCACAATTACCAACTAGCCACGTCCATCGAACAAATAAGCTGGTATTACACGAAGCCAATATGCTCGTGCATATACCATGCTAACAGACTACACATAAAAATTAATATACCCATAATCGAGGAAAACGCGCGGTGGAACCTATTTGAATACATTCCCATACCATACAAGTGGCTAGGGGGTACGTGCACATTGACACACGAACCGACGTTGCTGGCAGTTAATGGCCGCGACATTCGTGTATTAACAGGGAATGCGCTACATGACTGCACTACGCAGATAAATGCGCTCTGTTACATACCGCAGTTCCAAGAAGTGGCCACAATCCAGCCTGCTTGCGCCGTCAATCTTTACAACAACGCGCCAAACGATAAAATATTGGAATCCTGCGCATACAGATGCGACGAAGGATCGCAGACAGCCCTTATCACACAGATTGATATGGACAAGTTTGTCGTTACAAACCCAACGGCGGAGATGAGTATCCAATGCCCAGAAGGAAGGACAACCCTATTACACCCACACACGGAGGCACCGCCAGGGGCTCTAGAGATACACCTCCCATGCGATTGCCAACTCATAGAGAGCGACATCATCCTGATACCACACGCGTTTCCGTGTGACGCCAAAATGGTAAAGGAATTGGCCATTACACACACACTACCGGTGGCATGGACAAAACAAATACAATTACAGCTACACGATTTTGAGCCCTTACAGACGAAGCCGTTGTGGTATGATAACATAACGGCGATACTTAATGCCAACTGGTCATCGGTCATTCCGACATTTAATGTAACGGAAACACCTTTTAAACATCACAGACAGCCCCTACAAATACCAGGACTTTACAAATCCTGGTATGACCTAGATACAACAACTACTACCACTATAGCATGGAACGCCGGGATGACCATGGTAATTATTTACATGTTAGCCAAACAGATGGCAATGGCTAGAGACATCCGACGATTACACGCGCCTAGAGCGAATACATGAAACGGAACACCCTCGCATACACACACGGTTAACATGCGAAAACCCTGATTAAAGTAACTAACACGGATGTCCCTCTCACACACTTACAAAACACAAGGGAAGGAGTTCACCGTGGCCACAGTCCAGAAGACGGCCAGGTTAGACTCCAACACACTGCAGGGCCAAAGTCACAACAATACACGTCCCTCAGCTCCGGATCAGAAGGCCATTTTGCCAAACCGAGGAGCAGAACCTAGGCCAACCCCCTCAAAACGGACGAACGAGAGGGAGTTGACGCCAGGACTCTCGAGTACACATGACATAACAGGGAGAAAACGGGAGGTAAACATGGCATGGGCTGAGGACATAGAGCCCGTCCCACAGCACATTAAGCCCACACACGCCTACACACATAGGCAAACACAAGGGCAGGAGTCTACCGTGGCCATAGGCCAGAAGTCGGTTAGACTACATTCCACTACATCGCCAGGGCAAACACAGGTAATCACACGGCCTTTACCGCTAGTTCAAAGGGCAATTTTGCCAGAATGGAAGCGGGCACCGGCATTTGTACCCCAGGTGCGAATGCATAAGAGGGTGTTGCCTTCAGGCCCTCAGGGTGCACAACACACACCCGCACACTCTGACCAGGCGCAAACACACAGTACACGAGGTATAAGAAAGGTCTTATTACCTACCCCACGAGACCGGGCAGTCAGGGATATACACATCCCCATAAACTCTACCAAGGTAGCGCGAAGCGCAATTAATCCCTCAGACATAACCACATTCAGGCCAACATCCAGGCACTACGCTGAAAGCAGGCCCAGGCTTACTTTGCTACAAATTCCTCCGGAAAATAGCAAAGAAGCACCTCGGTGGGTTTCAGGGGCCTACACCTTAGTGACAGGGGGAAAGTATTCATCTTGCCGAGCCAGGACGCTCGGACGGGGATAACGACTTTCACCAGGAACACAACATAAACCAATATCACTTGCACCACAATCATAGATACAGGGAGAAACACGATAATGGACACACAAAGAGCAGGTTCCATCCCTGTAAACGGTAGACACACAGAGACTCACGGACAAAAACTGCACATTTTTCATGCATATACAGTGGAACATGGCTAAGTCAAAAGGTATAATTGAAAATTCTGCTTAGTTTTTTCCTGGCCCCTAGCATTTTTTCTTTTAGGCCATCAATGGTTTACAATCGTGATTAATTCAGGATGTATTGTGGGACAATGCAAAGATTTTAATATGCAAAGCCGAGCGGAAGCCAATCAGGCGGGCCACGCGGCTCAGGGTCGGAAAGAGCTATTTCGAACACAGCCTAAACAACAAACTACAGCATAGAGCTTAGGCGGGTCTTTCTAAGTAGAAATGACTAAGTGTTCTATGTTCCGGTCCCACAGTTTGATAGATTCTCTCGTGATGGCCGAGAGCCATAAGCGTAAGCAAGAATTAAGAATCTCAAACTATTTTTCAAAAATGGTAGATTTCCCTAGGACGCAACTAGATTACTGTTGTACTAACGTCGCCCAACAGGTGAATAGTACACTCAGGTCCTACCTTTCATTTTGAAACATTTTGACATCATTTACGATACAATCTTTATAGATTACCGCCGCCTGGCAACCCGCTTTAATAAGCATAAAGCATTACGCAGGCGGGATACAATATATTTTCTCTACTCTTTTCAAAGAGCTCTCTTAATTCGGATCGTTGCATAACTCATTTTATTTTATTTTCGCCTCTTTCACTAATCCTGTGAAAGGAACATTATCCAAGTTGAACTGTATGTATTTAACCCATAGGTACACGTAATATGTTACAATGCCTATAACATGAATTTTTCTCGTCCCCCATAACAGCGCACAAACTAACCATAAACACCATGGGGTAACACTCACAGCTCAAGGGGGAAACACCATTACTTATTTCTGGAAGGTATATCACACCCGCAAACCAACACCTACACGTATAGGCGGGAACACTGTCAAAAGGAAGGGAAATGATCCCACTGGCAGACGTGGAAAGAAGGCCAAGAAATAGCCTTCGGACCCCGCTGACCGCACCGGGATACGACCCTAACACTTGGCAGAACTGTCCCGAAGACACAAGCCTGAATGGCACCAGGAATAATTACCCTGGTTAAAGACGGTCTCGAACCCGCAACCTCCTGGATACCAGGAATGCAAGGTCGGGTAATTATCCAATGGGAGGATATAATAATAAAGGACAGTTCCACTGACACATATACTTACGCACAAAACAAACAAATCACCTCCGACACCTAGTCACCAAACAAGCGACTAGCGGCCCGGAGACACTCGTGTATAGACACAGCCAAGTACCACTAACAGGGATATATTCGACCCACGCTTACATTAACACAAAACTTGGGGACACGAATGTATTTAATGGAAGGTTCTTTTCCATCACGGAAAGCCAGGCTCACAACATCGGAGCGGGCAATCAGGCTTCCACATACACACGTGCTGGACACAGGAACATCGTCAGACAAGTAATAGATAGTACACACGGCAATGTAATTAGATACTATCGCCGTCAGCGATAAAACACCCGTGACTGGGCGGCCTTCGCTAGCTACGGACAGCTAACATGCACGCAGCTCTGAAGGTAAAAGACACCATCATTTACGGGAGTTTCTAAACCCCATAACTCCCAAAATAAAAGTACGAGGGGCATTCCAAAAGACCAACATTTTCACGCCAAAGCATATTTTCATCTGCGCGCCTCAAACTCACGATACACGTGCCATGGGATATACGATACAGAAATCGTAACACCAGCACCTTAAACCAAGGCGGGTGCGAACTCACGACCACACAACACAGTCGTGCCAAAAACAAACTAACCAACGGTATTTTTGGCGCGAAAAACACAATCAAAAGCCACACTGGGGACAATCAAATCCCAACAGACAACGCAGACATAGAACACGGAGAATTATATGGGATTGCGGGTCCGAATGCCCAGTAAAAATCGGACACCGCGGAAAGCAACTATCCAGACTCCCAATTAGACCGAAATTGGCCCCATACAAATACATAAACAGGTAATACCACATTTCCCCCAGCCAAACACCATGCAAAAATTTCGATTACACCAAACATAGGAAATAGATTTCCCAAACACAAGTATAGCAATTTCACAAGGCAAAGGTCTTATGAAATAAGTGTCCACACAACAGTGCTAGCAAAAACGGGACATATTAGAACACTGGCACTCCCGGAATCCCAAACAATGACAACATGCCGACATTCGCAAAAGGCACGTTCCGACAGCCGACATACGTAACGTCAGAGCCTGCCATTTCACAAGCAAAACACTGACTTGCGAATTCCACCGCATTGCAACACTGATGTCGGCAGACACTATTGTTATAACGGAAGTGACCATGAAATGACAAAAAAACAAACCAATGATAATGCCATACATTTTTCAGCACTGTTACAACAGTTATGACATTTAGCAATGTACAGACATAATAGGCCGGACTTATCTTAGGGCCACAGGGACTTGTTCACAAACGCGATAACAGATTACACGCGCCGGCTGCCAATTAGCATCATGACACGATAAGACGTATCCGATAAGCGGCACGCGCGATAGCGCGATAGCGCGCTGCAGCGGAACGTCACTACAGTCACGCAAGCCTCAGTAATCACAGTCACGGGCACCTCCTCCCCCGCGCTCACTAATTAGGGGCGAATACGGACAAATTCCCTGAGGAGAACAAACCTCCCCAATAATTACTGCTCTTTTTACTTTTTAGTCCCAAAACCATCACAGGTGATCAGGACAAGACCAGGCACACTACAACCACGTATTACATTAACATTACAGATGAGAGGCCAGATTAGGCCGGGACGTCACATCGTCACCACATTTAACCATCCCCAAGAGCGGGTAGAAAACAGACATTGACCAAGTGAGGATGACAAGAGCAGAGATGGATAGGGCCAGCCAGATAGCCAATATACCACCTACAGGCTACCATCGTACCACCCTCCTCCTGCCATAACCTTCCCACTCACAACATTAGCCAACACAGACACATAAACACATAAAAACAGCTAAGCTACATACCAAAATATAAATGGGGGTTGATAGACTTCATGCGTTTAAAGAGAGGGCTCACTACGCCCTGGCTCTCAATGCTAACACCTGAGTATTAGGGGTGTGTCGGAAAGAATGGCAAGCGTAATGCACATCTCTAAGCAAGAGATGAGGCCAAATTAATATTCACAATTCTTTTTTATTAAATAATCCCGCATGAAAGGGACATAGTATTATTACGCCTCAACCGATACCTATCCTTAAATGAGAGCGGATACGCCTCATATCCAGACACATGCATGGAATATCCCACCCACATACCAAGGGTTATTATTATTGAACCTGCATGACATTTTGTGAAAATTTTTGCAAACCTGGGAAATACCTACCCCCGTCCACTCACTGTAGAAGCATCCTGATAGCATCACCGGCCCCAGGCCACCATAAACATGGAGCCCAAAGATGCGCAACCCCTTCCTACCATGCTTTAAACCTATTCAACAGATAACAACCCCCGGAGCCCTATAACAGGGAACCCAACGCCATAAAATCCTATTAACGCCTCCATGAAAAGTAACAAGGCATTACAGCTGGATGTCCGACATAGCACAGTAGACCTGAAGTAGTCTATGCATTTAGAAGATTCTACAACCCCAGAAAACTAATTTTTTTTACATTTTTCTACACAACAAATTATTTATACAGTACACTCATTTTTTATATAAAAAAAAGGAATCTGTAACACGCTGAATGATGATGACAGCGTAGGCAGAAGGCCAGAGGCACCACACAGGACCAAAGCTGGGGAAGGCGATGATAAGCCCTACCCCAGTTGGCTCACTGACCCAGACCAAAGAGACGAACTACGTAAGGTCGAAGCGCCGATGACCTAGCACGGGCAAACGTCGGAGTCCCGGAAGGCCTAGCCTGCCCCCGGGACAAAGAAAAGTTACACCCACTATGTGCTACGGACATCGAAGCCAGACCTGCAGGGGAGACTTTCTGAGGATGGTGGGAGAAATAGCCAGCTCCACACCGGACTCAAGAGATGACCCTAGGAACGACCAAACCACGACTAGACTACTAGTTAGTATGTAAGTAAGTAGAACTTCCAGGGCGGGAAGTAAGCCTCCTACGCGCAGGAGTGAAGCAGGATTTTAGGGTTCAGGTGGACCAACCCACTGCCAATATGGGCGAAGAGGACCCGGACGCCACCATTCCCGGAGGATATTATTACTGCCAATATGGGCGAAGAGGACCCGGACGCCACCATTCCCGGAGGATATTATTACTGCCCATATGGGCGAAGAGGACTCCGGACGCCACCATTCCCGGAGGGTATTATTTTATCGGACGATGTCCAACGCCCACATAAATGGCTGACAACGGGTCACCAGAGCTTAAATGGTGACGCATCGGGCCGCCAAAGATATTAAATGAGGAGCATTGCGAGCACTTACAGGGGTACAGTGGGCAGACCCAACAATAATGAATACATCGATGACAACATGCAAATACAACGGCAATGAACAGGCAAGTACAACGAGCGATGCGGTTTGCTTTGTGGCACCGTAGTCGCCTGCAACATTATTAATACTAATTAGTAAGCATTAATATTAATGTCGACAACTAGTTATTAAGGGGAGCACCCCACAAAACACATGGGTGACAATGTGCAAGGGAGGTCAATAGGTAGGGGTAACTCCTCCTAGGCGCAAGGTAATTCCAAACTACTACACGTACGAGTCCAATGGAGGAGCCGTGTTGAGCACGAAACGTAGTGCCCAAACCACAATCTGCATGCGTAGTCACTCGGATTACCGACACCACACTGCAAATTGGGCGAAGGTCCCTGGGTACTATACGCATGCTCGCGTATTTCGACAGTCAAAGGCGCAGGTAAGCCCTAGGAGTCACCCGTAATCCCAATACCCCCCTATACATTGCATGCCATCGAAATTTTAGCATGTAAGACAGTTGCATTTGACACGCAACTTAGAATTAAGCAAATTTACTAACCGCTGTTGCTAAATAATAGCACAGCATATTTCGGCAATAGACTAAGGTCAAACATTCTATTTACTTATAATAATTAAGGTAGAATATTCGGCTCCTGATGACCAACAACCCCGTCATCAGGGTAAGCCCGATAATACATTAAAATAAGTATGACTAAGGTAGAATATTCGGCACCTGATGACCAACAACCCCGTCATCAGGGTAAGCCCGATAATACATTAAGTTAGATTATACTAGGATAAGTAAAGTTAAGGAAAAACATTACGGCACCGTCTAGGGTAAGACCGATCACACAATACTAATCATGTCATTTATTCCACAGGAAAAAGAGCTTCAGCCAGTGGACACACTGACACAGGAACCGATACAGAGAATATGCAATATTCACATGTCTTTTTAACCTCTCCATTTTTCAGGCAGCGTCACCAGATATATGACACTGGTGACAATGATTTCACTGCCATACAGCAGCAACATGTTCTTTGTGCCATGCCATTATTATGTACCATTTTTTACTCATTAATTTGCACTAATCCCAACACAATCTAACACACTCACCACATTCTTACAGCAACACAAAAATCTGCACAGCAGGGCTGATACCTGTGGGGTATCAGGCTCGCTGGCAGATCAACATAAACGAAGAAAATAAAGCGTCAAAGATGCGACGCAACATACGACAATGAGGGCGCAACCGATCTGTGGCGGCGACTCTCACTGTCAAGTGTGAAGGCATTCGCCCACTGAGAATGATTCACAAGATAGGGGTATATATCAGCGGCACGACCACTAAACTGCACCGGGAAACGGCCGGACAGGATTAGCCGTGAGATGGCACATAAATACAAAGGGTAGCGTGCACGCCAGGTACAATAGACACGGCCGGCTAGGTATAACATAATTAATAATTAAGATAGATAGATATAAGTAAATAATGTAATAGGAAATACTATAATATTGTTAAAAGGCACCGCATACAAAATTATTACCAATGATGCCACACATTGTGAATACACATATTCTTATCACACACATGTACACAATAATTATGCTTTTGTATCTTTCATTTTTCTTCCTTCTAACGCCCAAATTTGTGAATGTGTCCCGTTTTACCCCAGCACAATAAATTATATTTTACGTAGTCCTTTAACTTATACCTTGGGACACCTATTTTTTCTATTTCTTCCATCTTTCACATTGCAGGGAGCAATTTTTTCCCCAATACAGCGCCGGACGGCACAGTCACCCGTCCATCCCTGGGTTTTTTCCTCCCTGCACAATACCAATATATACATCATGGCTAAACCACATATTTTTTTGTTGTTGTTGTACTTTTCAATATTTCAATGTCAGCTTTTTTATGAACTATTTTAAATTATCACATGTATATGCATATATCCCAAAACCTACCCCTCTGAACACAAGCTGATCTCACATCAACACGACATCACTACCTCTACACGACATCGACCCAGAAGAAACGACGAAGAGATACAAGGAGGATTCAACAACGACCTACTACATCAACACCCCCACTCCACGTTCCGTTCCCGTTCGCGGGGACGCGAACTAATCAAAGGAGGAGACTTGTACCGGCCCCGGGGGGGCTGCACCCCCTGAAAGCCACCCCCATCATCTATTAAAACCACCCCTAACTGGCAAACATCATAAGTCCAGAACAGTACTTTTTACACAGCAAGGGCGGCCGACCAGCTCGAGAGGCTAGCCAACCTCTTGCAACACACTCACAAACATCTACACTATAGCTAACTGGGGCAGCTATGTCAATGGAATCCTGACTGTACAACGGCAAGACCTATAAGAAGTAAGGCCTTTTGGGAGCAGTATCTGTCATACAGTGTGTGTCGCCGGAGGCTCTGTTCCAGCTACTGTCATCAGGTGAGCATCAGCAAGTGTTCAGACAATCCTTTACTTTGTATCACTCATCCACAAACTTGTACACCTAATTTGTACCATTATTTACATTATTCACAATTCCCTAAAAGGGACTTACAATTTCATACTCACTGGCCAATAAACACTTGGTCAGTAAACTACACGTTGTACTCATAATTACACGCCTCTTCACATCCTAATACCTTTCCTGACTCTCGTCACGTTTGACCGTGACTAGTAGCCAGTAATCGCCTGCTCAAGTTCCATTGTGTTTCCCGTAGCGACTCGACTGCGTAGACAGCGAGCCGCCGGCATAGCTGACATCAGCACGTCTGTTATATAACTTATTCCAACCAGCTGGGAGGCAGGTACGTTAACCCGCGCCCAGAGGCTCATCCCCTAAGCGACACTTACGTCTTTATAGGAGCACCCCCTAGTATTTTAACACTAAACAACACTCTACACTGGTAAGCTTACCCAGCTACGGGAAGCTGCCCTCTCTAGGAATCGCCTCTTAAATTAGTACAATAACACATATGTTTTAGCCCTAACTCACCCCCCAACTAAGGGATCTAAAACAATACCTCTTAGCTTTACTTGGCGTTTATATTTTTACGGCGTCTATGCACTCGTAATCTCGTCCAATCAGTCCAGTACTGACTGAAATACTTCTATAAACCTTACACATAAAATGTTCCTGTACGCACTTGTACATTACTTGTAGTTGCGTGGTCTAATTTCTTCATGTTAACTTTGTATAATACTCTACACTTGTAGTTGCGCGGTCTTTGTTTATATTTCTGATCAGACGGATAGCATGTCCCCCGTATGAGTGCTCCAAGTCAACTGACTTCTTCATGGCTTCATGCTCTATTTAAGGCTTTCTTCCCGCAACATAGTTCTCTCAACTTCACGGACCAACCCTTCCTTTAAAACTGCGGCTTGCAGAGCTGTAATTGCCTCCATCTGGTCCAATTTCTCACGTGGGTTCCATTTCCCGTCTCGTGCCTGTGATTTGATCGTACAATTAATTAATTCAGGGTGATTCTCCATGTAGTTTACAAATTCAATAACGTGTAATTCATTTTTTGGACCACTTACAGACTTGGTTTATATGTCATTACGTAGCAAACACTTCAAGTTTTATTGACAAATCCATTACGGCTCAATGTGTGCACCATTTGTCATCCTGGACACATCCCAACGGAAGTTGATTTCCCGCCACGTATGAACCAGCATTTCCTGGGTAACAGAGGCGATGGCTGTTGTGATGCGATGTCTCCGTTCATCAAGATTTGCAGGTAGGGGAGGGATGTACACCCTATCGTTCACAAAGCCCCACAGAAAGAAGTCCAGTGGTGTGTAATCTGGGAACCGTGGCGGCCAGGTAATTGTTTCTCTCGAAACAGCGCAGAAAACGTTCAGTTTGAGGCTGTCACGTGGTGCCCATGTGGTTTTACATGCCCCAAATACGACAATTGTGTTGACTCGGCCAGAAATGTGCAACGTTGATTCATCTCTGAAGACCACATTTTTTAAGAATGACTCATCACGGCTGATGCGATCCATCATTTCATCACAGAATTCATGTCGGGTATGTTTATCCGCTTCACTTAGTGCTTGAACCAAGGGAAATCGGTATTCTTTCATGGTCAAATGTCGACGCAACACCCGCCAAACAGTGGTCTGAGGGATACCAGTTTCGATTTTCCGGACTGCGGGCGAACCTCTCCTTAACTGTTTCCACCACATCGCCAGTCATAGGTGCGCGGCCTGGCGCCTTTGTGTGTAGCACAGAACAACCTCTATCGGTAAATGTCTGGTGCCATTTGTACACTGTTGGTCTGCTGGGTTGGTCTTTGCCAAATTCTGTGTGAAACCTCCGCTGTACACTCGTTGCTGACTTGGTTTCTTCAAACCAGAACACGCACTTCGCTGTTTCCGCTCCAGTGAAAGACGCCATTTCCAAAAAGTGACAGGTGGTGCGCGTGGTGGACGACTGTGCAACTACAAACTACGTGAGTCAAAACGTGAAGTATTTTGCAATATAATAACATATAAACCAAGTCTGTAAGTGGTTCCAATAAATATTTATATATTATTGAAGTTGTAAACTACATAGAGAATCACCCTGTATTAATTGATCTTGGCGATGGCTTGGTGACGCTACTCCCGGGAATCCCCTACGGCGTATTACTCCAATGGTCAAACATCCGCATTCATAGGTTCTCCGTCCATGAAATGCTTAATCTGCTCCAATAAGCATACTTCTTGGGCTTATAATTATTCTCTCCGGATTTTATTCATGTTGGTGTTGATCTCACCTCTCTGGGAGGCCTAGTTTTGATGTAATCAATTAATTTCATGCGGCGTCCTTCCCCTTCCATTCTTTCTTCCTTATGTCTTGGTGAATCCCATAGCAATTAGTCTCTGTCCTGGCTCCCCCTTGCAGACGTAAGTAGTCCGTAGGCGCCATCTGACACGCCTTCTTTGACTTTACTAATTTGTCAAATGTCAACCTTGCATCGATACTGTGCTTTCTAGTTCCAATACTGTATCTTACAGTGGTATGGAGATCTTTTACTTTACAAAATTGCTTATAATTCCTGTACACAATCTGGAATTAAGCTGAAATTTCATGAATAATCTTATATCATGTGGTTCTGGTTACCATGAGGTTTTCCCCCTCAAAAGACGTTTGGTTTGATACACCGAAAAATCCTATGCGTGATTTTTCTTCTCTGGAGCATCAGGTTCGACGCCAGTCAGCACAAGTACCATGGGTACATAAGATATGAGTAGAGTTGTTGCTTCATTTGAAGGGTTTAGTCATCGTGGTCATTTAGACCCGTATACTTGGGCGAGTGTGGAATTTTTGTCTGATAACCTGTGTTGTTGTTATGCTGTATTAGTGTGTTTATTTGTAATTCAGGTGAGGATCGGGAAGGAAGCAGCCGTAGCACTAAGATAGGTACTGAGCCAGTATTTTGCATTGAATTGGAACCTGGTCATATTAGAAAGGCCACAGATGAAATTTTTATGGCAACATTTCAACTACATGCAGCAACGGAGACTTCGTGACGCTCGCATAGGGGCGGTACCAGCAACCCGCATTACAAATCTCGAACACGTGTTTTTGTCTGAGGTACGGTTATTGTTTGGAAAATGGATGCCGAGCAAACATGACTGCAATATAAGCTGCTATGAAGTAATACAGAGATCATAGAAGGGATCGGCTAATGGCAAATACATTATTTTTCATGTAGAAGCTACTTGAGAATGTTTTTGACTTTTTAAATGCACATTTCAGAATACCAGGTGATAATCGCAATCACTCTGCGTATATATCGACTATTATACCGTTTGCACCCAGGAGCATTGTGGGTAGACCGACAGTCAGTCCGAAATATATCGTCCGATAGAGGTATTCATTCGTGGGCAATACTTATCTAGAATCAGCCAAGAACGTGTACGCAGGCATGATTAGAAGTAGGCAGATCAGGTGATATTTAAACTTGTGCGAAGTGAACATAGTCTGGTACACTACGTTTAGTCTTGACTTGCTACAGCAAGGCGCGAGTGTCGAAACGCTTGGAAAGAACGAATAACTCATTGTGTTTGATTTGAGTGCTATGAATGTGAACATAGTTTTTCATATAGACTGCTTATATTTCACTACCATTATAAGACTTTTCAACATTATAGTACGGTCAATATACACTGCAGCGATGAACACTGATATTATATTGTGTGGAAATACACATCGATACACTACAGTGATGATGAAGGTATACTAAATGGATAACGGGAATGCAGCATCTTAGCAGAATTGAGCATTTGGAATGATTATCAAGCTCAACTATGGATTTCAAAAACAGAATGTTGTATAAAAAGAGGTTGAAGGCAGTCTTGAGATAATGAAATTACATTTGGACTTCTACAATATGAACATTGTGGTGTTTGAAGCCATATTTTCAGTGTTGCCTTAGTAAACAAGAGTTTAGTGCTTTTCAGTCGGTCAACACGAATGTACCCAAAAGAGATGGGTTATACCCTAATCCTGAAATAAATTACATGAGATTAATAAAACACTAGGATGACCAGTTTCGATCGTCAAGCGATCATCATCAGATCCATTACACTTAGGCTACAAAATCTATGTTTGAAATACAGGTGAAAATATTTGCAATATGTACAATTATTTAGTTGCAGTATTGGTACTGCAACTGTCAGTGTATGCTAAATGCAGTATATATGTTAGGTGAAATGCTAAATGGTGATAGCTATCCGGAGATTGTACTTTAGAGAGATTATATGGTTGTAAACTATGGTTAAACTATAAAATTTTTAGGCTAGCTACTTATCTGATTGTCTTCCGTACTACAGCTACTCGCAGTTTTCGTGCTCACTGGAACTCACTGTGCGGTCGACTGCGGTGGTTATCTTAACGACTGGTTTTTCCCTGCCTTCTCCCCCCTGCCCCTACGTGCTGTGGGGAGTGATAGCGATGTGTTTATGTGAGGTGTTGCCAACCTAGATAAGATGTATGTTATTGAATGAGGTGGGTCTACAACTATTAAAGACCGTGGATTAGCCCTCGCCACGCGTGGAGCAAAACCCATTCGAACTAAGCGTTGTCGGTCTTATGAGGACGTCCCGGCACCTTTAATACTGCCGCGAATATGGGCCTTGGTTTATTGTAGAAGAAAAGTACATCGTACACCTGATCCAGATAACATTTACCTATTAAAAACCCCTAATTTCCCCCCTTTTTATCTAGCTTGGCTGTGTCACTAAATTGTGTTTTGTTTCCGACAGGGTGTGTTTTTAGTAGCGTGAAGAGGGGTGAGCTCTCCATGAACTTGTGTTCATTTAGATTGTTGGGATTGTTTCGTTTGGCTAGGTGTATCTCGATTGCTTCCTTTATGTCAAGAGCTCTGCCTTTCGATTCGTGATGGATTATTTTAAGGTCCGACTCTATGTTGGTAAAGCTGTGCCCTGCGTCACACATATGTTCGCACACGGCTGAATGTGTTCCGTATCTTATCGCATTCCTATGTTCATTATAACGTGTGTCTACTCGCCTTCCACTCTGCCCGATGCAATTAGCTTGACAATCGGTGTCTTGGCTCGTTATAGAATATACCCCTGATCTTGAATACGGGTCACGTTTATTTAGATTACTATTTAGGAGGTGCCTAGCGGTTGTGTTTTTCGTCGTGAAAGCTATCTTTATGCCTTGCTTTTTGAATAGGTTAGTGATTTTATATGTATTCGCATTCACATAGTTGAAACACGCAAATTTTTTCTCATTACTGTCCGGTTTGGGAATCGTTTTATCTTTATTTTTATGTTTGGCTATAATTTGATTTATTTTGCTTTGCGGGAAGTTGTTTTCCTTTGCTATTTGCATAATAGTTCTTATTTCCTTATTATAGTTGTCTTTTGACATGGGTATGTTTAAAGCCCTGTGCACCATTGAATTGGAACCCGCTAGTTTGTGCGTACTGGGGTGATTAGACTGATTGTCGATTGCATGCGAGGTTTGTGTTGCTTTCCGGAATATGGAATATGAAAGGTCGTTGTCTTTATGTTCAATAGTTATATCGAGATAATTTATTTTCTGGTCTATTTCGGATGAACAATCAATGGCATTTTCAACAAGGCTATCGAGCAAACCTTATACGTGTTGGGGCGATTAACTTTACATCGCGGACAGCTGTTTTGTCAAGCCAGTCGGTAACGGGTTCGATTCTACGCAGTTCCAAGCGGTACGAGGAATAAGCAACGTGAAGGACAAGGGTTCAGTCTCTACCTGGAATGTGTGCTTCGAACATTCTTTTCCATTTTCATGGAGATGACTACGAACAAGGTAGCTGGAAACATTGAATATTAGTAGACAGTATGAATCAGTCATACTTTAGAATGTTCTTCTTTCACCATTTTTATTCTGTAGATAGAAAATGCATTCTGGGGCTAGACTAGATACTTTTATCACTTCTGTCCGAGCATGTATTTTATTTGTAGTTAACATTAATATTAATTGTGATGTTATTTTTAAAGCATTACTTTTTCTTTTTCTAAATTTACTTATTATAATCGGTTGTGAAGACACGATTTAAGAAGAGACAGGGCCAAGACTACAATAAAATTATGTAGGAATAGTCGTTAGCAAGAAGATGACCGATATCCCACGTATACTTCAACATTATTTAAAATATATACTTGTGAATATTTAATCAACGGAACAGAATATTTTGGTATTACATGCAGCATTGTTTGATAGATGTGTTAGTCTATTTTTCATCGAGTTCGATATAGTCTTGCAATTATAGTGATTTCTAGTGTGAATAATTACGATTTCTGGATTATGCTTTTGCGATCCAATGTTTTGAATTTCTTATGGATTATGATCACTTTTTCGAATTCGTTCAGTTTTTCAATTTTTTTCATTCTTTTGGAATTCTCCAACTTGGTTAAGCGTTCGATTCTAATGGATTATTTGTACCTTCTTAAG
This sequence comes from Meconema thalassinum, assembly GCA_946902985.2. NCBI lineage: Eukaryota > Metazoa > Arthropoda > Insecta > Orthoptera > Tettigoniidae > Meconema > Meconema thalassinum. The sequence goes on from CAMPQE020000020.1 coordinate 5,669,194, forward strand.
ACAGGCTCTTTTCCAAGGCGTAGTTTCTAACGTGTTTCCTTAGAGGAGGATCTCCATTTCGAATTTTGGATTAGTCGAAAACTGAATTGTTCTTCTTATAGTGGTTACTCTATATCCTTTGAAAGAAATAGTTATGAAATATAATAGTACAATGAAATGAGATGATATATTATTGAAAGAAAGGAAATCTACGTATAAAATTATTCGTCATGAAACGAAATGACAGCTATGGAAAATCACAAACACTACTATTTGAACATGTGAATACACATTATTTAACACAGTTCTGATAAAAATTGTTCATGATACTCTAACGTTTGTCTATTATGAAACAGAGTATTTTTCGATTGTTGTACAAAAGCTTTTTGGATCTTAAAAATGTTTGGTGACTTTTGTATAGCTATTGAGAGCTAACATACGTGTAAAGCAATTAATGTTAGCGAGAATTGAGTTATATTGAGGCAGATATTAGACATCGATGGATGGTCAATATCAGATTTCCAGTATTTAATAAGCTAATGAGCTATTACTGAGTAAATTAATGTGTATTTTTGAACGTGAATTTCAGTCACGAGTTTAATTACTAGAAGGCTAGTAAAGTATTAAATCCAACATTTACAACCAAGTTATGCATTGTAACAACTAATCCTAAATGCATTGCTAATAATAAACTTGTTTTAGTGGAAAGTTACAATTGGAAGAACGTGTAATAATAATTGTATAACGTTGTAAAAATAATAAGTGAAAGTTTAAGGGATGATAATTTAAACATTTATTGAGTGATGTGAAAAGATATAACGTTCGATTAACTTCATTGTTCGTCGAATTTGATTAAAAGGGACTATACCAGAATTATATATAACACTTGTCATTGGAGTAATAATAATGAATAATGTAGGAGTAATTCGAACATCGAATTAAATGTATAAATGTATATAAATTAATACAAATTTAATAGGGTTTCTGTATTTATAAAATTTAAACTTGTGCGTTATTGTAAAATTCAAAAACATTTATTTGGACTTCGTTTAGAATGCTGTACTATTTAAGCAGCATAATATAGCCAAATTGCAGGCTAACGTCACATTTGACTATCATGTGTTTATGTAAAGGCATACATATTTTTGTTGAGTGGAGAGGATTTCCACAACCCAACAGTCACTTAGAAAATAAACTGTTGATCCATTTTAAATTTTCATCGGATGACTTGGTGATTTATATTAAAACCAGGATGTGCTACGAGGAACAGTGGGTTATTTTGTTGAATGCTTAGCCATACGCCCGAGATTAATTTAAGTTTTAGAGTCTTCTTAGTTCATTTAGAGCTGATTTTCGTTTTCATTTCGTCGACCACTGGCATCTTCTTATCACATTCTTTTATAGTGAGGTATCCTTATCCCTGGTTGATCCTAGTTGGTAGAGTTTTAAGGGGTTATTTCAGCCGGGTACTTCCTGATTCTACGATCCAGCTCTTCCATCGGATTCCAACAGGTAGGATCACGTGGATACGGGTACAGTACCATCCCGGAATTTACCAGAAGTGGGAAACCACAAAAAACCACTTCCAGTATGGCAGAGGTAGGAATCGAACTGTCCGCTTATCATATATCCCTTACGAGGCTGAGGATACCCCGATCCAACCCTCAAACCAGAATTAAATTCCTTGGCTGAGCAGAGCACGTACGTCTCTGCCGGTGAGGACCGTTGCTTTTTGAAAAGTCAAGCCGTCAACTCCCTTGTTTCCATTCATAAGACTTTCTGACGGCCGACTTAGAGCATAATACTCTCAACACACTCGTAAGTGCTTGCCACACTATTGTCAGTGTGCCAATGTGAGAAATGCATTTGGTGAGACTAGTCAAGTATATACCCATAGGCACCGAGTTCGGGTTAGCAGTGAACTTCCTGCCCCTACACCAACGTAAAGAGCCAGGGACATCACCCATCCCCCACCCCCTAACATTTTTTTAAGTTTTCTGGCTCCAGAAACAAAACAGATTTGTCATTTAACCTGCGAGGACCCGTGGGTATTTTTTTACCCATGAAAAGTGAATTGTTAATACGTCCATGGATAATTTGACTTCCACCACTCGCTACTTTCCTAATGGACTGTGATTGCATTCCATGTCTCTGAGTTCATTATTGTAACGAACCGTGAATGTGTGTGAGAACATTATTATTATTATGTCGAATGTTGAACATGATAGCAGGGTATCAGTGGTGAGTTAAGTCTAATTTTTTTTGTTAATAAAGGAAAGTGTTGAAAATTAAAATGTTCGTGCCGGGGGGGGGGGGGGGGTTAGACAGGTGTACCAAAGTGCATTAGTGGAAACGAACGTAATAGTTCGCTTTATTTGTCAACAAAAATCCAGCGAAACAAGGGTAAAGGGCGTAGTTTTCAGTCATTCTGGAGTACGCAGAAGTAGTATTGGATGAAAGTCAAAAATATGTTAATTTCTGTAAATTATGGAGACAAATATACATAGAGAAGCAACTTAAATTTCCACAGAAAATTATAACGACATTCATAGAGTCAGGTTTACGAAACTGGAAAAAAGGGGTTGAACAACTTGTAAAACATGAGAAGTAGTAGTAAAATGTAATTACCTAAAACAACACTGAAACGTTAGTTTCACAGCTTTCAAGTGAAAAACTGAAATCCATGAAGGAATATGGCACCTGCCTACTCAAATAAATCTCTACATTACGTTATGTGACAAAACTACGAATTTCAATCTGTGGACCCACAGATGACAAAAGTTATTTTCAACTTTGGTATAACATTAGAGTGAGGATGCAACGTGATACGTATAAGTAGATTTCTCACCATATACCAAATGAATTGCTTTTCATTTTTCATCACACCTTACTTCGGTAATTGATCGCAGATATTAAAGGTGCAAAATATTTTTCTATACTAGGGGATAAAACCACAGATGTATCAACACAGGGACAATGCAGTATTTGTTTAGGTTTTGTTCAGAACGCTTTAGAGATAAATTCATATTTTTGAGAATTTAGTTTACGGAAATCACTTCACCTAAGTGTTTGTTTAATATCAATTTTGGCATCTTAATGAGCGTAGAGTTATAGTTCATCTACTGTAAGTTTGCACTTCTTTGACAGTTCTCGCGGGAGCGAACACTCCTACAGAACATATCAATCCGCCTCTACCACGTGCATTCCAGCCAATGAGCTATCACCCACATGGCAGATCAGCAATGGCCGCTGTATTTCGTCAAGGTGTTAACAGCTGTTATGAGTTGCCTAAACCTACATTCATCTCGCAATATCAATTCATTGCCCTTTTTAAAAGGAAACTTGTATTTCTTTGTAGCATTTATCAAATAATCGTTCTAACAGCACACCCACCTAAAACTCACTGACAGTTCGCTGACAGAATGTTACATCATTGGACGCGCTATGACCAAGACCTTGGCTATGACACAGCAGCTGATAACTTAAATGTGAGAGCGGAATTATTTTAGGCCCATCATTTCACAGCTCGAGGAAAATGCTTACTAAGGTATGGTGTAAGATGTCCTTAAGACGATACGATCACTACTTGACCTGTTGGATTGATATTAAAATAAAACTTACGAAACATTTCACCATGTAAGTTAACTTTAGGCCTACACGACAACTCATATTTTAGGCCAACGTTTTTGCACAAATCATGCCATATGAAAATTATTCACCAGGCCAATGTTCTTGGGTAAATCAATAGTTCTGCTGCCTTTTCTTTTACCTTCAAAAAGAGAGAAATAAATATCTTGAACAAGAAATTCCGTATCTGCTTCCGACTCGATATTCAAAACAAAGATGTCCGACCTGGAGACATCTCAGGCTACATATTTACTCAACATTAAAGATAACCACTATATATTTATCTGAAAAGTGAACACGCGTTCATATGGAAATAATAATTTCAGACGAATTTGGGCAATGTTATCAATTATAATTATTATTATTTAATATAATTAACACGTTATTTTCTCAGGCGGATGAACACAGTAAAGCGTCATTACCAACCGCACGCCCATCCGACGAGCACGTGGTAGTTCAGTTTGATACTGCAACTTTTCAGTCTGGCCGACAAAATATGTTGCCATTATATTCACAATTACTGGAACAAGCAAAAAAATAACCTGAAAAAAATTACATGTGAATAAAACATGTATATATTTGTTATGGACTACAGGTTATAAATTGAGTCTTTCCTTATGAAATTTGGCAACCCTAGCTGTCAAAAAAGTGCAAACTTACAGTAGATGAACTATACCGGTGTCTGAATGTCAAGGACAGAGTTTTGATGGGGCAGCTACCATTGCCGGTGTCTTCAATGGAGTCCAGACTAAATGTCAAGCAGTTGAGAATAGAGCTCTGATTGTGCACTGCTTGGCATATTCTCTGAAGCTTATATTACAGGGTACCCTTGAAGGAAAACTGTAATGTCGGAATGTTACAGGAGTAATGAAGGATTTTACGAAATTTGTTAGGGATTATCCCTAAAGATTGTCCCACTTTCACTCATTTAAAAACTGATGATTATGCGGACCCTAAACCGTTTAGCGTTGTCTTCTGTTTTAGCCAACTGAATCCCTCTACATTAATTTTTTTCATACAGTTTGTAAGGATGATAAATCTCATACAGATTATAAAGCAAATAAATTCTTGAACCAGATGAAATCCTTCGATTTATTTTTCACATTATGTTTTTTGGTTAAGCTATTTGGACATACCGATACTGTGAATGTTGCTCTACAAGAAATGGCTATTTATTTTGTAATGGCAACTAAAACACTTTCGTCCCTAAGAGGAGTCTGGCATGAGACAATGCAGAAGAGAACTTAAATGGATGTCGATACTCCAAACTTACCACAGAAAAGAAATTTGCCTCGAAGTTATGATAAATCCAGTGACTACCATGCACCAAAAGAAGTACATTGAGGAACATCTATCTGAGTGAAGACACTTCATGGCGAGTTCGCACACAGCGTTTAATAAGTTGTCGTCGTATCTCTGAGCCGCTTGTTGTGGGAACATTACCAGGACAGTATGAAGCGACAGGAGTTTCACTTGGTACCTACATCAAATAGTTCGTCACGCATCCGCGAGATGTCACTAGCTTCCGGTTGTAGATGTTAAATCTCACGCATCCGCGAGATGTCACTAGCTTCCGGTTGTAGATGTTAAATCTATATTGTGCTACCCTCCCGGGTCCCAATGTTACGTGGGAACCAATATAAAACCTGCTAGCATCTTATGTTTCCTTGCTAGCAGCATCTCTTTTGCTACGACACTTACAAGGGAAGTCTTCGCGCTACTACACTCCGATCGGGATGAAACACAGGAGACGAATAGCTGAGGAAATGTACCATACAGGACAGGAAACCGCATCGGCTCAAATTAATATTCAATACCATTTTTATTGTATGAAACGTCCGCACATCGGGTGCGCGCTAGTAAGAGCGTGGCACAAGGAACGAAGCAGACACCGTAAACGAGTTGTTGACTTAGACTGTATGCTTTGTCATGTGAATGGGGCTCCAGACAGACCGTTTGACACATCGGCTACTTAAGCAAAATCACGGGTAACTTAAACATGCAGCTGACACTTTGTATACCCACTGTAATATTAACAAAGTTTGATACTACAATCATAAGTGTTGTTACAGAAACCATGTCTGCCAGTGAGGACATAAAAACATCAACCCATGGAACGTTGTTCTGTGCCTGCACAATTGTTTTGCAGAGTGCGAAAAGACACCCACTACGGTTACAGCTGCAGAGGTGGATTTAGCCTGTGAATTATACCGTAAGTAGGCTAGATCCATGAATACGTTTAGAACATGTACTTTATTGGTTATTAATTCGGTTCGTGTTTTGGGGGCTAATTTGAGGTCTTCGTTACAGGTCTCATGGCAAACCGTATAGATGACTCAATTTTTTCCGTTAAAACGGAATATAGCTTGGCTATGCTTGACCCCGACAACGATGCAGAATACGACAGGGAGCACGATGAACCTGCGAGAGACAATAGTGATGTAAGTGTGCAATATAAGAAAGCCGCTATTGATTTTTGGCGTAATCGAGGAGGTAAACAACGGAAGTTCCAAACTGTGCATCGCCGCTATAAGAAGTTGAAGTGTCGTAATGACTTTTACACATGGGAGAAACATGTTGAGCGCGGAGGTACGAAAAAAGAAAAACTGAAATTAATTTTCGATGCAACCGCTAAACAGTTTCAATGAGCCAGAGAGGGAAGAAAGGTTGTTCATGACAGTGATATCCGTAAATGGGCTCTTGCGGTAGCACGGCGAGTAGGTGATGAAACCTTTCGTGCATCGAAAGTTTGGCTCTCCCATTTTAAAAGATCTTGCCGTATTGTGTCAAGAAAAGTGACAAAATTCGTGTCACATAATTATACAACAAATCATGCTGACCTACTTGCAAGTGCGACAACCTTTGTTGGAGATGTTGCGGAAGCCATTGAAACCTATAGAAAACTATAGTCCAATGTGTGTCTTTAATACCGACCAAAGTGGGTTGAGCATGGAATTTCACTCTGGACGAACACTTCACAGCAAAGGAGACAAGCGTATATTTGCTGAAGCACAATCCCTAAATTCGTTAACGCATAGTTACACCGTCGCGGATGGTCGTCTGCTTCCCGTTCTACTTGTGGTATTACAGGAAAAGAACGGAGTCTTTGGACCAAGAGTTAAGGACATCTTGTTTACTGCACCTAATTTATATGTACTCGCTTCCTAGTCGGGTAAATTAACTCAACATTTATTTCAAGAGTGGCTCCGAAATTTGTATTTTCCGTTTGTCTCCGATTTTAGTGTACTGGTTTTAGATTCATGGACTGGACCAACAGAAGGTGCTATACTAGCAGCCAAACCAAATGTCAAGGACATTGATGTCAAGATTGTACCAAAAGGAACCTCAGGTAGAATTCAACCCCTGGATGTATTTGGATTTCGGATATGGAAGAATTTCATTCGAACTTTCTACGATAGTGTGCTGTTACATGGTCTACAGTTCAATATTCACCTACGTAACAACATCTTGAAAGTTCAGTCTTTTACACACAACCAATTGTCATCCCCACGCTTTCAAAGCATGTTGACATATAGCTGGTTTAAGGCTGGCTTTGTAGATGAACGACCGTCCAACTTTCCGAAGCTTGTTGTTTTTTGTTTTAAAAGTCCTTCCCTGGATATTTGTGGCCAGTGTACAAATACTGCCATATTCACGTGTGGCTGGTGTAAAACAAATCTATGTATTGACCACCTTGTTCATGACATTCACCTTTGTGATACGTACATTGATTGAAACAAACAAGACATGATAAGCAAGTGATACTCGTTAATTGTGTAAAGTAGGCTACTGTACTTATTATTAGGTATCGGCTGCATTTCATTTCTGTAATTGTATATAATAATACCTACTGTAGATAATATATCTCGGATAATGAACAAATTACGGCAGCAACCCTGCTACTGTGTCATCCATTGTGTTTGTCATAGGTAACATGGCCTGCATATTATTTTTAAAAAAAGTACATCCACATTGAAGGCCACACGCTTGTATCATTCCGTCTCGGCTGGAAACAGCGAGCGTGTGCCAGACCTGTTACAGCCTCACTGGCTTACTGCTCACCATTCTCGGTGCGGCACGCGTATCATTGTCATAACTTAAACGTTATAAATATGACATAGCATATTAATTTGAGCCGATGCGGTTTCCTGTCCCATGTTGTACATTTCCTCAGCTATTTGTCTCCTGAATTTCATCCCGATCGGAGTGTAGTAGCGCGAAGACTTCCCTTGTTAGTGGCGAGATAATGTCGCATCCCCTTGCCTCTAACTGAACACAGATACGGACTCGCAGGGGCGTAACAAAGATCGAGGAACTTGGGCGCTAGAATAGGTACGTCAGACATTTTATTGAGATAAACTAGTTGCTGCTTCATTTATAGGCTAAGGATCAGGGGCGGATCTAGGGGAGGGTGAGAAGGGCGACCGTCCAGGGCCCCTCGGTCTGGGGGGGGGGGGGGGCGATATGGATTTTTAAAAATTAAATTAATTAATTAATTATACTTTTCAAACTAATCTATATTTTTTTTCTGTGCAGCTATGACCTCCCTTGACCGTTTAGCAAGTTTAGATTTCAGTGAAATAATAGAAGACTTCAGCCGGATAAAAGTCGCAAAGTAATATTTTAATATTTCATAGTTTACATAATCTTCTTCAAAGGGACTTACAGGTTTCTTTCATATTATTAAAAAAATGTACTGTAGTGTACTCAAAATATTGTAACCATTGTTTATTTTATTATTATTACAAAGCTACTTTCCATTTGATTTGGTATGTTTTTTATTTCCTATTGCTGTGGGCCCCGCCTTATCATATCGCCCAGGGCTCCGCAAGGCCTGGATCCGCCACTGCTAAGGATATTATAGCTATCTGGTCCCATTGTACTTGTGTGAGTTTAGATGAAGATGTTGCTTTAAGAGGCCTCCTATAAGAACTAGCTTATTAGCCCTTAACAATGTAAATGATTTTAGTCTGACAAGTTCAACTGATGACAACACAAAAATCAGGTGTCGAAGGGAGTGAGTGCGAGAGCAAGCTCGGAGAAAGAGAGAGATACAAACACAGCGTGGGCGCATCCGGTAGCAGAAATATTACAGTAGTAAGAGGAAATAAATAAGGACAAATAATTAAATGAACATTGCACAGCAAAGGTGGATACAATTTGACCCAAGGGGCAGTGTTCCCGGCATTTACCAGGAGTAGAAGTGGGAAACCACGAAAATCCACTTCCAGGATGCCTGAGGTAGGAATCGAACAGTCCTCTTCTCATATTTGCCTTACGAGGCCGAGGGTGCCCCGTTCCAGCCCTCAGACCAGAATTAAATTCCTTCGCAGAGCAGAGCACGTACGTCTCTGCCGGTGAGGACCGTTGCATTTCTGAAAATTCAAGCCGTCAACTCCCCTATCTCCTATTCATAAGACTTTCTGACGGCCGACTTATAGCATAATGCTCTCGGCACACTCGTTAGTGCTTGCCACACTATTGTCAGTGTGCCAGTGTGAGAAATGTATTTGGTGAGACTAGTCAAGTATACTGTATACCCATAGGCACCGACTTCGGTTGGGCAGTGAACTTCCTGCCCCTTACACCAACCCTTCCCCCTCCCCAACTAACAATTTTTTAAAGTTCCCTGGCTCCACAATCAAGACAGATTTATCATTTAACCTGCTAGGACGCGTGGGTACTTATTACCCATGATAAGTGAATTGTTAATAAGTCCATGGATAATTTGACTTCCACCACTCGCTACTTTCCTAATGGACTGTGATTGCATTCCATGTCTCTGAGTTCATTATTGTACCGAACCGTGAATGTGTGTGTGAATATTATTATTACGTCGATTGTTGAACATGGTAGCTGGCTATCAGTGGTGGGTTAAGTCTAACTTTTAAAGCTGTTGTCATGTAATTACCAAAACGGATAGATTGTTAATAAAGGAAAGTATTGAAAAGGAAGATGTTCGTGCCGGGGGAGGAGATCGGAAAGGTGAAACAAAGTGCATTAGTGGAAACGTAAGTAATAGTTCGCGTTATTTGTCAAAAATAATCCAGCGAAACAAGGGTAAAGGGCATAGTTTTCAGTCATTCTTGAATACGCAGTAGTAATACTGGATGAAAAGTCAAAATATGTTAATTTCTGTAAATTATGTAGACAAATGTCCATAGAGAAGCAACTTAAATTTCCACATAAAATGAAAACGACATTCATGCAGTCAGGCTTACGAAACTGGAAAAAGGGGTTGAAAAACTGATAATACATGTAAAGTCGGTCTGCCACAGAGAAGTAGTAGTAAAATATTCTTGCCTAAAACAACACTGAAACGCTAGTCCTCAGCTTACAAGTGAAAAACTGAAGTCCATGAAGGAAAATTGCACCTGCCTTCTCAAATTAATATCTACATTACGTTATGTGACAATAAAAGGAACTTCAATCTGTGGACACACAGATAAAAACAGTTATTTAAACTTTGGTACAACATAAGAGTGAGGATGCAACGTAATTCGTATAAGTAGATTTCTGAATTACTATCCATTTTCCATCACACCTTCCTTCGGAAATTGATCGCAGTTATTTAAGCTGCAGAATATTTTTCTATATTAGGGGATCAAACCACAGATGTATCTACACAGGAACAATTCAGTATTTGTTTAGGATATGCTCAGAACTCCTTAGATATAAATGAATATTTTTGAGAATTTAGTGTACGGAAAACACCTCAGGTCAGAGTATGTTTAATTTCAATATTGGCATTTTAAAGCGCTTTGACTTATAGGTGTCTGATTGTCGAGGACAGTGTTTTTATGAGGCAGCTACCACGGCCGGTGTCAACAATGGTGTCCAGGCTAAATGTCAAACAGTTGAGAATAGAGCTCTGTTTGTGTACAGCTTGGCATATTCTCTGAAGCTTATATTACAGGATACCTTCAAAGGAATACTGGAATGTCGGAATGTTATAGGAGTAATGGAGGACTTAATGAAATTTGTCAGGGATTATCCCTAAAGATTATCCCTTTTCGCTCATTTAAAAACGGATGATTATGCGGACATCAAATCGTTTTGTGTTATCTTCTATTTTAGCCAACTAGCCTATATCCCTCTACAAAAAAAAAAAAAATCATACGGTTTGTAGGATGATAAATATCATAGAAATTATAAAGCAAATACACTCTTCAACCAGATGAAATCGTTCGATTTCTTTTTCACATTACGGTATGTTTTATGGTTAAGCTATTTGGACATACGGATACTGTGAATGCTGCTCTACAAGAATATGCCCTTTATTTTGTAATGGCAACTAAAATTATTTCTTCGCTTTCGTCAACAATGCAGTCCCTAAGAGGGTACTTTCAAGGAGTCTGGCAAGAGACAATACAGAAGACAACGTAAATGGTTGTCGATACTCCAAAATTGCCACGGAAAAGGAGTTTGCCTCGAAGATATGATATCTGCGTGAAGACACTTAATGGCGACTTCACAGCGTTAAGAAGTTGTCGTCGTATCTCCGAGACGCTTGATTGTGGGAACATTACCAGGAGAGTATGAAGCGATAGGAGTTTCACTTGTTAGCTACTTCAAATAGTTCGACACACATCCGCGAGATGTCACTTGCATCCTGCTGTAGATATTAAATCTATATTGTGCTACCCTCTCGAGTGTTACGAGGGAAACTATATAAAGCCTGCTAGCGTCTTATGTTTCCTTGCTATCAGCAGCTCTCTTGCTGCGATTCCTAGTGGCGCGCTACTGTCGCATCCCCTTGCCTCTAAGTGAACATTAATACGGACATGCAGGACCGCAACCAACGTCCAGGAGTTGAGGGCACTTGAAAACGTCGGTCAGTTCTGTTATTGAGATAAACTTGTTGCTGATTCATTTATGGGCTAAGAATAGCATGGCCATCTTGCCCCATTGTAGGCTACGTGTGTGAGTTTAGATGTAGATGATGGATGATAATGTTGCTTTAAGAGGTACAAAGCAAATTTCTTATTTGACTGCAAATCTGATAACAGATATTTAACTAGCCAATTTCAGTACTGCAATCCGAGGCCTCCTATAAGATCTAGATTATTAGCCCCTTATTAGCCCACAAGAGCTCCAGAAAGATAGACGCAAATGCCCTAAGCCCTAAGCTACAACGCACAAGCAATGGAGGCAATAAAACAATGCCTTAACGAAAACAATCTGAACCAAGCCCTGACAACAATTCAAGTAGCCATACGAGCATCAACAATCCCAATCATCCAAAGAAGAGCAAAACCATGGTTTGATACGGAATGCTATAGACTACACTTAGAAACGAAGTCCTCCTAAAACTACACATGGCCAAACTCCACAACACAAAAGGTCTTCTAGAAGAATATGCAGCGCAAAGAAAGGAATATTAAACTCTCCTAAAAAAGAAAAAGGCTCAATACATAAAAACCCGAGCCTCCATGGCATAGGCGGCAGCATGCCGGCCTCTCATCGCTGGGTCCGTGGTTCAAAGTCCGGTCACTCCATGTGAGATTTGTGCTGGACAAAGCGGAGGCAGACAGGTTTTTCTCCGGGTACTCCGGATTTCCCTGTCACAAACTCCAGCAACACTCTTCACTGTCATTTCAATTCATCTGTCATTCATTTAATCATTGCCCCAGGGGAGTGCAACAGGCTTCGGCAGCCGGCACAGTTCATATCCGCGCCACTAGATCGGGGCTCCATTCATTCCATTCCCTGGCCCGGTCGGTCGACTGGAAGCAGGAATAGGATTTTCATTTTCACAAAGAAAACCAAGCCTTGATGGATGGGTAGATTATTAGCTTGGGAATAACCTAACCCCCAAGGGAAGATGATGAAAAAAAGGAAGTGGGTTTCGGACCGGAGAAAAAGGATGGAGAAATAGGAAGAGAGTTTGACATAAGTTATAACTAAGAGTTCTTGCTCAAATGCTACAAGTGGTGAACACCCTATCAATAGATTTATTTTTATTAAAGAGGGCATGAACCTAGGAAGAGTTAGGGAAGACAAGATCTTGCCTAACCGTTATGTTTGAGAAATGATAAATCAAAGAACAAATCTTAATTTATTTAACAATGTAAAAAGAAGTAGTTTATGTATCAAATGTATAATTTTGATTTTGTATAAACAATTGGGGTCGCAGACCTCCGAAAACATCTAAAGCTTGCGCCAGGCAATTAATAATTATTTTGGTTTTAAACCTTTCATATGCCTTAAAATCTTCGTAAGATTTTGAAATGGCGAAGATAAATAAATGGAAAATTTAAAGATAACTGACGTAATTAAAGTTAAACAATAAATCAAGTACAAGGTGTGTACTTTAAGGATTTCTAGATAAGTATCTTAGAAATATGAACAACTTCGAAAGTAACAACAAAAAACCGGTGGGGGGTGAAATAGAAGTTCCTCTAACTTCTTGTATTAATACAAATCTGCGTGGGTAGATTATACATAGAAGATTATACAAATATGGCAGGTCACTTATTGTGAAACCTGAAGAGAACAATTGAAGGGGAGTTTCTAGAACTCCTATGTTTAAGTAGGGATCACGAGAAAATGGGGCAAGTTACCCTTTCGTGAAACCTAGAGATAACTCACTTTTGAGTAGAAAGAATTGGGTTCCCTCATTAGAAGGGAGAAACAATATAATTTAATGCGTGTAATAGACACGAAGTTTTACAGAAATTAATTCGTTATACATGGAGCAAGTATTGAGAGTGACACCTCATTGAAAAAAGACCTAAAGTAACAATTTTATTATTTTGGTTTGTGAGTAAAGGGTTTGGGAAGGATCAAATGGGATTGTGGAAAAGTGTTCATGGCCGTTTTTATCATCCACGGACGAGCGCGACGTGGATGAAAGGTTGAACAAGCACTGTTTTTCACTACAGTCTGTTGACATAGTTGAAAAGTTCACTGTAGTAGCACAAAAAGTTGATGGCAAAGAAAGTTATTGCAATGGTGGGAAATAACTAGTTACACTAGATATGAGAGAGTCTATTGCTTGAGAAACTTGTAGGTTATAGTTGAATGCACAGAAAAAAATCCCAACGGAGGAAGAAAAATTAGATATTGATTAGCAGTCAATAAGGAAGATTCCTTAGTAAGAAAAAGTATTCCCATATGTGAGTGGAAAGTACTAGAAGGTTTAACTCGTAGATAAATTGTTCGGCATGGAAAATTCCAGAACAATCATGATTGCAGAATAGGGCAAAAGTTAGTCCAGCGGTGGAACGAGCTAAGTATTTTATAGACAGTGGGTAATTTAATGGTGTCCCACGTTGTGAGAAAATCTCTCATTTAATAAGCATAAGAAATGCTGCTTCATGTTAAGATTGGCTTAGATAGACAAAAGCCCAACATAGAAAATCCCGCGAAGGATGATTATTGCCCCCAAATACAGAAATCTCACACTGCCTATAAAATGATCATTAAAAAGCATGTAGCTATTTAAAATCAATTAAAATAAGTTGAAGAACGTAGAAGTAGTAGGCTACTTAGCTTTGCTTCATGACGAAGGTGATGTTCCTGTTGACGGTTGGTTCTAAAATTCTAACATGGCGTAGAATTTAAAGGTTTACCTCTAGAGATGAGGAGGCAAGCTTTAGTTAAGCTCTAACTGACTGGGTCGACTTCCGACGTACAGGTGAAGGCTGCTAGACGCAGAGAAAGTACACTGGCCTAGACGGCATGTTCAGCAAGAAGTTGAGTGCACTGAGAATGTGAGCGGTTGCTCACGACACGGAGACAAGTCGAGACGAAGTGTAGAAGTGAAGTGACCGAACGAGCGGGCTGCGCGCGCGGAGAGGAGAGCAGTAGGAGGAGGGAAGAAGAGGGGGAAGCGGCCGAGTGGGGAGGAACAAAGAGATTATACATAAATATGAAAAAACTTTACAAAAACAAAATTCTTCTTGGAGCGGTGTCTTCATGGAGTAGTTGGTTGGTGAAGAACACGACGCCCTGCGGATTAATATAGAAGTCTTCATGGTTTGAAGCAATGGAAGTTCGGAAGGCAGCGATGGGACGCTGTCTGGCTGGTTCAGCGGAATATGCGTTTCTGTAAAAAACTGACAGAAAAAATGAACAAATGCACGGGGCAAACGAGAGGTAAGAGTTCGATGTTGGTGTGTGCTGGAAAGAAATTTAAGTAAATGGACTGATATAAAGTAATAAAGAATAGCAAAAGCTAATTCCTTCTTTCGGTGTATTTGCAAAAATACACCAATGGAGGCAGAAGAAGCACTAAAATACCCCTTCATTGCCATCAGAAGAAAGACTACGAGGAAATCTAGCCAAATTCAGATGGACATTTGGGAAAATCACTTCTCAAAAGTACTGAACCTAACTCAGTCACAAGCGGCGTATAACGCAACCTATCACACAAGCGTAGAATTGGGCGCCCCCATCACAACAGAAGAATTAATTGCGACAATCAGCAAGACTAAAAACAAGAACGCGACAGGCCCAGACGGCATCTACAATGAGATTCTGAAAGACTCGGCTGAAATTTTAAGTGAACTAGGGTCGGATCTGTTAAACAGATGCCTAGCAACAGGGGAAATACCCAACGAATGGAGAAAATCCATAATTAAGGTTCTGTATAAAGGCAAAGGAGAAGACAACGACCCAAACTCATACCGGGGAATCGCTCTAGAGAACTACATATTCAAAGTATTTTCAAACATTCTCCTCAAAAGGTTCACCCCGACAGTAAATCACTGATTCCCGATCAACAATTCGGGTTCAGGAAAGAAAGGTCCACCCTGCAAGCCATCAACTATCTACTGAATGACATAGAACAGGCACTTAGACACCCTAAAGAAATTTTCCATGCAATATTTGTCGACTTCTCGAAGGCCTTCGACCTACTAAACAGATCGAAGCTCAATATAAAACTGGAGCAAATGTTGGATGAAAAATCCGAAATCACGCATATGATAAACAAAGTAGAGATAAACGATGGGATATCAACCTCAACAGAGATCAGCCAAACCAACGGAGTAGTACAAGGTGACCCACTGAGTCCCACTCTGTTTAACGTCGCGACAGCAGATGTTATAAGGACTATTGAAAAAACAAAATCAGTATCCCTTTACCTGTAAGCAGATGACATGGTTCCGGGGTCTGCAAACAGGCAGAGGCTACAAGAAGTGCTCAACAACTTGCAATACTGGGCTGAGGAAAATGAGCTCAGTATAAATGAAAAAGACAGTGTATATGACATTCCGAAAAGGAAGAAAACTAGCCGCCAAAAACATAATGACCCTGGGAGACACTGACCTCGAGACAGTCAATTCCTACAAATACATCGGCCTCACCCTACAGACAACGAGCCAATCCAGCAGCCATTAGAGGAATGTACGATTTGAACAACATTACCAAACTATCTTTACAAACAACAATGATTTTCTTCCATGCGAAAATAACGCCCCTCATTACATATGGTCAAGAACTGATATGGGAAAGGCTAACCTTGACGGACCTAATCACATTTGAAAAAGTAAAGGCTTCTTTCGAGAAAGAATTCTAGGATTTGCAAGAACGTCGCCGTCCAGGCTGGCATATGTCTTAAAAAAGGAACACACTACATCGAAGATATCAGATTAAGACTACAACTGCCATCTACCAAGCAGATGAAGAAACTCCTTGAGAAAAGACATCAGAAGCAGAACGAAATCCCACTCGAATTCTACGCAATAGAAGCAATGGTAAACAGAAGATGGACAAACGAGAACCAGGAGATGAGGCATGTGATAACAAGACTCGCCATCCACGGTTTCCACCACAAGATTTGCAGGAATGTTAAATACCATGAACCGAATGAAGAATGCATATGTCCTCTGTGCAATAACCCCTGCGACAAATACCACATAACATCATGCAGCAAACGGACAAAGAGCATAGTTGAATACAATAAAGATTAATCTACCTGTAACAATTAATTGTAAGCACACCTTGTAACCGTCCATTATGGCCACCTGGCTGCAATAAATATTTATAATTAGCCCCTAACAAAGCAGGATAATTAATTTTAGTCTGACAAGTTCAAATGATGACAACACAAAAATTCCAGTAGGTGTCCAAGGGAGTGAGTGCGACAGCAGGCTAGGAGAAAGAGAGATACAAACACAGTGTGGGCGCATCCAGTAGCAGCAATATTACAGTAGCAAGAGAGAATGAGGGGGAACATTGCACAGCAAAGGTGGGTACAGTTTGACCCAAGGAGCAGTGCTTCCCGCTAAGATAGGAGTAGAGTTGTTGCTTCATTTGAGAGGTTTAGTCATCGTGGTCATTTAGCCCCGTATACTTGGGCGAGTGTGGAATTCTTGTCTCATAACCTGTGTATGTGTAATGGCTTTATTAGTGTGTTTATTTGTAATTCAGGTGAGGATCGGGAAGGATGCGACCATGGCTTTAGGATAGGTTCCATCCCTGCATTTTCCTGGAGTAGAAGTGGGAAACCACGAAAAACAACTTCTAAGATGGCTGGTGTAGGAATCGAAATGTCTTCTTCTCCGTTCTGCCTTACGAGGCTGAGGGTACCCCGTTCCAGAACTCAGACAAGAATAAAAATTTCTTGGCAGAGCAGAGCACGTACGTCTCTGCTGGTGAGGACCGTTGCATTTCTGAAGATTGAAGCCGTCAACTCCCTTACTCCTATTCATAAGCCTTTCTGACGGCCGACTTACAGCATAATGCTCTCGGCACACTCGTTAGTACTTGCCACACTGTTGTCAGTGTGCCAGTGTGAGAAATGTATTTGGTGAGACTAGTCTAGTATACTGTATACCCATAGGCACCGACTTCGGTTGGGCAGTGCACTTTCTGGAGAAGTCGAATAGAAACCTAGCGCCCGAGCACTTTGTAAGCTTACGCTGGGCAAACCGTTAAAAATATCTAAATACTATGAGTGTAAGAATTGTTCAGCATGATAAGTTCTACAAAAAAGTCCGCGAGAGCATATGTTTATCTTCAATACATCGCCTGCTATAAGTCTTTTTACGTTTTAATTTCTTCTAACCATGTCCATTCAACTACTGAGGCGACAGTTTACGAGCTAACTAAGGGCGAGTCTATCATCTCTGTTACAGCCTAGCAAGCGGCGAACCTATTGCCCCAGATACAGCCAGCAGTAAACCGTTGAGTCGTGTTGAGTTTAGACTACTGAGAATGGTGGTTGTGTTTGGAGTTTCCCTGGAAGTGCAACTCGTGTATTCCCTCATTTCGCCTGTGAAACACAGTCAAGTTGAGATTGGACGGAAGGGGGATTTGAGTTTCATTCACCTCGCAATTCCCTGCCAACTCCCATTTCGCCTGTGAACTTTTCGTTCCGCAAAATTAACAGTCAATTTAAGATTGGACGGAAGGGGGATTATATTATATTAAATTATACTGGTTGGCGTATAATCTCTACTTGGTATAAAACAAAGTCTCTGATTCTTGGATGTCACGGGTAATCTTGAGAACCACTGAATGGATTTTGATGTGGTTTTCACCATTCTGTAAAGGATATCTCGAGGAAGGTTTTTGTGGAAAATAATTTATTTATGATCAAAGGGAGTCAAGCACTAACGATTTCAGTGAAAAGGTCGAAAAAAAATTACGAGCCTTACAGTAGTCGCATAAGCCTCCGTGGCTTAGGCGGCAGCACGCCGGCCTCTCACCGCTGGGTCCGTGGTTCAAATCCCGGTCACTCCATGTGAGATCTGTGCTGGACAAAACGGAGGCAGACAGGTTTTTCTCCGGGTACTCCGGTTTTCCCTGTCACAATTTCATTCCAGCAACACTCTCCACTATCATTTCATTTCATCTGTCATTCATTTAATCAATGCCCCAGAGGAGTGCGTCAGGCCTCGGCAGCCGGCACAGTTCATATCCTCGCCGCTAGATGGGGGCTTCATTCATTCCATTCCTGACCCGGTCGAAGACTGGAAGCAGGCTGTGGATTTTTTTTACAGTAGTCGCATATGATGTGTAACATCTGACATGTTATTCGAATAATTCCATATTACTTACTCGCATTTTTTAAAGAATGAACTCATAATGCTTCCTTGCGTTAGCAAACATGAAGGATTCTTTCGTATTATTACCATCGGTAATTTCTCGTTACTAGTCTACTATTTCTGAAATAACTTGTAAAATTCCAGTGACAAATCCTTTCAGCAAATATGATAGACTATAATAGTGCTGTATTTTGGCCGACAGTACCTCGAGTGCTTACATTAAATAAGAATACAGCAAAAATATTAAGATTTAATAAATTATAATTCTTTCCAGCAAATATGAAATAATTAAATTTTCACAGCAAAGAACGACTGTTTGAAGATGATTTATTGTAGGAATATCTGTAATGGGGCCTAAAAACCTTGAGATAAGCCGTATGCGATTTACATTCCACATAGCCACGTGGCCAACAGTACGTCTCTGTACCAATCTCTGCCACCGCGCTCTGCTTGTAAGACTCCTGTGCCAAATCCTTTTAGCAAATATGTTATAATGAATATTTTCACACCAAAGAACGACAACTTGAGGGCGATTTATTGTAGGAATTTTTTAATGGGCCCTCCAAACCTTGAATTAAACCGTAGGGTCCATGCTATAAACATTACACATAGTGCTGTATTTTGGCCGACAGTACCTCGAGTCAACAACAACAAAAAGTCCACCCCTGGCACTATACAGCCCATGAAGGGCCTAGGCCGACCAAGCGACTGCTGCCCAGCCATTTGGCCCTAGATATTGGGGTGACGCGTGATCAGCGCATCGGGTCCCCTCGTCCGTTAATCTTGGTTTTCGTGATCGGGGCGCTGCCTCACTGTCACAGAGCTAATCAATTGTCCTCACGAGGCTGAGTTGATCCCGTTCCAACTCTCACGTCAGCTTTAAAATCCCTGACGGAGTCGGGAATCGAACCCGGAGCCTCCGGGTAAGAGGCAGGCGCGCTACCCCAACACCACGGGGCCGGCCACAGTACCTCGAGTGCTTACATTAAATAATGTTTTGAGTGCTGAGGCGCTTTACAATTGAGCATTATATTGTGCCTTTTGCAATGGAAAATATATATTTAATTAAAACAAATTTCTCCAATGGATCTGCAGTAGTGAAACCTACCTTCAACTACTTGAACTACGGTATGCGGAAGCACGGCCACTGCCTACTTGATGCAAGTTGCGCTCTATATCGGCCAGTTAGTGAACCCATGCCAGCGGTGTTATTGAAAATGGCCTCTTATTGCAAATATAGCGCACTGCCATGTATAGGCGCGATTAAAAATTAGGTGTGCAATAGGTATATTAAATGCGTTTCTCCCAGTGATACGTTTAGACTAACGAAGTTTCAATTATTGTTAGTAGTCGGTGTTAATATACTGAATTCCTGCGTTGTTTGGAGTGTTGGTTGATGCGATATAGCACTCGAGGTATCGAGTCCTTACATTAAATAAGAATACAGCAAAAGTATGAAGATTTAATAAACCGTAATTGTGTTCAGCAAATATGATATAATGAATATTTTCACACCAAAGAACGACAACTTGAAGATGATTTATTGTAGGAATTTCTCTAATGGGGCCTCCAAACCTTGAGGTAGCCTAAACCGTATGCGATTTACATTCCACATAGTCACATGGCCTACAGTACGTCGTTGTACCGATCTCCGCCACCGCGCGCTCTCATCGTTTCCGTCCCATGCACTTCCGTCCCATCCACCTCCGTTTCTTTTCCAAAATCACTCCCTCATAATGTCCAGCTACCGAGCGCCACAAAAATATCCAGGTACCGAGTGGAAAGATGTTACACATCAAAAGAACTGGCGTCTGTGCGGTTTTTAAGCTTACGCTGGGCAAACCGTTAAAAATATCTTTATACAGTAGGCCTACTATGATTGTAAGAATTGTTCACAGTGAAAAGTTCCACAAAAAGCCCGGGAGAGCTCATCTCTATCTTCAATACATCGCCAGGTATAAGTGCTTTTACATTTTCATTTCTTCCAACAATCTCCAATCAGTTACTGAGGCGACAGTTTACGAGCTAGCTAGGGTCGAGTCTATCACCCCAGTTACAGCTTAGCTAGCGGACGAGCTTATTGCCCCAGATACAGCCAGCAGCAAACTGTCGAGTCGTGTTGAGTTAAAAACTTTAGAGAAAAGTGGTTGTGTTTTGAGATTCCCTGGGAGTGCAACTCGGCTATTCTTCATTTCGCCTGTGAATTTTCGTTCCGCAAAATTCACAGTCAAGTTAAGATTGGACGGAAGGGGGATTTGTGTTTCATGCACCTCGCCATTCTTAAATTACGTCCGACAAGAATTTGTTGCACATGCATCTCCATGATGAAAATGAAAATCCACAGCCTGCTTCCAGTCTCCGACCGGGTCGGGAATGGAATGAATGATGCCAATCCTCATATCTAGCGGCGAGGATATGAACTGTGCCGGCTGCCGAGGCCTGACGCACTCCTCTGGGGCAATGATTAAATGAATGACAGATGAAATGAAATGTTAGTGGAGAGTGTTGCTGGAATGAAATTTTGACAGGGAAAACCGGAATACCCGGAGAAAAACCTGTCTGCCTCCGTTTTGTCCAGCACAGATCTCACATAGAGTGACCGGGATTTGAATCACGGACCCAGCGGTGAGAGGCCGGCGTGCTGCCGCCTAAGCCACGGAGGCTCCTAAAATGAAAATCCACAGCCTGCTTCCAGTCTCCGACCGGGTCAGGAATGGAATGAATGATGCCCATCCTCATATCTAGCGGCGAGGATATGAACTGTGCCGGCTGCCGAGGCCTGACGCACTCCATCTCCATGATAATATAATTAATAGTCCAGTCAGTGATTTTAACCCATCATGCCGAGACGTAAAACGGATATTGGTCGTTGTTCATTGACAATGGATAAAAAGCGCTTATCAGGTAATGCATTCATAACTGTTCCCGGGCGAAGCCGGTTCGGGTTGCTAGTAACTTATAAAGGTAAAGCCCTGGCAAGAGTTGGTAATTTCAAATACTTGGGAGTTGTTTTCCAAAACAGAGGTAATGTTCCTACACAGCAAATAGCTGATAGGACCGCCTCAGCAACCAAGGCAATGTCAGACATTAAGGATCTACGGAGAATGTCTGTTCAAGCCGCGATAAAACTTTTCAACATTAAGATCCACCTGTTGTCACCTGTTGTTCGGAACTTATAGGGGAACACCTGAACACCACCAACCTGTGACAAATAGAGAAAGTAAAAGCAGCATACCTAAAGAGGACGCTTGGGCTAGCGAAATACTCACGGTCCCGATTAGTATATGTATGGACAAGAGAACTGTTTAGCCTACTTTTCTCATTTTGCAAAAATGAGGAAAAAGTAGACTTCTGAGATCGGGCAAATGGGTGTCTGTCTGTCTGCCTGTCTTTCCTTCTGTCTGTCTGTCTGTCTGGCTGTGTGAGTGCCCCCCCCCCCTATCAACTCCTAAACGGCTGCAGCAATCGAAACAAAATTTGGTTGGAGTAAAGATCTATTCCTGAATATCTCACGACAAGAGAAGTTTTTATCATTTCAAATGATCTTGTCGACTTCGTCGTTATGCTTTGGTCCAACATTATGCGTTACGGAGACGGAGACGGAAGTGACGTCATGCAGCCACGCGGGAAGCAGAAGCTAATGGTTATTGAAGTCTGTTGAAAGAGTCCTGGTGCGTCGAGCGACCTGGAGCTTTGAGCGAAGCGAACACAAGAATACAGAGTGACTTCTAAAGAGATATACAAGATGCCATATAAGAATACAGGATGCCTCCTAAAGAGCTGTGCAGGATGTCAGAGCAAAAGACAGTACAAGATGCCAGATAACAATACAGGGTGACTCCTAAAGAGATATACAAGATGCCAGGTAAGAATACAAGGTCACTCTTAAAGAGGTGTACAAAATGGCAGAGAAGAATACAGGGTGACTCCTAAAGAGGTGCACAAGATGTCAGACAAGAATACAGGGTGCCTCCTAAAGAGGGGTGCAGGTTGTCAGAGCAAAATACAGTACAAGATGCCAGATAAGAATACAGGGTGACTCCTAAAGAGATTTACAAGGTGCCAGATAAGAATACAAGCTGACTCTTAAAGAGGTGTACAAGATGGCAGAGAAGAATACAGGGTGACCCCTAAAGTGGTGCACAAGATGTCAGACAAGATTACAGGGTGACTCCTAAAGAGGTGTACAAGATGCCACACAAGAATACAGGGTGACTCCTGAAGAAATATACAAGATGCCAGATAAGATTTCAAGGTTACTCTTAAAGAGGTGTACAAGATGGCAGAGAAGAATACAAGGTGACTCCTAAAGAGGTGTACAAGATGGCAGAGAAGAACACAGGGTGACTCCCAAAGAGGTGCACAAGATGTCAGACAAGAATACAGGGTGACTCCTAAAGAGGTGTACAAGATGTCACACAAGAATACAGGGTGACTTCTAAAGAGATATACAAGATGCCACATAAGAAACAGGGTGCCTCCTAAAGAGGTGTGCAGGATGTCAGAGCAAATTACAGGGTGACACTTAACGAGGTGTTCAGTATGTTAGATTCAATTCAAATACAGGGTGACCCTTAAAGAGGTTTGCGAGATATCAGATTCAAATAATGGGTGACTCTTAAAGAGTTGTAAAAGATGTCAGAGTCAAATACAGGGTGACCCTTAAGGTGGTGCCCGCGCGGGAAGCCTAAATTAAAGGGTAATGGAGTCTGTTGAAAGGGTCCTGGGGCTTCGAGCGAAGCGAGAAGCCCTCCTGAGCCTTTCTAACATGTGTAGCATTTGTAGCATGCGTCATTTGAAATGATATAACGTCTAGTCTTTCAGACTGACTGTAATTTTTTATGATTAAGGAACTGCGTTTCAAGAAGCAGTTACCATTCCCAACCAGCTACGGAAGACTCCTAACGGAACTCCAACAAAAGAGACAAGACATACGCCCAGATTTCTTCTCGACAGATGCAATGATGTAAAAAGAATGGATGAGGGCCAACTACGAATTACGACTTATAGTAACAAAAATGGCCGTGCATGGCTTCAACTTTAAAATCTGCAAGACAAAGACTCACCATGACCCCGTGTACTTGGGCGAGTGTGAAATTTTTGTCTGATAACCTGTGTTGTTGTGTGGCTGTACTAGTGCTTGCTCTGCCGAGATTTTTTTATTCTGGTCTGAGGGCTGGAAACGGGGTACCCTCAGCCAAGTAAGGCAAAACTGAGAAAAGGACACTTAATTCAGGCGAGGAAGCGGCCGAGGCTTTATGATAGGTACCATCCCGGCATTTTCCTGGAGTAGAAGTGGGAAACCACGAAAACCACTTCTAGGATGGCTGAGGTACGAATCAAGAGAGAAAGTGAACGGTGTGACCACCTATGTGACAGTTACCGTGTAATTAGGTGCCCTAACAGAGGAATACCTATTACGCAGTTTTGCATAGATTTATGGTTTCTTTAAGGAACCATCTATTGGCAACTCCAGCTATCTGATATGACATCTAGCGGTAAAAATGAGACACTTACCAAGTAGGGTACATTTGTCACGTGGTGACTGTTTGTATATGGTTTCTTGTATTGGTAAACAGATCGTGGTAAATTGTTCGTGTCTTTATACGTAAGTAATAAGTTTTACTCGTTGATAGAGTGAAAAATGAGTAAAAGAAAAGTGTATTGTTCAGTTTACGGCTGTAAGTCGATGTATAAGAGGGCTGCGGATATTCGTTTTCATCACTTTCCAAAAGATGCAAATAGCAATAGCCGAAATGTGATGATACCTAATAATACCTAATTCCTAATAATAATACCTTTCCACCCCGGGAAGGATCTAACACTTGCCGAGGTAGACAGACAGAAGACCTGCGACGTAAAGCCAGCGAAGGTTATTCAGTTTAAAAACAGCTGTTACGACGGGCGCGCTGGTAAGATTGAAGTTACTTGAATAAATAATTAAATAATTAATTATTGGCTGCTTGGTAGGGAGAAGGGATGAGTTTAACTTGTATTAAAACTCGGGGGGCGACAGGAATTGCTTGATTTGGATGGTTAAAAGGTGGGTTTGGTGTTGAATATTTGAATGGTAGCGGAATCACTCATTCTACAGTGCCCACGGGGAGGCAAATTAGGCCTATATGACTCGTAGTGGAATAGCTCGAATATCGAAGAACTTAGCGATTACGAGGTGTAGGCTTGGCCAAAAGGCTGGCGGATCATCAGTTTGACATCAATTCACGACATAAGTCGGAGCTTGGAACAGTGGCGTCTGGTTTGCGTGGATGCTAGTCTCGGAATGATAAAAGTAGCACAGCTTCGGTGTGTTATTTATTTGTTTATGTACCGTATTTCTCTATTTGAATGTCCTCGGCGTTGACTCAGGATCGACAGTTACATTATATTGCGCATAATAGTACCGAAATAATGTCCGAAGTGTAGCCCTGTGTAAATTTGAATCAGCTGATCTACATCAACCATAAAAACTGATGCTTGATAATATGCAAATGACACCAAAAAATCCAGTGGAGCACACAAATTAGATCACGTGTATCGCACAGTAGTTATACATATATACAATTAAAAATAACACTCACTGTCTTTACTTTAGAGACCACATTTACTGATTATAACCGAAAAATAAAAAGTGTTCCATATCAAACGCGTGTTATTGAGTATTTTAAACCCTACTTATCCAGACCGACCGCAGCGCCCCAAGTATTAGTTTGAGTTGCCAATTGCATGCTATTGATGTAAAAGTGTATCTTATGTTCTCTGTATGGGCATTGGCTGCTTTAATAGAATTATTATAAGAAGTTGTCGTCGTAGCTCCAAGACGCTTGTTGTGAGAACATTACCAGGAGATTATGAAGCGACAGGAGTTTCACTTGGTAGCAACTTCAAATAGTGCAACACACATCCACGAGATGTCACTAGCTTACTGTTGTAGATAAGAATACAATACCCTCTCGAGTGTTACGTGGTAAACAATATAAAACCTGCTAGCATCTTATGTTTCCTTGCCTTCAACATCGCTCATGCAGCGACACCTAGTGGTGCGCTTTGTCGCATCCCCTTGCCTCTCTCAAACTGAACACTGGTACGGACACGCAGGGGCGTAACTAAGATCCAGGAGTTGGGGGCGCTAGAAAAGGTACGTCAGTTCTTTTATAAACTTGTTGCTGCTTCATTTATAGCACTGGTTCTTAACCGGTGGTCCGCGGACCGCAGGTGGTCCTTGAGTGCCTCGAGAGTGGTTCGCGGGAGAAATTGGTCCACCAGCAGGTATAAGAAAAATGGCCAATAAATGGGGAATTCGAAAACGATGTGCGTTGAACGAGAATCGTCCGAATGTATTCGCGTCGATGACTATCAGGTTTTGTATTGAAATATCTTTAAAATAAGTGTTATTGAGGTAGGGTTACAAGTGATAAAGTGTATTGGGGGTGGGTTCCGTACATGATCAATTTTAGGCTGAGTGGTCCGCAGACTTCTACGGGTTCAGAATCACTGATTCATAGGCTAAGGATATCATGACCATCTTGCCCCATTAGTTGATGATGATATCTTGCTTTAAGAGGCCTCCTCTAAGGTCTAGCTTATTATCCCCTAACAATGTAAATGATTTTTGTCAGACAAGTTCAACTGATGACAACACAAAAACAAGAAGTTCCGTGACGAACTAAAGAGCCTACTTTTCTTAAAATTTAAGATTCATGCCAATGATTAATCTATATGGATCTATCTCGAATAATGACGAAATTAAGTTGGTTATATCGACATTTCTAATTTGTTCGAAATACTGTATACCTGCCATAATGTAGCCTAATAGAGAACTACAGTTGGCAGCCCTGGTGACTGAATATATTTTTAGTTCCATTTCTTAAGGTGCAGAATATAAAATTTTGTTGAATTCCAATGGATAGCATGGACGTTACATGCAGTTAAATATTGGATCTAACAGCGCGCGTAAAATCATGTTGGCAACAATGACATGCATGCATTGGTCAGAAATGATCTGAAATAATATGATCTATTGTAGTGTCAATTTTGAATGAAATCCATTAGTTAGTATAGAAGTTACATGCATTTTAAAATTGGACCTATCAGCAGGCTTAGAATCATGTTGGCAGCACTGGCGTAGGCCTATGTTGGTTACTCCAAATTAATCTGGAATGTCAGGTAGGCCCTACTATACGTGTGCATAGTTTAGGGCTATTGGCTTGCAGACTTTCTGATATATTGATATTAGGGTAAGAAAAATAGAGACAGTATTTAATAACAGTTGGCAGCCCTGGTTACTCTTAAGAATCGGCATAGTCATATCTGTTATGGCACACATAGCACACACGAAATTTGGTTGAAATCTAAATGATACTATAGAAGTTACATGTATTTAAAGTTGGACCTCTCAGCAGGCTTAGAATCATGTTGGTAGCACTGACATATATAAGTTACTCCAAATTAATACAGAATGTCAGGTACTATACGGGTGCATAGTTTAAAGCTGTCGGCTGGCATACTTTCTGATATATCGGTATTTCGATTTAAAAAATTACAGCATGTATTAACAGTTGGCAGCCCTGGTGGCTCTTAAGAATACGCTCAGTCATATCTGTTTATGTACACATAGCACGTACGAAATTTGGTTGAAATCCAATTGATAGTGTAGAAGTTACATGCATTTAAAATTTGGACCTGTCAGCAGGCCTATAATCATTTTGGCAGCACTGCCATGTATGGCCTCCTGGAAATTAAACTGCAATATTATTATCTATTCGTGTGCCAATTTTGAAATAGCTCCCATTCATACCTTCGAAGATATCCAACATGCAGCTCAAATTTCAATTGCGATTTTTCAGCAGTTGGTAGCACTGGCATCATTTTCAAATATGGCCGTGAGATATTCAGGTATAGATCTTTACTCCTACGAAATTTTGTTTCGATTGTTGCAGCCGTTTAGGAGTTAATAGGGGGAGGTCACACACACAGCCAGACAAAGGACAGACTGACAGACAGACACACATTTGCCCGATCTCATAAGTCTACTTTTTCCTCATTTTTGCAAAATGTGAAAAGTAGGGTAATTAGGTGTCGAAGGGAGTGAGTGCGAGAGCAAGCTAGGGGAAAGAGAGAGAGAGAGATACCAACACAGTGTGGGCGCAACCGGTAGCAGAAATACTACAGTAGCAAGAGAGAATAAATAAGGGGGAATCATTAAATGAACATTGCACAGCAAAGGTGGGTACAATTTGACCCAAGAATCAGTGCTTCCCGCTAAGATAGGAGTAGAGTTGTTGCTTCATTTGAGGGGATAATTCATCGTGGTCACTTAGCCCCGAGTCCTTGGGCGAGTGTGGATTTTTTTCTCATAACCTGTGTATTTGTGATGGCTTTATTAGTGCGTTTATTTGTAATTCAGGTGAGGATCGGGAAGGAAGCGGCCGAGGCTTTAAGATAGGTATTATCCAGGCATTTTCCTACAGTAGAAGTAGGAAACCACGAAAAACCACTTCTAGTATGGCTGAGGTACGTATCGAAATGTCATCTTCTCTGTATTGCCTTACGAGGCTGAGGGTACCCCGTTCCAGCCCTCAGACCAGAATAAAAAATTCTTGGCAGAGCAGAGCACGTACGTCTCTGCCGGTGAGGACCGTTGCATTTCTGAAAATTCAAGCTATCAACTCCCTTGCTCCTATTCATAAGACTTTCTGACGGCCGACTTATAGCATAATGCTCTCGGCACACTCGTTAGTACTTGCCACACTATTGTCAGTGTGCCAATGTGAGAAATGTATTTGGTGAGACTAGTCTAGTATACTGTAGACCCATAGGCACCGACTACGGGTGAGCAGTGAACTTCCTGCCCCAGCATCAACGCAAAAAATCAGGTTAACGCCCCCGTCCCAACATTTTTTAAAAGTTTCCTGGCTCCAGAATCAAGACAGATTTATCATTTAACCTACGAGGACGCGTGGATATTTCTTTACCCATGAAAAATGAATTGTTAATAGTTCTATGGATAATTTGACTTCCACAACTCGCTACTTTCCTAATGGACTGTGATTGCATTCCATGTCACTGAGTTCATTATTGTAACGAACAGTGAATGTGTGTGTGAATATTATTATTACGTCGATTGTTGAACATGGTAGCAGGCTATCAGTGGTGTGTTAAGTCTAATTTTTAAAGCTGTTGTCTTGTAGTTCCCAAAATGGATGGAATCTTAATAAATGATAGTGTTGAAAAGGAAGATACTGGTGCCGCGGAAGGGGGTAAGAAAGGTGAACCAAAATGCATAAGTGGAAACGTAAGTAAAGTTCGCGTTATTAGTCAACAAAAATCCAGCGAAACCAGGGTAAAGGGCGTAGTATTCAGTCATTCTTGAATACGCAGTAGTAGTACCGGATGAAAAGTCAAAATATGTTCATTTCTGTAAAATATGTAGAGAAATGTACATAGAGAAGCAACTTTAATTTCCACATAAAATTAAAACGACATTCATAAAGTCAGGTTCACGAAACTGAAAAAAGGGGGTTGGAGTACTGATAATACATGAGAAGTAGTATAATACTTACCCTTAGGCACCGACTTCGGGTGAGCAATTTTGTACTTATGTAAAACAACACTGTAACGTTAGTTCTCATCTTACAAGTGAAAAACTGAAATCCATCAAAGAAATCACGCCTGCCTACTCAAATTAATCTCTACGTTACGTTATGTGACAATACAAGGAATTTCAATTTGTGGACACACAGATGACAAAAGTTATTTTAAACTTTGATGCAACATAAGAGTGAGGATCCAACGTGATCCGTATAAGTAGATTTCTCACGATATACAAAGTAAATTGCTTTCAATTTTTCATCCAGCCTTACTTCGCTAATTGATCGCAGAAATTATGGCTGCAAAATATTTTTCTATACTAGTGGATGAAACCACAGATGTATCAACACAGGAACAAAGAATTATTTGTTTAGGTTTTGTTCAGAACTCTTCAGAGTTAAATTCATATTTTTGAGAATTTATTTTACGGAATACATTCCGCCTCAGATTTTGTTTAATATCAATATTGACATCTTAATGTGCGTTGACTTACCGGTGTCTGATTGTCGAGGAAAAATGTTTTGATGGGGGTATCTACCACTACCGCTGTCTACAATGGTGTCCAGACTAAATGTCAAGCAGTTGAGAATAGAGCTCTGTTTGTGTTTGTGCACTGCTTGGCATATTCTATGAAGGCGCGGATTCAAGAGGGGGGGGGTCACGGGGGTCATAACCCCCCCCAACGAGGACCAAAATTTTTTTGCAAACTCAAAAATCGAAAACACAATTACCAGACAAATAAAAATTAACGAACTTTAACTGAAAAACAGTTTTTTTTTTCATTTTTTCAATACTGAAATATCTTTATTCGAATTATTATGTTCTGTTACAACAGTACATATTTACAACTTCAAACCTCTTATATAAAAACGATTATTTATACAACAAAATCAACTCGTCTACTTTGTTTAACAAACCTTGTGATTACCGAATCGAAGTTTATAGTGATGTCAGGATGAATGTGCAGCAATGCACGGATAGGAATTTTGGGCTTTTTTCGCATCAAAAATTTTTGCCGACGTCCAAACTGCAAGCTTGGTTGGCAATTTGAGCTGTGACTTTCTCCCTTTGTCGGTACCAACTCGACTTGCCGAAACTGTAACGTACCTTGATACTTTTCTCGAAGCTCGATGTAAAAGTCGCAAAACACGCCGTTGCAATTTGTACGAATAATTTTGGTTCGCTAAACGTATCAAATTTCTATCCATGAAGCTTGCAAAAAAATTGGTCTGCTTTTGTACGTTTGGTTATTTTGTGATTGCGTTTTTAGTGATACCATTTTTCTTAACAATTTCGATTCTCTGACCCCCCCCCAAGCCAAACTCTAGATCGATTCTCTGACCCCCCGCCCCAAAACCAAACTCTAGATCCGCGCCTGATTCTATGAAGCTTGTATTACAGGGTACCCTCAAAGGAATACTGGAATGTCGGAATGTTGTAGGAGTAATGAAAGATTTAATGAAATTTGTCGGGGATTATCCCTAAAGATTGTCCCTTTTCACTCATTTAAAAACTGATGATTATGCGGACTTGAAACCGTTTTGCGTTATCTTCTGTTTTAGCCAACTGTATCCTTCTACAAGAATTTTTTTCATACGGTTTGTAAGGATGATAAATCTCATACAGATTATAAAGCAAATAAATTCTTGAACCAGATGAAATCCTTTGATTTCTTTTTCACATTATGTTTTTGGACTTCATGGCGACTTCACAGCGTTTAATAAGAAGTTGTCGTCGTATCTCCGAAACGCTTGTTGTGGGAAAATTAACAGGAGAGTATGAAGCGACAGGAGTTTCACTTGTTAGGTACTTCAAATAGTTTGACACATATCCGCGAGATGTCACTTGCCTCCTGCTGTAGATATTAAATCTATATTGTGCTACCATCCCAAGATCCAGGAGTTGGGGCGCTAGAAAAGGTACGTCAATCCTTTTATCATTTCAAATGATCTTGTCGACTTCGTCGTAATGCTTGAGTCTAAAGTTATGCGGGACGGAGACAGTTGCGTTACGGAGACGAAAGTGACGTCATGCAGCCACGCGGGTAGCCCAAGTTAATGGGTATAGGACGGCGAGTGCGTGACGACATGCAGCCATGCGAGAAGCCAAAGTTAATGGATAATGGAGTCTGTTAAAAGAGTCCAGGGGCGTCGAGCAACCTGGGGCTTTGAGCGAAGAAAAAAAGAATACAGGGAGACTCCTAAAGAGGTGTACAAGATGCCGGATAAAAAAAACAAGGTGACTCCTAAAGAGATATACTAGACGCCAGATAAGAATACAAGGTGACTCTTAAAGTGGTGAACAAGATGGCAGAGAAGAATACAGGGTGACTCCTAAAGAGGTGCACAAGGTGTCAGACAAGAATACAGGGTGACTCCTAAAGATGTGTACAAGATGTCACACAAGAATACAGAGTGACTTCTAAAGAGATATACAAGATGCCATATAAGAATACAGGGTGCCTCCTAAAGAGGTGTGCAGGATGTCAGAGCAAACTACAGTACAAGGTGCCAGATAAGAATACATGGTGACTCCTAAAGAGATAAACAAGATGCAAGATAAGAATACAGGGTGACTCCTAAAGCGGTGCACAAGATCTCACACAATAATACAGGGTGACTTCTAAAGAGATATACAGGATGCCATATAAGAATACAGGGTGCCTCCTAAAGATGTATGCAGGATGTCAGAGCAAAATACAGTACAAGATGCCAGATAACAATACAGGGTGGCTCCTAAAGAGATATATTAGATGCCAGATTTGAATACAAGGTGAATCTTAAAGAGGTGTACGAAATGGCCGAGATGAATACAGGGTAACTCCTAAAGGGGTGTACAAGATGCCAGATAAGAATACCTGCCTCCTAAAGAGATATACAAGATGCCAGATAAGAATACAATCTGACTCTTAAAGAGGTGTACAAGATGGCAGAGAAGAATACAGGGTGACCCCTAAAGAGGTGCACAATATGTCAGACAAGAATACAGGGTGAGTCCTAAAGAGATGAACAAGATGTCACACAAGAATACAGGGTGTGCAAGATGTCAGAGTAAAATACAGTACAAGATGCCAGATAGGAATACAGGGTGACTCCTAAAGAGATATACAAGTTGCCAGATAAGAATACAAGGTGACTCCTAGAGAAGTGTACAAGATGGCAGAGAAGATTACAGGGTGACTCCTAAAGAGGTGCACAAGATGTCAGACAAGAATACAGGGTGACACCTATAGAGTTATACAAGATGTCACACAAGAATACAGGGTGGCTTCTAAAGAGATATACAAGATGCCAGATGGAGTACAGGGTGCCTCCTAAAGGAGTGAGCAGGATGTCAGAGCAAATTTCAGGGTGACACTTAACGAGGTGTACAGTATGTTAGATTCAATTCAAATACAGGGTGACCCTTAAAGAGGGTTGCAAGATATCAGATTCAAATAATGGGTGGCCGTTAAAGAGTTGTAAAAGATGTCAGACTCAAATACTTGGTGACCCTTAAAGAGGTGCCCGCGCGGGAAGCCTAAGTTAATGGGTAATGGAGTCTGTTGAAAGAGTCCTGGGGCTTCGAGCGAAGTAAGAAGCCCTCCTGAGCCTCTCTTACATGTGTAGCATTTGTAGCATGCGTCATTTGAAATGATATAACATCTAGTCTTTCAGACTGACTGTAATTTTTTTATATATATAAACTTGTTGCTGCTTCATTTATAGGTTACGGATGTCATAGCCATCTTGTCCCATTGTACTTTTTGAGTTTGGATGAAGATGATGATTATATGTTGCTTTATAAGGCCTCCTATAAGATCTAGCTTATTAGCCCCTATCAATGTAAATGATTTTTGTCTGACAAGTTCAACTGATGACAACACAAAAATTAGGTGCCCAAGGGAGTGAGTGCGAGAGCAAGCTAGGAGAAAGAGAGATACAAACACAGTGTGGGTGCGTCCGGTAGCAGAAATATTACAGTAGCAAGAGGGAATAAGGGGGAATAGTTAAATGAACATTGCACAGCAAAGGTGGGTACAATTTGACCCAGGAGCAGTGCTTCCTGCTAAGATAGGAGTAGAGTTGTTGCTTCATTTGAGGGATTAATTCATCGTGGTCATTTAGCCCCGTATACTTGGGCGAGTGTGGAAATTTTGTCTGATTACCGGTGTTGTTGTGATGCTGTATTGATGTGTTTATTTGTAATTCAGGTGAGGATCGGAAAGAAAGCGGCCGTGGCTGTAAGATAGGTACCATCCCGTCATTTATCAGGAGAAGAAGCGCGAAACCGCGAAAAACCATTTCCAGGTTGGCTGAGGTAGGAATCGAAATGTCCTCTTCTCATAATTGCCTTACGAGGTTGTGGGTTCGCCGTTCCAGCCCTCAGACCAGAATTAAATTTCTTGGCAGAACAGAGCACGTACGTCTCAGCCGGTGAAGACCGTTGCATTTCTGGAAATTCAAGCCGTCAACTCCCTATCTCCTATTCATAAGACTTTCTGACGGCCGACTTATAGCATAATGCTCTCGGCACACTCGTTAGTGCTTGCCACACTATTGTCAGTGTGCCAGTGAGATAAATGTATTTGGTGAGACTAGTCTATTATATACCCATAGGCACCGACTTCGGGTGAACAGTGAACTTTCTGCCCATACACCAACGTAAAGAGATACTCCCAACATTTATTAATAGTTTCCTGGCTCCAGAATCAAGAAAGATTTATCATTTAACCTGAGAGGACGCGTGGGTATCTTTTAACCCATGAAAAATGAATGGTTAATAAATTTATGAATATTTTGACTCCACCAATCGCTACTCTCCTAATGGACTGTGATTGCATTCCATGTCTCTGAGTTCATTATTGTACCGAACCGTGAATGTGTGTGTGAATATTATTATTACGTCGATTGTTGAACATGGTAGCAGGCTATCAGTGGTGTGTTGGGTCTAATTTTTAAACCTGTTGTCTTGTAGTTACCAAAACGGATAGATTGTTAATAAAGGAAAGTATTGCAAAGGAAGATGTTAGTGCCGGGGGAGGGGGTCAGAAAGGAGAACCAAAGTGCATTAGTGGAAACGTAAGAAATAGTTCACGTTATTTGGTCAAAAATAATCCAGTGAAACAAGGGTAAAGGGCGTAGTTTTCAGTCATTCCTGAATACGCAGTAGTAATACTGGATGAAAAGTCAAAATATGATAATTTCAGTAAATTATGTAGACAAATGTCCATAGAGAAGCAACATAAATTTACACATAAAATTAAAACAACATTCATGCAGTCAGGTTTACGAAACTGGCAAAAAGGGGTTGAAAAACTGATAATACATGTAAAGTCGGTCTGCCACAGGGAAGTAGTAGTAAAATGTACTTGTCTAAAACAACACTGAAACATTAGTTCTCAGCTTACAAGTGAAAAACTGAAGTCCATGAAGGAAAATTGCACCTGCTTTCTCAAATTAATCTCTACATTACGTTATGTGACAATACAAGGAACTTCAATCTGTGGACACACAGATGAAAACAGTTATTTTAAACTTTGGTACAACATAAGAGTGAGGCTGCAACGTGATTCGTATAATTAGATTTCTGAATTACTATCCATTTTCCATCACACCTTCTTTCGGAAATTGATCGCAGTTTTTTAAGCTGCAGAATATTTTTCTATATTAGGGGATGAAACCACAGATGTATCAACACAGGAACAATTCAGTATTTGTTTAAGATTTGTTCACAACTCTTTAGAGATAAATGAATATTTTTGAGAATTTAGTTTACGGAAAACACCTTAGCTCATCGTTTGTTTAATTTCAATATTGACATTTTAAAGCGCTTTGACTTATGGGTGTCTGATTGTCGAAGACAGTGTTTTGATGGGGCAGCTACCACGGCCGGTGTCAACAATGGTGTCCAGGCTAAAAGTCAAGCAGTTGAGAATAGAGCTCTGTTTGTGCACTGCTTGGCAAATTCTCTGAAGCTTATATTACCGAACACCTTCAAATGAATATTGGAATGCCAGAATGTTATAGGAGTAATGGAGGACTTAATGATATTTGTCAGGGATTATCCCTAAAGATTGTCCCCTTTCGCTCATTAAAAAACTGATGATTATGGGGACATCTAATCGTTTTGCGTTATCTTTTATTTTAGCCAACTAGTCTATATCCCTCTACTAAAATTACTTCATACGGTTTGTAAGGATGTTAAATCCCATACAGATTATAAAGCAAATACATTTTTGAACCAGATGAAATCTTTCGATTTCTTTTTCACATTATGTTTTATGGTTAAGCTATTTGTACATACCGATACTGTGAATGCTGCTCTACAAGAAAAGACCATTTTTGATGAGTAACATCTTTCCACTCGGTATCTGGATATTTTTGAGGCACTCGGTAGCTGGACATTTTTGTGGGAGTGATTATGGAAAAGAGACGGAAGTGGATGGGACGGAAGAGCTTGGGACGGAAACAATGAGCGCGTGCTGTGGCGGAGATCGGTACAACGACGTACTGTAAGCCATGTGACTATGTGGAATATAAATCGCATACGGTTTACCTCAAGGTTTGGAGGCCCCATTAAAGAAATTCCTACAATAAATCTTCTTCAAGTTGTCGTTCTTCGGTGTGAAAATATTCATTATATCATATTTGCTGAAAACAACTACGATTTATTAAATCTTCATACTTTTGCTGTATTCTTTTTTAATGTAAGCACTCGATACCTCGAGTGCTGTATCGCATCAGCCAACACTCCATAACAACGTAGGAATTCAGTATATTAACACCGACTACTAACAATAATTGAAACTTCGTTGGTAAACGTATCACTGGGAGAAACGCATTTAATATACCTACTGCACACCTAATTTTTAATCGCGCCTATACTTGGCAGTGCGCTATATCGGCAATAAGAGGCCATTTCCAATAACGCCGCTGGCATGGGTTCACTAACTGGCCGGTATAGAGCGCAACTCGCATCAAGTAGGCAGTGGATTGCTCCCGCATACAGTTGCAGGTATATGTCACTACTGCAGATGCATTGGAGAATCTTTTCATGTTTGCTGGCACAGGGTAGCACTATGAGTTCATTCTTTAAAACATGCGAGTAAGTAATATGGAATTGTTCGAATAACATGTCAGATGTTACTCATCATATGCGACTACTGTAAGGCTCGTATATTTTTTTTTTTTTGTAATGGCAACTAATATGATTTCTACGCTTTCAACAACAATGCAGTCCATAAGGGAGTACTTTCAAGGAGTCTGGCATGAGACAATGTAGAAGACAAAGTAAATAAATGGTTGTCGATACTCCAAAATTTCCACGGAAAAGAAATTTGCCTCGAAGTTATGATCAATCCAGTGACTACCATGCACCAAAAGAAGAACATTGAAGAACATCTATCTGCGTGTAGACACTTCATTTCGACTTCACAGCGTTTAATAAGAAGTTGTCGTCTATCTCCGAGACGCTTGTAGTGGGAACATTACCAGGATAGTATGACATGACTGGAGTTTTTCTCTCGGTAGCTACTTCAAATTGTTCGACACACATCCTAGAGATGTCACTAGTGTCTTTTGTAGATATTAAATCAACCTTGCAAACTACTACAAAGTCATTTAGATGCCATATTCAAGAAAGAACTGCAGCAGCCACAAGAGCAATCTCTGCCATAAAGAACCTTCCAGCTCTGTCCCTAGTTACAGCAATGAGACTTTTTAACGCCGCCATATCCCCTATAGTAACGTACGGATTAGAACTGATCTAGGAACGTCTAAAATTCAGTTACTTTGAAAAAATAGAACGAGTCAAATCCCGCTTCCTCAAAAATGCACTGAGAGTGGGAAAAGCAGCACCAACAAAAATGGTCTATAGACTAACAAAGGAGACCTACTACGCAGAAGACCTAAGGACCCAACTGCTTCTACCAGCAACAGAGCTTTACTCTAAACATCTGGAGAGGAGGAAAGCCAAAAGCGAAGATATAGATCCGGACTTCCACGCTACAAGCGCCATGGTGGAGAGGAACTGGATGAAGTAAAACCAGGAACTGAGACATGTCGTGACGAGATACGCCATCCACGGTTTTCATCACAGAGTGTGTGCGACTAAATCGTACCACAACCCAAGCGAAAGCTGTGTGTGTGAGCTGTGTAACCAGAAATGTGACAGTACCACCTATCAAAGTGCTCCAAAAGAACATTATCATTGACTGAGTACAGGGGCGTATTCTTAGGGCTACCGAGAAAATTACATTAAAAATAAATAACACTTTATTACAGGTTCAACAAAGCATTCAAACAATCGTGACGTTCGTGCACATTTTTCTTTATCGAAAGAAATAATGGTTATTGGGTAGTGTCAACGTGGCAATGCAGCAGAAGCCGACCAAAGACAGCGGCAGCCTTACGCCGCTCTCCTCATATCTCCGCACCCACCCTTGTTCCGTGCAGGCCCAGTGCTCCTAGCGAGCGAGTTGCCGCTACGGCCAGCGGTTTCATACCATACTGGACAGCGCCTCAGGCGGCGATAGTATATAAGGGAGCACACTAGCGTGTCTCTGCCCAGTCGACCAACTGGACCGCGCTTAACAAGAGCACACACAACACCAGCTGAAGCTGCTACTACTGCACTCCACGGCCGGGAGGGCATGTGGTGTGCGATGGTCTGAGTTACACGGAGCGAAATAGGTACTAACACATTTATACCACGCAAAATAACATCAAACTACTAAATATTTAAATAATTGCATACATCAAATAAAAATTATTCGCTTACCAACTTGAAACCGCCAATTTTTAACCCCGATTCAAGTTAAACCCCAGGCTAAGGAGCGCTTATTAGTCGCACCGCATACCTGGCCCACACGCCGCTGGCTCGCGCAGCCAGAGGCTAATTTAATCGAGTACCAGCCGTTTCTTTAAAGTTAAAAGCGTTTAAAGGAACAAATAGCCTACAATAAATATACATTATCGCGCGCATATATGTCAATATGTTTTAGAAGTTGTAGTATTTTCGATGTGTGATCTATGTAAGTGTGTGTATGCTGAAGAATCTTTATGTAGTGTTTTGTTTTAACTGTGCCATTTGTGATTTTGTAAGAAATTTGTGGAACAAACACATGCGGGGGCTTTAAATGCCAATGACTGTAAAATAGAGAGTTTGTTAGAAGTTACTTTCAGCCGTCGTCTATACAGTGAGAAAGTTCATATTATACATATGACCTGAACTGCAATTGTGTGCCAATGTATACAAGTCATTTCACATCATCTACATATGCTAGGTGGAATAGGTTATCTGGCAATTCTAAACTGTCTAAATTGAATTGCTGGCCGTGTTTGTTATTTAGTCGTGAAAGGAAGGGTTTTCAAATATGAACTCTTTTCGCACGGCAGTTCAAAAGCATGTTTTGTGTAATATTAAGCTCAGTGGTAGCCCAGATCTTCAGACCAGTACACGCCACTGACTGAGCAGGCCTACAGTAAGATGTAATTTCTCTTCCTTTGGCCTTTCGGCTGCAATAAATTCTAAAATCAATATGAAATTTGTCAGGGATTATCCCTAAAGATTATCCCTTTTCGCTCATTTAAAAACTGATTATGCGAACATCAAATCGTTTTGCGTTATCTTCTATTTTAGCGAACTAGCCTATATCACTCTACAAAAATTTCTTCATACGGTTTGTAGGATGATAAATCCCATAGAGATTATAAAGCAAATACGCTCTTCAACCAGATGAAATCCTTATTTCTTTTTCCCATTATGTTTTATGGTTAAGCTATTTGGACATACCGATACTGTGAATGCTGCTCTACAAGAATATGCCCTTTATTTTGTAATGCCAACTAAAATGATTTCTTCGCTTTCGACAACAATGGAGTCCCTAAGAGAGTACTTTCAAGGAGTCTGGCATGAGGCAATGCAAAAGACAAACGTAAATGGTTGTCGTTACTCCAAAATTACCACGGAAAAGGAATTTGCCTCGAAGATATGATCAATCCAGTAACTACCATGCACCAAAAGAAGAACATTCAAGAACATCTATCTGCGTGCAGACACCTCATGGCGACTTCACAGCGTTTAATAAGAAGTTGTCGTCGTACCCCCGAGACGCTTGTTGTGGGAACATTACCAGGAGAGTATGAAGCGATAGGAGTTTCTCTTGGTAGCTACTTTAAATAGTTCGACACACATCCACGAGATGTCACTAGCGTCTTTTGTAGGTATTAAATCGATATTGTGCTACCCTCTCGAGTGTTACGAGGGAAACAATATAAGGCCTGTTAGCATCTTATGTTTCCTTGCTATCAGCATCTCTCCTGCTGCGATACCTAGTGGCGCGCTACTATCGCGCATCCCCTTGCCTCTAACTGAACATAAATACGGACATGCAGGGGGGCAGGGGGGCGCAACCAAGATCCAGAAAATGGGGGCGCTTGAAAACGTAGGCCAGTTCTGTTATTGAGATAAACTTGTTGCTGCTTCATTTTCAGGCTAAGGATATCATGGCCATCTTGTCCCATTGTAGGCTACTTGTGTGAGTTTAGATGTAGATGATGATGATAATGATGCTTTAAAATGCCTCCTATAAGATTTAGCTTATTAGCCCCTTATTAACCCACAAGAGCTCCATAAAGATAGTCGCAAATGCCCTAAGCAAAAACGCACTAGTAATGAAGGCAATAGAGCAATGCCTTAACGAAAAGAATCTGAACCAAGCCCTGAAAACAATTCAAGTAGCCATACGAGCATCAACAATCCCAATCTACCAAAGGAGAGCAAAACCATGGTTTGATACGGAATGCTACACACTTAGAAACGAAGTCCTCCAAAACTACTCATGGCCAAACTCCACGCCACAAAAGGTCTTCTAGAAGAATATGCAGCGCAAAGCAACGAATATAAAACTCTCCTAAAGAGAAAAAGGCTCAATACATAGAAAAACGAGCCGCCGTGGCTTAGGCGGCAGCATACTGGCCTCTCACCGCTGGGTCCGTGGTTCAAATCCCGGTCACTCCATGTGAGATTTGTGCTGGACAAAGCGGAGGCAGACAGGTTTTTCTCCGGGTGCTCCGGTTTTCCCTGTCACAAATTCCATTCCAGCAACACTCCTCACTGTCATTTCAATTCATCTGTCATTCATTTAATCATTGCCCCAGGGGAGTGCAACAGGCTTCGGCAGCCGGCACAGTTCATATCCGCGCCGCTAGATCGGGGCTTCATTCATTCCAGTCCCTGGCCCGGTCGGTCGACTGGAGGCAGGATGTGGATTTTCATTTTCACATAGAAAAGGCAGAAGAAGCACTAAAATACCCCTTCATTGCCATCAGAAGAAAGACTACGAGGAAATCTGGCCAAATTCAGATGGACATTTGGGAAAATCACTTCTCAAAAGTACTGAACCTAACTCAGTCACAAGCGGCGTATAACGCAACCTCTCACACAAGTGTAGAATTGGGCGCCCCCATTAGAACAGATGAATTAATTGCGACAATCAGCAAGACAAAGAACAAGAAAGCGACAGGCCCAGACGGCATCTACAATGAGATTCTGAAAGCCTCGGCTGAAATTCTAAGTGAACTATGGTCGGTTCTGTTTAACAGATGCCTAGCAACAGGGGAAATACCCAACGAATGGAGAAAATCCACCATTAAGGTTCTGTATTGAAACCCGCTAAGTACTGTTTCATGTGATATTTTGCATTGCAATGCATTTTGGTACATCACCTTAGAACGTACTGCCCCCGTAATTGAATTATATAGAGACCACGGTGGCTATTTTGGAAATTCTAATGAAAGTTATGGCTGTCATAGTTATGACGTGGGTAGTCATGACGTAAGCACGGATGACGCAGACGATATACCAGCTGGATACTTGAGCTGAGATTCTCAGTGACGTCAGCATTTATTCGAGAAAGATCCAAGATGTACGACGCAGTCGCAGGAAACGTGGAATTCTGCTGAGGAAGAAAGTATGCTATTGGAGGGGAGGCTTGAACCAATGAACGATAGTCTG
Organism: Meconema thalassinum; assembly: GCA_946902985.2. Classification (NCBI taxonomy): domain Eukaryota; kingdom Metazoa; phylum Arthropoda; class Insecta; order Orthoptera; family Tettigoniidae; genus Meconema; species Meconema thalassinum. The sequence continues at coordinate 5,710,380 of CAMPQE020000020.1, forward strand.
AAGGAAGACGGAGATTGCTGAAACTATGGTATTTTTATTACTTTTTGGAATGCAGAATTGTGGAAATCCATTTGCAGTAGAGGCAAATGTTCTGGAATTTTGGTGAAATTTATTTTCAGTTTTTGAATTTTGAAAATCCGTCATGTATTGACAAAGTTGGAACTTCTAGCGATGACGCAGTAACACGCGATGGAAGGGATAGATACGCCCCTCATGAAGTTCATAAAAGGCCTTGCGCAGAAGAGAGGAGTCTCATTCTCAGATCATCAATTGTCTGATATTCAATCGTCAGATCTCAAATAGTCATTTCAGTGAAACGTCGAGTGAGATTATTAGTGAAAAAGTCGTCTTTATAACGCGTGGTGAATCCACTGCATTAAACGAGAGTCGAACTTACAAGCAGTGCAGGTTTACTGTGAGTAAATCTAGGTGAAGTTGAAACGCACATTATAACGCGTCTACGAGATTAGCTGTGAACAGTTAGCGGTCGCCTATAAGCTAATTCTATTGTGCAGTGCTACATTAAGGACTGTAGAAAAGCTGAACAATTTCGAGTAATTATTTTGGAAGATATTAGCAGTTTTAGACGACTGACAAAAGTGATTTTCTCGCTACATGAGAAGCACTTTGTATAGCCAGAATCTACGCCACGGCTGACACGGCTAGTGAAATAGGGAGACTTCAGATTGCTTTTGTGACACAACGCTACAGTATTATGGAGCAGTTTAATATGGCAGTTTGTTCTTCTAATACCATAACCGAAGAGAAGATGGAAGGCTAAAGGACTTTAATGCAATTGGGACATATTTCAACGGAGTAAGATAGCAGCATGGAACTTCGCTAATTGCTATTCCACACAAGCGAACATGCGGTAAATAACCATCTACACCCATGTTTCGTGATTAAAGGCTGAATACTATCAAACAGCAATGGAAATGATTTCATACTCACTGAATATGAATATTTCTTCGGAAATTTATACAAAAACTTCATGGCGATTTTCAACTGGAACTTCAGGGATTTTTCAAGAGAGGTCAGGGTTGTCCCGACTCACAAAGAAGATTATTGCCGGAAGGATGTCGTTCGTCTTCGTGAAGCAGTTCGATTCTTCGAGGGTGCTGTTTCTTGTTTCGAGGATGGAGCTCAGCTTTATCTTGGTGAAATGGATCCATCAACAGTCTTCTTTGGGGAATTTTCCTCTGGAACGTCAATCGGCAGATAAGGTAGTCGTGAACGTTTATTGTATTTGAGTTTCTTAGCAATATTTGAGCAACCATTTTTCCCATATTTTTGTCCTCATGTATTTTGCCCTATATTCTTGTTTGAGATTCCTATTCTCAGTACACCTTGATGAGTTATGCCTTTTTCGACGATTTATTAAGACATTGTTATGACATGGGCATAGTTAAACGATTTTGGATCAGTTGAGACTGATATTTAGATTTTTCAGTAATTTGCTTATTTTTTTGTAGTCACGATTTGACTGTAAGTTAATGATTTTTATGGCAGATTTAAATTCAGACAGCGTGTCACTTTATTAAAGTAATTCTACCCCAGTTTAATTACTTTGACCAATTTTCTGTCATCATCAAGAAGGAAGAACATTTAAATGATTTTAGAGCGCTAAAATCCAGTACGTTGTCGACGATCTTGGAAATACTAGTCGTTATTTGAATTGATTGCAACACAGACATTTATCGTCAGTTATGAACGATCATTGCATCATAGACAATTTTGTGAAAGATGAACTTTAATTATGAATTATTGAATGCATTAAATTCGTGAAATTTTGTTAGGGTTTTTTTCTCAATTAGAGATTTATATAATGATGTTTGCATTCCCCAGTCTAATTGGATTCTATTCGACTATTTTGCAGTTAGTCGCACTTTGTTTGATGATAGTATTTATATACTACAATTCTTTGAAGATGTTAATCTTAAATTTTGATAGACCAGACAGGCGTATATAAGCGTATTCACTATTAAATTTGTTTGTGATTGGCAAATTTTTTTCATTTCGATTCATGAATGAAATCCACGAAGGTTAAATGACAACAGTTTTGAAACAATTAATGATTATAAGAATTTTTAAGTGGAACTATGAATGTATAATCGATAGTGCAGCGGACATGTTGAAAGTCGCTGATGTATAATGCCCTTAAATAAATGAAGGAGATTCCCACAGTAATGATGATAAAGATTGTGTTAGTGGAGGTTTTTGTAAAGTCTGTGGAAGATTTTGATGCCACATATTTTAATATATGATGAATTTTGGGCCTAATTTTAATGCAGTTTGTGCATTATTTTGTAAGCGAAGTATTTTCCGCTAGAGTGTATTGTCATAGTTCGTTGAAAATTAATCAAGTGAATTTGCTGTTATAATTAACAAGAGTTTTGAAAGAATTTGAGATAAGATTTTGAATGAAGATTACCGTCACAAATAATTATAATTATTACAACCTTTATTAAACCAGATTGTGACATTTACATGTATAACTAACCTTCATTGGTCGATTATATTAACACGATTATGAAATTAACAACCGGATGAATATGTGGTTCAATGTATTTCTTAAATTAATAATTTAAATAATTTAAATGTTGATATTGTAAATAATAATGTATATATCTTGGACAATAATGTGGAACGAAAGTAATGTTAAAGGCGTGTTTAAAATTTTTGTAATTATTTTCGACAATATTATAAACAATTTCTAATTGTTATAAATAATTTATGTGATTTTGTTATAAACATTTAAGAGTGTGTTTCATACTCTAAACTATGCTTATTAAACATTTGGATGATAACTTAACAAGTTTAGGGATTGTCAGAATAATCCAGTGGTATGTGAGTTAAGCATTTGAAAGATTTGCGTCAATATATATGAGTTGTCTTGTAGACATTTAAAGCTTTGAAAGGAGCTGAATTCTTACGCAGTGTGGTGTGACGAGTGAGCCCCATTTGACAGGCATGCGCCAGGTTGAAGGGTAGACCAGCTGGCTCGACATCTGGTTATCAGCGGGTGAGGTCGATACTCTGGCCTTGCGCCTATTAATACAAGTGTGATGTTTATTAAAAGAAACCAAATGCTCTATATATATGTGTCGTATCCTGACTTCCTCATCCAATCCAAATGTGTTTTGAATGTTACGTTATTTTGAGCTCATGGGAGCTAACATATTGTTTGATAACTTTGCAAGTCCTATAGGAGGACGTAGTCAGATTGACATGGGCTACTGATAGCCACATTTATTTTGTTGAGTTTGTTAAAGTCATACCCTTTATTTGAAATAAAGCTTTTGTACAGTTCAAAGTTCTTGCCGTCGTTCTGGTTCATTTTTAAATGTCATAGTGAAGGTTATTGTGGGAGCATACTTTAGAGATCCTGTTGTCAACCCAATCCCCGAGATAATTTTTAAGAGGTAAGTAAAAGTAAGTATGAAACCCCGTCTATTTTGGTGTGTTCCACAATAATTTTCTTGGTAACTTCTGTGTTCAAACCTCGGTAGTATCTGTCAGTGCCATTTTCATTGATGTAGCTGAGCCGGTGCGATTGATTGTTGGCAATCCGATTGAGGGGGCGGATATCTGACAGCCTACTATCCGGGTAAACGGGGACAGAAGGATTGGCGCCCAACGTGGGGCATGTTCAACATAAGTGGATCACCAGGTTGAACGCCAGTAGGATTGGCAAACCTAAAACGTGTGGCTCGATTAGACTCAAATAAAGAGGTTGATTCTTTGTTAGATGTCTAGGCCAATTGTAGAATTTGAGAGTGTGATTATATAGGAATTAAATGTTGTATTGTATTAGGAAAATTACACTCAGAAAAGATCAGATCTTATACAACTTGAGAAAGGTTAAATGGGCTGGAAACTTAGGAAAATCGCCTATGATCTGGAATCTTATTTTATTTGACCGGCTTATGACATTTTAGTCATATTAAAGATAAAATTAAATTATTTGGATTGTAAATGTAAATTATTTGTGTTAAGATATTTTAAAATGAGCCAGGGAAATTTGAACATGTGCTTGAGTTTGTTTCAACATGAAGGGTCTTCGAAAGTTAATTATAAGGTAGTTATAAGTTAGATTTAAGACAGAAAATTGATCAAATTTATATATGGTGAAAAGTGTTGCTCAAATGTTGTTATTTTGCTCTTTTGATGTATGTCCCTACAGCAGTCTAATTTTTGAATAATATTGTAATGGCGGATGAAACTTTGAAGATGATGTTAGAGGAGATGTCTGCTAACTTGAAAACAAGCATGGATAGTAGTATGAAGCAGATGATGGAGGAGAATGCTAGTAATTTGTCTGCTAACTTGAAAGCTAGCATGAATAGTAGTATGAAGGAGATGGAAGCTAGGAATACTAGTCGAATGGAGCAGAATGCTAGTAATTTGAAAGCTAGCATGGATGAAAGTTTGAAGGGTCTTCAGACTAGTTCTGCTAACTTAGAGGATAATATGTCGCGTTTACAGATTAATACCCAAGGAATTGAGAATGCTGTAACTGACATCCGCTCAGACGTGTCCAATGTTAAAATAGATGTGTCTAATATGCATAAAAATGTTGCTGATGTTAAAATTGATGTTGCTAAGGTACAGAAAGATCTTACAATGTTGAATTTAGATGTTGCTAATGTCCGAAGTGATATTTCTTGTGCTAGGGCTGAGGTAGTTGTTGTTAAAAATGACGTTGCGACTGTCCAAGACAAGGTTGAGGAAGTCCAAAGAGGAATCCAAAATGTTAGAACTGATGTGTCCAATGTTCAGGTTGATATTAATAACATTCATTCGGATGTAAACGAGATGCAAAGTGACATAAATAAAATTCAAGTAGAGGTCAACACAGTTTTCGTAGATGTTGCTAAAGTCCAAACTGATGTAAATAAAGTCAGGGAAGAGATAGAAAATTCGAAAACCCTTTGTACACGTAATATAAGTGCATTAACGACTAGGCTAGTTGATGAGTCAGTTAGAACGACAGCGTCTTTAGAAGGTTTAAAGTTTGATGTAGAGGTCATGAGAACCCAAGTATTAGACCATAATAAAGTATTGAAAGAGGATATCGAAATAGACATAGCAGAAATGTTAACGGCAAATGCAGCAATATGGAAAGACGAGTGGAATAGGTCAAGTGGGGAACATGTAACCCAAATTCAGGAACGTATTGAAAGGAAACTTGCCAGTACTCAAATTGATATTAACAATGAAGTAGTACAGATTAGGAAAGATTTAAGCGTCAGGATGGATTCGCTATCCGAAAGACAAGTTGAAGATAGAACACAATTAGATCGGGATGTGCAAACATTAAAATCTGCATTAGAGGAACAGATTCATAAAGTTGTCTCTGATGTGAATGAAACGTCGAGCAAACTGCAGAATTTGAAGCTAGGAGAAGCTAATTTAATGGAGACCTACAAAGAAGAGTTAATCAAGAAAGTCTTAACGGAAATCACTAACAAGGATACAGAAGGCTTGGCTTGCGAAACCAATAGGAATTATGCCAGAAGATATAACCTAGATCCAGAAGAGAGAGACGTGACTCCTGAAGAACGTATATCCAGATTCAGGGAGGAAGATGACGAGAGGAATATGGAACCTGAGTGGAACTATCGAGATAGTGGGAAAAACTACCCGGATTCATATCCGAGGAACGTGACGGTCATCAGGAATTTTGAAGATAAACCGCAAAAATTCAGTAACACTGATAGTTTGACACCCATCGAATATGTAAGGAACCTCAAAGATTATTTCATCGAAGCTCACATTCCCAGAGAGAGAGAGATGAAGATAGTGGAGAGATATTTGATTGGAGGACCCCTCGAATGGTTTCGCGCATTTAGATACACATTCAGTAACTTTGACGAGTTTGCAGAGGCATTAATCAAACGATTTTGGTCCATAGAAGCGCAGAATTCGTTAAGAGCGGAGGTGTATTCAAGAAAATACTCAGGTACTCTTCCAACGCGGTACGCTGATTTCTTTACGAGTCAATTATCCCGCTTGAGATTTTTGCAACCCCCATTGTCAACGGAGCAACTTATTGATGCGATTTCTCGTATGCTACCTGTGGAGGTGAGGAGACTAATTATTTCATCAAACATCAGGGATTTAACCAGCATGGATGAATTACTGAGGAGGTTAGACTACACAAGTCCAATGCCTAACGTGGTACAGAAAGGTCAAAGGCATGACTTTAAAGAAATAAATACTGTATATATGGACCAAGTCCAACAAACTGACAAGCCAGATGAGGAGAAAACTGACAATGTAGGTCCTCACAGGAATAATCAGTTTCGAAATAACAGATCGCCAGGTTACCGACCGTATCAACAGAGAAGAGGCTGGAACTATAATCGAGGAAATTACAATGGAAGAGGCAGATATTACAACAATAATGGTTATAACAGAAATTATAATAGGAATAACCAGAGCCCAAACAGAAATCAGAATCCTCAAGGTCAGGTTATGACACCCGATCAGTATCAGGAAAGAGAGAAGGAAAGCCAGCAATACCTGAAAGAATTACGGGAAAAAGAAGCCGACAACCAAAAGAAAAGGCAGGATGTTGTGATCGATCCTGGACCTTCTACGAGCCAGCAGAACTTCGAAAATAGAAATACTGGACAGAAGAGAAAGTAGAGAGGAAAGAAATACATTTAACCACACACAACCCAGAATAGAAGATATATATGATTAAGGAACATAAAGGAAATATCATACTAGAGTAAGCCAGTAATAATTCAATTTCGTGTTCAAGAGAGTTGAGGTAATTGTAACGCTGAGTTTTAAAACAATTTGCAACTGTTTTTAAAACGTGGTGAGAGGAGAATGCCCCCGTAATTGAATTATATAGAGACCACGGTGGCTATTTTGGAAATTCAAATGAAAGTTATGGCTGTCATAGTTATGACGTGGGTAGTCATGACGTAAGCACGGATGACGCAGACGATATACCAGCAGGATACTTGAGCTGAGATTCTCAGTGACGTCAGCATTTATTCGAGAAAGATCCAAGATGTACGACGCAGTCGCAGGAAACGTGGAATTCTGCTGAGGAAGAAAGTATGCTATTGGAGGGGAGGCTTGAACCAATGAACGATTGTCTGAAGGAAGACGGAGATTGCTGAAACTATGGTATTTTTATTACTTTTTGGAATGCAGAATTGTGGAAATCCATTTGCAGTAGAGGCATTGTTCTGGAATTTTGGTGAAATTTATTTTCAGTTTTTGAATTTTGAAAATCCGTCATGTATTGACAAAGTTGGAACTTCTAGCGATGACGCAGTAACACGCGATGGAAGGGATAGATACGCCCCTCATGAAGTTCATAAAAGGCCTTGCGCAGAAGAGAGGAGTCTCATTCTCAGATCATCAATTGTCTGATATTCAATCGTCAGATCTCAAATAGTCATTTCAGTGAAACGTCGAGTGAGATTATTAGTGAAAAAGTCGTCTTTATAACGCGTGGTGAATCCACTGCATTAAACGAGAGTCGAACTTACAAGCAGTGCAGGTTTACTGTGAGTAAATCTAGGTGAAGTTGAAACGCACATTATAACGCGTCTACGAGATTAGCTGTGAACAGTTAGCGGTCGCCTATAAGCTAATTCTATTGTGCAGTGCTACATTAAGGACTGTAGAAAAGCTGAACAATTTCGAGTAATTATTTTGGAAGATATTAGCAGTTTTAGACGACTGACAAAAGTGATTTTCTCGCTACATGAGAAGCACTTTGTATAGCCAGAATCTACGCCACGGCTGACACGGCTAGTGAAATAGGGAGACTTCAGATTGCTTTTGTGACACAACGCTACAGTATTATGGAGCAGTTTAATATGGCAGTTTGTTCTTCTAATACCATAACCGAAGAGAAGATGGAAGGCTAAAGGACTTTAATGCAATTGGGACATATTTCAACGGAGTAAGATAGCAGCATGGAACTTCGCTAATTGCTATTCCACACAAGCGAACATGCGGTAAATAACCATCTACACCCATGTTTCGTGATTAAAGGCTGAATACTATCAAACAGCAATGGAAATGATTTCATACTCACTGAATATGAATATTTCTTCGGAAATTTATACAAAAACTTCATGGCGATTTTCAACTGGAACTTCAGGGATTTTTCAAGAGAGGTCAGGGTTGTCCCGACTCACAAAGAAGATTATTGCCGGAAGGATGTCGTTCGTCTTCGTGAAGCAGTTCGATTCTTCGAGGGTGCTGTTTCTTGTTTCGAGGATGGAGCTCAGCTTTATCTTGGTGAAATGGATCCATCAACAGTCTTCTTTGGGGAATTTTCCTCTGGAACGTCAATCAGCAGATAAGGTAGTCGTGAACGTTTATTGTATTTGAGTTTCTTAGCAATATTTGAGCAACCATTTTTCCCATATTTTTGTCCTCATGTATTTTGCCCTATATTCTTGTTTGAGATTCCTATTCTCAGTACACCTTGATGAGTTATGCCTTTTTCGACGATTTATTAAGACATTGTTATGTCATGGGCATAGTTAAACGATTTTGGATCAGTTGAGACTGATATTTAGATTTTTCAGTAATTTGCTTATTTTTTTGTAGTCACGATTTGACTGTAAGTTAATGATTTTTATGGCAGATTTAAATTCAGACAGCGTGTCACTTTATTAAAGTAATTCTACCCCAGTTTAATTACTTTGACCAATTTTCTGTCATCATCAAGAAGGAAGAACATTTAAATGATTTTAGAGCGCTAAAATCCAGTACGTTGTCGACGATCTTGGAAATACTAGTCGTTATTTGAATTGATTGCAACACAGACATTTATCGTCAGTTATGAACGATCATTGCATCATAGACAATTTTGTGAAAGATGAACTTTAATTATGAATTATTGAATGCATTAAATTCGTGAAATTTTGTTAGGGTTTTTTTCTCAATTAGAGATTTATATAATGATGTTTGCATTCCCCAGTCTAATTGGATTCTATTCGACTATTTTGCAGTTAGTCGCACTTTGTTTGATGATAGTATTTATATACTACAATTCTTTGAAGATGTTAATCTTAAATTTTGATAGACCAGACAGGCGTATATAAGCGTATTCACTATTAAATTTGTTTGTGATTGGCAAATTTTTTTCATTTCGATTCATGAATGAAATCCACGAAGGTTAAATGACAACAGTTTTGAAACAATTAATGATTATAAGAATTTTTAAGTGGAACTATGAATGTATAATCGATAGTGCAGCGGACATGTTGAAAGTCGCTGATGTATAATGCCCTTAAATAAATGAAGGAGATTCCCACAGTAATGATGATAAAGATTGTGTTAGTGGAGGTTTTTGTAAAGTCTGTGGAAGATTTTGATGCCACATATTTTAATATATGATGAATTTTGGGCCTAATTTTAATGCAGTTTGTGCATTATTTTGTAAGCGAAGTATTTTCCGCTAGAGTGTATTGTCATAGTTCGTTGAAAATTAATCAAGTGAATTTGCTGTTATAATTAACAAGAGTTTTGAAAGAATTTGAGATAAGATTTTGAATGAAGATTACCGTCACAAATAATTATAATTATTACAACCTTTATTAAACCAGATTGTGACATTTACATGTATAACTAACCTTCATTGGTCGATTATATTAACACGATTATGAAATTAACAACCGGATGAATATGTGGTTCAATGTATTTCTTAAATTAATAATTTAAATAATTTAAATGTTGATATTGTAAATAATAATGTATATATCTTGGACAATAATGTGGAACGAAAGTAATGTTAAAGGCGTGTTTAAAATTTTTGTAATTATTTTCGACAATATTATAAACAATTTCTAATTGTTATAAATAATTTATGTGATTTTGTTATAAACATTTAAGAGTGTGTTTCATACTCTAAACTATGCTTATTAAACATTTGGATGATAACTTAACAAGTTTAGGGATTGTCAGAATAATCCAGTGGTATGTGAGTTAAGCATTTGAAAGATTTGCGTCAATATATATGAGTTGTCTTGTAGACATTTAAAGCTTTGAAAGGAGCTGAATTCTTACGCAGTGTGGTGTGACGAGTGAGCCCCATTTGACAGGCATGCGCCAGGTTGAAGGGTAGACCAGCTGGCTCGACATCTGGTTATCAGCGGGTGAGGTCGATACTCTGGCCTTGCGCCTATTAATACAAGTGTGATGTTTATTAAAAGAAACCAAATGCTCTATATATATGTGTCGTATCCTGACTTCCTCATCCAATCCAAATGTGTTTTGAATGTTACGTTATTTTGAGCTCATGGGAGCTAACATATTGTTTGATAACTTTGCAAGTCCTATAGGAGGACGTAGTCAGATTGACATGGGCTACTGATAGCCACATTTATTTTGTTGAGTTTGTTAAAGTCATACTCTTTATTTGAAATAAAGCTTTTGTACAGTTCAAAGTTCTTGCCGTCGTTCTGGTTCATTTTTAAATGTCATAGTGAAGGTTATTGTGGGAGCATACTTTAGAGATCCTGTTGTCAACCCAATCCCCGAGATAATTTTTAAGAGGTAAGTAAAAGTAAGTATGAAACCCCGTCTATTTTGGTGTGTTCCACAATAATTTTCTTGGTAACTTCTGTGTTCAAACCTCGGTAGTATCTGTCAGTGCCATTTTCATTGATGTAGCTGAGCCGGTGCGATTGATTGTTGGCAATCCGATTGAGGGGGCGGATATCTGACAGCCTACTATCCGGGTAAACGGGGACAGTACCCACTGACCAGCCATGCTGTCGTTACATGCTCACATTCTTTGGAGTTATAAATGGTTCATCTTTTGACTATGCAGAAAACCATTTTTTATATAATCTGAGGCTTAATTGTGACACTTCTATTTTCTACGAAGCTCAGATATTCTCATGGTGTAATTCTGTATCATTGAAACATTCTTCAGAATGTCATTTCTACTTTTGGTAAGGTATTAACATCGCAGATACGCGAACCGGAACCAACCAGTCGCTGCACGACTAGTGTATTCACAAGTTCTGGCAGCGCAGGACAGAACTCCTAGCACATGTGTTTGGTTTTCCATACAGATTGGATGTGTTTGTAAAGTCCGTCTTAAAGACGAGGAAATAGTCCGCCTGGAAGGCGAGGAAAGTAATCGATGTGCATCGCACATTATTCTGCTACGAACTGTACATCATTCGAGTGAATATTACATCCAGAGAAGTCTTGTGCCACAATAATTGTGAATTTTGGAAAAGTGATGATAAAATCGTGCAACGTGGAACACCATATTTTCAACAACGTGTTGTGGAAAATCCAACATCTTCAAGTGACGAGAAAGTGTGTCAATTATTGTGAATTTATAATTAATCCAGTGAATTATTCTAACACTCACTACTACGAATATTGCTATCATCGCAAGAGCGATTAATTTCTGTAACATACAACTTCGATGCCACGTGATTTGTGGGCTGTTAAAATCTGTGATAGTGAAGCAGATAACAGTGCATGGCCATTTTATAAATCATCTGCGCTGTGTAAAAGCAGTGAAGTTGTTACCATATTAAAGCTAGCTTCAGTGCAACTGTGCTACGCCAATTTTCCATATTTTCAAGTGGTTACTTCATATTGTACAGCCTCCCAGGGGTATGCACCCCTTGGAGTCCATCCCCCCGGCATCTGGCTAAATCCCCTAAATGGCAACCCTTGGAAAGCCGGGCCAACATCCATAAAACGTAGCAGGGACAGCTTGCCACTCTAAAAAGCAGCCCAGTCCTTGCACAATGGTTACACATAGCGACATACAATTAACTGGGCCAGCAATGCCAACACATTGCTGACAACATAGCGCCGGAGAGTATAAGAAGGCATCGTAATGAGGTCAAAGGATCTCTTCATTGTCAGTGCTTCATCGAGACGGCCCGAGGCTACGCTGGTGTCAACCGAGGTGAGTCAGTCAATCGTGTTCAGAGTTCCTACTTATGTAACCTGTAACCCACAACTTGTACTACATTGTGAACATAATTACATTCCCTACAAGGGACTCATACTCAGAATTACAGACCAATAAACACTTGGTCCACACTCTACACACGCTTTACTGTTTATACGCCTTTTTACATCCCAACGCCCTTCCTTATTCCCGTCACGGTAAGACGTGACAGACGGTAGTCTAATATCGCTAACTCAGGTACCTTGGTGTTTCCCGAGCCGGCCCGGCTGCCAGCAAGCAGCACGTGCCACTCGGCTGATACGAGCAGTTTCAATTACATAATAAGCAGTCAGCTGAGCGACCAGAACAGTGACCCTTATATTGGGTCCCATCCCTTCAAACACTACTACCTTATTCATAGGAACGCCCCCTAGTTCCTAGCCCACCACAACACTCTACACTGGTCAGCTTGCCCTGCCAAGGGAAGCTACCCTTTTTAGGCACAACCTTATAAATTAGTACAATAACTCTCCCTTTTAGATCCACCCCCAAATAAGGGATCTAAAACAATATTTAAACAAGTCACTTCCTGATAACCACGTGTACGACGATCTTTATTACGCATCATCTGTGGAGATGAACTGCTAAACTTCATGATGTGAAGGAGAGGACCGGATGACTACAGCCGATGACAGGAGAACCATGACTTTAGCATCCGCTAAGCCAAGGAACATGACGACTTTAGAGAGGAGTCTGGTCATATCATCACGACAACGACGAGGACGAATGAAGGCCATGGAAATGGATAGAGCGCATGTGGAGGCCCATATTGGACAACCCTTGTCCGGAGACCAAAGCCTCATTGTATCCCTCAGGTCGTTGGAACGACTGAGATGTAGACATCCTTTCTTGTGAGTCCGAATAATCTATTCCTTGTGAGGTTCTTTTGTGGTGTAGCTTAGTGTAGTTTATTGTAGTTTATTGTAGAACCAGCCGAACTCCTTGACAAGCCATAGGTAGGTTTTGTACTGTTATAATTAATCCTTGTTGTTCACTTTCAGTGATTTGTTAGTCATCCGTTGTGATTGAATCTCTTTCGATCACGGTGCATTCTGATGGACATCGTTAAGATGTTAGTTCTACCCCTGCTAAGCGTGACTGTAGTCTTTGTCACTACGTTTTGTTCAACCCTAGGTGGGTGATTTTGTGTATAGTTATTTGGGATGACGATCAGACGTCATGGCCAGTGTTATTTTTATAACACCCCCTTTCTTGTAAATGTTGTCACGCCACTGATTTAGTTAGAACAGTTCGTATCAGTAGGTCGTCGACTGAAACTACCAGTTTTTTAATTCAATGTCATTTTCATTTTGATGTGCTATGAAGCCATCCAGTTCAAGTTGCGAACACATTCAGGGTGTTACATTTTGTATGCAATCTAGCATCGAACCCTGTATTGAATGCCGTATCATTGGCAAACTTAGCAATTGTAAGATATGCGCCTTTATGATGTTTATTTTTTGTCAGGTGTTTCGACACAGTTATTATTTTGGTTATAGTTAGACAAAGCTGTTATGGAGTGACATATCTGCAGATTTCAAAGAAGTTCAGAACAAGTGGTATATCTGTATTTTTTCTTTTATTTGACTTTTATGAACCTGCCACGTCATTGTGTATAGTTTTGAGGCGTGATTATAAGCTTGACGCTTATGCTACTTTATATTTTATTTGGGATCAGATAACAAGGCCAGTTTTCTGATAGACTTTCTGCGAGAAAGCTGCCTGCCTTCAGTGTTGTTTCATTTTAAACTGTCCGTGCAGATGACTGTGAGTAGCGAGCCTAGCACAAGTCATGGACAGGTGGTAACAGTTCCCAGCACGCAATGTACTAGAGCACAACTCATTCAGCGAGACAGTGAGACTTTTTCAGACTTTTTGACAATGCTTATAGCATTACTAACCATTTGTTCTTGTGTCTCATATGTAGGTCAATGTCCAGACCACCATTTTGTAATAATCAGATATTTTGCTACTTTGATCTGACTGGCAAGAGCCATGTGTTTACATCGCTATTGAAGCGATTACTTTTTTTCTCCATTTGAGAATGATTACACGTTATGTTAAGGTTTATTTGTTGAGATCGAGAGGCTAGATGAGGCACCTGTGTAGAGGCTATATTTATGTGTGTCCAGACTCCGATTCTGTTGACTGTGTTATTGTAGGGAGGTAACTGATGTTCATTCCAGACCGACCCAGAGGTAAATTAAGTGAGCCGAGAGCCACTAATAACCTGTGTTATTGTTATGTCCGAGCTGGAGAGCTCGTTGATGGTATTTTATAGCAGAGATTGATCTTGCACGAGACTGCTACTGCTGATCCCAAGGTATTCAGGATTGTCAGCCTATTCGCCATAAACCAACGATATTCTAAACCGACATTCTAATAATCAAGCACGTCATTATTATAAACTGATGATAGCTAATTGTTTATAGCATTTAACCTTGATTTTCTTGCACTTTGGACCTGCTGGCTGACACTTGCTTTGTGCACACTTCTTTTGAGGAAGTAATCTAGGACAGATGACACTAATTTTTATCGACGGAGTGTTTGCTCAACCTTTAGTCAGTAGCTGGTGGAGCGTGAGCCTCATGCAATGTTAGACGTAGTTCTTACTACGCATTTGCCACCGTAAATGACATGCACGTAGATGACACTGGTTTACAAAGAGTAACCCAGGGCGAAGGCAGGAATAATATTGATTGTGATCTTGTTGTTATTTATTTAAGTGTATGATAACCCCATGTTTAACTTTCTTAGCTTGTAAGAGGGCATTTAATGTTTTTTTTTACGGCTTGTCATGTAGATTTGTATTAATTGTTTTGCTTTACGGACTTCATCGCCGTAAATTTTGTATTAATTGTTAGGAATTAGCTAGATTATTTAACACTAAATGTAAATGAGGAAATGGTACCATCCTAACTTAGATTTGCTATTGCTACCCTGTTAAATGTAAATTCCGTTATTAGCTTATTTTGTAACTTGACTTAGAGATTATTGCCGTACCATTTTCCTAGCTTTGCTGTTGTTGCTCTATTTTGTCAAATTGATATTTCGCGAGGGTTTATAGTAGTTTACAGGTAGGATCCTGATATTTTATTTTTGTTTATTTATTAGTTTGCGGATTAGCCGATAGAAACCCTCCTAACTAGGCCAGGTGCCTGAATATTTTCAATAAATATTTCTACAAGTTTTACTTAAGCCTGGAAGTTTATTTCTCAGTCTAGCTTTAGGAGGTGTATTTTCTTAGGCTGTCTATGACCTTTTTAGCAACCATGTTATCACGGATCTCCTGGATCATGGAATCTCGTGCCGCTATGGCCTATAAGAAATTCACCTGATCCTCATGGCACTTGGGTCCGACAGGTGAGGTGTTAGGGATGTCATTTCGGTTGATGGAAGCCCTGATAGCTCCTCTGACGGGCATAGAATAAGGAAACGACCCAAACTCATACCGAGGAATCGCTCTAGAGAACTACATATTCAAAGTATTTTCAAACATTCTCCTCAAAAGGCTCACCCCGACAGTAAATCACTGATTCCCGATCAAGAGTTCGGGTTCAGGAAAGAAAGGTCCACCCTACAAGCCATCAACAATCTACTGAATGACATAGAACAGGCACTTAGACACCCTAAAGAAATTTTCCATGCAATATTTGTCGACTTCCCGAAGGCCTTCGACCTACTAAACAGATCGAAGCTCAATATAAAACTGGAGCAAATGATGGATGAAAAATCCGAAATCACGCATATGAAAACAACATCCTGGCTTTCAACAAAGTAGAGATAAACGATGGGATATCAACCTCAACAGAGATCACCCAAACCAACGGAGTACTACAAGGCGACCCAATGAGTCCCACTCTGTTTAACGTCGCGATAGCAGATGTTAAAAGGACTATTGAAAAAACAAAATCAACATCCCTTTACCTGTACGCAGATGACATGGTTCTGGGGTTTACAAACAGGCAGGAGCTACAAGAAGTGCTCAACAAATTGCAGTACTGGGCGGAGGAAAATGAGCTCAGTATAAATGAAAAGAAGACAGTTATCTTGTTATCACATGCCTCATCTCCTGGTTCTCGTTGGTCCATCTTCTGTCCACCATTGCTTCAATTGCGTAGAATTCGAGTGGGATTTCGTTCTGCTTCTGATGTCTTTTCTCAAGGAGTTTCTTCATCTGCTTGGTAGATGGCAGTTGTAGCCTTAATCTGAGATATTCGATGTAGTGTTTTTCGACCTACTAAACAGATCGAAGCTCAATATAAAACTGGAGCAAATGATGGATGAAAAATCCGAAATCCCGCATATGATAAAAACATCCTGGCTTTCTACAAAGTAGGGATAAACGATGGGATATCCACCTCAACAGAGTGTTTCCTCCGAAAAGGAGGAGAACTAGCCGCCGGAAACCTAATGACCCTGGGAGACACTGAACTCGGGACAGTCAATTCCTACAAGTACATCGGCCTCACCCTACAGTCAACGTGCGAATCTATCAGACTGCATATAAAGGAAAGAGCAGCAGCAGCCATTAGAGGAATGTACGATTTGAACAACATTACCAAACTATCTTTACAAATAACAATGATTCTCTTCCACGCGAAAATAACGCCCCTCATTACATATGGTCAAGAACTGATATGGGAAAGACTAACCTTGACGGACCTAATCACATTTGAAAAAGTAAAGGCTTCTTTCCAGGAAGAGTTCTAGGATTTGCAAGATCGTCCCCGTCCAGGCTGGCATATGTCCTAACCAAAGGAACACACTACATCGAAGATCCAGATTAAGACTACAACTGCCATCTACCAAGCAGATGAAGAAACTCCTTGAGAAAAGACATCAGAAGCAGAACGAAATCCCACTCGAATTCTACGCAATAGAAGCAATGGTGGACAGAAGATGGACAAACGAAAACCAGGAGATGAGGCATGTGATAACAAGACTCGCCATCCACGGTTTCCACCACAAGATTTGCAGTAATGTTAAATACTGTACCATGAACCGAATGAAGAATGCATATGTTCTCTGTGCAATAACCCCTGCGACAAATACCACATAACATCATGCAGCAAACGGACAAAGAGCATAGTTGAATACAAAGATTAATCTACCTGTAACAATTAATTGTAAGCACACCTTGTATTATAACCGTCCTTTATGGCCACCTGGCTGTAATAAATATTTATTATTAGCCCCTAACAAAGTAGGCTAATTGATTTTAGTTTGACAAGTTCAAATGATGACAACACAAAAATTCCAGTAGGTGTCCAAGGGAGTGAGTGCGACAGCAAGCTAGGAGAAAGAGAGATACAAACAGTGTGTGGGCGCATCCGGTAGCAGAAATATTACAGTAGCACGAGAGAATGAGGGAGAACATTGCACAGCAAAGGTGGGTACAATTTGAACCAAGGAGCAGTGCTTCCCGCTAAGATAGGAGTAGAGTTGTTGCTTCATTTGAGAGGTTTAGTCATCGTGGTCATTTAGCCCCGTATACTTGGGCGAGTGTGGAATCCTTGTCTCATAACCTGTGTATGTGTAATGGCTTTATTAGTGTGCTTATTTGTAATTCAGGTGAGGATCGGGAAGGAAGCGACCATGGCTTTAAGAAAGGTTCCATCCCTGCATTTTCCTGGAGTAGAAGTGGGAAACCACGAAAAACAATTTCTAGGATGGCTGGGGTACGAATCGAACTGTCCTCTTCTCCGTTCTGCCTTACGAGGCTGAGGGTACCCCGTTCCAGCACTCAGACCAGAATAAAAATTTCTTGGCAGAGCAGAGCACGTACGTCTCTGCCGGTGAGAACCGTTGCATTTCTGAAAATTCATGCTGTCAACTCCCTTGCTCCTATTCATAAGCCTTTCTGACGGCCGACTTATAGCATAATACTCTCGGCACCCTCGTTAGTGCTTGCCACACTATTGTCAGTGTGCCAGTGTGAGAAATGTATTTGGCGAGACTAGTATAGTATATACCCATCGGCACCGACTTCCGGTGGGCAGTGCACTTCCTGGAGAAGTCGAAGAGAAACCTAGCGACCGAGCACTTTGTATGCTTACGCTGGGCAAACAGTTAAGAATATCTAAATACTATGAGTGTAAGAATTGTTCAGTATGAAAAGTTCTACAAAAAAAAGTCCACGAGAGTATATGTTTCTCTTCAATACATCGCATACTATAAGTTTTTTTACGTTTTAATTTCTTCTAACCGTGTCCATTCAACTACTGAGGCGACAGTTTACGAGCTAGCTAAGGGCGAGTCTATCATCTCTGTTACAGCCTAGCTAGCGGCGAACCTATTGCCCCAGATACAGCCAGCAGTAAACCGTTGAGTCGTGTTGAGTTTAGACTTCAGAGAATGGTGGTTGTGTTTGGAGTTTCCCTGGAAGTGAAACTCGGGTTTTCCTTCATTTCGCCTGTGAAACACAGTCAAGTTGAGATTGGACGGAAGGGGGTCACCTCGCAATTCCCTGGAAGTGCAACTCTCATTTCGCCTGTGAACTTTCTGACATGTTATTCGAATAATTCCATATTACTTACTCGCATTTTTTTAAAGAATGAACTCATAGTGCTACCTTGTGCTAGCAAACATGTAGGATTCCTTCGTGTTATTACCATCGGTAATTTCTCATTACTACTATTTCTGAAATAACTACTTGTAAAACTCCAGTGACAATTCCTTTCAGCAAATATGATATAATAGTGCTGTATTTTGGC
This sequence comes from Meconema thalassinum, assembly GCA_946902985.2. Taxonomy (NCBI): domain Eukaryota; kingdom Metazoa; phylum Arthropoda; class Insecta; order Orthoptera; family Tettigoniidae; genus Meconema; species Meconema thalassinum. The sequence goes on from CAMPQE020000020.1 coordinate 5,729,064, forward strand.
CGACAGTACCTCGAGTGCTTACATTAAATAATTTTTTGAGTGCTAAGGCGTTATACAATTGAGCGTTATAGTGTGCCTTTTGCAATGGAAAATATATATTTAATTAAAACAAATTTCTCCAATGGATCTGCAGTAGTGACACCTACCTTCAACTACTTGAACTACGGTATGCGGAAGCACGGCCACTGCCTACTTGATGCGAGCTGCGCTCTATACCGGCCAGTTAGTGGACTCATGCCAGCGGTGTTATTGAAAATGGACTCTTATTGCCGATATAGCGCACTGCCATGTATAGGAGCGATTAAAAATTAGGTGTGCAGTAGGTATATTTAATGCGTTTCTCCCAGTGATACGTTTGGATCAACGAAGTTTCAATTATTGTTAGTAGTCGGTGTTAAAATACTGAATTCCTACGTTGTTTGGAGTGTTGGTTGATGCGATATAGCACTCGAGGTATCAAGTGCCTACATTAAATAAGAATACAGCAAAAGTATGAAGATTTAATAAACCGTAATTGTTTTCAGCAAATATGATATAATGAATATTTTCACACCAAAGAACGACAACATTAAGATGATGTATTGTAGGAATTTCTTTAATGGGGCCTCCAAACCTTAGGGTAAACCGTATGCGATTTACATTCCACATAGTCACATGGCCTACAGTACGTCGTTATACCGATCTCCGCCACCGCGTGCGCTCATCGTTACCGTACCATGCACTTCCGTCCCATCCACTTCCGTCTCTTTTCCAAAATCACTCCCACAAAAATGTCCAGCTACCGAGTGCCACAAAAATATCCAGATACCGAGTGGAAAGATGTTACACATCAAAAAAACTGGCGTACGTGAGGTTTTTAAGCTTACGCTTGGCAAACCGTAAATAAACATCTAGACTATATACTATGTTCACCAACAAAAGTTGTACAAAAAAGCTCGGGAGAGCATATCCCTATCTTCAATACATCGCCAGCTATAAGTGTTTTTACATTTTCATTTCTTCCAACAATCTCCAATCAGTTACTGAGGTGACACTTTACGAGCTAACTAGGGTCGAGTCTATCACCTCAGTTACAGCTTAGCTAGCGGACGAGTTTATTGCCCCAGATACAGCCAGCAGCAAACTGTCGAGTCGTGTTGAGTTAAAAACTTTAGAGAAGAGTGGTTGTGTTTTGAGTTTCCCTGGAAGTACAACTCGGCTTTTCTTCATTTCGCCTGTGAACTTTTCGTTCCGCAAAATTCACAGTCAAGTTAAGATTGGACGGAAGAGGGATTTGTGTTTCATGCACCTCGCCATTCTTAAATTACGTCTGACAAGAATTTGTTGCACATGCATCTCCATGATAATATAATTAATAGTCCAGTCAGTGATTTTAACCCATCATGCCGAGACGTAAAACGGATATTGGCCGTTGTTCATTGACATTGGGAAAAAAATTACGAGCCTTACAGTAGTCGCATATGATGTGTAACATCTGACATAGAAGAAACCTCACGTGAAATTGTTGATACACTGGTAGGCCTATTTTATAGTATTATTGGCACAAATATTAATCTATTGTAACAGGGAGTGTTTTACAGATATTGTAGTTTATAATACGGAACTCATGTTAGTAGATAATTTGTAGCTTCCACCAGCACTAGCCTAAATAAAGAATACGATATGGATCAACTAGATTAATAGACGCGACACCGCTCATAACCTTAAATTCCTTTTAAACAGGTCCTCTTGATTCATAGACCAACAAGTAATTTCATATGGATTCTGTTAAAATGAGGCATATTGATATGATAAATAACGTTTAAAATGATAATCTGGCAGCAAAAATATCTACCCCGCCCAGGATTCGAACCCAAGTTCGCTAGATTCACAGTCTTACGCAATAACCCCACGGCTATTGCGACTACGCATATATGGTGCACAAGATGGTGACTTATTTCCACGTTCCAATAATACTGCATTACAGAATTAAGTTTCATTTTTTTTTTTTTTTAAATTTAGTCAATTTACCCTCTAGGTTGGTGGTTCCCACGGACTCAGCGAGGGAACTCACCACTACCGCCTCTATGGGCAGTGTCCTGGAGCTGGGAACATCGAATCGGAAGGGATACAACTGGTGAGGTGGGATTGGCACCTCGCCCAGGCGGCCTCACCTGCAAAGCGAACAGGGGCCTCATGAGGGAAGGTAAGGGATGGTGAGGATGGATAGGCTAGGAAGAGGGAAGGAGGCGGCCGTGGCCTTACTGTAGGTACCATCCCGGCATTTGCCCGAAGACGAAGTGGGAAACCACGGAAAACCACTTCGAGGATGGCTGAGGAGGGGATCGAACCCCCTCTACTCATTTGGACCACCCGAGGCTGAGTAGACCCCGTTCCAGTCCTCATACCACTTTTCAAATTTCGTGGCAGAGCCGGGAATCGAATCCAGGACCTCCGGGGCGGCAGCTAACTATGCTGACCGCTACGCTACGGAGGCGACTTATATTTTGCTTGTTTCGATAATGTTCCTGAGTGACATTGAGTTTAAAATGCCTTATGCCAATGCAATGCCGACTACCTACAATGTTTGATATTAAGGCATTTTTCCATTTAAATACTGACTCGAAGACTTCGAACATGTGCCATGTCATTTGTTTAAATCACTTGACACCAGATATCGCATGAGCGTTTTCCGTTCAGTATGTCATATACATTCCACATGGCCGAGAGTGCGTCATGGTATCAATTTTCGACACCGCGCGCTGATTGTTTCTCTTACCAGTGCCAGCTGGATCGATCGATCGAGTTGGCAGTGCGTCTTATACTTCCGTTCGATCCACCACTGCCAGCTAGGGCACACTTCCATTCGATCGATCGAGCAGGCAGTGCATACTTCCGTTGTCCACCACTGCCAGCTAGTACACTTCCGTTTGATCGATCGAGCGGGCAGTGCATACTTCCGTTGTCCACCACTACCAGCTAGTACACTTCCGTTTGATCCACCACTGCCAGCTCGATCGTTCCGATCCTCTTCCGTCCCCAATTTTCAAAATCACTCCCACAAAACTATCCAGCAACCGAGCGGAAAGATGTTACACAACAAATGCAAATGCCTAATGCATTCATAACTGTTCCCGGGCGAAGCCGGGTCGGGTTGCTAGTAACTTAGGCCGGTATTACACTATCAAATAAATTTGTCAAAGAAATTTTATCAGATATTTTATAAAACTGATCTTTTATAAAAGTTATACAAAGAAATAATCACACCATTACACTACATCAAATATTTTATCATAGTTCAGCAAAATGGATGAAGGACAGTTCCTTGTTCTCTTAACTGTATTACGGTAGTTGAAATTCTGTGGTGGCAATAAGGGTATATCAATGAAACGGAAAGATAAAGTGAACGTCTATGGGTGGGTTGCCCACGTTTAAGTGTATTACGAGTAAAATCTTGGTGAACAAGCTGCAGTACGAGCACTTGAAAAATTACATTAATATTTAATTATTTATAATTATGATGAAATGAATGTCGCCTCCGTAGCGTAGCGGTCAGCATAGTTAGCTGCCGTCCCGGAGGTCCTGGGTTCGATTCCCGGCTCTGCCACGAAATTTGAAAAGTGGTATGAGGACTGGAACGGGGTCTACTCAGCCTCGGGTGGCCCAAATGAGTAGAGGGGGTTCGATTCCCCCTCAGCCATCCTCGAAGTGGTTTTCCGTGGTTTCCCACTTCGTCTTCGGGCAAATGCCGGGATGGTACCTTCTTCAAGGCCACGGCCGCCTCCTTCCCTCTTCCTTGCCTATCCATCCTCACCATCCCTTACCTTCCCTCATGAGGCCCCTGTTCGCTTTGCAGGTGAGGCCGCCTGGGCTGTGCCAATCCCACCTCACCAGTTGTATCCCTTCCGATTCGATGTTCCCCGCTCTAGGACACTGCCCGTAGAGGCGGTAGTGGTGAGTTCCCTCGCTGAGTCCGTGGGTTCCACCAACCTGGAGGGTAAACGACTAAAAAATTTTAAAAAAATGAAATGAATGATGGTGACGTTCGAAAAAACCACTTCCCGAGCATAGAAAATTGAAACATAGGATGTAAAAAATTATGACTTGAGTAGGACTCGATCCCAGGTTCCCTCGAATGTCTGTCGAGCGCTCTACCCATTCCGCTAACTAGGCACTGCCATGAAATGTTTGGTTAGATGTATTAGGTACCGGTAAGGATAAAGTGCTTATTTACACTCGCTTGTACTATCATAAGTGTAATTGCAAAATTATAATACAAATAGTATAACATTAAGTGCACTACAGTCGCCTCCGTAGCGTAGCGGTCATCATGGTTAGCTGCCGCCCCGGAGGTCCTGGGTTCGATTCCCGGCTCTGCCACGAAATTTGAAAAGTGGTACGAGGACTGGAACGGGGTCTACTCAGCCTCGGGTGGCCCAAATGAGTAGAGGGGGTTCGATTCCCCCTCAGCCATCCTCGAAGTGGTTTTCCGTGGTTTCCCACTTCGTCTTCGGGCAAATGCCGGGATGGTACCTTCTTCAAGGCCACGGCCGCCTCCTTCCCTCTTCCTTGCCTATCCATCCTCACCATCCCTTACCTTCCCTCATGAGGCCCCTGTTCGCTTTGCAGGTGAGGCCGCCTGGGCGAGGTGCCAATCCCACCTCACCAGTTGTATCCCTTCCGATTCGAAGTTCCCAGCTCTAGGACATTGCTCGTAGAGGCGGTAGTGGTGAGTTCCCTCGCTGAGTCCGTGGGTTCCACCAACCAGGAGGGCTATTTTTACCCACAGTTTCTATCTGTTATTCATGTTTTACATTGTATACCATTCATTATGTAACATATTATGTAACATTTCATGCATTTCACACTCTGATTTGAGCATATTTGTTGTGGTAATATTCCAGCTGTTATGATCCGCCATTTTGGTTTGAATCTTTTATCAAAGATACCATGATGCTCATACATTTTATAAAATAAATTTTATAAAACCACCTTTTATAAAAGATTTCCCCTTTACACTGTCATATCTTTTATAAAAGATATTTTATCAAAGATCTTTGACAAATTTCTTTGATAGTGTAATACCGGCCTTATACAGGTAAAGCCCTGGCAAGAGTTGGTAATTTCAAATACTTGGGAGTGGTTTTCCAAAACAGAGGTAATGTTCCTACTCAGCACATAGCTGATAGGACCGCCTCAGCAACCAAAACAATGTCAGACTTTAAGGATCTACGGAGAATGTCTGTTCAAGCCGCGATAAAACTTGTCAACATTAAGAACCAACCTGTTGTCAGCTGTGGTTCGGAACGTATATGGGAACACCTGAACACCACCAACCTGCGACAAATACAGAAAGTAAAAGCAGCATACCTAAAGAGGACGCTGGGGCTATGGAAATACTCACGGTCCCGATTAGTATTATGTATGGACAAGAGATCCTTTTATGATTGAGGAACTGCGTTTCAAGATGCAGTTACCATTCACAACCAGCTACGGAAGACTCCTAACGGAACTCCAACAAAAGAGACAAGACATACGCCCAGATTTCTTCTCGACAGATGCAATGATGACCAAAGAATGGATGAGGGCCAACCAACTACGAATTACGACATATAGTAACAAAAATGGCCGTGCATGGCTTCGACTTTAAAATCTGCAAGACAAAGACTCACCATGACCCCGTGTACTTGGGCGAGTGTGAAATTTTTTTCTGATAACCTGTGTTGTTGTCATGGCTGTACTAGTGCTCTGCTCTGCCGAGAAATTTTTATTCTGGTCTGAGGGCTGCAACGGGGTGCCCTCAGCCAAGTAAGGCAAAACTGAGAAGAGGGCAGTTAATTCAGGTGAGGAAGCGGCCGAGGCTTTAAGATAGGTACTATCGCTTGCAAAAATAACGGGCCGTCTTGCCGTGCGAGAGTTGAGTTGAGTTGGCATCACTAGGGGCGTTCTCAGGCGGGGAATGCTGAGAGCCGTGATTGGGCACCTGTTGTTGTTGGCAAAGAGGGAGAGGAGGGGAGCGCCAACCTTGATTTTCTTTAGTTTCGCGCTTGGAAGATTGTTACAGATGAGACGGTGTTAATAAATCTAAATTGAAATGCTAAGTAACCCATTAATTGTTAAGTCTCGTTAGAAAGGCACTGTTGAGTTTTACTTTGTGTGAAATTTTTTTGAGAATCGAGTTTTCACAGTTAGGGACTAAACGCATTTTAATAAGAAGAAAAAGAAGGAAATCGCAAACGTCCTAAACTAGTTATATTTTTAAGCATTTTTCTTAACACGAAATAAGTTTTGAAAAGAAAAAGACAAACTAAAGAGCATAAAACCTTAGTAATTTTAAAAGCACTCTCGTTAACAGGAGGTTTGTTACATCAAATAACAGAACTTGGAGCGATGCTTGTGTAGCAGAGAATCTTTAAAAATGATTCAACATACCGTAAGCTTCTGATTCGTTTATCATGGATAAAATCAGAGGAGGCAATTGTTAGCAGCAAAATGTTTTTTTTATTATTGAACATCAATAAAATATTAAGCAACAGAAAAAAACATCATTAAAATATTAGCAACAGAAAAATACATCAATAAAATATTAAGCAACAGAAAAAAGCAGCTCATTAACTTTATTCCCACTTCAGTTTTTATAATATTAATAATGACAAATTCCAACCTAAAACAACCGAAACCACAGCCTCACTCTCATTTCGTGTTGTCTTAAACTAAGACACTTTCTTTGTCGCTTCATAAGATGCTTTTCAGTGTCTTAAATTAAATATCTCAAAAGTAAGACAGAATTTCAATATGTGTCTGAAATCATTTTTATCAAGACACTAAAAAGCATCTTGTGCGAAGCGACAAAGAAAGTGTCTTAATATAGCCACCAAGAAATGACAGTGCTTTGTAGAACATAGACGTCAAAGTTTTACATTTTCAGCAAAAATTAATTATTTCAACCATGTTTGAAATAATAAATATTTAATATCCTAGGTTATAAGGCAACCTAGCTTATTTTAACCTTCGAAACATCTAAGCTTCAGATAACTCGACCCTGAAAAATGGCATTGGATTAGGCTTATGAAGCGGGTTATGACACGTCATTCTGCGATGTGAAGACTTTTGAATAAGCTAAAAGTTTACTTCATGTTGTCATACAGTCTAACCGAGGCTAAGTTAAGTTATTTTCTGCAATTTTGAAAAACTATTGCTACTTTGTCAGAATCGTAAAAATAGCCGTCTCTTAGACGTTTATTTTCATAGGAAATTTAGTAACAAAACATAACACTGGTCATACCAGGCAATCACAGATTAAACTTATGTCAGTCAACATTTTTTTTTAAATGAGTAATTACTTCAACCAAAGATGTCAGTCAAATTAAAACTTAAAGCGTTTTTTCAATGAGTAAATAATTTCAAGCGAAAATGTCAGTCAAATTTAAACTTAAAGCGTTTTTTTCAAACAGTGAAATATTTAAACCAAAAATGTCAGTCAAATTTTAACTGAAAGCGTTTTCTCAATGAGTAAATAATTTCAACCAAAAATGTCAGTGAAATTTAAACTTAAAGCGTTTTTTCAATGTGTAAATAATTTCAACCGAAAATGTCAGTCAAATTTAAACTTAACACAAGTTCGCTCTCGTGTTATTGAGCCACTGTCAGCCTCTTGCCATTAACAGGTGAATCCACTTTCCCCCCACCCTCTCCCTCCTTACCAACAAGGACAGCTGCCCAATCACGGCTCCCAGCCTTCCCCTTCCGAGAACACACCAAGTGATAGCAAGCAACCTGCTGGCACGAAAACTCAACTCCCACTCGGCAAGACGGCCCGTTATTTTTGCAGGCGATAGTACCAACCCGGCATTTTCCTGGAGTAGAAGTGGGAAACCACGAAAAAACACTTCTAGGATGGCTGAGGTACGAATCAAGAGAGAAAGTGAACAAGAACGGTGTGACCGCCGCCTATATGGCAGATACCATGTAATTAGGTGCCCTAACAGAGGAATATCTATTACGCAGTTTAGCATAGATTTATGGTTTCTTTAAGGAACCATCTATTGCATGAAATGAAAATCCACAGCCTGCTTCCAGTCTCCGACCGGGTCAGGAATGGAATGAATGAAGCCCCCATCTAGCGGCGAGGATATGAACTGTGCCGGCTGCCGAGGCCTGACGCACTCCTCTGGGGCAATGATTAAATGAATGACAGATGAAATGAAATGATAGTGGAGAGTGTTGCTGGAATGAAATTTTGACAGGGAAAACCGGAGTACCCGGAGAAAAACCTGTCTGCCTCCGTTTTGTCCAGCACAGATCTCACATGGAGTGACCGGGATTTGAACCACGGACCCAGCGGTGAGAGGCCGGCGCGCTGCCGCCTAAGCCACGGAGGCTTCCATCTATTGCATGCTATTGATGTAAAAGTGTATCTTATGTTCTCTGTATGGGCATTGGCTCCTTTAATAAAATTACAGTGGAACTTGGATAATTCCAACCTCAAGGGCCAGTAAAAAAATTCGAATTATCCAAAAATTCGAATTAATAAAGTTCTTTGAAAAGGGTAGAGAAAATATATTGTTTACATAATGATTTACGTTCAACAAAGCAGATTAACAGACAACGGTACTTTATAAAGACTATCGTGGATAACCTCAAAAGTTTCAAATGAAAAATAAAACCAAAATGTACTATTCACCTATTTAACGACAGTAGTAATCCAGCAATCTAGTTAAGTCTTAGAGAAATCTACTGTTTTTCAAAATAGTTTCAGATTTTTACCTGCTTCCTACAATTAAGTCTCTCAGCCATCACAAAAGAATCTAACAAATTTAAGGAACGGAAAACAGAACTACTCATGCCATTTCTACTTTAAACAAACCGCCTAAGTTCTGTGATTGGTTTGTTGCTTGGGGCTGCACTCGGAACATTTTTTAGCCTACTTTCGATTTTTGCAAAAAATGAAAGTAGACTTATGAGATCAACACAGGGCGAAAAAAGTGTGTCTGTCTGTGTGTGTGTATGTGTGTGTGTGAGAGTCTGTGTGTGTGTGTGTGTATGTGTGTGTGTGAGTCTGTGTGTGTGTGTCTGTGTGTGAGTGTGTGTACTCTGAATGTCTGTCCCCCCCCTATCAATTCGAACACGGTGAATGCGAATTGAACGAAATTTGGTACAAAGGTAGCACTAGCAAAGGACACCTCAGTGTCATGTTTTATATCGCCGCCATCTTGACGGAAACGCAATGGCGGCCCCACAAATGTTCAAAGCTTAAATCAAATTACGACTAACCTAATCATCCGATCTCTACCAAATTTTGCAACAACATACCTTTATTGGGGGAGCATCCTTTGACCAAACCAATAGGTCATCAGCGTAATAGTTTGCAGATGGCGGCCATCTTTGTGTGAAAATCGATTCCCCCTATTAATTCGAACACGGTGCAACCGAATGGAACGAAATTTGGTACAGAGGTAGTACTAACAAAAGGCACCTCAGCGTCATGTTTTTTATCGCCGCCATCTTGACGGAAACGTAATGGCGGCCTCACAAATGTTCAAAGCTTAAATCAAATTACGACTAACCTAATCATTTGATCTCTACCAAATTTTGCAACAACATACCTTTACGGGGGGAGGATCCTTTGACCAAACTAATAGATCATCAGCCTAATAGTTTGCGGATGGCGGCCATCTTTGTGTGAAAATCGATTCCCCCTATTAATTCGAACACGGTGCAACCGAATGGAACGAAATTTGGTACAGAGGTAGTACTAACAAAAGGCACCTCAGTGTCATGTTTTATATCGCCGCCATCTTGACGGAAACGTAATGGCGGCCACACAAATGTTCAAAGCTTAAATCAAATTACGATTAACCTAATCATCCGATCTCAACCAAATTTTGCAACAACATACCCTTATAGAGGAAGCATCCTTTGACCAAACGAATAGGTCATTAGCCTAATAGTTTGCGGATGGCGGCCATCTTTGTGTGAAAATCAAACACGGTGAAACCGAATGGAACGAAATTTGGTACAGAGGTAGCACTAGCAAAGGGTATCTCAGTGTCATGTTTTATATCGCCGCCATAGTGACAGAAACGTAATGGCGGCCACACAAATGTTCAAAGCTTAAGTTAAATTACGACTAACATAACCATCCGATCTCTACCAAACTTTGCAACAACATACCTTTATGGAGGAAGCATCCTTTGACCAATCTAATAGGTTATTAGCCTAATAGTTTGCGGATGGCGGCCATCTTTATGTCAAAATTGATTCCCCCTATTAATTCGAACACGGTGGAACCGAATGGAACGAAAGTTGGTACAGAGGTAGCACTAGCAAAGGGCACCTCAGTGTCATGTTTTATATCGCCGCCATCATGGCTGAAACGTAATGGCGGCCACACGAATGTTCAAAGCTTAAATCAAATTACGATTAACCTAATCATCCGATCTCTACCAAATTCTGCAACTACATACCTTTATGGAGGGAGCATCCTTTGACCAATCTAATAGGTCATTCGCCTAACAGTTTGAGGATGGCGGCCATCTTTATGTCAAAATTGATTCCGCCTATTAATTCGAACACGGTGGAACCGAATGGAACGAAATTTGGTACAGAGGTAGCACTAGCAAAGGGCACCTCAGTGTCATGTTTTATATCGCCGCCATCTTGCCTGAAAAGTAATGGCGGCCACACGAATGTTCAAAGCTTAAATCAAATTACGATTACCTAATCATCCGATCTCTACCAAATTTTTCAACTACATACCTTTATGGAGGGAGCATCCTTTGACCAATCTAATAGGTCATTCGCCTAATAGTTTGCGGATGGCGGCCATCTTTGTGTCAGAATCGATTCCCCCTATTAATTCAAACACGGTGAAACCGAATGGAACGAAATTTGGTACTGAGATAGCACTAGCAAAGGGCATCTCAGTGTCATGATTAATATCGCCGTCATATTGACAAAAACGTAATGGCGGCCACACAAATGTTTAAAGCTTAAATCAAATTAGGACTAACATAACCATCCGATCTCTACCAAACTTTGCAACAACATACCTTTATGGAGGGAGCATCCTTTGACCAATCTAATAGGTCATTAGCCTAATAGTTTGCGGATGGCGGCCATCTTTATGTCAAAATTGATTCCCCCTATTAATTCGAACACGGTAGAACCGAATGAACGAAATTTGGTACAGAGGTAGCACTAGCAAAGGGCACCTCATATTCATGTTTAATATCCCTATAGCACGTTGTATTTCAAAAAGCTACTACAACCAACATTCAATCATACTCCTTGAAAAGGACAAAGAGTTATAACAATACCCATGCATTTAGGAGAAAGTAGGCTATATGTTCTTTACTGAACATCTTGTTTTTTTCGGGAATTGTCCCAACTGTTTGGCTTCCGATCGGCATTTTACACTAAAAACTTCAAAGTATCCAAAATATAATTCGAATTAACGTTCCACTGTATTATATAAGAAGTTGTCGCAGTGTCTCCAAGACGCTTGTTATAGGAACATTACTAGGACAGCATGAATCGACAGGAGTTTCACTTGGTAGCTACTTCAAATAGTACGACACACATCCACGAGATGTCACTAGCTTACTGTTGTAGATAAGAAATCAATACCCTCTCGAGTGTTAAGGAGGACACAATATAAAACCTGCTAGCATCTTATGTCTCCTTGCTATCAACATCGCCCAAGCTGCGACACCTATACTCTGTGAGCTACCAGAAAGGGATTGACAGTTATCGCCTCGCCATGTGGTCTGAGAACGAGGTTGCCAAACTGCTCGCTGCTACCGCGCGCTCGTGGGCAAATGAGTTACTGCAGCACATTCAACTCTCTATAATATATTTAATAATATTATTTCAGTGATAAGCTACAGAATTATTTAGAATCTAGAATAGTTGCTACAGATGTAGAATATACATTATCTCCTTATTTTTTGCGATAATAATAACGGCTTTAAGAAAACGCTGAGTTCGATAACTTACAATAATGTTAGCCTGCATTTTTTTCTGTGACAATCTACTGCTTCAGGCTTAAAAGAGGATTTTGCTCCTATATTGCGAACGAAATAGTTAGGCCAGGTTTGCACTTAAACCCGAGAAATATTTATTCACATGCTTTCAACGTGTTTTTCTTACAGCTTATTAAGTACCGTATGTTCGAGTAGAAGGTCTCGGCATTTCATCAGCTCTCACTACCATTATTGCTATACGCACCAGACATAACGCTGTCAGTAATCTTGTTAGTTTTCATTGTGGCATCATTAACATTCATCAAGTCGGCTACTTAGCTTAACGTCTCAAGCTACGCCTTAACTTTGGAGAGAGGAATGTGTTACTCAAAGCAAAATCATGTTTAAGAAAACACACACACAAAAAGTGAACTGTCAGTTCAGAGATTTAAAAAAAGGAAACTTACCATTTGAAGGATAGCATCAAGGACCTTCACACTGGTAGCTAGATGATGGGTGACCCACTAAGACTGACATTACTGGAAATTCTCGTTGCAGGTGTATCCGTAGATTTATTTCCAACTAGTCATTTTAAACGAAGGTTCAGGTAGGTAGTTATTGGAGTTTGACACATTTATTTTGACTTTCTTCGAGCTGGAATCTCTCCTTGCAGATCTTCACCACTGTATTCTTATCGATGTTTAGGGCATCAGAAGTTCTCTCGATAACTTTACTAAAAGGCACTAAAGGACCGCCGTTATCTCTCTCCTTCTCGAAATATTCCCGTAAAGTACATACCAATTCACGGGACTGACCTCGCAGAACGATTCCTCGCCCAGTGGTTTTCAGTTTACCCTTTCCCTTAGCCAACGTACCCGCCTCCGACATAGCAAAATATAATAAGAAAATAGACTGTTAATGTCAATGAAAACTGAATAAAGTCACAAATATAAGTTTCTAATTACTTTTAACTACTGCTGTTCTACTCTACAGTACTACACAAACAATTATTAAAGCACTATTATTATCATTAAAGCACCAACACTCGGTTAGAATAACAAGCGTTCACACTGTGCAAGTCAGAGACACAGCTAACCATGCACTGACGCACGTGGGCTGTGATATTGCAACGCAGAGAATTATGACATCAACTATGCGATCATGGATTGGTCAAGAGGCAGAAAGGTGATGACTGAGGTGAAACATCCGGCCAAATGTCAATCCTATTCAGGCAGCTCCCAGAGTATAGTGGCGCGCATTGTCGCATCCCCTTGCCTCTCTCTAACTGAACACAGATACGGACACGCAGGGGCGTAACCAAGATCCAGGAGTTGGGGGCGCTAGAAAAGGTACGAGTTCTTTTATTGAGATAAACTTGTTGCTGCTTCATTTATATATAGCACTGGTTCTTAACCGGTGGTCCGCGGACCTCAGGTGTTCCTTGAGTGCCTCGGGAGTGGTCCGCGGGAGAAATGGGTCCACCAGCAGGTATAAGACAAGTGGCCAATAAATGGTGAATTCGAAAACGACGTGCGTTGAACGAGAATGGTCCGAATGTATTCGCGTCGATAACTATCAGGTTTTGTATTGAAATATCTTTAAAATAAGTGTTATTGAGCTAGGGTTACAAGTGATAAAGTGTATTGGGGGGGGGGGGGGGGTCCGTACATGATCAATTTTAGGCCGAGTGGTCCGCAGACGTCTACGGGTTCAGAATCATTGATTCATAGGCTAAGGATAGCATGACCATCGTGCCCCATTAGTTGATGATGATATCTTGCTTTAAGAGGCCTCCTATAAGATCTAGCTTATTATCCCCTAACAATGTAAATGATTTTTTACTGAAAAGTTCAACTGATGACAACACAAAAATAAGGTGTCCAAGGGAGTGAGTGCGAGAGCAAGCTAGGAGAAAGAGAGAATCAAACACAGTGTGGGCGCATCCGGTAGCAGAAATATTTCTCATAACCTGTGTATTTGTGATGGTTTTATTAGTGTGTTTATTTGTAATTCAGGTAAGGATCGGGAAGGAAGCGGCAGAGGCTTTAAGATAGGTACCATCCAGGCATTTTCCTGCAGTGGAAGTAGGAAACCACGAAAAACCACTTCTAGTATGGCTGAGGTACGTATCGAAATGTCCTCTTCTCTGTGTTGCCTTACGAGGCTGAGGGTATCCCGTTCCAGCCCTCAGACCGGAATAAACATTTCTTGGCAGAGCAGAGCACGTACGTCTCTGCCGGCGAGGACCGTTGCATTTCTGAAAATTCAAACTGTCAACTCCCTTGCTCCTATTCATAAGCCTTTCTGACGGCCGACTTATAGCATAATGCTCTCGGCACACTCGTTAGTGCTTGCCACACTATTGTCAGTGTGCCAATGTGGGAAATGTGTTTGGTGAGACTAGCCTAGTATATACCCATAGGCACCGACTTCGGGCGAGCAGTGAACTTCCCGCCCCTGCTCCAACGCAAAACATCAGGGTCAACGCCCCCGTACCAACATTTTTTTAAAGTTTCCTGGCTCCAGAATCAAGACAGATTTATCATTTAACCTGCGAGGACGCGTGGGTATTTCTTTACCCATGAAAAATGAATTGTTATTAATTCCATGGATAATTTGACATCCACCACTCGCTAATTTCCTAATGGACTATGATTGCATTCCATGTCTCTGAGTTCATTATTGTAACGAACCGTGAATGTGTGTGTGAATATTATTATTACGTCGATTGTTGAACATGGTAGCAGGCTATCAGTGGTGTGTTAAGTCTAATTTTTAAAGGTGTTGTCTTGTAGTTCCCAAAACGGATGGATTCTTAATTAATGATAGTGTTGAAAAGGAATATGTTGGTGCCGGGGAAGGGGGTCAGAAAGGTGAACCAAAAAGCATAAGTGGAAACGTAAGTAAAGTTCGCGTTATTTGTCAACAAAAATCCAGCGAAACAAGGGTAAAGGGCGTAGTATTCAGTCATTCTTGAATACGCAGTAGTAGTACCGGATGAAAAGTCAAAATATGTTAATTTCTGTAAAATATGTTGAGAAATGTAAATAGAGAAACAACTTTAATTTCCACATAAAATTAAAACGACATTCATAAAGTCAGGTTCACGAAACTGAAAAAAGGGGGTTGGAGAACTGATAATACATGAGAAGTAATACGTTATATACCCTTAGGAACCAACTTCGGGTGAGCAATTTTACTTGCCTCAGGCAAGTAGTAGTAAAATGTACTTATGTAAAACAACACTGAAACGTTAGTTCTCAGCTTACAGGTGAAAAACTGAAATCCATCAAGGAAAATCGCGCCTGCCTACTCAAATTAATCTCTACATTACGTTATGTGACAATACAAGGAATTTCAATTTGTGGACACACAGATGACAAAGGTTATTTTAAACTTTGATGCAACACAAGAGTGAGGATGCATCGTGATTCGTATAAGTAGATTTCTCACGATATACAAAATGAATTGCTTTCAATTTTTCGTCCAAACTGTCTTCGCTAATTGATCGCAGAAATTAAGGCTGCAAAAATGTATCTATACTAGTGGATGAAACCTCAGATGTATCAACACAAGAACAACGAAATATTTGTTTAGGTTTTGTTCAGAACTCTTTAGAGTTAAATTCAAATTTTTGAGAATTTAGTTTACAGAATACACTCCACCTCAGAGTTTGTTTAATATCAATATTGACATCTTAATGTTCGTTAACTTACCGGTGTCTGATTGTCGAGGAAAGTGTTTTGATGGGGTATTTGTCGGGGATTATCCCTAAATATTGTCCCTTTTCACTCATTTAAAAACTGATGATTATGCGGACTTTAAACCGTTTTGCATTTTCTTCTGTTTTAGCGAACTGTATCCTTCTACAAGAATTTTTTTCATACGGTTTGTAAGGATGATAACTCTCATACAGATTATAAAGCAAATAAATTCTTGAACCAGATGAAATCCTTCGATTTATTCTTCACATTATGTTGTTGGTTAAGCTATTTGGACATACCGATACTTTGAATGCTGCTCTACAAGGAAAAGGCCATTTATTTTGTAATGGCAACTAAAATGATTTCTACGCTTTCAACAACAATGCAGTCCTTAAGAGAGAACTTTTAAGAAGTCTGGCATGAGACAATGCAGGAGACAACAGGCAGTAAATGGATGTCGATACTCCAAAATTACCACGGAAAAGAAATTTGCCTCGAAGTTATGAACAATCCAGTGACTACACTTCAGGGCGACTTCACAGCGTTTAATTTAATAAGAAGTTGTCGTCGTATCTCCGAAACGCTTATTGTGGGAAACATTACCAGGAGAGTATGAAGCGACAGGAGTTTCACTTGTTAGCTACTTCAAATAGTTTGACACATACCCGCGAGATGTCACTTGCCTCCTGCTGTAGATATTAAATCTATATTGTGCTACCATCCCAAGATCCAGGAGTTGGGGCGCTAGAAAAGGTACGTCAATCCTTTTATCATTTCAAATGATCTTGTCGACTTCGTCGTAATGCTTGAGTCTAAAGTTATGCGGGACGGAGACAGTTGCGTTACGGAGACGAAAGTGACGTCATGCAGCCACGCGGGTAGCCCAAGTTAATGGATAATGGAGTCTGTTAAAAGAGTCCAGGGGCGTCGAGCGACCTGGGGCTTTGAGCGAATAGAAAAGATTACAGGGTGACTCCTAAAGAGGTGTACAAGATGCCGGATAAGAATACAGGGTGACTCCTAAAGAAATGTACAAGACGCCAGATAAGAATACAAGGTGACTCTTAAAGAAGTGTACAAGATGGCAGAGAAGAATACAGGGTGACTCCTAAAGGGGTGCACAAGGTGTCAGACAAGAATACAGGGTGACTCCTAAAGAGGTGTACAAGATGTCACACAAGAATACAGAGTGACTTCTAAAGAGATATATAAGAAGCCAGATAAGAATACAGGGTGCTTCCTAAAGAGGTGTGCAGGATGTCAGAGCAAAATACAGTACAAGATGCCAGATAAGAATACAGGGTGACTCCTAAGGAGATAAACAAGATGCAAGATAAGAATACAAGGTGACTCTTAAAGAAGTGTACAAGATGGCAGAGAAGAATACAGTGTGACTCCTAAAGAGGTGCACAAGATGTCAGACAAGGATACAGGGTGACTCCTAAAGCGGTGTACAAGATGTCACAGAAGAATACAGGATGACTTCTAAAGAGATATAGCCTACAAGATGCCATATAAGAATACAGGGTACCTCCTAAAGATGTGTGAAGGATGTCAGAGCAAAATACAGTACAAGATGCCAGATAACAATACAGGGTGTCTCCTAAAGAGATATACAAGGTGCCAGATAAGAATACAAACTGACTCTTAAAGAGATGTACAAGATGGCAGAGAGGAATACAGGCTGACCCCTAAAGAGGTGCACAAGATGTCAGACAAGAATACAGGGTGACTCCTAAAGAGGTGTACAAGATGTCACACAAGAATACAGGGTGACTTCTCAAGAGATATACAAGATGCCAGATAAGAATACAGGGTGCCTCCTAAAGAGGTGTGCAGGATGTCAAAGCAAATTACTGGGTGACACTTAACGAGGTGTACAGTATGTTAGATTCAATTGAAAATACAGGGTGACCCATAAATAGGTTTGCAAGATTTCAGATTCAAATAATGGGTGACTCTTAAAGTGTTGTAAAAGATGTCAGACTCGAATACATGGTGACCCTTAAAGAGGTGGCCGTGCGGGAAACCTAAGTTAATGGGCAAT
This sequence comes from Meconema thalassinum, assembly GCA_946902985.2. Lineage (NCBI taxonomy): Eukaryota > Metazoa > Arthropoda > Insecta > Orthoptera > Tettigoniidae > Meconema > Meconema thalassinum. Next base: position 5,746,757 of record CAMPQE020000020.1, read on the forward strand.
GGATTCTGTTGAAAGAGTCCCGGGGCTTCGAGCGTGGCGATAAGCCCTCCTGAGCCTTTCTTACATGTGTAGCATTTGTAGCATGCGTCATTTGAAATGATATATAACGTCTAGTCCTTCAGACTGACTGTAATTTTTTTAATATAAACTTGTTGCTGCTTCATTTATAGGTTACGGATGTCATAGCCATCTTGTCCCATTGTACTTGTTGAGTTTAGCTGAAGATGATGATTATATGTTGCTTGATGAGGCCTCCTATAAGATCTAGCTTATTAGCCCCTATCAATGTAAATTATTTTTGTCTGACAAGTTCAACTGATGACAACACAAAAATTAGGTGTCCAAGGGAGTGAGTGCGAGAGCAAGCTAGGAGAAAGAGAGATACAAACACAGTGTGGGCGCATCCGGTAGCAGAAATATTACACTAGCTAGAGAGAATAAGGGGGAATAATTAAATGAACATTACACAGCAAAGGTGGGTACAATTTGACCCAAGGAGCAGTGCTTCCCGTTAAGATAGGAGTCGAGTTGTTGCTTCATTTGAGGGGTTTAGTCATCGTGGTCATTTAGCCCCGTATACTTGGGCGAGTGTAGAAATTTTGTCTGATTACCAGTGTTGTTGTGATGCTGTATTAGTGTGTTTATTTGTAATTCAGGTGAGGATCGGAAATAAAGCGGCCGTGGCTGTAAGATAGGTACTGTACCGTTTTCTTTTTTTTGGTCCGATTTACGGTACATTTTCCTTTGCGAACCGCTGCCGCAAATGACAGGTTTTGACCTAGTTTGGAGTGCGCGAATAGCCATGTGATCATTCGGCTCAGCTGGAGTCTCAACGACAACCTTCGGAAGAGTGTTTCTCTTTTAGACCACGAGGAGCGCGGGAGACCTTGATCCTTGCAGTAGTGGGAAGATTGACGTTTATATCCGAACATTATATGGAAATAAGGCACAGTTATGATGTCAAATGTATATTGAAGTACGATATTACAGCAGAGAGAGACAGTGCTGTCTTGCTTTTACGGAAATAGCCTTTGTAACGTCAAGAATGTGGATGTATTAAATCGACCTATTACAGGTAGATCGTTACGTCATGCGCAGGAGTGACAGCGTGCCAGCTGTAGCCTGCAAGCGAACGCATGCGGGCCACGCACAGATCATTTTTAAACTCATACGAATGTACATCCAAGCAAAGATTCGTATCGCTATATTGTTTCGGGCAGCAAGAAAAAGTGCCGAGTTATCACAAGTTCACGGCGGTGCCAGTTTATGGTTATACTTCGTGTTGTGACGTATTGGGGCCAATATACATCAAGTTCCGTGTCGAATAAGAACTTGAATATACAGCGTGCCTGTATGCGGGCGACATTCAGTTACAGGAATCCGTCTCATTTCATGTTATTTAAATGCATGTGTAGATGAGAAGCGAAGTGCAGTGATACATTATGGAACTTGTGACTGAAGCCTATGCTCAATGGGAAGGTGTTCTTTCTTTTACTCACACCAAGACTATTGCAATTCAACGTCATATACATTCCGAGTGAAGATATATAACCATGTATAGTGTATGGAATCCTGAGGTGTTGGGAGAGATGTTTTCGATGTATATAATCATACTAGCCATGTGCGGCTAGGTATTTGAGTGTGGACACCGCTCTCCAAGCAAATGCAGTGGACGTTACGAGTGACTACAATGCTATCTGCGAAGTGGAACATAGCCTACTCGCGATGCGGGCTGTTGGCTTGTGGAACATAAACTTTTGGTAACATGCAGCCGAAAATAACTCAGGCTACCGTCATGTGTCCACCTGATTATCGCGATGTTGCATACGCGCGCGTGATTTATTTTCGGGCCGGGTTGGAACTATTCGAAATTCAGGCTAGGACAATTTCCAAGATGAGGGGACAGTGGATTTGGGACATTGGAGTAAAAAGTTCCCAGTTCGTTCATTGGAAATGGGAATGGATCCGTGCAGTCCTGCCATACCATGTTGGAATCAGATGGTGGGCATACTTATGCTTCATATCGCCTTCGAGAGTCTTCAGCCAGGTAGAGGAATATTTTTTTTCACGTAGCGTTACAAAGTAGATAGTCCAGTGAAAACACATTGCCACCTGTTATACATTTTGAGTAGTATGATTGTGAAGTGAAGTTTATGCATCACCGTCCCATGGTCTGTGTGACTTCATTTGCAGTCGAGTTTAGGCCTGGTTATTCAGGTGCACTCATTTCATAATATTTTATTATGAATTAATTGTTTATTTTTCAGCTTAATCATTTAATTAATTAAATTCATTAAATTTATTCCGAACTTCTTGATTGTGGAGAACAGATCTACATAGGGAAAGAAATTTACGTTATTCCCAAGGGGAGTTTTCTTTTTTTAGTGGATTTGATATTTTCCATTTTTTGGAGTACTTCTTGGTGTTTTTTTTATCAAGCTATGGCTTGAGAGGTTGTCGTTCTATTATCTTTGTGTTCGACAATTGCGAGATTCGAATTTGCCTATGCGTTTTTGCATTATAATTATTACAATACAGTATAGAATGTGAAGTTTGATCATTCTTTTAGAATGGGGATTTTTTCTCTTGAGAGTGAACGCTGTCATACTGGATTCTAATGTGTCAACAGGAGTTAACTTGAGTCGTTACCTGGATACATGCTGTAGACCCAGTCTGATTTTCGTGAATTCTCTTGAGGGGACATTTCTATTTTCGTCTGATAAACTTTAACTTTTGATTTTGTAGCCACGTGTACTTGGATACACCTTGATGATCTTTAAATTAATTAATATTGCTATAGCTGAATTTTGATTCAGTCTTTCGAGTTTTTCTTGTTTAGAACGTTGATTAAGAGTACTATTTGAAGAACAAGATTTTTTTTTAGATAAATCCTAGAGATTAACTTTAAGAGGAAGAGAATTCTTATGTGACTGTAAATACAACTCTGTAAGGCAAGCTTTTTGTAATCCAGTGGACTTGATTAAGTAGCCACTCATGTTAAATTTATGATTCATTGGAAAGAGAAAACATATAGTTAAGAAACACAGCTGAATATATCTGAATACTAGTTATTGAATAAAATAATTACCATGTGGGTGATAATGTGGGAAGAAACGTCAATGGGCGTATAATATTTTATTTATGGTAGTACTCGTTGAAGTACGTTAATGTTATGATGCTAGTGAAAGCATAATGTGTAATGCGTTCATAAAAGTATAATCTTTGTGATGTTGGTGGTAATGCCCACCTGTATTCAGAAATCGAGGTCATGTGTGACCATTATAATGACAGTATTTCAGTGCAAGGTTATACTAATTTCCGAATGTTTTTGAAAGAACATAGTTTTTGTTCTCTTTTGCATTTCTTGTTACGATTTATTGTTAAATTGGTAATTCCAATTATGGATCTAGTTTTTGTCAAGCCTCAGAGTTTGTTTTTTGTGTGGCATCCCCATTTAATTAATTCTTCGGTTGTACTCAATTTATAAGATTTAAGCCAATGTTAGATATGATTCATGATCGATATACTATCAATTCTGGATGAATTTAAATAAGTACATTAATACTGAGAAATTATTGAATCTTTAGAGATTTTGAATTACGAATTTCACGTCTTTTTAGCTTAAGTGCTTGATTGATAAAATAGATTTTGACTACATTGCTAAGGCCATATAATTTATACAATATCAGTTATGACAAAGCACCAATGAGGAGTGCAGAATTACCTGTTTGGGAAGGCATTTACACCTGAGGGTGTAATAATATTAATAATGATTTCGCTGTAAATAAGTAAATATATATCTGAATTAATTCGCGTGTTTGAGAATGTTGGAATCGGTGGAAGAACCATAAAGGTGATTTCTTTGTTTTTTTTTGCGTCTTATTGGATCACCTGTTGTTCATATTATTAATAATTTCAATTGAGGGTCAAATGCATTCTTGGTCCATGAGGACTGCTGATGCATTTATTGGCATGTTATTAGTGCCTACTTTCTTTGTTTTTGTGTCCAGCCAAGGACGTTTTGGTCTGACCTTCTGTCAGATTTTCTTTTTGGAAATAAATATTTTTGTCATTTCTTTTAATCGCGCGATGTGATGATTTACAGAAGAATAAAGAGGTCGCATTAGGAGGGCCACAGCTAGATATTTCTACTGTAGTGTTTCCCACACTCCTGAGAGGGTGATTTCCCACGATTCTCGTGTTCTTAGAGCAGTTTGCTGCTATGATTTGGTCTTGCTTAATGCCACCTCTGTTAGGATTTGCAGCACCCTGATACTCCCTTCTCCTGTTGGTAGGATCTGGGGATTTTTCTGAGCCGGGGTTTTTCAGGTTCTACGATCCAGTTACCATCGAGGGATATCAACAGGTAAAGGGTAGGTATTTTCGGGTACAGTACCATCCCGGCATTTATCAGGAGAAGAAGTGCGAAACCGCGAACAACAATTTCCAGGATGGCTGAGGTAGGAATCGAACTGTCCTCTTCTCATATTTGCCTTACGAGGCTGAGGGTACCCCGTTCCAGCCCTCAGACCAGAATTAAATTTCTTGGCAGAACAGAGCACGTACGTCTCAGCCGGTGAGAACCGTTGCATTTCTGAAAATTCAAGCCGTCAACTCCCTTGCTCCTATTCATAAGACTTTCTGACGACCGACTTACAGTATAATGCTCTCGGTACACTCGTTAGTGCTTGCCACACTCTTGTCAGTGTGCCAGTGAGAGAAATGTATTTGGTCAGACTAATCTAGTATATACCCATAGCAGTAGCGGCTTTTCAGGTGCATCAGGTACAGCCCGGCTGCACTAACATTTCTCAAAACAATTGTCTATCATTTTTTTAATCCCTATATTTTCTCTTTAAAACCTACCGCATTCGTTAAAAAGAACGAAGAGTGCGCCTTATATGTTGTGATTACACAACCGGCGTAGCGCTCATAGGCTCATACTTAATTAATCAAGCATCACAGTCCGTTTCCTTCGATTGCGCTTTGCGTCTGAGTACAGCCCTGCCAATGCTCACAGCAGTACGGGCTGACTTGTGATGTATAACTGAACGGTTGCCATGACAACGCGCTGAACTGCCTGCAGTATGTATACAGAAGTTTTCCGCTAGGTGCAGCCCTTCGAGCTACTGGAATAGTTGGCTGCATCGCGCAGGCTCTTACGATATCATCCGAACACACCCGATATAACATATAACCCGGGCTCTTCGCCCCTAGATATGGAAGAAAGAACGGAAGGAGATGCCTTCGCTGCACTGCCTAGTGCAAGCTGAAAACTGCAATGACAAGTCAAGATCTTTTCTTGGATAGGCAGAATACACTCCGCACATCACGGTTCTTGGCACAAATAGGCTGCGTTATCGTTTTAAAAGCCAATTTAATTAGAAATAAGAGAGCACCTTAGCAAGGCTAGTTTTGTAAGGATGACGCGGCAAACGTAATAATACGCTGAAACACTGATTAAATTGAATACAGGTGTCTGAAGGTGCGAGTTATACCAAAGGAGGAACATCTTGGGAACTAATGATGCCGAACTAATTACGGTATTTACACTAAATTGGGTTTTACGTTCTTATTGGTGTTGAGGCATTCATCAGTTTTTAGGCCTAATTTCGAGTACAGCCACTTTCACTCACTGTTCGTACACATTTTGATATTCAAGAATACGAACCTTAAAATTAATAAACAGAACACTGATAAAAGGACCCATATTTGCACTAAAATACGGTATGGCCTATACTTTTTGGTAGCGTGCGGTATTTTGTTTGTGGGGGTAGAAACTTAGCCTCGAATTGATTGCCAGTCACAAATAAATTTAATAGCAACTACGATTAGACACGCCTCCCTGGTCTATCAAAATGAATTAATCTCATCATAATTATCGCAGTATAAAAATACTATATTCAAGCAAAATTCATTTAACTACAAAAATAGTCGAATAGAATGCAAATAGACTAGAAAATGCAAACATTATTGCTTCAATCTAGAATTGAGAAAATCTCCTATCAAATGTTCATTACTATAGTGTACTGAATAAATCGTATTCAAAGTTCATATTTCATAAAATTGTCTATAATGCAATGGTATTTCAGAATTGACTAAAAATGTCTGTGTTTCAATCATGTTCTTAAAAACGACTAGTATTTCCAAGATCGTCGACAAAGTAGTAGATTTTAACGCTCTAAAATCTTTTAATCATTCTTCTTTCTTGAGGATGACAGAAAATTGGTCAAAGTAATTTACTGGAAAGAATTACTTTAATAAAACGACACGCTGTCTGAATTCAAACTTGCCATAGAAAATCGTTAACTTTACAGTCAAATCGTGACTACAAGAAAAATTCAAGTTCTCGAAAGAATATTTAACTTCAGTATAAACTGATCCAAAATGTTTAAATATGCAAATGACATAATAATGTCACAATAAATCGAAGAAAATGGCATAAAGCTGCAAAGTGTACAGAGTACAGAAACATCTAGCAAAAGAATATGGGGCAATCAAATATATGACAGAAAATATGGGAAAGATAGTTGCTCAGATCTCACCAAAATGGCTCAAATAAATCAAGAAACGTTCACGGCTACCTTATCTGTTGGATTGAAGCTCTAGAAGAAAATTTCAAAGAAGACTGCTGCTGGTAGATGTGCACCGACCTCGAACCTGGAACCTGCGCCCTCGGAGAATAGAACAGCTTCCTCCTCCGGAAATCGCACTGCTCCGTGTAGACGATAGACATCCTTCTGGCAAAACTCTTCTTTGTGTGCTGGGAAAAACCCTTGCCACTCTTGAAAGTTCCCTGAAGTTCTTGTAGAAATCAGCCATGAAGTTCATTGCAAATATTTCCGCAGAAATGTTCATAATTGTGGAGTATGAATTTATTTCCACTGCCATTTGATGTAATTCAGCGATGGATTACGATGCATGAGTGTAGCTGAATGTTCACTACATGCTCGTCTTTGTAGAATGACGATTATCGAAGCTCCATGTTGCTACTTCACACTACTGATGTATGTCCCAATTGCATTAAAGTTTTAGTCTTCCATCTCCACTTCCATTATAATGTTAGTCGAAAGTACTGCCAGATTGTATAGTTCCATTGTAGAATGTAGCGTTGTATCACCAAATGTAATCTTCAGTATCACGGTTGCAATACACGTGTCTGCCGTAGCGTAGAATGTGGTAGTAAAAGTGCTTCTCAGGATTCGAGAAAAACACTTTTCTCTGCAGTCTTTAAATGCGAATATCTTCTGAAGTATTATAATGAAAATGTTCAACTTTCGCACACGCCTCAATATTGTAATGCACTATTGAATTAGTATAAATGCAGTAGCTAATTCTTGATAGATAACCTTGTAGAATCGTTTATGTGTGCGCTCCAACTTCACCTAGTTTTAGTAACAGTAAAATTGCACTGCTGGATACCCAATACTGTTCGATGCGGAGGGCTCTGCCACGCTTGCTTATGACGATATGCTTGTTCTATCAGAACACGAAGTCAGACTATGAAGTCAGAAGAAAACCACGAAGTGAGAAGCTCCTCTCTGCTGTGCAAGGCCTTTTATCAACTTTGAAGGGGCGTATCCATCCCTACCATAGCTTCTTCTTCCATCATTACTCGAAGTTCCAACTTTGGCTATTCTTGACGGATTTTCAGATTTCAAAAACATATAATTAATTTCTTCAAAATTCCAAATCAATGCCATAACTGAAAATAGTTTTCCACAATTCTGTATGCCAAAAGTTATTAAATATGGTAGTTTCAGTAATCTCCGTCTCCCTCCAAGCTATCATTCATTGGTTCGAGCCTCTCCTCCAATAGCGTAACTTCTTCCTCAGCACGTTTACTTGCTTCCATGCGACTGCGTCGTAAATCTAAGATCCTTCTCGAACAAAATCGTGACGTCAGCAAGAATCTAAGCTCAACCAGCCTACTTGCTCGAGCGTTGCGTCATCCACGCTTACGTCATGAATATACACGTCACAACTATGACGGCCATAACTTTATTCACATATGCCAATACAGCCACCGTGGTCTCAGTATAATTCAATTTACGGGGGCAGTACTTGTCTAAAACAACACTGAAACATTAATTCTCAGCTTACAAGTGAAAAACTGAAGTCCATGAAGGAAAGTTGCACCTGCTTTCTCAAATTAATATCTACATTACGTTATGTGACAATACAAGGAACTTCAATCTGTGGACACACAGATGAAAACAGTTATTTTAAACGTTGGTACAACATAAGAGTGAGGATGCAACGTGAATCGTATAATTAGATTTCTGAATTACTATCCATTTTCCATCACACCTTCCTTCGGAAATTGATCGCAGTTATTTTAAGCTGCAGAATATTTTTCCATATTAGGGGATGAAACCACTGATGTATCAACACAGGAACAATTCAGTATTTGTTTAAGATTTGTTCACAACTCTTTAGAGATAAATTAATATTTTTAGGAATTTAGTTTACGGAAAACACCTTAGCTCAGCGTTTGTTTAATTTCAATATTGACATTTTAAAGCGCTTTGACTTATCGGTGTCTGATTGTCGAGGACAATGTGTTTTGATGGGGCAGCTACCACGGCCGGTGTCAACAATGGTGTCTAGGCTAAAAGTCAAGCAGTTGAGAATAGAGCTCTGTTTGTGCACTGCTTGGCAAATTCTCTGAAGCTTATATTACGGAATACCTTCAAAGGAATATTGGAATGCCAGAATGTTATAGGAGTAATGGAGGACTTAATGAAATTTGTCAGGGATTATCCCTGAAGATTGTCCCCTTTCGCTCATTAAAAAGCTGATGATTATGCGGACATCAAATCGTTTTGCGTCATCTTCTATTTTAGCCAACTAGCCTATATCCCTCTACAAAAATTTCTTCATACGGTTTGTAAGGATGTTAAATCCCATACAGATTATACAGCAAATAAATTCTTGAACCAGATGAAATCCTTCGATTTCTTTTTCACATTATGTTTTATGGTTAAGCTATTTGTACATACCGATACTGTGAATGCTGCTCTACAAGAAAATGCCATTTTTGATGTGTAACATCTTTCCACTCGGTATCTGGATATTTTTGTGGCACTCGGTAGCTGGACATTTTTGTGGGAGTGATTTTGGAAAAGAGACGGAAGTGGATGGGACGGAAGAGCTTGGGACGGAAACAATGAGCGCGCGCTGTGGCGGAGATCGGTACAACGACGTACTGTAAGCCATGTGACTATGTGGAATGTAAATCACATACGTTTTACCTCAAGGTTTGGAGGCACCATTAAAGAAATTCCTACAATAAATCATCTTCAAGTTGTCGTCCTTTGGTGTGAAAATATCGAAAACAATTACGATTTATTAAATCTTCATACTTTTTCTGCATTCTTATTTAATGTAAGCACTCGATACCTAGAATGCTATATCGCATCAACCAACACTCCAAACAACGTAGGAATTCAGTATATTTACACCGACTACTAACAATAATTGAAACTTCGTTGGTAAACGTATCACTGGGAGAAACGCATTTAATATACCTACTGCACACCTAATTTTTAATCGCGCCTATACTTGGCAGTGCGCTATATCGGCAATAAGAGGCCATTTCCAATAACACCGCTGGCATGGGTTCACTAACTGGCCGGAATAGAGCGCAACTCGCATCAAGTAGGCAGTGGATTGCTCCCGCATACAGTTGCAGGTATATGTCACTACTGCAGATGCATTGGAGAATCCTTTCATGTTTGCTGGCACAAGGTAGCACTATGAGTTCATTCTTTAAAAATTGCGAGTAAGTAATATGGAATTATTCGAATAACATATCAGATGTTACACATCATATGCGACTACTGTAAGGTTCTTATTTGTTTTGTAATGGCAACTAATATGATATCTACGCTTTCAACAACAATGCAGTCCCTGAGGGAGTACTTTCAAGGAGTCAGGCATGAGACAATGCAGAAGACAAAGTAAATGGTTTTCGATACTCCAAAATTACCACGGAAAAGAAATTTGCCTCGATGTTATGATCAATCCAGTGACAACCATGCACCAAAAGAAGAACATTCAAGAACTTCCATCTGCGTGAAGAAACTTCATGGCGACTTCACAGCGTTTAATAAGAAGTTGTCGTCGTATCTCCGAAACGCTTGTCGTGGGAACATTACCAGGAGAGTAAGAAGTGACAGGAGTTTCTCTCGGTAGCTACTTCAAATAGTTCGACACACATCCTAGAGATGTCACTAGTGTCTTTTGTAGATATTAAATCAACCTTGCTAACTACTACAAAGTCATATAGATGCCATATTCAAGAAAGAGCTGCAGCAGCCACAAGAGCAATCTCAGCCATAAAGAACCTTCCAGCTCTGTCCCTAGTTACAGCAATGAGACTTTTTAACGCCGCCAAACCCCCTATAGTAACGTAGGGATTACAACTGTTCTGGGAACGTCTAAAACTCAGTTACTTTGAAAAAATAGAACGAATCAAATCCCGCTTCCTCAAAAATGCACTGAGAGTGGGAAAAGCAGCACCAACAAGAATGGTATATAGACTAACAAAGGAGACCTTCTACGCAGAAGACCTAAGGACCCAACTGCTTCTACCAGCTACAGAGCATTAATCTAAACATCTGGTGAGGAGGAAAGCCAAAAGCAAAGATATAGATCCGGAATTCCTCGCTACAAGCGCCATGGTGGACAGGAACTGGATGAAGGAAAAGCAGGAACTGAGACATGTCGTGACGAGACACGCCATCCACGGTTTTCATCACAGAGTGTGTGCGACTAAATCGTACCACAACCCAAGCGAAAGCTGTGTATGTGAGCTGTGTAACCATAAATGTGACAGGTACTGCCCCCGTAAATTGAATTATATTGAGACCACGATGGCTGTATTGGCATAAATGAATAAAGTTATGAATGTCATAGTTGTGACGTGTATATTCATGACGTAGGCACGGATGACGTAGACTTCATGCAAGTAGGCTGGTGGAGCTGAGATTCTTGGTGACGTCATGATTTTGTTCGAGAAAGATCTTAGATTTACGACGCAGTCGCAGGAAACAAGGTATTGTGCTAAGGAAGAAGTTACGCTATTGGAGGAGAGACTCGAACCAATGAACGATAGTTTGGAAGGAAGACGGAGATTGCTGAAACTACGATATTTAGTTACTTTTGGCATGCAGATTTGTGGAAAACTATTTTCAGTTATGGCATTGATTTGGAATTTTGAAGAAATTAATTTTGAGTTTTTGAAATTTGAAAATCCGTCAAGTATAGCCAAAGTTAAAACTTCTAGCAATGACGGAGCAACAGGCTATGGAAGGGATGGATACGCCCCTTAAGAAGTTGATAAAAGGTCGTGCACAGGAGAGAGGAGCTCTGATATCTCTCATACCGCTGATATCGCATATATATTTCAGATGTTATATAGTCATTTTCGAGTGAATAAGTGAAGCAAGTTGTCTTTAGCGTGTGGTTAAAGCCCGGCGCATCGAACGAACACGGAGCAGTTCCATTTTACGCTGTTCAAAACTAGGTGAAGTTGTAACGCTCACATTAACGTTTCTACCAGATAAGATATAAAGAGTTAACTTCTGCCTTCATTATAATTCAATTGGGCAGTACAACATTGAGGTGTGTAGAAGATTTGAACAATTTCACAGTTATACTTTGAAAGATATTGGCATTTTAAGACTGCAGACAATAGTGATTTTCTCGCCACCTGAGAAGCACTTTTAAAATTCTACATTATACACTACGGCTGACACGTGCATCGCAACCGTGATATTGGAGAATACGTTTGGTAATACAACGATACATTCTACTATGGAACATTATAATCTTGCAGTGCTTTCAATGATTATAACAGAAGTTGAGATGGAAGGCTAAGGCTTTAATGCAATTGGGACATATATCGATGGAGTGAAGTAACAGCATGGAACTTCGTTAATCGTCATTCTACAAAAGCGAGCATGTAGTGAACGTCCAACTACACTCATGCATCGTGAATCCATCGCTGAATTATATCAGATGACAGTGGAAATATTATCATACTCCACGATTATGAATATTTCTGCGGAAATAACTGCAATAAACTTCATGGCGAATTGCGACTGGAACTTCAGGGAACTTTCAAGAGATGCCAGGGAGGACCCGGATCACAAAGAAGAATTTTTCCAGAAGGATGTATTTCGTATACATGGAGCAGTGCAATTTCCGGAGGAGGAAGCAGTTCGATTCTCCGAGGACGCTGATTCCAGGTTCGAGGTCGGAGCACATCTTCACGCTGGTGAAATGGAACCAACAGCAGTTTTCTTTGAAAACTTTCCTCTAGAACTTCAATCAACAGATAAGGTAGTCGTGAACGTTTCTTGTATTATTTGAGTCATGTAGCGATATCTGAGCAACCATTTTCCCAAATTTTTTGTCCTATCTTTTGCCCCATTTTCTTGATTAACATTTCTGTACTCAGTACACTTCGATGATTTATGCCTTTTTCTACGATTTGTTGAGACATTGTTATGTCATTGGCATACTTAAATAATTTTGGATCAGTTGAGACTGATAATTTAGATTCTTTCACTAATTTGCATATTTTTGTAGTCACGATTTGACTGTAAAGTTAATGATTTGCTATGGCAGATTTGAAGTCAGACAGCGTGTCAATTTATTAAAGTAATTCTATTCAGTAAATTACTTTGACCAATTTTCTGTCATCCTCAAGAAAGAAGAATAATTAAAAGATTTTAGAGCGTTAAAATCTAATACGTTATCGACGATCTTTGAAATACTAGTCGTCTTATGAACATGATTGCAACATAGACATTTATCATTGCATTATAGACAATTTTATGAAAAATGAACTTTGAATACGATTTATTGAATACACTATAGTAATGAACATTTGATAGGAATTTTTCTCAATTATAGATTGGAACAATAATGTTTGCATTCCACAGTCTAATTGTATTCTATTCGACTATTTGTGCAGTTTAGATGAACTTTGATTGAAGATAGTATTTTTATACTGCGTTACTTTGAAGATATTAATCTCAATTTTGATAGATCAGGGAGGAGTGTCTAATCGTATTTGCTATTAAATTTATTTGTGATTGGCAAATTTTTACTTCATATCGATTCATGAATGAAACCCACGAAGGTTAAATAATAACAGACATTAATACAATTGATGAATCTAAGAATTTTTGAAGAGGAACAATGGATGTATAATCGTTAGTTCAGTGGACCTGTAAAAGTCGCTGATGAGTAATGCCCTTGAATAATGAAGGAGGTTCCCACAGTAATAAATGAAGTTGTTGAATTTATGAGTGGAGGTTTTTGTATGTAATTTGGAAGATTTTGATGCCATATATATGAAGATATATGATGAATTCTGGGCCTATTGTTGAGCAATTTTGTGCGTTTTGAGCGAAGTATTTTTCCGCTGAATGTATTGTCCTGGTTCTTTGAAAGTTATTCATGTGAAGATACTGTTAAAGTTAACAAGAGTGTTAAATAATTTGAGATGAAGATTTTGAATGGAGGTTACCGTCACAAATATTAATAATTATTATTAAACCTTATTAAACCTAAATTTGACAGTTAAATATAACTAACCTTTATTGGTCGATTATATCACCACGATTTGAGTAATTATCAACCGGATAAACGTGTGGTTTAATGTATTTCTTGTATAAATAATATAAACAATATAATATTGTAAAATAATTTTGTAAATATCTTTGTTAAATAATTTGTAATGAAAGGGATTAATAGAGGCGTGTATAAAATTTTTAATTGTCGTTTGACATTGTTATAAACAATTTATTATTGTTATAAATAATTAATGAACTTTTGTTATTAACATTAAGAGTTTTGTTTTTATACTCTAAACAACGCTAATTAAGCAAGTGGATTGAACAATTAAACATGATTTGGGATTGTTGGAGTAATCCACTGGTGTTTGAAAGGAGCATTTCAAACATTTGCGTGATAATATTTCAGTTGAGATGTGGACATTTTACGTGTTTTGAAAGGAGAGCTAAGCTCTGATGTAACTCGCATATGCTAGGGTTGAACGGAGGGGTGAGTCCACTTTGACGATGCAGGTGCATTGCAGCTGGCCCGGACAACTGTATGATAGAGGCCAAGGACGTTTACATAATCGCCTTGTGGCTATAAATAAAATGTGAAGTATATAAACACGCAAACCAATTGATATATGTGTCTCGTCCCAAATCCCGTTTCCATTCCAAGTGCATTATTATAATTACGTTATTTTGAGCTTGAGAAAGCTGAAAAATTGTATGTAGAGTATACCAGTCCTACAGGAGGACATGGTTATGTGGTCGATGGCTTCTGATTGCCACGTGGATTTTGTTGTTTTATTTTTGTTAAATTCATTCTTTATGTGAAATAAATTATTGTGCAGTTTAAAGTTTCTCGTCTTCGTTTTTGGTTCATTTTAAATATCATGGTGGAGGTTATTGTGAGGGCATACTTTAAGTGATCCAGTTGACAACCCAGTCCCCGAGATAAATTTAAGAGGTAAGTAAAGGTAAGTATGAACCCCCGTATATTTTGGTGTGTTCCACAATAATTTTCTTGTTAACTATTGTGCTCTAATCTCGATAGTATCTGTCAGTGCCATTTTTATTGATGTAGCTGTGCCGGTGCGATTGATTATTGGCAATCCGATTGAGGGGGCGGATATCTGACAGCCTACTATCCTGATAACGGGGACAGTAGGATTGGCGCCGCAATTCGGTGGGGCACGATCAGCAAAACATTGGATTACCAAGTTATTGCAGTAGAATTGACACCGCAATTTTTGTGGAGTGTTCGAATAACATTGGATTACCAAGTTATCGATGTCAAAGGGATTGTGAAGACTCAAATAAAGAGGTTGATTCTTTGTTAGATGTCTTAGCCAATTGTAGAATTTGAGAGTGTGATTATATCGGGATAAAATGTTGTGTTGTATTAGGAAAATTACACTCAGAAAAGATCAGATCTTATACAACTTGAGAGAGGGTAAATAGGCTGGAAACTTAGAAAAATCGCCTATGATCTGGAGTCTTATTTTATTTGACCGGCTTATGACATGTGTAGTCATATTAAAGATAAAATTAAACTATTTGGATTGTAAATGTAAATTATTCGTGTTAGGATATTTTAAAATGAACCAAAGAAACTTGAACATGTGCTTGAGTTTATTTCAACATGAAGTGTCTACGAAGGTTAATCATAAGGTAAATTATAAGTTAGATTTAAGACAGAAAATTGCTCAAATTTATATATGGTGAAAAATGTTGCTCAGATGTTGTTATTTTGCTCTGTTTGATGTATGTCCCTAAAGCAGTTTATTATTGAAATATTATTGAAATATTATTGAAATGGCAGATGAGAGTCTGAGAATGATGTTGGAGGAGATGTCTGCTAACTTGAAAGCTAGCATGAATGAAAGCATGAAGGAGATGGAAGCTAGGAATACTAGTCGAATGGAGGAGAATGCTAGTAATTTGAAAGATAGCATGAATGAAAGTTTGAAAGTTATTCAGACCAGTTCTGCAAACCTAGAAAATAATGTGTCGCGTTTACAGATCAATACCCAGGGAATCGAGAATGCTGTAACTGACATGCGCACAGACGTGTCCAATGTGCATAAAGATGTTTCTGAGGTTAAAATTGACGTTTCTAAGGTACAGAAAGATCTTACTATGTTGAATCTTGATGTTGCCAATGTCCGGGGTGATATTTCATGTGCTAGAGCTGAAGTAATTGTTGTTAGGAATGATGTTGCTACTGTACAAGACAAAGTAGAGGAAGTTCAAAGAGAGGTTAGAAATGCTCGAACTGATGTGTCAAATGTCCAAGTTGACATCAATAATATTCATTCAGATGTTAATGATATGCAAAGCGATATCAATAAGATACAAGTAGAAGTCAATACTGTTTTTGTAGACATTGCTAAAGTTCAGACTGATGTTAACAAAGTTAGGGAAGAAATTGAAACTTCAAAAACACTTTGTACTCGTAACATTAGTGCATTAACAACTCGATTAGTTGACGAGTCTGTTAGGACAACAGCTTCTTTAGCTGGTTTAAAATACGATGTAGAGGTCATGAGAACCCAAGTATTAGATCACAATCGTTTACTTAAGGAAGACATTGAAGTAGAAATCGCGGAAATGTTAACTGCAAATGTAACGGTTTGGAAAGATGAATGGAACAGGTCAAGTGGGGAACATGTAGATCAGATTCAGGAGCGAATTGAAAGAAAACTTGCCAGTACACAAGTAGACATTAATAATGAAGTAGTTCAGATTAGGAAAGACTTGAATGTAAGGATGGATTCGCTATCCGAAAAGCAGGTAGAGGATAGAACTCAAATAGGTCAGGACGTGCAAGCATTAAAAACTGCGTTAGAGGAACAGATTCATAAGGTTGTCTCTGATGTTAATGAAACTACGAGCAAACTGCAGAATTTGAAACTAGGAGAAGCTAGCATGATGGAAACCTATAAAGAAGAGTTGATTAGGAAAGTCATCACGGAAATCACAGACAAGGATATTGAAGGATTGACTGGTGAAGAGGATAGAAATTACGTGAGAAGATGTAACCTCGCTACAGAAGAGAGAGATATTAGTCCTGAGGAACGTATATCCAGATTCAGGGAAGAAGAAGAAGATAGGAATATTGAACCCGAATGGAAGTATCGTGATAGTGGGAAACATTATATGGATTCATATCCGAGAAATGTGACAGTCATCCGGAATTTTGAAGACAAACCTCAAAAATTTAGCAACACTGATAGTCTCACACCGATCGAATATATCAGGAATCTTAAAGACTATTTCATAGAAGCCCACATTCCTAGAGAGAGAGAGAGATGAGAATCGTAGAAAGATTTCTAGCTGGAGGACCCCTCGAATGGTTTAGAGCATTTCGGTACACTTTCAGCAATTTTGACGAATTTGCAGAGGCACTGATAAAATATTCTGGTCAATAGAAGCTCAGAATTCACTAAGAGCTGAGGTATACTCGAGGAAGTATTCAGGTACTCTTCCAACACGGTACGCTGATTTCTTCACGAGTCAGTTATCACGCTTGAGATTTTTGCAACCCCCATTGTCAACAGAGCAGTTGATAGATGCGATTTCACGTATGCTGCCTGTGGAGGTAAGAAGACTGATCATATCGTCAAACATCAGAGATTTGACCAGTATGGACGAATTATTGAGAAGGCTTGACTACACGAGTCCAATGCCAAATTTGGTACAAAAAGGTCAGAGGCACGAATTCAAAGACGTTAATACAGTCTACATGGATCAAGTGCAGCAAACTGATAAGCCTGATAAAAAAAAACTGAAAATGTAGGTCCTCACAGGAATAATTATTTCCGCAACAACAGATCCCAAGGTTACCGTCCATATCAGCAAAGACGAGGCTGGAATAATAATAGAGGGAATTACAACAACGGAAGAGGTAGATACTACAACAATGGTTATAATAGAAACTACAATAGAAATAACCAGTATCAGAATCAGAATCAGAATTCTCAAGGTCAGGTTATGACACCCGACAAGTATCAAGAAAGAGAGAAAGAAAGTCAGCAGTATCTGAAGGAATTACGAGAAAAGGAAGCTGAAAACCAAAAGAAAAGACAGGATGTAGTGATCGATCCTGGTCCTTCTACAAGTCAGCAGAACTTAGAAAACAGGAATTCAGGACAGAAGAGACAGTAGAGAGGAGAGAATGCATTAGCCACACACAACCCAGAGAAGAAGAGACTTATGATTAAGGAACATAGAAGAAATATCATACAATAGTAGAATTATAATTCAATTTCGTGTTCAAGTGAATTGAGAAATTTATAACACAGAGTTTAAAAACAATTTGCAACTGTTTTTAAAACGTGGTGAAGGGAGAATGCCCCCGTAAATTGAATTATATTGAGACCACGATGGCTGTATTGGCATAAATGAATAAAGTTATGAATGTCATAGTTGTGACGTGTATATTCATGACGTAGGCACGGATGACGTAGACTTCATGCAAGTAGGCTGGTTGAGCTGAGATTCTTGGTGACGTCATGATTTTGTTCGAGAAAGATCTTAGATTTACGACGCAGTCGCAGGAAACAAGGTATTGTGCTAAGGAAGAAGTTACGCTATTGGAGGAGAGACTCGAACCAATGAACGATAGTTTGGAAGGAAGACGGAGATTGCTGAAACTACGATATTTAGTTACTTTTGGCATGCAGATTTGTGGAAAACTATTTTCAGTTATGGCATTGATTTGGAATTTTGAAGAAATTAATTTTGAGTTTTTGAAATTTGAAAATCCGTCAAGTATAGCCAAAGTTAAAACTTCTAGCAATGACGGAGCAACAGGCTATGGAAGGGAAGGATACGCCCCTTAAGAAGTTGATAAAAGGTCGTGCACAGGAGAGAGGAGCTCTGATATCTCTCATACCGCTGATACCGCATATATATTTCAGATGTTATATAGTCATTTTCGAGTGAATAAGTGAAGCAAGTTGTCTTTAGCGTGTGGTTAAAGCCAGGCGAATCGAACGAACACGGAGCAGTTCCATTTTACGCTGTTCGAAACTAGGTGAAGTTGTAACGCTCACATTAACGTTTCTACCAGATAAGATATAAAGAGTTAACTTCTGCCTTCATTATAATTCAATTGGGCAGTACAACATTGAGGTGTGTAGAAGATTTGAACAATTTCACAGTTATACTTTGAAAGATATTGGCATTTTAAGACTGCAGACAAAAGTGATTTTCTCGCCACCTGAGAAGCACTTTTAAAATTCTACATTATACACTACGGCTGACACGTGCATCGCAACCGTGATATTGGAGAATACGTTTGGTAATACAACGATACATTCTACTATGGAACATTATAATCTTGCAGTGCTTTCAATGATTATAACAGCAGTTGAGATGGAAGGCTAAGGCTTTAATGCAATTGGGACATATATCGATGGAGTGAAGTAACAGCACGGAACTTCGTTAATCGTCATTCTACAAAAGCGAGCATGTAGTGAACGTCCAACTACACTCATGAATCGTGAATCCATCGCTGAATTATATCAGATGACAGTGGAAATATTATCATACTCCACGATTATGAATATTTCTGCGGAAATAACTGCAATAAACTTCATGGCGAATTGCGACTGGAACTTCAGGGAACTTTCAAGAGAGGCCAGGGAGGACCCGGATCACAAAGAAGAATTTTGCCAGAAGGATGTATTTCGTATACATGGAGCAGTGCAATTTCCGGAGGAGGAAGCAGTTCGATTCTCCGAGGACGCTGATTCCAGGTTCGAGGTCGGAGCACATCTTCACGCTGGTGAAATGGAACCAACAGCAGTTTTCTTTGAAAACTTTCCTCTAGAACTTCAATCAACAGATAAGGTAGTCGTGAACGTTTCTTGTATTATTTGAGTCATGTAGCGATATCTGAGCAACCATTTTCCCAAATTTTTTGTCCTATCTTTTGCCCCATTTTCTTGATTAACATTTCTGTACTCAGTACACTTCGATGATTTATGCCTTTTTCTACGATTTGTTGAGACATTGTTATGTCATTGGCATACTTAAATAATTTTGGATCAGTTGAGACTGATAATTTAGATTCTTTCACTAATTTGCATATTTTTGTAGTCACGATTTGACAGTAAATTTAATGATTTGCTATGGCAGATTTGAAGTCAGACAGCGTATCAATTTATTAAAGTAATTCTATTCAGTAAATTACTTTGACCAATTTTCTGTCATCCTCAAGAAAGAAGAATAATTAAAAGATTTTAGAGCGTTAAAATCTAATACGTTATCGACGATCTTTGAAATACTAGTCGTCTTATGAACATGATTGCAACATAGACATTTATCATTGCATTATAGACAATTTTATGAAAAATGAACTTTGAATACGATTTATTGAATACACTATAGTAATGAACATTTGATAGGAATTTTTCTCAATTATAGATTGGAACAATAATGTTTGCATTCCACAGTCTAATTGTATTCTATTCGACTATTTGTGCAGTTTAGATGAACTTTGATTGAAGATAGTATTTTTATACTGCGTTACTTTGAAGATATTAATCTCAATTTTGATAGACCAGGGAGGAGTGTCTAATCGTATTTGCTATTAAATTTATTTGTGATTGGCAAATTTTTACTTCATATCGATTCATGAATGAAACCCACGAAGGTTAAATAATAACAGACATTAATACAATTGATGAATCTAAGAATTTTTGAAGAGGAACAATGGATGTATAATCGTTAGTTCAGTGGACCTGTAAAAGTCGCTGATGAGTAATGCCCTTGAATAATGAAGGAGGTTCCCACAGTAATAAATGAAGTTGTTGAATTTATGAGTGGAGGTTTTTGTATGTAATTTGGAAGATTTTGATGCCATATATATGAAGATATATGATGAATTCTGGGCCTATTGTTGAGCAATTTTGTGCGTTTTGAGCGAAGTATTTTTCCGCTGAATGTATTGTCCTGGTTCTTTGAAAGTTATTCATGTGAAGATACTGTTAAAGTTAACAAGAGTGTTAAATAATTTGAGATGAAGATTTTGAATGGAGGTTACCGTCACAAATATTAATAATTATTATTAAACCTTATTAAACCTGAATTTGACAGTTAAATATAACTAACCTTTATTGGTCGATTATATCACCACGATTTGAGTAATTATCAACCGGATAAACGTGTGGTTTAATGTATTTCTTGTATAAATAATATAAACAATATAATATTGTAAAATAATTTTGTAAATATCTTTGTTACATAATTTGTAATGAAAGGGATTAATAGAGGCGTGTATAAAATTTTTAATTGTCGTTTGACATTGTTATAAACAATTTATTATTGTTATAAATAATTAATGAACTTTTGTTATTAACATTAAGAGTTTTGTTTTTATACTCTAAACAACGCTAATTAAGCAAGTGGATTGAACAATTAAACATGATTTGGGATTGTTGGAGTAATCCACTGGTGTTTGAATGGAGCATTTCAAACATTTGCGTGATAATATTTCAGTTGAGATGTGGACATTTAACGTGTTTTGAAAGGAGAGCTAAGCTCTGATGTAACTCGCATATGCTAGGGTTGAACGGAGGAGTGAGTCCACTTTGACGATGCAGGTGCATTGCAGCTGGCCCGGACAACTGTATGATAGAGGCCAAGGACGTTTACATAATCGCCTTGTGGCTATAAATAAAATGTGAAGTATATAAACACGCAAACCAATTGATATATGTGTCTCGTCCCAAATCCCGTTTCCATTCCAAGTGCATTATTATAATTACGTTATTTTGAGCTTGAGAAAGCTGAAAAATTGTATGTAGAGTATACCAGTCCTACAGGAGGACATGGTTATGTGGTCGATGGCTTCTGATTGCCACGTGGATTTTGTTGTTTTATTTTTGTTAAATTCATTCTTTATGTGAAATAAATTATTGTGCAGTTTAAAGTTTCTCGTCTTCGTTTTTGGTTCATTTTAAATATCATGGTGGAGGTTATTGTGAGGGCATACTTTAAGTGATCCAGTTGACAACCCAGTCCCCGAGATAAATTTAAGAGGTAAGTAAAGGTAAGTATGAACCTCCGTATATTTTGGTGTGTTCCACAATAATTTTCTTGTTAACTATTGTGCTCTAATCTCGATAGTATCTGTCAGTGCCATTTTCATTGATGTAGCTGTGCCGGTGCGATTGATTATTGGCAATCCGATTGAGGGGGCGGATATCTGACAGCCTACTATCCTGATAACGGGGACAGTACCACCTGTCAAAGTGCTCCAAAAGAACATTATCATTGACTGAGTAGGCCTACAGTAAGATGCAATTTCTCTTCCTTCCTTTGGCCTTTCGGCTGCAATAATTTCTAAAATCAATATGAAATTTGTCAGGGATTATCCCTAAAGATTATCCCTTTCCGTTCATTAAAAAAACTGATGATTATGCGGACATCAAATCGTTTTGCGTTATCTTCTATTTTAGCCAACTAGCCTATATCCCTCTACAAAAAATTTCGTCATACGGTTTGTAGGATGATAAATTCCATAGAGATTATAAAGCAAATACACTCTTCAACCAGATGAATTCCTTCGATTTCTTTTTCACATTATGTTTTATGGTTAAGCTATTTGTACATACCGATACTGTGAATGCTGCTCTACAAGAATATGCCCTTTATTTTGTAATGACAACTAAAATGATTTCTTCGCTTTCGACAACAATGCAGTCCCTAAGAGAGTACTTTCAAGGAGTCTGGCATGAGACAATGCAGAAGACAACGTAAATGGTTGTCGATACTCCAAAATTTCCACGGAAAAGGAATTTGTCTCGAAGATATGATCAATCCAGTGACTACCATGCACCAAAGTAAGAACATTGAAGAACATCTATCTGCGTGAAGACACTTCATGGCGACTTCACAGCGTTTAATAAAGAGTTGTCGTCGTATCTCCGAGACGTTTGTTGTGGAAACATTACCAGGAGAGTAAGAAGCGATAGGAGTTTCTCTTGGTAGCCACTTTAAATAGTTCGACACACATCCACGAGATGTCACTAGCGTCTTTTGTAGGTATTAAATCGATATTGTGCTACCTTCTCGAGTGTTACGAGGGAAACAATATAAAGCCTGCTAGCATCTTATGTTTCCTTGCTATCAGCATCTTTCTTGCTGCAATTCCTAGTGGCGCGCTACTGTCGCATCCCCTTGCCTCTAACTGAACATAAATACGGATATGCTGGGGCGCAACCAAGATCCAGGAGTTGGGGGCGCTTGAAAACGTAGGTCAGTTCTGTTATTGAGATAAACTTGTTGCTGCTTCATTTACGGGCTAAGGATATCATGGCCATCTTGTCCCATTGTAGGCTACTTGTGTGAGTTTAGATGTAGATGACGATAATGTTGCTTTTAAGGGGCCTCATATAAGATCTAGCTTATTAGCCCCTTATTAACCCACAAGAGCTCCATAAAGATAGTCGCAAATGCCCTAAGCCAAAACGCACAAGCAATGGAGGCAATAGAACAATGCCTTAACGAAAACAATCTGAACCAAGACCTGACAACAATTCAAGTAGCCATACGAGCATCAACAATCCCAATCAACCAAAGAAGAGCAAAACCGTGGTTTGATACGGAATGCTACACACTTAGAAACGAAGTCCTCCTATAACTACACATGGCCAAACTCCACAACACAAAAGGTCTTCTATAGGGCATCCAACGTTTAGAATGAAGCATTGGTCTTATGGCGCGTTACGACAGGGTTGCCACTCCATGAGAGGAGGCAGTACAAAGCGCTTCTTGTACGCTTTCCGCACATTCAGCGATTGTTCAGTGACGAAGACTTGAATTAAGTACTGTATAATAATACTAATAGTAGGCTAACATAACACATACAACGAAATTAAATTAAATTATCTATAACGTTTGCTGAATGTAACATAAAGAAAACAATCAAAATAAAATAAGTAAAGTACAAGCACAAGGAAATGTGTGAAGTTTCGACTGCTGTTAAAGTTGAAGTAGGCTACGTTATTATTAAAGAAAATACTCCTCATTGGCTTACCTTTCATGATGACAGCAGACAGGCAACCCGTTCGTAATCACAGTCAGTTGATTCAATATCTGATTAAGAGCTGTCACCCAGATTTATGAGTAGAGGTTCAATGTCATCCTGAATTTCATCGGCTTTCCACATTTCAGACTAGAATTTTTTTTACATGCTCGACACAGTATTTCCACTTTTCGGTTGTCACATTATTAAATCCTTCCTGTATCAACTGCTCCATATTTTTTACTTTGAAGTGCAAATTGTTCATTTTAACATGATGTTTGACCTGACTCCACACTAATTCAATTGGATTTAGTTCGCAATGATAAGTTGGAAGGCGTAGAACTAAATGACCCATTTCTTTAGCCATTTCATCAATTTTGTACTTATCGTATTTATATTTCACACTTTTAATAATTTCCATTAAATGTTTCTTCAACATATGCTCTTCATACGGCTCCCCATGCGACGAAAGCCATTCTTGCATTTTTCCTTTTTTCCATGCCGAAGTCGGAATAGCCTCAACTTTGCGACTGTGATATGACGCATTGTCAATAACAATCACAGATTTGGCCGGCAGGTTAGGTAGCACTTGGTGTTTGAAATAATTTTCGTACGTTTCACCATCCATTTCATCATGTGCGTCTGCGGTGTTATTTTTGCACAAAAATACTAAATGCGCGTTGGGTACAAATCCATTTTCATTTCCTGTGTGGACTACTGCAAACCGCGGACCTCGTGCAGTAGGAGCCTTTAGGCCTGTCGAAAGTCCCGCCAGAAACGCTTGCTTTGGTGTTGTTATTGTCTTGTCTTGCCATATCTTCTCAATTGTAGTCCCAGTATTGACCCATGATTCATCACTATACACAACATTCCGCCCTTCATCTCTGTACTTTTTTATTGCCACAAGATAATCATGACGCCATATCACTAAATCACTCCTCTCCACCATTATGGCTTCATTTCCTCTTCTCGCGTACTCAAATCCCATGTCCTTAAGCAGCGAATGGAAAGTAGATTTTTTTTAAATCTGGAAGGTTGGAATCGGAGTTAACTGCAGCCAGGATTGAATGTAAAGTTGGTGGTTGGTTTCGAAAGTAAAATTAGTGGATTTTGCGACGGATGCTGCTCCTCACAAAGTCTTTTTATATTTAACATTCCTGCTATTCTTGCGAGGTGTATTACTTAGCCTCTTTTTGCGTGGCGACAGTACTGGACACTGTCCACTCTCACTACGTATTTTAAAAACGGTAGTCTTTGATATTCCTGTGGCCACAGCAGTTTCATTGACTAAAGTATCTATACTTTCGTTAGGTTTAAGATTCTTAAAATAACTGAACACATTAATTACGACCTGTTTTTCCCCTCTTCTGAGCACTTGACCACGCTTTCTTTTCACAAAACTATCTATTGTTGTACGTGAAATACGTAAAATACAACACGTTAAATCTAACAGAGCTGCTGCACACACACTCAAGATAGAGACTGCTGAACAACTGAAATACAAGCTCGAAGGGCAGAGTAATAAAGCTGTGAGTAGCATGCTGCACCCCGCTGTCCTTCGAAACGTCATTCATATAATCCGCGGTCAATGAACAGCCCGGCCTGTGTAAACAATTAAACCTACACTCTGGGTAAGCAGGTAGAAAACTTGTTCCAACATTCCTCTACAACTCTCAAACTGACATGACATGGTTATCTTTAAAAATATAAAAGTTGGCAGCATACGAACTTTTTCAATGCTGCTATGCGGTTATGAGAGAATATTCAGAAGCTTTACCTACATGAAAATTGTAATATTGCCAGTATAAAATATTTCAATAATCCATCATCAAGACGGCACATTTAGCTACACGTGTGTGAAAAAAGGCATCACAAAGTCAATGCAACATGATATAAGATCGATTTTACTATAAGGGGACACAGTTTATCGTTTTTTTATATGGATATCTAATTTTTCTAGCATTTCTATCTAGTTTACGTACTGTAGTTCTAATTTAATTTAATTTAATTGGTATTCTGCCCGAAGGCAGGTCCGAGCCTCCGAAGAGGCTACCCCCAGCCGGAGTTTACTTGCGGTAGGGTGGCCAGGGCCTTTCCGCTCCTCCTTATGTTGGCCAACAGCGCGCAGTACCTAGAACCGGCATACCATCCAAGTTCCGACTGCGCCCAATGTCGCTTAACTGCGGAGTTCTCATGGGATCCGGTGTTTCAGCAAGGCTAGGCCGTTGGCCCTAGTTCTAATATAGGACAAAAAAGATCGGCAAAACATAGTTCTACACGAATATGCTGTTGTTTCGAAAAAGAAAATTTTTCGACTGATATGGCAACAGTGGATTGCTAGAAAATGACAGCGTCATACATGTCTCACGTGTAAGAGAAAGAGAGAATAATATCCCCATCTAACCAGTGCTTCATTCTAAACGTTGGATGCCTTAGAATATGCAGCGCAAAGAAAGGAATATAAAACTCTCCTAAAAAAAGAAAAAGGCTCAACACATAGAAACCCGAGCCACAGTGGCATAGGCGGCAGCATGCCGGCCTCTCACCGCTGGGTCCGTGGTTCAAAGCCCGGTCACTCCATGTGAGATTTGTGCTGGACAAAGCGGAGGCAGACAGGTTTTTCTCCGGGTACTCCGGATTTCCCTGTCACAAACTTCATTCCAGCAACACTCTTCACTGTCATTTCATTTCATCTGTCATTCATTTAATCATTTCCCCAGGGGAGTGCGACAGGCTTCGGCAGCCGGCACAGTTCATATCCTCGCCGCTAGATCGGGGCTTCATTAATTCAATTCCCTGACCCGGTCGGTCGACTGGAAGCAGGATGTGGATTTTCATTTTCACAAAGAAAGCCAAGCCTTGATGGAGGCAGAAGAAGCACTAAATGACCCCTTCACAGACATCAGAAGAAAGACTACGAGGAAATCTTACCAAATTCAGATGGGCATATGGGAAAATCACTTCTCACAAGTGCTGAACCTAACTCAGTCACAAGCGGCGTATAACGCAACCCATCACACAAGCGTAGAATTGGGCGTCCCCATCACACCAGAAGAAGTAATTGCGACAATCAGCAGCAAGACAAAGAACAAGAAAGCGACAGGCCAAGACGGCATCTACAATGAGATTCTGAAAGACACGGCTGAATTTCTAAGTGAACTATGGTGATGCTTAGGAACAGGGGAAATACCCAACGAATGGAGAAAATCCATCATTAAGGTTCTGAATAAAGACAGAAGAGAAGACAACGACCCAAACTCATACCGACGTATACCTGTAGAGAACATCATATTCAAAGTATTTTCAAATATTCTCCTCAAAAGGCTCACCCCGACAGTAGATCAACTGATTCCCGATCAACAATTCGGGTTCAGGAAAGGAAGGTCCACCCTAAAAGCCATCAACAAGCTACAGAATGTCATAGAACAAGCGCTTAGACACCCTAAAGGAATTTTCCATGTAATATTTGTCGACTTCTCGAAGGCCTTCGACTTACGAATCAGATCGATGCTCATTACAAAACTAGAGCAAATGATGGATGAAAAATCCGAAATCACGCATATGATAAAAAACACCCTGGCTTTCAACAAAGTAGAGATAAACGATGGGATATCAACCTCAAGAGAGATCACCCAAACCAACGGAGTACTACAAGGCGACCCACTGAGTCCCACTCTGTCAACGTCGCGACAGCGGATGTTAAAAGGACTATTGAAAAAACAAAATCAGTATCCCTTTACCTGTACGCAGATGACATGGTTCTGGGGTTTACAAACAGGCAGGAGCTACAAGAAGTGCTCAACATCTTGCAGTACTGGGCGGAGGAAAATGAGCTCAGTATAAATGAAAAGAAGACAGTGAATATGGCCTTCGGAAAAGGAGGAAAACTAGCCGCTGGAAACATAATGACCCTGGGAGACACTGAACTCGAGACAGACAATTTCCACAAATACATCGGCCTCACCCTACAGACAATGTGCCAATCTTTTCGACTGCATATAAAGAAACGAACAGCAGCAGCCATTAGAGGAATGTACGATTTGAACAACATTACCAAACTATCTTTACAAACAACAATGATTCTCTTCCACGCGAAAATAACCCCCGTCATTATATCGATGATCCACAAGAAAAGTGACATAAGTCAAAAAACATACTATTTCAGGAGAGCCATTTAAAGATTTGTCATTCTTTTGAGAGCGAGTTTCTTTTGCTCTTTCGTAAAATTGGTTATTCCTATGATCGAGAAAGACTTAATATAATATAAGGTTTAGGAAACCATGGATAGTTGAACGTCAGTGTTATTCAACCCTTGTATATATCAATAAAATATACCCTTCTTCGACATATGACACTTCTCTGGAAAATAATACTAAGACTATATGATAATTTTATCTTGATACATTAGTAATGAAGTGCATAAATAATTAGTTTCCTAATATTTTGGAATTTGAATGTGCAATATACATCAAAAGTTTGCAATAAAAACTAAAATAAGATCTAAATTGGTAATCTAGGAACACAACATAATACTGTAATAATGTTAATACAGACTGACGTCAGCTGTCGTTTCCTACGTAAATCATTATAGAGGAACTATAACAGCGTAATTGCATAGGTACATAATTGCGGCAATCACCAAATCTTCAACTACAAAGTATTATAATAATACGAATAAGTTTAGGAATTACATTTTTCGATATTAATTTTAATAAGGCCTGTTTTTGAGTTTCTTTGATGATCAGTTTGTTACTATACACTGCCTTTCCAGTAGAACCTGATCGTGTCTTCCTTACTGCAATAGCACGAAACTCCGTATCTGCGTAAGAAGTTTTGAAAATAATTCTTTCAAGATTATTCCCTTCAAATCGAATTGCTGACATGCGACTAATGGTCACATGTTCTTTTTCATCTTCAGTTTTTAGAACATTTGAACCTATTTTACATGTCAAGTCCTTCAAGTCATAGAACATTTCGTGGTTCATTTCAATGACTAGGTAAGGTTTCGCTGTCTTCTTGGCTGTACGAATTAGTGTGACATATTGCTGTGGAACATACATGGGTCCAGATTTTAGAGATTTTGTTACCTCACGTTCAATGGTTGCATGTGCACTGTCGCCTTCATTCTGGCTATGTCTTTTGACCAAAAATTTGTGTGTAATGGAGTTTATAAATGGATAGTTATTCACAGCAAACAAATACATTGAAAAGATGAAGCGATTATTTGCTGGCCGCAACAGTTATCTGAATAGAATATTACATCCAGTTTTTTGCTCTTTGTGTTCTTTGCTCTCCCTTCTAAACCTTCAAGATATCTCAAGACACAAGTTCCGATTTCATTAGCTCCCCGGTTCCCTTCGGTCTCATCCCATACGAAACATTGGACTGTATTACATTGAAGCTCAAATATCGTAAAATTGAAAACATTGATTTTTGAAGTGTAGTAAAAACTGGAGGAATCACCCCTGGGACACTGAAGTACTGCCTGTAAATCATATACAGCGACAATTAAATTGCTGCTCACACTTTTCTTATCATTATCTTTTTCCGTGCGTGACAGGTCCTTTTCTAGTAAGTGTCTGTTTTTTTCCTTCTGTTTCTGTTTTTCTTCTTTCGAAGCATTTATGAACATCAGGCAGTCTTCACACATATCCTTTTTCGGTTTAAAAAACGAAATATTAAAATCATTTGTAAAAATCCTGGAGTACATTAAGTAATTTGCAAATGACAGATTCTTCTTCTTGCATTGATCAACATAATCTCTGTGCAGGTTCGCTATTGTTCTACTACCTTCAATGTATTCTCTCTTCGAATATTTTCGGCAGTAATGACTTTCTATCCTAGGAATTGAATTAATGAGGTGACGTACTCCTTCTTTTACATCATCAGCAATGTGGTGATGCTTACCGTGTTTGCCTTTGAGGTCTGAATCAAGTATTCCACCTGTTGCACAACTCTTCTTGTGTAATACTGTTCTTATTGGCCTGTCTGTTATGTCCAGTGTGCTTTTGAAATATGTGTTACAAACTCTGATCCGTTTTTCCGCAACAGTAAAATAAAATGCGTTATTATTTGAGCGACGACTACCATCTCTGATGTATCTGTACTTAGGAGAAATACTCTCTATATTGAACAGAAGGAAATCACGTACCTTGGTAAGTCTCCCAAATTCCAATATTCATCAAATATCTTCTGACGGTCTTCTTCTTTAATTTTTGTACTGCATTTCAACCTGCATTTGTCCTTACAACTTCCTCCCATTATCTTCTTCTTAACGACTTTTCCACTCTTGGAACTGGATACATACTCTTTCCCAGAGTTCCTGCACTGCTTTGCTAATGTTTTCTTCCATTCCAGTGGTCTCGCCCGCCTTTTCCTTCCTTTATTCTACGTCAGCATTATCCTCCACAGCAGGGTCTTCTTCAGATTCCGCACCTGCGGACGAAGAGGATGAACTAGTTTGTCCCTTGAAGGTAGGATCTTGAATGTCATCATCAGATGAGATGTCCTATTCTGATTCTGATGTGTGAGAATTAGCAAATGAGCTGCAACTACTTTGTTTGTTCACATCTGAAATAAAACAAAATGATTATTTTCAACCATTGAAGATTATTTACGTACATTAAGATTTATTTTCTACAGATCGCAGCATGATTGATTTATCAGGAAGAATAACTAAACAAGGTAAATGTTCTAACCTGGTTCCGGTGATGGCAAAGCCACTATGTCTTCGGATGCGACTGAAGTAGCTCCATTGGCATCTGAAACGAGATTTAAAATCTAATCTGAAATGTTAGCCGGGAACCATGCTTTGCAATTAATCTAATTCACATTGTATATTTATAAGGAAACACCAGATAAAATAACAATACAGATTATGAATATTTTAAACTATACACTAACCTGCTTGAGGAAATGCTGATGTACTGCTCGATGCTAAGCTGCGTGAACCTGAGAGGAATGTGCATCGTGGACTATCAGTAATGGTGTTGACGAGTGATGAGGTTTCTCGGTCCGTGCATAGTACAGAACCAAATACATTTGTCGGTGATTCACTCAGTCATTCCTAACACCACAGTGGTTTGAGAAACGGCCGAATGTTAGCAGTATTGGAATAGAAAGGAATACCATATATCACGGTGGGCTGTTGACAGATCCTTCTCTTCACGCCCGACCTTTTCCTGCTCTTTCTCCTCACCCCGCAGGTTCATAGAGCTTGGACTCGAGCAGTAACTCTTGGATCTACTGATGTCAAAGTTTTCCACTCACAGTTCTTATCAGTTGAATCATCATTGCCTTCCAAATGATCATATTTCATTTTTGCCAGCTTCAAAATAACTCTTGTGCGCTTGGATGCCATTGCTCATAATATCTGATGGCTTACGAAAACAAAATGAAAGAAAGCACGAACAAATTGAAATATACTACCAACATCGCGGGATTTCATATTAAGAACTATGAGGAAATGTCACAAGTTCAAAGTTTACTGCGGAATTTTCCAACAGCAATGTTCTGTTTATATGGAAAGTGACAAAATTCAAAATATGTCGCAGTAGGATATCATTATATTGGAGAAAAATGTCTTAACTAAAAATAATTTACGACGATGACAAAAAAAGATGTGTTGTGTTAGGCTTACCTTATCATGAAAAACGGCTTAACTCGAAATATGACACTTTTCTTGATAATAAACTATAATAATGTTGTCACAACTTGAGATATGACTTTCTTCTCGACACAGCTGCGATGTTCCCCATTCCACTCCCAGACCTCAAGTGAGATGTGACGTTATTCAAGATAACAGCCAGTCGTGATTCTTCCGGCGGAAAAACGACATTACTCCCCTCTGGCGGCCAATTTTATAGATAGAGTTATGACGTTTATCTATATAAAAAATATGCAGTGAGAGCAACGTGTTCCACTTCTTAACTCAAAATAGCAAATATTTGACTTGTGTCACTTTTCTTGTGTACCATCGATATATGGTCAAGAACTGATATGGGAAAGGCTAACCTTGACGGACCTAATCACATTTGAAAAAGTAAAGGCTTCTTTCCAGAAAAAGTTCTAGGATTCGCAAGAACGTCCCCGTCCAGGCTGGCATATGTCCTAACAAAAGGAACACACTACATCGAAGATCTCAGATTAAGACTACAACTGCCATCTACCAAGCAGATGAAGAAACTCCTTAAGAAAAAACATCAGAAGCAGAACGAAATCCCACTCGAATTCTACGCAATAGATGGTGGACGAGAACCAGGAGATGAGGCATGTGATAACAAGACTCGCCATCCACGGTTTCCACCACAAGATTTGCAGGAATGTTAAATACTGTACCATGAACCGAATGAAGAATGCATGATATGTTCTCTGTGCAATAACCCCTGCGACAAATACCACATCACATCATGCAGGAAACGGACAAAGAGCATAGTTGAATACAGTAAAGATTAATCTACCTGTAACAATTAATTGTGAGCACACCTTGTAACCGTCCATTAAGGCTGCTGAGGGGGCTCCAGCCGCCCCCCCCCCTACCCCACTAAAAAAGCCAACAAAAATTAAGAAAGAGTTGCTTTGGTAATAGCATTAAATAATTGTAAATTGGTTTTACCATAATCTTAACCTATTGGCTAAGTTATTAACAATATTACGATTAAAATTATACTAACTCATGGTGTAGTGGCTAGCATTCTTGGCTGCCGCCCCGGAGGTCCGAATTCGATTCCTGGCTCTGTCAAGAAATATTAATTCTAGTCTGAGGGCTGGAACGGGGTACACTCACCCTTGTGAGGCAAAGCTGTGAATTCCTCAGTACGGTACTGTTGAGAAATAAATTATCAAGTTTTAAAAGAAAAAAAAATAATGATAAACCATAAAGATTACCTTTCTGCTTAGTAAATTGACAAATATTTAGATATTTGTCATTCATACATAGATTATAATAGAAAATTCATTAAGTATAACATTTTATTTTACATCTTTTTTTTATTGCCAATAATAATTGTAGGCTATATAAACTTTGATTATTATCTAAAATAATTACACAAAATTGTATGCTCTAAGATAGTGGCCTCCGTGGCTTAGACGGCAGCACGCCGGCCTCTCACCGCTGGGTCCGTGGTTCAAATCCCGGTCACTCCATGTGAGATCTGTGCTGGACAAAACGGAGGCAGACAGGTTTTTCTCCGGGTACTCCGGTTTTCCCTGTCAAAATTTCATTCCAGCAACACTCTCCACTATCATTTCATTTCATCTGTCATTCATTTAATCATTGCCCCAGGGGAGTGCGTCAGGCCTCGGCAGCCGGCACAGTTCATATCCTTGCCGCTAGATGGGGGCTTCATTCATTCCATTCCTGACCCGGTCGGAGACTGGAAGCAGGCTGTGGATTTTTCATATGCTCTAAGATATTGGTTGATATTTCTGGGTATTTTGCGGTGACAATCCCCTGAGAATACTCACAATTTTTCAGGATAGTCAGCCCCCCCCCCCCCTCCCCGAAAAAACTTGGCTGCAATACATATTTATTTTTAGCCCCTAACAAAGTAGGCTAATTGATTTTAGTATGACAAGTTCAACTGATGACAACACAAAAATTAGGTGCCCAAGGGAGTGAGTGCGAGAGCAAGCTCGGGGAAAGAGAGATACAAACACAGCGTGGGCGCATCCGGTAGCAGCAATATTACAGTAGCTAGAGAGAATAAATAAGGGGGAATCATTAAATGAACATTGCACAGCAAAGGTGGGTACAATTTGACCCAAGGAGCAGTGCTTCCCGCTAAGGTAGGAGTAGAGTAGTTGCTTCATTTGAGGGGTTTAGTCATCGTGGTCATTCAGCCCCGTATATTTGGGCGAGTGTGGAATTCTTGTCTCATAACCTGTGTATGAGTAATGGCTTTATTTGTGTGTTTATTTGTAATTCAGGTGAGGATCGGGAAGGAAGCGACCATGGCTTTAAGATAGGTTCCATCCCTGCATTTTACTGGAGTAGAAGTGGGAAACCACGAAAAATAACTTCTAGGATGGCTGGGGTACGAATCGAACTGTCCTCTTCTCCGTTCTGCCTTACGAGGCTGAGGGTACCCCGTTCCAGCACTCAGACCAGAATAAAAATTTCTTGGCAGAGCAGAGCACGTACGTCTGCTGGTGAGGACCGTTGCATTTCTGAAAATGCATGCTGTCAACTCCCTTACTTCTATTCATAAGACTTTCTGACGGCCGACTTATAGCATAATGCTCTCGGCACACTCGTTAGTGCTTGCCACACTATTGTCAGTGTGCCAGTGTGAGAATTGTATTTGGTGAGACTAGCCTAGTATACTGTATACCCATAGGCACCGACTTCCGTTGGGCAGTGCACTTTGTGGAGAAGTCGAAGAGAAACCTAGCGTCCGAGCACTTGGTGAGCTTACGTTGGGCAAACCGTTAAAAATATCTAAATACTATGAGTGTAAGAATTGTTCAGCATGAAAAGTTCCACAAAAAAGTCCGCGAGGGCATATGTTTATCTTCAATACATCGCCTACTATAAGTGTTTTTACGTTTTAATTTCTTCTAACCGTGTCCATTCAACTACTGAGGCGACAGTTTACGAGCTAGCTAAGGGCGAGTCTATCATCTCTGTTACAGCCTAGCTAGCGGCGAACCTATTGCCCGAGATACAGCCAGCAGTAAACCATTGAGTCGTGTTGAGTTTAGACTTCTGTGATTGGTGCTTGTGTTTGGAGTTTCCCTGGAAATGCAACTCGGGTTTTCCTTCATTTCGCCTGTGAAACACAGTCAAGTTGAGATTGGACGGAAGGGGGATTTGAGTTTAATTCACCTCGCAATTCCCTGGAAGTGCAACTCTCATTTCGCCTGTGAACTTTTCGTTCCGCAAAATTAACAGTCAATTTAAGATTGGACGGAAGGGGGATTATATTATATTAAATTATATTGGTTGGCGTCTAATCTCTACTTGGTATAAAACAAAGTCTCCGATTCTTGGATGTCACGGGTAATCTCGAGAACCACTGAATGGATTTTGATGTGGTTTTCACCATTCTGTATAGGATATCTCGAGGAAGGTTTCTGTGGAAAATAATTAATTTATGACCAAAGAAAATCAAGCACTAACGATTTCATTGAATAGGTCGGAAAAAATTACTAGCCTTACAGTAGTCGCATATTATGTGTAACATCTGACATGTTATTCGAACAATTCCATATCACTTACTCGCATTTTTTAAAGAATGAACTCTTAGTGCTTCCTTGTGCTGACAAACATGAAGGATTCCTTCGTGTTATTACCATCGGTAATTTCTCATTACTACTATTTCTGAAAAAACTACTTGTAAAACTCCAGTGACAAATCCTTTCAGCAAATATGATATAATAGTGCTGTATTTTGGCCGACAGTACCTCGAGTGCTTACATTAAATAAGAATACAGCAAGAATAGTAAGATTTAATAAATTATAATTGTTTCCAGCAAATATGAAATAATTAAATTTCCACACCAAAGAACGACATTTTGAAGATGATTTATTGTAGGAATATCTGTAATGGGGCTTCCAAACCTTGAGATAAGCCGTATGCGATTTACATTCCGCATAGCCACAAGGCCAACAGTACGTCGTTGTACCTATCTCTGCCACCGCGCTCTACTTGTAAAACTCCTGTGCCAATCCTTTCAGCAAATATGTTATAATGAATATTTTCACACCAAAGAACGACAACTTGAGGACGATTTATTGTAGGAATTTTTTTAATGGGCCCTCCAAACCTTGAATTAAACCGTAGGGTCTATGCTATAAACATTACACATAGTGCTGTATTTTGGCCGACAGTACTGTGCCCAACTCTAGGAATGGGTATTCCAAGATTCAGACACCTAGATATCAAGGGAAAGGCTACAGCCGCTTTTGAAAGTTGAGATATTTGAATATCGCGCTCCATTACTTCTAGAATGGAATGGAAACTTTGTGCAGCCAAGAGCATGTTAAGTGACGTAGCGAGTAGTAGCAGAGGTCGAGACTATTTGTTGATTAAATAGTTAGCCATGGAATAGAGACTTGAGACTTGGATCAGATTACTGGCACGGCCAAATGAAAGAGAATGCACTTAGTCTCAAGTGAATCGGACCAGAGACACCGGAGATATGAGGATTTCCAGATTTCAGCGTGATCCAGCGTGGACCCGACCGTTTTGAATAAAAGCCGACCGGCCCAAGCATCATCAGCTCACTTCGAACCAAGCTCTTGCATGACAAGGTGCTGCTGCTACGTTGAGCCAAGGCACATGGTTGCCGGATCTACGCAGAAGATATCTTTAAATTGTGATAGTCACAAAAGTGCTGCGATACGTGTGGAACATAGTAAGTTTCCGGCAGAGGGAATCACTAAGGTGATTGTTATTTTTCTACGGACACTGGTGAAATACTTTATTTCTATATGGACACATGCTAGACTTTGTCTAGAAAGTACTTTGTCACAGTCCAGTAATAATAATTCAATACTTGGATATTTTAATCCAATTAGTCAGTTTCATAAATTGTAACTTGATAACCACTCCGATCTTTCAGTATATTGAAGGCCAGTCTATCACGGTGTTGTTCATTAGCCGACAAAGGGAAACTATAAGTTGCTTCGCGCATGATAGATGGTGATAAACCATGCCCAGGGAACGATCTTCAGAACAGCCGTTGATTGATTCAGACTGTCAGTGTTTTCTTGTACTGAAAAGATTACCGTGAGTTATGTTACAACTGACGTATTTGAGAATAGATCATTTGGATCTGACCCTATTTAAGCGAACTGCTATGGATTTAATTGAAGTCAATATTAAAATGGATCAGCAGTTACTTCAAACTTCAAGAAATATTTCCACTATATCGTGCTAGACAGATTGTGGGTATATAATGGCGGCCGATGCAAGGATTAGACTTGCGTGTCCAATAGGGCATGTATCTGGATAAATCTGGTACAGACCAGGTTCAATACGCTTCAAGACCAACGAGAAATGTAAGCCACATTTGACTTTTATATTATGCCTAGCTAATTGGAACAAACTCATTTTCTGCGGATGACCAACACATTTGTTTTTCTTCGTATTTAAATCTTGCAATGATTTACGCAAGACATATTAGAGTTATTCTGAGTATTTTCAGCACTCAGAACAGTTTAGGATCTATGACCGAGCATAATGAGCATTTATTTGAATGTTTCATATTTTTTTGATAATCACGGTAATCAGCCGAGGTAACTGTAAAAGTTAATAATTATTTTTGTTGAGAAATGGATATTTTATCCATATTCGAAGAATCGAACATGTGGATTCTCACATAATGAAATAATAATTAAACACGTTTACAATGAAAATGAAAATCCACAGCCTGCTTCCAGTCTCCGACTGGGTCAGGAATGGAATGAATGAAGCCCCCATCTAGCGGCGAGGATATGAACTGTGCCGGCTGCCGAAGCCTGTCGCACTCCTCTGGGGCAATGAT
Organism: Meconema thalassinum; assembly: GCA_946902985.2. Classification (NCBI taxonomy): domain Eukaryota; kingdom Metazoa; phylum Arthropoda; class Insecta; order Orthoptera; family Tettigoniidae; genus Meconema; species Meconema thalassinum. The sequence goes on from CAMPQE020000020.1 coordinate 5,783,855, forward strand.
TAAATGAATGACAGATGAAATGAAATGATAGTGGAGAGTGTTGCTGGAATGAAATATTGACAGGGAAAACCGGAGTACCCGGAGAAAAACCTGTCTGCCTCCGTTTTGTCCAGCACAGATCTCACATGGAGTGACCGGGATTGAACCACGGACCCAGTGGTGAGAGGCCGGCATGCTGCCGCCTAAGCCACGGAGGCTCTAATTAAACACATTTACAATAATATAACTAATAATAATAATAATAATCCACTAATAATAATAATAATGATTTTCATAACTTTTCTAAATAATTCTTGGATCTTATATTTTCTAATAATCACATTCATTGAGAGAGAGCTTATGAAGTAGTTTAATCATTTCTAGTTTGGAACAGGTGATTTTCCGAAGGATAGTGGTTAGCGCAAGCCCGCATTCAACCAACATTACAGTTCTGGTTGAACAGTTAATATTTGCAATGAGCAAAGTATATTTTTCAGATAACACGGAGAGGCATGAAACGGGAAGCAAATGATATTTGTATCAATTAGGATATTTTTGTATTTATATAACATCATGACGTAGACACACATTCGAAAGTGAAATAGAGAGTATCATAAGTGTGGTAACTTCACGATTTGAACTGAATGGTAAAATAAAATAAACTTGTAAGTATATAAATCTTCCAGTGTTGATAATAAGCAGAGGCTTGATTTATTGTATAAATTTTGGGAAGAAAATTTATGTGTGTGGAGTAGTTGAAATGCCATTCCCAGGTGCGCATGTTTAAGTCGCAGGAATGAGGAGGTTTTTATTTGAGCATCAATCAAATAGCAGGTTCGATGACTCAGTGTTAAAGAAGGAGTATTGGAACTACACATTGCGTCGTATGAATGACCCAAAGGTTATTTCTTAAAAACCATCAGTTCTTATGTCAACCTTGTTTACGGATTCCATTAAGACTTTGATTTTGCTAGAACCCGGATTTGTCATGATAGTATTTTATTCTTCTTCAGAGGAAGACCTTTGCCGTTGTTGTTGGAATATTGTGTTCTTATAAAAATAATAGAATGGGCCACTGCCAATTAAAAATAATTCTATAATCACGAATAATTTGAAGGATGTTTTCAATCCTAGTGTCATGAACTAAATGAATTTATTATGAAGCTACAATTCTTATTTCCGCATTCTGTTCAAGAATTGCAAGTTGTGAAAGTTACTAAAATGGCCACAAATATAAATATTTTTCTTAATAATGATTCCAAGTGGAAAATCGAATAGTTGAATGGTCCAACAATTTATTGATCAAGTTGATGATTCAGAAATCATATATTTTGTTAGGAACTTGAAGTTCATAATCGAGTCACTTCTCGAAACGTTTAATGTCAGAAGAACAATTAATTTTGTTGTGCTTCGCACAGTTCTTCGATGCTATGCTCAAGGGTCAGATACTTTTCAGATGTTGTTATTAATATGTGTACATAATTTGTGTTGATTCAGAGATAATAATATTTTTTGACAATATTTTTTGAAACTGGAAAAATAAGTGAAAGTTAAAAATTCTATGAACAATTATTCTACGAGTGTTAATATTATGTAAAAATTCAACCAGTGAACTACAGTATTTCCAGTAAAGACAATTAAATTTGAACTGGATTTAATCATAAATAATGGATATAATTTTGGAACACAGTCTACAGGACTGATAATCAGACTTGTGTCTCCAAAGATAATTGTCCAATGTGTTGGAAAATTTCTGTACATTGTGTAAATAGTAATGTGGGTCGCCACACATGAATGATGCTGCTTTGAGCATTTTATTTTGCAGTCAATTTTAAATTCAGAATAAAATGAGATAATTTTACATGATGTGTTATGCCCAGTTGAATCTCCTTCTATCCTTATTGTTGCATTGAGCCAAAAATCAGTAAAGCATTTTTTTCATTTGATGTCGTTTTTGCGATTAGCTTTAACCCATCTGGTGCCCCGGGATATTTTGACTCTCTTGCTGACTGATTCTTGGTAAAATGCATATGTGGTCGTGCGGACTCCGGTCTAAACGGGCACAGTACCTCGAGTCAACAACAACAACAACAAAAGTCAACCCCTGGCACTATACAGCCCATGAAGGCCTAGGCCGACCAAGCGACTGCTGCCCAGCCATTTGGCCCGCAGATATTGGGGTGACGCGTGATCAGCGCATTGGGTCCCCTCGGCCGTTAATCTTGGTTTTCGTGATCAGGGCGCTGCCTCACTGTCAGAGAGCTAATCAATTGTCCTCACGAGGCTGAGTGGATCCCGTTCCAACTCTCCCGTCAGTTTTAAAATCCCTGACGGAGTCGGGAATCGAACCCGGGGCCTCCGGGTAAGAGGCAGGCGCGCTACCCCAACACCACGGGGCCGGCCACAGTACCTCAGGTGCTTACATTAAATAATTTTTTGAATGCTGGGGCGTTATACAATTGCGCGTTATATTGTGCTTTTGCAATGGAAAATATCACTTATATTTAATTAAAACAAATTTCTCCAATGGATCAGCAGTAGTGACACCTACCTTCATCTACTTGAACTACGGTATGCGGAAGCACGGCCACTGCCTACTTGATGCGAGCGGCGCTCTATACCGGCCAGTTAGTGAACCCATGCCAGCGGTATTATTGAAAATGGCCTCTTAATGCCGATATAGCGCACTGCCAAGAATAGGCGCGATTAAAAATTAGGTGTGCAGTAGGTATATTAAATGCGTTTCTCCCAGTGATACGTTTACAAACAAAGTTTCAATTATTGTTAGTAGTCGGTGTTAATATACTGAATTCGTACGTTGTTTGGAGTGTTGGTTGATGCGATATAGCACTCGAGGTATCAAGTGCTTACATTAAATAAGAATACAGCAAAAGTATGAAGATTTAATAAACCGTAATTGTTTTCAGCAAATATGATGTAATGAATATTTTCAAACCAAAGAACGACAATTTGAAGATGATTTATTGTAGGAATTTCTTTAATGGGGCCTCCAAACCTTGAGGTAAACCGTATCCAATTTAGATTCCACATAGTCACATGGCCTACAGTACGTCGTTGTACCGATCTCCGCCACCGCGCGTACTCAACATTTCCGTCCCATGCACTTCCGTCCCATCCACTTCCGTCTCTTTTCCAAAATCTCTCCCACAAGAATGTCCAGCTACCGAGTGCCACAAAAATATCCAGATACCGAGTGGAAAGATGTTACACATAAAAAAAACTGGCGTCCGTGCGGTTTTTAAGCTTACGCTGGGCAAACCGTTAAAAATATCTATATACTATGATTGTAAGAATTGTTCACCATGAAAAGTTCTACAAAAAAAAAGCCCGGGAGAGCATATCTCTATCTTCAATACATCGCCAGCTATAAGTGTTTTTACATTTTCATTTCTTCCAACAATCTCCAATCAGTTACTGAGGCGACAGTTTACGAGCTAGCTAGGGTCGAGTCTATCACCCCAGATACAGCTTAGCTAGCGGGCGAGCTTATTGCCCCAGATACAGCCAGCAGCAAACTGGCGAGTCGTGTTGAGTTAAAAACTTTAGAGAAGAGTGGTTGTGTTTTGAGTTTCCCTGGAAGTGCAACTCGGCTTTTCTTCATTTCGCCTGTGAACTTTTCGTTCCGCAAAATTCACAGTCAAGTTAAGATTGGATGGAAGTGGGATTTGTGTTTCATGCACCTCGCCATTCTTAAATTACGTCTGACAAGAATTTGTTGCACATGCATCTCCATGATAATATAAATAATAGTCCAGTCAGTGATTTTAACCCATCATGCCGAGACGTAAAACGGATATTGGTTGTTGTTCATTGACATTGGAAAAAAAAGCGCTTATCAGGTAATGCATTCATAACTCTTCTCGGGCGAAGCCGGGTCGGGTTGCTAGTAACTTATAAAGGTAAAGCCCTGGCAAGAGTAGGTAATTTCAAATACTTGGGAGTTGTATTCCAAAACTGAGGTAATGTTCTTACACAGCAAATAGCTGATAGGACCGCTTCAGCAACCAAAGCAATGTCAGACATTAAGGATCTACGGAGAATGTCTGTTGAAGCCGCGATAAAACTTTTCAACATTAAGATCCAACCTGTTGTCACATGTGGTTCGGAACTTATATGGGAACACCTGAACACCACCAACCTGCGACAAATAGAGAAAGTAAAAGCAGCAAACCTAAAGAGGACGCTGGGGCTATCGAAATACTCACGGTCCCGATTAGTATATGTATGGACAAGATAACTTTTTATGATTGAGGAACTGCGTTTCAAGATGCAGTTACCATTCACAAACAGCTACGGAAGACTCCTAACGGAACTCCAACAAAAGAGACAAAACATACGCCCAGATTTCTTCTCGACAGATGCAATGATGACCAAAGAATGGATGAGGGCCAACTACGAATTCCGACATATAGGCCTAGTAACAAAAATGGCCGTGCATGGCTTCATCTTTAAAATCTGCAAGACAAAGACTCGCCATGACCCCGTGTACTTGGGCGAGTGTGAAATTTTTGTCTGATAACCTGTGTTGTTGTCATGGCTGTACTAGTGCTCTGCTCTGCCGAGAAATTTTTATTCTGGTCTGAGGGCTGGAACGGGATACCCTCAGCCAAGTAAGGCAAAACTGAGAAGAGGACAGTTAATTCAGGTGAGGAAGCGGCCGAGGCTTTAAGATAGCTACCATCCCGGCATTTTCCTGGAGTAGAGTGGGAAACCACGAAAAAACACTTCAAGGATGGCTGAGGTACTAATCAAGAGAGAAAGTGAACAAGAAGGGTGTGACCGCCGCCCATGTGACAGATACCATGTAATTTGGTGCCCTAACAGAGGAATATCTATTACGCAGTTTTGCATAGATTTATGGTTTCTTTAAGGAACCATCTATTGCATGCTATTGACGTAAAAGTGCATCTTATGTTCTCTGTATGGGCATTGGCTGCTTTAATAAAATTATTATTAGAAGTTGTCGTCGTATCTCCAAGACGCTTGTTGTGGGAACATTACCATGAGAATATAAAGCGACAGGAGTTTCACTTGGAAGCTACTTCAAATAGTACGTCACACATCCACGAGATGTCACTAGCTTACTGTTGTAGATAAAAATCAATACCCTCTCGAGTGTTACGTAGGAAACAATATAAAACCTGCTAGCATCTTATGTTTCCTTGCCTTCAACATCGCTCATGCAGCGACACCTAGTGGTGCGCTTTGTCGCATCCCCTTGCCTCTCTCAAACTGAACACTGGTACGGACACGCAGGGGCGTAACTAAGATCCAGGAGTTGGGGGCGCTAGAAAAGGTACGTCAGTTCTTTTATAAACTTGTTGCTGCTTCATTTATAGCACTGGTTCTTAACCGGTGGTCTGCGGACCGCAGGTGGTCCTTGAGTGCTTCGGCAGTGGTCCGCGGGAGAAATGGGTCCACCAGCAGGTATAAGAAAAATGGCCAATAAATGGGGAATTCGAAAACGATGTGCGTTGAACGAGAATCGTCCGAATGTATTCGCGTCAATGACTATCAGGTTTTGTATTGAAATATCTTTAAGGCTAAATGTCCCGTTTTTTAGTTTGCAATTCTAACACCACGTTGCAGCACCAAAGTGAGACAATTTTTTCTTTCAGTTTTCTCTTGAATGTAAGCTCGTATTTGCGATCTGAAAACCACTATGTATACTAGACTGCAATTGAATTGATATTAATTCGATGCATTTTCCAAAATGTGAAAAGCAAAAAGTTACTAACAGTTTTTTTTATATCTCTGCTTAAAATATGAAAAAAAACTGGTAATGCGAAAATGGAGATTTATTTCCTGATTCCAATGCATTTTTCAGAATTAAAATCGGGTGAATGGAATCGACAGCATTAGTTCGGGAATTGTTTTGAAAAGGGTGGTAGGCGGCGAGGCTCCACAAGATTTCTTACCCAAGGATGGTTGGTCCGGGCTCGATTCCCGGTCAATGCATGTGAGATTTTCGAAGTAAAATGCCATGTCCTGTGGTTCGGATTCCACGTAAAAAGGAGGTCCCGTGGCTCATGATCTCAAGATTAACTGTCACATTAAACTACAAGCTTCCTTTTCTTACCCATTTGACGACAGGAAGGAGTTGTCATCCTCTTGTCACAAATATTATAGTTCGACGAGTTACGTGTACAAGTGCCTAGGCGTGGAAAATATGTGAGCAATAAAATTATACTGTAGTAGTGTCACAATATGTAACGTTGACACAATGTGTTCGTACAGATGCTTTTCTTACTTCCTCTAACATTCTTGTTGACAATAATACATTGTAGGGGCTTGGGACATCTTGGTCATCAGTACCTTTGGCTGGCTGCGTGGCTCAGCGGTAACGTTCTCACTTGCTGTACCCAAGGTTGCAGGATCGAATCCTGGTGCAGCCAGTTGGCATTTGAGGGTGCGCGAATGCAAGGGAGCCTTGTCATTAGATTTACTGACACGTTAATGATCCCCCTCGGGGCGAAATTCCGGCACCCCGGCGTCTCTGAAACTAGCCGCAGTAGGTAAAAGGGACGTAAAACCAATAACGTTATTATTATAATTATTATTATTATTATTATTATTATTATTATTATTATTATTATTATTATTATCATCATCAGTCCCGTGTAGTTGATTATGTGTGTAACTGTATTAGAGTCAGGGATGGGACAGGTGCCCTGAAACTTCACGTACGGTTCTATCTCGGCATTTACCTGGGGGGATTGTTGAAAAACCGGTTAAAACACACTCAGGATAGATGCTGACAGCGCTGGATTCCCTTGTAGGTAACTGTTTTAGAGTTATTTGAGGATAAACTCATTAGTAATACTTTGTAGGGCATAATTCTTACCGCACAGATCAGCGACTGGTTTCACTCGATGCGAAATTGAATACTGTATAGAAAGATATGACTGGTTTGTTGTTAGCACGTTCTTGATATTTTAGAAAAAAAGATGGACAAGATATGTTCGTGTTCAGGTTTATTGGGAATATCTATTCTAAAAACCATCCGATGCGGACGTCCAACTCTAGGTATCGTCTTCTAGACATCACAAACAAGACCACAAACCGTGACATATTCTTGTCAATGGAGCCAGCTATTATCGATTTATAAGAGGCCAAATGCGCACGCACATATACCTACATACATACATACATACATACATTTATTTTGGTGATTCGTATGGTTCTTTGGTTCTTTTGACTCTAATTCTCTTTTTTTTCGTGAGATCTGAAACGACTCCGTGTGGCCAATCACTATAACTTACTTCAATTTTTATGAAGGTAATAATAAAAGTTCATTTATGTAGGACATTTTATTACAATAAACAAATTATGAAAATGCATAACAAGAGCAAAATTATTATGTACATATTAGAATTAAAGTCCCTAAGATATTCTCATCTGCCTATTGTTAGCACAGGCACTAGTACTGCGTACTATAAACAAACAAAATATTATGCCTAATTATTTCCTGTTCTTGAAATCAATGCTTCAATTTTTTCCATATCAAAGATAGCGTTGCATGTTTTACACACACTCAGTATTTTACATCACCTCAGGTTCTCTTAGCTCCATTGATCTAGTCATCCTGGGATCAATGATCTCAGGCAACAAGATTTTCTCGCAGGAGCATGTCAGTTACATGAGCATTTTTTGCCTCCAGAACTTTTCGTCCCTCTTTATTGTTTCTATGTGAATGTCCTTAGGCGTCCATACCACAAAATAACATATTTCCCGCTATGTTATTTCCAACTGGCCCTGGTTGTGGAAATAAAAACCATGTGAGTGTTAGAGAGTTATCAATCTGTTCTCTTCTGAAAGGCACTGTTCTTGACATTCTCTGGCTTTCTTTTTTCACTTACTTTCTGCCAAACAAAATCCCTTGAGCTTTTTGCAGGCTTCCAGTATGGTCATATTCCGTGCTGAATAAGGGCACTTGACTTCAACTACAGCGTCGTCTCCTATTAATCCGTCTGGGGAGGCAACTAAAAACCCATAAGTTTTATGTACGAAAATACCACATTCTTCGACTTTTCTACCGAGTTCTCCTCTAAATTTCGTATTTCAATTCGCTCATTACCACAGTCATACTGCATTGCTTTTGAGTGAAATTCGCCGTACAGAATGTTTTTTGCTAATGGAGCCCCTTTCGAAGTAGGTTTCCTCTTGCATACATATCCAAAATTGGATGCCGTAAGTCTGTCCTTTCTAGCTGTGTGCCACTTTTCATTTTCCCTCTGGCCCCTTGTTTCCTTTTCCAGTTTTTGTATATGGCCTTCACTAACCGTTAGTTGCTTGATCTTCTCATCACTAAACTCTCTCAACAGTACCTCATCGAAATCCAACTGCATTGATCGGTTTCTATAATCACGTGAGACAGTACGTTTCATTTCATTACACTGTTGTCGGGACATACTTTTCCCTTCTTGCGACGCAAATAAACTTTTTCGGAAAGCTGCTCTTCTTCTCTATCTGCTGAGTGCAGTGTCCTTCACTATTGTGGCAGTTTTTTTTCTAAACGGATTTCATTGTTTTATAGGGCCAGGGCGGCCCAAACCGAAAGACCAGTCTGGCAGCTTTGGTTCTATGAGTGACGGAATCTCGTTTCTCTCGATTGATCTGCTTACCTCCCGTGAATTTTGCAACAAGGGACATATAATTTTCGGCAGCATTGCTGGTAGTGTTTGATACTAGCTGGGAACTTTTTGCAATTAGGGGCTGCAAGCAATAACGCATAAGTTTGGTTGCAGTTAGCTGTTTGTCTTCACCTTCCCCGCTGGTAGTTCAAAAGTACTGTTTGCAGTCTTCATGGATCCCAATCCAATCCAGTATTTCCGGATACCAATTTTCCATTTTCACATTCGCTACGCCTTTATTTTTCCACACAACGCATTGTTTTCATTTGAAGTCGAGCTTGCTTCTCTGAAAAAAGTTGACACTGAATATTTCGTAATTTTGTACTCCTATACTTATGGATTAGAAGTAAAAAACAAACTACACCCTTGGCGCGACAGCCCATGAAGGGCCTAGGCCTACCAAGCAATCACTGCGCTGTTCAGCCATGTAGCCTGCAGATTTCGGGGTGACGTTTAGTCATCCAACTTGTAGGCTACAGGTAAAATATAAGTGAATTCATAACTGCTCAGAGCATTACAGATTCTCTAATCCAAGCGTAAAGAATTACATAATTTCAAATAAAAACTAGGATAAAAAACTTACGGGTGTGAAGAGGTGGGTTATTTTTTAATTTTCTTTTTTTTTTTTGGGGGGGGGGTGGCTTCCTTTTCTTGGTACTTAGTCGCAATCTCCTCTGGGATTTAGTGGAACGCCCTTGAATCGGTGTTGCTGGTGGCTCCATTTTACAACAAAAACAAAAAAATAACTCCACGTGATGACCGTAATGCTCTCCAGCAGTCGTAGCCTAGCGTAGCGGTCAGCATGGTTCGCTGCCACCCTGGGGTTCCTGGGTTCGATTCACGGCTCTGGCACGAAATTTGAAAAGTGGTATGAGGACTGGAACAGGGTCTACTCAGCCTTGGGTAGTACAAATGAGTAGAGGGGGTTGATTCCCACCTCAGCCATCCTCGAATTGGTTTTCCGTGGTTTCCCACTTCGTCTTCGGGCAAATGCCGGGATGGTACCTACTGGAAGGCCACGGCCGCCTCCTTCCCTCATCCTTGCATATCCATCCCAATCTTCCTTTCCCATCCCATCCCTCATGAGGCCCCTGTTCGCTTTGAAGGTGAGACCGCCTGGGTGAAGTGCTGATCACATCTCCCCATTTGTATCCCATCCGACCAAGGGTTCCCAGCTCTAGGACACTGCCTGGAAAGGCGGTAGTGGTGAGTTCCCTCGCTGAGTCCGAGGGAACCACCAACCTGGAGGGTAATATTGACTAAAAGAAAAAATCTATTCTACCAGAAATACTGTCCAAAAAATAAAGTGCCGAAAATAGAACACCTAACGGGCATTAAAGAATAATACTGTTGCAGGTAAATTAAATTAAATAAAAAGTAATTAATGAGATCGATGAACTAAAAACAAGAAGTCGTAACTAGGAACTGGTAAAATATCAAAGGACGACTCAGAAATATTCATTTGAAGTCAATAATTCAGAACTAACCAGCACAGTCAATCGCAATATTGGACAAGATGATCGGGAATTCCATACGGTCTGGCAAGGTTGTCGCTATATCAAACCACTCTAGCTCCACTCCCCCCCCCCCCCCCCCAACCCTCCACCAACCCGCTCACCATGACCTTGTTCTACTGCCGCGCCTGGTTGCAAATACAGTAACAGTTTTATTCACAAACTTCCCAAAGTGATCCCGACGGTTCTATTCAACCGATTTGGCTTTTCGATGCAGCTTTGGAATCAGTGAGTAAACCTCAACTTTCGTATTAACCGTTTTCTTTCGAATTTTAATCAGATATTTGAAAAACAAACAACAACTTTTCTGTTTTTGAAATTAAAAAGTAAGCAATGAATTAATATCATTTCTGCTACTAGACAGAGTGCATAGCATTTTTCAGATGGCAGATCGGAGCTCCCCTTCGATACAAAAATAAATAAATAAATAAATAAATAAATTCAGCTTCGCTTGTGCTGCCATCTGTTGAAATATATTCTTACCAAAGTGTCGGGACATTTAGCCTTAAATTTAGTGTTATTGAGCTAGGGTTACAAGTGATAAAGTGTATACATGATCAATTTTAGGCTGAGTGGTCCGCAGACTTCTACGGGTTCAGAATCACTGATCATAGGCTAAGGATATCATGACCATCTTGCCCCATTAGTTGATGATATCTTGCTTTAAGAGGCCTCCTTTAAGATCTAGCTTATTATCCCCTAACAATGTAAATGATTTTTGTCTGACAAGTTCAACTGATGACAACACAAAAATTAGGTGTCCAAGGGAGTGAGTGCGAGAGCAAGCTAGGAGAAAGAGAGATACAAACACAGTGTGGGCGCATCCGGTAGCAGAAATATTACAGTAGCAAGAGGGAATAAGGGGGAATCATTAAATGAACATTGCACAACAAAGGTGGGTACAATTTGACCCAAGGAGCAGTGCTTCCCGCTAAGATAGGAGTAGAGTTGTTGCTTCATTTGAAGGGTTTAGTCATCGTGGTCATTTAGCCCCGTGTCCTTGGGCGAGTGTGGATTTTTTTCTCAAAACCTGTGTATTTGTGATGGCTTTATTAGTGTGTTTATTTGTAATTCAGGTGAGGATCGGGAAGGAAGCGGCCGAGGCTTCAAGATAGGTACCATCCAGGCATTTTCCTGCAGTAGAAGTAGGAAACCACGAAAAACCACTTCTAGTATGGCTGAGGTACGTATCGAAATGTCCTCTTCTCTGTTTTGCCTTACGAGGATGAGGGTATCCCGTTCCAGCCCTCAGACAAGATTAAAAATTTCTAGGCAGAGCAGAGCACGTACATCTCTGCCGGTGAGGACCGTTGCATTTCTGAAAATTCAGGCCGTCAACTCCCTTGCTCCTATTCATAAGCCTTTCTGACGGCCGACTTATAGCATAATGCTCTCGGCACCCTCGTTAGTGCTTGACACACTATTGTCAGTGTGCCAGTGTGAGAAATGCATTTGGTGAGACTAGCCTAGTATATACCCATAGGCACCGACATCGGGTGAGCAGTGAACTTCCTGCCCCTGCACCAACGAAAAAAAATCAGGGTCAACTTTTTTAAAAGTTTCCTGGCTCCAGAATCAAGACAGATTTATCATTTAACTTGCGAGGACGCGTGGGTATTTCTTTACTCATGAAAAATGAATTGTTAATAAGTCCATGGATAATTTGACTTCCACCACTCGCTACTTTCCTAATGGACTGTGATTGCATTCCATGTCTCTGAGTTCATTATTGTAACGAACCGTGAATGTGTGTGTGAATATTATTATTACGTCGATTATTGAACATGGTAGCAGGCTATCAGTGGTGGGTTAAGTCTAATTTTTAAAGCTGTTGTCTTGTAGTTCCCAAAACGGATGGATTATTAATAAATGATAGTGTTGAAAAGGAAGATGTTGGTGCCGGGGAAGGGGGTCAGAAAGGTGAACAAAAATGCATAAGTGGAAACGAAGTAATCATCGATTATTTGTCAACAAAAATCCAGCGAAACAAGGGTAAAGGGCGTAGTACTCAGTCATTCTTGAATACGCAGTAGTAATACTGGATGAAAAGTCAAAATATGTTAATTTCTGTAAAATATGTAGAGAAATGTAATATATAGAACAACTTTAATTTCCACATAAAATTAAAACGACATTCATAGAGACAGGTTCACGAAACTGAAAAAAGGGGGTTGGAGAACTGATAATACATGAGAAGTAGTATATACCCTTAGGCACCGACGGGTGAGCAATTATACTACTACTTGCCACAAGCAAGTAGTAGTAAAATGTACTTATGAAAAACAACACTGAAAAGTTAGTTCTCAGCTTACAAGTGAAAAACTGAAATCCATCAAGGAAAATCGCGCCTGCCTACTCAAATTAATCTCTACATTACGTTATGTGACAATACGAGGAATTTTAATTTGTGGACACACAGATGACAAAAGTTAATTTAATCTTTGATGCAACATAAGCGTGAGGATGCAACTTAATTCGTATAAGTAGATTTCTCACGATATACAAAATGAATTGCTTCCAATTTTTCATCCAACCTTACTTCGCTAATTGATCGCAGAAATTGAGGCTGCAAAATATTTCTCTATACTAGTGGATGAAACCACAGATGTATCAACACAGGAACAATGAATTATTTGTTTAGGTTTTGTTCAGAACTTGTTAGAGTTAAATTCATATTTTTTAGAATTTATTTTACGGAATACACTCCACCTCCGAGTTTGTTTAATATCAATACTGACATCTTAATGTGCGTTGAATTGCCAGTGTCTGATTGTCGAGGAATGTGTTTTGATGGAGCAGCTACCACTGCCGGTGTCTACAATGGTGTTCAGGCTAAATGTCAAGCAGTTGAGAATAGAGCTCTGTTTGTGCGCTACTTAGCATATTCTCTGAAGCTTATATTACAGGATACCCTCAAAGGAATACTGGAATTTCGGAATGATGTAGGAGTAATGAAGGATTCAATGAAATTTGTCGGGGATTATCTTTAAAGATTGCCCCTTTTCACTCATTTAAAAACTGATGCGGACTTTTGCGTTTTGCGTTGTCTTCTGTATTAGCCAACTGTATCCTTCTACAAGAATTTTTTTCATACGGTTTGTAAGGATGATAAATCCCATACAGATTATAAAGCAAATAAATTCTTGAACCAGATGAAATCCTTCGATTTCTTTTTCATATTATGTTTTTGGTTAAGCTATTTGGGCATACCGATACTGTGAATGCTGCTCTACAAGAAAAGGCCATTTATTTTGTAATGGCAACTAAAATGATTCATACGCTTTCAACAACAATGCAGTCCTTAAGAGAGAATGTTTAAGAAGTCTGGCATGAGACAATGCAGGAGACAACATACAGTAAGTGGATGTTGATACTCTAAAATTACCACGGAAAGGAAATTTGCCTCGGAGTTATGATCAATCCAGTGACTACACTTCATGGCGACTTCACAGCGTTTACAGGCCGGACGTTTGTTTTAGACGATTGCCCTTGACCTTGAAGCCTGCCGGTGAGCCTGTACACAGTCACTCTCTCACCCTATCGCTTCACATTTGTCACCACCGATCTGATATAATGGAATTCCAGACATGAGCACGTGGCGACACCGACTTGCAGACAGCACAGTCAACGTCGAAGTATTGTGTATCGCGGAAGTACACGTTACGTATTTACGAACAGAACATCATTATATTTGCCAATGACTGTACTTCAGTAGGAGTGTGAGACAGCTTCGTCAATCATCGGGCAGCTGATAACACGTCCGGCCTAATAAGAAGTTGTCGTCGTATCTCCGAAACGCTTGTTGTGGGAACATTACCAGGAGAGTATGAAGCGGCAGGAGTTTCACTTGTTAGCTACTTCAAATAGTTTGACACATATCCGCGAGGTGTCACTTGCCTCCTGCTGTAGATATTAAATCTATATTTTGCTACCCTCTCGAGTGTTACGTGGGAACCAATATAAAACCTGCTGGCGTCTTATGTTTCCTTGCTATCAGCATCTCTCATGCTGCGACACCTAGTTGCGAGATAATGTCGATCTCAGTCATCATTTCAAATGATCTTGTCGACTTCGTCGTTATGCTTTATCTAAAGTTATGCGGGACGAAGACAGTTGCGTTACGGAGACGAAAGTGACGTCATGCAGCCGCGCGGGAAGCCCAAGTTAATGGGTATAGGACGGCGAGTGCTTGACGTCATGCAGCCATGCGGGAAGCCAAAGTTAATGGATAATGGAGTCTGTTGAAAGAGTCCTGGGGTGTCGAGCGACCTGGGGCTTTGAGCGTAGAGAAAAGAATACAGGATGACTCCTAAAGGGGTGTACAAGATGCCGGATAAGAATTCAGGGTGACTCCTAAAGAGATATACAAGACGCCAGATTAGAATACAAGGTGACTCTTAAAGAAGTGTACAAGATGGCAGAGAAGAATACAGGGTGACTCCTAAAGAGGTGCACAAGATGTCAGACAAGAATACAGGGTGACTCCTAAAGACGTGTACAAGATGTCACACAAGAATACAGGGTGACTTCTAAAGAGATATAAAAGATGCCATATAAGAATACAGGGTGCCTCCTAAAGCGGTGTGCAGGATGTCTGAGCAAAATACAGTACAAAATGCCATATACCAACACAGAGTGACTCCTAAGGAGATATACAAGACGCCAGATAAGAATACAAGGGGACTCTTAAAGAAGTATACAAGATGGCAGGAAGAATACAGGGTGACTCCTAAAGAGGTGCACAAGATGTCAGACAAGAATACAGAGTGACTCCTAATGAGGTGTACAAGATGTCACACAAGAATACAGGGTGACTTCTAAAGAGATATCAAGATGCCATATAAGAATACAGGGTGCCTACTAAAGATGTGTGCAGGATGTCAGAGCAAAATACAATACAAGATGCCAGATAACAATACAGGGTGACTCCTAAAGCGATATACAAGATGCCAGACAGGAATACAGGATGACTCCTAAAGAGGTATACAAGATGCCAGATAAGAATACAAGGTGACTCTTAAATAAGTGTACACGATGGCAGAGAAGATTACAGGGTGACTCGTAAAGAGGTGCACAAGATGTAAGACAAGAATACAGGGTGACTCCTAAAGAGGTGTACAAGATGTCACACAAGAATATAGGGTGACTTCTAAAGAGATATACAAGATGCCAAATAAGAATACAGGGTGCCTCCTAAAGAGGTATGCAGGGTGTCAGAGCAAATTCCAGGGTGACACTTAACGAGGTGTACAGTATGTTAGATTCAATTCAAATACAGGGTGACCCTTAAAGAGGTTTGCAAGATATCAGATTCAAATAATCGGTGACTCTTAAAGAGTTGTAAAAGATGTCAGACTCAAATACAGGGTGACCCTTAAAGAGGTGCCATCACGTTCGCTCGAAGCCCTCCTGAGCCTTTCTTACTTGTGTAGCATTTTTAGCATGCGTCATTTGAAATGATATAACGTCTAGTCTTTCAGACTGACTATAATTTTTTTATATAAACTTGTTGCTGCTTCATTTATAGGATACGGATGTCATAGCCATCTTGTCCCATTGTACTTGTTGAGTTTAAGATGATTATACACACATCAAAAAAAGTTTTGCATCACCTCGGTTCCCAGATCTCCGGCATATAGACGTTGACTGTGTATATTGTATCAAAGATACAGTCCCTTTGACTGTTCATAGATGTCACTAAAACTGCTCAAAGATGTAAACAACCATGCATGAGCAGGGCCTATTAGACGGAGGGGGTACGACAGCCGATCAGTTCCAGTCATTCCACCAGGACGAAGGTACGCTGCTCATGTTGTCTGTAGTTCTACCATGCCTAGAAGGTCAATACCGCAGTTCGATCGCGTCCGCATTGTTACTTTGTGTCAAGAAGGGCTCTCAACAAGGGAAGTTTCCAGGCGTCTCAGAGTGAACCAAAGCGATGTTGTTCGGACATGGAGGAGGTACAGAGATACAGGAACTGTCGATGACAGGCCTCGCTCAGGCCGCCCAAGGGCTACTACTGTCGTGGATGACCGCTACTTACGGATTGCCGCTCGGAGGAACCCTGACAGCAATGCCACCATGTTGAATAATGCGTTTCGTTCAGCCACAGGACGTCGTGTTTCAACTCAAACTGTGCGCAATAGGCTGCATGATGCGCAACTTCACTCCCGACGTCCATGGCGAGGTCCAGCTTTGCAACCCCGACACCATGCAGCGCGGTACAGATGGGCCCAACAACATGCTGAATGGACCCCACAGAATTGGCATCACGTTCTCTTCACCGATGAGTGTCGCATATGCCTTCAACCAGATAATCGTAGGAGACGTGTTTGGAGGCACCCTGGTCAGGCTGAACGTCTTAGACACACTGTCCAGCGAGTGCAGCAAGGTGGTGGTTCCCTGATGTTTTGGGGTGGCATTATGTGGGGCCGACGTACGCCACTGGTGGTCATGGAAGGCTCCGAAACGGCTTTACGATACCTGAATGACATCCTCCGACCCATAGTGCACCCATATCGGCAGAATATTGGAGAGGCATTTGTCTTCATGGACGACAATTCTCGACCTCATCGTGCACATCTTGTGAATGCGTTCCTTCAAGATAACGACATCGCTCGACTACAGTGGCCAGCATGTTCGGCAGACATGAACCCTATCGAACATGCCTGGGATATGTTGAAAAGGGCTGTTTATGGACGTCTTGACCCACCAACCACTCTGAGAGATTTACGCCGAATTGTCGTTGAGGAGTGGGACAATTTGGACCAACAGTGTCTTGATGAACTTGTGGATAGTATGCCACGACGAATACAGGCATGCATCAATGCAAGAGGACGTGCTACTGGGTATTAGAGGTAGTGGTGTGTACTGCAATCTGGACCACAAATGCTGAAAGTCTAGCTGTATGATGGTACAACATGCAATGTGTGGGTCTCATGAGCAATAAAACGAGCTGAAATGTTGTTTGTGTTGATCTCTATTCCCTTTGTATTTAAAGGTTCCGGAACTCTTGGAACCGAGGTGATGCAAAACTTTTTTTGATGTGTGTATATATATATGTTGCTTTATGAGGCCTCCTATAAGATCTAGCTTATTAGCCCCTATCAATGTAAATGTTTTAGTCTGACAAGTTCAACTGATGACAACACAAAAATTAGGTGTCCAAGGGAGTGAGTGCGAGAGCAAGCTAGGGGAAAGAGAGATACAAACACAGTGTGGGCGCATCCGGTAGCAGAAATATTACAGTAGCTAGAGAGAATAAGGGGGAATAGTTAAATGAACATTGCACAGCAAAGGTGGATACAATTTGACCCAAGGAGCAGTGCTTCCCGCTAAGGTAGGAGTAGAGTTGTTGCTTCATTTGAGAGGTTTAGTCATCGTGCTCGTTTAGCCCCGTATACTTGGGCGAGTGTGGAATTTTTGCCTGATTAGCTGTGTTGTTGTGATGCTGTATTAGTGTGTTTATTTGTAATTCATGTGAGGATCGGAAAGAAAGCGGCCGTGGCTGTAAGATAGGTACCATCCCGGCTCTTACCAGGAGAAGAAGTGCGAAACCGCGAAAAACAACTTCCAGGATGGCTGAGATGGGAATCGAACTGTCCTCTTCTCATATTTGCCTTACGAGGCTGAGGGTACCCCGTTACAACCCTCAGACCAGAATTAAATTTCTTGGCAGAACAGAGCACGTACGACTCAGCCGGTGAGGACCGTTGCATTTCTGAAAATTCAAGCCGTCAACTCCCTTGCTCCTATTCATAAGACTTTCTGACGGCCGACTTATAGCATAATGCTCTCGGCACACTCGTTAGTGCTTGCCACACTATTGTCAGTGTGCCAGTGAGAGAAATGTATTTGGTGAGACTAGTCTATTATACACCCATAGGCACCGACTTCGGGTGAACAGTGAACTTTCTGCCCATACACCAACGTAAAGAGCCAAGGGTATCCCCACTCCCAACATTTATTAAAAGTGTCCTGGCTCCAGAATCAAGAAAGATTTATCATTTAACCTGAGAGGACGCTTGGGTATCTTTTAACCCATGAAAAATGCATTGTTAATACGTTTATGAATATTTTGACTCCACCTCTCGCTACTTTCCCAATGCACTGTGATTGCATTCCATGTCTCTGAGTTCATTATTGCACCGAACCGTGAATGTGTGTGTGAATATTATTATTACGTCGATTGTTGAACATGGTAGCAGACTATCAGTGGTGTTAATAAACAAAGTTTTTATGGTTCCGCCTAGTCAATAGGCGGAACCATAAAAACTTTGTTTATTATTACATTCTGTCAATACGGAAAAATGTCCGACTTTAAAAGTCAAAAAGTATCAGTGGTGTGTTAAGTCTAACTTTTAAAGCTGTTGTCTTGTAGTTACCAAAACGGATAGATTGTTAATAAAGGAAAGTATTGAAAAGGAAGATGTTCGTGCCGGGGGAGGAGATCGGAAAGGTGAAACAAAGTGCATTATTGGAAACGTAAGTAATAGTACGCTTTATTTGTCAAAAATAATCCACCGAAACAAGGGTAAAGGGCGTAGTTTTCAGTTATTCTTGAATACGCAGTAGTAATGAAAATGAAAATCCACAGCCTGTTTCCAGTCTCCGACCGGGTCAGGAATGGAAGGAATGAAGCCCCATCTAGCGGCGAGGATATGAACTGTGCCGGCTGCCGAGGCCTGACGCACTCCTCTGGGGCAATGATTAAATGAATGACAGATGAAATGAAATGATAGTGGAGAGTGTTGCTGGAATGAAATTTGACAGGGAAAACCGGAGTACCCGGAGAAAACCTGTCTGCCTCCGTTTTGTCCAGCACAGATCTCACATGGAGTGACCGGGATTTGAACCACGGACCCAGCGGTGAGAGGCCGGCGTGCTGCCGCCTAAGCCACGGAGGCTTAGACGCAGTAGTAATACTGGATGAAAAGTCAAAATATGTTAATTTCTTTAAATTACGTAGACAACTGTCCAGAGAAGCAACTTAAATTTCCACATAAAATTAAAACGACATTCATAGAGTCAGGTTTACGAAACTGGAAAAAGTGTTCGAAAAACTGATAATACATGTAAAGTCGGTCTGCCACAGGGAAGTAGTAGTAAAATGTACTTGTCTAAAACAACACTGAAACGCTAGTTCTCAGCTTACAAGTGAAAAACTGAAGTCCATGAAGGAAAATTGCACCTGCCTTCTCAAATTAATATCTACATTACGTTATGTGACAATACAAGGAACTTCAATCTGTGGACACACGGATGAAAACAGTTATTTAAAACTTTGGTACAACATAAGAGTGAGGATGCAACGTAATTCGTATAAGTAGATTTCTCACGATATACAAAATGAATTACTATCCATTTTCCATCACAACCTCCTTCGGAAATTGATCGCAGTTATTTCAGCTGCAGAATATTTCTCTATATTAGGGGATCAAACCACAGATGTATCAACTCAGGAACAATTCGGTATTTGTTTAAGATTTATTCAGAACTCCTTAGAGATAAATGAATATTTTTGAGAATTTAGTGTACGGAAAACACCTCAGGTCAGAGTATGTTTAATTTCAATATTGGCATTTTAAAACGCTTTGACTTATAGGTGTCTGATTGTCGAGGACAGTGTTTTTATGAGGCAGCTACCACGGCCGGCGTCAACAATGGTGTCCAAGCTAAATTTCAAGCAGTTGAGAATAGAGCTCTGTTTGTGTACTGTTTAGAATATTCTCTGAAGCTTATATTACAGGATACCTTCAAAGGAATACTGGAATATCGGAATGTTATAGGAGTAATGGAGGACTTAATGAAATTTTTCAGGGAATATCCCTAAAGATTATCCCTTTTCGCTCATTTAAAAACTGATGATTATGCGGACATCAAATCGTTTTGCGTTATCTTCTATTTTAGCCAACTAGCCTATATCCCTCTACAACAATTTCTTCATACGGTTTGTAGGATGATAAATTCCATAGAGATTATAAAGCAAATACACTCTTCAACCTGATGAAATCCTTCGATTTCTTCTTCACATTATGTTTTTATGGTTAAGCTATTTGGACATATCGATGTATCTCCGAGACGCTTGTTGTGGGAATATTACCAGGAGAGTATGAAGCGATAGGAGTATCACTTGTTAGCTACTTCAAGACATCAGAAGCAGAACGAAATCCCGCTTGAATTCTACGCAACAGAAGCAATGGTGGACAGAAGATGGACAAACGAGAACCAGGAGATGAGACATGTGGTAACAAGACTCGCCATCCACGGTTTCCACCACAAGATCTGTAAAAATGTAAAATACCATGAACCGAATGAAGAATGCATATGTTCTCTGTGCAATAACACCTGCAACAAATACCACATCACATCATGCAGCAAACGGACAAAGAGCATAGTTGAATACAGTAAAGATTAATCTACCTGTAATAATTATTTGTAAGCACACCTTATAACTGTCCATTATGGCCACTTGGCTGCAATAAATATTTATTATTATTACTTCAAATAGTTCGACACACATCCGCGAGATGTCACTTGCCTCCTGCTGTAGATATTAAATCTATATTGTGCTACCCTCTCGAGTGTTACGAGGGAAACAATATAAAGCCTGCTAGCGTCTTATGTTTCCTTGCTATCAGCATCTCTCTTGCTGCGATTCCTAGTGGTGCGCTACTGTCGCGCTACTGTCGCATCCCCTTGCCTCTAAGTGAACATTAATACGGACATGCAGGAGCGCAACCAAGGTCCAGGAGTTGGGGGCGCTTGAAAACGTCGGTCAGTTCTGTTATTGAGATAAACTTGTTGCTGATTCATTTATGGGCTAAGAATATCATGGCCATCTTGCCCCATTGTAGGCCACTTGTGTGAGTTTAGATGTAGATGAAAATGAAAATCCACATCCTGCTTCCAGTCTCCGACCGGGTCAGGAATGGAATGGATGAAGCCCCCATCTAGCGGCGAGGATATGAACTGTGCCGGCTGCCGAAGCCTGTCGCACTCCTCTGGGGCAATGATTAAATGAATGACAGATGAAATGAAATGATAGTGGAGGGTGTTGCTGGAATGAAATTGACAGGGAAAACCGGAGTACCCGGAGAAAAACCTGTCTGCCTCCATTTGTCCAGCACAGATCTCACATTGAGTGACCGGGATTTGAACCACGGACCCAGCGGTGAGAGGCCGGCGTGCTGCCGCCTAAGCCACGGAGGCTCGAGTTTAGATGTAGATGATGATGATAATGTTGCTTTAAGAGGTACAAAGCAAATTTCTTATTTGACTGCAAATCTGATAACAGATATTTAACCAGCCAATTTCTATACTGCAATCCGAGGCCTCCTATAAGATCTAGATTATTAGCTCCCTATTAACCCACAAGAGCTCCAGAAAGATAGACGCAAATGCCCTAAGCCCTAAGCTACAACGCACAAGCAATGGAGGCAATAAAACAATGCCTTAACGAAAACAATCTGAACCAAGCCCTAACAACAATTCAAGTAGCCATACGAGCATCAACAATCCCAATCATCCAAAGAAGAGCAAAACCATGGTTTGATACGGAATGCTACATACTTAGAAACGAAGTCCTCCTAAAACTACACATGGCCAAACTCCACAACACAAATGGTCTTCTAGAAGAATATGCAGCGCAAAGAAAGGAATATAAAACTCTCCTAAAAAAGAAAAAGGCTCAATACAGAGAAACACGAGCCTCCGTGGCATAGGCGGCAGCATGCCGGCCTCTCATCGCTGGGTCCGTGGTTCAAAGTCCGGTCACTCCATGTGAGATTTGTGCTGGACAAAGCGGAGACAGACAAGTTTTTCTCCGGGTACTCCGGATATCCCTGTCACAAACTCCAGCAACACTCTTCACTGTCATTTCGATTCATCTGTCATTCATTCAATCATTGCCCGAGGGGAGTGCAACGGGCTTCGGCAGCCGGTACAGTTCATATCCGCGCCGCTAGATCGGGGCTTCATTCATTCCATTCCCTGGCCCGGTCGGTCGACTGGAAGCAGGATGTGGATTTTCATTTTCACATAGAAAACCAAGCCTTGAAGGAGGCAGAAGAAGCACTAAAATACCCCTTCATTGCCATCAGAAGAAAGACTACGAGGAAATCTGGCCAAATTCAGATGGACATTTGGGAAAATCACTTCTCAAAAGTACTGATCCTAACTCAGTCACAAGCGGCGTATAGCGCAACCTATCACACAAGCGTAGAATTGGGCGCCCCCATCACAACAGAAGAGTTAATTGCGTTAATCAGCAAGACTAAAAACAAGAAAGCGACAGGCCCAGACGGCATCTACACACATCAAAAAAAGTTTTGCATCACCTCGGTTCCAAGAGTTCCGGAACCTTTAAATACAAAGGGAATAGAGATCAACACAAACAACAGTTCAGCTCGTTTTATTGCTCATGAGACCCACACATTGCATGTTGTACCATCATACAGCTAGACGTTCAGCATTTGTGGTCCAGATTGCAGTACACACCACTACCTCTAATACGCAGTAGCACGTCCTCTTGCATTGATGCATGCCTGTATTCGTCGTGGCATACTATCCACAAGTTCATCAAGACACTGTTGGTCCAAATTGTCCCACTCCTCAACGACAATTCGGCGTAAATCTCTCAGAGTGGTTGGTGGGTCAAGACGTCCATAAACAGCCCTTTTCAACATATCCCAGGCATGTTCGATAGGGTTCATGTCTGGCGAACATGCTGGCCACTGTAGTCGAGCGATGTCGTTATCTTGAAGGAACGCATTCACAAGATGTGCACGATGAGGTCGAGAATTGTCGTCCATGAAGACAAATGCCTCTCCAATATTCTGCCGATATGGTTGCACTATGGGTCGGAGGATGTCAATCAGGTATCGTAAAGCCGTTTCGGAGCCTTCCATGACCACCAGTGGCGTACGTCGGCCCCACATAATGCCACCCCAAAACATCAGGGAACCACCACCTTGCTGCACTCGCTGGACAGTGTGTCTAAGACGTTCAGCCTGACCAGGGTGCCTCCAAACACGTCTCCGACGATTGTCTGGTTGAAGGCATATGCGACACTCATCGGTGAAGAGAACGTGATGCCAATTCCGTGGGGTCCATTCAGCATGTTGTTGGGCCCATCTGTACCGCGCTGCATGGTGTCGGGGTTGCAAAGCTGGACCTCGCCATGGACGTCGGGAGTGAAGTTGCGCATCATGCAGCCTATTGCGCACAGTTTGAGTTGAAACACGACGTCCTGTGGCTGAACGAAACGCATTATTCAACATGGTGGCATTGCTGTCAGGGTTCCTCCGAGCGGCAATCCGTAAGTAGCGGTCATCCACTACAGTAGTAGCCCTTGGGCGGCCTGAGCGAGGCCTGTCATCGACAGTTCCTGTATCTCTGTACCTCCTCCATGTCCGAACAACATCGCTTTGGTTCACTCTGAGACGCCTGGAAACTTCCCTTGTTGAGAGCCCTTCTTGACACAAAGTAACAATGCGGACGCGATCGAACTGCGGTATTGACCTTCTAGGCATGGTAGAACTACAGACAACATGAGCAGCGTACCTTCGTCCTGGTGGAATGACTGGAACTGATCGGCTGTCGTACCCCCTCCGTCTAATAGGCCCTGCTCATGCATGGTTGTTTACATCTTTGAGCAGTTTTAGTGACATCTATGAACAGTCAAAGGGACTGTATCTTGGATACAATATACACAGTCAACGTCTATATGCCGGAGATCTGGGAACCGAGGTGATGCAAAACTTTTTTTGATGTGTGTACAATGAGATTCTGAAAGACTCGGCTGAAATTCTTAGTGAACTATGGTCGGATCTGTTAAACAGATGCCTAGCAACAGGGGAAATACCCAACGAATGGAGAAAATCCATAATTAAGGTTCTGTATAAAGGCAAAGGAGAAGACAACGACCCAAACTCATACCGGGGAATCGCTCTAGAGAACTACATATTCAAAGTATTTTCAAACATTCTCCTCAAAAGGCTCACCCCGGCAGTAAATCACTGATTCCCGATCAACAATTCGGGTTCAGGAAAGAAAGGTCCACCCTACAAGCCATCAACTATCTACTGAATGACATAGAACAGGCACTTAGACACCCTAAAGGAATTTTCCATGCAATATTTGTCGACTTCTCGAAGGCCTTCGACCTACTAAACAGATCGAAGCTCAATATAAAACTGGAGCAAATGATGGATGAAAAATCCGAAATCACGCATATGATAAAAACATCCTGGCTTTCAACAAATTAGAGATAAACGATGCGATATCAACCTCAACAGAGATCAGCCAAACCAACGGAGTAGTACAAGGCGACCCACTGAGTCCCACTCTGTTTAACGTCGCGACAGCAGATGTTATAAGGACTATTGAGAAACCAAAATCAGTATCCCTTTACCTGTAAGCAGATGACATGGTTCTGGGGTCTACAAACAGGCAGAGGCTACAAGAAGTGCTCAACAACTTGCAGTACTGGGCTGAGGAAAATGAGCTCAGTATAAATGAAAAAAGACAGTGTATATGACATTCCGGAAAGGAAGAAAACTAGCCGCCAAAAACATAATGACCCTGGGAGACACTGAACTCGAGACAGTCAATTCCTACAAATACATCGGCCTCACCCTGCAGACAACGTGCCAATCCAGCAGCCATTAGAGGAATGTACGATTTGAACAACATTACCAAACTATCTTCACAAACAACAATAATTCTCTTCCATGCGAAAATAACGCCCCTCATTACATATGGTCAAGAACTGATATGGGAAAGGCTAACCTTGACGGACCTAATCACATTTGAAAAAGTAAAGGCTTCTTTCCAGAAAGAGTTCTAGGATTTGCAAGAACGTCGCCGTCCAGGCTTAAAAAAAGGAACACACTTATCGAAGATATCAGATTAAGACTACAAATGCCATCTACCAAGCATATGAAGAAACTCCTTGAGAAAGGACATCAGAAGCAGAACGAAATCCCACTCGAATTCTACGCAATAGAAGCAATGGTGGACAGAAGATGGACAAACGAGAACCAGGAGATGAGGCATGTGATAACAATAATCGATATCCACGGTTTCAACCACAAGATTTGCAGGAATGTTAAATACAGTACCAGGAAACCATGAAGAATGCATATGTTCCCTGTGCAATAACACCTGCGACAAATACCACATAACATCATGCAGCAAACGGATAAAGAGCATAGTTGAATACAGTAAAGATTAATCTACCTGTAACAATTATTTAAGCACACCTTGTAACCGTCCATTATGGCCACTTGGCTGCAATAAATATTCATTATTAGCCCCTAACAAAGTAGGCTAATTGATTTTAGTCTGACAAGTTCAACTGATGACAACACAAAAATTCCAGCATAGGTGTCCAAGGGAGTGAGTGCGAGAGCAAGCTGGGAGAAAGAGAGATACAAACACAGCGTGGGCGCATCCGGTAGCAAAATATTACAGTAGCAAGAGGGAATAAGGGGGAATAATTAAATGAACATTGCACAGCAAAGGTGGGTACAATTCGACCCAAGGAGCAGTACCTCCCGCTAAGATAGGAGTAGAATTGTTGCTTCATTTGAGAGGTTTAGTCATCGTGGTCATTTAGCCCCGTAGGCTATACTTGGGCGAGTGTGGAATTCTTGTATCATAACCTATGTATGTGTAATGGCTTTATTTGTGTGTTTATTTGTAATTCAGGTGAGGATCGGGAAGGAAGCGACCATGGCTTTAAGATAGGTTCCATAACTGCATTTTCCTGGAGTAGAAGTGGGAAACCACGAAAAACAACTTCTAGGATGGCTGGGGTACGAATCGAACTGTCCTCTTCTCCGTTCTGCCTTACGAGGCTGAGGATACCCCGTTCCAGCACTCAGACCACAATAAAAATGTCTTGGCAGAGCAGAGTACGTACGTTTCTGCAGGTGAGAACCGTTGCATTTCTGAAAATTCATGCTGTCAACTCCCTTACTCCTATACATAAGATTTTCTGACGGCCGACTTACAGCATAATGCTCTCGGCACACTCGTTAGTGCTTGACACACTATTGTCAGTGTGCCAGTGTGAGAAATGTATTTGGTGAGACTAGTCTAGTATACTGTATACCCATAGGCACAGACTTCCGGTGGGCAGTGCACTTTCTGGAGAAGTCGAAGAGAAACCTAGCGTCCGAGCACTTTGTAAGCTTACGCTGGGCAACCCGTTAAAAATATCTAAATACTATGAGTGTAAGAATTGTTCAGCATGAAAAGTTCTACAAAAGAGTCCGCGAGAGCATATGTTTATCTTCAATACATCGCCTACTATAAGTGTTTTTACGTTTTAATTTCTTCTAACCATGTCCATTCAACTACTGAGGCGACAGTTTACGAGCTAGCTAAGGGCGAGTCTATCATCTCTCTTACAGTCTAGCTAGCAGCGAACCTATTGCCCCTGATACAGCCAGCAGTAAACCGTTGAGTCGTGTTGAGTTTAGACTTCTGAGAATGGTGGTTGTGTTTGGAGTTTCCCTGGAAGTGCAACTCGGGTTTTCCTTCATTTCGCCAGTGAAACACAATCAAGTTGAGATTGGACGGAAGGGGGATTTGAGTTTCATTCACCTCGCAATTCCCTGGAAGTGCAACTCTCATTTCGCCTGTGAACTTTTCGTTCCGCAAAATTAACAGTCAATTTAAGATTGGACGGAAGGGGGATTATATTATATTAAATTATACTGGTTGGCGTCTAATCTCCACTTGGTATAAAACAAAGTCTCCGATTCTTGGATGTCACGGGTAATCTCGAGAACCACTGAATGGATTTTGATGTGGTTTTCACCATTCAGTAAAGGATATCTCGAGGAAGGTTTCTGTGGAAAACAATTTATTTATGACCAAAGGAAGTCAAGCACTAACGATTTCAGTGAAAAGGTCGAAAAAAAAAAATACGAGCCTTACAGTAGTCGCATATGGTGTGTAACATCTGACATGTTATTCGAATAATTCCATATTACTTACTCGCATTTTTTTAAGAATGAACTCATGAACTCATGAACCTTGTGCTAGCAAACATGAAGGATTCCTTCGTGTTATTACCATCGGTAATTTCTCATTACTACTATTTCTGGAATAACTACTTGTAAAACTCCAGTGACAAATCCTTTCAGCAAATATGATATAATAATGCTGTATTTTGGCCGACAGTACCTCGAGTGTTTACATTAAGAATACAGCAAAAATAGTAAGATTTAATAAATTATAA
Organism: Meconema thalassinum; assembly: GCA_946902985.2. NCBI lineage: Eukaryota > Metazoa > Arthropoda > Insecta > Orthoptera > Tettigoniidae > Meconema > Meconema thalassinum. The sequence continues at coordinate 5,811,253 of CAMPQE020000020.1, forward strand.
TTGTTTCCATGTCGCCTCCGTAGCGTAGCGGTCAGCATGGTTAGATGCCGCCCCGGAGGTCCTGGGTTCGATTCCCGGCTCTGCCACGAAATTTGAAAAGTGGTACGAGGACTGGAACGGGGTCTACTCAGCCTCGGGTGGCCCAAATGAGTAGAGGGGGTTCGATTCCCCCTCAGCCATCCTCGAAGTGGTTTTCCGTGGTTTCCCACTTCGTCTTCGGGCAAATGCCGGGATGGTCCCTACCGTAAGGCCACGGCCGCCTTCCCTCTTCCTTGCCATCCCAATCTTCCCCTCCCTTCCCACATGAGGCCCCTGTTCGTTTTGCAGGTGAGGCCGCCTGGGTGAGGTGCTAATCCCACCTCACCGGTTGTATCCATTCCGATCAGATGTTCCCAGCTCTAGGCGGTAGGGGTGAGTTCCCTCGCTGAGTCCGTGGGTGCCACCACCTTGGAGGGTAAACACGATTAAAATTTAAAAATAATTGTGTCCAACAAATATGAAATAAATTTTCACACCAAAGAACGACAGTTTGAAGATGATTTACTGTAAGAATATCTGTAATGGGGCCTCCAAACCTTGAAATAAGCCGTATGCGATTTACATTCCACATAGCCACATGGCCAACGGTACGTCGTTGTACCAATCTCTGCCACCGCGCTCTACTTGTAAAACTCCTGTGCCAAATCCTTTCAGCAAATATGTTATAATGAATATTTTCACACTAAAGAACGACAATTTGAGGACGATTTATTGTAGGATTTTTTTTTAATGGGCCCTCCAAACCTTGAATTAAACCGTAGGGTCTATGCTATAAACATTACACATAGTGCTGTATTTTGGCCGACAGTACCTCGAGTCAACAACAACAACAAAAGTCAACCCCTGGCACTATACAGCCCATGAAGGGCCTAGGCCGACCTAGCGACTGCTGCCCAGCCATTTGGCCCGCAGATATTGGGGTGACGCGTGATCAGCGCATCGGGTCCCTCGGCCGTGATCGGGGCGCTGCCTCACTGTCACAGAGCTAATCAATTGTCCTCACGAGGCTGAGTGGATCCCGTTCCAAATCTCACGTCAGTTTTTAAATCCCTGATGGAGTCGGGAATAGAACCCGGGGCCTCCGGGTAAGAGGCAGGCGCGCTACCCCAACACCACGGGGCCGGCCACAGTACCTCGGGTGCTTACATTAAATAATTTTTTGAGTGCTGAGGCGTTATACAATTGAGCGTTATATTGTGCCTTTTGCAATGGAAATAGTACATTATGCAACGAGCCTATGATGGCTATAATTAAGACACGAGTATTTTTATAAAACGAGCATATGCGAGTTTTATAATTTCCATACGAGTGTCTTAATTACCATTATAGGCGAGTTGCATACGACTGTTTATGTTCGACGATAATTATAAACTTTATTATATGTTTTAACATAAATATTCATAAATATCTGTTCAGTCACTAGAATGTTGTGATCGGGTGCTGCAGTGGGTAGTATATCTCTGTTTCCTAAGCTCCCTGGACAACCTATGCATGCGCTCTGTGTGCTTCAATGCCATATATGTTCAGATTGTGCTCCAGTATTCAGTAAAACTGTCACCGAAGTCGTTTCAAAACCAAGCGCTGTGTAGAAATTGATTTTGGGAATATTAAGATACAGTGCCATTTCTTGTCTCAGTTTATTTACGGGAACAAATGGACGGTGCAATTTCGGTAATTTATATAGACATGTTGGATTTTGAACGCATGCGCGACGGTATCCTTATCTAATTGGTCACACAACTGTTTCTTGACCTCTGATTGGTGGGAGAAACAGTTTCATAATGAAAAATAGTGTTATAATTGAACCCATGTACCATTGGTCCAAAAGGGGTCGAATCCAGGTATTTTTGTAAAAGGAAGGAAAGAAATATACAGTCTTCAATGGAATATAGAAAGATTTCATGCGGGGATGCTAGCATAACGTTGTGTAAGAAGCTGGACCCAGGTGGCCAGGAAATGAGATCATGCCTGACTCATTGATAAAGAGCCAGTCGCGAGTATAAATAGACGGAGTGGAAATTTCCAGGCGTGTGACAAGGAGCACGTTTCGGAAATCGCCCTTACCTTGCAGTAAAATGGCAACCGCGCCGACGGGCCAGAAGAAGAATAATTAGATTTAACCCATTTGGAAGGATATAATTAAGTAAATAAATACAGAATTGTGAATGATTTCAGAAGAGAGATTTTTGTGTGGAGAAAAAGCTTTTAATAATTGCTCAGGAGGAAAGTGCAAACGTAGTCATACGTCATTGGGGATCTCCCGAGGCCCGAGGAGTGGGGAAATAAAAATCGACAGTAACACCCACACAGCTGAAGACTAAAAATTATTTAATATCTCAGAAATGCACGATCGATTTTCATGTGCAGTGAGGTCATTTTACGTTTAGGAAACGAGCTTTCTGGAGATATAATTTTTATAATTGTGCGACAATTATTTCAAAAGTTGGTCACGAAAAGGACTAGGATTTTATCTTTTTGGAGCCAAAAAGTATAAAAGTCCAGACAGAGCCAGACCAATCATGCAGTTTCCGATAGCCCAGGGGGCGTTATTGTGCTACATCACACCGAAGACAGTCTACAAGCTTTCCTTGAGGGGAAACGCTGTATCACATCGCATAGACAGTATCCGACAGCCAAGAGCGTCGCGGTATCGATAACCTACGTGCATCCGTAGGAGTAGCCAAGAAGTATTATTACAGTATCGCCGTGTGGAGAATTAGGAAAATCCTAGTTACAGGATTTAGTTCCGACAGTATAAAGTTTACAGTGAAAAGTTCAGTAATTACAGTCAAAGCAGGCTGCGAACTTAGAGCCAAGGGCGATAGGTCTTAAATTAAACGACCAAAAGTATCATAACGTGTTGAAGTACCGTAACAGCGAGATAAACATTCTATCAACTTTAAAGAACCCGAGTAGGGACGGACAGAATAAGGTTCGCAAAGTATTCTGGAAAGATAGGAATTCGAGAACCGAATCATTGGAAAGGAGAAGGAAACTCTAGACATTGTTTCAAGGAAGCAGACGAATTATTAAAAAGCACTAAGTTACGAGGAGTATTAGTGGCGAGAAATCAATAGGTCACCGATAGATTATCTGGGGGACCGTGGACAGAACAGACTTTCGCTAGACCAACCAATAGGGTCTAGAAAGGAGCCGTTCGAGTTAATAATAATAGCAGATCGTCAGGAAACGGGATTTGAAGGAGTACTATTCCAGGGAGGAAGTAGATGGTTCGAGACTTTCACATTCTGGCAAGATAGGAAGCCGACATTTACTAAATTTCACCCTTGGAGACGGGAGGTCAAGAAATCACGTGTGAAAGGCTTAATAGCAGCCTTAGTGATTAGAATCTGTGAAGTGTAAATATATAAAATTTGTGTTAAACAGTAATATTTTCAGTGTTTTTATCGTGTATTATAAACGAATACAACAGTGTATTTTAAAATGTTATCAGTGTTAAATGTATTTGAGTTAAATGTGTGTCAAGATATGTCAGTACATGAAATGAATTTGTACAAGATGGTGTAATCACAAAATAGTGGGCAAACATGAAACATCGCAAGAAAAGGAAGGTCAGGGACCGACTTATAACATGTGAGTAAAGATTTTCATTATGTTTTGGTGTTGGGGAAGTGTTAGTGTACAATCCACCGGAGTTTGAGATAGAGGGATGTTTCTGAATAACAAATAACAGAATAAGAGCGCGGTCTGAACAAATAAAATTTGAGAAATTATAAATAATTATGTGAAATGAATAAATCCTGTAGAGGAAATGAATGAAATAAAATGTCAGTGTAGTTGACAAATGTTACAAAAGCAAGCGTAATAAATAATAATAATAATAATAATAATAATAATAATAATAATAAAAGAAATATAAATAAAGATTAAATTGAATGATATGAAAGTAAGAGCGTTTGAGCTCCAATAAAAGTATAAAGACATGGTGTTAATGCATGTTCTTAAAATATAGCGATAATTGTCAAGGGAAAGGATTAATATAAAAATTGAGATATGGATCAATTGTTGATGTTGAATTTATCAGTTCTTTGGAAGACGCTAGGCCTTAAAATAATGTATAGCGCATTGTAGCGCATTAAAGTAAATTGTCACGCTAGGAAGGCGTTGAGTCTAAATGCACTTGGTAAATTACTTATGAGGGACAGTTGATTGCGGAAATTGAGCCATGTTAAAGTCCTCCAATAGTGACGTAGATCACGAGGCCATGTGTGTTATGTTGTATTGTAATAGGGAGCAAATGTATGGTATTATGAGCGCAGGTAATATAGGCCACGGCCGACCCTAATTCGCATTTATGTAGGTCCTCCAGTATGGGAATGGTTCCCGAGGCATGTTAAGAGAGTCGAACCCAGACTCGTATAGTTGTTGAAGCCCCTAAGTATTCGTCGTTGTATGTGAATTACTCTTACCGATCAATGATGACACTTCATAATTAATAAATGCCAAGGTTACGAAAGTGGTTTATGAACCTCAATAATGTTGTTGAAAGTAAATAAAAGAAACGCTAGGTCTCCCCAGAGAACTGAAGAAAAGAAAGATCTGTTTTAAAAGCATTGAGTATAGCGGCCACGCGTGGGCAAGGCTGGAGGCTCCCCTCTTAGCCATAAATCTCGCCCAAGTGATTACGGTCCAACCCTTGTTATTGTAAGTGTGCTAGGTCGGGAAAGGACCGTCTGAGAGAAGTAATAATACACCGTGAGTGTTTAAAAGTTGTTAATGACCCGGGATTTGAACCGAGGTCCTTGTAGATGAAAGTACCGCTTGCCAGTTCAGATCGTAGCTTTCTTATGTGATAATGGTCTTTTAAGACAAATAAATAAAAATCCCTAATGTAATGTTGTATGGATGTAGGATTCCATGAGTTCAATGAGGATAACTAGATTCCGGGAGTAATCATAGTTTTTGACTTTGTCAAGTAATCTTCTATAACTCTGGAGTACACAAGTATTTTCCCGATCACTGTAGTGAATTTGTTAAACTTGAGAGAGATGGTAATGTTGAGAACATGTGGAATGCCCAAACATTTAAGTAGAGAAGCAATATGTACTTTAAATATGATTATATATTTGTTTGATGATAATAAACTCATAAAATAGTTATTGGGGTGTATGAAAGAATGACACCGTTATTATTGGAAAGTATCGAGCCAGTGGAGCTCGGGATTATATTGAACTTTAAGATAGATACTTTATGGAAGTGAAAATAATTATGAGTTGTTGGTTTGCAGGAAACCATGTATTTTAATATAATATTTGTTTGATTTTTATATTATTCCTTGTTCACTTTGAACAAGTAGAAGGATTGGTCAATAGTTTATTTGTTTTATTTGTGTGTAGCGCCATAATTTTGGTTAATTAAATGTTTTAAATAGGAGTTGATTTTGTTTCTATTTTTGGAAGTGTATCCTCTATTTAATCCAAAATGTGTAAGTCACAGAGTGGGAGAACATACCATAACCCCGAAAATCCCGAATTGAGCATTGCTGGCATACTGTGATTTGCATATTTCTTGCTGGAAGGGCACATAATGAGCCTCATTATGATACAGTTTTCTGACACATAATAGTTAGGGTCGAACATAAATATATATTTAATTAAAACAAATTTCTCCAATGGATCTGCAGTAGTGACACCTACCTTCAACTACTTGAACTACGGCATGCGGAAGCACGGCCATTGCCTACTTGATGCGAGCTGCGCTCTATACCGGCCAGTTAGTAAACCCATGCCAGCGGTGTTATTGAAAATGGCCTCTTATTGCCGATATAGCGCACTGCCATGTATAGGCGCGATTAAAAATTAGGTGTGCAGTAGGTATATTAAATGCGTTTCTCCCAGTGGTACGTTTAGACCAACGAAGTTTCAATTATTGTTAGTAGTCGGTGTTAATATACTGAATTCCTACGTTGTTTGGAGTGTTGGTTAATGCGATATAGCACTCGAGGTATCGAGTGCTTACATTAAATATGAATACAGCAAAAGTATGAAGATTTAATAAACCGTAATTGTTTTCAGCAAATATGATATAATGAATATTTTCATACCAAAGAACGACAACTTGAAGATGATTTACTGTAGGAATTTCTTTAATGGGGCCTCCAAACCTTGAGGTAGCCTAAACCGTATGTGATTTACATTCCACATAGTCACATGGCCTACGGTACGTCGTTGTACCGATCTCCGCCACCGCGTGCGCTCATCGTTTCCGTCCCATGCACTTCCGTCTCTTTTCCAAAATCACTCCCACAAAAATGTCCAGCTACCGAGTGCCAAAAAAATATCCAGATACCGAGTGGAAAGATGCTACACTTCAAAAACCTGGCGTCCGTGCGGTTTCTAAGCTTACGCTGGGCAAACCGTTAAAAATATCTATATACTATGATTGTAAGAATTGTTGACCATGAAATATTCTACAAAAAAGCCCGTGATAGCATATCTCTATCTTGAATACATCGCCCACTACTGTATGTGTTTTACGTTTTCATTTCTTCCAACAATCTCCATTAAATTACTGAGGCGACAGTTTACGAGCTAGCTAGGGTCGAGTCTATCACCCCAGTTACATTTTAGCTAGCGGACGAGCTTATTGCCCCAGATACAGCCAGCAGCAAACTGTCGAGTCGTGATGAGTTAAAAACTTAAGAGAAGAGTGGTTGTGTTTTGAGTTTCCCTGGAAGTGCAACTTGACTTTTCTTCATTTCGCGGAACGAGAAGTTCACAGTCAAGTTAAGATTGGACGGAAGGGGGATTTGTGTTTCATGCACCTCGCCATTCTTAAATTACGTCTGACAAGAATTTGTTGCACATGCATCTCCATGATAATATAACTAATAGTCCAGTCAGTGATATTAACCCATCGTGCCGAGACGTAAAACGGATATTGGTCGTTGTTCATTGACATTGAAAAAAAAAAAGCGCTTATCAGGTAATGCATTCATAACTGTTCCCGGGCGAAGCCGGGTCGGGTTGCTAGTAACTTATAAAGGTAAAGCCCTGGCAAAAGTTGGTAATTTCAAATGCTTGGGAGTTGTTTTCCAAAACAGAGGTAATGTTCTTACACAGCAAATAGCTGATAGGACCGCCTCAGCAACCAAAGTAATGTCAGACATTAAGGATCTACGGAGAATGTCTGTTCAAGCCGCCATAAAACGTTTCAACATTAAGATCCAACCTGTTGTCACATGTGGTTCGGAACTTATATGGGAACACCTGAACACCACCAACCTGCAACAAATACAGAAAGTAAAAGCAGCATACCTAAAGAGGACGCTGGGGCTATCGAAATACTCACGGTCCCGATTGGTATATGTATGGACAAGAGAATTGTTTAGCCTACTTTTCACATTTTGCAAAAATGAGGAAAATGTAGACTTATGAGATCATCAACTCCTAAACGGCTGCAGCAATCGAAACAAAATTTGGTTGGACCATATTTGAAAATGATTTCAGTGCTACCAACTGCTGAAAAATCGCAATTGAAATTTGAGCTCCATTTTGGATATCTTGGATGGTATCAAAATTGACACACGTATAGATAATAATATTTCAGTTTAATTACCAGGAGGCCATATATGGCAGTGTTGCCAAAATGATTATAAGCCTGAGATAGGTCCACATTTTAAATGCATAAAACTTCTACACTATCAATTGGATTTCAACCAAATTTCGTATGTGCTATGTGTACATAAACAGATATGACTGAGTGTATTCTTCAGAACCAGCAGGACTGCCAACTGTTAATAAATGCTCTCATTTTTTTAAAATCCAAATACCCATATATCAGAAAGTATGCAAGCCGACAGCTTTGAACTATGCACACGTATAGTACCTGACATGCTATATTAATTTCGAGTAACTTATATACGTCAGTGCTACCAACATGATTCTAAGCCTGCTGAGAGGTCCAACTTTAAATACATGTAACTTCTATACTATCATTTGGATTTCAACCAAATTTCATGTGTACTATGTTTACCATAACAGAGGTGAGTTAGCCGTGGTGGTTACGGCATCACTGATGGCAGTCGCTCACATCCGGGAGGCGAGGAGGTTCGAATCCCCCGTCGGCAACCTTGAAGATGGTCTTCTGTGGTTTCCCATCTTCCTTCCAGGCAAATGCCGGGGTTGGTCCCTAACTATAGGCCACAGCCGCTACCTTCCAACTCCTCGTCCTTAAATTCCAACTTCCCTCCTTCCCTCCCCAACGGTACTTGTAGCTCACCCATTGGGTGTCCGTCTCGAAGCAGCTACAAAACTGGCGAGCCGAACATGTCCTCGGACACTCCCGGCACTAAAAGCCATACGCTAAAAAAAACAAAAAAAAAACATAACAGATATGACTATGCCGATTCTTTAGAGTAACCAGGGCTGCCAACTGTTAATAAATACTGTCTCTATTGTTGTTACCCTAATATCAATATATCAGAAAGTAGGCAGGCCAATAGCTCTAAACTTTGCACACGTATAGTACCTGGTATTCTAGATTACTTTGGAGTAACTAATATACGTCAGTGCGGCCAACATGATTCTAAGCCTGCTGATAGGTCCAATTTTAAAATGCATGTAACTTCTATACTAACTAATGGATTTCATTAAAAATTGGCACAACAATAGATCATATTATTTCAGATTATTTCTGACCAATACATGCATGACACTGTTGCCAACATGATTTTACGCGCGCTGTTAGATCCAATGTTTAACAGCATGTAACGTCCATGCTATTCATTGGACTCCAACCAAATTTTGTATTCTGTACCTTAAGAGATGGAACTAAGGATATATTCAGTCATCGGGGCTGCCAACTGTAGTTCTCTATTAGGCTACATTATGCCAGGTATAAAGTATTTCGAACTAATTAGAAATTTCGATATTACCAACTTAATTTCGTCATTATTCTAGATAGATCCATATAGATTAATCAATGGCAAGAATCTTAAATTTTAAGAAAAGTAGGCGCTTTAGTTCGTCACGGAACTTCTTGTTATGATTGAGTAACTGCGTTTCAAGATGCAGTTACCATTCACAACCAGCTACGGAAGACTCCTAACGGAACTCCAACAAAAGAGACAAGACATACGCCCAGATTTCTTCTCGACAGATGCAATGATGTCCAAAGAGTGGATGAGGGCCAACTACGAATTACGACATATAGTAACAAAAATGGCCGTGCATGGCTTCAACTTGAAAATCTGCAAGACAAAGACTCACCATGACCCCGTGTACCTGAGCGAGTGTGAAATTTTTGTCTGATAACCTGTGTTGTTGTGATGGCTGTACTAGTGCTCTGCTCTGCCGAGAAATTTTTATTCTGGTCTGAGGGCTGGAACTGGGTACCCTCAGCCAAGTAAGGCAAAATTGAGAAGAGGACAGTTAATTCAGGTGAGGAAGCGGCCGAGGCATTAAGATAGGTACCATCCCGGCATTTTACTGGAGTAGAAGTGGGAAACCACGAAAAACCACTTCTAGGATGGCTGAGGTACGAATCAAGAGAGAAAGTGAACGGTGTGACTGCCTATGTGACTGTTACCATGTAATTAGGTGCCCTAACAGAGGAATATCTATTACGCAGTTTTGCATAGATTTATGGTTTCTTTAAGGAAACATCAATTACATGCTCATCATCATCATCATTTCCCCTTATCCAGCTCCTGCCGGGACGGGGTATTTATGGCACTTCTCCACTTTCCTCTTTCCTTCCACAATTCTTCTTCCACGATCTTGTCCCAGTCCAGATTTATTCTTCTCACGCTGTTCTTCACTGAATCGATCCACCTTGTTCTAGGTCTTCCCCTTGCTCTCTTAACCTTGCACTTGGCCTGCTATGCTATTGATGTAAAATTGTATCTTATGTCCTCTGTATGGGCATTGGCTGCTTTAATAATTATTATAAGAAGTTGTCACCCTGTCTCCAAGACGCTTGTTGTAGGAACATTACCAGGAGATTATGAAGCCACAGGAGTTTCACTTGGTAGCTACTTCAAATAGTACGTCACACATCCACGAGATGTCACTAGCCCACTGTTGTAGATAAGAAATCAATACCCTCTGGAGTGTTACGTAGGAAACCAATATAAAACCTGCTAGCACCTTATGTTTCCTTGCTATCAACATCGCTCATGCTGCGACACCTAGTGGCGCGTTTTGTCGCATCCCCTTGTCTCTCCCTAACTGAACACAGACACGGACACACAGGGGCGTAACCAAGATCCAGGAGTTGGGGGCGCTAGAAAAGGTACGTCAGTTCTTTTATTGAGATAAACTTGTTGCTGCTTCATTTATAGCACTGGTTCTTAACCAGTGGTCCGCGGACCGCAGGTGGTCCTTGAGTGCCTCGGGAGTGGTCCGCGGGAGAAATGGGTCCACCAGCAGGTATAAGAAAAATGGCCAATAAATGGGGAATTCGAAAACGATGTGCGTTGAACGAGAATCGTCCGAATGTATTCGCGTCGATGACTATCAGGTTTTGTATTGAAATATCTTTAAATTAAGTGTTATTGAGGTAGGGTTACAAGTGATAAAGTGTATTGGGGGGGAGGGGGTCCGTACCTGATCAATTGTAGGCTGAGTGGTCCGCAGATTTCTACGGGTTCGGAATCACTGATTCATCGGCTAAGGATATCATGACCATCTTGCCCCATTAGATGATGATGATGAGATGCTTTATGAAGCCTCCAATAAGATCTAGCTTATTAGCCCCTAACAATGTAAATGTTTTAGTCTGACAAGTTCAACTGATGACAACACAAAAATTAGGTGTCGAAGGGAGTGAGTGCGAGAGCAAGCTCGGAGAAAGAGAGATACAAACACAGTGTGGGTGCGTCCGGTAGCAGAAATATTACAGTAGCAAGAGGGAATAAGGGGGAATAGTTCAATGAACATTACAGTGGGTACAATTTGACCCAAGGAGCAGTGCTTCCTGCTAAGATAGGAGTAGAGTTGTTGCTTCATTTGAGGGGTTTAGACATTGTGATCATTTAGCCCCGTGTCCTTGGCCGAGTGTGGAATTTCTTTTCTCATAACCTGTGTATTTGTGATGTCTTTATTAGTTTGTTTATTTGTAATTCAGGTGAGGATCGGGAAGGAAGCGGCCGAGACTTTAAGATAGGTACAATCCAGGCATTTTCCTGCAGTAGACGTAGGAAACCACGAAAAACCACTTCTAGTATGGCTGAGGTACGTATCGAAACGTCCTCTTCTCTGTTTTGCCTTACGAGGCTGAGGGTATCCCGTTCCAGCCCTCAGACCAGAATAAAAATTTCTTGGCAGAGCAGAGCACGTACGTCTCTGCCGGTGAGGACCGTTGCATTTCTGAAAATTCAAGCCGTCAACTCCCTTGCTCCTATTCATAAGACTTTCTGACGGCCGACTTATAGCATAATGCTCTCGGCACACTCGTTAGTGCTTGCCACACTGTTGTCAGTGTGCCAATGTGGGAAATATATTTGGTGAGACTAGCCTAGTATATACCCATAGGCACCGACTTCGGGTGAGCAGTGAACTTCCTGCACCTTCACCAACGTAAAAAAATCAGGGGCAACGCCCCCGTCCGAACATTTTTTAGCCTACTTTTCACATTTTGCAAAAATGAGGAAAAAGTAGTCTTATGAGATCGGGCAAATGTCTGTCTGTCTGTGTGTCAGTCTGTCTGTCTGTCTGGCTGTGTGTGTGTCCCCCCCCCCCTATCAACTCCTAAACGGCTGCAGCAATCGAAACGAAATTTGGTAGAAGTAAAGATCTATACCTGAATATCTCACGGCCATATTTCAAAATGATGTCAGTGCTACCAACTGCTGAAAAATCGCAATTGAAATTTGAGCTCCATGTTGGATATCTTGGAAGGTGTGAATGGGAGCTATTTCAAAATTGGCACACGTATAGATAATAATATTTCAGTTTAATTTCCAGGAGGCCATGCATGGCAGTGTTGCCAAAATGATTCTAAGCCTGCTGATATGTCTAATTTTAAATAATATGCATTTAAAGTATACTATACTATACTATCAATTGGATTTCAACCAAATTTTGTATGTAATATGTGTAGGCTACATAAACAGATATGACTGAGCGTATTCGTAAGAGCCACCAGCGCTGCCAACTGTCAATAAATGTTATCTCTATTCTTTTATCCAAATACCAATATATCAGAAAGTATGCAAGCCGACAGCTTTAAACTATGCACACTTATAGTACCTGGCATTCTAGATTAATTTGGAGTAACTTATGTACATCAGTGCTACCAACATGATTCTAAGACTGCTGATAGGACCAATTTTTAAATACATGTAAGTTCTATAATATCAATTGGATTTCAACCAAATTTCCTATGTGCTATGTGTGCCATAACAGATATGACTATGCTTATTCTTAAGAGCAACCAGGGCTGCCAACTGTTAATAAATGCTGTCTCTATTTTTTAACCCAAATATTAATATATCAGAAAGTATGCAAGCCAACAGCTTTAAACTTTGCACAAGTATAGTACCTAACATTCTAGATTAATTATGAGAAACTAATATACGTCAGTGGTGCCAACATGACTCTAAGCCTGTTGATAGGTCCAATTTTCAAATACATGTAACTTCTATACTAACAAATGTATTTCATCCAAAATTGGCACAGCAAGAGATCATAATATTTCAGATTATTTCTGACCAACGCATGCGTGACATTGTTGCCAACATGATTTTACGCGCGCCGATATATCCAATGTCTAACTTCATGTAACGTCCATGCTATCCATTGGACTTCAACCAAATATTGTATTCTGTATCTTAAGAGATGGAACTAACAATATATTCAGTCACCAGGGCTGCCAACTGTAGTGATCTATTAGGCTACAGGTATATTTCGAACTAATTAGAAATTTCGATATTACCAACTTAATTTCGCTATTTTTCTAGATAGGTCTATATAGATTGGCATGAATCTTAAATTTTAAGAAAAGTAGGCTCTTTAGTTCGTCACGGAACTTCTTATTTGATTCCTGGCTCCAGAATCAAGACAGATTTATCATTTAACCTGTGAGGACGCCAGGGTATTTCTTTTACGCATGAAAAATGAATTGTTACAAAGTCCATGGAAAATTTGACTTCCACCACTCCCTACTTTCCTAATGGACTGTGATTGCATTCCAAGTCTCGGAGTTCATTATTGCAACGAACCGTGAATGTGTGTGTGAACATTATTATTACGTCGAATGTTGAACATGGTAGCAGGCTATCAGTGGTGAGTTAAATCTAATTTTTAAAGCTGTTGTCTTGTAGTTACCAAAACGGATAGATTGTTAATAAAGGAAAGTGTTGAAAATTAAGATGTTCGTGCCAGGGGGGGGGGGGGGGGGGGGTCAGACAGGTGCACCACAGTGCATTAGTGGAAACGAAAGTAATAGTTCGCGTTATTTGTCAACAAAAATCCAGCGAAACAAGGGTAAAGGGCGTAGTTTTCGGTCATTCTGCAGTACTCAGTAGTAGTATTGGATGAAAGTCAAAATATGTTAATTTCGGTAAATTATGAAGACAAATGTACATCGAGAAGCAACTTAAATTTCCACATAAAATTTAAAAGACAATCATAGAGTCAGGTTTACGAAACTGGAAAAAAGGGGTCGAAGAACTGATAATACATGAGAAGTCGGTCTGCCACTGGCAAGTAGTAGTAAAATGTACTTGTCTAAAACAACACTGAAACGTTAGTTCTCAGCTTACAAGTGAAAAACTGAAATCCATCAAGGAAAATCGCGCCTGCCTACTAAAATTAATCTCTACGTTACGTTACGTGACAATACAAGGAACTTCAATCTGTGGACACACAGATGAAAACAGTTATTTAAAACTTTGGTACAACATAAGAGTGAGCATGCAACGTGATTCGTATAAGTAGATTTCTCACGATATACAAAATGAATTACTATCCATTTTCCATCACAACCTCCTTCGGAAATTGATCGCAGATATTTAAGCTGCAGAATATTTTTCCATACTAGTGGATGAAACCACAGATGCATCAACACAGGAACAATGCAGTAATTTTTTTGATTAGTTACGAACTCGTTAGAGATAAATGAATATTTTTAGCCTACTTTTCACATTTTGCAAAAATGAGAAAAAAAAGTAGACTTATGAGATCGGGCAAATGTGTGTGTGTGTGTCTGTCTGTCTGTCTGGCTGTGTGTGAGTGTGTCCCTATCAACTCCAAAACGGCTGCAGCAATCGATACAAAATTTGGTAGGAGTAAAGATCTATACCTGAATATATCACGGCCGTATTTGAAAATGATGACAGTGCTACCGACTGCTGAAAAATGGCAATTGAAGTTTTAGCTCCATGTTGGATATCATGGCAGGTATGAATGGGAGCTATTTCAAAATTGGCACACGTATAGATAATAATATTTCAGTTTAATTTCCAGGAGGCCATGCATGGCAGTGTTGCCAAAATGATTCTAAGCCTGCTGATAGGTCCAATTTTAAATGCATATAACTTCTATACTATCAATTGGATTTCAACCAAATTTTGTATGTAATATGTGTACATAAACAGATATGACTGAGCGTATTCGTAAGAGCTACCAAGGCTGCCAACTGTCAATAAATGTTCTCTCTATTCTTTTATCCAAATACCAATATATCAGAAAGTATGCAAGCCGACAGCTTTAAACTATGCATACGTATAGTACCTGGCATTCTAGATTAATTTCGAGTAACGTATGTACGTCAGTGCTACCAATATGATTCTAAGACTGCTGATAGGACCAATTTTTAAATGCATGTAACTTCTATAATATCAATTTGATTTCAACCAAATTTCCTATGTGCTATGTGTACCATAACAGATATGACTATGCTTATTCTTAAGAGCAACCAGGGATGCCAACTGTTAATAAATGTTGTCTCTATTTTTTTACCCAAATATCAATATATCAGAAAGTATGTAAGCCAACAGCTTTAAACTTTGCACAAGTATAGTACCTAACATTCTAGAGTAATTATGAGAAACTAATATACGTCAGTGCTGCCAACATGACTCTAAGCCTGCTGATAAGTCCAATTTTCAAATACATGTAACTTCTATACTAACAAATGGATTTCATCCAAAATTAGCACAACAAGAGATCATAATATTTCAGATTATGCCCGACCAACGCATGCATGACATTGTTGCCAACATGATTTTACGCGCACTGATAGATCCAATGTCTTACTGCATGTAACGTCCATGCTATCCATTGGATTTCAACCAAATATTGTATTCTGTATCTTAAGAGATGGAACTAACAATATATTCAGCAGGGCTGGATAACTTAACATAATGGCCTTCAATAACGAATTGTTTGGCGTTACGGTATACATCGCGTAACGTATAACAGAAAGTTTGTTGTAACGTTATTCATACGAAGAACGAATAAACGGATACTGTATATATACCGTTATTTTAAATATTTTATTATCATACCGGATACCATTTTAGTTATCGCAGGAGACACAAGTCGAATAACGTTATTGGCGTTGTAACACAATCAAATGTACCCCATTCACTCAGTTGTTTTAAATAACGTTATTGACAAGACCGGATAGCATTGTGTTATGCTGCATGCCTCGCAGGTCGAATAACGTTATTCGTGCTCTAACACGTCGCGAACAACTACCACTCATTCCGAACATCAAATAACGTTATTCACAAGACCGGATAGCATTGTGTTATGCTGCATGCCTCGCAGGTCGAATAACGTTATTAACGTCGTGTTCTGTTGTATGGGTCCCGGGTTGAATAACGTTTTTAGCCTCGTACTAGGATCGTAACGTAAAAGCTTGTATACAAGCACAATTCCGGTATAGGCTTCAATAACGTTATTCGTACCTGCATTACGAGTTCTTATTGGCTCAGCTGCAAGAAATCAAAGATGGAGGAAACTTGTGGATTGAGATTAATAGTTGCAGTTCATTGGCATTATTAATGCAAATCAGTCATTTAGTACCGTTACGTTGAATACTGGAAAAGGCACTGACTGATTAAACGCATTTCTGTCAGTATTTATGATTTAACTGAAATCATTCGCCATTTAGCCATATGGATGAAGCTGTGAATCTGCATAGAACATGAAATGTGTACGAGTGCTAAGGCGTTAACTTGGTACCTAATGGGTCCGGGGTTCGAGACGCTCCATGGCCAGAATTTTTATTCTTTTTGAATTATTTCGTTGTGTCAACACTACTGTGTGATGCAACTTTTCAACTTCGACTTACTCGCATGATCTAGGGGGGCGATGTTAATAATGGATATTGGCAGGGAAAAATCTTTCTATTTTATCATTCGAATTTGTACTTTCCCAATCAAAACCATGAATATTTGTACAATTCGTGAAACTAATATAATTTTCACAGCACTGATTACTCCACAGTAAAATAATAATAATAATAATAATAATAATAATAATAATAATAATAACAATAATATGAAGTAGTTCCGTGACGATCTAAAGAGCCTGATTTTCTTTAGATTTAAGATTCATGCCAATGATTAATCTACATAGACCTATATAGAATAATGACGAGATTAAGTTGGCAATAATAACTTTTCTATTTAGATTGGAATATATCTGAAGTAATGTATTCAAATACAGCTCTACATTTGGCAACCATGGTGACTCTGAATATATTCTTAGTTCCATATCTTAAGGTACATAATCCACATACAAAATTTTGTTGAAGTCCAATGGATAGTATGAACGTTGCATGCTGTGAAATATTGGATGTATCAGTGCGAGTAAAATCATATTGGCAACAACGTCAAGAAGGCGTGCTCAGAATTAATCTGAATTATTCCTATATTTTATAGTGCCAATTTTGGATAAAATCCATTTCTTAGTATAGAAGTTACATGCATTAAAAAATTGGCCCTATAAACAGGCTTAGAATTATGTTGGCAGCACTGATGTGCATTAGTTGCTCCCAAATAATCTAAAATTTCCGGAACTATTCGTGCGCAAAATTTAGAGCTGTTGGCTTACATACATTCTGATATATTGGTATTAGGATAAAGAGAGTGAGCATTTATTAACAAATAATAATAATGTTAATGGTTTTGCGTCCCTTTTAACTACTCTGGCTTTTAGAGACTCCGGGGTGCCGTAATTTTGTCCATAAGGGGATCTTCAACGTGCCAGTAAATCTACTGACACGGCTCTCTGGCATTTGCGCACACTCAAATGCCAGCTGACTGCGCCAGGATACGAACGAGCAACCTTGGGCCCAGCAAGCGAGAACGTTACACCTGAGCCACGCAGCCAGCCGCATTTATTAACAGTTGGCAGCCCTAATGGCTCTCAAGCATAAGCATAGTCATATCTGTTATAGTACACAAAGCACGTACGAAATTTGGTTAAAATCCAATTAATAGTATAGGTGTTAGATGTACTTAAACATTGGACTTATCAGCAGGCTTAGAATGATCTTGGCACACTGTCATATATGGGATCCTTAAAATGTATCTGGAATGTTATTATCCCTGTGTGTGCTAATTTTGGAAAATTTCGCATGCATAACCTCTGAGATATCCAACGTAGAGCTTAAAAGTGAATTGTGATTTTTAGCAGTTGGTAACTCTGAAATCATTTCCAATTATGTCCCTGAGATATTCAGATATATATTTCCTTAAACCGAATTTGGTTTCGATAACTGCAATCTTTAGGGGTTTATAGGGGGAGACACACAAAGACAGACAGACAGACATTTGCCTGGATCGATGCCATAAGTCTATCTCATCATCATTTAAAAAAAAGTGAAAAGGAAGCTAAAAATAGCAAGTAGAATATACGATAGCTAATGTATAACATCCTACCTTAGGTGCTTCGATACTGTGCTGACCAGTACCCTCTGCTTATGGACATTTCACATGTGTTGTACCGCAATCATTGGCCATCAGCGTACAGATGTTACAGATCGTAACGTAAAAGCTTGTATACAAGCACAATTCCGGTATAGGCTTCAATAACGTTATTCGTACCTGCATTACGAGTTCTTATTGGCTCAGCTGCAAGAAATCAAAGATGGAGGAAACTTGTGGATTGAGATTAATAGTTGCAGTTCATTGGCATTATTAATGCAAATCAGTCATTTAGTACCGTTACGTTGAATACAGGAAAAGGCACTGACTGATTAAACGCATTTCTGTCAGTATTTAAGATTTAACTGAAATCATTCGACATTTAGCCATATGGATGAAGCTGTGAATCTGCACAGTACATGAAATATGTACGAGTGCTAAGGCGTTAACTTGGTACCTAATGGGTCTTGGGTTCGAGACGCTCCATGGTCAGAATTTTTATTCTTTTTGAATTATTTCGTTGTGTCAACACTACTGTGCGATGCAACTTTTCAACTTCGATTTACTCGAATGATCTAGGGGGGCGATGTTAATAATGGATATTGGTAGGGAAAAATCTTTCTATTTTATCAATCGAATTTGTACTTTCCCAATCAAAACCATGAATATTTGTATTATTCGTGAAACTAATATAATTTTCACAGCACTGATTACTCCACAGTAAAATAATAATAATAATAATATTAACAATAATATGAAGTGGTTCCGTGACGATCTAATGAACCTAATTTTCTTTATATTTATGATTCATGCCAATGATTAATCTACATAGAACTATCTAGAATAATGACGAGATTAAGTTGGTAATACTAACTTTTCTATTTAGATTGGAATATATCTGAAGTAATGTATTCCAGTACAGCTCTACAGTTGGCAGCCTTGGTGACTCAAAATATATTCTTAATTCCATATCTTAAGGTACAGAATGCACATACAAAATTTGGTTGAAGTCCAATGGATAGTAGCCTATGAACGTTGCATGCTGTGAAATATTGGATGTATCAGTGCGAGTAAAATCATATTGGCAACAACGTCAAGAAGGCGTGCTCAGAATTAATCTGAATTATTCCTATATTTTATAGTGCCAATTTTGGATAAAATCCATTTCTTAGTATAGAAGTTACATGCATTAAAAAATTGGCCCTATAAACAGGCTTAGAATTATGTTGGCAGCACTGATGTGCATTAGTTGCTCCCAAATTATCTAAAATTTCCGGAACTATTCGTGCGCAAAATTTAGAGCTGTGGCTTGCATACTTTCTTATATATTGGTATTAGGATAGAGAGAGTGAGCATTTAATAACAAATAATAATAATGTTATTGGTTTTACGTCCCTTTTAACTACTCTGGCTTTTAGAGACTCTGGGGTGCCGTAATTTTGTCCATACGGGGATCTTCAACGTGCCAGTAAATCTACTGACACGGCTCTCTGGCATTTGCGCACACTCAAATGCCAGCTGACTGCGCCAGGATACGAACGAGCAACCTTGGGCCCAGCAAGCGAGAACGTTACCCCTGAGCCACGCAGCCAGCCGCATTTATTAACAGTTGGCAGCCCTAATGGCTCTCAAGCATAAGCATAGTCATATCTGTTATAGTACACAAAGCACGTACGAAATTTGGTTACAATCCAATTGATAGTATAGATGTTAGATGTACTTAAACATTGGACTTATCAGCAGGCTTAGAATCATCTTGGCAACACTGTCATATATGGACACCTTAAAATGTATCTGGAATGTTATTATCCCTGTGTGTGCTAATTTTGGAAAATTTCGCATGCATAACGTCTGAGATATCCAACGTAGAGCTTAAAAGTGAATTGTGATTTTTAGCAGTTGGTAACTCTGAAATAATTTTCAATTATGTCCCTGAGATATTCAGATATAGATATTTTCTTAAACCGAATTTGGTTTCGATAACTGCTGTCTTTTAGGGGTTGATAGGGGGAGACACACAAAGACAGACAGACAGACATTTGCCTGGATCGAAGCCATAAGTCTATCTCATCATCATTTTAAAAAAAAGTGAAAAGTAAGCTAAAAATAGCAAGTAGAATATACGATAGCTAATGTATAACATCCTACCTTAGGTGCTTCGATACTGTGCTGACCAGTACCCTCTGCTTATGGACATTTCACATGTGTTGTACCGCAATCATTGGCCATCAGCGTACAGATGTTACAGATCGTAACGTAAAAGCTTGTATACAAGCACAATTCCGGTATATGCTTCAATAACGTTATTCGTACCTGCATTACGAGTTCTTATTGGCTCAGCTGCAAGAAATCAAAGATGGAGGAAACTTGTGGATTGAGATTAATAGTTGCAGTTCATTGGCATTATTAATGCAAATCAGTCATTTAGTACCGTTACGTTGAATACAGGAAAAGGCACTGACTGATTAAACGCATTTCTGTCAGTATTTAAGGTTTAACTGAAATCATTCGACATTTAGCCATATGGATGAAGCTGTGAATCTGCACAGTACATGAAATGTGTACGAGTGCTAAGGCGTTAACTTGGTACCTAATGGGTCTTGGGTTCGAGACGCTCCATGGTCAGAATTTTTATTCTTTTTGAATTATTTCGTTGTGTCAACACTACTGTGTGATGCAACTTTTCAACTTCGATTTACTCGCATGATCTAGGGGGCGATGTTAATAATGGATATTGGTAGGGAAACATCTTTCTATTATATCATTCGAATTTGAACTTTCCCAATCAAAACCATGAATATTTGTACTATTCTTGAAACTAATATAATTTTCACAGCACTGATTACTCCACAGTAAAATAATAATAATAATAATAATATTAACAATAATATGAAAGTAGTTCCGTGACGATCTAAAGAGCCTAATTTTCTTTATATTTGAGATTCATGCCAATGATTAATCTACATAGACCTATCTAGAATAATGACGAGATTAAGTTGGTAATACTAACTTTTCTATTTAGATTGGAATATATCTGAAGTAATGTATTCCAATACAGCTCTACAGTTGGCAGCCTTGGTGACTCTGAATATATTCTTAGTTCCATATTTTAAGGTACAGAATGTACATACAAAATTGGTTGAAGTCCAATGGATAGTATGGACGTTGCATGCTGTGAAATATTGGATGTATCAGTGCGAGTAAAATCATATTGGCAACATGTCAAGAAGGCGTTTTCAGAATTAATCTGATTTATTCCTATATTTTATAGTGCCAATTTTGGATAAAATCCATTTCTTAGTATGGAAGTTCAATTTCAACTATTTCCAACTGTGGCTACCAGATGCTTCTGTCACTAACACTGGCGGAGAACGTTGGAACTTGATAGAGCGTTTCTAACTCGCCAAATATAACCTAAAAACTTTTCTACACACTACCAATTGTAATGGTAGGTGCTTTTACCTGCCATAAATCTATGACATGGGCACGCCTGCTTTATTTCCCCTTCGAAGAAAGGCATACTGAAGAATTTTAACGCTCTTAACCAATCCGACGACTTTGGCCGGGTTTGAACACGCCATCTTGGGCTTAGCAGTTCAGCATGCTATCGACCACGCCACCGAAGCCCCTTATAGAAGTAATACAGGGTGAAGAAATATGCCGTACTTGGAGGTCGTCATGCGACTTCTCATCCAAATGCAAGACAAAAGTTTCTATAGCAAAATCGGAGCGGGTGTTATTTGAAAAGACGAGTATGAAAACGAGAAGCCGGCAACACTGTCGCATCCTGCGGCGGAATGTGTATCATATCACCGTACCAGCCGTCGTAGCTCACTGAGTAGGCTGCTGTATTATCCAAACCACAACCACCAACGAACTACGGTTCGAATCTACGTCAGGTCGTCGTTTTGTGTGACGTCAGTTCGTGGCTCTGTGAAGATAAGACTGGACTTCAAACGATTTTTCTTTCGTAGTCAGTTTACCCTCCAAGTAGGCTTTTCCCACGGACTCAGCGAGAGATCCCACCTTTACCTCCTCTACGGGCAGTGTCCTGGCGCTTGAGAGTGAGTCGGGGGATCCAACTGGGGAGGCGGGACTAGCACCTCACCCAATGCGGCCTCACCTGCAAAGCGAACAGGGGGCCTCATGTGGGATGGGACGGGATGGGAAGAATAGAAAGGATAGACAAGGAAGAGGGAAGGAGGCGGCCGTGACCTGACGGTAGGGACCATCCCGGCATTTGCCCGAAGATGAAGCGGGCAACCACGAAAAACCACTTCGAGGATGGATGTGGTGGGAATCGAACCCCATCTACTCATTTGGACCACCCGAGGCTGAGTAGATCCCGTTCCAGTCCTCATACCACTTTTCAAATTTCGTGGCAGCGTACGGAATGGAATTATTGTGCGTATCATAATGGGCAATCTAGTGTATATCATTGGATGCAGACGATGTTACTGGCTTTATTTGTGCCATGGACGAAACTAAGTGGTCGTTTACGTATGTAAGAGGCTCATGTTATGTTTTAATGTTTAAATAAAGGTAACAGAAGGAAATAATATAAGAGATGAAGACACTTTGGACAGAGAAGGTGTTATGTTTGGAAGTACGCCAGGGTAGAGTGGAAAGGAAACCTGGGGCGAAGTGGTCTGAGGACAGAAAGAAGCAACATAGTCTAAGAACGAAGAAATATTGGGAAGAAAACAACAAAGAGTGAAGAATTGAAATTGGTGCGTGGTCCGTAGCGGGTCTCATCGAAATAAGAAAGAAGTAGAGAAGTAACAGCAATGTAAGACACAGTACACAACATAATGTATTGATTGCATTGTGGAGGTGTACATTGGATACAATTTGAGACTTTAACTGAAGAACTCTTTGACGCGAACGCCATTGGACCATAACCGACCTTCACGGCATACCTTTTCGCACTGAGCTAATGAGACAGCACCGGCATAGCGCAGACTTCATGCGTGCTGTTCTCTTGGCCATGCTGCACGCAGTTACAGCGTTGCCAGAGCCTCGTTTCTTAACTCGCATTTCTATTAAACGTATTGGCAGGACCAGGCCTTCCTAGATAAGCCTTTGCCATGAATTTCGACGAGGAACCGCATGCTGACCTCCAAGTACGGGATTTGTTCTTCATCCTGTATATAGTATATACAACATTATGTATAATATTTGACGCAATCAAAGTTTTTGATATTTCAGAGGAAACCTCTGGTTGGTTATGATAGGATTACTGGTATGCTACTGGTAGAGCGTATGTTAGTACAGTATATGATAATTAGTAAACAATATTTTAACTTCTTCTTCGACATAATTGATTTTTCAGTACGATATGTTTAGGCTTTAGAGATCATATCAGCAACGGGTTGTGTATCATTCACAGCATTCCAATACGAAATAATTTTTCTTGTAACAATAAATGTACTGTGTGAAATGAAAGGGAACAAAGAGCAAATGCTATTATTCATTTAAAGACAAGACGGAAAATGGCTAAGTTGCTCCAACGCGTAGCCCACTACTCCATGTTGTTTGATGTGGTGGTACGTTTAAATTTACGCTGCGATTTGTCGTCAACGGTATGAATGGCATTATTTACTTTTAAACCAGAATTACACTGCTGTTAATGAATACGACAACCCACCCGGCACTTTCTACTGTTAAAGCGATAGAGAGACTTGAGGTGTCCCACCTGTTATGACGAGACTTCTTGAATTGAGTCATCTCATGAGCACGTTCTGTCCAAGCGGAGCCTCGCTCACAGTAGTGTTGTGCCCAGGTGCGGGAGTGATTAATCTGCCAATGGATTTCAATTTTAAATAAAGGGAGGAGGAAATAGAGAACAGCATTCATAAGAGAAATAGCAAATGGAAGGGGTGACACATACGTTTTAATATTGTATTAGGCAAATGGGTTGTTGATTGTGTTCAATGTTAATAGTTAATTTTCAAGAGGAAGAGTACGTAGTATATGATTAGGCACAGATGTTCATGACCAGAAGGTGAAATTATATTGATGTATGTGTGACAAAATCATCGTAAAATCAGTGTGGAGGTATGTGTCCATGATATACGATCCATCTCCATTGCAAGTGTGAAAGAATTTCTGAGATATGGCCAAACATTTTTAAATATTTAAAAAAAATACAAAAATATATCTGTAGAAGCTCGACCCAAGTTGAAGACAAATTGCTGAAATGGCAAGATAGAGACTAAACAGGAGGTGTTCAAGATTAGGACCGGACACATTGCATTAGCCTACTTACTATTTCAAATGCGGTTTACTCTCTAATAACTATATTTTACAGCTTATTCCAGGGGATAATTCACTACATTCATTCATGTTTATTAAAGAGGACGATTGGGAGTTCCACGGCAGTGACGTCTGAACATTATGATAAAGATCGGGAGTGTAGACTAGTGACTAGAATTTTGTGTTGGAAGGTTCAAGAAGTATGTTGTTTAGAAAAGTGAGACTTGGCATTTGTTATGCCAATATAACATGAAGTAATCAGATATCATGTTTGAAACTGTAATCTCAGTATAACCCTTTCTTTTATCTGAGTGAAGATTTCTGCTGCCTTTTTTTTCACATCTGATAAACGAATCGCTTTTCAGTGGGTCAGCACATTAACGTGCGCAATTAAATGGGGTGGGGAATAACAAGTATGTATCCCACTTCACCGATGTGGCTCTATCCTGTAAGCCTAGATCAGGACCATCCAGTCATTGCGCTCCGAGAGCGCGGCCGCGCTCGGGGAGCACTGGGCAGTCAGACTAGCGCTCCTTCCCCTACCACCACTACACTGTGGCAGCGAGGAGATCTGAGACACACGGACTATGTTCGTACCGCAATAACTAGATACGAACGCACAGATGCAGGCGACGGCTTTTGTGGCATTGTTGACATCATATTGATAGGGCTGTTTTACCATAATAGGATATATACTGCCATAATATATATGTATACAAATCGAATGGTACTCCGATGCATGGAATGTGTAGGAAACGAACGCAAGTGTTAAGTAAAGAATATTGTGCTTTATTACAAAATGAAATGAGAACATATTAGAGAGGAAAATTCAACAACATTTTACCAATATGAACAGATAGTACAGGCCTTGAGTGACTCTTTCTCCGTCGTTTTTACGAATTTCTAGTTTTGGAGGAAACAATCTTCTCCAAATTGGGTACAATATTTCTGGACACAGCTATTCGTAAACAATTGCGCAAGTTTCTATCACTCATCGTTGCACGATGTTTACTTTTGGTAAGCTTAAGAACTGAAGAGAAGCGCTCATAAATGTACGTTGAGTCGAACATTGACAGAACTTCACTTGCATGTCTTTACAAAAGGGGATATTCTCCTTGCGGAAAGCCACT
The DNA here is from genome assembly GCA_946902985.2 of Meconema thalassinum. Lineage (NCBI taxonomy): Eukaryota > Metazoa > Arthropoda > Insecta > Orthoptera > Tettigoniidae > Meconema > Meconema thalassinum. Next base: position 5,836,519 of record CAMPQE020000020.1, read on the forward strand.
GTAAAATTCTTCTAAACTTCGTGACATTAGAAAGCGGTCATTAAGACGAACATTGCATTGCAGTTTTCTTAACTTCGTGACATTTAGAAAGAGGTATTTAAGACGAACATTGCATTGCAGTTCAATCAGCTCTAATTGAAATAGCTGTGGAACACTGTCTGCACTAATAGAAAATGGTCGAACAAATACATCTAACACCGCTTGGAGTTCTGATAATTCTGAAAATCGCTTGTCAAACTCTTCTTGTATTTGGCGAATTACCTCCAAGTACTCATCAATGTCGACACCTTTCACTGTTTCAAACGATGGAAAATGTCCTGTGTTCCTTGCACGTAACTGGTTTTCCCGCAAAATCAATTTTCTTGTGAACGCTTCAATTTTTTCCACCAAATCGCAGATGTTGTGCTTTTCGCCCTGAAGCGAAGTGTTCAAATTATTCAGATGGGCAGTAATGTCACATAAAAATCCAAGTCCGCCACCCACTTAGGGTCACGCAAAATAACTTCGGGCCGCCCTTTCATGTCACAGAATGTATGTATTGCGTTCCGCAAGAAAAACACACGATTCAGCACCTTCGCCTTGCTCAGCCATCTTACTTCTGCATGGTACGGGATATCCGGACACTCCGCTTCGATGTCATCCAAGAACTCTTTGAATTGACGGTGCGTGAGTTCATGGGAGTGAAGATAATTTACCATTCGCACAACTGTTCCCATTACATCTTTGCGCTTGGCGACTTTTGCACAGATTGCCTCCTGGTGTATGAAGCAATGGATCGCCACCATTAGGGTACTACCGTTCTCAGCCATTTTTAACTTTACATATCTGAGGAACCCCATGCGTACACATCGTAAAGCAGGAGCTCCATCCGTCGTTATACTCGTCAACCGCTCCCATTTTAATCCCATTGATTCAAAAGCACCCTCCACAGCTTGGAAAATATCGAAACCGGTAGTGGTGACTTTGAGTGTTACCAAGTCGAGGAAATTCTCGGTGACCCGAAGATCGTCATCCACCCCTCGAATAAAAATAACGAGCTATGCTATGTCCGCAATGTCGGTTGATTCGTCGAGGGCGATGGAAAATTATACAAATTTTGCTGCCTTCTCCATTAATTGCTGTTCCATATCAACGGACATATCGTCTATTCTGCGAGCCACAGTTTGAGGAGAAAGAGAGATGTTTTCAAATTTCTCAACTACCTCCGTAGGACAAATACATGCCGCCACGTCCATTAGGCACTCCTTGATGAAATTCCCTTCCGCGAAGGGCTTCCCAGCTTCGGCAATTCGCATCGAACATTTGTAGCTTGCTCGTAAAATCGGTCCACCAACCTCACTCTCCTCTATCTCCTGTCAGACAAAAATACGGCAAGTCACAATTTTAGTGTTCTTCAGATAATTAAATCATTTGTTCATTCCCATTTGTAAGCAAGCATTTTAAAATTAAGGCAATAATACTTACAGGAAAGTGCTGCTTGAAATTTTCTTTCAATTCTTCCACCTTCGATTGCCGACTGGCGTCTGTCAAGTCACCGTAATCATCCCTGTGGTTGGCACTGCAGTGCCGTTCCAAATTGTGTTTTTTTTTTTACTCATTAAATCTCGGTGGCACACTAAACATTTGGCATGCCCTTTATAAGCTGTACAGAAAAATAATTTTTCCCATTCTGCTTTAAAGGCAGCTGCTTCACCACTCCTTATTAGCCTACTTTTCACATTCTGCAAAAATGAGGAAAAAGTACACTTATGAGATCGATCCGGGAGAATGTGAGTCTGTCTGTCTGTCCTTCTGTCTGTCAGGCTGTGTGTGTGTGCCCCCCCCCCCCCCTGTCAACTCCTAAACGGCTGCAGAAATCGAAACCAAATTTAGTATGAGTAAAGATGTATACCGGAATATCTCACGCCCATATTTGAAAATGATGTCAGTGCTACCAACTGCTAAAAATCACAATTCACTTTTAACCTCTACGTTGGATATCTCAGACGTTATGCATGCGAAATTTTCCAAAATTAGCACACACAGGGATAATAACATTCCAGATACATTTTAAGGATCCCATGTATGACAGTGTTGCCAAGATGATTCTAAGCCTGCTGATAAGTCCAATGTTTAAGTACATCTGACATCTATACTATCAATTGGATTTTAACCAAATTTCGTACGTGCTTTGTGTACTATAACAGATATGACTATGCTTATACTTAAGAGCCATTAGCGCTGCCAGCTGTTAATAAATGCGGCTGGCTGCGTGGCTCAGGGGTAACGTTCTCCCTTGCTGAACCCAAGGTTGCAGGTTCGTATCCTGGCGCAGTTAGCATTATTATTATTATTTGTTAATAAATGCTCACTCTCTTTATCCTAATACCAATATATCAGAAAGTATGCAAGCCAACAGCTCTAAATTTTGCGCACGAATAGTTCCTGAAATTTTAGATTATTTGGGAGCAACTAATGCACATCAGTGCTGCCAACATAATTCTAAGCCTGTTTATAGGGCCAATTTTTAAATGCATGTAACTTCTATACTAAGAAATGGATTTTATCCAAAATTGGCACTATAAAATATAGGAATAATTCAGATTAATTCTGAAAACGCCTTCTTGATGTTGTTGCCAATATGATTTTACTCGCACTGATACATCAAATATTTCACAGCATGCAACGTCCATACTATCCATTGGACTTTACCAAATATAGCATGAGCATTCTTTACCTTAAGATATGGAAATAAGAATATATTCAGAGTCACCAAGGCTGCCAACTGTAGATCTGTATTGGAATACATTACTTCAGATATATTCCAATCTAAATAGAAAAGTTAGTATTACCAACTTAATCTCGTAATTATTCTAGATAGGTCTATGTAGATTAATCATTGGCATGAATGTTAAGTATAAAGAAAATTAGGTCCTTTAGATCGTCACGGAACTACTTCATATTATTGTTAATATTATTATTATTATTATTATTATTTTACTGTGGAGTAATCAGTGCTGTGAAAATTATATTAGTTTCACTAATAGTACAAATATTCATGGTTTTGATTTGGAAAGTACAAATACGAATGATAAAATAGAATGATTTTTCCCTACCAATATCCATTATTAACATCGCCCCCCTAGAACATGCGAGTAAATCGAAGTTGAAAAGTTGCATCACACAGTAGTGTTGACACAACGAAATAATTCAAAAATAATAAAAATTCTGGCCATGGAGCGTCTCGAACCCAGGACCCCGTAGGTACCAAGTTTACGCCTTAGCACACGTACACATTTCACGTACTATGCAGGTTCACAGCTTCATCCATATGGCTAAATGTCGAATGATTTCAGTTAAATCTTAAATACTGTCAGAAATGCGTTTAATCAGTCAGTGCCTTTTCCTGTATTCAACGTAACGGTACTAAATGACTGATTTGCATTAATAATGCCAATGAACTGCAACTATTAATCTCAATCCACAAGTTTCCTCCATCTTTGATTTCTTGCAGCTGAGCCAATAAGAACTCGTAATGCAGGTACGAATAACGTTATTGAAGCCTATACCGGAATTGTGCTTGTATACAAGCTTTTACGTTACGATCTGTAACATCTGAACGCTGATGGCAAATGATTGCGGTACAACACATGTGTAATGTCAATAAGCTGAGGGTACTGGTCAGCACAGTATCGAAGCACCTAAGGTAGGATGTTATACATTAGCTATCGTATATTCTACGTGGTATTTTAGCTTACTTTTCACTTTTTTTTTAAATGATGATGAGATAGACTAATGACATCGATCCAGGCAAATGTCTGTCTGTCTGTCTTTGTGTGTCTCCCCCTATCAACCCCTAAAAGACTGCAGTTATCGAAACCAAATTCGGTTCAAGGAAAAATCTAAATCTGAATATCTCAGGGACATAATTGTAAATGATTTCAGAGTTACCAACTGCTAAAAATCACAATTCACTTTTAAGCTCTACGTTGGATATCTCAGAGGTTATGCATGCGAAATTTTCCAAAATTAGCACACACAGGGATAATAACATTCCAGATACATTTTAAGGAGCCCATATATGACAGTGTTGCCAAGATGATTCTAAGCCTACTGATAAGTCCAATGTTTAAGTACATCTAACATCTATACTATCAATTGGATTTTAACCGAATTTCGTACGTGCTTTGTGTACTATAACAGATATGACTATGCTTATACTTGATAGTCAGCAGGGCTGCCAACTGCTAATGAATGCTCATTCTCTTTCTTTATCCTAATACCAATAAATATATCAGAAAGTATGCTAGCCAACACCTCTGAATGTTGCACACGTATGGTACCTAAAATTTCAGATTAACTTCGAGTAACTAATGTACATCAGTGCTGCCAACATAATTCTAAGCCTGCTGAAAATGCATGTAACTTCTATACCAACAAATGGATGTTATCCAAAATTGGCACTATTAGATAAAGTATTATTTCAGATATCGCCTCAGTAGCGTAGCGGTCAGCATGGTTAGCTGCCGCCCCGGAGGTCCTGGGTTTGATTCCCGGCTCTGCCACGAAATTTGAAAAGTGGTACGAGGACTGGAACGGGAGCTACTCAGCCTCGGGTGGCCCAAATGAGTAGAGGGTGTTCGATTCCCCTTCAGCCATCCTCGAAGTGGTTTTCCGTGGTTTCCCACTTCGTCTTCGGGAAAATGCCGGGATGGTACCTTCTTCAAGGCCACGGCTGCCTCCTTCCCTCTTCCTTGCCTATCCATCCTACCCATCCCTTACCATCCCTCATGAGGCCCCTGTTCGCTTTGCAGGTGAGGCCGCCTGGGCGAGGTGCCAATCCCACCTCACCAGTTGTATCCCTTCCGATTCGATGTTCCTAGCTCTAGGACACTGCCCATAGAGGCGGTAGTGGTGAGTTCCCTCACTGAGTCCGTGGATTCCACCAACCTGGAGGGTAAACGACTAAAAATAAAATAAAAATTGGCGTGAATCTTAAATATAAAGAAAAGTATGCTCTTTAGATCGTCACGAAACTATTTCTCCTTATTCTTAATATTATTATCTATTGTGGAGTAAACATAGACTATTATTGAGGTATGAAAATATTAGTATACTTTCATGAATAGTACAAATATTCATGGTTTTGTATGGGGAAGTACAAATTTGAATGATAGAATAGAATAATTTTCCCTTCCAATATCCATTATTAACATCATCTCCGTAGATTATGCGAATAAATCGTAGTTGGAAACTCACAAGGAATGTAGTGTGAATGCAACATAATAATTCAAAAAGAATAAAAAATTTGGCCCTAGCGCGTCTCGAACCCGAGACTCATTGGACACTAAGTTGCAGCTATAGCACCCGTACACTTCTCACTTTGTAGCCTAGCTCATAGTTACGTAACTTCATGCGTATAGCTAAATGTCGAATTATTTCAGTTAAATCGTAAATACTGACAGGAATGCGTTCAATCAGTCAGTGCCCCTTCATGTATTCAACGTAACGCATCTTAATGACTGGTTTGCATTAATAATGCCAATGAACTGCAAATATTACTCTCAATCCACAACTTTCCTCCATGTTTGATTTCTTGCAGCTTAGCCAATCGGAACACGGAATGCTGCTGCGAATAACGTTATTCAAGCCTATACCGGAATTGTGCCTGTATACAAGCTTTAACGTTATAATCTGTACCATTTGTATTCTGATGGTCAATGATTGCGGTACAACACATGTGATATGTCCATAAGCAGAGGGTACTGATCAGCACAGTATCGAAACACCTAAGGTTGGATGTTATACAGTAGCTATCGTATATTCTTCGTAATATTTTAGCCTACTTTTCACATTTTGTAAAAATGAGAGAAAAGTAGACTTATGGCATCGGTCCAGGCAAATGTCTGTCTGTCCCTCCTAGACGGCTGCAGTTATTGAAACCCAATTTGGTATAAGTAAAGACCTATATTTGAATATCTCACGGGCATTTTTGAAAATTATTTTAGTGCTAGTAACTGCTGAAAATTCACAATTCACTTTTGAGCTCTATGTTGGATTTATCAGACGTTATGCATGCGAACCCTTCCAAAATTAGTACAGATAGAGATAATAACATTCCAGATATATATTTTAGGTAGCGCATATATGACAGTGGTGCAAACATGATTTTAAGCCAGCGGATAAGTCCAATGTTTAAGTGCATCTAACTTCTAACTATCAATTGGATTTTATCCGAATTTCGTATGCGCTATTGTTACTGTAACAGATATGACTATGCTCATACTTGAGAGACAGCAGGGCTGCCAACTGCTAATGAATGCTCATTCTCTTTCTTTATCCTAATACCAATAAATATATCAGAAAGTATGCTAGCCAACACCTCTGAATGTTGCACACGTATGGTACCTAAAATTTCAGATTAACTTCGAGTAACTAATGTACATCAGTGCTGCCACCATAATTCTAAGCCTGCTGAAAATGCATGTAACTTCTATACCAACAAATGGATGTTATCCAAAATTGGCACTATTAGATAAAGTATTATTTCAGATATCGCCTCAGTAGCGTAGCGGTCAGCATGGTTAGCTGCCGCCCCGGAGGTCCTGGGTTTGATTCCCGGCTCTGCCACGAAATTTGAAAAGTGGTACGAGGACTGGAACGGGAGCTACTCAGCCTCGGGTGGCCCAAATGAGTAGAGGGTGTTCGATTCCCCTTCAGCCATCCTCGAAGTGGTTTTCCGTGGTTTCCCACTTCGTCTTCGGGAAAATGCCGGGATGGTACCTTCTTCAAGGCCACGGCTGCCTCCTTCCCTCTTCCTTGCCTATCCATCCTACCCATCCCTTACCATCCCTCATGAGGCCCCTGTTCGCTTTGCAGGTGAGGCCGCCTGGGCGAGGTGCCAATCCCACCTCACCAGTTGTATCCCTTCCGATTCGATGTTCCTAGCTCTAGGACACTGCCCATAGAGGCGGTAGTGGTGAGTTCCCTCACTGAGTCCGTGGATTCCACCAACCTGGAGGGTAAACGACTAAAAATAGAATAAAAATTGGCGTGAATCTTAAATATAAAGAAAAGTATGCTCTTTAGATCGTCACGAAACTATTTCTCCTTATTCTTAATATTATTATCTATTGTGGAGTAAACATAGACTATTATTGAGGTATGAAAATATTAGTATACTTTCATGAATAGTACAAATATTCATGGTTTTGTATGGGGAAGTACAAATTTGAATGATAGAATAGAATAATTTTCCCTTCCAATATCCATTATTAACATCATCTCCGTAGATTATGCGAATAAATCGTAGTTGGAAACTCACAAGGAATGTAGTGTGAATGCAACATAATAATTCAAAAAGAATAAAAAATTTGGCCCTAGCGCGTCTCTAACCCGAGACTCATTGGACACTAAGCTGCAGCTATAGCACCCGTACACTTCTCACTTTGTAGCCTAGCTCATAGTTACGTAACTTCATGCGTATAGCTAAATGTCGAATTATTTCAGTTAAATCGTAAATACTGACAGGAATGCGTTCAATCAGTCAGTGCCCCTTCATGTATTCAACGTAACGCATCTTAATGACTGGTTTGCATTAATAATGCCAATGAACTGCAAATATTACTCTCAATCCACAACTTTCCTCCATGTTTGATTTCTTGCAGCTTAGCCAATCGGAACACGGAATGCTGCTGCGAATAACGTTATTCAAGCCTATACCGGAATTGTGCCTGTATACAAGCTTTAACGTTATAATCTGTACCATTTGTATTCTGATGGTCAATGATTGCGGTACAACACATGTGATATGTCCATAAGCAGAGGGTACTGATCAGCACAGTATCGAAACACCTAAGGTTGGATGTTATACAGTAGCTATCGTATATTCTTCGTAATATTTTAGCCTACTTTTCACATTTTGTAAAAATGAGAGAAAAGTAGACTTATGGCATCGGTCCAGGCAAATGTCTGTCTGTCCCTCCTAGTCGGCTGCAGTTATTGAAACCCAATTTGGTATAAGTAAAGACCTATATTTGAATATCTCACGGGCATTTTTGAAAATTATTTTAGTGCTAGTAACTGCTGAAAATTCACAATTCACTTTTGAGCTCTATGTTGGATTTATCAGACGTTATGCATGCGAACCCTTCCAAAATTAGTACAGATAGAGATAATAACATTCCAGATATATATTTTAGGTAGCGCATATATGACAGTGGTGCAAACATGATTTTAAGCCAGCGGATAAGTCCAATGTTTAAGTGCATCTAACTTCTAACTATCAATTGGATTTTATCCGAATTTCGTATGCGCTATTGTTACTGTAACAGATATGACTATGCTCATACTTGAGAGACAGCAGGGCTGCCAACTGCTAATGAATGCTCATTCTCTTTCTTTATCCTAATACCAATAAATATATCAGAAAGTATGCTAGCCAACACCTCTGAATGTTGCACACGTATGGTACCTAAAATTTCAGATTAACTTCGAGTAACTAATGTACATCAGTGCTGCCACCATAATTCTAAGCCTGCTGAAAATGCATGTAACTTCTATACCAACAAATGGATGTTATCCAAAATTGGCACTATTAGATAAAGTATTATTTCAGATATCGCCTCAGTAGCGTAGCGGTCAGCATGGTTAGCTGCCGCCCCGGAGGTCCTGGGTTTGATTCCCGGCTCTGCCACGAAATTTGAAAAGTGGTACGAGGACTGGAACGGGAGCTACTCAGCCTCGGGTGGCCCAAATGAGTAGAGGGTGTTCGATTCCCCTTCAGCCATCCTCGAAGTGGTTTTCCGTGGTTTCCCACTTCGTCTTCGGGAAAATGCCGGGATGGTACCTTCTTCAAGGCCACGGCTGCCTCCTTCCCTCTTCCTTGCCTATCCATCCTACCCATCCCTTACCATCCCTCATGAGGCCCCTGTTCGCTTTGCAGGTGAGGCCGCCTGGGCGAGGTGCCAATCCCACCTCACCAGTTGTATCCCTTCCGATTCGATGTTCCTAGCTCTAGGACACTGCCCATAGAGGCGGTAGTGGTGAGTTCCCTCACTGAGTCCGTGGATTCCACCAACCTGGAGGGTAAACGACTAAAAATAGAATAAAAATTGGCGTGAATCTTAAATATAAAGAAAAGTATGCTCTTTAGATCGTCACGAAACTATTTCTCCTTTTTCTTAATATTATTATCTATTGTGGAGTAAACATAGACTATTATTGAGGTATGAAAATATTAGTATACTTTCATGAATAGTACAAATATTCATGGTTTTGTATGGGGAAGTACAAATTTGAATGATAGAATAGAATAATTTTCCCTTCCAATATCCATTATTAACATCATCTCCGTAGATTATGCGAATAAATCGTAGTTGGAAACTCACAAGGAATGTAGTGTGAATGCAACATAATAATTCAAAAAGAATAAAAAATTTGGCCCTAGCGCGTCTCTAACCCGAGACTCATTGGACACTAAGTTGCAGCTATAGCACCCGTACACTTCTCACTTTGTAGCCTAGCTCATAGTTACGTAACTTCATGCGTATAGCTAAATGTCGAATTATTTCAGTTAAATCGTAAATACTGACAGGAATGCGTTCAATCAGTCAGTGCCCCTTCATGTATTCAACGTAACGCATCTTAATGACTGGTTTGCATTAATAATGCCAATGAACTGCAAATATTACTCTCAATCCACAACTTTCCTCCATGTTTGATTTCTTGCAGCTTAGCCAATCGGAACACGGAATGCTGCTGCGAATAACGTTATTCAAGCCTATACCGGAATTGTGCCTGTATACAAGCTTTAACGTTATAATCTGTACCATTTGTATTCTGATGGTCAATGATTGCGGTACAACACATGTGATATGTCCATAAGCAGAGGGTACTGATCAGCACAGTATCGAAACACCTAAGGTTGGATGTTATACAGTAGCTATCGTATATTCTTCGTAATATTTTAGCCTACTTTTCACATTTTGTAAAAATGAGGGAAAAGTAGTCTTATGGCATCGGTCCAGGCAAATGTCTGTCTGTCCCTCCTAGACGGCTGCAGTTATTGAAACCCAATTTGGTATAAGTAAAGACCTATATTTGAATATCTCACGGGCATTTTTGAAAATTATTTTAGTGCTAGTAACTGCTGAAAATTCACAATTCACTTTTGAGCTCTATGTTGGATTTATCAGACGTTATGCATGCGAACCCTTCCAAAATTAGTACAGATAGAGATAATAACATTCCAGATATATATTTTAGGTAGCGCATATATGACAGTGGTGCAAACATGATTTTAAGCCAGCGGATAAGTCCAATGTTTAAGTGCATCTAACTTCTAACTATCAATTGGATTTTATCCGAATTTCGTATGCGCTATTGTTACTGTAACAGATATGACTATGCTCATACTTGAGAGCCAGCAGGGCTGCCAACTTCTAATGAATGCTCATTCTCTTTCTTTATCCTAATACATATATATAATAAAGTATGCAAGCCAACAGCTCTAAATTTTGCACACGTATGATACCTGAAATTTCAGATTAATTTCGAGTAACTAATGTACGTCAGTGCTGCCAACATAATTCTAAGCCTGCTGAAAATGCATGTAACTTCTATACCAACAAATGGATGTTATCCAAAATATAGTATTATTTCAGATTAATTCTGAGCACACGTGCATGACTTTGTTGCCAATACGATTCTACATACACTGGTAGATCCAATATTTCATAACATGCAACGTCCATACTATCCATTGGACTTCAACCGAATGTTATATGTGCATTATGTACCTTAAGAGATGGAACTATGGATATATTCAGAGTCACCTAGGCTACCAACTGTAGTGCTGTATTAGAATATTTCAGGTATATTCCAATCTAATTAGAAATGTTAGTAGGCCTATTACCTATTAAATTTTGTCATGGGAAAAGGCACCTACTTTATTATTGCAATGTGCTCAAATATTTCATATGACCCTTCTTTGTATAATGTGACTAATCCCACACAACGTCGCTCTTTCTACATCACATTTAGTAACAGCGTTATGGCCCTCTGTTCGAGCTGTTTCCTTAATAACGTTCTTGACGGAATATACATAATTTCTTGTCATTAAGATTGGATTTGATTAATAATAAACAAGAAATGGGAATAACATTAATTTGTAGAACTCAATTTTAGCCGTCTTTTAAACAACGTTATCGTCGGTAGTACTCACAATTTTGTTCCTTAAAGATTGGGTAAGACAAATAACGAAAACCGGCGAATAACGTTTTTATGAGGAACTTCCTTTACCCGCCTTTCGAATAACGTTATTGTCAGCAGTTCGTTCAATTTCGTTCTTCGACATCAGGTTGAACTAATAACGAAATGATGCCAATAACGTTATTCAGTTATTCACTATGTGAGCCACCCTCCCAATAACGTTATTGGTAGGGACCGGAATAATAGCGTTCTTCAATTCGGTTATTGAATATAACGTTATTGTGATAGTATATGATAAATACGGTATTCTTGTGGAAACGAAGTAATTCGTTCTGCAACGCATTTACCTAAATGCACTCATGGAGTTTTCCGGTACATTCCCTAATTACGTTACGTTATGGTTACGGTTAAGTTATCTAGCCCTGATATTCAGTCACCAGGGCTGCCAACTGTAGTGCTCTATTAGGCTAAAGGTATATTTCGAACTAATTAGAAATTTCGATATTACCAACTTAATTTCGCTTTTTTTTTTCTAGATAGGTCTATATAGATTGGCATGAATCTTAAATTTTAAGAAAAGTAGGCTCTTTAGTTCGTCACGGAACTTCTTGTTGAGAATTTAGTGTACGGAAAACACTTCACCTGAGAGTTTGTTTAATATCAATATTGTCATTTTAATGCCATTTGTCTTACCGGTGTCAGATTGTCGAGGACAGTCTTTTGATGAGACAGCTACCACGGCCGGTGTATACGATGGTGTCCAGGCTAAATATCAAGCAGTTGAGAATAGAGCTCTGTTTGTGCACTGTTTGGCATATTCTCTGAAGCTTATTTTTGTGGGTACCCTCAAAGGAATACTGGAATATCGGAATGTTAGAGGAGTAATGGAGGACTTAATGATACTTGTCAGGCATTATCCCTAACGATTGTCCCCTTCCACTCATTTAAAAACTGATAATTTTGCGGACCTTAAATCGTTTTGCGTTGTCTTCTGTTTTAGCCAACTTAATCCCTCTACAAGAATTTCTTCATACTGTTTGTAAGGATGATAAATCTCATACAGATTATAAAGCAAATAAATTCTTTAACCAGATGTGTGTGTGTGATGATCGTGTGGACTCCGGAGAGGCTAAGTGTAGTTCTTTCTAGTTGACGCCCGTAACCAGGTGAAAATCCTTCGATTTCTTTTTCACTTTAGGTTTTTTGGTTAAGCTATTTGGACATACTGTGAATGCTGCTCTACAAGGAAAGGCCCTTTATTTTGTAAGGCCAATTAAAATGATTACTACGCTGTCGACACCAAAGCAGTGCGTCCCTAAGAGTGAACACTCAAGAATACTGGCATGATACAGTGCAGAAGACAACTTAACTGGATGTCGATACACCAAAATTATCACGGAAAAGAAATTTCCCTCGACGATATGATCATCCCAGTGAGTACCATGCACCAATTGAAGAACATTAAAGAATATCTATCTGCGCGAAGATGGCGAGTTCACAGCATTTAATAAGCAAGATGTTGTCGTCGTATCTCTGAGACGCTTGTTGTGGCAACATTATTAGGAGAGTATGAAGCGACAGGAGTTTCACTTGGTAGCTACTTCAAATAGTTCGACACACATCCGCGAGATGTCACTATCACCCTGTTGTTGATATTAAATCTATATTGTGCCACCCTCTCGAGTGTTACGTGAAAACCAATATAAAACCTGCTAGCATCTTATGTTTCCTTGCTATCAGCAGCTCTCATGCCGCGACACGTAGTGGTGAGCCTCGCTTCCCCCTTGCCTTATAACTCAGTGGTCCTTAACCGGTGGTCCGCGAGTGCCTCGGGAGTGGTCCACGGGAGAAAAGGGTCCACGAGCACGTATAAAAAGTGGCCAATAAATTGGGATTTCGAAAACGACGTGCATTGAACGAGAATCGTCCGAATGTTTTCGCGGCGATGACTATCAGGTTTTGAATTGAAAATATCTTTAAAATAAGTATTATTGAGGAAGGGTTACAACTGATAAGTTGTATTGGGGGGAGGGGTGAGGAGGGGTGGTCCGTACATGATTCAATTTCACGCTGAGTGGTCCGCGGACTTTCTAACTGAACATAGATACGGACACGCAGGGGCGTAACCAAAATCCAGGAGTTGGGGGAGCTAGAAAAGGTACGTCAGTTCTGTTATTGAGATAAACTTGTTGCTGCTTCATTTACAGACTAAGGATATCATGGCCATCTTGCCCCATTGTGCTTGTGTAAGTTTAGTTAGATGATGATTTGTTGCTTTTAAGAGGCCTCCTATAAGATCTAGCTTATTAGTCCCTAACAATGTAAATGATTTAAGTCTGACAAGTTTAACTGAAGTCAACACAAAAATTACAGCAGGTGTCCAAGGGAGTCAGAGCGAGAGCAAGCTAGGAGAAAGAGATACAAACACAGTGTGGGCGCATCCGGTAGCAGCAATATTACACTAGCAAGAGAGAATAAGGGGGAATAATTAAATGAACATTGCACAGCAAAGGTGGGTACAATTTGACCCAAGGAGCAGTGCTTCCCTTTAAGTTAGGAGTAGAGTTGTTGCTTTATTTGAGCGGTTTAGCCATCGTGGTCATTTAGCTTCGTGGACTTGAGTGAGTGTGGAATTTTTGTCTGATAACCCGTGTTGTTGCGATGGCTGTATTAGTGTGTTTATTTGTAATTCCGGTGAGGATCGGGAAGGAAGCGACCGTGGCTGTAAGATAAATACCATCCCGGCATTTTCCTGAAGTAGAAGTGGGAAACCACGAAAAAACACTTTCAGGATGGCTGAGCTACGAATCGAACTGTCCTCTTCTTATTTTTGCCTTACGAGGCTGAGAGTACCCGGTTCCAGCCCTCAGACCAGAATTGAATTTCTTGGCAGAGCAGAGTACGTACGTCTCTGCCGGTGAGGACCGTTGCATTTCTGAAAATTCAAGCCGTCAACTCCCTTACTCCTATTCATAAGACTTTCTGACGGCTGACTTATAGCATAATGCTCTCGGCACACTCGCTAGTGCTATTGTCAGTGTGCCAATGAGAAGAATGTATTTGGTGACTCTAGCAAAAAAAAAATATTGGAATGCAGCCGAAATAAATCAGAAAGCTCTATGGACATCAAATTGATAGGTGAAAAACTAAAGGAAGTAGGAGACTTCTGTTACGTAGGAAGCAAAATAACCAGTGATGGACGAAGCAAAGAGGATATAAAAAGTAGGTTACCTCAGGCAAGGAAAGCATTTCTACAGTAAAGGAATCTGTTGACATCGAATATAGATTTAGGTATTAGTAAGTCATTTTTGAATGCCTTCGTCTGGAACGTGGCACTCAAGGTAGTGAAACTGGGACTATTGGTGCAGCAGAAAAGAGGAGAATTGAAGCGTTTGAATTGGGGTGTTACAGGAGAATGATGAAGATCAGATGGGTAGATAGGGTTACAAACGAAGGGGTATTAAGACTAGTTGGAGTGGAGAGATGTTTCTGGCGACTGCTAATGAAGAGAAGAAAAGCAAAGCAAGCTTGCAGTTTAACGTGGCCGTTAATCGCGAGATCATGAGCCACGGGACCTCCTTTTACGTGGAATCCGAAACACAGGACATGGCATTTCACTTTGAAAATCTCACATGCATTGACCGGGAATCGAGCCCGGTCCACCTTGGTGATAGGCATACCGCTTCACCGCTGCGCCACCACGCCCCAATGAATAGAAGAGATACTGTAGGTTGCTAGGACACATACTAAGACACCCAGGAATAGCAAGCATAGTTATGGAAGGAAGGGTCGAGGACAAGAACTATAGGGGTAGACCAAGGTTAGAGTATGTTAAACAGATTGCCTCAGATGTAGGGTGTGGTAGCTATGTAGATATGAAACGATTAGCTCAGGACACGGAGGCTTGGAGGGCTGCATCAAACCAGTCAAAAGTCTGAAGACTCAAACAACAACAGTATAGGCTAGTTGATATACCCATTGGCACCGACTTCAGGTGAGCAGTCACTTTTCTGCCCCCACACCAACGTAAAAAGCCAGGGGCATCGCCCCCCCTCCTCCCAATTTTTTTAAATTATCCAGGCTCCAGAATCAAGACTGCTTTATCATTTAACCTGCGAGGATGCGTGGATTCTTTTTTACCCATGAAATATGAATTGTTAATAAGTCCATGGATAATTTGACTTCCACCACTCGCTACTTTCCTAAAGGACTGTTCTTATCTGTAGTGATTGCATTCCATGTTTCTGAGTTCATTATTGTAACGAACCGTGAACGTGTGTGTGAACATTATTATTACGTCGATTGTTGAACATGGTAGCAGGCTATGAGTGGTGTGTTAATTCTAATTTTTGAAGCTGTTGCCTTGTAGTAGTTAGCAAAACGGATAGATTGTTAATAAAGGAAAGTGTTGAAAATGAAGATGTTCGTGCCGGGGAGGGGGAGGGAGGAGGGAGGGGGAGGGGTGGGGGAGGGAGAGGGGTGGGGTAAGAAAGGTGAACCAAAGTGCATTAGTGGAAACGTCAGTAATAGTTGACGTTATTTGACAACGAAAATCCAGCAAAACAAGGGTAAAGGGCGTAGTTTTTAGTCATTTTTAGTCATCCAGTTGTCCAGATTTGAGAGAACAGGCCCATATGCTAAGTTCCGAGCGGAGGATTTGAATAGCGCGCTCCGAATGTTCTAAGAAGGAATTCGAAGCTTTATGCAGCCTACAAAACGGCAAGTGACGTAACTGGTTGTCACATGCGAGGCTATATTTTTGATAAAATATTTTCCGCTTGATTGGAGACATGGGACTAATACCATATTACTGGCACGGAAAAGGGAAGAAGAATGTGCTATATTTGAAGAAAATCGAACCAGCGGAAGCCGAGATATGAGAAGTTTAAGATTTGAGGACATATCTCGCAGTGACGTCAGGAGACCGCCTGGAGAGTATAAAACGGGCGACGCCCAAGGTTCATCAGTATTTTAATTATCCTCCAAAATTATCCCCCTCAAACTAGAGTAAAAGGAGCCCGGTTTACGGGCACCAGACTCTACCTCTTCCTGCATTCACCGTTCAAGGTGAATTGCATGTCACTGCCAGAGAGTAGTAGCACATTATGTTACTCCATCACAGCGCCCAGTCGCTGATACATCGTAAGTAGGGGGATGGTAGGGGTTCTGCCCCCCCCCCCACCACTACTCCCAATGCGAGCCGATAATTCCCGAACCCGTTGTCGGAGATTCACGAATGAAGTGTCGTTGGACTCGGGATGACAGGGGCTTTGCTATGGACCACTCGTTATATTTTTGAATTTTTTTTGTTTTTTTTGTTTTCGAAAATAGGCGATAGTTTGAAACCCAAACAGGATAGAACGTTGTGTCATGGCTCAAACGAATGGTCTTTATGACCTTTATTTTCTATAATAAAACTTTTTTACTTTTTATGTTTTTTTGAAAACACTCGAATTTTGAAAATCCTATATTTTGGAAACTAGGAACTCTACAAAAAAAATTGTTTGACGTAAATCAATGGTCCCTACCCCCTCTACCCCCAAAATAAATTTCAAGTCTCTAGGATGAAAACCTGCAGTAGTGGGTGTAATTGTAGTAGTGTGGTAAGGGGAAAGCTGTCTACTAACTTATTGAGCCCTCTTCGTATTTGCCCCGAAGCTGATATCTCGCTAACCAATGGTCGGATTTGAACATACAGGGTGTCCTAGCACTCGTAGTGATGCCCCCTACTTTCCTATAGGCTCTTAATTTAATGAAAAGACCAAAACTAAAAGGTCATGTGCTTTTAATATTTCGCGAACCAATCATGCTAGAGGCGTGTTCGACAGGTCCAAGGACTCGGGGTGACGTCCTCTTTGCTATGGACCGCTCGTTATAATTTAAAAAAAATTGTAAACACGATTTTGGGGTAAACACGTGTTTTTGTGATTTTGCCGATATCTCACGAAGCAATAACGCTAGAGGCATGTACGATGGGTCCAAGGATTCGGGGTGACGTCCTCTTTGCTATGGACTACTCGTTGTAATTTTAAAAAAATTCGGAAACGCGATTTTGGGGTAAACAAGTGTTTTTTGTGATTTTTGCCGATATATTACGAACCAATAACGCTAGAGACGTGTACGAGGTGTCCTAGGACTCGGGCTAACGCCCCCTTTCAAATGTGGTAGATATTTTTTTTTTCAAAAAATAATTCACAAAGGGCCTAACGCCGTACATGTTGAAAAAAAATTCTTTACCGTTACCTGTTTATAATGTCCATGAAGCGTGGTGGTTGTGAGAGACGATACGGCTGAGTGTGTGTGTGTGTGTGTTTCAACGAACCTGTCGCTGACCAAGGTGGCTGTGTTCAATAGATCAATCGCTATTTCGACGGGTCGGTGTATGACAGAGCGAGGGTGCGTTTTTTCACACATTTTACCTTTAACGTGTAAACGGTGATGAGAACTTGGTTCTATGTTGGTCGAAGCGAGTAGAGAAAACAAACTTACAGGAGGTGAATGTCATTTGAGCTTATTGGAAGGCGCCGATCTGACTTGACAACAGGTGACGCTTGAAGGTGAAATAATCTGACCATCGTGGTGGCAGGGAAGTGCGAAATGCATGCATACACATGTGTGAAACCACATGAGGGCTAAACCAGTGACATCCTGTTTTGCTTCGTACGTGACAAAATGCAAGTTCATGTGAAATTTGATCTTCCACAGGTGTTCGCTTGGGTGTTATCTGTCCACGTGCGCGATAACTGTTAACAAGTCACATCCTGTTTTGCTTTGTACGTGACAAAATGCAAGTTGACGTGAAATTTGATCTGCCACAGGTGTTCACCTTGGACGTTAGCTGTCCACGTGCACGATAAGAGAATGTTCAAAGCGTGGGAATCGCTGAATCAGTAAAAAGTATGATGCAACTTGTCGGAATGATGTCACAACCAATAGATAGGCAAGAGCTGCGAACAGCAGGGGTGGGAGGTGAAGGGAGGGAAAGGGGGAGGGGTAATGTATGAGAGAACACAGGTGGAAAGAGAAAGAAATATGTGGAGCTGAGGACTGTACACATAGAGCTATAGGTGGTGTACAACATGTGTGAATAAATAAATTAAAAATTGCAGAGGTTCACACAACATAGACTGTATTATTGCCATGGCCAAGCACTCACATTAAGATCATTTACAAAATCATAAAATGAAAAATAAAAAATCTTGTTTTGGAAATATCGTTTTTCAACATACACAAAATAAATATATAAAAAATTTGTAAACAACAAAATGGAAAATCCATGGTCAAGCACTCACATTAATATTATTTACAAAATCATAAAATGAAAAATAGAAAATCTTGTTTTGGAAATATCGATTTTTTTCAACATACACAAAATAAATATATAAAAAATTTGTAAACAGCAAAATGGAAAATCCATGTTTCCATATAGACAAAATTTTAAAAACCTTAAACGGACATTTAAGAAAATATATGCAAATGGGAAATTGACAAATGTGTAAATATGAAAATGGAAAAATCCATGTTTCCATATCATGAAATTGAAAAACATCAAACTGTCATTTAAAAAAATGCAAATGGAAAATTGACAAATTGCAATGTGTGAAATGTGAAATTGAACAAATGGCTATCATTATTTTAAAAAAGAAAAGAACATAGTGCTCTATGTTTGAGGTGTGAATCAAACCCTCTCTACTTATTTGGACCACCCGAGACTGAGTAGACTAGTTTTAGTTATCATACCACTTTTAAAAGTTTGTGTTAAATCTAGGAATTGAACCCAAGAGCTTGTAGGGGAGATCCAAGGTTATAATATGTTAAACAGATAGCCTTGAATGTAGTGTGTGGTAGCTATATAGAAATGAGACGTTTCGCCCGGGGCAGGGAGGCATAGAGATCTGCATCAAACCAGTCAAAAGACTGACGACTCAAACAACAACATGTAGAGCTCACCAAAATAATGTTGTGTAACGGTAAATGTTAGTCAACGAACAGTAATGCATTACTAAAACCCATGACACGATACCTAAGAGCTTTTCTAAAATTATTTTAAAATGCCTTTAACCCTATATTAAACACCCAGTTCACAAGACTCATAACTGCAATGTTATGGTCAAACAAAACAAAATCTATATTTCAAAACAAACAAGTGGTTTAGTCAATGTATACTGGAAAAAGTTTTATAAACACTCAAGTCCACAAAAATAATTACATTAGTAACAGTCAGGTTGACCGAGTGGTTATGGTGTTTGACTTAAGTTCAAATTTTCTGTACAAGAAAGCAAGGGTTCGAATCCCTTACCTGATATAACTATTGCGTCAACATGGCTTGACCACACTGTATTATTGTGTACTCGGTACACAAACCATAAATAGAGTGTATTGTTTAAGGTCACTCTCTTTGCGAACATAGTCAGAGAATGTTGATGGTTAACAATTGCATTAATAGTGGGACATAGGGATAGCAATTAAGAAAAACAGACAATACCCATACACTATTTTTATTTATTTAATGTAAGTACTTGTACAATAGTTATATACAAACTACAACTCTCTTTTGTCTATTACTATCTAGTCCTTTTCGATCCACTTGCATATCAAGGGCAGATGACTTTGTAGTTCAGCCCCTTCAAACAACAACAACAACACTACTTCTTGCATAGTCTGTGATGTTGATGACTCTTGATGCGTGGAAGATGGATACAACATAACTTTTACAACAGGGGTTAAACGTTGCTCAACAAACAATGCACTATTTTGAGTAGCAACATCTTTCTCTTGTACTAACTTTTTAGCATTCTGATGATTTTTTTTGTCAATACCATTAGTGTTTTGTCTGGAGCACTACATTGATGATCACTCACACTTAAAACCACACCATTTCTACTTTTCATATTGCCTCGACATGTTGTTGACCTCTGTTTCGAGCATTGCCGGAATATTATTCCTTTTACATTTTGTCGTCTATAGTTATAAGATTAGCCTTTATAGAGTACACGTTGTTTACCTCGGTTAGTTGGAGTAAGTTCCATAGTAGTAACTAACCTGTTAGTATGATTTGCACACTACAAAGGTTATCTCGGTTCTTGTAATAGAATTATTTAGCGTTGGCTTTTATATTTAATATGTACAGTTTAAAGTGATAGAAAAGTGGTAGAAACGTGGTAGCAAAGTGGTAGACAATTGGTAACATAGTGGTAGAAAAGTGGTAGCAAAGTGGTAGAAAAGTGGTAGAAAAGTGGCAGAAAAGTAGTAGAAAAGTGGTAGCAAAGTGGTAGAAAAGTGGTAGAAAACTGGCAGAAAAGTAGTAGAAAAGTGGTAGCAAAGTGGTAGAAAAGTGGTAGCAAACTAGAAAAGTGGTAGCAAAGTGGTAGCAAAGTGGTAGAAAATATTACATGTATTGTTAAGAAATAGTTTAAGCGGTTACATGGATTCATTACACTATAAT
Organism: Meconema thalassinum; assembly: GCA_946902985.2. NCBI lineage: Eukaryota > Metazoa > Arthropoda > Insecta > Orthoptera > Tettigoniidae > Meconema > Meconema thalassinum. The sequence goes on from CAMPQE020000020.1 coordinate 5,857,154, forward strand.
TTTAGCATCACGAAGCTCATTTTCTATATCCAAAAGTTATTCCTCATATTTAGTATGACCAGCCTGTTTACAGGTATGCAAGTACTGAAGCCGCTGGATTAGCTTACTGGGATTGTTCCAGTAAACAAATTTAACAAATGATTTTTTTGGGTGTAAACCATTATCATCATCATCATCATCATTATCATCATAATCATCATCATCATCATCATGGTTATCATCATTAATATAATTATCATCAATATAATCATCATCACTATTACTATCTAATCCTTTTTGTTCATCTTGCAATGCAAAAACCTTTGGCATAGTTTGTGTTGTCTTTGATAGTGTTAGAGGTTTCTTAGACGTTAACGACTGTCCTAACATGTCTTTTTCAGGAGATAATAAATGCTCTTTAACAAACAAAGCACTATCTTGAGCCACACTATTTTTTTCTTGGTCTTGCTTTTTTACCTTGGTTAGAGTATTTTGTCCATTTAAATGAGTATTATATTGAGATTTACAATGATGATCGATTGAAATAAGTATGTTGGAGCCTTTTGTCTTAATCATTCCTCGACACTTTTTAGATCGTTGTTTCGAACAGCACCAAATAACAGTTCCATTTTTATTGGTTCGTTTCACAATATATGAATATCCTTTATAGTATGCGTAAGGCTTACCATACCTAGTCACTGATACTTCCATGTCAACTGTCAAGCATAGACTAAGCTCTAGTAAAATCAACTTGGTAATAAGAATACTAGTTTAATGTGAGAGCAAATATGGATCCAAAGAGTTCAGGTAAAAGTGGAAGCAAATAAGCAAATATTAGAACCAAGAGTGGGGTTAAAAGTGGTCGCAAAGTGGTAGACCCATTACACAATAATTTCAGCATGACGAAGCTCTTGTTCAATTTCTTTGATTTCCCAATCGTGACCGATATGCCCAGCTTGTCGTAAAGCATGCAATTGTCGAAGCCGTTGAATTAGCTTACTGGGTTTGTTCCAGTATACAAATTTAACAAATGGATTTTTAGGTGTAAACAAAGCACTACCATTATCATGATCATTATCATCATCATCATTATCATCATCATAATCACCATTATCATCATGACCATCATCACTGTTACTATATAGTCCTTTTTGATCCTCTTGCAATACCACTTTATTTATAGTCTGAGTTGATTTTGATAGTGTTGAAGGTTTCTTGGACGTTGACAATTGTCCTAACATGACGTTCTGAGGACATGATAAGTCCTTTTGAACAAACACTGCACTATCTTTAGCCGCAATATCGTTTTCTTGAACTTGCTTTTCAGCATTTTGATAATTGTTTGTAAACAGTAAGCGTGGTTCGTTTCGAGCACTACATTGATGAACACTCACACTTAAAACCTTTCCATTTTTACTTTTCAGATTGCCTCGACATTTTGTTGACCTCTCTTTTGAGCATTGCCAGAATATTATTCCATTCACATTCTGGCGATTATAGTTATAGGAGTAGCCTTGATAGAGTGCACGTAGCCTACCTTTGTTGGTTGTAATAAGTTCCATAGTAGTAACTGACCTGTCAGTACGATGTTCACACTACAAAGATTACAATTGTTTTGCTGATGGAGTGACCTACCATAAGCTTATATATTGGCTTATGTGTTGGCTTTTTGTGTTGGCTTTTTGTGTTGGCTTTTGTGTTGGCTTTTCGTGTTGGCTTTTTGTGTTGGCTTTTCATGTTGGCATTTCGTGTTGGCTTTTGTGTTGGCTTTTCGTGTTGGCTTTTTGTGTTGGCTTTTCATGTTGGCATTTCGTGTTGGCTTTTGTGTTGGCTTTTCGTGTTGGCTTTTGGTGTTGGCTTTTCGTGTTGGCATTTCGCGTTGGCTTTTCGTGTTGGCTTTTTTGTATTGGCTTTTCGTGTTGGCTTTTTGTGTGGGCTTTTTGTGTTGGCTTTAGTATTGGCTTTTGTATTGGCTTATTTGACAAGTTATTTGTGTCAATGTATTTAGTGGATTTTTTTTGTTGGTGTTGGAAAGTAGTTGAATGAGAGGGAATATTTAAAGACTTAACCTCAGCTCACTAACCTAACCTAACCTAACCTAACTTTACCTAACCTAACCTAACCTTTCAACTCTCAGATATTAATTAAATTCTGTGCATAGTCGAGTTGGAACCCAAGACCTCAGGGGTAAAAAAACAATTATTTTTGACGGCTTATTTTGGTAACTTATTTTAATGGCTAACCTAACTTTACCTAACCTAACCTAACCTCAGCTCACTTTGGATATTACTAGTAAGTGTTCATATCCTCTGCTAGGTAGCATGCTAGTAGTACAGGTAGTGCTCATATTTACCGCTAGGTAGTGGAAACTTACTTTGCATGTTGCATGTGACACTTGTGAAGTTTAACCACATGCAAGACGTGCTTGTATAAGTTCTCTATTTAAACTCAATATACAATTAACCACTAAATGTTCAGAACTAACATGTATAGCCATGTTTAGGGTATATAGGAGACCCTTAGCAAGAAAGGCTGTCTAACCCACGAGTGTACAGCCTTGTCATACGCAGTAAGCACCTGTTGGCAGAAAACAACTACAACAACAATTTGAGAAAGCCAACAAAAAACTGTTTCCTTTAAATACCTTAATGGATATGTTGTTGGCTTTCTCAAATTGTTGTTGTTGTTGTTGTTTTCTGCCAACAGGTGCTTACTGCGTATGACAAGGCTGTACACTCGTGGGTTAGACAGCCTTTCTTGCTAAGGGTCTCCTATATACCCTAAACATGGCTATACATGTTAGTTCTGAACATTTAGTGGTTAATTGTATATTGAGTTTAAATAGAGAACTTATACAAGCACGTCTTGCATGTGGTTAAACTTCACAAGTGTCACATGCAACATGCAAAGTATGTTTCCACTACCTAGCGGTAAATATGAGCACTACCTGTACTACTAGCATGCTACCTAGCAGAGGATATGAACACTTACTAGTAATATCCAAAGTGAGCTGAGGTTAGGTTAGGTTAGGTAAAGTTAGGTTAGCCATTAAAATAAGTTACCAAAATAAGCCGTCAAAAATAATTGTTTTTTTTACCCCTGATGTCTTGGGTTCCAACTCGACTATGCACAGAATTTAATTAATATCTGAGAGTTGAAAGGTTAGGTTAGGTTAGGTAAAGTTAGGTTAGGTTAGGTTAGGTTAGTGAGCTGAGGTTAAGTCTTTAAATATTCCCTCTCATTCAACTACTTTCCAACACCAACAAAAAAATCCACTAAATACATTGACACAAATAACTTGTCAAATAAGCCAATACAAAAGCCAATACTAAAGCCAACACAAAAAGCCCACACAAAAAGCCAACACGAAAAGCCAATACAAAAAAGCCAACACGAAAAGCCAACACGAAATGCCAACACGAAAAGCCAACACAAAAAGCCAACACGAAAAGCCAACACAAAAGCCAACACGAAATGCCAACATGAAAAGCCAACACAAAAAGCCAACACGATAAGCCAACACAAAAGCCAACACGAAATGCCAACATGAAAAGCCAACACAAAAAGCCAACACGAAAAGCCAACACAAAAGCCAACACAAAAAGCCAACACAAAAAGCCAACACATAAGCCAATATATAAGCTTATGGTAGGTCACTCCATCAGCAAAACAATTGTAATCTTTGTAGTGTGAACATCGTACTGACAGGTCAGTTACTACTATGGAACTTATTACAACCAACAAAGGTAGGCTACGTGCACTCTATCAAGGCTACTCCTATAACTATAATCGCCAGAATGTGAATGGAATAATATTCTGGCAATGCTCAAAAGAGAGGTCAACAAAATGTCGAGGCAATCTGAAAAGTAAAAATGGAAAGGTTTTAAGTGTGAGTGTTCATCAATGTAGTGCTCGAAACGAACCACGCTTACTGTTTACAAACAATTATCAAAATGCTGAAAAGCAAGTTCAAGAAAACGATATTGCGGCTAAAGATAGTGCAGTGTTTGTTCAAAAGGACTTATCATGTCCTCAAAACGTCATGTTAGGACAATTGTCAACGTCCAAGAAACCTTCAACACTATCAAAATCAACTCAGACTATAAATAAAGTGGTATTGCAAGAGGATCAAAAGGACTATATAGTAACAGTGATGATGGTCATGATGATAATGGTGATTATGATGATGATAATGATGATGATGATAATGATCATGATAATGGTAGTGCTTTGTTTACACCTAAAAATCCATTTGTTAAATTTGTATACTGGAACAAACCCAGTAAGCTAATTCAACGGCTTCGACAATTGCATGCTTTACGACAAGCTGGGCATATCGGTCACGATTGGGAAATCAAAGAAATTGAACAAGAGCTTCGTCATGCTGAAATTATTGTGTAATGGGTCTACCACTTTGCGACCACTTTTAACCCCACTCTTGGTTCTAATATTTGCTTATTTGCTTCCACTTTTACCTGAACTCTTTGGATCCATATTTGCTCTCACATTAAACTAGTATTCTTATTACCAAGTTGATTTTACTAGAGCTTAGTCTATGCTTGACAGTTGACATGGAAGTATCAGTGACTAGGTATGGTAAGCCTTACGCATTCTATAAAGGATATTCATATATTGTGAAACGAACCAATAAAAATGGAACTGTTATTTGGTGCTGTTCGAAACAACGATCTAAAAAGTGTCGAGGAATGATTAAGACAAAAGGCTCCAACATACTTATTTCAATCGATCATCATTGTAAATCTCAATATAATACTCATTTAAATGGACAAAATACTCTAACCAAGGTAAAAAAGCAAGACCAAGAAAAAAATAGTGTGGCTCAAGATAGTGCTTTGTTTGTTAAAGAGCATTTATTATCTCCTGAAAAAGACATGTTAGGACAGTCGTTAACGTCTAAGAAACCTCTAACACTATCAAAGACAACACAAACTATGCCAAAGGTTTTTGCATTGCAAGATGAACAAAAAGGATTAGATAGTAATAGTGATGATGATTATATTGATGATAATTATATTAATGATGATAACCATGATGATGATGATGATGATTATGATGATAATGATGATGATGATGATGATGATAATGGTTTACACCCAAAAAAATCATTTGTTAAATTTGTTTACTGGAACAATCCCAGTAAGCTAATCCAGCGGCTTCAGTACTTGCATACCTGTAAACAGGCTGGTCATACTAAATATGAGGAAGAACTTTTGGATATCGAAAATGAGCTTCGTGATGCTAAAATTATAGTGTAATGAATCCATGTAACCGCTTAGACTATTTCTTAACAATACATGTAATATTTTCTACCACTTTGCTACCACTTTGCTACCACTTTTCTAGTTTGCTACCACTTTTCTACCACTTTGCTACTACTTTTCTACTACTTTTCTGCCAGTTTTCTACCACTTTTCTACCACTTTGCTACCACTTTTCTACTACTTTTCTGCCACTTTTCTACCACTTTTCTACCACTTTTCTACCACTTTGCTACCACTTTTCTACCACTATGTTACCAATTGTCTACCACTTTGCTACCACGTTTCTACCACTTTTCTATCACTTTAAACTGTACATATTAAATATAAAAGCCAACGCTAAATAATTCTATTACAAGAACCGAGATAACCTTTGTAGTGTGCAAATCATACTAACAGGTTAGTTACTACTATGGAACTTACTCCAACTAACCGAGGTAAACAACGTGTACTCTATAAAGGCTAATCTTATAACTATAGACGACAAAATGTAAAAGGAATAATATTCCGGCAATGCTCGAAACAGAGGTCAACATGTCGAGGCAATATGAAAAGTAGAAATGGTGTGGTTTTAAGTGTGAGTGATCATCAATGTAGTGCTCCAGACAAAACACTAATGGTATTGACAAAAAAAATCATCAGAATGCTAAAAAGTTAGTACAAGAGAAAGATGTTGCTACTCAAAATAGTGCATTGTTTGTTGAGCAACGTTTAACCCCTGTTGTAAAAGTTATGTTGTATCCATCTTCCACGCATCAAGAGTCATCAACATCACAGACTATGCAAGAAGTAGTGTTGTTGTTGTTGTTTGAAGGGGCTGAACTACAAAGTCATCTGCCCTTGATATGCAAGTGGATCGAAAAGGACTAGATAGTAATAGACAAAAGAGAGTTGTAGTTTGTATATAACTATTGTACAAGTACTTACATTAAATAAATAAAAATAGTGTATGGGTATTGTCTGTTTTTCTTAATTGCTATCCCTATGTCCCACTATTAATGCAATTGTTAACCATCAACATTCTCTGACTATGTTCGCAAAGAGAGTGACCTTAAACAATACACTCTATTTATGGTTTGTGTACCGAGTACACAATAATACAGTGTGGTCAAGCCATGTTGACGCAATAGTTATATCAGGTAAGGGATTCGAACCCTTGCTTTCTTGTACAGAAAATTTGAACTTAAGTCAAACACCATAACCACTCGGTCAACCTGACTGTTACTAATGTAATTATTTTTGTGGACTTGAGTGTTTATAAAACTTTTTCCAGTATACATTGACTAAACCACTTGTTTGTTTTGAAATATAGATTTTGTTTTGTTTGACCATAACATTGCAGTTATGAGTCTTGTGAACTGGGTGTTTAATATAGGGTTAAAGGCATTTTAAAATAATTTTAGAAAAGCTCTTAGGTATCGTGTCATGGGTTTTAGTAATGCATTACTGTTCGTTGACTAACATTTACCGTTACACAACATTATTTTGGTGAGCTCTACATGTTGTTGTTTGAGTCGTCAGTCTTTTGACTGGTTTGATGCAGATCTCTATGCCTCCCTGCCCCGGGCGAAACGTCTCATTTCTATATAGCTACCACACACTACATTCAAGGCTATCTGTTTAACATATTATAACCTTGGATCTCCCCTACAAGCTCTTGGGTTCAATTCCTAGATTTAACACAAACTTTTAAAAGTGGTATGATAACTAAAACTAGTCTACTCAGTCTCGGGTGGTCCAAATAAGTAGAGAGGGTTTGATTCACACCTCAAACATAGAGCACTATGTTCTTTTCTTTTTTAAAATAATGATAGCCATTTGTTCAATTTCACATTTCACACATTGCAATTTGTCAATTTTCCATTTGCATTTTTTTAAATGACAGTTTGATGTTTTTCAATTTCATGATATGGAAACATGGATTTTTCCATTTTCATATTTACACATTTGTCAATTTCCCATTTGCATATATTTTCTTAAATGTCCGTTTAAGGTTTTTAAAATTTTGTCTATATGGAAACATGGATTTTCCATTTTGCTGTTTACAAATTTTTTATATATTTATTTTGTGTATGTTGAAAAAAATCGATATTTCCAAAACAAGATTTTCTATTTTTCATTTTATGATTTTGTAAATAATATTAATGTGAGTGCTTGACCATGGATTTTCCATTTTGTTGTTTACAAATTTTTTATATATTTATTTTGTGTATGTTGAAAAACGATATTTCCAAAACAAGATTTTTTATTTTTCATTTTATGATTTTGTAAATGATCTTAATGTGAGTGCTTGGCCATGGCAATAATACAGTCTATGTTGTGTGAACCTCTGCAATTTTTAATTTATTTATTCACACATGTTGTACACCACCTATAGCTCTATGTGTACAGTCCTCAGCTCCACATATTTCTTTCTCTTTCCACCTGTGTTCTCTCATACATTACCGCTCCCCCTTTCCCTCCCTTCACCTCCCACCCCTGATGTTCGCAGCTCTTGCCTATCTATTGGTTGTGACATCATTCCGACAAGTTGCATCATACTTTTTACTGATTCAGCGATTCCTACGCTTTGAACATTCTCTTATCGTGCACGTGGACAGCTAACGTCCAAGGTGAACACCTGTGGCAGATCAAATTTCACGTCAACTTGCATTTTGTCACGTACAAAGCAAAACAGGATGTGACTTGTTAACAGTTATCGCGCACGTGGACAGATAACACCCAAGCGAACACCTGTGGAAGATCAAATTTCACATGAACTTGCATTTTGTCACGTACGAAGCAAAACAGGATGTCACTGGTTTAGCCCTCATGTGGTTTCACACATGTGTATGCATGCATTTCGCACTTCCCTGCCACCACGATGGTCAGATTATTTCACCTTCAAGCGTCACCTGTTGTCAAGTCAGATCGGCGCCTTCCAATAAGCTCAAATGACATTCACCTCCTGTAAGTTTGTTTTCTCTACTCGCTTCGACCAACATAGAACCAAGTTCTCATCACCGTTTACACGTTAAAGGTAAAATGTGTGAAAAAACGCACCCTCGCTCTGTCATACACCGACCCGTCGAAATAGCGATTGATCTATTGAACACAGCCACCTTGGTCAGCGACAGGTTCGTTGAAACACACACACACACACACACACTCAGCCGTATCGTCTCTCACAACCACCACGCTTCATGGACATTATAAACAGGTAACGGTAAAGAATTTTTTTTCAACATGTACGGCGTTAGGCCCTTTGTGAATTATTTTTTGGAAAAAAAAAATCTACCACATTTGAAAGGGGGCGTTAGCCCGAGTCCTAGGACACCTCGTACACGTCTCTAGCGTTATTGGTTCGTAATATATCGGCAAAAATCACAAAAAACACTTGTTTACCCCAAAATCGCGTTTCCGAAATTTTTTAAAATTACAACGAGTAGTCCATAGCAAAGAGGACGTCACCCCGAATCCTTGGACCCATCGTACATGCCTCTAGCGTTATTGCTTCGTGAGATATCGGCAAAATCACAAAAACACGTGTTTACCCCAAAATCGAGTTTACAATTTTTTTTAAATTATAACGAGCGGTCCATAGCAAAGAGGACGTCACCCCGAGTCCTTGGACCTGTCGAACATGCCTCTAGCATGATTGGTTCGCGAAATATTAAAAGCACATGACCTTTTAGTTTTGGTCTTTTCATTAAATTAAGAGCCTATAGGAAAGTAGGGGGCATCACTACGAGTGCTAGGACACCCTGTATGTTCAAATCCGACCATTGGTTAGCGAGATATCAGCTTCGGGGCAAATACGAAGAGGGCTCAATAAGTTAGTAGACAGCTTTCCCCTTACCACACTACTACAATTACACCCACTACTGCAGGTTTTCATCCTAGAGACTTGAAATTTATTTTGGGGGTAGAGGGGGTAGGGACCATTGATTTACGTCAAACAATTTTTTTTGTAGAGTTCCTAGTTTCCAAAATATAGGATTTTCAAAATTCGAGTGTTTTCAAAAAAACATAAAAAGTAAAAAAGTTTTATTATAGAAAATAAAGGTCATAAAGACCATTCGTTTGAGCCATGACACAACGTTCTATCCTGTTTGGGTTTCAAATTATCGCCTATTTTCGAAAACAAAAAAAAACAAAAAAAATTCAAAAATATAACGAGTGGTCCATAGCAAAGCCCCCGTCATCCCGAGTCCAACGACACTTCATTCGTGAATCTCCGACCACGGGTTCGGGAATTATCGGCTCGCATTGGGAGTAGTGGTGGGGGGGGGGGGGGGGGCAGAACCCCTACCATCCCCCTACTATCGTACGTTACTTCGCCACAGCGCTCAGTCGCTAGTTCATCGCATGTTACTTCGTGAAACACATGGTTGCTATATTCGACGTTAAACCACATGGTTGCTAGGACTTAGTGCTTTTCAACCAAAGAGTACATGATCACTGGAACTTCGAAAAGTGTTGGAAATTATTTCAGTGAACTTAGGATTTTTCGTCAGTTATCACTCAGGTGATAGATATTTTGTGGCAGAAACATTGGTAAATATAAAACTGGTCACGGGCATATGATAGACTTAGTCTATACATTTTCCACAGTACACAAATATCATTATTGGATTTTTTTAATATCCAATTGCCAGAAGCAAGCTTTTGTCTTGGTAACTAAATGACCAACCAAGATTATATGTCAGTACTTTTTCAAATACCTTTCTAGCACGGTTCAGTTCAGGGACTTGAACATCAGAACTGAATAATATTGCCAGTGTATTAAACTCTACTGAATGCATCACTGTTGGGTATTTTTCATCATGGATCAATTCATCAAGAATTTAACTACAGCTGTTAACGCAGCCAATACGAACAGTTTTCATCAAGATTATCAGGCAACGAATATGATTACCGCTATGTCTTGGTAGACAAATTGCGGGTATACAATGGAGGCCGATACAAGAATTTAAGTACGTGTCCAAATGGGGACTAAAGACTGGAATGGTCTGGTTTTAACCAGATTATCTTCGACATCAAGATCTACAAGAATGTAAGCTACAATTTGCATTATTTTTATGCGTAGTTAGCTGGAATTCTCATTTTTCTACAGTCTTATCAACACAATATTTTTTCTTTGATAATTTGCTGTTGCAAATATTTACGCGAGGCATGGGAAGCCTTGTTCTGAATATGTTCTTCATTCAGACATGAAGATTCAATAATTTGAATCAATGGACGAGCATCACGAGCATTTCATTTGATTTTTGTGATTTTTTCTAATCGCGGTCATCAGCCGTCGTAACTGTAAATTTAAAAATAAATTTAAGTTGAAGAATGGATATTTTTCCATGTTTAAGAAATCGAGTTTGCTCTTTCTCGAATAGTTTATTGAAGTTAAATCCAGAGTTGTGGAATTAATAATAATAATAATAATGATGATTTAATAATAATAATTATTATTTTCAATTTTTCTGAGATAATAATAAATATGATTTATATTTTCTAATAATCATATCATGGATTGTGAATTTATAAAGTGGATATTTAAAACAGTTTTCTATATCGGATACTTGTTTTTCCGAAGGTTAGTGGTTAACCGCACGCCCACATTCTACTAACAGAGTAATTCATTGGAAGCATTTTACACTTGCATTATGCAGTCAAATAATGTAGAAGACACGGAAAGTGATGATACGGGAAACAAATAGAATGTATAAAACAGGATTTTACTAGAGTTTATATAAATATAAATCATTTGGGCAACGTCATTTGAGAGAACCTTTGACCCGTAATAGACACGATGTGAAATTATTAATGTTTAATATGATGGTAAAATTACAGTAAACTCATTTGAAGGAGCTTACTAGCTTCTAAATCTTCCAGTTTGGATTACAAGCAAAGGCTTGATTATTATGTATAATTTGGGAAGAAATTATTGTGTGTGGAAATAGTTAAGTGGGCCATTATGATTGTGCAATTAAGTCGCAGGAATGATGTTGTTGTTAAAATTAAGCATCAACGATGAAGGTTGGATGACTTTGATAAATATGTTGGGAATTGAAAATATTGTTACAAGCCACACTTTCGGCAATTTTATAACCAATGGTTATTTTATAGAGCCATCATAGTTAATTCACAGTTGGTTCTCGTGTTCTATAGATTTTTCCGAGTACTTGTTGACCCGTTTTTTTAATTAACATTAACCTTTCATTATGAGGAGACTTTACCGTTGTCTAATGCTAATTATGATCATGTGATTTTTGACACATTTAAATAGAATGGGCCGATGCTATAAATAAATTAATACTGTTATTTCATGAACAGCCACTGCCATTTAAAGGATATTTGTGATCCTATTAAAAATATAAATACTATGGAAAATAATGAATTGATTAACACTTTTATATTCTGTCAAAGAATTGCAACTTTTGATAATAGTATTTGTTACTATTCTTGTAACAATTTTCTAAATAATATTTTCAAATATTTTATTTGAATGATTGAATGGTTAAATTAATATTTAATGAATTGATGTTTTGTTAATAATAATTTATGACCATAAATTGATAGTCAGAATAACTATTTGGGATCGAGAACAGATGGTATAATAAATTTTCTGTTTAATATCGAAGTTCTTCGAATCCGTACTCAGATGTCCATATAAGTTGATGTTGTGTTATACCCATTGTTATGACTTTAAAAATGAACCAATTTTTGGAATATTAATTACTGAAAGTGATAGTTATTTTCTGCAACATTCGAAAACCAAAAACAAAGTGATTTTTCTACATCGAGTGAAACCATTTAATTTCAACCAGTGAATACTTATGATTTAGGAATCAGGCTGGACAATTTAATTTGCCCTGAAGGTCCTACGACTGTAAATAATTTAATTTGGACTAAGTCAACAGGACTGACATTCTGGCTTTAGTTCAAAGTGTTCATGTGTTGATAACCCCGTATATTGTTACATCCACCAACCCTCCATAAGGGTTGTGTCTGCAACTATGCCTAGCAAATTGAAGGTATAAGTTGAGCTGTAGTACATGGACAGACATGGACATACCGATCTACGTTCGTAAGTACTGCAAGCCGGCAGTCTTATGTAATAGTAGCAACACAGCGTACATACCGCTGACCAAGGTGACCCAATTGGGAACCTTCAAACACAGAGGACGCACACGCGGCGCCCTCTCTTCCCTCTTTCTTCTTGATTCATCGCCAGTCGAGGTATCAGTGCTACGAGAGACCGGCAGGGCACTGCCCTTGTCACGGTCCCAACGCGACATCATGGAGGACGGGTATCATCGGTAGGGTGAGTAATGTATGTCTGCTAAATTCCTTTTCCCTCTAGCAATCATCCCCCCTTTTATCTGTACCTAAGCACCGCCCATCAGTAAAATAAACCCTTCTTACACAGTCAAGGGCTCTATCTTTTTATTTCAATTAGTTAATTATAAAACCATGTCCCCTTAGATTGTAGTTAAGTTAAGATCCAGTATTTCCCGCTGCGGCATGCTGCCAAGCAGTACAGCGAAGACGACTAGCAAGCACTTGGCTTGCTAAGGCTCTCCAGGCAAGTCGGCTGAGTATGTCCCGCTGCTCTTCGTAAAACGCCATGGTTACACATACTAGTAAATCTCCGAAAATGCTAAGGATGCCAAGCAATCAACACCCCTTTCAAATGGTGGTTAGGCACCAACCAAATACCTAACAAGAATGGTATAGGCGCCGGGTAAAACTCAGTAGATTCCGGAGATGCCGACCAGGTCAACTAAACCCCAAACATTTTTAACAATTGTTATGTAAAATACCTAACAAGAATGGTCGAGCCGCCGGGTACTTTTATTACTTAACCCTAGTGAGCCACCGACCAAACACTTTTAATACTTGTTTTAAACTAAGTTAGGTTAATAAAAATCCCTAACAAGAATGGTGGAGGGCCGAGCAACTACGTTTAAAAAGAGCTTACACAACAAGTTCCGTAGTTAGGGTCCGGTACAAACTTTCGCACGCCAAGCAGATATTTTTTTCTCTTTTACTTAAATAAGGGACTTTTTTCAGCATTAATTACATCCCTCCCCCCAACCCAGCTTAACGTCGATTGACAAGAGAAAATGCAGTAGAATCCTCTTGCAGATAAGCGTTTTAAGATTTTAACAACCCCTAACTAGAGAAGTAGATAGAAATATTAAATACCCACCCCATAAAGTAAAGTAAGCTTTTACCACCCTAGTAGGTAGAAGGAATTAACCTATAGCAGCTTATAGAAATGGCAAGGAAGTAGAAATAAATTCCCCACTCTAATAGAAGACAGCTTATTCCCTAAGATTAATTCCCCTAGTATAAAACAGTGTAATCTATTAATCCAGGCATTTTTCAGCAGTGTCATTACAGTGTATATATTGTTGTTGATCATATGTAGTTAGGAAATATTTGAATGACTGAGGGAACGGCAACCTTGATAATGTGAGTAGACAGGAGGAGCGAGCTACATTTACACTACACTTTCACAGACACTACAAACACGATACAGCAAGGTGGCACAGTTCAGTCTTTGTTTACAAGCTAGCATCAGGGGACACCGCACTCTACTCAGCTCAGCGAACAGTCCTTACAATTATGACTATCAGCAAACTAGGCACGTGCCATACAGCTGACAGCCATCCAGGATATGTAAGACGGCAAATGTCCAGATAAGCAAAACACATGTCTGCTAGCGGAAGTAAGAGATTACGGGTTCAGAACCTAACGTAGGCAGATAACAGTGACACTAGCCTAAACAGATTTAGCATTTCAGAGTATATCCCTCAATGTAGTAAAAGCGTAATGTAACAAGGGAATTTCTAGTAAGCACTCAGTCATGCTCCCATAACATGCGTTATTTTTGGGGGGGAAATATAATTCACATAGCAGTAAATTTAATGTCTTCAGAAAGCGTACCCTCACGAAGTCCTACAGGACATGAGTATGAGCAATTATCAAGAGCATCAGCTGCCGACAAACGAACGGCAAAAGTTTAAGTACGGCGTAACTACGGCAAGGTGAGCACACGACAGTGATAGTTATATTATATGATTATTATTATGAATACCATTAATATCATGCATTCAGAAGAGGAAGATAGGAACGCAAGAGGTTGTTCTTATGAAGTTAAGTTATTATGAGAAGAATATATGAGCAGAAAAAGGTGATTTTTGAAGAGAGTTATTATAAGGGAGGAACGAAGGACGTTACCCAACCCTTAAAGAAGAAGTTAGTTATTAAGTGTCTTGCGGCAGGAAGGAGATGATATTCCCTGGCCCTGAGATAAGAATAGAAGAAGTTGATTTTTGATGTGAGTTATTATAAGGGAGGAACGAAGGACGTTACCCAACCCTCAGAGAGGAAGTTAGTTATTAAGTGTCTTGCGGCAGGAATGAAATGATATTACCTGGCCCTGAGATAAGAAGGGACAGATACGATCGATGCATGAAGAATTTTAAGATTATTACGTTCATAACTACTGTCATAATTTATCACAATTGTTGCCACCACTGTGCCAAACGCCTATAAGCAACTATATTAGAATTTCAGTAACATTATTCATGAGGGCGCGTACGAGCATAATTTATTCCCATTCTTAAAAGAAGAGTCCGCCAAGAAGCGATAAATTAGTATACAGGTATAAGTCAGGAGAGTGCTGACAAACCGGAGGTCGAGGGCTACTAGTCTAGATTCCAGGAACTAGCCAGTCAGTACCAGGAAGAGATCAGTCCAGATATTATGGCGAAGCCGACCACAGGCAAGGACATAGCCACCCCTTAGCACGTAGGGAAGTTAGCTTTAATACTTTCGGGAGATTAATCCCACCGCGTTAACAGCCTGCGGCGGCCAATGTTCAAACTCAATACATATTAGATCTAACGTCCGTCAGAACTCATTTGTATCGGTGTACAATCAGACTATTGACAGACGATAGTTTTATGAAATTATGATAACTATTTGATAAGATATATAATATATATTTGGACCTAACGTCCGTCAGAACTCATTTGTATCGGTGTACAATCAGACTACTGACAGACGATAGTTTTATGGTACTATATGATAGAAAGATAAAACGATAGACGATAGTTTTATGGAATTATACTATAGGACGGTAAGAAGAGGAAGACATATAAATACTTTTTTGGAACTAAAGCGATAGTTTGAAGGTATTATATGATAAGATGATAAGAATATAGGAAGATATGCAAAGTGAATCAGATACCTAATAGGTAAAACATCAGCTGAGAAAACGAGGAAAGATATATTACAACGCATGATTAAACAAAGCACAATTACGCTACACTTTAACAATTAATTCAAAACTTTCAAAGGATAATAACATCGAAACACCAAGTTAAAGAGGAATAATATTCAAACATAGTATAAGCTGTTCAGGAAGAAGAAACCATCTATTTATATCATAAGAGTAAAGGGTAATATTTTATTAACGGCACTTCAGACCAGTGCAGTATTAAATGCTATCAACCAGTCTGCAAACATGGGTTATCGAATTTTATAGATATAGGAAATACCATTATCACGGGTAGGCGCTAGGGAAAGTCTAAACGTTTTAAAGTTACCATTCAAAGGTAAATACCCCCATCTTTCTCTCAAGAGATTTATCCATATACTATCCTCCCTCCAGACATACAGCCCAACCCCACCCCCTGTAAATACTATACATATTAAGGGAAATTTATTAATATTAGATTTAGGAGTAGGGACTAACCTTAGGTACTGATGGAACCCCAAGCACAACTAACACCCCATCTCTTCCCCCTATATTGTGCCCATTCAGCATGAAATATGCAAATCACAGTATGCCAGCAATGCTCAAATCGGGATTATTGGGGTTATGGTATGTTCTCCCACTCTGTGACTTACACACTTTGGATTAAATAGAGGATACACTTCCAAAATAATAAACAAAATCAACTCCTACTATAAAACATTTAATTACTCAAATATATGGCGCTACAACAAATTAAACAAATAAAATACTGACCCCTAAATTCTAACTTGTTCAGAGTGAACAAGGAATACATAATAAAACAAAATTAAATCATAGTAAATGGTTTTCATAAACCAACAAACGTATATTACTTTTCACTTCCAAATAGTGTCCTTTTAAAATTCCATAAAATCAAGAGCTCCAAATGGCTCGATACTTTCTATATACACTGTGTTATTCTTTTACAACACATCACTTCCTATTACATGAGTATCTTATAATCAAAAAATATATAATTCTTATTAAAGTACTGTTACTCTTTTACTTAAATTTTGGGCTTTCACAATGTTCTCAGGTTACCATTTCTCTCAAGTCAACAATTCACTACCGTGATTGGGAAACATTTGCGTACTCCCGAGCTACAGAAGACTACTTGAACACGTCAAAAATTAAGATCACTCCCGGAATCTAATTGTCTTCACTAAACTCGTGAATCACTACATCATAATTATAACATTAGGGATTTCTTATAATTTGTCTTAAAATACCTTTATCTCATAAGAAAGCAACGATCTGAACTTGCAAGCGGTAATCTTCATCTAAAAGAACCTCGGTTCGAAGACCGGGTCGTTAAACAAACTCTAAACACTCTTGTGTATTATAACTTCAAACAGACGGCTCTCTAGACCTACCACAACACATCAATAGTAAGGGTCTGGCCTGGGCCACTTAGCGTGATTTATTGCCGGGAGCAGGAACTTCATGGTCTTACTCACAAGAAACGAGCTACCCTCAGCTTTATACAGCTGTTTCTTAAATGCAGTTCTTTGAATAGGCAAGGCTTTCATTCTACTATTTTTAACAACAATTTTAGGTTCACTAGACCCATTCTCTGAACCTCGGCATTTATTAATTATGAAGTGTCCTCATTGGCGGGTAAGAATAATTCAATACAACAACAACTATTTAGGGGCTTAAACATAAACGAATCTGGGTTCGATTCTTTCAACTGCCTCGGGAACCATATCCCATACTGGAGGACTTATAACATTCGCGACTGAAGGCGGCCTTTAACCTTGAACCTGCGCTCATAATACAATAAATATTTCGCACCCTTTTACAATACAATACACACATGGCCTCGTGATCACATCACTATTTAGAGGACTTACCATAGCTCAATTACCACGACCAACTGCCCCTCATAATTAGTGTTACCGAGTATATTTAAGTTCAACGCCTTCCTTGCGTGACCAATTACTTCAATGCGCTACATTGCGCTATTACTTTAATGCCAAGTTGCCTTCAATGAACTGATAATTCAAAATCAACATTTGATTGTACATCTCAATTTTATATTAATCCTCTCCCGTGACAATAATCGCTTTATCTTAAGAACATGTGTTCACAACATGTATTAATCCTTTAAAAGGAGCTACTTTTCATATAATTCATCATAATATTCCTTCAATTATATCATTATTATTATTATTAATATTATTATTATGCTTGCTTTCATATATTTAAATCATTTATCAAATACACTGATATTTTATTTCATACATTTCCCCCAAGGGATTTATTTATTTCATATAATTATTTTTACTTTCTCAATTTTTAATCGTTCAGATCGCGCTATTATTCTGTTATTTGTTATTCAAAAACATCCCTATTCTTTCGTTCTCAGGTGGATTGTACGCAAACCTTCCCCAACACATAACATAATGAAATGGTTACTCACATGATATTACGGTCACCGACCGAATTCTCCAGCGATGTTTCATTTTTGCCCACTCAATGTGTTTAAGCCATCTTGATTAATCCCATTTCACACAATGACACTTCTTGATACACACACACATGTTTTACATTAAACACTGGTAACATATTGAATACAATTTTGTATTCTTTTATCATACACAAATAAATTCACTAAAAATTATTACACTAAAACAAATTTTACTATATTTACATTACACTGCTTTTAATCACTGAGGCTTTGATTTTTGCCTTACACACGTGATTTCTTTCTTCCCCGTTTCCAAGGGTGACACTCTTAGACGTCGGCTCCCTAATCTAGCCAAATGATGAAAGTCTCGATCAATCTACCCCTCCCTGGAACGGTAATTCTTCAGATCCGGTTTTCTGACTATCGGCTTCTATTTTTACTAGCTCGAAGTCATTTCTTTCCAGACACTATTTAGTTTGTCTAGCGAAAGTCTGTCCTGTTTACGGATTCTCGAATACTTTATCGGTGACCTTCCTATTTCCCTAGCATTTACTGCTATTCCTTAATTTCGTAGCTTATTGCTTATTACTGTTCGCTTGTCTCCTGTAGACAACGTTTTGGATTAAATTCTCACTTCTTATTATTCTGCGCTCTAGTTCCTATCTTTTCGGTACACT
Organism: Meconema thalassinum; assembly: GCA_946902985.2. Taxonomy (NCBI): domain Eukaryota; kingdom Metazoa; phylum Arthropoda; class Insecta; order Orthoptera; family Tettigoniidae; genus Meconema; species Meconema thalassinum. Next base: position 5,875,784 of record CAMPQE020000020.1, read on the forward strand.
AGGCGTTACTTATTTCGTCCGACCCTGATCGGGTTCCTTAACTTTGATAGAAATGTTTGTTTCACTATCGTTGGTACTTCAAAACGTTATGATACTTTCTGTCGTTTAACTGAACTGTTATTTGAAGACCTATCGCCTGTTCTTTAAGTTCGCAGCCTAACTTTGACTGTAATACTGAACTTTCACTATAAAGACTGACGCTTGATGAACTAAATCCTGTACTAGGATTTTACTAAGTCTTCACACGGCAATACTATTGACGATACTTCTCGGCCACGCCCATACGGGTTGCTCGCAGTTGACACAGCGTATCACGACCTCTCGAGGTCTAGTAAGTACTGCATGATTTGCCTGGCTCTGCCAGGGCTTTTATACAAATCGGCGACAAAAAGATAAAATCCTCGTCTTTTTCATAACTAACTTTTGAAGCATTAGTCGCACACTTTTGAAAATTATATCTCTGGAAAGCTTGTTTTCTAAACGTAAACTGACTTCTTTGCACATAAAAATCGATCGTACAATTCCGAGATATTAAATAAAATTTTCTCTTCAGATACGTGGGTGTTGACGTTGATTTTTACTCCCTACCACCTCGGGTCTCGGGGAACCTTTAACTACGTCATGCTGCGTTTGTACTTCTTTCCTGTGCAATTATTATAACATCTTTCTCCACACAAAAATCTCTATTCCAAAATGATTCACAATGATGTATTTCTTTTGTTAATTATATGTTCGCAATTGGCTTAAATCTAATTCTTCTTCTTCTTGCACAACTGCGAGGTTGCCATTTTATTGCTGCGTAAGAACAATTTCCGAAACCTCTTCTCGCTTACTCCCAGCGGAAAGTTTTTATCGTTCTATTAATAGTCATGATCGGCTCCCTATCGATGCGTCACGCATGATATCATTTCCTGGGGCCACCTGGACTCTTATTCTTGCACAACATTATACCAGTCCTCTTGCATAAAATCTTTCTAAGTCATACTAAAGACTGTATTTTTCCTCCCTTCTTTTACCAATAAATGATGGATTCGGCGCTTGAACCAACAGTACATGGGTTCAATATAAAGTGGCATATTTAAAAAGGGTATAAAATGCATATGTTAATAACAATGTTATTTTTCAGTAAGTATTAACAGCTCAGTCAATAAGTTATAAAAATGTATACGGTTCATAAGAAATATCAGAATTACGGATGAACAACCATCTAAGCTACCTAATAATTATCAATTCAGCCCTTGGAGGCAAAAATAACAATTAAAGGAAGATGGTTCCATAAGTACATGGCACTATAGTCGCCGGTTTCAAAATTCAATCAGGCTTTACAATTAAGCATAACACGTAGTGCGAGGTCCATTTACATAATGTCTGCATTTAAATAGGTTAAGAAGTAAATATGTCGATTAGCAGGAAGGTTCATTCCCTGTTGTGAGTATAGTAGCCCAGGACGGTTAATTCCCTGAGGTTACGAAGTGGTATAAAAGTATATTGAGGTTCTACGAATATGTATGTATGAGACAGCATATTAAAGGTCTACGAAAATAAAAGTATATTGAGGTTCTACGAATATAAATGTATGAAGGAAACGGAAGAATAGAAATATAAGTAATAATGAAACATTGAAGAGAATATTAGTATAGGCAACGAAATATAGCGAATTACGATGATGACGGATATGTGAAGAGATACATATCACAGGTTAGTTTATTAGAATATTATTCGAAAGAATAAAATGCAGACATTGAGTAAGGAATTCCCTCGCAATACGTAGAAGAAGTTAGGAAAAGAATACTACCAGGGTAAACAATCCCAATATGAACAGAAATTAATATTTATTTCTGATTTCAGAATGATAATAAGCTGAACATCCTGTATTCCCCATAAGTAGGACGTAATAGCAGGATATAAGCCAGGTGACCGTGGACCAAGGAAGAAGAACCAACGGACTTGGAAACAGAAACTCGAAGAAAACACATCGTAGCTTGTAATGCCGTATATTGGCAGGGTAGTCATAAGCTATTTTCTATTTAAATTCAAAATTCAATTATTATTTTTTTCTTTTTTCTCACATAATGAATCATAACAGCATCTTTTTGTAAAGTAAATTTTAAATCAAACTTTTAAACGCTTCAACTTTATAGGACACTTAGCATGGTAATGCACCCTCACGGCCGTAAACGAAATGATGTTACTTTATACAATTCGTGGACGTTTCCCTCAGGGGTAGCACGCCATAGAGTAGTTATATTTTCATTTTCTTTTACCATCCCCACGTTGAAGGGAGGTTTACGCTATCAGCGAACCCTCGCGGCTATGCCTGACCTAGTGTAGCAAACACAGTACACTATTTTTCCCTTTTTTACACACACGCTGCAGAGGTCACGTGCTAGTCCGAGAGGGCTAACTATAACTTAAACCCCTACAGCATCACCCACATATCATAGGAAAATTATAGATGTACATGCACGATAAAGGCAGTACTTGGCTGGAGATGTAGGACGCAAGCCATGAACTAGTCCAGGAGGGGTGACTACAACCTAAAGTTCCTATACACCATTTCTTTAATCTTTCTTCAACAAACGTCTTAAAGTAGATTTCTTTCATAATTAACCTCAGAGAATCATTAATTTCTAATTTGATCTTTAATTATTTAATTATTTCCTTAATTGATCAATACATTTAACAATAAAATCAGATCAAATCAACAAAGTTATCAAAGACATTTTAAATTGATCATGTAATCATTGCAAAGCAAAATGTAACGAAGTATCAAATGACTGTATAACACCATATTCCACCCCTGCCACACCTACCACCCCCTGGCACGACACACTTACGCATACCTACCCGACTACGAAGAAGAACGGAAGAAAAGAAGATTAGAAAGAAGAAAAGAAGATTAGAAAGAAGAAAGATAAATAAAAAAGGCACTACTGAAGAAAATTCTATATTAGCTCCGTGGGACCACTGCAATTGTCGAGGCCGAAAATTAAAATCGAGCGGGGTCTTGTTACATCCACCAACCCTCAATAAGGTTTGTGTCTGCAACTATGCCTATCAAATAGAACGTATATGTTGAGCTGTAGTACATGGACATACGGATGTAGCAAGCCAACACCGACCAACATTCTTTAGTACTGCAAGCCGGCAGTCTTATGTAATAGTAGCAACACAGCGTACATACCGATGACCAAGGTGACCCAATTGCGAACCTTCAAATACAGACGACGCACACGCGTCTTCCCTCATTCTTCTTGATTCATCACCAGTCGAGGTATCAGTGCTACGAGAGACCGGCAGGGCGCTGCCCTTATCGCGGTCCCAACGCGACATCATGGAGGACGGGTATCATCGGTAGGGTGAGTAATGTGAATCTGCTAAATTCCTTTTCCCTCTAGCAATCATCCCCCCTTTTATCTGTACCTAAGCACCGCCCATCAGTAAAATAAACCCTTCTTACACAGTCAAGGGCTCTATCTTTTTATTTCAATTAGTTAATTATAAAACCATGTCCCCTTAGATTGTAGTTAAGTTAAGATCCAGTATATCCCGCTGCGGCATGCTGCCAAGCAGTACAGCGAAGACGACTAGCAAGCGCTTGGCTTGCTAAGGCTTTCCAGGTAAGTCGGTTGAGTATGTCCCGCTGCTCTTCGTAAAACGCCATGGTTACACATACTAGTAAATCTCCGAAAATGCTAAGGATGCCAAGCAATCAACACCCCTTTCAAATGGTGGTTAGGCACCAACCAAATACCTAACAAGAATGGTATAGGCACCGGGTAAAACTCAGTAGATTCCGGAGATGCCGACCAGGTCAACTAAACCCCAAACATTTTTAACAATTGTTATGTAAAATACCTAACAAGAATGGTCGAGCCACCGGGTACTTTTATTACTTAACCCTGGTGAGCCACCGACCAAACACTTTTAATACTTGTTTTAAACTAAGTTAGGTTAATAAAAATCCCTAACAATATTTTGTGTACATGAATGTATGATTCGTCATGGATTCATAATGCTATTCTGGCAATTATTTCAAGTGAATTTTAACATTATAATAAAATGAGATTATTTTACGAATTATGCTATTTTCAGAGTCTCCTTCTATCCTTATTGTTACATCAAGCCGAAAATCAGTAAAGCATTTTTTATTGTGTTATTGTTGTCACCTTAACCCATATGGCGCCCTGAGATGTTTAGATTCTCGTGCTGACTGATTTTTGGTGAAATGCATACGGTATGTGGTCGTTGGACTTCGGTCCAAACGGGCACAGTACGCAGTAGTAGTACTGGATGAAAAGTCAAAATATTTTAACTTCTGTAAAGTATGTGGACAAATGTACATAAGGAAGCAACTTATATTTCGACATAAAATTAAAACGACATTCTTAGAGTCAGGTTTACGTAACTGAAAAAAGGGGTTGGCACTGAAATCCATAAAGGAAAATCGCGCCTGCCTACTCAAATTAATCTCTACATTACGTTACGTGACAATACATGGAATTTTAATCTGTGCACACACATATGACAAAAGTTATTTTAAACTTTGGTACAACATACGAGTGAGCATGCAACGTAATTCGTATAAGTAGATTTCTCACGATATACAAAATGAATTACTTTCCATTTTTCATCACACCTTCCTTCGGAAATTGATCGCAGATATTTAAGCTGCAGAATATTTTTCAATACTAGGGGATGAAACCTCAGAAGTATCAACAAAGGAACAATTCAGTATTTGTTTAAGATTTGTTCAGAACTCGTTCGAGATAAATGAATATTTTTGAGAATTTACAGTGCGGAAAACACCTCATCTCAGAGATTGTTTAATATCAATATTGACATCTTAATGCATTTTGACATACCGGTGTCTGATTGTCAAGGACAGTGTTTTAATGGGGCAGCTACCACGGCCGGTGTCTACAATGGTGTCCAGACTAAATGTTAACCAGTTGAGAATGGAGCTCTGTTTGTGAACTGCTTGGCATATTTTCTGAAGCTTGTATTTGAGGATATCCTCCAAGGAATACTGGAACGTCAGAATGTTATAGGAGTAATGGAGGATTTAATGAAATTTGTCAGGGATTATCCCTAGAGATTGTCCCATTTCACTCATTTTAAAACTGATGATAATGAGGAACTCAATCCGTTTTGCATTGTCTCTTATTTAGCCAACTATATCCCTCTACAAGAATTTTTTCATACGGTTTGTAAGGATGATAAATCTCATACAGATTATAAAGCAAATAAATTCTTGATCCAGATGAAATCCTTCGATTTCTTTTTCACATTGTATTTTTTGGTTAAGCTATTTGACTTACCGATACTGTGAATGCTGCACTACCAGGAAAGGCCCTTTATATTGTAATGGCAACTAAAATTATTTCTACTCTTTCAACAACAATGCAGTCCCCTAAGAGAGAACTTTCAAGAAGTCAGGCATGAGACAATGCAGATGACAAATTAAATGGATGTCCATACTCCAAAATTAGCACGGAAAAGAAATTTGCTTCGAAGATATGATCAATCCAGTCACTAATTTGCACCAATTGAAAACATTGAAAAAACAATCTGCGAGTCGTAACTACGAGACGCTTGTAGTGGGAACATTACCAGGAGAGCATGAAGCGACAGGAGTTTCACTTGTTAGCTACTTCAAATAGTTCAACGCACATCCACGAGATGTCACTATCTCCCTTGTGCTACCCTCTCGAGTGTTACTTGGGAGCCAATATAAAACCTGCTAGCATCTTATGTTTCCTTGCTATCAGCAGCTCTCATGCTGCGACACCTAGTGGCGAGCATCGCTTCCCCTTGCCTATAACTCAGTGGTTCTTAACCGGTGGCCCGCGGACCACGGAAAGTACGCGAGTGCCTCGGGAGTGGTCCGCGGGAAAAAAAAGGGTCCAAGAGCACGTATAAAAAAGTGGCCAATAAATTGGGATTTCGAAAACGACGTATATTGAACGAGAATCGTCCGAATGTTTACGCGGCGATGGATCTCAGGTTTTGAATTGATATCTTTAAAATAAGTATTATTGAGGATGTGTTACAACTGATAAGGTGTATTGGGGGAAAGGGGGGGGGGGGGAGGGGTGGTCGTTACATGATTCAATTTCACGCTGAGTGGTCCGCGGACTTCGACAGGTTCAGGACCACTGCTTCTAACTGAACATAGATTCGGGCACGCAGGGGCGTAACCAAGATCCTGGAGTTGGGGGCGCTAGAAAAGGTACGTCAGTTCTGTTATTGAGATAAACTTGTTGCTGCTTCATTTACAGACTAAGGATATCATGCTCATCTTGCCCCTTTGTACTTGTGTAAGTTTAGTTAGATGAAGATGATGATTTGTTGCTTTCAAGAGGCCTCCTATAAGATATAGCTTACTAGCCCCTAACAATGTAAATGATTTAAGTCTGACAAGTTTAACTGAAGACAACAGAAAAATTACAGGAGGAGTCCAAGGGAGTGAGTGCGAGAGCAAGCTAGGAGAAAGAGAGATACAAACACAGTGTGGGCGCATCCCGTAGCAGAAATATTACACTAGCAAGAGAGAATAAGGGGGAATAATTAAATGAACATTGCACAGCAAAGGTGGGTACAATTTGACCCAAGGAGCAGTGCTTCCCGCTAAGATAGGAGTAGAGTTGTAGCTTCATTTGAGGGGTTTAGCCATCGTGGTCATTTAGCCCCATGTATTTGGGTGAGTGTGGAATTTTTGTCTGATAACCCGTGTTGTTGTGATGGCTGTATTAGTGTGTTTATTTGTAATTCTGGTGAGGATCGGGAAGGAAGCGACCGTGGCTGTAAGATAAGTACCATCCCGGCATTTTCCTGGAGTAGAAGTGGGAAACCACAAAAAACACTTTCAGGATGGCTGAGGTACGAATCGAACTGTCCTCTTCTTATTTTTGTCTACGAGGCTGAGAGTACCTATTCATAAGACTTTCTGACGGCTGATTTATAGCATAATGCTCTCGGCACACTCGCTAGTGCTATTGTCAGTGTGCCAATGTGAGGAATGTATTTCGTGACTCTAGCAAAAAAAATATTGGAATGCAGCCGAAATAAATCAGAAAGCTCTATGGACATCAAATTGATAGGTGAAAAACTAAAGGAAGTAGGAGACTTCTGTTACTTTGGAAGCAAAATAACCAGTGATGGACGAAGCAAAGAGGATATAAAAAGTAGGTTAGCTCAGGCAAGGAAAGCATTTCTACAGTAAAGGAATCTGTTGACATCAAATATAGATTTAGGTATTAGGAAGTCATTTTTGAATGCCTTCGTCTGGAACGTGGCACTCAAGGTAGTGAAACTGGGACTATTGGTGCAGCAGAAAAGAGGAGAATTGAAGCGTTTGAATTGGGGTGTTACAGGAGAATGATGAAGATCAGATGGGTAGATAGGGTTACAAACGAAGGGGTATTAAGACTAGTTGGAGTGGAGAGATGTTTCTGGCGACTGCTAATGAAGAGAAGAAAAGCAAAGCAAGCTTGTTGTTAAACGTGACCGTTAATCCGAGATCATGAGCCACGGGACCCCCTTTTACGTGGAATCCGAAACACAGGACATGGCATTTCACATTGAAAATCTCACATGCATTGACCGGGAATCGAACCCGGTCCACCTTGGAGAGAGGCATACAGCTTCACCGCTGCGCCACCACGCCCCAATGAAGAGAAGAGATACTGTAGGTTGCTAGGATACATATTAAGACACCCAGGAATAGCAAGCTTAGTTATGGAAGGAAGGGTCGAGGACAAGAACTATAGGGGTAGACCATGGTTAGAGTATGTTAAACAGATTGCCTCAGATGTAGGGTGTGGTAGCTATGTAGATATGAAACGATTAGCTCAGGACAGGGAGGCTTGGAGGGCTGCATCAAACCAGTCAAAAGACTGAAGACTCAAACAACAACAGTATAGGCTAGTTGATATACCCATTGGCACCGACTTCAGGTGAGCAGTTACTTTTCTGCCCCCACACCAACGTATAACCCAGGGGCATCACCCCCCTCCCAACATTTTTTTAAAAGTATCCTGGCTCCAGAATCAAGACAGATTTATCATTTAACCTGCGAGGAAGCGTGGATATTTTTTTTTTACCCATGAAAAATGAATTGTTAATAAGTCTATGGATAATTTGACTTCCATCACTCGCTACTTTCGTAATGGACTGTTCTAATCTGTAGTGATTGCATTCCATGTTTCTGAGTTCATTATTGAAACGAACCGTGAACGTGTGTGTGAACCGTGGCCTACGTTATACTCAAGGCCTGGAAATAGAGCGGAGACTTGGTACGCCAAACACGTAGTTCCACTTTACGCCACTAAGATCGCGGCGCCCTAGTTGTCTGCTTTTGACTATGCGTTACATGCAACTCAAGTACATTTAATACATGTTTTTAGCATTTCTTACCTGTTTTCCTCCAGTTTCCCCCAAATGATGAATACAGCTCACTCTTGACTGTATTTCACTTTTTTGAAGGATTTTTCTGTCAAGTGGTTTACTTCTTAAATTCAGAAACGTTGCACTACTGCCTGTGTGGTTCACACCAATATTCTTTAAAAGCGGCCTTAAGAACTTTTGCAGAAGAACTACGGAGAGAGAATTGTCAATACACACTTCGCATTTTGTGTGCTCGGAAAACGTGTCAGTTAAAATATTTCTGAAATTTTGACACTTATTTTCGAGACATGAAAGTGAGAAATTGTTTCCAACAGATAAATAAAAGAAGCTTTGGGATATCTTAATCCCCCCCTGTCTTGAAAATGTATTAAACTAAATGGCAGGCTTGAATTTGCTGGAGCTGATATTTTCTCTAAGCAACAGTCTGTTCTCTCTTCTGCCACTCTTACAAGAAATCCCGCTACCATTGCAATTGAAATGGAAGATAGAGACGCTGGCTTTTCTGAAAACAATAATAGAGATTTTAATGCTAAAATATCAACCATAATGTTTTAATTCAATGAACTTAATATAGACTATATGCCCCATATTCTTACCTTGAACAGGGCTTTCAAGACTCTCCAAGACATGTGCCAGAAGCCGGGGTGTTTCTTTAGCATTCGCTGGGTTTTGCACCTTCCGCGATTTTTTAGGCTTCAGAAACTTGGCCAAGGCGCCTGTTACGACTGTATCTTCCCTCGGCTTCACATTCCCACTTCTAGAAGATGCGATAATTCCTGTGCTAAGTGTTGACTCGATGGCATGCAGGCATGATCTGACGTCTATCATGTCATTGTTACCTCCCTTATTTCTCAGGTGACTGAAGAGCAGTTCTACATCGTCACTTGAGAGATTCCGCGTAAGCACATAATGGAAGCCGATACTGATTAGAAATCGTATGCAGGACACGGTTGATGAAGTTGTTAGCACTAAAGCTTGATAAGTTTCCTTTGTAAGTGTCATCTTTTTACCGGGATAACTTTGAATCTGTGACAGGTAGAGCAGAAATTAATTGGTCAGCCATGAAAGTCTCTCATCATTAACTTCACTGAAAATAAGCTTGTCCGAGTTTCTGGAATGAAGTCCGTGTGTGGTATTGCAGATATCATGTATATCAAACCATTTTCTAAAAATTTTCAAGAATGTTGTTGTTTCATGTAGGCTGTCCTTATCTTCAACTTTCTCTGGGCACACGACTTCCATGCTCTTAAGCCCAGCTATTGTCTCTGGAGTAAACACCAATTTGGCTAGTAGTGTGATCGGATTTTAACGAATGAGGTATTGTTGACGTTGGGGTGACGTCCTCTTTGCTAAGAATGTGTGTTGGTATTTTAATTATTTTTTTTGAAAATTCTTGATTTTGACATTGGCGCTATTTTGGAAACGGTGAAGGTGAAAAAAGGTTTGTTTGACGTTAATGAAAGGTGGCTATGCCCTCTAGGTGGACAGCAAGTTTCAAGTGTGTAGGAGGGAAACATGATAGCCTACTTTCCTACGAACTTTGGCGATAATTCGCGAACGCCTGGTCGGATTTTAACGAATGAGATGTTGTTGGCATTGGGATGACGTCCTATTTGCTAAGAATGTCTGTTGGTATTTTTATTTTTTTTTAAATTCTTGGTTTTGAATTTTTGATTATTTTGGAAACTGTGAATTTTGGAAAAACGTTTGTTTGACGTTAATGAAAGGTGCCTATGCCCTCTAGGCAGAAACCAAGTTTCTAGTGTGCAGGCCAAAAGAAAATGAATTTTGAAAAAAAATTCACTATTTTGGAAACGGTAAAGATGAGAAAAAAAGTTTGTTTGACATGAATGGTCGGTATTTACTCTCTCTAGCCGCACCATAAATTTGAAGTCGCTAGGTGAAAACCTATGCACGTTTTGGGTGTTTAAACCTAGTTTTTTTTTGTTATTTTATTATTTTGTTATTTAGAGATATTTTGAAAATCAGATTTGAAAGTGACGTTGGAGTTGTCATGTCAAACGCTATTATTGTTGCTATACATGCACACTGAGCTTTACTGGCATAGAAAATAGTTTGCTAACAGAAGCCAGTGCGTGTTGGGTCCTAGCATGAGAGACCTCAGCTCCTTATCGCAAAATAAGAATGCACGTAGGTGCACGTGTGTGGGAAGCCTGCCTCTGCAAATTTGTTGTTGTTGGGAACAGAGTTAGATATCAACAGTAGCATTTGCTACCCACCATAACTCGATACTCTGTTCAAGGTTAGTAGGCTGGGAGAGCTTTGTTTAGAAAATGCTTATGTCGAAGTTCTCATAGGCTGCGCAGTGGGGAAGTCACGTAGGCGTACAGTATATGTGAACTGTTAATGTGAAGACTTCTCTAACTTACTCAGTCATTACTTGCAGGGTGTTTTAATACATGGTGAGAATTAACGTGTTGGCAAATTTATATACACGTTTATATATGTACCGAGACAGAGCATCACGATCATTACTTTGCAAGATATTGTTTGATACAGACGGTTGTGCTGAGCCGTTAGCCTGCGCACGTTTAAATAATTAATTAATTAATTAAATTAATTTAATAATAAAAAACCATCTATATTGAACATCGAGTAAAAAAAAGACAAGGTATGTATATTTGTTATAATAATGTTATGGAAATAAATTATTGTTATTTGGTGCATTAATTGAAAGTTGATTTAATAACTCAATGCTATGAATGTATTTTTTGTTGCAGATAAAACAACAACAACAACAACAACTAATTTGCTGTATATATATAGGACAAATTAAAGCAGTCGTGGAATATTAGTTTCAAAAAAGAAAAAATATTATTAATTTGCAAAAGGTATGTACATTTTGTTTATGACTTAATGCTAAAATGAATGAATAAACGCTATTTTATTTAATTCTAATGCATGAACTTATGGAATATATTTATTCTTGTTGCAGAATTAAACTGTGTGTGCCTGCCAACAAACGATCGGGAGTAGCAGCAGCGTAGCCCAATAAGCTACAATTTTGATATTAAAAAGGTACGTTACAAATATATTTTTTTGTTCGTTTGTGCAAAAACTAGCTTACTATTTTTGGAGTGAGTGTCTTATTGTGTGTGCATATGAACAATCCTATTACCGACAGCAGTGGCTATGCTGGCTAAAGCCCAGCGTTGGGTCATGGGGCCAAGCTCTCTGCTAACTCGGTAGACGCGTGGGTTCGAGCCCCCACCGTCATCCGTCCTTGAAATGGTTTTCCGTGGTTTTGCATTTTCAATGCCAGGCAAATGCTGGGATGGAACCTTCTGAGAGGCCACGGCCGCTTCATTGTACATCCTAGCCCAGTTTCATTGATCTTTATCCATTCCATCTCTCATCCCGGCACGCAGGTCGCCCACGGGCGTCGACTAGAAAGACCTGCACTCTGCCTCGTAGGACACATGACAAACAAAATAATCCTATTGCATATCCTAAACCCTTTTTGAGTGTTTTGTTATTATGTGCTATAACTGAATTAATGCATATGTTTACTGAATATATATATATATATATATATATATATATATATATATAAAACTAATAAAGGGTTTTATTGCTTTTTGCTTTTCAGATATATATTTAAAGAAAGAAGCATTATCCCGCATTGCAACAAATTGGCTGTTTGCTGGAGCCCCCCATCACCACCTACAGTTGGAGAAACAACAACAGTTTGCGTGTGTGAGTGAGTGAGTGTTGGAAGACATCTATATTTGCTGCTTTTTTGGATTACACTATTTACAAGGCGAGTTAACATTCCATTTACTGTTGATTTTTTAATTATGTCTACATCCAAGTGTGAAGAGTTAGAATGGCAACCATTAGCCAAGTGTCTTAAAAGTAGAATATGTTCCGGTCGAATTTATAATGTAAAACCTGTCTATCCCCTAAAGAATTTGTCGTATCGTGTTTGTCTATTTTTGTGAATGAAAGCAAACAAGAATTAACAACGCATCAGGCGCTAAAAATAAATTTCGAATTACTATGCGAGTTTATTCTGATTAAAAATAATGTTGAAGAAAAACATAGGTTTAATCTTTGAACAAAAATGGAGAAATAACTGATATCCGATAATTTAGAAATTTGGTATCAAAAATGCTATTGACGGGCTTATCACTAAATTTGATAATTTACACACATTGCCTATGATGCATGTTACTTTTCTTTTAAAATAAGGTGAAACGTCATGCGCTTAAGGATAGATTGTTCATTTAGCACACGCACTCATGCAATGCAACCATAAGTAAAAAAACAAAACATAAAAAAACAAAAAAAATCAACACTATTTACTAATTATATAAATAAATAAAAATTTAAAGTTAACGTTACATTGTGTTAAATGGTCACATGGTTTTGTACAAACAAAATCATAATGACATGTTTTATTACAAAATAATAATAATAATAATAATAATAATAATAATAATAATTTAAAAAACATTATTTTTAACTGTCACATGGTTTTGTACAAACAAAATCATAATGACATGTTTTATTACATAATAATATTAATAATAATAATAATAATAATGATAATAATAATAATAATCATTATTTTTAACGGTCAGATGGTTTTGTACAAACAAAATCATAATGACATGTGTTATTACAAAATAATAATAATAAAAACAACATAGTCCGAAACTTGTTAATTATTTTATATGACTACATTTAAAACATTTTTTTTACTTGTGTTTGCAGTGCATGAGGAGGGTGTTTAATAAACAAGCGACCCTTAAGCCCATAACGATTCAACTTATTTTATTATTTAGTACAAATACCATTTATAGCAATATTTATAATTTTCATACTGAAACTATTAATTAATAATAATGCATTGTAATTTCTTTTTTATTGTTTATAATTTTATTTCAAACACCATTTATATTATTGCTTATAACCATTATATTGAAACTATTGTATGTCTGTCTACCCCTTATTATTCTCGTTTTTCCAACGGGGTCGGGGATGAGATGCGATGGAAGTCTTTGTGGCGATGGTTTTTATGGCCGGATGCCCTTCCTGACGCCACCCTCATGAGATGAGTTAATGAGAGATGAAATGAATGATGGTGAATGAAACTGGGCAAGGATGGGGAAGGAAGCGGCCGTGGCCTGTCAGAAGGTACCGTCCCAGCATTTGCCTGGTGTTGAAAATGGGAAACCACGGAAAACCATTTCACGGACGGCCGACGGTGGGGCTCGAACCCACGCGTCTACCGAGTCAGCAGAGAGCTTGGTCCCATGACCGAATGCTGCGCTTTAGCCAGCGTAGCCACTACTGTAGCTATATTGAAACTATTAGTTAATAATAATACATTGTAGTCCTTTTTATTGTTCATAATTTTAAATTGAAACACCATTTATATTATTGTTTATAATTATGATATTTGAAACTATTAGTTAATAATAATACACAGTCGTCCTTTTTTATTGTTTATAATTTTAAATTGAAACACCATTTATATTATTGTTTATAATTATGAAATTTGAAACTATTAGTCAATAATAATGAAAAAACAACAACATGGTCACATGTTTATTTATTTATTTATTTATTTTTTTCAAAATGATAACAGTGATACTATACATTTTTAAAAATAAATTCATGATTTTAAAGTCCACATCTAGATAAAAGTAATTTGCTCTTCATAGCACCAATCACCATAAATGCTGCCATTCGTTCTGATAGACTGGCATCTGGAGCTGTTAATCGTTGCTTGGCAATGCTAAACAAGACTTTGCCGGCAATGCGTCTTAGTGTGGGATCACTGTTTTCATAGGCTATATCATGATTAAGGCATGCATGATCCATAGCATTAATTCCATATCCCCTGTCCTCAAATGATCTTGAAGACAAGTACCAGGGCCGAAGAGCTGTAAGCAGGTAAGTGAGCTTCGAATGGTAAGTTTTTAATGATGTTATCAATAATTCCACGGCCAGTACACCTGGGACATCGACGTTTCATCGGTGAAAAACACTTTTTTTTGTTTTCTCGTTCTTCTTCTTGTTCTTGCTGCTGCTGTTGTTGTTGTTGTTGTTGTTGTTGTTTGTCGGCGGTTGCTGACGAGCATGGTAGGTGGTGGTTGTTTTCCGCATGACAGCCATGGAATGATGAAACAATGTCTTTACAGTGAGTTTTATGCCCATGATATAATTTCATCAATCGACATGTGGCACACTGTGGAATGGAAGGTGTTTTTGCCAGGGTTAATTACTTGAGATGGGGAAAATGACTGCATGGTTGTAGTTCACTCAGTACAGGGTCGATAGTCCACTGGGCAGGCGCCTTTTCCCAAAATTTCTTTCACAGCGTTGGCAGCAACAAAAAAAAAGAAATTATTTAGGCAGTGCTAATAATTCATATGTGTAAAGCTAATCAGTTTTTTCTTGCACACAAAGAACTTCCCAATAGCCTTGTCGATTGTAGTGGCGTCCATGTTTATAACGTTGATGTTATCACCTGACGTGTACAAGTCTCACTGCTACCATTGGACGATAAACATTCAGTTTTAATTGTATTCAACAACTCCCAACATGCACTGGTGGTGAGCCAATGAAACAATTGCCACGCATGCGCTAAGGTTTTATTCTGAATATTGTCGCAAGGACAAGAGTCCATGAGTGTTTGCAGGGATGGACAACCCAGATCTAAAAGTTCAATACATTGACAGTGAGAGGGTAGAAATGGTTGAAGCCACTGGCATTTTTCATCCCCTTTAACAAATAAGACATTGGCCGAAGACAAATGGGCTTTCATGACTATGTCAAGATACTTGTTAGAAATATCACCCTTTTTCCATACTAATTGCAAATGATTTTCAATCCACTGGCTCTGCATTTTATCTTTTTCACTAAGCAACTCAAAAGCATAGGGAGGTTTAAACACCAAATGAATAGGGTTAGACGCCCAAAACGTACTACAATCGATAAAAGCTACTTCCTAAAATATAAATTTGTTTTCTGAAATTTTAAACCCCTGACAATCCACGATGAGTGTACGCATGATGTTTTTTATATATTTTTTACGTGTTTCCTCGTTGACGACTAATGATCAACTAACCCATTTCATGGTTTAACATTGCAAAAAGTCAAAGGACTTCAGGAAATAAAGGAACAAATGAATTGAACAACAGCTAAATATTCTTTTACAGGTTTTATTCATAACATAAAAAACACAATTTTATTACAAGTTTTTTTTTTAAATCTGGAACAGCATTCAAATGAACAGTTTGCCCATACGGTCCACAGGTATCTCCTAGTTTTGCAGGGTCTGGTACAATGACAGGGTAATTCGAACTCCATGGAATATTGCCCACATCATAGCGATTGAGGTAAGGGCTGGATGGACTCCATCGCTGATAATCGCTAAATGGTCGATCCCCCATTTCCCAGTTTCCAATTTCAATGTTGCAAAAAATACACTTGACCACATCCCCACGTTTTAAGTAATAAAATACGCTTGCTGCCAATTCTCCATAATCCAGAAAGGGAACTGTCCATGTTTGAAAAGTTTTCAGACGATTAAATTCACATTTTAAATTCCATGGTTTGTCTGTCACGTTGTGGATGTTGTTGTTGTTGTTGCTTATTGAGGGACACATAACGTTTGTTGTTGTTGTATGTGTGCACAGTGCCAGAGCGCAACAGATAGTGTGCATGCAGACGCTTATCATCAATCCTATGAATGATGATTTTTTTCACCTGAACACAGGTGGCTTACATGCTAGTGACATAATTGGACAAAGGGTGATATTTCACTTGTCTGGCATGAATAATCAAACAGTAGGCACTGGTATGGTCTGGTACATTTTCTTGTGTTTCAAAATCTACCCTTAAATCAATGGTGGTGATTTTCATAGTTTCTTCTAGATACGAACAGCCGAAAACGATCAGTGGTGCTTTTGCTTTAAACCCTTGTGGCGACAACATAGGGCAATCCTGTTTTTCACAATAAGATGAATGAAATTTAGCAAACATATCATAAAGGGGGTCAAACGTATTTTTTGAAAAATTGAGTTCCAACCCCTCATAGGGAAAGCAAACATGATTTAAAAATAGTCGCATATTTCTCAAGTGAATGTAATCAAACAGGGTGATATCTTTGCTTTGTTGGTATTTTCTATTGGTTTGAAAACCAATAATAACATAGAGGGGTCTCTCAGTAAAGCGAGCCGATTTTACACTCCAACTATGAGTGTCTGTGGTAGGTAGCAAGGGGCACTCATGTAGACTCCAACTTCGAAAGACGATAGGCAAGGCTTTATCTTTTTGCACCAAATTTAACATGCTTAGCTTTTTCCGATCCGATAGCGTCACATGGGGCACTTTCCATAGTGATCGAAGCAGTTGAATTTTTGAGTCTGTCGGAGGCACCTTTTAGTGCATTATAATCACTGCGGTCTCTCACCAGATACAAACTTTGTCTTGCGTTTAAAATAATATGCATGTGATCTTCGGCAAAGCCAAGGAGTAATTTTAAGGGTGGGAAGCCTGTAAAAGTGCCATCGCTATGAACTAGCTAGTCATTGCTACTGTTGGGGCACCATCCTGCCATAGAAAGCGTTTTATTTTCCTCCTCGCTATAGGAAGGATATAATTTCAGAAGACTAGTCATGCCCACATTTCGAGACATTTCTATGACAATATCATTTATCACATAACGTACTTCAGAAAACAGAAAACCCAAACCATGATTCGCCAACGCAGACGGCGTGGGTGTGCTGTCATCTGCTTTCATCAATTTACCCTCAATTTGAAGGACACTTTCATGAGGTAGAGTAAAAATATCTTGATTGTTAATGATGAATCGAATCTCGTCATTGTTATTCAGTCCTGTTGCTTGAGGTTGATAGGAATACATATCAATGCGCACGACGCCATCTTCCACTTGTATGGGATTTAACACTTACAACAGCTCCTTGTTCATGATTTGGGTGTAACGTATAACCAATGCGTTGTAAACGTTGTCGGTTTACTCGTGTCAACCGTTTCATACACGATGGGCAACTAACCGACCTCGTAGACGTTGTTGTTGCTTTATAGATAAATTTCATAGCGTCTTTAAAACCAACTTGTAGGTCACAGGGGTGTTGGCGTCCAAAGCAATCAGTTGTTGCTTTCTATTCACTAAGCGTAAGGTAATATTACTAATATCGCTGACACACACAGGATGATATAGAACCACTGAAGGGTTTTCACGAATAATATAGCCACAAGGAGAGGTGACAATAAAATCATACAGGGAATGGCTTTGTTCTTGATTTGTAAATACGTTTCTAATAATATTGCAAGTCACAGAAATGTGATGGTCCTCGATGAATTTCACTGGATAATCTGAATCATGGGGTTGGTGAGCTGTCAACACTCTTGGTTTAAATCCTATTAAAGGACCAATAGAATGAACTCGTGTTTCAAAGTCAATGTCAAACGTAGAGAAAATACGACAGCGATAAGTTATCGTATTGGCTGTAAGTTCAAATTTGTGTGTCCCATCCGCAAATGGTTTGACACAAAATTGTTTTATCATCGACACGCTAATGGCTTCATGCACATCGTCTATGGTATAACCTCCAGGGGGTAGTCTCAACATATAATCATCATAATAATATTTGTCATTAATATCCAGTTGTATATTGTAAATTCTATGGTAACTTTCCAAAGAAATTAATCCTAGCACATAGGATTGTTCGGGATGCAATTCAATGGGGGGGAGGTGGGAATCCAGGGACTCTTCAGGCCCGCGGCTGTGCACGGTAAATGTCTTGGCGTTGACATTCATAATGATGAAAAGGTTGGATTAACGCGACCTCTTATATAAAAATGTTATCACAAACGTCCACACTCTTGACTGTCAAAGGTTTGTTGATGATTCACATTATATAATATCTTTACCCGGTTTCCCAAATAACGTAGCTACTCGATCGGGGGTGGTAAATTTCCATAACTTTCAAAGTACCATACTGTGGGACCTTCTTTGACATAGGCTACAAAATGGGTTCCTGGGCTTGCATCATCATCTAAATTAATCCTGGCTCGTTCTTCTTTCCATGGTGCTTTGGGTAATTCATTTCTCATAAATACACCTCGAAAATGAGAAATATTTAGTTGTTTGGCATAGCTTTCCACTTGTTCATGGGTCATGGCATGACGAGGCAGTTGCCTTAAACGTTTATCGAAGATGGACATTTTTTTTCTTAGACGATAGGCCACTACCTTGTTGATAAAAGACTGGCTTTAAAGGATTGCCGATTCTAGCTCCCATAGCAATGGCTTCTAACATTTTATTGTGTCGCTCGCTTTCTTTGAGTTGTTGCTTACCTTGTTCGACGGCTTTTATGGTTTATGCCACAGCAGTGGCACCAACCAAAAGCGAGCCCAAAGCTGCCAACCCCGCAAATAAAGCCGGCAAAAAAAACCACGCTTAGCAACAGGAATGACACGCCCACGTTTTTTCTTTCTTTCTTTCTTTCTTTCTTTCTTTCTTTTCTTTTTATCGATGCATTATGGTGCGATCTCGGAGCTGTAGACGATCGCACCGCCTGTAAAGCTTTTTCGATAGCCAGACTTTTTAAATTTTTTAAGTTTTTTTTAAGTTTTAACACTGGGTGTGAGGCAGATCGAGTTGGTTTCCGGCCTGGCTTTTTTCTCTTTTTGAGATTTGTTTTTTTCATGTTCATTGCATATCTTTTTTTCACCATGGTGCTACTTGGTGAACCTTTCACAGCACACATTCGACAACAGCTAACGTAGAGAACCTTATTTCATAGCAGTATATTCCAATTCTATATAAAGCGGAAAATCATTCACCGTTTTCCCAGCTTCCTTTTCCTCAAAAGTAAGCATAAGATGAAAGGATAATTCATCTCCAACATTTACTCTTTGATGGTTGTGGACCAACAGTCTATCACCGTTTATTTGTATTTTTAAATGTTTCTCATCAGGCATGGCATATTTAATATGAATCACGCCATCATAATGCAATCGATAATGACTTAAACGAGAAGCAAGCATATAGGTAAGGTTATCATTCACCAGTGGTGGTGGGGAATGGTTTCTGTCATTGTCCAGTTTTTGATTTGACTGATACACTAAAAATACAGATGGGACAAATTTATAAAGTCTTTTCATTTGATAGGTCACATAACGTTTCGTGCAGACATCATTTTCGTCTCGAGGCTCTTGCACATCAATAATACGATGATGATTGGCTGAATAGCCCTCAGCGGTTAGTCTCGGGCCCATGTGATAGACACTTTGCGCGATCGACATAGCTTTTTGTAGCCACCTCTCGAGACTGTTTTGACAAAGCGGTGGCCATGGCCATGGTTACACGAGCTCGCCCAAACACGTCCATCGTGATAGACGTTAACTAACCTATCCTACACACCGCTTGCGTATATATAAACCTTATACACACAGGAAAAAAAACTCAGTCGTCGACACTATGGAATTAATGAAACAACCCCATGCTTTGCCCGTCTCTGATTTGGTTTCAGAGCTATCACTGTCCGTGTGCGAACCTAAACGTCATGGCACCCTATTCCTATCTACCGTTCGATGTATTATGGTAGGTCCTTAGGGTTGTGGAAATACCAATGTTTTGCTGAACATTATTACCGCGCCTCATGGCCTACGATTTCAAAATATTTATACTTTTGCCAAATCCTTGTACCAACCTCTGTACGTGTATCTGGAACATATTATGTCTTCGTTAAATAATGAAGCCATGGGCTAATTTACATTCACCTCACCTCAAGATGTCATTCAACCAGACCGCATTCAACCAGATTCCATTATAATTTTTGATGATATTGCTACTCAACGACAAGCCATTATTCAAGAATATTTTAGTATGGGACGTCATAAACAAGTGGATCGTTTTTATTTGGCTCAGACCTATTCTAAAATCCCCAAACAGTTGATTCGTGACAATGCCAATCTCATCGTTCTCTTCCGCCAAGACTCTAGAAATCTCGGTCATATTTTTCAAGATCATGTGAATCCAGATATGTCCTTTACATCTTTCACGCAATGCCTGTTTGGTCATAAATAAACAGAGTGAACGATATGATGGGTTTTGATCATTTTATTTCTGTTTAAAAAGACCCAGGGTTTGACATTTCCTGTTAGTGCGTCTTTACCTTCACCATGGTGAACGCCGTTGGGTACAAGAAACATGTTCAAATCATGCAGCGTATTATTGAGGCACAAAATACGATTCGACATAAATTTCGTGAATTACAACGTTTAAAAACCGTCAATCCTTTACCCATGATAAAACATGCTCCATCATGGGTTGATCCCATGAGCTTCTAACCAAATGCTTCTTCTACTGCTGCTGCAACCTCTCAAACCAAACCCTTAACAAGTTCAAAATTTGCTCAAACAGATTCCACACGACAGGTAAAATCCTCCCCCTCCTCCTCCTTTAATGTTAGTTAACGAGAACATGAAGAAGAACAAGAAGAAGAGCAAGAACAACATGAACAAAGTGAAAGTGAAAGCGAAACCGTATTTAGTCCTGAAAGAAAAAAATCCTCACCCCTTCAACAGTTTCTAAGAACAAAACAAAAATCATCTGTCATAGCGGCAACACCGTCTTCCTCCACATCGTCTCCGTTTTCACAAGTCTTGGCAACCCTTCAAAATAAAGCTCAACTCAAAAACATTTTAATCAATCATTATGGGGCAAAACTGGTATCTGACCCTTCTATGTATTGGAAAGACAGATACCAACGTATGGTGTTCGCTATGAGAATGATAGTTTTAAAATTGGGGATTCATCCATTAAATTTGCTCGTACGAAAGCTGTCATTAAAAAGATAACTATAAATTAACACCAGGTCTGTTAAAGCTGCTATTCTCTTGCACCCCCTCTCTACAAGATTTTACGTCCGAGGACCTTGTTAAATATAAATCCATTTTATTAGACACCAACGCCCACAAAAGAAATTATAAATCCTCTCAGCAGCTCAATGCCGTTATATCCCAAAAATATAAAACCATCATTGCAAACATGTTTGGTAAGCAAAAACATCACTCTGCCTCTGGTGTAAGGTTTAAGAAATTAAAACCCTACATAGATTGTAATAATCCCAATCGGTTAGTAGAGCGCTTATACTTGCTTCATGCAACAAAACAAGCTGGTCACACTGGACATGAGGCAGAAGTCGCCCACATTGAACAACAACTCCGAGATGCTAAAATTATCTTACAAGCCATCCCCCATCAAAGTGGGCATCGCTCATGAATTGCATAAACCAGCCCGACGCATTTATGAACGCCGTCGTGTCATTTCCAAAGGAATCGATTAACTTTGGCAGGCAGACTTGGTTGAGATGATACCTTATTCTAACGTTAACGATGGTGTACGCTATATGTTGACCGTCATTGATGTCTATTCCAAATGGCTTTTGTTGAACCAATAAAAATAAAACTGGTGTCTTAGTCACAAAGGCCTTTCAACATATTATTCAACAATCAAAACGCCAACCTCACTTGTTACAAACCGACCAGAGGAAAGAATTTTTCAACAAGGACTTCTCCAGTTTTCTCAAATCTAAGGATATTCACCACGTATAGCAATCTTAAAGCTAGCATAGTTGAACGCTTCAATCGAACATTAAAAAGTTATATGTGGAAAGAGTTTACAATACGTGGTTCCTATCAATGTATAGACTGGTTACCTCAACTTGTGTCACGATACAACAACACCATTCATTCCACCATTGGAATGAAACCTCGTCTCGTCACCAAGAACCTACCCAGACTCAATAGACTGTTTAGCCCTATAAAAAGGGTTGACCCAAGGCGACATCGCCTTAAAATTGGGGATTTTGTTCGCATCATTAAACATAGAAGTGTGTTTTCAAAATCGTACACTCCACAGTGGTCAACAGACATTTTTAAAATTCGCCAAGTCAACCTAGGTTAACCAGTGACGTATCTTTTAGAAGATCAAAACGGTCAGCCCATCAAAGGACGATTTTATTAAGAAGAAGTGCAAAAACATTATATCCCAACGATTATCTTATTGAACGAGTAATTAAAGTCAAAGGTGCAAAATATTTTGTAAAGTGGTTAGGGTTTCCTTCCACGTTTAATTCATGGGTCAATAAACATGATTTTTTTGTAATAAACCCTATTTATTTATTTATTTACACTAAAACCCCTTTTCCCGTTTTCCAAAAACATCTCAAATATGACAAAAAACATAGGTTAAAATCCCCCAAAACGTGCATAGGTATTTCACCTAGCGACTTCAAATTTATCGTGCGGGTAGAGGGAGTAAATAGCAACCATTCATCACCAACAAACTTTTTTGTCAAGTTCACCGTTTCCAAAATAGTCAGCATTTTTCAAAATTCATTTTCTTTTGGCCTACACACTTCAAACTTGCTGTTTACCTAGAGGGCAGAACCACCTTTCATTAACGTCAAACAAACTTTTTTCTCATCTTCACCATTTCCAAAATAGCGCCAATTTCAAAATCAAGAATTAAAAAAAAAATACCAACACACATTCTTAGCAAGGAGGACGTCACCCCAACGTCAGCAATACCTCATTCGTTAAAATCTGACCATCCATTCGCCAGTTATCGCCAATGTTCGCCAGAAAGTAGGCTATCATTTTTTCCTCCTACACACTTGAAACGTGCTGTCCGCCTAGAGGGCATAGCCACCTTTCATTAACGTCAAAAACAAACTTTTTTCTCATCTTCACTGTTTCCAAAATAGCGCCAATGTCATAATCAAGAATTAAAAAAAAATACCATCACACATTCTTAGCAAAGAGGACGTCACCCCAACGCCAACAATACCTTATTCGTTAAAATCCGATCACGCGTTCGGGAGATATCGGCAAAGTTCGTAGGAAAGTAGGCTGTGTCCCAGAACTGTCCCCACCACACTACTTTGGCTCTTGCTACATTCATTTTTCTAAATTGCTTGGATATAGGCCTACAACCTTTCTGCTTAATTTTCTAACTGGCTTTACTACTAGCTTTTTCTGTAAGTGGTACAGATTCTTGAGATGATCACTAGTTATTCAATTGTCATCTACATAGAAGTTCCTACTCAGATATTGTGACTCGGATCGAAACTAAGAAAAAGTGGCCTCTGCTCGTCTTTCGGGTGACGAATTTCATGAGTGACACATCCGCCACACAGCGCCTCAAACATTGGCACATTCACCTGACAGTTGTCCGTCACTATTCTGATGACCTTGGAGCCGCATTCTTCAACCGCAGTCAGTGCGTCCAGTGTTATCCTAGATAACTGTTGTCCTGTGAGTCCACATGTAAAGTAGAACGAAACAGGTATCCTGTAGAAGGATGACAGGCCCTTGAACAGTATACATAATAATTTATTAGCTAATTTATGTTCGATTCCAATTGCATCTTTCTCAACATCACTAATGCCGAGAAACATGTCTAAATTCTTGTCATACAATAGTCTAGACTTTATGGCCATTTCATCAATGATTAATGAACCAACCTTCTCGTTATCGTGAGTCAGTGACTTTTCTTCAGCTGTCAACCTAGCTTTTGCAAGTGACATGACACCTGTCTCTCCGTTCGTATACCCAATGTACGTTTTTAGTGTTCGTGGATGAGGAAGTTGTAAAATATTTATATCTCTCAGTAAGCGGTAAGCCGACGGTGAGTTATTAGAGAGCAATAAACATATTTTTATTGTTGTTTCATTGTATTTAAAATTTCGTTTCGTGAAAGCTCGAATTTGTTCAAGTAAGAAATTAGCCTTCAAGTCCCCACGATCCGCTTCACTCCTGAGCTTCGATATTTGAACATCGAGTTTGTCCTGACGTTGCACTGAATGTAATTTTTGTTTCAAAGAAATTATCTTCTGATTCAATGACTTAATTGTAGTTCTGTATACTGTATTTTTTCTTAATGCCCTCCTTAATTTTAATTTTGTTGACTTGCAATGAGTTTGCTTGATTGTAGAACATTGTGTTCCTACACTAACACGTGGTTGATCATGGTTTTCTTCAATTCGTTCATCACAATAGTCTTCCGTAAAATTTCAATTACCTGAACATTTCTTTTATTGTTGATATGTATATCTCTATCGACACGTGCTCTTTTGCGCGTATTTCCATTTATTTGTGCTTGTTTATGTTCGGGGTAGTCCTCAAAAACCGTCGGAAATACGTTCGGTAAAAGCGTTCTCTTCGTAGTACTTAAACTAAAATCAGAATCCTTGAAATGCTTGCTACAAATTGTAGAAGACCGTTTTGGTGTCCACAAAGACACTGGCTTTACCCCCTCACGTGAAACATCTAAAACCCATTGTTTTAGTATATCATTGTTCAATGGAAATTTATGAAACGAAAGTCCATTGCCTTTATCTTGACGAGATCTACAATATGGCACGCTACAGTACACCATTTTTGACGAACAAAATAATAACACTAATATTTACACATAAATTCCTCTATTAAAATCATTCAGTGATTTATATCTGAAGTATTTATCACACATACATGTCACATTTATGCTAGTACACTGGATTAAAACTTGCTTTTCGCTACGTCTTGTTCATAAAGACCACTTATCATCCATCTCAATATCAGTCAAACAGCAGTCTACTGGTCTTAACGAAAGCACAACGATAATACGACGATACGACACGCTTCGCCAGTCAATTTTAAACTCACTTTAGCTTTCTCACTCATTAGGACACCTTATTTACCGCCAAATACAGACACACTAATCACATTGTACGTAATACAAACGGAAGGATTAAGGGCGCCCGACAGCGAACCTAGCGGCAAAATGCGAAACAAGTTCGAACCATCGCTCGAAATAATATCTGGCGCCTCATTTCCAGGCCTTGTATATAACGTAGGCCACGGTGTGAACATTATTATTACGTCGATTGTTGAACCTGGTAGCAGGCTATGAGTGGTGTGTTAAGTCTAATTTTTAAAGCTGTTGTCTTGTAGTTAGCAAAACGGATAGATTGTTAATAAAGGAAAGTGTTGAAAATGAAGATGTTCCTGCCGGGGGGAGGGGGGGTCAGTAAGGTGAACCAAAGTGCATTAGTGGAGACGTCAGTAATCGTTCACGTTATTTGACAACGAAAATCCAGCAAAACAAGGGTAAATGGCGTAGTTTTTAGTCACTCTTTAGTACGCAGTAGTAGTACTGGATGAAAATTCAAAATATGTTAACTTCTGTAAATTATGAGGAAAAATGTACATAGAGAAGCAACTTAAATTTCGACATAAAATTAAAAGGACATTCATAGAGTCAGGTGTACGAAGCTGGAAAAAAGGGGTTGAAAAACTGATAATAGATGAAAAGTCGACCTGTCACAGGCAAGTAGTAGTAAAATGTACTCGTGTAAAACAACACTGAAACATTAGTTCTCAGCTTACAAGTGAAAAACTGAAACCCATGAAGGAAAATCGCGCCTACCTACTAAATTAATCTCTACATTACGTTACGTGACAATATAAGGAATTTTAATCTGTGCACACACAGATGACAAAAGTTATTTTAAAATTTGGTACAACATACGAGTGAGCATGCAACGTGATTCGTATAAGTAGATTTCTCACGATATACAACATGAATTGCTTTCCATTTTTCATCACACCGTCCTTCGGAAATTGATCGCAGATATTTAAGCTGCAGAATATTTTTCAATACTAGGGGATGAAACCTCAGAAGTATCAACACAGGAACAATTCAGTATTTGTTTAAGATTTGTTCAGAACTTGTTAGAGATAAATGAATATTTTTGAGAATTTACAGTGCGGAAAACATCTCATCTCAGAGATTGTTTAATATCAATATTGATATCTTAATGCATTTTGAATTACCGGTGTCTGATTGTCGAGGACAGTGTTTTGATGGGGCAGCTACCACGGCCGGTGTCTACAATGGTGTCCAGACCAAATGTTAAGGAGTTGAGAATAGAGCTCTGTTTGTGCACTGCTTGGCATATTCTCTGAAGCTTGTATTTGAGGATACCCTCAAAGGAATACTGGAGCGTCAGAATGTTGTAGGAGTAATGATGGATTTAATGAAATTTGTCAGGGAATATCCCTAGAGATTTTCCCTTTTCACTCATTTAAAAACTGATGATAATGCGGACCTTAATCAGTTTTGCATTGTCTCTTATTTAGCCAACTATATCCCTCTACATGAATTTTTTCATACGGTTTGTAAGGATGATAAATCTCATACAGATTATAAAGCGAATACATTATTGAACCAGATGAAATCCTTCGATTTCTTTTACACATTATGTTTTTTAGTTAAGCTATTTGACTTACCGATACTGTGAATGCTGCTCTACCAGGAAAGGCCCTTTAATTTGGAATGGCAACTAATATTATTTCTACGCTTTCAACAACAATGCAGTCCCTAAGAGAGAACTTTCAAGAAGTCTGGCATGAGACAATGCAGATGACAAATTAAATGGATGTCCATACTCCAAAATTACCACGGAAAAGGAATTTGCTTCGAAGATATGATCAATCCAGTCACTACTTTGCACCAATTGAAGAACGTTGAAGAACATCTAACTGCATGAAGACACTTCACGGCGAGTTCACAGCGTCAGATATAAAAGAGGGCAGGAACGCAGCGACGGACCAAATAACTTATAAAGGTAAAGCCTTGGCTAGAGTTGGTAATTTCATACACTTGGGAGCTGTATTCCAAAACAGAGGTAATGGTTTTAATCAGCACATTGCTTTGGTTGCTGAGGCGGTCCTATCAGCTATGTCAGACATTAAGGATCTACGGAGAATGTCTGTTCAAGCCGCGATAAAACTTTTCAATATTAAGATCCATCCTGTTGTCACCTGTGGTTTGGAACTTACGAGGGAACGGTACAAAATCGGACGGCGAATTTTTATTTTAGTTGGTGGGGCGTGCTCAAAATTGTACAGTACATGCCGGCACACGTCAGCGAGTACAGCCAGCGTCTGTCTTGCCACGCCTACCCTCTCCACTCGTTCTGTTCTCCACTGTCCCCCACCACATACGGCTGCATGCAGGTGTGTTTATGGGACGGTGAATCCTATTCTATACGGTCAAGCCCTCCGCGACTGATGGCTATTCCACATACAGGCGATCGCATTGGAGTCTTTGCGTTGTAATGACCACTTGCAACATTATTGCAGCTCTTATTAGTGCCCACGGAGTTAATATTCAGGAAGCTACAGAGCTATCTGATAAAGAGCAAATAATGTACATACATGGGTTGGTTTTTTAGTTTTGGCACCTTATTTATAACTGGATTAATAACTCACTTAGATGGTTCCAAGTTTCACAGGCCCTCGCTGTAGTCCCCACCGTTGCGTACAACGTGTTCCCAGCGATGCGGAAGTCATTGGATCCCGTTGGCACTGCCCAATCTATTGATGGTACTGTACTCGTTTGGAAACACGAGCCAGAAAATCATACATCTAGTTGAAAGTTTTATAAATTGGCCCATGTTAAAATATAACGATGCTGCATGTTGACACAAAAACAGGATTGTTGAGCGAGGGAATTAACTGAGTTAATTCGGCCAGCCAATAGCAAATTAGTAGCCGCTAGGGGACTTGGAACTTGTTTTGTCGAGACGACAAGGAGCCCGAGCAGCAACGAAGACTCCCGAGTGAGATTCCGGACAGAGAAGCAAGGCGCGTGGCAAGAATGAGGAGAAGGGGAAGAGGCGCGAGCTTGACACGCGACTCGAACCAATGAGAAGCCGCCTTATTAAAATTAACACCACCAGAGTAATTAACATATATAATTACTAGGACAAAGTTACTATATTAAATCATCATGAAGAGTGTTGAATGATAATTAAGAACTATTGACTACAATTACAGCCGAGTATTTAAGTATTTAATGAAGAGTTTGATCAATTATTATAAGCGACCAATCGGAGCCATGGATTGAGAAAAGGCGCGGTTTTGGAAATTAGACGCGGGGGAAAGAGAAGAGGCAGCGAGATTCTTATCAATCACGACTTCGAAGCAGAAGGACGTTCGAACAAGCTACTCTACAAGTTGAACAAAGCAAATAGCAAATATTCATCGAGGACACTTAGTAATGTGCAAGTAACATAAAAGTCGACATTCAGCGAAGAAATAAATATATTATTAACAACAAATCCACAACTTCAAGCATGGTGAAATTCCAAAAGTTGAGGTAGGAATTTCCTAACGATTCTACAAGCGTCGTGATGACCGCCTAAACAATTATGGGGACGACGCTATGATGGCATCAAGAACATCCGAAATGACTTAACATCAACATTTCGGGGGAGATTAACATCTCATCTCTCCCGTAATAGAAATTCTACAATCATCAGTCATTCTACCATCTCAAATGACGATCTACAGGGAACTTTGGGGAAAGAGACCAGAATAATTCATGAACGAGGGCGGCCAGGGAATGACCCGGCGCCGAAGCGAGAAAGGGCTATCCCATCTCAC
This sequence comes from Meconema thalassinum, assembly GCA_946902985.2. Lineage (NCBI taxonomy): Eukaryota > Metazoa > Arthropoda > Insecta > Orthoptera > Tettigoniidae > Meconema > Meconema thalassinum. The sequence continues at coordinate 5,904,695 of CAMPQE020000020.1, forward strand.
CCAGAAGAGTCATCGGCGGAGGGGGCGACAGCACGATGATGATCGAGTTCGTATCCCGAGACCTGACCGCACGAGATATTCGGTGGGAGAATTGGACAAGAATGCTGAACATCACGCAGTCTTAAGCCGCTAAAAACATTCCGTTTCTAATGGGTAACCAAAGGAAGTCCGCCTCATGTCAACTTTAACCCAGCACTAGGTAGTCCACGGACCAATATTGAACATCCCACTTTGTAGAATTGTTTATATCTAGAATATCCGACAACTATTGTTGAATGCCATTTTTCTATATTGTTTATTAGATTATTGCAGTTTTCATTCTTATGTTCGTAAAACATCATGCGGATGTTTAGTCGTATTTTTTGACAATTTCGGAATTTTAGGGATTTTTCATTTCGATCTTTCGATTTTTGCGATATTCGAAATTTGAAGGGAGATTTTATAGTTTAGTTCAGAATAGTAATAGTAAAATTCAAACGTGTTTTAAATCACCCGATATCTATGTTTTATTAATGATTGTAATGATGGAAATGTTTTCCAAGTATGTGATAGAAAGTATATGTCAAAGAATGCGATTCAGAAAGGTCTATTGTAGAGATCTATATAAAGTCACGATCTGATAAATAATTAAACAGATTTGGTGAAGAAAATTTGGGAGTAATATTTTTTAAAGCATTGGAATTTGTTGAAAGGACAGTAAAGAAAGAATCTGTAAAGAATTGTAATGTGGAATTAACAAATACAAATGATAGCGTATTTTGAAGTAAGAAATGATGTAACGGAGGAATTGAAGGAATATTACAGTTTGTTGAAAGCTTTTTAACAAATGTGAGTGAAGCAAAGAAATCAGATTTTTATTTGAAGATTATCATTTTATCGCATTACCTGTTAAATTAATTCATGGATAGAACCAGTATTTTTTATTATATTGTTATTAAGATTGTGGTAACTGAAAGAAGAGTTTATTATTGGAGGGTATAGAGAAAAAAATGTATTGAAGGAACTGAGAAGTATCTCGAATGATGAGATTTAATATTCCCGTTGTAGACGGAGGTATTTTTGTGAGACAATGAGCCAGTGTGTAGCCATAGATCGATTTTTGTAGAACTGTCTGTGGTGACAGACGCGTGTATTTTATGGAAGTAAGAAGTTATGAGAGCAGTGTTATGGAAGTTTATCAATTGTGGATGTAATTGAAATAGTCTCAATATAGTTGAAACTCCTTGAAATTCACAGGACAGCGGATCCTGGATGAAGTTAAATCTGATAGAAATTATAGGATTTAATGGATCTTTGTTGAAGCTGAGAGTAAACTGAGGTCTATTAAATGGTTCTTTTCCTAATGTTTTCATTTATGGTAATTATTCGACGAGTGGAAATGTGTATTTTTATTAAGTATATTTATTTCATGAACAGATTAGTTTTAGGAGGTTTTTGAGCTATGTCTCTACTTAATTGTATGGATTATATAATCCCAGATTGTAACGCAAACCACGAACGAGACATAGTAGAGTGAAGTTATATTTTTCTGAAGCCCGTTGAGAGGCAGGAGTGAAGTAGAAGGGCAATTACATGTTGTATTGTTGGGAGAAAGGAAGGAACGCGTTGTATATATTTTTGTTTTAAGTAAGTAATCGATGGACTACGACGTGATTATTTGCATTGTAGAGAATGTTGTATTAAATATTTTTCAGATAGATTCGTAAATAGATGTAGGTGTGTTTTATATTTTTAATTTAAACTTAAGAGTTGTGTAGAGATTTTGCGCTTCCTAGAGGAAGAAGTGATAATGTTAGGGTGCGGGAGATAAATTGTAGAGTAATGAATAGTATTTGTAATGACGGAGATCTACGTCAGGGGTAACGTCATTTATTTTGGGGATTATTTAAATTTTTAGCTTATAACATTTTTCTTGTTATAAACTCCCGTCACCTTGGGAACAGCAGTTGTTCCCTGTATAGAAGCTTATTGAAACTTTCACGTAACATTTTTTTACGGTTTCTTAAGGAAACGATTTTTATTTTTATGTGGATTAATGACACTTGGTCATTCTTATTTATTTCATTGTTTTTTTGAGAGCGTTTAATCGAAGCTCGATGACCGAGAAGTGTATTGGTTTTAATAATAAATAGACGGATTCGTGTTGATGATTTCCTGATTGTTAGATAGGAAACTGGCATTATACATGTAGTTAGATGGTAGAGGAATGTGCTGTAGGGTGGAAGTTCCCGAGGAACCTAATCCGCATCCTTACGCCCGAGATTTTTTGAGGCTCTCTTTATCCTAAGTAGTTAGATGACCCTACTGTTCTGTAGTTTGTTGCTGCAGCACATTCCGTCTGAGAAAATCCTGTCCCTTATTCTGAGTGTTTTCGCCAAGTGGCACCATGTCGTTTTTAGCCGAGACTTCAAGATGCTACAATCCCAGATTATTTCCAGCCGGAGGATATTGGTGGATCATCCAGTATATAAGGGTACAGTACGAAGAGAGCGCACGGCATCCTGCTTAACGTCATTGTCATCTTCATCTTCGGGATGAGATCATAGTCGCAGGGACTGATGTCGGGAGAATATGGGGGGCATAGAGGACCTCCCAACCCCAGCGATCCAACAATGCCGACACAACGCCTGCTGTGTGTGCCCTAGCATTGTCATGCAGAACGATGGGCGGTGTAACCATGTGGTGGCGCCGTTTCCTTCTCAGAGCTCCTCGGAGATGGTCTTGCAGAAACGAACAATAGTACGCCGCATTAACGGTTTGCCCTCGGGGAACAGTATGGCAGCGCTTCCATACCATTAAAGACCTTAAGCAGGCTGCCGAGCGCTCTCTTCGTACCATCAATAGATTGGGCAGTGCCAACGGGATCCAACGACTTCCGCATCGCTGGGAACACGTTGTACGCAACGGTGGGGACTACATCGAGGGCGTGTGAAACTTGGAACCATCTAAGTGAGTTATTAATCCAGTTATAACTAAGGTGCCAAAACTAAAAAACCAACCCATGTATGTACATTATTTGCCGAGGAAGACCCTGTAAGTCGGTGGAAGATTATGATTCCGAGTTATTGTTGTACATTTATGAAACAATAAAGGAACGAGGACACATGTACGCTGTACGCTGTACGGAAGACTCGGCGACAAATTTACGGAACCGTCAACCACGTTGAACACAATGGAGAAATTAGGAAATGTGCAATGGTTCGAGCTTATGTGAAGGAGGAGTCACCTAGGCAAGGATGCGTTATTTATATGTCACAAAATCCGACATTGAGCGTTGCATTGGTGAGGGTAGAGAGTTGTTTTGCCCCAAACACTCTCCCCCAGAGCGACTCCTACTTGACAAACCTTATGGAAAATTCGGTTCCAAAAAGTAACCAAACTCGTCGGTAAAACTTTTAAAACAGACGAAGAAGTACGACATGAAGAGGCTAAAAACATTGTAAAATTCATCAATGAATTGCAAGAAGAGAAAGAAATCCCGGATGCCAATATCTGGAATTCGGACCAGTCCTGAATCGAGTACGAAATGACAACACAGAGAAGTTATGATTTTCGTGGTGTAAAAGACGTTCTTGCTACGCTTGTTTGCTGAAATAGTTTTACGCACTCCCACGTAGTGGAATATCACATTTCTAAAGCCGGAGAAACGGGACATTTGTTCTTGATCGTATTCCAGGAAATTAATGGAAAGTTTGGACCTAGGGTACAAGAAAGTATCAACGCCTACAAGGATGTCTTGAAGTATGTCGTCATTGATTGTTCATCTTCCGGGAAAATGGGGAAAGGCCATGTACAGTACGTGCCTGGTTCCAAAACGTTTTCCGTCCGCAATTACAGGACGACGCACGAAATCTTCTTCTCCTAGATTCATTCAGTGGCCAGGGCAAAAATGCACAACTTGAATCTGTGACGAACAAACATGAACAAATTGAATACATAACGAAAGGAACTACGTATCTTTGCCAGCCGTTTAGTCCGTCGAATGGGAAACATTTGCCGAGTAAGGAATTTACACGGCCAGTCAAAATTAAAACCCAAGAACAGACTTTTCATTATAACTAGTCAAATGCTAGCGCATAACCAATTACAAGCTGATTGTTTTGTACCAATGCTGAAATATGCTTGGAAAGAGGTTGGTTATTCTCCATTACTGACAATACACCAGAATTTCATACTGTCTCGCAAACTATTTTTCATAATTTGAATGATAAAAAGTGTGCTGGAAATGATTGTACCAATTTTTCTTTTATAAGGTGTGCACATTATTTTCTTGTCTTCTGTTATTCACATTTTGTGTTAGATTTTCACTATCATGCCATGAACAATGCACCCATGACAGACTGTGTTAGAATAAAGGCATTTCTTGAACAGTTTGAACGGCATGATGATGAAGATGATATGTGATTATGTATTATATGATTTGTAAACCATTGTTATTGTTCTATACTCCACAATGAATTCATCTTTGTAAATAAAATATCCCAACTAACGTCAGTGGAGAACCGGACGAGTGGAGAGGGTACGCGTGGCAAGACAGCCGCTGGCTTTGCGCGCTGACGTGTGCCGGCATGTACTGTACAATTTTGAGCACGCTCCACCAACTTGGAGCTCCCAAATGCCCCCTTAAAAAGAACCAGTGAAATATTAGACCTCCACTACCATTTTCAGCGTAAAAACACTTTCACGAATATGTAGACTAAAAATAAAATCAAAATTCGCCGTCCGACTTCGTACCGGTCCCTCGTTAGTCTATATGGGAACACCTGAACACCACCAATCTGCGACAAATAGAGAAAGTAAAAGCTGCATACCTAAAGAGGACGCTGGGGCTATCGAAATACTCACGGTCCCGATTAGTATTATGTATTGACATTTTTTTTTTGTCGTGTAGCCTCCTGAGAGGCCGAGTGCAGGTCTTTCTAGTTGACGCCCGTGGGCGACCTGCGCGTCGGGATGAGAGATGGAATGGATGAAGAGGAATGAAACTGGGCAAGGATGTGGAAGGAAGCGGCCGTGGCCTGTCAGAAGGTACTGCCCCAGCATTTGCCTGGTGTTGAAAATGGGAAACCACGGAAAACCATTTCAAGGACAGCCGACGGTGGGGCTCGAACCCACGCATCTACCGAGTCAGCAGAGAGCTTGGCCCCTTGACCTAACGGAGCGCTTTTAGCCCGCGTAGCCACTACTGTCGGTATGTATTGACATGACAAGAGAACCTTTTATGATTGAGGACCTTCGTTTTAAGATGCAGTTACCATTCACAACCAGCTACGGGAGACTACTAACGGAACTCCAACAAAAGAGATAAGACATACCCCCAGATTTCTTCTCGACAGATGCAATGATGAGCAAAGAATGGATGAGGGCCAACTACGAATCACGACATATAGTAACACGAATGGCCGTGTATGGCTTCCATTTTAAAATCTGCAAGACAAAGACTTGCCATGACCCTGTGTACTTGGGTGAGTGTGGAATTTTTGTCTGATAACCTGTGTGTTGTGATGGCTGTACTAGTGCTCTGCTCTTCCAAGAAATTTTATTCTGGTCTGAGGGCTGGAACGGGGTACCCTCAGCCAAGTAAGGCAAAACTGAGAAGAGGACGACAGTTTCAGGTGAGGATCGGGACGGAAGCGGGCGAGGTTTTTAGATTGGTACCAACCCTGCATTTTACTGGAGTAGAAGTGGGAAACCACGAAAAAAAACTTCTATGATGGCTGAGGTACGAATCAAGAGAGAATGTGAACGGTGTGACCACCTATGCGACAGATACCATGTAATTAGGTTCCCTAACAGAGGAATATCTATTACGCAGTTTTGCATAGACGTATAGTTTGTTTGAAGAACTATCTATTGCATGTTATTGATGTAAAATTTTCTCTTATGTTCTCTCTCTGTATGGCCATTGCCTGCTCTAATAAAATTATTATAAGAAGTTGTCGCCGTATCTCCGAGACGCTTGTAGTGGGAACATTACTAGGAGAGCATGAAGCGACAGGAGTTTCACTTGGTAGCTACTTCAAATAGCTCGACACACATCCACGAGATGTTGTAGATATTAAATCAGTACCCTCCCGAGTGTTACGTGGGAAACAATATAAAACCTGCTAGCATCTTATGTTTCCTTGCTATCAGCATCTCTCATGCTGCGACACCTAGTGGAGCGCTTTGTCGCAGATATTGAGCCCGCCTGAGCTCATTGCTCGGTGATATTTCTGCTAATGTCTATGAACACGCCATGCTTTGTCATTGAACGCGCCCGGATGCAGCGCGTGGCATATCGTAAGAAAGGGATGATGTTTTGACTCTGGACATTCACCCCTAATAATTTTTCTGAGCACCCATTATTATACATGTTGCTTATAAAAGTCTCAGAACATTCCACGCCGTAATTCTGCATAAGATAAACATTGTTATGTTATTTTTTTTTTTTTTTTGTTTTTTTTTTTCGGTAAAGGTAATTTACGCTGAGTGCACGAGATGCACTGTCGTACAGAGCTAACTCTGCGACCATTCTTACCAGGATTAGCCTGAGGACTGTTACAGGAGAGCTGTGTGCCCCTGTCTGTATTTTTGCAACCGAGTCTTGCTAACTCGTGTTATTGTGCCGGCTGTTGAGCCGAGGTTTTGTGAGTGATGATCTTTCAGTAGACTTCACGTTCTTTCGGCCTAGGTGTCCATAGAATCACCAGCAAATCGACATAAATCTACGACAAACATAAACCGTGCTCCTAATAATAAGAACTATCTAATTATTATAAACAAATGCTAAATAACCATGACTGTGAATTTAATCTTGATCTTCAACGTTGTGCTCGCTGGACGATTCTATTTTGATGTTTTCCATTTCCAACGGGAAATGACTTTTTAACTTTATACACTATCTTGAGACGACGGAGCTGTGCACGAACCAATAGTTCTCAACTGGTGGCGCACGATGCTCATGCGACCTAAGACGTGATTTTAATCACGCCGTTGCCACCGTAACTACATGATTAGATGACCCTTGAATACAAACAGTATTCTAGCGTGTAGGCGGACTTAATAAGAAACTTTGTGAGTGCTGTGTTTATTTATTTATTTATTTATTTGAAGTGTTATATTGTATGATAACCTGTTGTACCCTTAGCTTGTAAGGAGTGTATTTAATGTTTTTAGCCTACTTTTCACATTTTGCAAAAATGAGGAAAAAGTAGACTTATGAGATCGATCCGGGAAATGTGTGTGTGTCTGTCTGTCCTTCTGTCTGTCTGTCTGTCTGGCTGAGTGTGTGTCCCCCCCTATCAACTCCTAAACGGCTGCAGCAATCAAAACCAAATTTAGTATGAGTAAAGATGTGCACCGGAATATCTCACGTCCATATTTGAAAATGATGTCAGTGCTACCAACTGCTGAAAAAACGCACTAGAAATTTGAGCTCCATGTTGGATATCTTGCAAGGTATGCATGGGAGCTATTCCAAAATTGGCACACATGTAGATAAGACTGTTTCAGTTTAATTTCCAGAAGGCCAACCATGACAGTGTTGCCAAAATAATTTTAAGCCTTCTGATAGGTCCAATGTTTAAATGCATATAACGTCTACACTATCAATTGGATTTCAACCAAATTTTGTATGTAATATCTGTACATAAAAAGATATGACTGAGAGTATTCTTAAGAGCCACCAGGGCTGCCAACTGATAATAATTGATGTCTCTATTATTATTATTTTTTATCCAAATACCAATATATCAGAAAGTATGCAAGCCAACAGCTTTAAACTATGCACACGTATATTCTGACATTTTAGATTAATTTGGAGTAACGTATATACGTCAGTTCTACCAACATGATTATAAGCCTGCTGATAGTACCAATTTTTAAATACATGTAACATCTATACTATTAGTTGGATTTCAACCAAATTTCGTATGTGCTATGTGTACCATAACAGATATGAGTATAAGTATTGTTAAGAGCAATCAGGGCTGCCAACTGTTAATAAATGCTGTCTATATTTTTTTTACCCTAATATCAATATATCAGAAAGTATGCAAGCCAACAGCTCTATACTTTGCACACGTATAGCACCTGACATTCTAGATTAATTTGGAGTAATTAATACAAGGCAGTGCTGCCAACATGATTCTATGCCTGCTGATATGTCCAATTTTAAAATACATGTAACTTCTATACTAACAAATGGATTTCATCCAAAATTGGCACAACAAGATATCATAATATTTCAGATTATTTCTGACCAGCACACGCATGACATTGTTGGCAACATGCTTTTACGCGTGCTGATAGATCCAGTGTCTAACTGCATGTAACGACCATTGGACTTCAACCAAATTTTGTATTCTGTACCTTAAGAGATGGAACTAAGAATATATTCTGTCACCAGGGCTGCCAACTGTAGTGCTCTATTAGGCTACATTATACCAGGTATATTTTGAACTTATTAGATATTTCGATATTACCAACTTAATTTCGTCATTATTCTTGATAGGTTCATATTCTGTAGAATAATCATTGGCATGAAAAGTAGGCTGTATAGTTCTTCACGGAACTTCTTGTTTTTTTGTGACTGGTTATCATATAGCTTTCATTGTAAACTAGCAGTAGTGCCCGGCTTCTCCCGGTGGATTTATTTGTTTTATGGATGATAATGAATACTACTACAGAACTGGCACATGATACTTAAACTAACAGAAAACAATATTTTAAAAATATATCTTTTTGTGGTGGTGGTGGTGGTGGTGGTGGTGGTGGGGATGATAAGTAGTACAGTATAATGGACCTAACATTCAGGTCATTTCCCCGTAATGATAATTATGAATAGGGAAACAGCTATTTACTAACTACAGCACTGACACATGTAATTTACAAACAAATTTACAAAAAAAAAAAAAAAAAAAAAGAGGAGTAAGTGAAATAAAAGATACTGCCTAGGGCCTATATCTCATTGGCTGTTAGAAATTTAGAGACCAATAATGTCGACTTTTGTCGCATGGCGCCGTAGGAAAATAATCAGAACTCATTGGAAAACTTCGGCTGTCCCGAGCTACTGAGGTAGCAATAGTATCATTTAACGCCACAAAGCGCTTAACGATAAATTTCGGAATAAATGAAGTTAAATTTGAAAGCACCAACGCTTATTGCAGCTGATAACCTCAATGTACAGCACCAACACCATTGCACTTATACAGAGGCATAATATTTCCATGTTGATAACTGTTTAAAGGGGCCTAAGAAAACTTTTTGCACTAATTACCCCCCGTGACTTCAATTTATAAACAGCGCAAGATGCAACTATTTTCGCAATTCTGCACCAGAACACTGGTAGGGGTGATGTGATGCAGCCCGAACTGCCCGTCAACAATAGACTTATTAAAATACTCTTACAGTTACACTACTACGTACATGAATGGTTCTAGGGCCTTACTACGTGGTTTTCAAGTTCATTTTGTCTGTTATTCTAAATGCAGGGACTGGGGAGCGTTGTCCAAAGTGGACAGTGTTACCAGCAGGGTTTCAGAGTGTATGTAAAATTTGGTGCAATTAGGAGAAACTGTGTGGATTTGTGACGAAGGGCCTAAATGCAGGGAATGGAGTGGTCTGTCCAAAATTTAAAATGGACAGTGTCACCCGCAGGGTTCCAAAGGGTAATTATACAAAATGTGGTTCAGATCGGTGAAACGGTGTAGATTTGTGCCAAAGGACCTAAATTAAGGGAATGGAGTGGTCTGTCCGAAATTTCAAGCAGACAGTGTTACTCGTCGGGTTCCAAAGGGTAAGTTTGTAAAATTTGGTTCAGATCTGTGAAACGGTGTATATTTCTGCCAAAGGGCCTAAATACAGAGAATGGAGGGGTCTGTCCAAAATGTCATGCAGACAGTGTTACTCGCACGTTTCCAAAGGGTAAGTATACGAATTGCCGTTCAGATTGGTGAAACGGTGTAGATGTGTGCCATAGGGCCTAAATGCAGGGAATGGAGTGATCTGTCCGAAATTTCATGTAAACAGTGTTACTCACAGGGTTCCAAAGGGTACGTATACAACTTTTGGTTCAGATTGGTGAAAGGGTGTAGATTTGTGCCAAAGAGCCTAAATGCAGGGAATGGACTGGTCTGTCATAAATTTCATGTAGGCAGTGTTACTCTCAGGGTTCCAGAGGGTAGGTATACAAATTTTGGTTCAGATCGGTGAAACGGTGTAGATTTGTGCCAAAGGGCCTAAATGCAGGGAATGGATTGGTCTGTCCGAAATTTCATGCAGACTGTGTTACTCGCAAAGTTCCAAAGGGTAAGTATACACATTTTGGTTGAGATAGGTGAAACGGTGTACAGGCCGGACGTTTGTTTTAGACGAGTGATAAATCTTAATGGAAGCCTGGAGGCGAGTTACTGCAGTACCTGTGTTGTTATCAGCTGCCCCAAGCGATCCGATGATTGACACATCTGTTTCACACTTCTGCTAGGAGTACAGTCATTGGAAAATATAATGACATTCTGTTCGTAACTATGTAACGTGTACTTCCGTGACACACAATACTTCGATATGGACTATACTGTCTGCTCAAGTCTGGAATTCCATTACATCAGATCGGTGGTGACAAGTGTGAAGCGATAGGGTGAGAGAGTGAGTGTGTGTAGGCTCACCCACAGGCTTCAAGGTCAAGGGCAATCGTCTAAAACAAACGTCCGGCCTGTACGTATCACTAACCATAACGCCAGCGCATGTGGATAGAGCTGTTCGGGAGCACTTGTTCTACCGACTTACTGAACAAATATCAATATTTAAGGTTACCTAAGAGGTGTAGCCTAATGCTACATAGCCTAAACTATTCCTCTTGAATCTGGCTATCATATTAAAAAAATAATTTTTCGAATCGGACTCGTAGTTCCAGAGCTTAGTGCGTCTAAACACATAAACACACAAACTCTTCAGGTTTATTATATTAGTATGGATGGCATCAGTGGAATGGACATCGGACAGTGGAAAGATGGGAGAACTTCCTAAAAACTCAAAAACTGACCTCTAAAACAATCCGGCGCGAAAAACGTGCCTACAACAAAATCAGACTCGAAGGGTTAGAACAGGATTTCCAGAAAATCAACACTCGAAATTTTTACAAGACATTCCGTGAGGACTTGTCAGGGTACAAACCACCAACTCTAAGTTTCCGTCGACGTAATGGACGACTAGAAACAAACAGTAAGGAGAACTGCAAGATACTGGCTGATAATTTCCAAACTCTACTGAACTGTGATCCTCCAGTGGAAAGACTGCAGTTTGAAAAACCTGTACCAAACCCAGACTCACTTCCCCCAACAACTCAAGAAATAAAAGAGATAATCCAATCGCTCAAAAATAACAAAGCCCCTGGGAATGATGGAATAACTGCTGAGATGTTGAAAATAGGAGGAGATGACATCATAAGGAGAATTCATACAGTCCTAACAAAAATATGGGAGAGCGAAATAATTCCGAAGGACTGGAAGAATGCCATTATCCATCCGTTGCATAAAAAGGGCGACCGAGCGGACCCCAACAACTACAGAGGTATATCACTTTTACCAATTATATACAAGGTATTATCTAAAGCACTCTTAAACAGAGTAGAACAACAAACTGATCATTTGATTGGTGAATACCAGGCAGGCTTTTGGAAAGGTAGATCGTGTTCGGAGCAGATTTGGAGCCTAAAGACGATATTAAGGATACGCCGCAGTACCAACACATTTGTCACCTTCGTGGATTTTAAGAAGGCGTATGATTCTATTGACAGACAAACTGTTCTGAACACCCTAGAAGAGCTCAGAGTTGACAGGAAAACCAGGGACTTAATCCGCCAGACTCTCACTGACACAACATCTCAAGTGAAGTTCCTAGGTGAACTATCAGAGCCTTTCGAAGTACATACCGGAGTTCGACAAGGTGATGACCTCTCCCCACTGCTTTTTAACTTAGTGTTGGACAAAGTCATCAGGGAGTGAGAAAACAACATCAAAGGCATAAGCATTGGTACTCTGGAACAGAAAATAAAAGTAAAATGCCTAGCTTTTGCTGATGATCTAGCTATCTTTACCAAGACTAGTGAAGAAACCAAGTATGCCATAGAGAAGTTACATGAGTTAGCATCAAAGACAGGACTCCAAATATCGTATGAGAAGACGCATTTCATAGTAAATGGAGACCAGAATATCCCAAGATCTCCACTACAGACCAACTATGGAATAATTAGACACGTACCTTCCTTCAAATATTTAGGAGAAATTATTGTACCGTCTGGATTGGACAGGAAAGCTAATTTAGAAAGAGCTACCAAACTTCAGAAAGCATACCGAATAACATGGAATCACTATAATAAAAGAGTGATGTCACGAAATGCAAAACTACGGCACTACCAGACAGTTGTTCTTCCGGAAGCATTGTACGCCTCCGAAACTATATCTCTAGGAGGCCACTCTCAAATTGGTGAAATCGAAATCCAGGAACGTAAAATTCTCAGGAAAATATATGGCCCCGTTTATGTTAATGGTATATGGATTAAAAGGAAACCCACAGACTTGTACACAGTAATCAATAAGTTCACTGATACCGTGCGTAAGAGACGATTGAAATTTTATGGTCACATCTGCCGAATGGACAACACCAGATATGCAAAAAAACTGCTTGATATAATTAATTCAAAGAAGGTCAAAATCAGTTGGTTAGAAGAAATCAAACAGGACTTAAAGGAAATAAACATTACAGAAGATAGCATCATGAATCGCAAGACTTTTGGAACCCGAGTTACAAATCACTCTTTCGCCGAAAAAGCTAAAAAGACCACTGGAAAAAAATGGACGGAGGAACGTAAGAAGGGGCATAGTGAGTTCATGAGGAGATTTTGGGAGGAGAAGAAGAGGAAAGCTCCATCAACCCGAGTCAACAAGTTCAAGCGCGCTCCCTAAGTGGGCAAAACGAAGAAAGAAAGAAAGAAAGAAAGAAAGAAGTATGGATGTTTGTTTATTACGGTAGTCATTCGCCGTAAATTCTTGTTGTAACGTTAGGAATTAGCTAGATTCATTAAATAATTAAATGTAAATTTGGGAGTGGTACCATCATAAATTCTTTTGCTTGCTTATTGTTAATTTAACTTCTCATTTTCTATAGTTACCCATTTCATCTGTGTAGGGTAAACTTTTCGTGCCACTACCCAAGCTTTGCTGTTGTTGTTTTCTTGTAGTATAGATCTTTCGCGAGGGTTTCAAATTTCAATCAGTGTTGGATTCTTAACCCTTTTTTTATTAGCTTGCGGGACTAGCCCGAAACAAACCCTCCGAACTAGGCTAGGTGTTTGTTATTTTTTAAAATAAATTTTATCCGAGTTTACATAAATCTGGATGTTATCATTTTGAAGTTATTATTATTATTATCATTATTATTATTATTATTTATTTACCATAAATCGTACACGAAGTATGGAAGGCCTAGTGAAAAAGGGCAAGCCCCACATACATATTTCATGCTTCACAGGCACAGCTTACATCTACATTTGTTTTAACAATATTTACAAGTTTTAGAAAGATATTTGCAGTATTTACATATTTAGAATATTGACATAGTACATTTTCCTGTTCACTCACTCTCTCACGCACGCACTTTCATAACCTCGATCACGCGATACATACATTCATTCCATTCAGATACTCATTCATTCAGCGAGACAATCAATCACTCATACATACGTTTATTTATACAATGTACTTTTTTTCGTACGGTTTGAATTTCCTAAGAGGCAAGATCTTGGCATCCCCTGGCAGCGCGTTCCATAACCGCGCTGAGCGGCCGTAGAAACCTGTCAGGTAAGCATTGCTACGTGCGAAGGGCGGAACGAGGGTTACACCTCGTCCTCTCCGAACTGAGCGATATGCCAATGACAGTCGGCAAAAAGGGTCAATATTAATGGAACCTGTAAGGGATTTTTTAAGAAAAATTAGATCAATTTGTTTGGTTGTTGCCTCTATAGATGGAAATTTTGACAAAGGGGAAGGGGAATAACGAGCTATTAGCCTTTCTGCGCGGCGCTGTACACGCTGGAGCTTGTTCATGTTTTCCGCTGTAGTGGGATGCCAAGCAGGTAAGCCGTACGTTAATATCGGACGGACCATGCATGTGTAAGCAATCCTGAAGGCTCTAGGTTTACAACCTCTCATGTTTCTGTACAAGAAACCCAGAACTTTGGTGGCCTTACATCTTGCCTCTTCACTTTGAATGTTCCAATTCAGGGTGTCGGAGATTGTTACCCCTAATAGCTTTAAGTTTGTGCACTGTGGGATGACACTGTTCATAATTTTGTATTCATTCTCAATGGGTTTTTGTGACCTGGTTATTCTTATGTATTTACATTTTTGTACATTTATATTTAAATTATTCACAGAACACCACAGCGATAAGTTGTCCAGATCTGATTTAAGACAGAGGGAATCTTCTTCACATTTAATGCCCCTGTATAGCATGGTGTCATCTGCATATAGTGACATTGATGAGGTGACACAGCCAGGAAGATCGAGCACATATATAGTGAAGAGAAGAGGTCCGATCACAGAGCCCTGAATCACTCCAAAAGTAACTTGAGCAGCCTGCGATCGAGCTCCTCCGTACACCACACACTGTGTTCGACCCTCTAGGAATGACCTCACCCATGCAAGTAAGCTACCCCGTATGTTAAGCTGCTGTAGCTTTAACCAAAGTCTTTCATGAGACACTTGATCGAAGACCTTAGCCCAATCCAGTGCAATACAGTCCACTTGTTTCACTTCTGGCTGATTCAAGTAGAACTGAAACTCATCAATGACTTTTGTCAATAGAGTAGTGCAAGAACGACCCGGAAGAAAACCGTGCTGATTTGGGTCGAGCAGATTGTTCTCCCGTAGGAATTCCAGCACACTGTTTGCTACTAGCCGCTCCATACATTTACAAATTATAGATGTTAGACACACCGGTCTGTAATTTGCAACATCTTCTCTGTCACCTTGCTTATAGATTGGCACCACGTTAGCACATTTTACCCACACGGCACAGAACCTTGGTTGATAGACAGGTTGAATAACGCACTCAGAGAGGGCGCTAATGCTTCCGCACACTGCAGCAGGATCCGTCCGGGAACATCATCTGGGCCGGTCGCCGCATGTGGTCTAATCTTCCGTAGGCTCTGAATCACCTCAGTTGTTGTGAAGTACAGGTTGGAGAGTGGGAGGGGTGGAAGTGATGACCTTGGCAGAAGCAGGTTCGTGGTCATATCCGGCTTAGAAAAGTTCTGCTTGAAACTGTCACTGAACGCTGTTGCAATATCTTGGGGTGCACTGAGGAATGTACCGTTACAGTGAAATGAGGCTGGCACAGCGGTGCCGCGTCTTCTGGACAAAAATGTCCACATTTCACTGGTGCTGCTTATTTTGTGAATATAATTGTCGTATGTTTCGCGAATTAATTTCTTTGTTTGGTTCCTGATGTTCTTGTATTTTTCCCACATGATGTCAGTTGAGCAACTTTTCCATTTCTTGTATAAAACGTTCCTTTTCCTAATCATTTTAATGACTTCCTTCGTCACCCAAGGAGAATTTTTCTTCCCACTAATGGTTATTTTCGGTATAGCTATATCCACACATTCAAAGAAACAATTTCGCCAGGCGTGCCACACTGAGTTGATGTCGCTGGTGTCCAGAATACAGTACATAGGGTGGGAAGGTGTTTGAGGAATAAAGATGATAGCAATTTCCAGTCTGCCTTTTTGTAATTGTATACTGTCCTCACTGTGCTCTTGCTGCGTGGTTTGTTGTAATGCAATGTGGTAAAGATGGCTGCGTGATCACTGAAACCGGGTATGACTTCAGCTTTCTGTACGGAGGAAGGAAGGCTTGTTAGGAATAGGTCTATTGTGGAGCGTGTAGTTTGTGTGATTCGAGTTGCTTCGGTTATTAATTGGTCAAGGAATAAATCGTAGAATGCGGTAAGGAATTCATTAGCAATGGGATCCTTGGGAGTGGGAGGAGAGTTTTGCCAGTCTATTTCTAAATTAAAATCGCCTGTTATGTAAATGGCCTTGTATTTGTGCTGGATGTATTGTACACGACGGAGGGACTCCAAAAGTTCATCATTGATGTGCCGAGTTGAATTTGGTGCACGGTATACAGAGCCTATTAGAAATGTATTGTTCGCACACGTGAATTCCACCCACACAGCCTCAGCATCAGTTTCAAGCTCCCATTGGCGAACAGGCCTTAACTCAGGTTTCATGGCTATTAGTACCCCTCCCCCTGATGTCCAGGTTCGATCTTTGCGGAACATGGTGTATGTTACCGGAAATATTTCTGGGTCGTTAGTGGATTTTTTCAGCCATGTCTCCCCTGAACACACAATTGACGGATTAAGTGCTGTGAGACAAGAACGCAGGTCCGGTTGTTTGGAGGGGCATGTTACACTTCGAGCATTGAAGGAAAAAATGGACAATGCTTTGCCATCCGAGGGTGTTACGTCACTATCTACTCTATTTGCACTCTGTGTCGATGTATTAAAAAATGAGTTAGAGAACTGAGGTAAAGAACAGTTCCAACATAGCCACGATTGTTTCCCAGAGGTGATTATTTTGTGTTTTGAAGCACTGATTTTTGCACAAGTTCTGTGCGCTTGAGAGTGGCAAGATGTACATGTCACAAATAACTGATTCACACGACCCTTCGAATCACAAATTATACACACATTGTTCGGCCCTGGGTTCATCTCCACATCTCCACTGAGAGCCACAGACAGCACCACGAGATGTAATAATGTAGCGGGCGGTCTGGTAACCCCGCGCAGTGCTGGGCGCCCTCTGCCTGCTGCCGTGACTATCAGCCCCTCGCTTCCACACCATGTGAGAGAAGATATATTGAGTTTACAAACTACCATGAGGTGTTCCTTCAGGTCCGAGTTCACACACGAGTCTTCAATTGTTAAAGAATGATCGAGGATCTTTTTCGAGGCACCCACTGAGCTCTTTACTAGGTAGAACACGAGGAAAAGTTGGAGCACTCTAACTGCCACACACCTGCAGGCCGCCATCTAAGTGTTTCTGCGGTGTACTTCTTGGGTTATTCTTGACATTTATCTTGTCTGCCCAGATCGCCCCGTGATCTTGCGTCTCTTGCGCACTGACCTATAAGAAGTACATCCAATCCTCCTTGGCATATGTGTTCGGACGATGAGTTGTTCGGGAAGTCATTGCGGTTAGTGACGACCCTCACAGCTCGTCTGACGGGCTCATAAAGGACCCGCAGGAGCGTAACCAAGATCCAGCAGTTGGGGCCGATAGAAAAGGTACGTCAGTTCTTTTATTGAGATAAACTTGTTGCTGTTTCATGTATAGCACTGGCTCTTAGCCAGTGGTCCGAGAACCGCAGGTGGTCCTTGAGTGCCTCGGGAGTGGTCCGCGGGAGAAAAGGGTCCACCAGCACGTATAAGAAAAGTGGCCAATAAATGGGGAATTCGAAAACGATATGCCTTGAACGAGAATCATCCGAATGTATTCGCGTCGATGACTATCAGGTTTTGTATTGAAATATATTTAAAATAAGTGTTATTGAGGTAGGGTTACAAGTGATAAAGTGTATTGGGGGGGGGGGGGGTTCCGTACATGATCAATTTTAGGCTGAGTGGTCCGCAGATTTCTACGGTTTCAGAACCACTGATTTATAGGCTAAGGATATCATGGCCATCTTGCCCCATTAGATGATGATGTGGTGCTTTAAGAGGCCTCCTATAAGATCTAGCTTATTAGCCCCTATCAATATAAATGATTTTTGTCTGACAAGTTCAACTGATGACAACACAAAAATTAGGTGTCCAAGGGAGTGAGTGCGAGAGCAAGCTAGGAGAAAGAGAGATACAAACACAGTGTGGGTGCGTCCGGTAGCAGCAATATTACAGTAGCTAGAGAGTATAAGGGGGAATAGTTAAATGAACATTGCACAGCAAAGGTGGGTACAATTTGACCCAAGGAGCAGTGCTTCCCGCTAAGATAGGAGTAGAGTTGTTGCTTTATTTGATTTGGGTGAGTGTGGAATTTTTGTATGATAACCTGTGTTGTTGTGATGTCTGTATTCGAGTGTGTATTTGTAATTCAGGTGAGGATCGGGAAGGAAGTGACCGTGGCTTTAAGATAGGTACCATCCCGGCATTTTCCTGGAGTAGAAGTGGGAAACCACGAAAAACCACTTTCAGGATGGCTGAGGTACGAATCGAACTGTCCTCTTCTCATTTTTGCCTTGCGAGGCTGAGGGTACCGCGTTCCAGCCCTCAGACCAGAATTAAATTTCATGGCAGAGGAGAGCACGTACATGTCTTCCGGTGAAGAACTTTGCAATTCTGAAAATTCAAGCCGTCAACTTCCTTGCTCCTATTCATAAGCCTTTCTGACGGCCGACTTATAGCATAATGCTCTCGGCACACTCGTTAGTACTTGCCACACTGTTGTCAGTGTGCCAATGTGGGAAATGTGTTTGGTGAGACTAGTCTAGTACACTGTATACCCATAGGGACTGACTTCGGGTGAGCAGTGCACTTTCTGCCCCTCACCGACGTAAAAAGCCAGGAGCATCCCCCCCCCCCCTCACCACCACATCTACCAACAATTAACTATTTTTAAAAGTTTCCTGGCTCCAGAATAAGACAGATTTATTATTTAACCTGCGAGGACGCGTGGGTGGAATTTACCCAAGAAAAATGAATTGTTCATGGATAATTTGACTTCCACCACTCGCAACTTTCCTAATGTACTGTTCCAATCTGTTGTGATAGCATTCCATGTCTATGAGTTCATTATTGTAACGAACCGTGAATGTGTGGGTGAACAATATTATTAATAGTCGTCCGGCCCCATGGCGAAGTGGTTAGCGCGCTAGGCTATGACCCAAAGGGTCCCGAGTTCGATTCCCAGCCGGGCCACCGGAGATTTTAACGCCTGAATTTGACACCTCTGGCCTGGGGACTGTGTGTATGTGATGTCTTCATCATCACTTCATAATCATTCGGACGCGCATGTCGCCCACGGGCGTTTTCTATAAAGACCTGCACTCGGCCTCCCCGGAGGCTACACGAAAAAAAAACGTCCTTTGTTGAACGTGGTAGCTGGCTATCAGTGGTGAGGCTAAGTCTAATTTTTAAGGCTGTTGTCTTGTAGTTCCCAAATCGGTAAGACTCTTAATAAAGGAAAGTGTTGAAAATGAATATGTTCGTGCCGGGGGGATCAGAAATTGCATTAGTGGAAAAGTAAGTAATAGTTCGCGTTATTTGCCTGCAAGAATCCAGCGAAACAAAGGTAATGGGCGTAGTTATCAGTCATTCCGGAGTACGCAGTAGTAGTACTGGATGAAAAGTCAAAAGATGTAAATTTCTGTAAATTATGTAGACTAATGTACATAGAGAACTTAAATTTCCTCATAAAATTGAAACGAAATTTATAGAGTCAGGTGTACGAAACTGGGAAAAAAGGTGTTGATAAACTGACAATACATGAGAAGTCAGCCTGCCACAGGCAAGTAGTAGTAAAATGTACTTGTGTAAAACAACACTGAAAGGTTAGTTCACACCTTACAAGTGAAATCCATGACGGAAAATTGCACCTGCCTTCTCATATTAACCTCTACATTACGTTACGTGACTATACAAGGAATTTCAATCTGTAGACACACAGATGAGAAAAGTTATTTTTACGTTTGGGACAACTTAAGAGTTAGGATGCAACGTGATTCGTATAAGTAGTTTTCTCACGATTTACAAAATGAATTGCTATCCATTTTTATGACACCTTACTTCGGAAATTTATCGCAGATATTAAAGTTGCAAAATATTTTTCTATACTTGGGGATGAAAGTAGTGGTTTTGTGGAGGTTCTATACCCACCTCCACCTCCCCACCTCACAAGATGGCGAAAGTGCGATAACTCCCGAACCCGTGGTCGGATTTTGACAAATGAGGTGTCATTGAACTCGGGCTGACACCCCCTTTCCAATGGACAATATATTTCAACCTCAAAAATAAAACCTACCCCTACTAGGGGTGAAATTGAATTTTTTGGAGAATCTCTCTTTCCAATTGCAACATGTGAGAGTTTGAATGCCGATATGGAATGAAACGTTGTTCCACATAAAGTGCATATGTTTGGTGGAAAGCCACTATGAATTCGCATGCCCACTCATGGCTTTTGTAAGAGGGTGGGGGAGCGGATCCCTATGGATGGGTTATTGTTGACGGGTCATTGTTGGCGGGATCATTGTTGTCGGGTCCTTCTGGACGAGTCCTTGTGGACGAGTCCTTGTGGGCAGGTCCTTGTTGACAGGTCCTTGTGGACAAGTCTGTGTGGACAGGTCCTTGTGGTCGAGTCCTTGTGGACGAGTCCTTGTCCCTTTGGACTGATCCCTTTGGACGGGTCCCTTTGGCCTGGTTCCTACGGACGAGCCCATGAATTTATTTAAATTATGTCAAAGGGCCTAACTACATTTGTGTGTGTTGAATTGACGTTGTTCACTAATCCCCCACTACTAAAATGTAATAACGATATGAAAGGAAAGTAATGAAATACATGTGAACACGTGTGAGATGTCATTATTAGCATTCTCCTTGTGAAACAAGTCACATCCTGTTTTGATTCATACGTGAGAAAATGCGAGTTCATATGTAATATGATCTAACACACAGGTGTTCACATGTGCACGTGCACGATAAGAGCTAACAAGTCACAACCTGTTTTGGCAGTGGTGGGAATAAGGCTAGAGACATGTACGAGTAGTCAAATTACTCCGGCAGACAACCCCTTTCCCATGGATAACTTATTTCCACTCAAAAATAAAATCTACCCCTACTAGGGGGTGAAATAATAATTTTAGGTAAAAGTCGCTTTCCATGTGCAACATGTGGGAGTTTATATGCCAATATGAAATTAAACTCGTTCCACATAAAGTGCATGCATACAACTGAATGCCGCTATGATTTATCATTTTTGTTTTTTGTTTTACGAATGCGCAATTGAGGTTTTTGTAAGAGGGCGGACTTTTGAATAATGATTTATAGATACGTTTTTTTTTACAAATTAACCAAAGATCCAAAAACTAATAGGTCAACGGCTTTTTAATATCTTATGAACTAAGAAAGCTAGGAACTTGTATGAGGGGTCGTTGGACTTGTGGTGACGCCCTGTTTTTGAATGTATAATTCATTTTTTTGTCAAAAGGGCCTAACTGCACTTGCGTTAATATCTCGCTAACTAATAATCACAGAGGGTCGAGTGAGGTGTCATAGGACTTGAAATGGCCAACCCCTCCCCATGACCAATGAATTTACCAAAAAAAACAACAGCAAGGTCATTAACCTAAGATTGTATCAACTAATAATCAGAGAGGGACAAGTGAGGTGTCACAAGACTCAGGATGGCCAACCCTTTTCCATGACCAACGAATTTACCCAAAATACCCAAAACAGCAAGGTCATTGACCTAAGATTTTATAAACTTATCAGTAGAGAGCGTCAAGTGAGGTGTCATAGGACTACGAATGGTTAACCCTTTCCCATGACCAATGAATTTACCTCAAAAATTCAAAACAGCAAGGTCATTGACCTGAGATTTTATAAACTAATAATCGGATATCAACATGTGAGGTGTCATAGGACTTAGAATGGTCAACCCTTTCCCATGGCTAATGAATTTACCCAAAAATACCAAATACATCAAGGTCATCGACCTGAGATTTTATAAACTTATAATCGGATATGGACATGTGAAATGTTTACAGTGAGTGATGAAACATAGCTAGGTAGTGAAAGAATTATTGTAGGCTACATGTATGGTGACTGACAAATCTTTCACCATTGGAACTTGTTTTCAGATCAAACTGCAGTACAGAGAGAGTATAGGTTGTAGGTATGGGATAATAAATTACAAATGGTGTATACAAAATCTGATTAATCGATTCAAGAAATAAGAGTAGTCAATCTTTAATTGATTGGTTAAATAGGATAGCTAAAATCCAAAATGGTGACTACATTGAACTAAACTGAACCAAGCTGAATCAAATCCAACCAAACCGAACCAAACTTAATCAAGAACAAGCCAATGGTTTAAGTGTAAAACTTGTGGTTGAATGTGGGCATTGGTAATGTCAGAAAGGAAAGGGATAACGCTCTACCTATACAGGGTAAGGTAAAGCTAGTGCATGATGCTAATGCACACACACACAAGTACATGAACCACACACAACCATCCTATGCAGTTATTATGGGTTGACTGTTAAAACTTGCTCAGTGGTTACTGGGACAAGATGGTCGCTACACACAACAAGCTTTAAATACCTGAGGCTAATAATCTATACACACACTCACACACACACTTGTTCTAAACTAAACTGTCTTGCTGGCAGAGCTCACACAGTAGGTAAATGACAGAAATGCTTGGCTAACAGAAATACAATCATTTTCGGTTGTCTAATGTTACCAGCTAAACATTACGTGCTATAGTGGTGAGCACATGTGCCTCTTTCACTGGAGATCTTAACTCGATTTCTAGCTCTAAGGCCTAGAACGAATCAAACTAAGAAAAAAGGGTATGGTGACGCAGTGGTTAAACTGTTAGCCTTTCACTAAGGTAGACTAGGGTTTGATTTTTGGTTAATATGCATGTCATAAACAATCAAATAAAAGCAGAGATAATGTTTAAAACTGATTACACTTGTCTCTTTTCAAATTATTACTTAGATTACAAATAGAAACGTGGACTGGGTTTGACATACAGTTAATGCTTCCTATCACATACCAGACTGCAAGAAAGCCAAACAAGCAAAAGCAGTGGTAAAATCGCTATGTGTAGAGAAATACCTAACGGTTTTTATGAACTGGCAAAGGTATGTCGCATAAACAGTGCAGGATACAATCCAGCAACCATAATTTTTACATATATATAGAGAGAGATATATAGAAAGCTTGTGTGTGTGTGTGTGTGTGGGTAGCATTGGTTGTTTGACCAGAGAAAATACGGTGAGGTAGGGTGGGGAGAGGGAGTATTAGCACTTATATATGAATGGAAAATAGATTTTTTCAATCGTTTTGTTTTTCAAATGTAGTGGTAGATAGTCGTTTTTTGTAAAACATTCTTACTTGCAGTAGTAATAAGCCTCTATGGTTCCGCTAACACATAGATAGACTGTATTATTGCCATGGTCAAGCACTCACATTAAGATCATTTACAAAATCATAAAATGAAAAATAAAAATCTTGTTTTGGAAATATCGTTTTTCAACATACACACAAAATAAATATATAAAAAAATTGTAAACAGCAAATTGGAAAATCCATGTTTCCATATAGACAAAATTTAAAAACCTTAAACGGACATTTAAGAAAATATATGCAAATGGGAAATTGACAAATGTGTAAATATGAAAATGGAAAAATCCATGTTTCCATATCATGAAATTGAAAAACATCAAACTGTCATTTTAAAAAATGCAAATGGAAAATTGACAAATTGCAATGTGTGAAATGTGAAATTGAACAAATGGCTATCATTATAAAAAAAAAGAACATGGTGCTCTATGGTTGAGGTGTGAATCAAACCCTCTCTACTTATTTGGACCACTCGAGACTGAGTAGACTAGTTTTAGTTGTCATACCACTTTTAAAAGTTTTTGTTAAATCTAGGAATTGAACCCAAGAGCTTGTAGGGGGGATCCGAGGTTATAATATGTTAAACAGATAGCCTTGAATGTAGGGTGTGGTAGTTATATAGAGATGAGACGTTTCGCTCGGGGCAGGGAGGCATGGAGATCTGCATCAAACCAGTCAAAAGACTGACGACTCAAACAACAACATGTAGAGCTCACCAAAAAAATGTTGTGTAATGGTAAATGTTAGTCAACGAACAGTAATGCATTACTAAAACCCATGACACGATACCTAAGAGCTTTTCTAAAATTATTTTAAAATGCCTTTAACCCTATATTAAACATCCAGTTCACAAGACTCATAACTGTAATGTTATGGTCAAACAAAACAAAATCTATATTTCAAAACAAACAAGTGGTTTAGTCAATGTATACTGGAAAAAGTTTTATAAACACTCAAGTCCACAAAAATAATTAAATTAGTAACTGTCAGGTTGACCGAGTGGTTATGGTGTTTGACTTAAGTTCAAATTTTCTGTACAAGAAAGCAAGGGTTCGAATACCTTACCTGATATAACTATTGCCTCAACATGACTTGACCACACTGTATTATTGTGTACTCGGTACACAAACCATAGATAGAGTGTATTGTTTAAGGTCACTCTCTTTGTGAACATAGTCAGAGACTGTTGATGGTTAACAATTGCATTAATAGTGGGACATAGGGATAGCAATTATGAAAAACAGACAATACCCATACACTTTTTTTTTATTTATTTAATGTAAGTACTTGTACAATAGTTATATACAAACTACAACTCTCTTTTGTCTATTACTATCTAGTCCTTTTCGATCCACTTGCATAACAAGGCAGATGACTTTGTAGTTCAGCCCCTTAAAACAACAACAACACTACCTCTTGCATAGTCTGTGATGTTGATGACTCTTGAGGCGTGGAAGATGGATACAACATAACTTTTACAACAGGGGTTAAACGTTGCTCAACAATCAATGCACTATTTTGAGTAGCAACATCTTTCTCTTGTACTAACTTATTAGTATTCTGATAATTTTTTGCCAACACCATCAGTGTTTTGTCTGGAGCACTACATTGATGATCACTCACACTTAAAACCACACCATTTCTACTTTTCATATTGCCTCGACATCTTGTTGACCACTGTTTTGAGCATCGCCAGAATATTATTCCTTTTACATTTTGTCGTCTATAGTTATAAGAGTAGCCTTTATAGAGTACACGTTGTTTACCTCGGTTAGTTGTAGTAAGTTCCATAGTAGTAACTAACCTGTTAGTATGATTTGCACACTACAAAGATTATCTCTGTTCTGGTAATAGAATTATTTAGCGTTGGCTTTTATATTTAATATGTACAGTTAAAAGTGATAGAAAAGTGGTAGAAACGTAGTAGCAAAGTGGTAGACAAGTGGTAGACAATTAGTAACATAGTGGTAGAAAAGTGATAGCAAAGTTGTAGCAAAGTGGTAGAAAAGTGGTAGAAAAGTGGTAGAAAAGTAGTAGAAAAGTGGTAGCAAAGTGGTAGAAAAGTGGTAGCAAAGTGGTAGCAAAGTAGTAGAAAAGTGGTAGCAAACTAGAAAAGTGGTAGAAAAGTAGTAGAAAAGTGGTAGCAAAGTGGTAGAAAAGTGGTAGCAAACTAGAAAAGTGGTAGCAAAGTGGTAGAAAATATTACATGTGTTGTTAAGAAATAGTTAAGCGGTTACATGGATTCATTACACTATAATTTTAGCATCACGAAGCTCATTTCTATATCCAAAAGTTCTTCCTCATATTTAGTATGACCAGCCTGTTCACAGGTATGCAAGTACTGAAGCCGCTGGATTAGCTTATTGGGATTGTTCCAGTAAACAAATTTAATAAATGATTTTTTTGGGGTGTAAACCATTATCATCCTCCTCATCATCATCATCATCATAATCATCATCATCATCATGGTTATCATCATCAATATAATTATCATCAATATAATCATCATCACTATTACTATCTAATCCTTTTTGTTCATCTTGCAATGCAACAACCTTTGGCATAGTTTGTGTTGTCTTTGATAGTGTTAGAGGTTTCTTAGACGTTAACGACTGTCCTAACATGTCTTTTTCAGGAGATAATAAATGCTCTTTAACAAACAAAGCACTATCTTGAGCCACACTATTTTTTTCTTGGTCTTGCTTTTTTACCTTGGTTAGAGTATTTTGTCCATTTAAATGAGTATTATTTTGAGATTTACAATGATGATCGATTGAAATAAGTATGTTGGAGCCTTTTGTTTTAATCATTCCTCGACACTTTTTAGATCGTTGTTTCGAACAGCACCAAATAACAGTTCCATTTTTATTAGTTCGTTTTACAATATATGCATATCCTTTATAGTAAGCACATGGCTTACCATAGCTAGTCGTTGATACTTCCATGTCGACTGTTGAGCATAAACTAACCTCTAGTAAAGTTAACTCGATAATAAAAATGATAAATTGTAGTATGTGCAGTTTAAAGTAAGAGCAAAAGTGAGAGTCAAATGGTAGAAAAGTGTTAACAAAGTGGTGGAAGAGTGGTAGCAGTTTATAGTAGACATGATCTTTTTTACCAGAATGTGATTTGAGTAAATGTAATTTCTAAACCTTAGCAGTGAGTAGTCAGTTAGTCTTGGTTCAGACAAGCGTAAACAGTTCTCCAATGAATCAGAGATCAAGATTTTCATTATGAAACAGTTGTGTGTAACCAATTAGGTATCGGTACTTGATAGCTTCACACATGAACAAAAATTCCAACATATCTGACATCAGATTTTCATTATGTAACAGTTGTGTGTAACCAATTAGGTATCGGTACTTGATAGCTTCACACATGAACACAAATTCCAACATATCTGACATGAAATACATGATTTGAAAGTTGACAAAGAATATCCAATCAACCATTGTAGTTGCAATGTCAAACACAAAGACAAAATCAGCATGAACTTTTAAGTTACAGGAAAATTCTATGAAATAGACTATGCATGAAATTTGGAAATACACATTAGAAGTTTGCAACACCATCCTTCTAGCCTATATAAATTATCGACATGGAAAGTGTGCACTGCCCCTAACATTAAACCAATTTATCAATAACGCAAGTCAACAATCAAAACATTTTGTCTTGAGTCTATCATTTAATGCATATATTCTGTCTACATTGAACAGTAACAAAAAACGCCATTCATAATTAATTAAGTTTGCTTTAATTCGTTATGTAATGATAAATACATATTTAAAGTTTTGGCTGACTGTTCAGAGTGAATCGGCTTTGAACACATAAGAGAGGGAATATTTTAAGACTTAACCTCTGCTCACCTAACATAACCTAAATTTACCTAACCTAACCTTGTCATATAGGTAAGAAACGGGTCAAGCTATGCTTTCGACTACCGAGTTTCAGCTACTTTTCAAGGTTACTCTCCCGAACATTGCCGGAGACTGCTGATAAACACCTATGTTCCCACGGCGGCGGCGCGCAACGACTTACATGATGCGCTTCCCCCTTTTCATTGATCCCTGTTGATTTGTCCCTTTGGACTGGTCCCTGTTGACTAGCCCCTTTGGAAGGGCCCTTTTTGAATGGAGTCATTCTTGACGGGTCCCTGTGGACAGGTCCTTTTGGCTGATCCCTTTTGGACCGGTCCCTTTGGACTGGTACCTCTGGACTGGCCCATGCAATTATCCAAATTATGTCAAAGGGACCGGTCCAAAAGGGATCAGCCAAAAGGACCTGTCCACAGGGACCCGTCAAGAATGACTCCATTCAAAAAGGGCCCTTCCAAAGGGGCTAGTCAACAGGGACCAGTCCAAAGGGACAAATCAACAGGGATCAATGAAAAGGGGGAAGCGCATCATGTAAGTCGTTGCGCGCCGCCGCCGTGGGAACATAGGTGTTTATCAGCAGTCTCCGGCAATGTTCGGAGAGTAACCTTGAAAAGTAGCTGAAACTCGGTAGTCGAAAGCATAGCTTGACCCGTTTCTTACCTATATGACAAGGTTAGGTTAGGTAAATTTAGGTTATGTTAGGTGAGCAGAGGTTAAGTCTTAAAATATTCCCTCTCTTATGTGTTCAAAGCCGATTCACTCTGAACAGTCAGCCAAAACTTTAAATATGTATTTATCATTACATAACGAATTAAAGCAAACTTAATTAATTATGAATGGCGTTTTTTGTTACTGTTCAATGTAGACAGAATATATGCATTAAATGATAGACTCAAGACAAAATGTTTTGATTGTTGACTTGCGTTATTGATAAATTGGTTTAATGTTAGGGGCAGTGCACACTTTCCATGTCGATAATTTATATAGGCTAGAAGGATGGTGTTGCAAACTTCTAATGTGTATTTCCAAATTTCATGCATAGTCTATTTCATAGAATTTTCCTGTAACTTAAAAGTTCATGCTGATTTTGTCTTTGTGTTTGACATTGCAACTACAATGGTTGATTGGATATTCTTTGTCAACTTTCAAATCATGTATTTCATGTCAGATATGTTGGAATTTGTGTTCATGTGTGAAGCTATCAAGTACCGATACCTAATTGGTTACACACAACTGTTTCATAATGAAAATCTGGTGTCAGATATGTTGGAATTTTTGTTCATGTGTGAAGCTATCAAGTACCGATACCTAATTGGTTACACACAACTGTTTCATAATGAAAATCTTGATCTCTGATTCATTGGAGAACTGTTTACGCTTGTCTGAACCAAGACTAACTGACTACTCACTGCTAAGGTTTAGAAATTACATTTACTCAAATCACATTCTGGTAAAAAAGATCATGACTACTATAAACTGCTACCACTCTTCCACCACTTTGTTAACACTTTTCTACCATTTGACACTCACTTTTGCTCTTACTTTAAACTGCACATACTACAAACTATCATTTTTATTATCGAGTTAACTTTACTAGAGGTTAGTTTATGCTCAACAGTCGACATGGAAGTATCAACGACTAGCTATGGTAAGCCATGTGCTTACTATAAAGGATATGCATATATTGTAAAACGAACTAATAAAAATGGAACTGTTATTTGGTGCTGTTCGAAACAACGATCTAAAAAGTGTCGAGGAATGATTAAAACAAAAGGCTCCAACATACTTATTTCAATCGATCATCATTGTAAATCTCAAAATAATACTCATTTAAATGGACAAAATACTCTAACCAAGGTAAAAAAGCAAGACCAAGAAAAAAATAGTGTGGCTCAAGATAGTGCTTTGTTTGTTAAAGAGCATTTATTATCTCCTGAAAAAGACATGTTAGGACAGTCGTTAACGTCTAAGAAACCTCTAACACAATCAAAGACAACACAAACTATGCCAAAGGTTATTGCATTGCAAGATGAACAAAAAGGATTAGATAGTAATAGTGATGATGATTATATTGATGATAATTATATTGATGATGATAACCATGCTGATGATGATGATTATGATGATGATGATGATGAGGAGGATGATAATGGTTTACACCCAAAAAAATCATTTGTTAAATTTGTTTACTGGAACAATCCCAATAAGCTAATCCAGCGGCTTCAGTACTTGCATACCTGTAAACAGGCTGGTCATACTAAATATGAGGAAGAACTTTTGGATATAGAAAATGAGCTTCGTGATGCTAAAATTATAGTGTAATGAATCCATGTAACCGCTTAACTATTTCTTAACAATACATGTAATATTTTCTACCACTTTGCTACCACTTTTCTAGTTTGCTACCACTTTTCTACCACTTTGCTACCACTTTTCTACTACTTTTCTACCACTTTTCTACCACTTTTCTAGTTTGCTACCACTTTTCTACTACTTTGCTACCACTTTGCTACCACTTTTCTACCACTTTGCTACCACTTTTCTACCACTTTTCTACCACTTTTCTACCACTTTGCTACAACTTTGCTATCACTTTTCTACCACTATGTTACTAATTGTCTACCACTTGTCTACCACTTTGCTACTACTTTTCTACCACTTTTCTATCACTTTTAACTGTACATATTAAATATAAAAGCCAACGCTAAATAATTCTATTACCAGAACAGAGATAACCTTTGTAGTGTGCAAATCATACTAACAGGTTAGTTACTACTATGGAACTTACTACAACTAACCGAGGTAAACAACGTGTACTCTATAAAGGCTACTCTTATAACTATAGACGACAAAATGTAAAAGGAATAATATTCTGGCGATGCTCAAAACAGAGGTCAACAAGATGTCGAGGCAATATGAAAAGTAGAAATGGTGTGGTTTTAAGTGTGAGTGATCATCAATGTAGTGCTCTAGACAAAACACTGATGGTGTTGGCAAAAAATTATCAGAATGCTAATAAGTTAGTACAAGAGAAAGATGTTGCTACTCAAAATAGTGCATTGATTGTTGAGCAACGTTTAACCCCTGTTGTAAAAGTTATGTTGTATCCATCTTCCACGCCTCAAGAGTCATCAACATCACAGACTATGCAAGAGGTAGTGTTGTTGTTGTTTTAAGGGGCTGAACTACAAAGTCATCTGCCTTGTTATGCAAGTGGATCGAAAAGGACTAGATAGTAATAGACAAAAGAGAGTTGTAGTTTGTATATAACTATTGTACAAGTACTTACATTAAATAAATAAATAAAAAGTGTATGGGTATTGTCTGTTTTTCTTAATTGCTATCCCTATGTCCCACTATTAATGCAATTGTTAACCATCAACAGTCTCTGACTATGTTCACAAAGAGAGTGACCTTAAACAATACACTCTATCTATGGTTTGTGTACCGAGTACACAATAATACAGTGTGGTCAAGTCATGTTGAGGCAATAGTTATATCAGGTAAGGTATTCGAACCCTTGCTTTCTTGTACAGAAAATTTGAACTTAAGTCAAACACCATAACCACTCGGTCAACCTGACAGTTACTAATTTAATTATTTTTGTGGACTTGAGTGTTTATAAAACTTTTTCCAGTATACATTGACTAAACCACTTGTTTGTTTTGAAATATAGATTTTGTTTTGTTTGACCATAACATTACAGTTATGAGTCTTGTGAACTGGATGTTTAATATAGGGTTAAAGGCATTTTAAAATAATTTTAGAAAAGCTCTTAGGTATCGTGTCATGGGTTTTAGTAATGCATTACTGTTCGTTGACTAACATTTACCGTTACACAACATTATTTTGGTGAGCTCTACATGTTGTTGTTTGAGTCATCAGTCTTTTGACTGGTTTGATGCAGATCTCCATGCCTCCCTGCCCCGAGCGAAACGTCTCATCTCTATATAACTACCACACCCTACATTCAAGGCTATCTGTTTAACATATTATAACCTCGGATCCCCCCTACAAGCTCTTGGGTTCAATTCCTAGATTTAACAAAAACTTTTAAAAGTGGTATGACAACTAAAACTAGTCTACTCAGTCTCGAGTGGTCCAAATAAGTAGAGAGGGTTTGATTCACACCTCAACCATAGAGCACCATGTTCTTTTTTTATAATGATAGCCATTTGTTCAATTTCACATTTCACACATTGCAATTTGTCAATTTTCCATTTGCATTTTTTAAAATGTCAGTTTGATGTTTTTCAATTTCATGATATGGAAACATGGATTTTTCCATTTTCATATTTACACATTTGTCAATTTCCCATTTGCATATATTTTCTTAAATGTCCGTTTAAGGTTTTTAAATTTTGTCTATATGGAAACATGGATTTTCCAATTTGCTGTTTACAATTTTTTAATATATTTATTTTGTGTGTATGTTGAAAAACGATATTTCCAAAACAAGATTTTTATTTTTCATTTTATGATTTTGTAAATGATCTTAATGTGAGTGCTTGACCATGGCAATAATACAGTCTATCTATGTGTTAGCGGAACCATAGAGGCTTATTACTACTGCAAGTAAGAATGTTTTACAAAAAACGACTATCTACCACTACATTTGAAAAACAAAACGATTGAAAAAATCTATTTTCCATTCATATATAAGTGCTAATACTCCCTCTCCCCACCCTACCTCGCCGTAGTTTCTCTGGTCAAACAACCAATGCTACCCACACACACACACACACACACACACACACACTCAAGCTTTCTATATATCTCTCTCTATATATATGTTTTCTCTTGTCCACGAGATAAAAATTATGGTTGCTGGATTGTATCCTGCACTGTTTATGCGACATACCTTTGCCAGTTCATAAAAACCGTTAGGTATTTCTCTACACATAGCGATTTTACCACTGCTTTTGCTTGTTTGGCTTTCTTGCAGTCTGGTATGTGATAGGAAGCATTAACTGTATGTCAAACCCAGTCCACGTTTCTATTTGTAATCTAAGTAATAATTTGAAAAGAGACAAGTGTAATCAGTTTTAAACATTATCTCTGCTTTTATTTGATTGTTTATGACATGCATATTAACCAAAAATCAAACCCTAGTCTACCTTAGTGAAAGGCTAACAGTTTAACCACTGCGTCACCATACCCTTTTTTCTTAGTTTGATTCGTTCTAGGCCTTAGAGCTAGAAATCGAGTTAAGATCTCCAGTGAAAGAGGCACATGTGCTCACCACTATAGCACGTAATGTTTAGCTGGTAACATTAGACAACCGAAAATGATTGTATTTCTGTTAGCCAAGCATTTCTGTCATTTACCTACTGTGTGAGCTCTGCCAGCAAGACAGTTTAGTTTAGAACAAGTGTGTGTGTGAGTGTGTGTATAGATTATTAGCCTCAGGTATTTAAAGCTTGTTGTGTGTAGCGACCATCTTGTCCCAGTAACCACTGAGCAAGTTTTAACAGTCAACCCATAATAACTGCATAGGATGGTTGTGTGTGGTTCATGTACTTGTGTGTGTGTGCATTAGCATCATGCACTAGCTTTACCTTACCCTGTATAGGTAGAGCGTTATCCCTTTCCTTTCTGACATTACCAATGCCCACATTCAACCACAAGTTTTACACTTAAACCATTGGCTTGTTCTTGATTAAGTTTGGTTCGGTTTGGTTGGATTTGATTCAGCTTGGTTCAGTTTAGTTCAATGTAGTCACCATTTTGGATTTTAGCTATCCTATTTAACCAATCAATTAAAGATTGACTACTCTTATTTCTTGAATCGATTAATCAGATTTTGTATACACCATTTGTAATTTATTATCCCATACCTACAACCTATACTCTCTCTGTACTGCAGTTTGATCTGAAAACAAGTTCCAATGGTGAAAGATTTGTCAGTCACCATACATGTAGCCTACAATAATTCTTTCACTACCTAGCTATGTTTCATCACTCACTGTAAACATTTCACATGTCCATATCCGATTATAAGTTTATAAAATCTCAGGTCGATGACCTTGATGTATTTGGTATTTTTGGGTAAATTCATTAGCCATGGGAAAGGGTTGACCATTCTAAGTCCTATGACACCTCACATGTTGATATCCGATTATTAGTTTATAAAATCTCAGGTCAATGACCTTGCTGTTTTGAATTTTTGAGGTAAATTCATTGGTCATGGGAAAGGGTTAACCATTCGTAGTCCTATGACACCTCACTTGACCCTCTCTACTGATAAGTTTATAAAATCTTAGGTCAATGACCTTGCTGTTTTGGGTATTTTGGGTAAATTCGTTGGTCATGGAAAAGGGTTGGCCATCCTGAGTCTTGTGACACCTCACTTGTCCCTCTCTGATTATTAGTTGATACAATCTTAGGTTAATGACCTTGCTGTTTTTTTTAGGTAAATTCATTGGTCATGGGGAGGGGTTGGCCATTTTAAGTCCTATGACACCTCACTCGACCCTCTGTGATTATTAGTTAGCGAGATATTAACGAAAGTGCAGTTAGGCCCTTTTGACAAAAAATGAATAATACATTCAAAAACAGGGCGTCACCACAAGTCCAACGACCCCTCATACAAGTTCCTAGCTTTCTTAGTTCATAAGATATTAAAAAGCCGATGACCTATTAGTTTTTGGATCTTTGGTTAATTTGTAAAAAAAAACGTATCTATAAATCATTATTCAAAAAGCCCGCCCTCTTACAAAAACCTCAATTGCGCATTCGTAAAACAAAAAACAAAAATGATAAATCATAGCGGCATTCAGTTGTATGCATGCACTTTATGTGGAACGAGTTTAATTTCATATTGGCATATAAACTCCCACATGTTGCACATGGAAAGCGACTTTTACCTACAAATTATTATTTCACCCCCTAGTAGGGGTAGATTTTATTTTTGAGTGGAAATAAGTTATCCATAGGAAAGGGGTTGTCTGCCGGAGTAATTTGACTACTCGTACATGTCTCTAGCTTTATTCCCACCACTGCCAAAACAGGTTGTGACTTGTTAGCTCTTATCGTGCACGTGCACATGTGAACACCTGTGTGTTAGATCATATTACATATGAACTCGCATTTTCTCACGTATGAATCAAAACAGGATGTGACTTGTTTCACAAGGAGAATGCTAATAATGACATCTCACACGTGTTCACATGTATTTCATTACTTTCCTTTCATATCGTTATTACATTTTAGTAGTGGGGGATTAGTGAACAACGTCAATTCAACACACACAAATGTAGTTAGGCCCTTTGACATAATTTAAATAAATTCATGGGCTCGTCCGTAGGAACCAGGCCAAAGGGACCCGTCCAAAGGGATCAGTCCAAAGGGACAAGGACTCGTCCACAAGGACTCGACCACAAGGACCTGTCCACACAGACTTGTCCACAAGGACCTGTCAACAAGGACCTGCCCACCAGGACTCGTCCACAAGGACTCGTCCAGAAGGACCCGACAACAATGATCCTGCCAACAATGACCCGTCAACAATAACCCATCCATAGGGATCCGCTCCCCCACCCTCTTACAAAAGCCATGAGTGGGCATGCTAATTCATAGTGGCTTTCCACCAAACATATGCACTTTATGTGGAACAACGTTTCATTCCATATCGGCATTCAAACTCTCACATGTTGCAATTGGAAAGAGAGATTCTCCAAAAAATTCAATTTCA
Source organism: Meconema thalassinum (assembly GCA_946902985.2). NCBI lineage: Eukaryota > Metazoa > Arthropoda > Insecta > Orthoptera > Tettigoniidae > Meconema > Meconema thalassinum. The sequence continues at coordinate 5,939,429 of CAMPQE020000020.1, forward strand.
CCCCTAGTAGGGGTAGGTTTTATTTTTGGGGTTGAAATATATTGTCCATTGGAAAGAGAGTGTCAGCCCGAGTTCAATGACACCTCATTCGTCAAAATCCGACCACGGGTTCGGGAGTTATTGGGCTGCCGCCATCTTGTGAGGAGAGGAGGAGGAGGAGGCATCTGAACCCGTACAAAACCACTACTGATGAAGCCACAGATTTATTAACACAAGAACAATTCAGTATTTGTTTAAGATTTGTTCACAACTCTTTAGAAATAACTGAGTATTTTTGAGAATTTAGTGTACGGAGAACATTTCAACTCAGAGTTTGTTTAATATCAATATTGACATCTTAATGCACTTTGACTTACGGTGTCTGATTGTCGAGGACAGCATTTTGATGGGGCAGCTACCACGGCCTGCGTCTAGAATGGTGTCCAGGCTAAATGTCAAGTAGTTGAGAATAGAGCTCTGTTTGTGCACTGCTTGGCATATTCTCTGAAGCTTGTATTACAGGATACCCTCAAAGGAATACTGGAATGTCTGAATGTTATAGAAGTAATGAAGGATTTAATGAATTTTGTCAGGGATTCTCCCTGAAGATTGTCCCTTTTCATTCATTTAAAAATGATGATTATGCGAACCTTTAACTGTTCTGTCCTACTAGAGATGGACAGTAAGGTACCTTACAGTGTCTTCTGTTTTAGCCAACTATATCCCTCTACAAGAATTTTTTCGTACGGGTTGTAAGGATGATAAATCTCATACAGATAGTAAAGCAAATAAATTCTTGAACCAGTTGAAATCCTTCGATTTCTTTTCACATTATGTTTTGTTTTTGCTATTTGGACATACTGATGCTCTGAATGCTGCTCGACAAGGAAAGGCCCTTTATTTTGTAATGGCAGCTTAAATGATTTCTATGCTTTCAACAGCAATGCAGTCCCTAAGAGAGTATTTTCAAGAAGTCTGGTCTGAGACAATGCAGAAGACATATGTAATGGGTGTCGATACTACAAAATTACCACGAAAAAGAAATTTACCTCGAAGTTATGATCAATCTAGTGACTACCATGCACCAATTTTCAGATATTCGTGACTTTATTGCGAGGTAATGAACGTAACTCTCAGCTAACTGATATCACGTTTTGATACAAATGCACATCAACTCTTACTGAAAATATAGTACTTTCTCCTATGCGATGACAACTATAGTGATGAAATGTTGTGTTAGTGTCAGTCGGATACCGCTTGCTTCTCAATCGAATTATGTTCTTTGAAATTCTACAGGGAAATGGAGTGGGAGTAAACACTTATTTTGCTTATGTAGTAGAATACACTGGAAATGACAAACATCTGTAAATCTCTTGCCTCAACATGTCAAACTTGTGAAAATCATGTTGTTTGTTCCCACTGTAGCCTATATCATCATGCAATGCTGAACAATCATTCTTGGGTTTGCGAAAAATAAAGACATATCTTCGGTCGGGGATGAGGCAGGATCGCCTAAACGCAGTTTCTGTGATTCTTTATCATCGTAAAGAAGCAATGAACTTAGATCTTAATTCAATGTCAGACACGTTTATTAGCAGGAACGAGCTGCGGTGTAACACCTTTGCTGGAAAATAGTAAGGTAAGACTCATCAGTCTAACATGGTATATCTTCAAAGTTTAAATAATTAAGCATTTATTTAAGGGTAATTAAAAGCATATGTTATGTACTGACGACATAAATATCTTTACTCTAGCAGTAGTACTATAGGTCGAGGCCTACATATTTTTCTAACACCTACTATTGCACAATCCTTTACCCCAAAACTTTTTAACCTGTATTCGAATCGAATCACGAGTCGTGCCATTTCATCATCTGGATAAGGTAATTAATTATAAATGTTTAAAGAAGGGCGGCATGTTTAATATAACTGGTGAATCACCAAGTTATTATTTCATCACTGCTTAGCACTACCCTACGTATTGGTGGGTGATTCACTGGAGTTATTAGCAAAATGCATATCTGATTTCATTTTTCTGCAAATTCAAACTTTTTACAGTTTATTATAATTTAATCCTAATTGATTACGTTATATTTTATTTTGATTAATATTATTATCATATAAAATGTCGAGGTTGCTTGGATTTCCAAGTTTCGGAAGGAAGTTGACTGCCTCCACCCCCCCCCCCCCCCTGCAATATTGCATTACTTTACATAAGTCGGTGCCTCTGGCATATACTGTACCTTTCTTAGAACTAATGACGTTGCTCACCGGCGCAGTTAAGGCGTGGGCACTGTACAGCAGCTAGCTGCTTGCACGTCTCACAGGAAGGGGATGCACAACAAATAGTACTGTTACGAATGCTAGACTGCTTCGTCGCCCCGCGCGTGACTCAGGCCGCCCCAGGCTATCCTGACTGTGTGTTACCAGCGATTTGCCCAACATTGAAGACAGGCAGTACTAAAGAGACCGTCTCGAATATTCGTGGCCCTACTGGTGTTGGAATTCTCGAGAAGGTGTGAACCCTGGTCAATTCTGGAAACATCCATCGAGTCACCAGCCTCGCTATATAAAGCGGCCTCACCAGCGTGGGACGAACAGCGTTTTTAAGCGAGTGCGACAATAGTTGGTGAAGTGACGTGCGAAATTACGAAACCCAAGTGAGGCTATTGCAGTGCGGTGAAGTGCTGTGCGGATTGCGAAACGCAGTGGACTGTTTTCCTAGCCAGTGGACGGCAAGACAGTGTACATTCAGAACAAGTGAGTGTGGCTGGTTTACTTGAGGGAGAGTGCCATTACTTCTAGCCAGGACTCGGGTTCACCTCATTAGCGAGAGGATTAACTGCGCGAGCAAGTGAAAAGGAGGTGAGTGAACTCCATAAGGGAGGAACCTGACTGAGCCTGCCCATTGGTTTCCAAGTGTTTATGGTGTACTGTAACTTATTTCTGACCTGCAATAAACCTAACATTTCTTTAAAGGAACAATTGTGTTGTGCTTCTAGCCACCGTAATCCAGTTAACGAACGTGCCACTAGGGGTGGCACGATACAACTGGTGTCAGAAGCCGGATTACGAACCCAAGCACAACACCTGAAGGTCCTGGTCTCAAAAACCCGTGCAGGTCATTTTACTACAGTTCACTAATTCTCCTGTAAGTGCATGCCCTTCACAAGACAAACAGCTAAAATGGATGCACAATTACAACTACTGCTAGAAAAGTTAAGTGGCATGGGAACCAAGATGGAGGCCAGCCAGAAGAAGATGGAAGACGGTCAGAAGAATTTAACTGAGGACCTAACTTCCAAATTAGAAGACGGCCAGAAGAATTTAGCCAAGGACCTAACTTCTAAATTAGAAGACGGTCAGAATAAGTTAGCCGAGGACCTTACTTCCAAATTAGAGGACAGCCAGAGGAAGATGGAGCACAGCCAGAATACGTTAGCAGAGGACCTAACTGCCAAATTTCTGGATGGCCAGAAAAATCTGGAAGAGTGTCTGCTGACGAAATTAGAGGAAAGCCAAAGGAAATTAGAACAGGGTCTACGTGAGGAAGTCACAGCAGTAGAAAAGACGTTCGACGCCTTACAAAAGGAAGTTTCCGAGCTGCGCCAACGCCCGCTGACGGGGATGGAAGAGAAATTCAACGCTCTACAAAAGGAAGTTGCCGAGCCGCGCTGGTGCCCGCCCACAGGTACACCGGGAATATCAGGGACGGGACAGAGCAGAGTGCCCCAACCTTCGACAGAAAGGTATCGTGGAGCAGTTACTTGCGTCAGTTCGAGGCGGCCTGTTCCATAAACAACTGGACCAGCACGGAAAAGGCTACAGCTCTCATTGTAGCGCTGAGAGGGGACACCCTTAACGTCCTTCAGGCCATCCCGATTGGATCCCAGGACTACGCTTCACTAATCGCCCATATGGAGTCCCGATATGGAGATAGGAGATAGCCATCTTCAGCAGGCCTACCAGATGCAGCTCCGGACCCGGGTACAAAAGAACGCGGAAACCCTGCAGGAGCTCGAGATGGACATCGCTCGCCTCCTAAGGCTCGCCTATCCAACAGCGCCGGCCGACTTTCTGGAACAGATTGCGACGCAGACCTTCATTGACGGACTACAGGACTGGGATACTCAACTGGCACTGCGACTTGCGCGCAATAAGACACTTGCAGATGCGCTCTGCCACGCACATGAGTTCGAGACGGCAAAGCAGATATCTAGAATGCACGCGCGGGTGCGTCAAGTGGACGCCGACGAGACCAAGCCCCTGGCCGATGAACTGATGGAGGTGCTAGGCCGGTTCTTCAAGAGTCGCAGTACCACCAACAACGACGCAGCCGAAGAACATCAAGAGAGGCGGCCTGGAAGAGGACTAGCGACCTGCTAGACCTGCCGCAAGAGAGGCCACCTGAGCAAGGACTGCGGTGATCGCCGCCGCCAAGGGATTCCGTCGGGAAAGTCAGTCATAGGGAAACCGCGCGGCCCAGGAAAACGAGTATCAGCCAGCCTTGGGGGGCAAAGGTCGGCTTGTGACAGTTATCAAGCCCCGGCAGTCCAAGTCCGTGTGACGAAGTTACGGAGGGACAATAGCAGCCTGATGGTCGACGGAGTCGTCAACGGAGTGAGCTGGCCCATGCTGATCGACACGGGAGCATCGAGGACCATCGTCAATCCCACCGTGATCCTGAAGTGGAGAGTGCAACCCACACAAAGGAACCTCCAGCTAATAACCGCGACTGGAGAGACCGCACCGGTACATGGCGAAGCATCACTGGAGTTCGTGATTGGCCGACGGGCGGTGAAGCATCCAGTGCTCGTGGCAGATGTATCAAACGAAGTGATCATCGGACTGGACTTCCTGGACCAGAACAACATCATCTTGGACCTGATTACCAACACTCTCCACTACGGAGGTGATGAACTTGCTTTGCAACCAGCACACGAGGCCATCACCGCACGACGAGTAAGGCTGAGAGAGGAAGTCATCTTTCCCGCAAGGATGGAGGTCAGCGCTGCCGTAATTGTCGACGGAACTGCTGAGGGAGTTGCGGCTGTCATCGAGCCAAAATATGAGAACATCCAGACAAAGGGATTACTAATTGCCAAGACCCTCATCAACACGACGTCTCGGCCGTACTTCCGCCTGTCCAACCTGAACGACTACGACATTACGGTTCACCGGGACACCACCCTAGGAGTCTGCGAGCCCGTTACCTGGATTGCCCGCATCACAGACACGACGAACGGACCCATGCAGACGGACATCCGAAGAAGACGCGCCCCGCCAGAAGAACTACAGAAGCTGTACCAAGGATCCCAGGACCATCTAGATGAGGAGCAATCACGCCAACTTCGGGACCTGCTACGCGAATTCCAGGACGTCTTCTCCGTGGGGAGCAAAGACTTCGGCAGGACAAGCTTGGTCCAGTACAGAATCGACGTTGCGAACAGCCCACCGATTAGGGCCCCATTCCGACGTGTCCCGCTCGCCAAGCAAGCTGAAGTCGACCGGATGGTAGAAGAGATGAAGGAGCAGCGGGTGATCGAGCCATCACATAGCCCTTGGAGTTCTCCGGTCGTGCTAGTGAAGAAGAAGGACGGCTCCACCAGGTTCTGCGTGGACTACAGGCGGGTGAATGACTACTGCGGTTATTTGAGACGCCAGGATGCCGGAATTTTGACCCGAAGGGGATCTACAGTATAACGTGCAAGTAAATCTACTGACCCGGCTCACTCACATTTGCGCACCCTCAAATGCTGACTGGCTGCCCCAGGATTCAATCCTGCAACCATGTGCACAGCAGGCAAAAACGTTACCCCTGAGCAACGCAGCCAGACTAAGTTAAGACCCGTTTGACTACTGGTGCTACATGTAGTTATGGAAACATTGTCGTGCTGGAAACCATTTTGCAGTGTTGCCTTAGTAAATGAAATTTAAATGATTCTTAGTTGGTCAAAGCGATTATGCCCAAATCGAAAAAGAATATTACGAAGGGTGATCAGAAACTAAGGTTACAAAATCGATATTCCTCGAGTTACATCTGTTATAGAGAAGTTATAAGTGTGGGGAAATTCGAACACATGCGGTTGGTAACTGTGCAGAGTTTCAGTCACCCGCTATCTACAGCGCTAGTTGTAGATAAACAGCTAATGGCGACTCGTTTGAAAAACTGGTCTCGCGAAGAAATCACTTCAGTTATTTGATTTCTGTTTCCGAAACATGTAACCACGGCCAGGACCTCTTACCGAGGGCGTCATCTTCCTTCATGACAACGTGTGACCTAATACAGCCAAGAAGACCACCACGCTGTTGAAGCGGTTCCGCTGGGACATTTTTGACCACCCTCCTTACACCCGGACCTCGCTTCAAACGACTTTCACCTGTTTCCTCACATATAGGAGCGGCTAGTTGTTGTTGTTGATTCTTTTAGGGGCTTTTTGACATCGTGGCCATGTAGCTCTGTGTACGTGGCTGTGTGTAGAATATGTATGATAATCTGTGTCGCTGTGATGTCTGTACTAATGAGTGTATTGTAATTGAAGTATTACTTGTGTAGGAAGCAGCACTTTGAAAATGGCTCAGAAAGGAATCGAACCATGACATCTGGGACAGGAGTGTCAGAAATGTTAATACATCTCGGCGGTTTGGGACCCATATCGAGCAGAGCTCATCAAGGAATTGGAAATGGTACAAAGAAAAGCCGCTAGATTTGTGCTCATTGACTTTAATCCCAGAAGCAGTGTGACCCGTAGGTTAAAGAAACTTGGGTGGGAATCACTTGAGACTAGGAGGATGAAATCCAAACTCTGCGCTATGTACAACACGTATACAAATCAACCATCATGGGGTGAGCTTAGGAAACGTGTGGGAAAGCCCACTTACATGAGTAGGGGTGATCATTCTTTCAAACTAAAGGGGCGACCACAACGTACAAATTATGGTAAATAATCTTTCGTAAATCATGTCATTGATAATTGGAACTCTCTACCTGCTGCAATCCTAGAGCCATTAACCAAATATATACTGTTGGTGTTTAGGAAAGACTGTCGATTTGTGTAATTACTTCAGTCTAATTGAATGGCTCGTTGTTGAAAGGTACAATGCCCACATTTTGACAAATCCATCTTACCGCGATTTTGCGTCCTAGGAAGCAAGATGCATGTTTTGGTGTTGCAGCGCTAATACTCTTACCACATAAGTCAAGTTAGTTATTTCGTGTTGAAAGGAACTTAGTCCAGCAGTAGTGCGTTTCAAAACGAAGAAAATAACAGTTATTTCATTCATGTTACCTCTTTTTCAGGCTTCCGGATACATATTGTGCCCGTCAGAGGAGCTATCAGGGTTGCCAACAACCGAAATGACATCCCTAACACCTCACCTGTCGGACTCATGTGCCATGAGGATCAGGTGAATTTCTTATAGGCCATAGCGGCACGAGATTCCATGATTCAGGGGATCCGTGGTAACATGGCAGCTAAAAAGGTCATAGACAGCCCAAGAAAATACACCTCCAAAAGCTAGACTGAGAAATAAACTTCCAGGCTTAAGTAAAACTTGTAGAAATATTTATTCAAAATATTCAGACACCTAGCCTATTTCGGAGGGTTTCTATCGGCTAATCTGCAAACTAATAAATAAACAAAAATAAAAGATCAGGACCCTACCTGTAAACTACTATAAACCCTCGCGAAAGATCTATTTGACAAAGTAAAGCAACAACAGCAACGCTAGGAAAATTGTACGGCAATAATCTCTAAGTCAAGTTACAAAATAAGCTAATAACGGAATATACATTTAACAGGGTAGCAATAGCAAATCTAAGTTAGGATGGTACCATTTCCTCATTTACATTTAGTGTTAAATAATCTAGCTAATTCCTAACAATTAATACAAAATTTACGGCGATAACGTCCGTAAAACTAAACAATTCATACAAATCTACATGACAAGCTGTCAAAAAAAACATTAAATGCCCTCTTACAAGCTAAGAAAGGTAAACAAGGGGTTATCATACACTTAAATAAGTAACAACAAGATCACAATCAATATTATTCCTGCCTTCGCCCTGGATTACTCTTTGTAAACCAGTGTCATCCACGTGCATGTCATTTACGGTGGCAAATGTGTAGTAAAAACTACGTCTAACATTGCATGAGGCTCACGCTCCACCAGCTACTGACTAAAGGTTGAGCAAGCACTCCGTCGATAAAAATTAGTGTCATCTGTCCTAGATTACTTCCACAAAAGAAGTGTGCACAAAGCAAGTGTCAGCCAGCAGGTCCAAAAAGCAAGAAAATCAAGGTTAAATGCTATAAACAGTTATCATCAGTTTATAATAATGACGGGTTTGATTATTAGAATGTCGGTCTAGATTATCGTTGGTTTATGGCGAATAAGCTGACAATCATGAATACCTTGGGCTCAGCAGTACCAGTCTCGTGCGAGATCAATCTCTGCTATAAAATATCATCAACGAACTCTCCCGCTCAGACATAACAATAACACAGGTTATTAGTGGCTCTCGGCTCACTTAATTTACCTCTGGGTCGGTCTGGAATGAACATCCGTTACCTCCCTACAATAACACAGTCAACAGAATCGAAGTCTGGACACACATAAATATAGCCTCTACACAGGTGCCTCATCTAGCCTCTCGATCTCAACAAATAAACCTTAACATAACGTGTAATCATTCTCAAATGGAGAAGAAAAGTAGTCACTCCAATAGCGATGTGAACACATGGCTCTTGCCAGTCAAATCAAAGTAGCAAAACATCTGATTATTACAAAATGGTGGCCTGGACATTGACCTACATCTGAGACACAACAACAAATGGTTAGTAATGCTATACGCATTGTCAAAAAGTCTGAAAAAGTATGTCTCACTGAATGAGTGGTGCTCTAGTACATTGCATGTAGGGAACTGTTACCACCTGCCCATGACTTGAGCTAGGCTCGCTACTCACAGTCATCTACACGGACAGTTTAAAATGAAACAACACTGAAGGCAGGCAGCTTTCTCGTAGAAAGTCTATCAGAAAACTGGCCTTTTTATCTGGTACCAAATATAATATAAAGTAGCATAAGCATCAAGCTTAAATTCACGCCTCGAAACTATACACAAAGACGTGGCATGTTCATAAAAGTCAAATAAAAGAAAAATACAGATATATCTGAACTTCTTTGAAATCTGCAGATATGTCACTCCATAACTGCTTTGTCTAACTGTAACCAAAATAATAACTGTGTTGAAACACCTGACACAAAATAATCATCATAAAGGCGCAAATCTTACAATTGCTAAGTTTGCCAATGATACGGCATTCATTACAGGGTTCGATGCTAGATTGCATACAAAATGTAACACCCTGAATTTGTTCACAACTTGACATGGATGGCTTCATAGCACATCAAAATGAAAATGACATTGAATTACAAAACTGATAGTTTCAGTCGACTACCTACTGATACGAACTGTCCTAACTAAATCAGTGGCGTGACAACATTTACAAGAGAGGGGGTGTTATAAAAATAACACTGGCCATGACGTCTGATCGTCATCCCAAATAACTATACACAAAATCACCCACCTAGGGTTGGACAAAACGTAGTAACAAAGACTACAGTCACGCTTAGCAGGGGTAGAACTAACATGTTAGCGATGTCCATCAGAATGCACCGTGATCGAAAGATTCAATCACAACGGGTGACTAACAAATCACTGGAAGTGAACTACAAGGATTAATTGTAACAGTACAAACCTACCTATGGCTTGTCAAGGAGTTCGGCTGGTTCTACAATAAACTACACTAAGCTACACCACAAAAGAACCTCACAAGGAATAGACTATTCGGACTCACAAGAAAGGATGCCTACATCTCAGTCGTGCCAACGACCTGAGGGATACAATAAGGCTTTGGTCTCCGGACAAGGGTTGTCCAATCTGGGCCTCCACATGGGCTCTATCCATTTCCATGGCCTTCATACGGCCTCGTCGTTGTCGTGATGATATGACCAGACTCTTCTCCAAAGTCTTCATGTTCCTTGGCTTAGCGGATGCTAAAGTCATGGTTCTCCTGTCATCGGCTGTAGTTATCCGGTCCTCTCCTTCACATCATGAAGTTTAGCAGTTCATCTCCACAGGTGATGCGTAATAAAGATCGTCGTACACGTGGTTATCAGGAAGTGACATGTTTAAATATGAAGTAACCACTTGAAAATACGGAAAATGGGCGTAGCACAGTTACACTGAAGATAGCTTTAAAATGGTAACAAGTTCACTGCTTTTACACGGCGCATATGATTTATAAATTGGCCATGCACTGTTATCTGCTTCACTATCACAGATTTTAATAGCCCACAAATCACGTGGCATCGAAGTTGTATGTTACAGAAATTAATCGCTCTTGCGATTATAGCAATATTCGTAGTAGTGAGTGTTAGAATAATTCACTGGATTAATTATAAATTCACAATAATTGGCATATTTCCTCGTCACTTGACGATTTTGAAATTTCCACAACACGTGGTTGAAAATATGGTGTTCCACGTTGCACGATTATAATCACTTTTCCAAAATTCACAATTATCGTGGCACAAGCCTTCTCTGGCTGTAATATTCACTCGAATGATAAACAGTTCGTAGCGGAATAATGTGCGATGCACAACGATTACTTTCCTCGCCTTCCAGGAGGACTATATCCTCGTCTTTAAGACGGACTTCACAAACACATCCAATCTGGATGGAAAACCAAACACATGTGCTAGGAGCTCTGTCCTGCGCTGCGAGAACTTGTGAATACACTAGTCGTGCAGCGACTGGTTGGTTCCGGTTCGCGTATGTGCGATGTTAATACCTTACCAAAAGTAGAAATAACATTCTGAAGAATGTTTCAATGATGCAGAATTACAACATGAGAATATCTGAGCTTCGTAGAAAATAGAAGTGTCATAATTATGCCTCAGATTATATTAAATGGTTTTCTGCATAGTCAAAAGATCAACAATTTATAACTCCAAAGAATGTTAACATGTAAAGACAGCATGGCTGGTCAGTGGGTACGTTCTAAGGTGATGTATCAATATGCATTGCAATGAAAAATATCACATGAACCAGTGCTTAGCGGGTTCAATATGTTCATTTAGAAATAAAGGAAATAAACTAAGAATGTGAATGATATTCCTCGCTCAAAGGTTCTGCTCTTTCCATGTTGAAATGGATTAAGTCCTGTTACGTATTTTGCCAATAAAATTGTTAGTAACATACTGAACAATGCTATTTTGTTTTTTATCGGCGTTTGTGTGCACTTTCCACATACAAAAAATACGTCTTATATTTCAGCACAAGAGCGGAAAACCATTTTTTTGTGCTTATCTGGAAACTTTAAAAATTGGACTTAGTGCCTTTCAACAACGAGCGATTCAATTATTACTGTATGTATAATTATTGTTAACTTGTTAAGTATACCCAATTTTCCACTGGGAGAAACTCCCCCAATAGCATATGAATGAAGAAAAGGATCTTTAGACCTGAGAAGGTGACAATTGATTCTGAACCATGCCTGCACAATCAGCGTTCGTCGCGTGGGACTGCTTGGTACGAGTAGAGATACTGACTCGGAAGTGCGGAGTGGATGAGGTATTGGAAGTGTTAAGGTAACCTTGTTGGTTACGAATGTCCTATTTATCCAATGCTAAAATATAATATATTTGGGTATACTTCCTAGACCACTGGAATATTTTAAAAATATCATGGATGTAGGGTATTTCATGCTGAACAAAACCATGTAGATTTAATACATTAGCACTCATGAGGTATGAGATATAAATTATATAATATGTGATACATTTCTTTACGATAAAAGTCAAATTTTCAGTGCTTGTCACTCAAGTATTTTCACTTCTACGCAACAGATTGCCATAACTGTGCAATATTTTCGCAATGCCTTGTAAAGACACCAAGAGACTAGACCTTTTGGACAAAAGTAATGGTGTGGCTGATCATCTGTGGAAGCATTGTGGTACCAAATGACCCATATGGCTGCTCTCATATTATCTACAGATAAACTAGTAGCTCTAATTGCATTCCCATAATATACAGTGGGGGTATTTATCGCAGCATCAGTCAGTCAAAGTTCTGAGCACAATCACTTGCAAAAACTGTACTAAAACACTGGCAAAACTTTTTTCCCCACAAGATAACATGTGTTCCGTTACCACGGAAACCAAGCTATATTTGGAAACAAAAGCATCACGTGACTTCCTGTTCCTCAGATACAAAGATAAATGTAATACGGAGCATGTCTGAGAGAGATTTGGAAGCGCCAACTTTTTAAAGGAGCGAAATAATTCAAACAGAGGCGACGCTTGCACGTAGGCCTACGTATTGTTATCGATGTGACTTGAGTCAGATCAGCTACGCTGGCCGGGTTGGAATAGAGGTTTTGGAAAGAGGTCGCTGAGATCGATTATAGCGAACTCTGGGACATCGTGACGTCATGGATGAGGGGTAGTAGCTTACAGCCTCGAGACAACCAAGAATACCTGGATCAAGAGTATGAATTTATTAATATACCTAGGTAACACAAAAAACAGTATGATGTGAACAGCTATTATTGTTTTCGGAACAATAGTTCACAGCACCATTTTTTAAATTCCAATAACATAACATAATATAATATTTCATACGTCTCGATAGCCAGCGAATATTTAAAATATCAGGTGACGAGGGGAGTGTGTCACGTGAGAAGGTCAAACCCCACCCCTTCGACCGAGAGGCAGAGCAGGCAGATGGAGCGGAGAAGACAGCTGGGCAGTACAACACGGTTTTCCATGTCGGAAAGCTCGAACTGAATACACACCGTTGAGAGCACCGTTACAATTTAACCCTTCTTAGGGCAAAACTATATTTTACTTGTATGTGTTTCTACAGTTTAATTTATTTTAATTATTATAATTATAAATAATGTTATTTTTGTGTCTCTAATTTTGATGTTTATATATTTATTTTTAATTTTCAATTTAATGTTCTTATAAATTTAATATTCATATTCTTGTTGAATTAATTGTTTAACTAATTTCGAATTGATTTTTACAATTATTTTCATAATTCTTTTATAGTTATGTTTATTATTTTAATTTTTATATTTCTTTTATTAACTTATTGTAATTTTATTTTTATGATTTTTAGCCTACTTTTCTCATTTTGCAAAAATGAGGAAAAAGTAGACTTATGAGATCGATCCGGGAAAATGTATGTCTGTCTGCCTGGCTGGCTGTGTGTGTGTGTGGCCCCCTATCAACTCCTAAACGGCTGCAGCTATGGAAACCAAATTTGGTAGGAGTAAAGATATATGCTGGAATATCTCAAGGTCGTATTTGAAAATGATGTCAGTGCTACCAACTGCTGAAAAATCGCAATTGAAATTTGAGCTCAATGTTGGATATCCTGGAAGATATGCATGGGAGCTATTCTCAAGTTGGCACACATATAGATAATAATATTGCAGTCTAATTTCCAGGAGGCCATACATGACATGACAGTGTTACGAACGTGATTCTAAGCCAGTTTTTAACTATCAATGGGATTTCAACCAAATTCCGTATGTACTATATGTACAATAACAAATATGACTGTGCGTATTCTTAAGAGCAACCAGGGCTGCCAACTGTTAATAAATGCTCTCTCTATTATTTTATCCTAATACCAATATGTCAGAAAGTATGCAGACCAAGAGCTCGAAACGTTGCACACGTATAGTACATGACCTTCTACATTAATTTGGAGTACTAGTACCTAGCATACGTCAGTACTGTCAACATGATTCTAAGCTTGTTGATAGGTCCAAATTTTAAATGCATGTAACTACTATACTGTAACCGTGTGAAAGAGCGTCAGTTGCTGGTTATGGAGATGTTGTTTTTTGTCGTGGCTATATTTTGAATTTGAAGCGAGCGCCTGACTGAGTTGAGTTTCACTGCCGTTGGTTGCAGGCTGGATAAGATGCGCGGACGACGATGCGCGTATGTATGTTATCACCTGACAGTCTGCAGGGTGGAGCAGACAGCTGTTAGGACTGGGACAGTCGTGTTTGTGCAGTTCATCCGTGCATAAGCGGGCGGCTTAATCAATCTCAAGTTACTAGTACCTGACCTGGAAGCCAAAATTAGCCTACAAACGAGGCATTGTTCAAATGTGCTCAGGATAGTTTTACTAGATGGGACTAGCTTTTATAAATGCAAGGTTGTGTTGGGTATGGCCAAAGCTCACAGCATATTAAGGCATGTGGGCTGGAAATAACTCCTTATTTGAGTTATGTCAATATAATACCTCATACCAGGGTAGATTTCTGGCTAGTAATTGACTTGGAATTAAGGCTAAACAGGTGTGTAAGCGTACTGTGATAACTACAGAAGGATTGCATCAAGTAACCGGGAACATTACTGTGACTATTTGGAGTATTTCGGGACGTTAAAACACCGGGTGATTGTCGTAAAATCGGTGACAGTATTAGACACGTGCTTTTTCATAGCAGAAGCTATGGTGTTAAGACAATCCGATCAGGACGTCATGGTAGCAATACGCCGGTATGAACTTTTGAAATCTACCATGAATCGAGCCAGTATTATGGTGCGTTAAATATGAATGGGGCGTACGATGGATGCTGACGTCTGGATACTTGGGACTTGAACCAGTGGAGCCATGAAGTCGAGCCGCACACATTTCCGTGTGCGGAGGATCGCGTGGAATTTTATGCTCCGACTAAGGGCATCCCGCAGGAACTTGGACCTTCTTCAAGATCATCTGAAATGGACGTGAGCCCCTTATTCTATTCTTAATATCTAGTACCGGTGAATGTCAGACCTTAGACTATACCATTCAACCATGTAGGAATCGTTTTACACGCCATAGATCTTTAGTTTCTGCATTATATTGGGACATAAGCATGGATCTTTTTGATGTTGTCCACTCTTCGAATTTTATTTTATTTCTTTTGAGATAGCATATCCACGGTGGGCATATCGTAGAATGAGTATATTTTCGGAAGGCATCCGGCAGTTCTAATTAGACAGGAGTTTCATCCTGATTTTTGTTGTACAGTTCCGTGCATATTTTTATGGCACATTGTTATTTTAGCGATCGTTTTGAGATAGTTTATTGGTAATTTGTTTATTTAAATGTAGTTCTTGATCATTTTGATGTAATTCGTCTTGGATGAGTTCTGATTGTCATTTATCGTAAAATGATTCGATTTTTCTGGTGGTTAAGGATTTTCTTTAAAATGATAATGCGGAATGATCATGTATGAGAATTTACAAGGGGAATTAAGGAGGCATATTCATAACAATTTAATGGATCTTATGAAAAATAGAACATGGTAATTATCCATGAGAATTTCATATTAATAATAATAATAAATGAATGAGTTTGGATTATTTAGGTGATGTTTCTTTAAAACAAATATGAGAAATTAACATGAATTAATGCACATTGGATTGATAAAGCAATCGTAACGTAGTTTTGTTATTAGAGCAAGGTGTATCAATTAGGAGGATTTTTGTTATGGTGACAAGCGGATAATTGAACAGGTTAATTAGAGACAGTTACTTATAACATTCATATGATAAATCTGATAGGGTGATGAGTTGAATTGGGAATGCGCGTAGGCATTTGTCCCATTAATAATTATGATAATCCATTAAATACAGTAAATATGACTGGATGGAAATTAATATGTGAAAATAATATGTAAAAAAATTATAGTTGTTGAATATAATGAAATGTTGGAATTTGGAGGATGTTGCCTCATATTACTCAAAAGAAGGGCGGTGCCGCTGTTGCAGCCCCACGCCGCTATCTAGATATTGTCACCAGTGGAATTCTAGATTCTACTTTAATTTGCTCTAACCATAATTACATATTTTCTGGTTGAATTATATAAACCTGCAGATAGATTAAAATGCCTAATAATTTTGCCATATTGTGATATCAAGGAATAAACCAAATTGATAAAGTGCATAAAGAAATGGGGCATTTAAAATGCGGCCACATGTTCCGATGAAAATCTTGAAATAGCTACGAATCATCCACAAGTGTTTGAAACTGGTTGGAATAATAAGGTTGAGTTGCATTTAATATCACTTAATAATTAATCCCATAATTTATTTTATTATCGAGGTTAATCACAGATCCATAATTAATAATTTCTTATATGAATATTCCTTGTGTGGGAATAATGAAATATAAATGATATTACGTTTCTAATGGGTCCATCTTTGTACGACTTTGTCTGACTTGCATCAAGTTGTATAATTAACAATTCTAGTATGTTTGGAATTTCTTCTCGTTTCATGGAAGAGCATGTCCCATAGGATTATCCATAATTTTTGGAAATATGGAAATGTGCAGAACTTCATAAATAAAATTTTATTCAATTGTGATAGGACGATCAGTGATCTACACAACTTGAATACTGTAGATATCGTTTATAATATAATAGAATACCATGATGGACTATTAATTTCATGGGTATTCTAACACAATGAAATGTTTAAAAAATGACGTTTTCGTTGCATTTTTTTTGGAACGTTATTCTACACCTGCGATTAAATAGTATAGGATCCCAGGGGGAGCTCAGGATGTTATTTTTTCCAGGTGGTGTTTTAGTTTTCTCCCTGAGGATGCCCTTGTAAAGATTAGGATGGTTGAATGGATCAATTAAATTGATGCAAATTTTATCTTAACTGTTACTGTGGTCATTCATGATTCTTGAAATATGCCTTCTATCCTTGCTGTAGTGTGCATCTAGGGAACAGCAGAGCTTTTCTTTTTCTTTATTCTACATCTTTGTAGAATGCTCACTGTTAACCCCGAGATGTTTTTGAGTCTTTGTGCTCGACTGTTGTTCGGATGCGCACTTGTGTGGTCGTAGGACGTTCGTCAAACGGTCACAATACTAACAAATGGATTTCAACCAAATTTCGTATGTGACTTTTGTACCATAACTCATATGAATTTGCGTATTCTTAAGAGCCAGCAGGGCTGCCAACTGTAAATAAATGCTCTCTCTCTATCTTTTTACCCTAACATTTATAAATCAGAATATATGCAAGCCAACGGCTCTAAACATTGCATACGTATAGTACCTAACATTCTAAATTAATTTGGGATAACTAATGTACGGTACGTCAGTGTTGCCAACATTAATTAATCCTTCTGATAAGTCCAATTTTTAAATGCATGTAACTTCTATACTAACAAATGGATTTCATCCAAAATTGGCACAATAATAAATCATAACACTTTAGATTAATTCATACATTATAAGAAAAGTAGGCTCGTTAGTTCGTCACGGAACTACTTGTTATTTCTATATTTATATTTTATTTTTACACTTAAATTGTTAATGTTTTTAGATTTTTAATTTTTATCCCACACATTACGTCAAGTATAATATGCGTATATAATATTTGATTTTTAGAAATACTAGCACTTCGGCATGAAAATTTTCCGAAATTTGGCTGAAAGATGAAGTCCTATTTTAGGAATATTAACATGGTGTTGCTGAGGCACAAGCAGCTTAGGAATGCATTGGTTAATCTAATCCTCATAATTTATGAAAGTTATATATACAGGGTGTATCTTAATTATACCGACAAAAAAATCAGGGACGCTCTGCGTGTTATGTAAAAGACGATGCCGCAATCGGATTGGCGGAGAAAATTTTTCCCTCCGATAAAATGAGGTTACTTTGTTACTTACGGACGCGCGATTCAAATCTACGAACTCGCCGTAGTTGCTGAGCTAGAGAGCAAGCCGCTGGCCCGATGTGCTTCAAGCAAGGGAAGGGAGTGTGATAGAAGGTGACAGAGATATGCTGGCGGGCATGCGCAAGTTTCCTCGATCACCTCGGCTTGCCGCATGCCCGCCAGCATATCTCTGTCTCCTTCTATCACACTCCCTTCCCTTGCCTGAAGCACAGCAGTGGCCAGCGGCTTGCTGCCTGGCTCATCAAATACGGCGAGTTCGTAGATTTGAATCGCGCGCCCGGAAGTAACAAAGTAACCTCATTTTCTCGGAGAGAAAAATTTTCTCCGCCAATCCGATTGCGGCATCGTCTTTTACATAACACGCAGAACGTCCCTGATTTTTTGTCGGTATAATTAAGATACACCCTGTATTTTTTGCACATCTAGACATAGTTAATGGATCAATGGAAAGTCACCTTGGATATGAATTTCAGATAACGAATAACTCAGTTGAACAGTTCAGAAGTTTAGCAAACCTACCCTATATTTGTTAATGAGACTCAAGCAGCACGATTCTTACGATTGATTGATTGAATTACCTACATGTACAGACAGTAAGGAATATGAATAAATATGATATGATAAATCACATGACACCACAGTATAAACAATACATAAATAGATGATTGTTGAATTTTACGATAGATAAAATTTGTAGGGATGGAATAGCCTACTGAATTGTTGCTCCGAAGAATTGTGTTTCATTTTTCCCACAATATTGTGAACAGTGTAAATGACTATAGAGTTACGTATTATGATTATGATGCAGTGCTTAGCAGATTTTTTTAAATATTCACAGGAGATTGTATAATATTATTATTGATTAGATCACTCAGTAATTACAGTGAAGTGACTTGTGATTATGTGCAACGAAATAATTCCTGGTGTGGCAGATGATCTTTTAGGTTATTTTTATTCATTTCTTTGAACCCTGTGAATTTGAATTGAGGCACGAGCTGATTGGTGTCTTTGAAATGGACTCTTGCATCGTAACTTAACTTATTAGCTATACAGTCAGTCTCGGAGGCAGCATTGAGTAATATTTCTATTCTTGCTTGCCAGATGCAAAAAACCTTTAGTTTTCTTTTATCTTATCCGTGACTGTGTCAAATCTAAGTCTCTCTTCCTTGGTATTGATAAGGCTTCACCAAGAGAGTGTTCTTTATTTCTTTTTAGAAATCCAGTTTGAGGACACCCGCCTTTGTTTTTTTAACCCGTAATGCCCCAGAGATACTTTGTATTATGCCTGCCAGAGCTACTGTATTTTGTTTTTCTTTACCAGGCTGGATTTCAACAAACTTTATTTATTTTGTCATCTTCGCCACTTGCCACTTTCGGGATGATATGCGATGCTGTTAGCCGGGTCATCGCATGTCGTTTCTTGGAAGGGGTGAGACGGGTATAGTATGCATGGCAGTGCTTCGGATCAGCTGACACCAATTTATATTTTTCATTGTATCTCGAATACGGTTACAGATATATTAAAAAGTATTTTACCACTGGAAAGAGCGAAGTCCTTTAACCATTTTAGGACCTGAAAAAGAAAATGCAATTTTTTGACCTTCATAGGTGTAGACTACCTCCCTCTTTAAACAGTAAACAAATTCTCAGATTTGACCCCTCTAGGCTACAAGGTCCCCTTAAGAAAGTGATACGTTGCCCAGCCAATACTACCGTATATCTCCCTACGTTCCCCTCTGCCACTCTATGTGAGCCCAGCAGAAAATAAGTTGCTCTTGGGAGTTTCGAATCACTTGGTGAGCTGCTTTTTGTTCTGAACTCTCCCTTCATTCTTTCTAATATTTGGCACATTACGATTTCAGCACAGGTGAAAGAAGTACAACGTGCACGAGGCTCGTAATATGGTGATCAGCTATGTCAGCAAGTCATCCTCCACACAACATTTATGGCTCTTGCAGACCTATACAGGGTGTGACAAAAAGGTACGGCTCAAAATGCAGGACGCATTCCTCACACGTAGACGAAGAAATTTTGTTATATGAACATGGGTCCGGAAACGCTTCGTTTCCATATTATACCTCATTGTCTCCAGCGCATACATCATTAAAAACACACAAGAACTGAACTTACCTGCATACCACATGCAGCTCTTTGTCACAGGAGATGTTCAATGTACCCTCCGTGCGCATTGATGCATGCATCAACCCGTCGTCGTAGTGAATCTCGGATGCTCTGATGTATCCCTGGAGTATTGCGTATGGTTTCGCAGTCTTCCATAATACGGGCACGCAGACTGTGAACATCTGGTACAGGGGTTCGATACACAAGAGCTTTCAAATGTCCCCACAAATAAAAGTCCAGTGGGTTTAGGTCCGGAGAGCGTGGAGGCCAGGCAATTGGTCCACCTCTACCTATCCATCTGTCACCGAATCTGTTATTTAGAAGCCGACAACGTAACCAGATGTAACCAACAGTGCATGTTCCCCATTATTCGAACGTTCTGTTCTTGTGTGATTTTTCATGATTTATGCGTTGTGTTACGTGCAAATGCCCGTCCTAACGTTTTTAAAATCCATCTTCCCTGTATACTTGTGTTCCTTGCCATTTTAAGCGCTCGCCTGATGGCTTGGTTCCGATTATGAACACGAGATGTCAGTATCTGTCGGACTTCGGCGCTTCTAGCCGAGTTTGTACCTTCCACCGATAGAGTGTGTTTGGGGTGCCTTCTGGTGTCATGCTAATCTAGTCATATTTGAAGGCTATTATATTCAACGTCATGGAACAAAAGACTGTATGTACATGATACCGCCAAATTAATTACATAATAATCACATTGTTGCTTGATGTGTCGAGCTGTGATTGGACAATTACATTAACATGAATGCAATGCTGTTTTTGACTTGTGATTCTCCGCCATCTTGTGAGATTGATAGTCTGTCGTCAAGAAAACAACAAGCCGGCTGCTGGTCTAAGAGTATCGCTCCGTGTGCTGGGGGCTGTGGCCCCTAGCTTTTACGAAAAATGAATATATATATTCAAGAAAAAGAAACGCCTGTGCGACATAAGAATTTAATTTCTTCCTTTCGCCTGGAAGATGAAAGTGATGTAGAATCGCAACTGGATGCGAACGAGTGCTTGTCATCTAAACGACGCATGTGCCGGGTTAGCCATTTTTGAAGCACATTTAGTGCCGTATAATATTTTAAAATTTGTGTTTTAATTATTTTATTATTATTGTGTCTCCACTTAGGAAGGATGTAAGGTACGTTGCATTATACATTTATGTTTATTATTGTTATGGAGCTCCGATATCGTCTTATAGTAATGTTTTAATTCTGTACCTTATTTTGTTTTATAGGCCTAATATATCTGTTTGTCAACGTTACCTGATATAAAAGAAATTGTTTTTCTGTACCTTCTGGAGACACGCTTCTAGTTTAATTTACGTTGTAAATTTTATTTATTTAGTTTTTGGTAGTCTTTGGGATAGCCCTATTATTTATTTATTTATTTTACGATCCGATGCACCAGCCTCATGTCAATAGTGTTAAAGCGTAATTCTTTCCCCTTTTATTTCTCTCTAGTGATTTTAAAATTAAATTATGCTAATTTTTTGCCGTAATTCGATCGGACATGCGGTCATCTATTCGGTGGCCATGTTTGTTTTTTGTTTGGCCCGAGTGCATTCTGGTCTTGAGAGTGTAGTCTCTTGGCGCCGACCGGGAAACTCAAACGTGTTGTGGTGTTAGCTTAATATGTTTTTTTTATTAACCTTGTTGGTTTAACCTTGTGTTTTTGGTGAGTGTTCCTGTGTTTTTCTCAGTCACGAATGTTGTGGATTTCTTAATTAATCATATTTTATTTTATTAATTTAATTTTAAATTTTTCGTTTTGCGTCGTGGCCTGGATCTCTGCATGTCGGGTCGGTATTGCGTTCTAGTAAATTATCAAGCCCTTTCTCATTTAATAATGCCTGTCTACTGATTTTCTTCCTTTGGGCTTAATTAATTTTTTTTAATTTAATGTGTTCGTTTTGGTTCAGCAAGCAAGCATGTAAAGCCTTATGTAGTTTTCTAAGATAATTGTCTTATTTTGGCCTTAAGCCACGTGCATCTTCAGAGGGTGCCTTGGCCATAGAGTTTCTTCCTTTTTTTAAATAATTTTGTTAAATTTTCTTTTTTTTTTCTTGCATCCTTCTGATAATTAAATTTTATTTTAAATTTTTAAGCAACTGTTGTGGCATTATTTCGTCGGCAGCAGTTCTATTGGTTATCGGAGGGTGTCTGTAGATGAGCCTGTGCCTTCCCCTTCTCCACCTTCCTTCCACCCCTTTTGGTGTTCTTCTGTTGGGGCATGTCATCTGGAGGTGATTTTGCTGTGGAAGCGAGGCGGACCTCTCAGAAAAGGTAAGTAGGCCCATCCACCCTGGCCATCCACGGTGTCACGTTGGATACAACGGGGTATAACATGGAAACGATGCGTTTCCCGACCCATGTTCATATAACATAATTTCTTCGTCTACGTGTGAGGACCACGCCCTGCATTTTGTGCCGTACCTTTTTGTTACACCCTGTATACCTCACAACTGGCGGCTCAAGGGCCCATCCCTCGTCTTTCTTACCCATCTTGCCTTGGTCAACTGTTGTTGCTTGCTAACCCATACCACATTAACCCTCCGTAGGTTGCGCTAGAAAATGTACCGCCAGTTGTCGCATGGATCACAATCGAAGGCTGATTTTTAACGGGTATTTTTTAGCTATCTTTTGTTTAACATTTTGATTTTCGATTTTATAAGAATGCTGGACTGTGATAAATATACTAATCACAGACAAATATATGAAACACCAAATATTTGACAGAGCATGGAAATCTCATTTATTTTGAGCATTTGAAAGAAATTTGGCAATATTTCCCGTATTGAGTTCATATTATTCAGTTTCCTAATTCTATACAATGCTATACCTATACAAGAAAACCAACCTAGTTCGAGCGTAGTTCCGTAAATAGTCGCAAGGATTACAGTTGCTATCCAAGTTAACTCTTTGGTATGCCAATGACGCGCTAGTAGTCTTTGATGTAATACTGTATTTCACGATGATTGTCGTGGAGAGACTTTCTAGGAAAGGTACTGAACAGTATTTACCAAAACCTAGTGTATTATGTTCGCAGATATAAACCAAATGGACCTGGATTACAATAGTAATCCACGCGACCAACGCAACGGAGGATTAGGCTCGCGAGGCCTCGGGGACTGTTTTATGACTCTTCTCCTTCCATTCCTGCCATCCTCATTCTTCGAGGGCTAGGAACTGTTAGTTTGTCTTCTTCAACAACGAGGATATGGCCAAGATATTACATTATTAAAACGCCAACCAATCAATTTATCATTCGATCAATCAAAGCCGCATACAATTAGGAATAGGCTACTGGAATGTATAGAATATCTTAGCTTCAATATAAACCAATCAAAATACATTAATACAGACATTAAAAGAACACATTCTTATAGCAAGTACACGTGACAAGCAATGAACAAGCACCACATCATTTACAATATTAACCAAACTACCGCTCAGCAAATCCACAATGTGGTCTGTGGTAGGCTGTAAATCTAGTTCACCTCGTGGTCTATAGAGCATCCAGCGTTGAGAAAAGACTGTGGAGCCTTATGGCGACAGTGTTGCTAACTCTAGGCAGAGGTAGCGCTTACGTCATACGTTATGTTCACCCGCTTCGAGTACTGCCCTTTCATAAGTTAGCGAGACAACACAACCCCAGCAGCTACCTGAAATAGAACACGCCCAGGAAGGAGCAGTTTTGCAGGTGTTAACGGATTGGACCAGTATTAAGGATACCGTACGCGAAGAGAACCAATAACGACATTCATTTCGTTGTCGTGGCCGACGAGAAAGACAGGCCATGGCGCGGATCTGTGACGTCAGAGGAGTGGTGTCGCTCGCTCGCCTCATTGATTGCACCAAGGTATTCTCATCTATAGAAGCCTACCAATAGCCGAGTAATTTGTTAGTGTGAATTTAGGGATACTCAAAAATAAAGTTAAAAGCTGTGGAAGAAATCCACCCCTATCACTAGCTCAAAACCTTAGAGCAGTAGAATATTAAGCAGTGTAATACAAACGTTGAATGGATGTTCCAGTTTATGCAGATATACAAAACTGTACATATTATCCTCTTATCTTCGTTCATCAATAAGTTGTTTCCATACCAGTTTACATGTAAGTTTAACTTTAAAAGCAGCTGGAATTAAAAAAAAAAAGAAGAAACAACCAAGCATTGCATTAGGAGAAAGTATCCAGTGCTTCATTTATTGCAAGGGAAGGGTCATTCATGCCCCAAAATAATAAAAATGAATATAAGAAATTTGAGCCAACACTCGTGGTTTTTAGCATTTTGCTTTTTTGAGTAGGCCTACCAAAAGACAATCATTTTCAACAACAAAAATTTAATGCATAGGACTACTTCAGATACATATATGAATTGCTGAGATTATACTTACCTCCTTTAGCAGAGAGCCTTTTATCTGACACCAATTCCCTACAGTGCCAGGTTTACTTCTTGTGGCAACTACTATCATGATGGACATGTTTAACGGTTCTCTCCCGTTCCCAGTTAGGCTTAGGTCAAATTTATGGTTTTATGGGCTCAAGATTTTTATAACGAAGTATATTACTACAAGTGAAGGACCTTGGAAACTTATTCATTGTGAGTTAATTCAGTGGATTGAAATGTCGTGGATATCAGCCCCATGCACTTATGTGTGTACTGTACTTGTATTAGAAAAGGATGTGGTAGTCGTTTTCAGTTAGCTTTTATTTACAGTTGAGTTGGGAAGACACTTCCAGGATGCAAGGAGTGGGATTCAAATCATTCTGTCAAGAGCCTTTGTGCGAAGCTTTGAAGAATAAATCCTATATCAGGTTTCAAATAATCCTTCGCAAAGCAGGTCACCTGGACAAGAAGCCACTTTACTTACCCCTACTCCATTTAGGTGGAACTGTTCCATTTATTAAAATTAAAGAAAGACCATACTTGACATTGTAATTTGGATCTATGCTGGCTACACGGATATGGTATCTCCCTCCCAATAAGATGTCCAAGATCTCCACCAAACGTCAAACGAGACCCTTCAAATTATTCAAATGAAAGCATTCCTCAACTTTTAATTATTTTTTCTTATTTTTTGTTTCACCCTGGTGGTCTGGGGATGAAGAATTTTATAACATACCCAGTCCCCCCCTACCCCTTCTTCCCATAAAATATCGTATACTCCTCACCACATCCATTCCCCCTGAAAAAGAACATGGGCATCCTTGCAGGCCACATGGAAAATAAGCAGTTAACAGTACTACACACTGGGTAAATCGGTTTGAAATGGGTAAATCTAGAGCTTTAACAGAGAATTCTGGATGTGGTGATTGGTAGGGCCCTGGAGTACAAAACTATACTTGTATCTTCAAGAACACTAGCAAATTGCAAGTAATCTTCACCCAATGACACAGTAATGTTTACACTTAATTATAATAAGCACACACAAAATGTATTACAGACATTATTTTATTTAGGACATTGGTTATAAATATAAGCATCTCAAGCACATTAACACATTGTCTGGAAGAATCTTAGAATGTAGAAAATGAAGTTTGCAGGTTTCACCAAGTAGACTATAAAGGTGATATCTTGCTGATCTTGGATATATTACTGGCGATTATTAGGATCTAATATCCTCCAGCTATTAATATTCTCAAAAAATCCTGCACTGCACATAGGGCCTACAGCCATTATACCCTGCTGATGATTCATGATCTCTTCAGGATTTTAAATTTTTCTGACACCATTTCCCAATCTCACTGGAGCTTAGTGGGTTACAAATTCATCGTTACAAAGATGCATGAACACAATTTGAGGACTGGACATGTCTAACTTGCTTCCAGCTGCCTTGCTACTGTTTCCTTATGCAGTACAAAATCACTATCAATTACATTGGTATCTTGCAGCCTTGGCAACGATAGAGTCTTCTATTAACTCTTGTACTATTTTCATCTCTAATTTATCTC
Organism: Meconema thalassinum; assembly: GCA_946902985.2. NCBI lineage: Eukaryota > Metazoa > Arthropoda > Insecta > Orthoptera > Tettigoniidae > Meconema > Meconema thalassinum. The sequence goes on from CAMPQE020000020.1 coordinate 5,965,250, forward strand.
AACAAAACAAGCCTGCCAACTTGTGTCAATAGCTTTAATGTGGACATGGAATGGAATTTACACTTACAAAATTCCCCTAGACACAAAATGGCATCATCCATGACAACGTGGACAACACTTAGGGTTTAAACGCTGCATACATGTTAAATTCTATGTGTTATACTCTGATTTACAAAAGATGAACGGTGCAAGCTGCCATCCGCTTGAATGGTGAGGTGAGGAGTGGAGACAAGAGGGGTAACGGTGTCCATAGCAACAGCGAGCAGTGTTGCAATGAATGCCGACACAGCAGTGAGCACATGGTTTGACGCAGTGTTCTACTGTGAACTAACTCGTCACTGCCATTAGTAATATCCCGAGTATATATTGAAGTGCATTTGCTTATTCTTTCATAGGCTACAGTAAGCGTTATCGTTCTGTTTTTGTTGGAAGCGTGTGTATATACAGATTTTGAGTTTATTTCTTTTATTTGCATCATCGTGTCTATTTTCGTTGTGTAAAAATGGCATCGGTACATGCTCGCGGAAGGCCCAGGATCCATTCTCTGCGACAGAACAACTTCAGGCCGTAGTGTGACTCTCCATAGCCAAGTAAAGGAGATGGTATGTGCGGTGAAGAATTTTATGGAGGAAGAAGAGGAAAATATGCGCTTACGGGAGGAACCTCTGATTCCATTTGTTCAGGTGCGGAAAAGAACTGCCAAGACTCTTGGTGTGAGTGAAATCACTGCATACCGAGTGACGGAAGGGAAGTTCCTGTCTGATGATGCTGGCCCGTCTAAACTATCAACTCCAGGGAAGAAGAGGCATAGAGAAGGGGTGGTCACTAATTTAGATGGCTTTCAACAAGATGCTGTTAGACGGCATATTTATAGCTATTATTTTAGGAAAGAAATTCCAACATGTCGCAAACTTCTTGTTTTTGCTCAGAGAGGCACAATTATTTCAAGGAAGCCTTTCTTCACTGAAAGTGTTGCACGATCTGGGATTTAAATATAAGAAAATTAATGGGGGGAAGGTGATCATGGAGAGGCCAGATATTGTGGCTTTGAGGTGTCAGTTCCTACATGAAATGGGGAGACCCTACTGAGTTGTAGGCCAAAAATTACAAACAAAAAACCAAAATCTGGTTTCATGTCCTAGAAGTTACCTATCACTTGGGGCACTTAAATATACATTTGTTTTTTAAGTACGGCCATTTTTAAATACCTTACGGGGGCTTTTAAAGAACACGTGCTTAGGTCTTGAAATGGGCAACGCCTACTTCCTAGAACCAAAAACCCCTCAATTTTGTTGTAATTTCATACTCTTGGCCAATATTATCATGCCAATCATCTGAATACAAGCTTATGGTGCCATCTGTTGGTAAATTTATCAGTTATGAGTAGCCTAGGCAATGTTTGTCAAGTGTGAAACTTTTCTTAGAGCATTATTCTTACTTTTCTTACCGTACATGTTATTTTCTTATCCCATATAATTTTTAACTGTATGGCATTCACTAAAAGAATATCATTACTATACACATGCACATATTTAACATCGAACAGAAGTATTTTGGTTTGTAGTAAAGTATAGGCCATTTTGGATACATGGTGGAACCATGCGTCTTTGTTTATTTTGATGGTCAGTGGCTTTAGTGAAGTTTATTCGCAAGAATTATATTTTTATTGGTTTACTGTGAGTGGTGGAACTTGTGTAAGTTAATGGTATTTTAGAGATTTGTGTGCAGTTTATTAGATGTATTCTGTATCTAGTCGATGGCGTAAACCGAAAGTCCGTGAAACAAAGAAATGGAATAGTGCTATTTAGAATGTTGACAAACAGTGGGGTGATATTACATGTGAAGTTAAGTAATGCAAGTTCAACAGCTGCAACTACTTCTTCTGCCAGTGTCAGAAAACTGGAATAGGCCTATTTTAGTGAGGAGAATACTGTTTGACCTAGTGTTAATGACAAGCACATTCTCATTCATATATGGGTGCCCTCCAAAATTTGTTTACAGACCTGTGTGGTGAATGTGGCAGTAAATCTTCGTGTCAACATCAGGGAGAAAGATGGGTTTAGTAATAAGTTACCTCTGAAGTGTGGGAAAAGTGATTTGTAAACTCAGGGAAGTCTTGATGCAGGAAATTCCACTAAAATACTGTATTTTTTAATAAAGTTAGCTTTTTCTCAATACCATATTTTTCAGCATTTTAAATGTTCCAGTTGCCTGCGTTTTGATCCCATTACCTTCAAACTTGGTTTTCACATACAACTTTGTGGTCTTAATAATGTGTGGAATTCATTTAGAAAAATATTAATAACTTTCAGAAATATTTAGGTTCAAATTTGAAAAAAATGACATATTTTAACAGAACAACAGGTCATTCTAAAAAAAAACATTTTAATAATAAACCATTTGCACTGATTTTAAAAGTAATACCAATTTTTATTTGTAGACCATTGATGATCATTCCATACAAGTTTTAGATTGATAACTTTAAATTTGATGTACCTGGGACATTTTCAAAATTTGCATATTTATTACATAAAATGTTATAATTTCTAAATGACTGAACCAAATAGCTCCAAAGTTTAGAATTCCCTTAATTATGCTCACTTTAAAGAACCTACAAAATTTGGTGAAAATTGGGTGAAAATAGGCTACTGGAAAATTCAAAACTTAAGTTAATAGGGCAAAAATGTTATGGATATTGTGTGGTTAGGTGAAATGTGGGTCAATGCTGGTCACACAGTGTCTAAGGGTTGGAGTGACAACTCAGTTCAGGGGACAAGGAAGGGCCGTCAGGCAGAGGGGGTCGATTTATTATTCTACATGCCGGGCAATCACACGGCTTTGTTAATAATACACTTTTGCTCTTTAGGTCGAAAAGAACTGGTGATTTCCATGAAGACATGGACTACAACTAGTTTTTAAAATGGTTCCAGGAACAATTGTTACCCAACATCCCTGAACACAGTGTTATTGTAATGGACAATGCTTCGTACCACATAGTACAGATAGAATAAGCTCCAACAACTTCAAGTACGAAGCCGCGAATGTTGGAATGGCTCGACCGCCATCATGTAGCCTACCATGCGACAGCTCTCGGACAAAAGGAATCCTTCTCGGTAGTGCTGAATAAACATAGAACGAGCGATAACACTCTATATAATACATGAATTAGCCAAAATACCTTATAAAAGGATGAGAAATAAATCAGGAAGCAATGTTTTAATAGATGTTTCCTCCTCCGCCGTCTGTGACCCACCCAGCCATTCCAAATATAGCGAAAATTACAGCAGTGAGCGGCATTGTTCAAATCAATCATCAAAAAAGTACCATAACAGTACTGCCAACCTCGCCCTTACGGTACTATGTGAAACAAAAAAGTGCCCAATTCAGTCTCTAGTGGGCATCATTTGTTCGCAACACTCAGTTCACGACTCTAATTATGCTAGTGTGTGCAATATTTCGCATCTCTGTACGGCTGAAATGAGTGTTTTTTGTTATCTGCTCAGTAATAACTATGCAGTATATCGCTCTCCTGTAATATGTATGTCTATTTTTTTCCGCACAACGTGCCCAGATCAATGGTTTTGTGTCAACCATGCCCCGCTAGCAGCGCGCGGCCAAGGCTGCACCTACACCTGACCATTCTTACCTTCACTTTGTCCAATCCAATGGTTTTTGACAATGGTTACAGCCTAACGCACCCAGATCAATGAGTTTTGGCAATGGCTACTGCCTAACGTGTCCCGATGATTCTTTTTTTATCAACAGTGATTTTGCATCCCACTTCTTTTTATCAACAGTGATTTTGTATCTCACATGTGTGCCTCGATGCGTGCTGCTAGAGTGAGCCTTGATGACGGTTAAAAGAGATCAAGTGCTATCGAAGCATGGCAGCTGTTTTTAAAATAGCAAAAAATAAAAACACATATTTACGTACTTTAGCACATATATGAGGTTCAGTAGTAAGTTTTAATTAGGGTTCCTAATTTCAATACGTAATATCGCCCAAAAAATGAAACAAGGACACAAGGAATGTAAAAGTACATTCATGTCTGCTACAAGTGTATAAGCCGCGTTCCACTTTCATTCAGAATTAATATCCTTCTCAACCTTATACAGCAGCGCAAGCCTAAATCCATGTAGGCTACCACGTGGATGAACTGGCGAGAAAGCATGGCCATGAGATCATCACGCTGCCCCATATCATTGCCACTTCAATCCTATAGAAATTATATGGGGTCAAGTGAAGGGTTATCTAGCACGGCATAATAAGAATTTCACACTCCGTGAGGATGAGAAGCTTACCGTTTAGGCTATTAGGGAAGTGACTTCATAAAACTGGAAGCGTTTTGTGTTAATAGTGCAACGAGAACTGGATGAGGCTACGAAACGTGAATGTATACTCGATGATGGGGTAGATTGGTTCATCGTTTCCCTGGAAAGCAATTCCAGATCCAATTCAGACACAAGTGACGAAGAGGGGGCTATGAAAGGAATAGACCCATAATTAAGTTAGTAGCAGCTAGAGCGATTAGGCAACTAAAAATTCCCCTAAACTCGCGTGCATCGCAATGTTTAATTGACCCTTCACACGAATATGGCTGACACACCACAGATCCCAGTATTTGTGTCTTCCTGGAAGCTTCTTGGAATGTTATGAGTCATGATCTGCCTCAGTGGCAACGCAGCATTTCCTCACGTGTTAGCTTTGACAGCTGCCAGCGCTCATTATTGGTACCGGCAATACAGAGTATTCTTTGCGTACAAACACAAACCTAACCCCAGACCTCCTTGCTTGTACTACTAACAATAATTTTGGTCCAGATAGTCGCCTGACCAAGTAGCGACCAATGGCTTTGTCTCGCCATGGCTTTAGAAGAGTACAGTTCAACTTTTCCATTAAAATGAACTACGGTAAAAGTAATTTATGAACATTCATGATCTTTCAAGAAATTATTCTTCTTTAGACTGAGATAGGCTACTCAATACTCCCAATAATGTCAAAAGTACTCAAATCAAACTTACCAAGCAACTTTTGAAGATTTGATGGATGAGGCAGATAAATATGACCACTCCGATGTAACTTTTTGTACACTGATGACAAGTGAACATATTATATGGAAGCTGCCAAGAGTAACGTGTCTCCACTGTACCTACGATTGTTTGCCTAACATCTAAAAAATTAACTTGCTCTATTAAAGACTATCATCACTCGAAAAACTTCTCTGTAGGATGTTCACAGGAGCATTCACTGCTGACAACTTTCTTCCATTTTCATCGCACTCAGAATTTTCAATGAAATGAAGTAGGCTAGTTCATCAAATGAATTTTTATCAGTAATGCAAAGAAAGTTTTGTGGAACTTAATGTTTGGGAATCTGCAACCCATTGACAGCCAGCTCAATGCTGAGGTTATTTAGAATACACACAGAACCTGTAATTATGGGCACTGCATCACTCAAATTCTTCAAGCACTTCACCAACTTGTCTTCTGTCTTGATATGTGTCCATTCCTGCTTAAATTTATTCCTGTTGGAGGAGAAGTGTTCAGATATATCCGATAGACTGTGCACAGAATTCTCTTCTTCGTAGTGGCTGAAGTCTTCCAAGCTCGCTTCTATGGCTTTATCCGAGATTTTCTACCTCTGCATCACACAGTCTTCTAGAAGAAGGCCCAGGAGTGGATAGCTATCCTGGCAAATTCGAAAATATTGAAGATACTGCATCAGGTTTCAACTTCGGATAACTCCTAGCAAATGTCTTTATTTCCCCATCAACTTGCTCTGTCCTGATAACAGAGCTATCAGGAAAATGTTTTATACAAATTATAGGCTTGCTCACTTTAGAGAAGTCAGTGGGAATTTTTCTAGGCCATATATTTCCTAATTTTTCGTCCTTTGGGAGAGAAAATGTAGAAACATTTTCATGCTGAGATCTGTAATTGTTCTTACAGCCAGTCACATTACAGCATCTCGGCATTTTGATTTCCTGTAAAGAGACACATTCATTAAATATCTAACTTTAACTCAGATAATTAACTTAGCATGCATTCTAATAGTCCTTAACATCCACAATATTAGGCTAACGAAGTTCGTACATAACCTGCACCACACGTGCGTTTGATTAACCTGTATCATTAATGAGAAATAAAGTGTTAACACTTACCCTGTAGGCTACGTGATTATTGCAGCTACATGATGCACCACAACACAAGTTGGATGTAAAGTTGGACATTACACTTTATAAAACACTAACTATTCTCACACTGCTATTCACAAGAAATTCACAAGTCGACTCAACCAGGGTCACTACATCGCCTACGTCACAGACAAGATGGCTGTTCGCACTGGGGCCACGTTGTGATATGACGCATTACTGATTGACAGATGTCGAGAGCACAACCCTTCCTTCTCGGATGTATGCTGACGATGTTAACAAATATTACGTCAGCAATACTGGTGATCATCACTTTTTTATATTAGTTAGGCTATAATTTAGTTTCTGTCAATTTTATTCTTGTTGTTTTGTTTAGATTCATATTTGTAATACGGTACTGCATTGGATTAGCCGTGGGTTAGGGGCGCGCAGCTGTGAGCTTGCATTAGGGAGATAGTGGGGTTGAACCCCACTGTCGGCAGCCCCGATTCCATCGAACAGAAAATAAAACTGACACACAACAGTAACACCAATGATGGATAGTGCTTCAGAACTTATGTTGCCGGCGGAACTGAGCACGTGCTCCACTGCGGACGAGCATGCTGGACAAGGCTCTTCGTTCCAGCGTGCTAACCTCGAAAATTTTTAAATTACTTAGACGTAATATAAACGATACTTGTATGCAATAACAAAGGTAATCAATTGGCAGATAATTGTAGGAAGCTATTATGACGAAAAATATTATATGTTCAAGAGTTCCTTCAGGATAAAAAGTGAGGTAACAAAACCAGTGTAGGGGGAGGGGGTCCGTTTAAGTAAAAGCCCATAAGACCCATAGTCTTTTCTCAACGCTGGATGCTCTATAGTCATAACTGCCACCGTGGAAGGTCAGTCCGCCTAAAATTTAATTCTGGTCTGAGGGCTGGAACGGTGTTCACTCAGCCTCGTGAGTAAGGTTCCCATCGCACCTTAGGCATCCTAGAAGTGGTTATCTGTGGTTTCCCCCTTCCACTCCAGGTAAATGCCACGATAATACCTGAATTAGGACCACGTCTGATTTCTACCCAACTCCTAGCCCCAATTACAAATTCAACACTAGCACAGCCTTCACAATGTCACAGATTATCAGGCACCCGTGGAAGGGTGGCCCCATGACGAAAGTTCAATAGAAACACAATTTTTGCTGGTGGATGGCAGACACGTCTTGGATTTTGTAAGGGGGTGAAATCAGATGTCCGAGAATATCCAGTATTTTTTATTGTTGTTGTTGTTGATTTTATTTAGAGCCTTTGCGACATCGTGATCTTGTAGCCCCGTGTATTTGTGTGTGTGGAATTTTTCTGACAACCTTTGATATTGTGTTTTCTGTATTGAAAATCCACAGCCTGCTTCCAGTCGACCGACCGGATCAGGTAATGGAATGAATGATGCCCCCATCTAGCGGCGAGGATATGAACTGTTCCAGCAGCCGAAACCTGTCGCACTCCCCTGGGAAAATGATTAAGTGAATGAAAGGTGAAATGAAATGATAGTGGAGAGTGTTGCTGGAATGAAATTGTGACAGGGAAAACCAGAGTACCCAGAGAAAAACCCGTCTGCCTCCGCTTTGTCCAGCATAAATCTCACATGCAGTGATCGGGACTTGAACCACGGACCCAGTGGTGAGAGGCTGCCGCCTAAGCCATGGAGGCTTATTTTCTGTAATTTTAAGTCAAGCGAGGAATTGCAAGCAGGCGGCCGTGATCTAAGGTTAGGGACTATCCTGGCATTTCACTGGAGTAGAGGTGGGAAAGCACGGTAAACCAATTTTAAGATGCCTGTGGTAGGAATCGAACGCACCTATCCTCAGTTTTGGCTCACCGGGCTTACAATGGGAGGATATGATCCATGGGTCACCGATTTGAACCATCCTTAGTACATTTGTCGGGCATGACCAGGCGTATATCAGGTGCAAGTAGTAAGGTGCGCTTCTCAGCCGTTTCCGAGAAATTAATTAATTGCAATTACAGTGCGGTTTCTATGTGCGTTGTACGCTAGCAAGAAGACAACGAGTGCGTGGTGCAGCAGTAAGAGCCCTGCTTCGTATGCGTGGGATCGCTGGATCTAATCCCACCGGTGAGCTGTTGTGTTTGTTGCTGTTGTTGTAAACATTGGCAATTCCTACATATGTAGGTGTCGTGAACATTGTTTATTTTGCAGTCAATTCTAATAACGTGTTACGTGAGCGGGAAAACGGATTCTGAAATCATCGTATGGGGGTCAACGTTTGTCACATAAAATAATGTACAGTATTGGCATTGCAAATACATTGGTATTATACACGGTCAGGTGTATTGTATTATATGTACCGGTATACATTTATACATTGAAGGCCCAGGCTGTTCCTTTCATTGCACGTCTGTGAACCATCAGACTCCCCCCCCAGTATCCCGCAAGCAGTGAGTCATGCTATGCGTATTGGTTGGAAATTGCCAATGGTTACAAAAAATAAACTGCAATGGCTCACCGGAGGGATTCGATCCTTCGATCCCGCGCATACGAAGCAGGGCTCTTACCGATGCACTGCGCGCACGTTGAACTCTTGTAAGCGTTCAACGCACATAGACGCCGCACTGCAATTGCAATTAATTAATTTCTCGGAAACGGTTGAGAAGCGCACCTAACTACTTGCATCTGGTATACGTCCGGTCATGCCCGACAAGTGTACTAAGGATAGTTTGAATCGGTGACCCATGCATCGTATCCTCCCCTTGTTTGTGTACGCCTTTCCAACCCTCAGATCAGAATTAAAGCGTATTTGAGAGCCATGAATCGTATCCGGACCTCTGGGCGACAATCCATTATTCTTATAGGGTCCTGAAACTTTGCTACGTGAAATAGTGTTTCAATCAGTTTAGGATTTCTCAACGAATACAAAACAAAATGGAATTCTGATTTATTCACAGCAATTCAGTTCACAAGGGCACGTGATTTCTTTAAATAAAAATCCCATATCACAGTCACCGGTACTCGGACACCAGCACATGGATTGAGAGAATTTTATACGCATTCCCTCCCTTTCCGACACTCCTTTGTTACTGATAACGAAGTGGCTTGGAACACATTCCACAGTAGCAGTATTTGTCACGCCAGAATAGCACGTTTGAAACAGGGATTAATTATTTTATCCATCGCAGAAACGAGCCATTTATTTCAACTTGAAAACTCTCCTCTCAATTACCAGCTGAAAGGTGACATCAGAGCTCCACTTCACTTTGTATTCAGCAATCTCAACAAATATTTCATTTCGGGTGTTGCAATGAACATTTTAATTATCACCTTTGACTTTTCACTTTGTCCGTAGCTATTATGACAATTTAACTAGGAGAAAGATCTATTTTGTTATTTTCCTTCAGAAATTCAATTACACCTCTTCGAACAAATTCCTGGCTTAACTGATAACGATGTCATATGAAAGTCTTGCTCCGGCCTTTATTTACGACAGAGCGTGCAATTTGCCCAATTACTACGTTGAGGTAATAATGAAATAGCGTTCAGTGGCTTAGGTCTCGCCTTAGGTCGGGTACACTGATTGCTTTGTCGTTTAATACTACGTTCTATTTCATTACAATAAAATAAGGCAGTGCTACTGTGTGTAATCGTTAAAAGCCGGCCGGAGTTGGGACGGTCGGCCGCCAGCCCAGCTCTTGTTGTAACATGGGTCAAAAGTTTGTGAAACGATTTATAAAGAAACGGGACAAGGTAAAATTATTTTTTTTCTACAGCGCGCTGTAGTATTTTATACACTTTTCATCAGTGCAAAGCATATCGAACAGGAATACAAAGATAGTTATAAAAAGTGTAGTTAAAATCACAATTCTCCATATAAAATAGAGTTCTGAACTGCGATTTTCCTAAACCCGTCTATGCCTTCAGATGATGTTGAAAACAGAAACAAACTCCACTGCAAGACAGCTTATAGTTTTCTGTAGTATGCTACTGAAACATATTTTAAAATTAAGAACTCCGTATATGTTTAATCGTGATTTTAGAAAATGTTTGCATAATGAGTTGCTAATGCTAGCCGTGTCGAGGTGCTGGTAGTTCAGGCAGTTAGCGTCAGATACCGCATCGTCGCAAAGTTATGTCCTTGAAACAGGGTGAAGGAAGACAGAGCCAGCTTCTGAGAGATGGTAATCTCATGCCAGGAAGTGATGAAATCAGCTGTCCAGGTGCTGTCAGTCGCTTCATTACAATCGGCAGTGGACACGGTGAAGGAGATTTGGGACAGGCGAATGTTTATGTTACTCTGTATTCGTTCTTGGACAGTGGGATGTTATACGTTTCGGTCTTATTGACCGCGAAGGAGCATATAGTTCAAATTCAGATGAAAAAAAGGAAGGAAGCTTGTAGTTTAACGTGACCGTTAATCTCGAGATCATGAGCCACGGGACCTCCTTTTTACGTGGAATCCGAACCACAGGACATGGCATTTCACTTCGAAAATCTCACATGCATTGACCGGGAATCGAACCCGGACCGCCTTGGTGAGGGGCATACAGCTAGACCGCTGAGCCAACACGCCCAAAAATTCAGATGACAAGTAAGGTTTATCAAAGATGTTATCAAATTATTTAAATGTAATAACCTGCCTACTTTTCTCTAAAGTCTTTAAAGAAAAAGTTCCAGTAAGAAATTATGCTTAGCATTTTTAAAGGAAATATGTAGTTTATGTTACCGTCAATCTCGCGATCAATAGCCACGGGACCTCCTTTTTACGTGGAATCCGAACCACTGGACATGGCGTTTCACTTGGAAAATCTCACATGCATTGACCGGGAACCGAACCCGGTCCACTGTGGTGAGAGGCCAACAGCTTGACCACACCACTGGGCCACCACATTCCCGCTTAGCATATTTAGGATATACATTTGTCCTTTTGTATTCCAAGAATATAGGGAATTTATTTTTTATCGATTCAACTCTATCGTTAGCATTCGCATATCTTGGGTTCCAAACTATTGAGCCAAATTCAAGTCTACTTCATACGAATGCATTATACAATCTTTAGCAATGTACAGGTTCCTAAAATAAAATGTGCATCTTCTTATATATCCCAGCATTTTGAATATATCTCAAAAATTCGATCAATACGGTGAGAAAAGGATAACTTGCAACGGTGGGTGAGTGGATATCGTGTCGGTCTACTAACCCCAAGATTGCAGGTTCGCTCCTGGCCGTGGTAAGTCATTTTTGAAAGGCGGCAAAAATACGATACGCATGTCATACGATGTTGGCATGTCAAAGAACCCATTTGAATTCAGTAGGCCGTGTTCATAATGGCAAAATTAATCTCGGGAGTTTTCGCCAACACAAAGTTCCTCATGTCTCTACTAGAAAGTGCTATAGTGTTCAAGGAGCTTAGATATCTAACATCTAACCTCCTTGACTTTCATAGTCAAGGAACAGCGAAATTCGACATGCAAGCTACCCTCTGGGAGTCAAATAACAAAACTTGCACCCTGCATCCGAGGCCATACGATATTCTTCTTCTTCTTTCTTCGATTCGGCCAACTAGGGACCACGTCAGTTCAACTGTCTCTTCTTCCGAGCTCTAACCACCGCCCAGTGTTCCCGTATTCGTCTTCGGTGTTGTTCTTTTCTCTCTTGGGACCAAGCCTTCCCTGTGTTCAGCTGGAAACCTTTGTGCGTACGTAGTTTTTCTTGAAGTGGAACACGCTCCTGGATATCTTTAGGGGAAATTTCCATTTTACGTAGATCTTTCTCAACTTCCGTAAACCATGCCCCTTTGGTTTTCTTATCTTGGAAGTACGTCAATGCCCGTTTTGATATCCTGCCTGGGCTCATTCGTGTCACGTGGCTATAAAAGGCAATCCTTCTTTTTCGAATCGTGTCACTGATCTTCTCCACATGCTTGTACAATTCGTGGTTGTGACGCCTTCTGTACTCGCTGTTTTCTTTGATGGGACCCAGGATTTTCCTCAAAATCTTCCTTTCTTTAGCCTCTAGTTTTTCCATCAGACCTTTCTTGTTCATTATTAGAGTCTCAGCCGCATACAGAGCCTCTGGTCGAATAACAGTGCAGTAATGCCTAATTTTGGCGTTTAAGGATATCGATCTCTTATTGTAGATGTCTTTAGTCAGGTTGTATGCCATTTCCATTTTATTAATGCGTGACATGAAGGCTTCCTTCTCTGATAGGTTAGGCTCTATCCATTCACCGAGGTATTTAAACTTTTCTGCCTTCTGAACTTTTCCTAGTCCGACCTCCAGTTTCCTGGGCGGTGACTTTATATTTGTCATGAATTGTGTCTTCTCAAAGGAGATTTGAAGCCCAGCCTTCATACGATATTATTATTATTATCAAAGTATAGCCTACCACAAACCTAGATGACTTGAGATGGGAACTACATAGGAAATGGTGGTGTTTTCTATCAAAATTTGTGTGTTTTCGTGTAAATGCAATCGGATGACACTTATAAATCTAAACAATTTGTTTTGTTCCAATTTATTTTTTATTCGTCTTTTGGAGCAGCATACAATGCCATAACGAATAAATGTATTTAAACGATTGCATGTCATTTGAAAATAATAATAATAATGATATATTGGCATCCCGGAGATGGTTAATTAAGATAAAAATTACAGAGGCACAAGATTCGATCCCCGGGGAACACCAGCGGGTGAATGGAGTTTTTCTCTATGATACAAAGTGTTGCCTCTTACATACTGTAAGTAATAGGACATTTTCGTAAGTTGTAGGCTACGTCATGGTTAACTCTGTCAATAATCTGTATATATTACATCGACTCGTTATCCTTTAATCTAAACCAGATGACTCCTGCTTCGTGAAAATTGGTTATTGTTGATCATCGAGGGATGAATCCGTGTTATGAATCGTGAATAAAATGGCATGCATGCCTGAATAATTACGTGTTCATGAAGTGCTTGCTCGTAAAGTTTGTTTGAGGCCAACATAGTAGCTACCGGTACTGTTCGGTAGTTAAGAATTAGTGAGATCTTACCCGACTTGTGAATATAACTGACTTTAGTAAGTTTCCATTTCTCTGGAAATATCAAAGACTTGATCGATAAATTAAATTTAATATCAAGAGGATAAGCTATTTTTTCCCGGATCTTTTTTTAAATCAAATATGGAAGAATAACGTCAGGATCTGCTACCCTCTTGTGTCCCATATATTCATCGTAAGTATCGAAGTGAGAATGTCACTACGGGTTACCTCATAATATTTAAGATGTCAATTTCGAGATGACTTTCTAGGTTATCATGCGTTAAAATGTCATAGTTGGATCCATTTTGGCAATATACTGATGAGTAAGGCTAGGATTTTAATGTAATATCTATCATCATAGCAAACACTCGTATCGAGTAAATTGGCCTTTCAATCCGGAATATCTCTCATTGGTGAGATCGGAGGTGACTATACAGCCCAATGCGGGAGGCACACGATTTGCCGCAGTGATGACAGGTGGTTCCACGTGGGGCATCTGCGTTCCTTCCATTTCTTCTATGTAATATTACATTAAAACATTTGAAATATGTAATATTGATTTAATTTTTATATAAATCATATACATTGCACATGACATTGCTTGTAGATTCTTCATTTTATTCATTATACTTTTTTGCAAAATAAAGGGTGGTACACTAATTAATTAATTAAGCATGTTCAGATAATAGCAAATGTAAATAAATTCTTTGATTATGTATGAGAAAATGCGTTCGAACTCAACAATAAGTATTGTGAGAGTCACTTTTTGTTTGCGAGGTGGGAGGAAATATAGGCTAGTAGCCTTTATGAACAACACGTTGAAAAGTTGAGTCTCAGGCACTCACTGGACAACTGAAATGAACCAAGTCCCGCCGATGAGTCTCCGGCAATGTGTGATGCGAATTCCCATCCCCTTATCTTCACTAATATCTTACTTGGAATTCTTCCCTTGCTCTTTCTCAGCAGGTTATGAATACCTTGGAAAATCCGTTTCATGTACCCGAGTTTCTAGTGGACAAATATTGTTATACCTAACTGTTTTGAATTACCGTTTAATTCACTTTTTTTCAATCACAGTAAGAGACAGTATATGTAATTTTACATAAAAAGTAAAAAGTGCCATTATGGTAAAATATACCAACACGTATATAGCCACCACAGCTACGCTCGCTAAAGCGCAGCGTTAGGCTGTGGGGCCAAGCTCTCTGCTGACTTGGTAGACGTGGGTTCGAGCCCCACCGTCGGCTGTTCTTGAATGGGTTTCCTTGGTTTCCCATTTTCAACTCCACAAATGCTGGGACGGTACCTTCTACCTGTACATGCCATGGCCGCTTCCTTCCACATCCTTGCCCACTTTCATCCATTCATCTCATCTTTCATTTCGACACGCAGGTCACCCCCGGGCGTCGACTGGAAAGACCTGCACTCGGCCTATCATCAGGCCACACGACAAAAAAGAAAATGATCAAATATGTAAAATGTATTTAACAAGATGTAATTATATGATAGCTAAGGTTCTAATTCATGGACATTTATCATTTTAGTTGTGTATAAGGAAAGGGAAACAATATGTATTTACATAAAAATCCTAGCCCTACTGTAGGCTACTCATGAGAAATAGTTCGGAAACCAGGCGCGGCTAATTTGGACCGGGCAGATGATTTCGGGGTTCCCCAGGTACGAAAATTGATGTTTTTAAGTCTTTCAAAAACGTCAAAATGAGTTTTATATATCGTTTTATTACATTTACCCGCGTACACACAGCCTGTCGATGACTATAAGTTAGACTAAATTCAGCTGACCAGCTTAGGAAAATGTATGTAGATCTGATTACTAATTCGGTGTTTAAAATAAATAAACAATTTGTGGCTATAAGTAGTGTTTATATTATTATGCTATCCTTATTTCTTCTCCCAGTCGTCATTTAAAACTACTATGAACAATACTTTACGAACTATCGTTCTTTGAAGGTAATATATAATATGCATAATAATGGGGTTGAAAATAGGAAATCACTCAAAACCTTTTGAAGAACGACCGACAGTGGGGTTCGAACCCACTGGCTCACTGAATCCGGGGATACCTTGACCGATCAGTTGATTGTATACAGACTTTCACTTCGAACATTCTGGTCGCAATGTTCTGATGGTACTTTGGGGTGACACAGACACTGGAGCATGACGAATAATAGAAATAATATTTCCATTCGTCATGACTGGAGGATAGGATAGGATTGGATCGAACGGCCTTGAGCCTCCCTCACTGCCCTCTAGGCACCCTCGCTGAAACTACCAGTGGAGCTAGCTGCAGTCGACAGCAACAGCGAACCTAGTGGCGAGCTTTTGAAATGAAAGGCGAAATCTTTCCCCACTACGGCCGGCTCTTAATTTATGTTTTCCTGCCTGTTGTTGATTCTTTAGGGTCTTTAGGACATCGTGGTTATGTAGCCCCGTGTACTTAGGTGTGTGTAGAAGTTGTCTGATAGCCTGTGTCACTGTGATGTCTGTACTAGTGTGTGCATTTGTAATCAAGGAAGGATTTCTGCGGGAAGAGGCAGTGGCCTATTAGAAGGTACCATCCCTGCATTTGCCTGGAGTTGAAAATGGGAAACTATTGGAAACCATTTAAAGGAGGGCCAACGAAGTTCGAACCCACGTCTACCGAGACCGCAGATAGCTTACTGTTGGATTCTTTATTGTGGTCACCCGAGTTTAATTACAAGGAAACCAATAGGTCAATTGAAAACTGATTTATACCAAAATTTTCATTGTTTAATTCTTTGGTATGTTATATAAGCCAATTATTCTCAAGTTCAATAAAATAATATATATATTCATTTGTAGCCTAGTTGTGAAAAATTGTCCGGCATTTTGGCGTCTTTTCTAGGAACCGCTCTTAAAAATATATATACACGGAAAACTACTGTCTGCGTGTAATAAAATTCTTATAAGATTTAGGCACAAGTATTGATAGTGTAATTCTCAAATTTCACTTTTTTCAACAACCCAATAATAAGTTCTTATACATTTTCTAATGAAACTACTTCTCAGCCCAGGATAAACGTACAGCAGGAAACTTGGCCATATTTTGAAGCTCTAATTCGTTATTATCAGAAACTACAACCACTACGAACGTACAGAAGTAGTTTTCCATGTACATATTTTTAAGTAAGCGGTTCCTAGAAATGACGCCAAAATCCCGGACAATGTTTCATACCACAATAAATAAAAAAAACTAATTATTGAACATGAGAAGAACAGGCTTATATAGTCTAACGCAAAATTGAACAAGGAACATTTTGGTATAACCCACGCGTCAATAGGTCTATTGGTTTGTATGTAATTAAGGCTTAAACTCGGATATCTATAATAAAAATCCGACATAGTACCATGTCCTAGCGTTGCGCGTTAGCAAGCCTAGCTACTACTGTCGGTAATGATAATAATAATAATAATAATAATAATGATATTGGTTTACGTCCCATTTTACTATTTGAGATTTAGATACGTTGGGGTACCGGAATTTAGTCCTGAAGGGGTTCTTTAACGTGCCAGCAAATCTGCTGAAATGGCTCCCTTGCATTTTAGCACCTCTAAATGCCGATTTACTGCACTGGGATTAAATCCTGCTCCCTTGGACAACGAAGGCGAGAAAGTTATTGCTGCGCCACACAGCCAACCAAAAATCAAAAAGAAATATACTTCTTGAACAGAAAAGTAAACTACCGGCTATACAAAAATTAATAAGTAGTTCTGTGAAGAACTATACAGCCTATTTTCATATATCCTACTTATGTTAATTGCCTGTATCAACATACAAAATTTCAGTTCGATTGCTGTAATAGATTCGTAAATATTGGGAACCGTCTAAACATTTCGGATGGTCACCATGTTGGATTTTTATGTATCTAGGCCTTAGTGTTATGTAATATTACATGAAGATTATTGTGTAGGTGTATTATTCAAACTTCAATCGCATGATTAGGACACAAGAAATGAAAATCATATTTTAAAATTTTGCACAGCTGCCATCTTGTGGTTATGAAAACTATTGAAATAAATTAGATAACATTGGATTACAATTTGTATAAACATTTACCGTACCAAGTTTTACTGCGCTCGGATGGTTAAATCGCGAGAAACGTCCATTTAAATATTTATATTTCGCGTCGCCGCCATGTTGGATTTGTGCTCACCAGGTTGTTGAAAGTCCCATAGGTGAACTTATGTTCATAGCCTCTATCGACATACAAAATTTCTGTTTGATTCCCATCACAGATTAATAGATATTGAGAACCATCTAAATATTTCGGTTAGTCGCCATGTTGGATTTTTATATATGTAGGCCATAGAGTTATGTATTATTAGATGACGATTTTTGCGCAGGTTCATTATTCGAACGTTCACTTCGATCACAAGATTAATACAAAAGAAATAAAAACTTAATTTCAAAATTCCGCACAGCCACCATCTCGAGGTTATGTGAAAAATTGAACTAAATTGGATGCCAGTGCATTACAATGTGTATAAACATTTGCTGTACCATATTTCACTGCGCTCAGATGGTTCAATCGCGAGAAAAGTCTATTAAAATATTTCACATTTGCTTGGCCGCCATGTTAGTTTTCTATTTCACAGGTTTTTGAAAGTCTCATAACTGAACTTTTAGTAGTACCCTTTATCACCATACACAATTTCAGGGTGATATCAGTAATGGTTTCGGAGTTATGGAATGCCGGTGAAACATTTCGCACAGCCGCCATCATGAAGTTATGGAGACAATTGAACTAAATTAGATGCCAGTTCATTTCAATGTGTTCAAAAATTTCCTGAACCAAGTTTCATTGCGTTTGGATGGTTAAATCGCGAGAAAAATCTATTTAAAAGTTTCAACTTCGCTTGGTCGTCATGTTCGTTTTGTAGTTAACAGGTTTTTGAAAGTCTCATAGGTGAACTTTTAGAAGTGCCCTTTATTACCATACAACATTTCAGGATTAGTAGTTTTGTAGATATAGATTGCCGGTGAAATATTTCGCACAGCTGCCATGTTGGACTGGTGAGA
The DNA here is from genome assembly GCA_946902985.2 of Meconema thalassinum. Classification (NCBI taxonomy): domain Eukaryota; kingdom Metazoa; phylum Arthropoda; class Insecta; order Orthoptera; family Tettigoniidae; genus Meconema; species Meconema thalassinum. The sequence continues at coordinate 5,983,476 of CAMPQE020000020.1, forward strand.
TGTAATACAATTTGAAGGACTCGGTCGGGGACGGCCAAAATAGTACTATGACCTTACCGAGATTCATTGAAATCGCTCAAGCCATTTAGAAGTTATTACAGCGGGACACACATACACACACACACACACACACACACACACACACACACACGGATAAAAGGTGATCTCATAAGCCTTATTTTTTTCAAAAAATGAAAATAAGCTAAAAATACGAGAGTGAAAATATTAGGATGTCACATAAGTAATGTCGTTCTTTAAGTTTGGTGTTTTAAAAGATAGAATTGGTTCTCTTTGGTTCACCAGTGCTATTTACAGGAGATCATGACTAGAATTGCCTATATTGGGAGAATGTATCAGTTGTAAGTAGTTGTTGACACACAATCAGTAATGGAACTTGCAAAGTTGGAGGCTGGGGCCTTCTAAAGAACTACTGGAAACAAGATTACAAAGCGGTTGCTGTCGCTCGAAGAAGTGAAGTGGAAGGAGAAGGTGTTGTTAGTGAGCTTGTGGCACATCAATGCACAGTGGGTCAAAAACGAAATCTAGGAGGACAAAATTATTTACTATCATAATTAAAAAATCAAAATTTATTATTTCCACAGCATTCGCATATAATTGCCGCTCACTATTCTGGGATATAAACGCATCTTAGTGTAAATCTGTCACCACTGTTCGAGCAGTCTGAATTGGAGGATGAATGTAAGTGGCTGTGGTTTGGTTGTCTTTGTGGGTTGTGTGATGCTTTAAGATGGAACATGCAGCTGATGGTATGATCTTTGTAACGTGTTTCAGTTATTAATGGGCGTAATTGTTACGTAATTTTAGCTATATTTGCATTATATAATATTTAACTATTATTTTTAAAATTATATTTTCACTTAGATTTTTACTATGTCGTGTCACTCTGCGTCACTTTTTACTTAATGTTAAAATGTAGATAAAGTCTCGTAGTTTACGCCTGTTATAAGATTTTTTGCATCTTTTTGCAACGTACTTAGTTATTTTACGTTTTAGAAGGTGCCGCGCAACCAGTTCTCACACTTTTACAACTGTTTGAAGCACTGGGTTCGACGATTATGTCAAAAGTGGAACTTTGTGACTTTGGTACAAGTAAATTAGGGGTAGAAAATTATTCTGAAGAGATAACTGAATGCTCTATCCAACTGCTAGTCATAGACAATTTCTTGCATGTGTAGACGTAGCTTAAAAAGGTCTTAACTGAGGTTTATTATGAAGTAAATAAATTATATACGTTGCTTTCACGCTAAATTCATGATTAAAACGTAAAAATAATTTTGTCCCCCTAGATTTCGATTTTGACCCACTGTGCAATGGTTCCAACGTTTCAACACTGGAAAAGAAAACACTACAGATTTGCCGCATTCTGGAAGACCTAAAGTATGTTATGGGATATATAGAATACACACAGCGTTTTGGTAGAGAATCCCCAAAGAAGTACTCGTATGCTGTCAAAAGAACTAGGTGCATCAAAAGATACCAAACATCGCCAGATTATGAAACATGGAAAAAGAATTAAACCTCATGAATTGACCCCTGGTCAGGCTCAACGAAGAGTGGATATCAGTCGTCAACTTATCGCTAACCCCATGGACGATACTGCAGATTTATCAGGAGAATTGTAACGTGTGATAAAACAAGGATCTATTACCGCAACGCTGACTCCCCGAAACAGAGTAACAGTCCCCGTTAACCTGCCAAAGTCATCGTTAAAAACCCCCCAGGGGCTCTCATCTCGTGGGACGTGGGTTGGCGACCACGGGGCCCCAGCTGAGTCAGGCATTGCTTCCACTTACTTGTGCCGGGCTCCTCACTGTCTTCTTTCCTGTCGACCTCACTTGGTCAACTGTTGTTCTCTTCCGACCCCAACGGTATTAGGGTATCCGAGGCCTAGGGAGTCTCTTCCTTTCCCGCCTTAATTGGCCCTTTTCTCATCTTTTCTGATTCCCTCCTTCTGCGAGGGGTCAGCCTTCTTTTTCTTTTCATGTTATCTCCTGCCTTCTGCTCAAGGCCCTCAAGGAGACCGGGTGTATGTAGCCCCACCACTGTTGGTGCACGCTATATAATGCTACACTCTCAGGGGCTCACAGCTGGTGAGTTCGGGAGTTGGCGACCCCGAGGGCTTCCTGAGCTGAGTCCGGTTTCCCCCTTTTGTCCCTTACCTGTGGGGCGGACCATCTCCTCTTTCACTTTCCTATCTGCCTTTCATGGCTTTCCTTCCTTCCAAGTCCCTCAATCCGCATTCTTCGAGGGTTGAGGGCATTCCTTTTCCTCCTGTCCTTTATTTGCCTTATTCTCCTTTTGTTTTCCATTCCTTCTTCTAGTATGTAGGTAAGTAGTTAGTTTTAGTTTTAAGTTTGCATTTCATTTTCATCTTCACGATCACCCAAACCATCAGGGGCCGATAACCTAGATGTTAGGCCCCTTAAAACAACAATTATCATCATAGTCATCATCATCATCGTTAAAAAGGATCGGTTTGGCCCGAAAGTGTTGTGTGTCTGGTGGAATTTAGAAGGAGTGATTCACTGGGAGTTTGTTCCAAACGGACGTGCAGTCAATGCGGCTCTTTATTCTCAACAACTAGAAGGAGTTCATAAACTTTTGAGACGGAGAAACCCAGCATTAGTTTACCGAAATTGAGTTATCTTGCAGCAAGACAATGCGAGACCTAATATTGCTTGAACAACCATGGGAAACATTCAGGAATTGGGAGGAGTCAAACTGCTACCACAACCAGCGCCTTAAGATTACCATATTTTTCGATCCATGGCCCATTTCTTGCGTGGAAGGAATTTCGAAAACATTGAAGCTGTGGATATGGGTCTCGCCGAATTCTTCGCATCAAAACCCAGAGAATGGTACCGTCACAGGATAAGAAACCTCGCTGAATGATGCCTCAAGACCATAGAATGTGATGGTCTCTACTGTAAAGAATAGTTAAATTACTTGTCACTAAACTTTCCAAATAAAAGATGATATATTGGCTTCCACCGGTCGTGAAATCCAATATACCATCTTTTTGGAAGCCTTCATAGGGAGGTTGAGGCTGCTTGAGCTTTTAGTTCTCGTAGTCAAGTAGTGCAGTTGCACTCTATATACTGTAAAGGTAGGTAGCGCGCTGTTCGTTACTCCTGTGGGGGTCATGGTGGGGACACCAAGAGCCCGCCGATGAGACAGCTTGGTGTCCTAGGCGAAACCCCACACATGACACGGCACAAACCTAGAAGAATTGCTGAGTTTTCCAAATAAAGTTTCTAAAAAAGACGACATTAATTATGAGACATCCCCTGTAGTATGTAAAAATAAATAATGATATAGTAATGACCATATTATTATTGTTAACATTATTATTAACATGTAAGTGCCCTTTGCTAGTGCTACCTCCGTACAAAATTTCATTTAATTCGGTTTCACAGTGTTTGAATTTATATGGTGAATCGATTTGCACACATACATGGCCGCTATCTGCAAACTATTGGGCTGATGACCTTTTAGTTATGTCAGGAGATGCTTCCCACAAAAAGGTATGTTGTTGCAAAGTGATTAGGTTGGTCGTAATTTGATTTAAGCTTTTAACATTTTGGTGGCCGCCATTACGTTTCCGTCAAGATGGCGATGATATAAAACATGACACTGAGTTTCCTTTTGCAAGTGCTAACTCTGTACCAAATTTCGTTCAATTCGGTTTCACCGTGTTTGAATAGATAGGGGGAATCGGTTTGCAAACATGCATGGCCCCCATCCGCAAATTATTGGGCTGATGACCTCGTAGTTTGGTCAAAATATTTTTCATACTTAAAGGTTTAATGTTGCGAAAATTGGTAGAGATCAGATAATTAGGTTGGTGGTAATTTGATTTAAGCTTTAACATTTGGGAAGCCGCCATTACATTTTCGTGAAGATGGCGGCAATATAAAACATGACACTGAGGTGCCCTTTCCTAGTGTTACCTCCGTACCAATTTTCATTCAATTCGGTTTCACCGTGTTTGAATTAATAGGGGGAATCGATTTGCACACATACATGTCCGCCATCTGCAAACTATTGGACTGATGACCTTGTAGTTTAGTCAAAAGACGCTCGCCATTTGAAAAATTTGGTAGGGATCGGATGATTAGGTTAGTCGTAATTTGATTTAAGCTTTGAACATTTGGGTGGCCGCCATTACGTTTCCGTCAAGATGGCGGCGATATAAAACATGGCACTGAGGTGCCCTTTGTACCAAATTTTGTTCAATTCGGTTTCACCGTGATCGAATTGATAGGGGGGGGGGAGACGGGGGAGGGGGCAGACGTTCAGAGTACACACGCTCACAGACACATAGACACACACACACACACACACACACACACACACAGACACACAATTTTTCGCCCTGTGTTGATCTCATAAGTCTACTTTCATTTTTTGCAAAAATCGAAAGTAGGCTAAAAACTAAGGCGTATGCTTCTTAAATCTTAATCTCTTAAACCAGAGGGAGTATGAAGGGGCAGTTTGTGCCAAAATCTTCCAAATCGTCTCAGTAATGCAGGAAAATTCTTGCATGTCTTGAAAAGTCAACGGAAATATATTTAATTATATTTAATTAATTATAATCTGCGTTTGAACAATTAAACAAGAGCCTGCCAGAACTGTGTCGCATACCAATAAAGTAGGGCCATCTAGTTATTTTACCATCATCATCACCATCGCCTTCCCTATGGAGTGAACTCGCCACATACTCGCTCCGCAATTAGACCCAATGTTTAGCCCTACGCTGTGATGTCACTTGTCACTGTGACAGTCACTCATAGAGTTGTCCTCCACCCCTAAATCCATACGCTGCCTGGGCAAGGCTACATTAGACGGAGCTTCGGTTTGCAACTCTCAAACTGGAGCATAATATAGTGGTCAAAGAAAGTTTTGCATAATCTGATTTAGTGACTTGTTTATTTTGCTATGTGTAAGTAATCACATTATACACAATATAGCGTACATAAAAAACAAGATGTTCAGTAAAGAACATATAGCCTACTTTCTCCTAAATGCATGGGTATTGTTACAACTCTTTGTCCTTTTCAAGGAGTATAATTGAATGTTGGTTGTAGTAGCTTGTTGAAATACAACGTGATATACGGATATTAAACATGAATATGAGGTGCCCTTTGCTAGTGCTAACTCTGTAAAAAATGTCATTCAATTCGGTTTCACCGTGTTTGAATTGATATGGGGAATCAATTTGCACACATACATGGCCAATATATGCGAACTATTGGGCTGATGACCTTTTAGTTCAGTCAAACGATGCTTCCGGCAAGAAGGTACGTTGTTGCAAAATTTGGTAGAGATCAAATGATTAGGTTGGTCATAATTTGATTTAAGCTTTTAACATTTGGGTGGCAGCCATTCCGTTTCCGTCAAGATGGCGGCGATATAAAACATGACACTGAGGTGCCCATTGCTAGTGCTACCTCTCTACCAAATTTCGTTTAATTCGGTTTTACCGTATTTGAATTGATAGGAGGAATCGATTTGCACACATACATGGCCGCCATATGCAAACAATTGGAGTGATGACCTTGTAGCTTAGTCAAAGAACGCTTCTCACGTAAAGGTATGTTGTTGCAAAATTTGGAAGAGACCAGATGATTAGGTTGGTCGTAATTTGATTTAAGCTTTTTGCATTTGGGTGGCCGCCATCACGTTTTCGTCAAGATGGAGGCGATATAAAACATGACACTGGTGTGCCCATTGCCAGTGCTACCACTGTACCAAATTTAGTTCAATTATGTTTCACCGAGTTGGAATTGATAATGGGAATCAATTTGCACACATACATGACCGACATCTACACACTATTAGGCTGATGACCTTGTAGTTTAGTCAAAAGAAGCTCACCATACGAATATATGTTGTTGCAAAATTTGGTAGAGATCGGATGATTAGGTTAGTCGTAATAAGATTTAAGCTTTGAACATTTGAGTGGCCGCCATTACGTTTCCGTCAAGATGGCGGCGATATAAAACATGACACTGAGGTTCTCTTTGCTAGTGCTACCTCTGTACCAAATTTCGTTCAATTCGGTTTCACCGTGTTTGAATTGATAGGGGGAATACATTTGCACACATACATGGCCGCCATCCGCAAGGTATTCGGCTGATGACCTTGTAGTTTAGTCAAACGATTGTTCATACATAAAGGTATAATGTTACAAAATTTGGTAGAGATCGGATGATTAAGTTAGTCGTGATGTGACTTAAGCTTTGAACATTTGGGTGCCCGCCATTACGTTTCCGTCAAGATGGCGGCGATATAAACCATGACATTGAGGTGCCCTTTGCTAGTTCTATCTCTGTACCAAATTTCGTTCAATTCGCTTTCACCGTGTTCGAATTGATAGGGGGGGGGACAGACATTCAGAGTACACACACACACACACACGCACAGACAGACACACAATTTTAGGCCCTGTGTAGATCTCGTAAGTATACTTTCATTTTTTGCGAAAATCGAAAGTAGGCTAAAAATTACGAGCCTTACAGTAGTCGCATATGATGTGTAACATCTGACATAGAAGAAACCTCACGTGAAATTGTTGATACACCGGTATTTTATACTATTATTGGCACAAAAGTCGCCTCCGTAGCGTAGCGGTCAGCAAGGTTAGCTGCCGCCCCGGAGGTCCTGGGTTCGATTCCCGGCTCTGCCACGAAATTTGAAAAGTGGTACGAGGACTGGAACGGGGTCTACTGAGCCTCGGGTGGCCCAAATGAGTAGAGGGGGATCGATTCCCCCTCAGCCATCCTCGAAGTGGTTTTCCGTGGTTTCCCACTTCGTCTTCGGGCAAATGCCAGGATGGTACCTTCTTCAAGGCCACGGCCGCCTCCTTCCCTCTTCCTTGTCTATCCATCCTAACCATTCCTTACCTTCCCTCATGAGGCCCCTGTTCGCTTTGCAGGTGAGGCCGCCTGGGCGAGGTGCCAATCCCACCTCACAAGTTGTATCCCTTCCGATTCGATGTTCCCAGATCTAGGACACTGCCCGCAGAGACGGTAGTGGTGAGTTCCCTCGCTGAGTCCGTGGGTTTCACCAACCTGGAGGGAAAAAAAAATTGGCACAAATATTAATCTATTGTAAAAGGGAGTGTTTTACTGATAGTGTAGTTTATAATACGGAACTCATTTTATTAGATGAGTTGTAGCTTCCACCAGCACTAGCGTAAATAAAGAATACGATATGGATCAACTAGATTAATAGACGCGACACCGCTCATAACCTTAAATTCCTTATAAACAGGCCCTCTTCATTCACAGACCAACACGTAATTTCATATGGATTCTGTTAAAATGAGTCATATTGATATGATAAATATCGTTTAAAATGATAATCTTGGTAGCAAAAATATCTACCCCGTCCGGGATTCGAACCCGAGATCTCTACACTCACAGTCATAGGTGCTAACCCCACGGCTATTTCGACTACGCAGACATTGTGCACAAGATGGTGACTTATTTCCACGTTCCAATAATTCAGCATTACGGAATTAAGTTTCATTCATATTTTGCTTGTTTCGATAATGTTCCTGCGTGAAATTGAGTTTAAAATGCCTTATGAATAGGCCCTCTTGTGAGTAAAGAGAATGCATTCAGCAATAGTTCATGAAGGCTTGCTCAATTCTCGTATAACCACAACGATTATATTATATTGATGACTGCATTACCGTTATGTGGGTTAATATTTGAATACCCATTGTGCAGAAACATAATACCGGAAATGCCGACTACATACAATGTTTGATATTAAAGCATTTTACCATTTAAATACTGATACGAAGACTTCGAACATGTACCATTTGCTTTGTTTCAATCACTTGACACCAGAGTTCGCATGAGCGTTTACCGTTCAGTATGTCATATACATTCCACATGGGCGAGAGTACGTCATGGTATCAATTTCCGACACCGCGCACTCATTGTTTCTCTTACCACTGCCAGCTGGATCGATCGATCGAGTTGGCAGTGCGTCTTACACTTCCGTTCGATCCACCACTGCCAGCTAGCACACTTCCGTTCGATCCTGGTGCCACCTCGATCGTTCCGATCCACTTCCGTCCCATTTTTCAAAATCACTCCCACAAAAATATCCAGCAACCGAGTGGAATGATGTTACACATCAAAATACACAGAATCTGCTCTGCAAAAGAGACTTTACGAAAGGAAAATTCAAGTGTGGCGACGAGTGGGTGAGAGATTTCACGATCCCTTCCTCTAGGAACGCCACCAACAGCAAGGAGCTTCAGTCGTGTTTTGGGGTAGAATCATGTTAAGTGGACGTTCGTCTCTAATTCCTATCCACGGTAACATGACTGGTCTGGTGTTCAGAGACAACATCCTTGAATCTGTCATTACTGAAACCATCTCCGCCAGGCGCCAGCTACCTTTTATGTTTGAGATTATTTCAGAAATGACACTGCTACAGCGCATTAACCTTAACATTAGAATGATCTAACATGTTTATTTTAATATAATTCATTGTATCAAAACTAACTCGGAATCTTATATTTATTACAATTTGTTAATATCCTATTAAGTGCGACCTGAAAATGTCCGATAATTTTACCGCCCACGCTACTAAAATATGGTGACAGATACGAACTCAGCACCAAGAATTTGTTTCTCGACTTTTTTTTTCTTCTCTTTTCTTAATCCTTTACCCTCCAGGTTGGTGGAACCCACGGACTAAGCGAGGGAACTCACCACTACCGTCTCTACGGGCAGTGTCCTAGAGCTGGGAACATCTAATCGGAGGGGATACAACTGGTGAGGCGTGATTGGCACCTCGCCCAGACGGCCTCACCTGCAAAGCGAACAGGGGCCTCATGAGGGAAGGTAATGGAAGGTCAGGATGGATAGGCAAGGAAGAGGGAAGGAGGCGGCCGTGGCCTTGAAGAAGCTACTGTCCCCGTTATCCGGATAGTAGGCTGTCAGATATCCGCCCCCTCAATCGGATTGCCAATAATCAAACGCACCGGCACAGCTACATCAATGAAAATGGCACTGACAGATACTATCGAGATTAGAGCACAATAGTTAACAAGAAATTATTGTGGAACACACCAAAATATACGGGGGTTCATACTTACCTTTTACTTACCTCTTAAATTTATCTCGGGGATGGGTTGTCAACTGGATCACTTAAAGTATGCCCACACAATAACCTCCACCATGATATTTAAAATGAACCATAACGAAGACGAGAAACTTTAAACTGCACAATAATTTATTTCACAAGAAGAATGAATTAACAAAAATAAAACAACAAAATCCACGTGGCAATCAGAAGCCATCGACCACATAACCATGTCCTCCTGTAGGACTAGTATACTCTACATACAATGTTTCAGCTTTCTCAAGCTCAAAATAACGTAAAAATAATAATGCACTTGGAATGGAAACGGGATTTGGGACGAGACACATATAGCAATTGTTTTGCGTGTTTATACATATCACATGTTATTTATAGCCACAAGGCTATTATGGAGACGTCCTTGGCCTCTATCATACAGTTGTCCGGACCTGCTGCAATGCACCTGCATCGTCAAAGTGGACTCACCTGTCCGTTCAACCCTAGCATAAGCGAGTTACATCAGAGCTTAGCTCTCCTTCAAAACACGTTAAATGTCCACATCTCAACTGAAATCTTATCACGCAAATGTTTTAAATGCTCCATTCAAACACCAGTGGAATACTCTAATACTCCCAAATCATATTTAATTGTTCAATCCACTTGCTTAATTAGCGTTGTTTAGAGTATAAAAACAAAACTCCAAATGTTAATAACAAAAGTTCATTAATTATTTATAACAATAATAAATTGTTTATAACAATGTCAAACGACAATTGAAAAACTTATACACGCTTCTATTAATCCCTTTCATTTCATATTATTTAACAAAGATATTTACAAAATTATTTACAATATTATATTGTTTATATTATTTATACAAGAAATCATTAAACCACACGTTTATCCGGTTGATAATTACTCAAATTGTGTTGATATAATCGACCAATGAAGGTTAGTTATATTTAATTGTCAAATTCAGGTTTAATAAGGTTTAATAATTATTATTAATATTTGTGACGGTAACCTCCATTCAAAATCTTCATCTCAAATTATTTAACACTCTTGTTAACTTTAACAGTATCTTCACATGAATAACTTTCAAAGAACCAGGACAATACATTCAGCGGAAAAATACTTCGCTCAAAACGCACAAAATTGCTCAACAATAGGCCCAGAATTCATCATATATCTTCATATATATGGCATCAAAATCTTCCAAATTACATACAAAAACCTCCACTCATAAATTCAACAACTTCATTTATTACTGTGGGAACCTCCTTCATTATTCAAGGGCATTACTCATCAGCGACTTTTACAGGTCCACTGAACTAACGATTATACATCCATTGTTCCTCTTCAAAAATTCTTATATTCATCAATTGTATTAATGACTGTTATTATTTAACCTTCGTGGGTTTCATTCATGAATCGATATGAAGTAAAAATTTGCCAATCACAAATAAATTTAATAGCAAATACGATTAGACACTCCTCCCTGGTCTATCAAAATTTAGATTAATATCTTCAAAGTAACGCAGTATAAAAATACTATCTTCAATCAAAGTTCATCTAAACTGCATAAATAGTTGAATAGAATACAATTAGATTGTGGAATGCAAACATTATTGTTCCAATCTATAATTGAGAAAAACTCCTATCAAATGTTCATTACTATAGTGTATTCAATAAATCGTAATCAAAGTTCATATTTCATAAAATTGTCTATAATGCAATGATAAATGTCTATGTTGCAATCATGTTCATAAGACGACTAGTATTTCAAAGATCGTCGATAACGTATTAGATTTTAACGCTCTAAAATCATTTAATTATTCTTCTTTCTTGAGGATGACAGAAAATTGGTCAAAGTAATTTACTGAATAGAATTACTTTAATAAAATGACCCGCTGTCTGAATTCAAATCTGCCATAGCAAATCGTTAACTTTACAGTCAAATCGTGACTACAAAAATATGCAAATTACTGAGAGAATCTAAATTATCAGTCTCAACTGATCCAAAATTATTTAACTATGCCAATGACATAACAATGTCTCAATAAATCGTAGAAAAAGGCATAAATCATCGAAGTGTACTGAGTACAGAAATGTCCAGCAAGAAAATGGGGCAAAAGATAGGACAGAAAATATAGGAAAAATAGTTGCTCAGATATCGCTACATGACTCAAATAATACAAGAAACGTTCACGACTACCTTATCTGTTGATTGAAGTTCTAGAGGAAAGTTTTCAAAGAAAACTGCTGTTGGTTCCATTTCACCAGCGTGAAGATGTGCTCCGACCTCGAACCTGGAATCAGCGTCCTCGGAGAATCGAACTGCTTCCTCCTCCGGAAATTGCACTGCTCCATGTATACGAAAGACATCCTTCTGGCAAAACTCTTCTTTATGAGCCGGGTCCACCCTGGCCTCTCTTGAAAGTTCCCTGAAGTTCCGGTCGCAATTCGCCATGAAGTTTATTGCAGTTATTTCCGCAGAAATATTCATAATCGTGGAGTATGATGATATTTCCACTGTCATTTGATATGATTCAGCGATGGATTCACGATGCATGAGTGTAGTTGGATGTTCACTACATGCTCGCTTTTGTAGAATGACGATTAACGAAGTTCCATGCTGTTACTTCACTCCATCGATATATGTCCCAATTGCATTAAAGCCTTAGCCTTCCATCTCAACTTCTGTTATAATCATTGAAAGCACTGCAAGATTATAATGTTCCATAGTAGAATGTATCGTCGTAACACCAAACGTATTCTTCAATATCACGGTTGCGATACCCGTGTCGGCCGTAGTGTATAATGTGGAATTTTAAAAGTGCCTCTTAGGTGGCGAGAAAATCACTTTTGTCTGCAGTCTTAAAATGTCAATATCTTTCAAAATATACTCGTGAAATTGTTCAAATCTTCTACACACCTCAGTGTTGTACTGCCCAATTGAATTATAATGAAGGCAGAAGTTAACTCTTTATATCTTATCTGGTAGAAACGTTAATGTGAGCGTTACAACTTCACTTAGTTTCGAACAGCGTAAAATGGAACTGCTCCGTGTTCGTTCGATGCGCCGGGCTTTAACCACACGCTAAAGACAACTTGCTTCACTTATTCACTCGAAAATGACTATATAACATCTGAAATATATATGCGGTATCAGCGGTATGAGAGATATGAGAGCTCCTCTATCCTGTGCACGACCTTTTATCAACTTCTTAAGGGGCGTATCCATCCCTTCCATAGCCTGTTGCTCCGTCATTGCTAGAAGTTCCAACTTTGGCTATACTTGACGGATTTTCGAATATCAAAAACTCAAAATTAATTTCTTCAAAATTCCAAATCAATGCCATAACTGAAAATAGTTTTCCACAAATCTGCATGCCAAAAGTAATTAAATATCGTAGTTTCAGCAATCTCCGTCTTCCTTCCAAACTATCGTTCATTGGTTCGAGTCTCTCCTCCAATAGCGTAACTTCTTCCTTAGCACAATACCTTGTTTCCTGCGACTGCGTCGTAAATCTCAGATCTTTCTCGAACAAAATCATGACGTCACCAAGAATCTCAGCTCAACCAGCCTACTTGCATGAATTCTGCGTCATCCGTGCCTACGTCATGAATATACACGTCACAACTATGACATTCATAACTTTATTCATATTTGCCAATACAGCCATCGTGGTCTCAATATAATTCAATTTACGGGGGCATTCTCCCTTCACCACGTTTTAAAAACAGTTGCAAATTGTTTTTAAACTCTGTGTTATAAATATCTCAATTCATTTGAACACGAAATTGAATTATTATTGGCTTACTCTTGGATAATATTTCTTCAAGTTCCCAGCATTGAACTTGCCATAAACGACATTATTCTCATCATCGTATAGTTCATAACAGTTGTTTCCATAGGCATTCGTAATTCTGAACGGACCCATGAACACTATTCCAAACTTGGGATAGATTTTCTTACCCACGTCAGCCTTGACAGGTCTGCGTAATAATACCAGATTTCCAATTTCTAAGGGAGCACCAAAACGTTTTCCAGCTACTCTTTTCAGTCGTTTTTCTGCTGCTTTCTGGAGTTGTTCTTTCGCTCTGTCTATTCTCTGCTGCCTTCCTAGGTCGGGATCTCTAGGAACGTGGTTAAAAAGATTGTCCCACGGCCTTTCTGGGTTTCTTCCTAGATGAAGTCTCATAGGCACCTCTCCTGTGCTCTCCTGCACTGTAGAATTTAGACATTCCTCAATAAGGGGTACAAATCTCACCCACCCAGAATGATCATTCGGACAGAAAATTCGACAGAATTTCGAAAATTCAGCCATATATCTTTCTGAAGAATTCGATTCCTGATATCGCACGCTTGAAAATATGTGCTTAATACCAAGCCTTTCCATATCTGCAGCAAATTCTAAGGATGTAAACTGAGCTCCATGATCCGAAAGTAGATATTCTGGTTTACCAGCTTTTGGAAATACAGCATGTTCCAGTCTGCTTACAACGTTCCTCGTGTTAGCCTTTTGCATGGGACTCATTGTAACGAATTTTGAGAAGACATCCACGGTAACCAACAGATACTGATTACCCTGATATCCCTTCGGACAAGGACCAAATATGTCTGTCGCCATGAGTTCATTTGGTTTAGAGGGAATCATAGCCTTAGGTTTTCCTTTCAATAGAGCGGAAGCATACTTTGCTCTTTGACATTTATCACATGAACGAATGACATTAGCAATGCTGGAACGCATGTTAGTCCAAATAAACCTCTCTTTAAGAGTATCAAGAGTTTTATCTAAACCCGCATGTCCAGTTGCGTGATGAGCTACCCACACTAAATTGACAACAAGTTTAGGTGGCACGACTATTCGGAGCTTTGTATGCGCAGAGTCAGCATACTTACATACGATGTCTCCACTCAAGACAAAGTGTCGTGAATCTCTCTGTGTAGCTGCATAGTCAACATCAGTATTGTCCATGTAATCCTTAAGGAACCTGTACATTTTCTTGATTGGAGCGTGTCTCTTCTGTGACACACCGATTCGGGCTAACCTCCTAACGGTCTCTTGATCTTGCTGCTCCAATTGTACATGGTGTATCTGCACATTTTTGATAGGGTTACGTGATAAAGCATCAGCCAGTAAGTTATCTTTCCCAGGTTGATGGACGATAGTGGCGTTAAACTGTTGGGTGAACAAAGCCCAACGTGTCAATCTATCACTAGACATGTCAGTTTGCAGCATAAACTGAAGTGCTTTGTGATCTGTAATAATGATAACCTTATGTCCCAGCAACATTTTTTTCCAGGCTTGCAAAGCTGTTACAAAAGCTAACGCTTCTAGTTCTGTCGTAAAGTAGTTTTCCTCGTGTTTCTTTAACTTTCGACTAGTGAACACAATGTAGTGCTTGTTGCCTGCCTCGTCTTTTTGGTATAAGACTGCACTAATGCCTATTCTTGATGCATCAGACTCTATATAGAACACCTTCTCAAAGTCTGGGTACTCCAGTTTAACGTTGTTTCTGAGCATCTCCTTCGCTTTCTCAAAAGCCTCGTCTGCTGTGGTACTCCATTTCCATCTATTATTTTTCTTGAGTAAATCATACAGAGGAGCCATAATTTCAGAGTATCTCGGACAGTGGCTGCTAATGAATTGGCATGCGCCTACAAATTCTCTGACTTGTTTCACCTTAGTTGGCTTTGGGAATCTTGTGATCGCATCTACTTTCTGCATGTTTGGATGATATTCATCTTTATCAATGGTATGCCCCACGTTGGGCGCCAATCCTACTGTCCCCGTTATCCGGATAGTAGGCTGTCAGATATCCGCCCCCTCAATCGGATTGCCAATAATCAAACGCACCGGCACAGCTACATCAATGAAAATGGCACTGACAGATACTATCGAGATTAGAGCACAATAGTTAACAAGAAATTATTGTGGAACACACCAAAATATACGGGGGTTCATACTTACCTTTTACTTACCTCTTAAATTTATCTCGGGGATGGGTTGTCAACTGGATCACTTAAAGTATGCCCACACAATAACCTCCACCATGATATTTAAAATGAACCATAACGAAGACGAGAAACTTTAAACTGCACAATAATTTATTTCACAAGAAGAATGAATTAACAAAAATAAAACAACAAAATCCACGTGGCAATCAGAAGCCATCGACCACATAACCATGTCCTCCTGTAGGACTAGTAAACTCTACATACAATGCTCCAGCTTTCTCAAGCTCAAAATAACGTAAAAATAATAATGCACTTGGAATGGAAACGGGATTTGGGACGAGACACATATAGCAATTGTTTTGCGTGTTTATACATATCACATTTTATTTATAGCCACAAGGCTATTATGGAGACGTCCTTGGCCTCTATCATACAGTTGTCCGGACCAGCTGCAATGCACCTGCATCGTCAAAGTGGACTCACCTGTCCGTTCAATCCTAGCATAAGCGAGTTACATCAGAGCTTAGCTCTCCTTCAAAACACGTTAAATGTCCACATCTCAACTGAAATATTATCACGCAAATGTTTTAAATGCTCCATTCAAACACCAGTGGAATACTCTAATACTCCCAAATCATATTTAATTGTTCAATCCACTTGCTTAATTAGCGTTGTTTAGAGTATAAAAACAAAACTCCAAATGTTAATAACAAAAGTTCATTAATTATTTATAACAATAATACATTGTTTATAACAATGTCAAACGACAATTGAAAAACTTATACACGCTTCTATTAATCCCTTTCATTTCATATTATTTAACAAAGATATTTACAAAATTATTTACAATATTATATTGTTTATATTATTTATACAAGAAATACATTAAACCACACGTTTATCCGGTTGATAATTACTCAAATTGTGTTGATATAATCGACCAATGAAGGTTAGTTATATTTAATTGTCAAATTCAGGTTTAATAAGGTTTAATAATTATTATTAATATTTGTGACGGTAACCTCCATTCAAAATCTTCTCTCAAATTATTTAACACTCTTGTTAACTTTAACAGTATCTTCACATGAATAACTTTCAAAGAACCAGGACAATACATTCAGCGGAAAAATACTTCGCTCAAAACGCACAAAATTGCTCAACAATAGGCCCAGAATTCATCATATATCTTCATATATATGGCATCAAAATCTTCCAAATTACATACAAAAACCTCCACTCATAAATTCAACAACTTCATTTATTACTGTGGGAACCTCCTTCATTATTCAAGGGCATTACTCATCAGCGACTTTTACAGGTCCACTGAACTAACGATTATACATCCATTGTTCCTCTTCAAAAATTCTTATATTCATCAATTGTATTAATGACTGTTATTATTTAACCTTCGTGGGTTTCATTCATGAATCGATATGAAGTAAACATTTGCCAATCACAAATAAATTTAATAGCAAATACGATTAGACACTCCTCCCTGGTCTATCAAAATTTAGATTAATATCTTCAAAGTAACGCAGTATAAAAATACTATCTTCAATCAAAGTTCATCTAAACTGCATAAATAGTCGAATAGAATACAATTAGATTGTGGAATGCAAACATTATTGTTCCAATCTATAATTGAGAAAAACTCCTATCAAATGTTCATTACTATAGTGTATTCAATAAATCGTAATCAAAGTTCATATTTCATAAAATTGTCTATAATGCAATGATAAATGTCTATGTTGCAATCATGTTCATAAGACGACTAGTATTTCAAAGATCGTCGATAACGTATTAGATTTTAACGCTCTAAAATCATTTAATTATTCTTCTTTCTTGAGGATGACAGAAAATTGGTCAAAGTAATTTACTGAATAGAATTACTTTAATAAAATGACCCGCTGTCTGAATTCAAATCTGCCATAGCAAATCGTTAACTTTACAGTCAAATCGTGACTACAAAAATATGCAAATTACTGAGAGAATCTAAATTATCAGTCTCAACTGATCCAAAATTATTTAACTATGCCAATGACATAACAATGTCTCAATAAATCGTAGAAAAAGGCATAAATCATCGAAGTGTACTGAGTACAGAAATGTCCAGCAAGAAAATGGGGCAAAAGATAGGACAGAAAATATAGGAAAAATAGTTGCTCAGATATCGCTACATGACTCAAATAATACAAGAAACGTTCACGACTACCTTATCTGTTGATTGAAGTTCTAGAGGAAAGTTTTCAAAGAAAACTGCTGTTGGTTCCATTTCACCAGCGTGAAGATGTGCTCCGACCTCGAACCTGGAATCAGCGTCCTCGGAGAATCGAACTGCTTCCTCCTCCGGAAATTGCACTGCTCCATGTATACGAAAGACATCCTTCTGGCAAAACTCTTCTTTATGAGCCGGGTCCACCCTGGCCTCTCTTGAAAGTTCCCTGAAGTTCCGGTCGCAATTCGCCATGAAGTTTATTGCAGTTATTTCCGCAGAAATATTCATAATCGTGGAGTATGATGATATTTCCACTGTCATTTGATATGATTCAGCGATGGATTCACGATGCATGAGTGTAGTTGGATGTTCACTACATGCTCGCTTTTGTAGAATGACGATTAACGAAGTTCCATGCTGTTACTTCACTCCATCGATATATGTCCCAATTGCATTAAAGCCTTAGCCTTCCATCTCAACTTCTGTTATAATCATTGAAAGCACTGCAAGATTATAATGTTCCATAGTAGAATGTATCGTCGTAACACCAAACGTATTCTTCAATATCACGGTTGCGATACCCGTGTCGGCCGTAGTGTATAATGTGGAATTTTAAAAGTGCCTCTCAGGTGGCGAGAAAATCACTTTTGTCTGCAGTCTTAAAATGTCAATATCTTTCAAAATATACTCGTGAAATTGTTCAAATCTTCTACACACCTCAGTGTTGTACTGCCCAATTGAATTATAATGAAGGCAGAAGTTAACTCATTATATCTTATCTGGTAGAAACGTTAATGTGAGCGTTACAACTTCACTTAGTTTCGAACAGCGTAAAATGGAACTGCTCCGTGTTCGTTCGATGCGCCGGGCTATAACCACACGCTAAAGACAACTTGCTTCACTTATTCACTCGAAAATGACTATATAACATCTGAAATATATATGCGGTATCAGCGGTATGAGAGATATGAGAGCTCCTCTATCCTGTGCACGACCTTTTATCAACTTCTTAAGGGGCGTATCCATCCCTTCCATAGCCTGTTGCTCCGTCATTGCTAGAAGTTCCAACTTTGGCTATACTTGACGGATTTTCGAATATCAAAAACTCAAAATTAATTTCTTCAAAATTCCAAATCAATGCCATAACTGAAAATAGTTTTCCACAAATCTGCATGCCAAAAGTAATTAAATATCGTAGTTTCAGCAATCTCCGTCTTCCTTCCAAACTATCGTTCATTGGTTCGAGTCTCTCCTCCAATAGCGTAACTTCTTCCTTAGCACAATACCTTGTTTCCTGCGACTGCGTCGTAAATCTCAGATCTTTCTCGAACAAAATCATGACGTCACTAAGAATCTCAGCTCAACCAGCCTACTTGCATGAATTCTGCGTCATCCGTGCCTACGTCATGAATATACACGTCACAACTATGACATTCATAACTTTATTCATATTTGCCAATACAGCCATCGTGGTCTCAATATAATTCAATTTACGGGGGCAGTACCATCCCAGCATTTACCCGAAGACGAAGTGGGAAACCACGGAAAACCACTTCGAGGATGGCTGAGGTGGGAATCGAACCCCCTCTACTCATTTGGAACACCCGAGGCTGAGTAGACCCCGTTCCAGTCCTCATACCACTTGTTCAAATTTCGTGGCCGAGCCGGGAATCGAACCCAGGACCTCCGGGGTGGCAGCTAACCATGCTGACCGCTACGCTACGGAGGCGACATTTTATTAAGTGCGACCTGAAAATGTCCGATAATTTTACCGCCCCTGCTACTAAAATATGGAGACAGATACGAACTCAACACCAAGAATTTGTTTCTCGACTTAATATGCATATTTTCTTCTGAATAATTAATTTATTACTGGCCGTATATTTTTTTCTAAATAAATCGAACACAATGAAACTGTGACGCTTGCCATCTATGGACATTTCTTGTAACTATGACACGCTGCTATCTAACAGGAGACTGCACGACTGCCACCTGGTGTAATCTCAGGGTACTTATTCAGACTACGTTAAAATGTTCATGAGTTGGCCAACACAGGGAAGCCCAATTATCTTTGGTGGTTAATACTGTTATTAACTACTCACGTACTTGACATAAAATGCAATTGTACACTTCACTATTTAATATAATTAGAGGTTATTTGTTGACTAGCAACGAATCGTCCAATAAGGCTGCTGGTTCTCCAGAGCAGTTCAGTGCAAAGATTGACTTCTCATTGCCAGAGCGTTGGTAGCACTTCAGAGGGGCGTGGTGGCTCAGCAGTCAAGCTGTAAGCCCCTCGCCATGGGGTACCGGGTTCCATTCCTGGTCAATGCATGTGAGATTTTCAAAGTGAAATGCCATGACCTGTGGTTCTGATTCCGCGTAAAAAAAAGAGGTCCCGTGGCTCATGATCGTGAGATTAACGGTCACGTAAAACTACTAGGCTAACTTCCTTCCATATCACTACAAACCCTCGGCCAAGCAATGCATTTTTCAATGTCACTCATTGTAGCATACGCCACTGATGGTGTTGATCAACTGAAGAGCATTTTTACAATAAATTTTTAAAGCTCACACTGAAGAAATTGCTTCTATGTATTCTACGTAATTATTTAATCTCCGATCTTAAAGGTTCTGGTTCGATTCTCGACTATGCTAAGAAATTTAATTGTGTTATTAGGGTCAGACTGGAGTAAATTCAGCCACCTGAGGGAAAACTGAGAAGATGTGGTTTCGAATACCATATCAGTTATCCTAGCCTCAATTACAAATACGCTTTCTACTACAGACCCCGCAATAACACATGACTTATAAACAGACAAATTCTACTTACATCCAGGTACAAGGGACTGAAGATCTTATTATCCACGCACTAAAAGTGAACATACGACAGGACCGTCGAGGAGCCGACGTTCAAATACAAACACTGACCCCGCGGCGCGGCGTTGCCATGCACCACGACCGCGGGGACTGCTGCAGCAATTCCGGAGATTGCAGGTTGGAATCCCGGTGTTGACAGTTGGTTTGGTGAATGTGTTTTTTCACCGGGATTTTCCTAACTATGTCCAGGCAAAAGCTTGGATAGTACTTTACATCACGTCCCGAGGCACCTACCCAATCCCAGTCTAAGACAATTACACACAATATTAATGTGATCACACAAATTCAGGTTATCAGAAAACTAAGACTTGGAACGTATAGAATGCTGGGTTATGCGAAATAACACTAGGATAAGTGCAGATAAAACTAAATGCCTGTATTTTATCAACAGCAGAAAAGGAACAATAGGAAACAAAATTATTCCACGAGTGGAGTCATGCAGCTATCTCGGGATTGCCATAAATAAATGGTTACACTGGGGTGAGCACGTTGAGAACGTTGCTAATAAGGCGCTAAAGACGTTATACTTCGTAATGGGAAACATGAAGGGTAGCAGTATTCAGGCCAGAGATTTGGCTTACAAATGTATTGTGAGACCAATTTTGGAATACGCCACGAGTGTGTGGGAGCCCTACCAATCAACTCTAACGAACGAATTGGAGATGGTGCAAAGGAAAGCTGCAAGATTCGTACTTGGCAAATTATCCCAAACTGACAGTGTCTCTGACATGTTAAAGTCATTGAGATGGGAATCCCTACACAGCAGAAGACATAATAGAAGAATCCAGGAGATGTACAAAGCATACACAGGGGAGCCGGCCTGGAATGAATTCCGAAAAAGAATGCATGAGCCAGATTTTATGGCTAGGAGAGATCACGAAAACGAAATTAGGCCCATCATTCAAAAAACAAACTTAGCTAAGTATTCTTTTATAAACAGGGGTATTCAAACATGGAATGATTTACCTGAAGAAGTCTTAGAACCTTTTCCTAACAGTTAAACATTTTTCAAGAAGAAATTAATTGTTGCATTCAGGGAACACAGAGACATTATGTATGGAGAGAAATCAAGAAATTGAGATATACAGCATGTAAATATCTTGATACCCCAAGGTTTTGCCTAACTGTAACATTAACTATCTACATAAATAAACCACGATGGGCTGTTGACCAAGATGGCCCAAGCTCCTAGAATTAATTAGGGCTGGAGATAGACCTATGCCTAATTCGATTTTCTTTACGTCCCTATGATTTAAGATTCGCCGGAACCAGGAGACCGTGGGTTTGAATCAGCCACCCTGAAAATGGTTTTCGTGGTTTCCCATTTTCATAATCAGGCAAATGCCGGGACGGTTTGTTTCGACAGGTCCACGGCCGATTTTCTTCCAAAATTCTTTCCCTGACCCTTCCTCAGTGTGATTAAATTTAGCGGTCGTCTGGGAGATCGGCCAGTCACCATCCTCAGTTGTTTCTGCTGACAAAGTGTGTAGGTTATTCAGCTCGCAGACACCGTCCTTGCGCTGAGTTCGTGCGTCAAACCGAGCTGGAAGGATAAGCGATAAAAAATTAAATTAGGTTACAAAATAGTTATTCACTAAATGTTAATAAACAGTGGTGGAAATGGTCCTTAAGTCAAGTAGTAACTTACGAACTAATCTATCTATACTGTACATATAATACGCTAAGGTGTATGTTTCAAAAAACTTAAGCTCCTAACCAGAGGGAGTTAGAAGGTGTGGTTTGTACACAAATCTTCCAAATCGTCTCAATTGTAGAGGAAAAATCTTGCATTTCTTGAAAAGTCAACGGAAAAAAAATTACGAGCCTTACAGTAGTCGCATACGATGTGTAACATCTGACATAGAAGAAACCTCACCTGAAATTGTTGTTACACCGGTATTTTTAGTATTATTGGCACAAATATTAATCTATTGTAAAAGGCAGTGTTTTACAGATATTATAGTTTATAATACGGAACTCATTTTATTAGATGATTTGTAGCTTCCACCAGCACTAGCCTAAATAAAGAATACGATATGGATCAACTAGATTAATAGACGCGACACCGCTCATAACCTTAAATTCCTTAAAAAACAGGTCCTCTTGATTCACAGACCAACACGTAATTTCATATGGATTCTGTTAAAATGAGAAATATTGATATGATAAATATCGTTTAAAATGATAATCTGGTAGCAAAAATATCTACCCCGCCCAGGATTCGAACCCAAGATCTCGAGATTCACAGTCGTACGCAATAACCCCACGGCTAATTCGACTGCGCAAATATTGTGCACAAGATTGTGACTTATTCCCACGATCCAATAATACTGCATTACGGAATTAAGTTTCATTTATATTTTGCTTGTTTCGATAATGTTCCTGAGTGACATTGAGTTTAAAATGCCTTATGCCAATGCAATGTCGACTACTTGCAATGTTTGATATTAAGGCATTTTACCATTTAAATACTGATACTGTAACGTTTCGTGGCTAGTGCACAGCTTGCCCCATGCTTGGGTGACATGTTGTAACGTTTCTTAGCTCGTGATAGAAAACGAGTGCAGTAAATAGCTCGGTTAATAGGGCGCCAATCTCCAACAGACGGTTGTGAGATAAATTTATAATTATCAAATTGAGATTCTTTACTTTCGGGGGAGGGGCAACAGAGGCTAGCTGCAAAACACCTTATTATATTTATTTTGATCTTGTGATGGTCCCAATTTGTGACCAGAATGAAATAATTTTATTATTATTATTATTATTATTATTATTATTATCAATATTTTTTAAGTTTACATTTTACCTTTTATTAGTTATTATGTTAACTAATATATTTATATCTAATATTATGCGGTAATGTAGAATATTATGGCAATTGAAAGGACTTGGAGCGATACACATTATATTTAAAATAAGTTAAGACGCTCGACTGAATATTATTTCTGAAGAAAATTCGAACAAGAGAAGAAGAGGGTTGTTCACAGAAGGGCGGCTTAGCCACGGCTTCTTGGAAATGACATAAATAGACACTTATGTCTGTCACATCAAATATTCTACCAGTATACAAATCATACTCAGAAGAGATTCTATGAAGACTTGCCACTAACAATGCTGGGCCGATGAATGAGTCCTTTGCAACTTGATACAAAAGGTGGGCTGTACCTCCCGAGAATTGCTACAAAGAAGTATTGTCATTGTTGATATGTGAAAGGCGGGCTTATTTCGCCTCGACCTCAGAAGAGAGGAATGACACGTGCCTTACCTGGGAACGTTATATATACGACGGCCGCCCAAATGGATGATGAATATTATTGAATTGCTGAGAGAAGACGGACTGGTGCTGTGTGGAGGAGAAGAATGGAACTTGTAGCGAGATGGAGTCTGTAACGCAGTTCTAAACTAGACAGTTGACTATTTAAGTATGTGAATTTGATAAGACATTCTGTCTCATCAAACTGTGACATGGTTGTGTACGAGGCTATTGTCACAAGGATGATTTTTGGAATTTTTTCCGTCATCCACATATAAATTTATTATGTTGAGGGAGATTAGGGCCATCATGAACTCTTCACGTAAAATTCAACTACAATGATCTTCAATGCGGTGAGCGATTTAAACAGTTTTACTCCAGTCAAATCAGAAGGCTTTCATGCTTATTAAATTCAATATATTCTATTCAATTAACTCAGTATACTCCAATTTCCTATCAAGACCCATAATACAAGTAAATTCAGTTGATTCTTTAATTTAATTTATTATTATTATTATTATTATCTTTAGTATTTTATTCTTTTTGCACTTGTTGTTTTTTATATATTAAATTCATTTTAAATTCATATGTTTGACTGGTTTCCTTTAGTAGCTAGAAATTACTATAAGGCAACACCATACTCCTGAACTAATTATCGTAAGGTTAGATTACGTAAGTTTCACTACGGCTGGAGATAGGAATTTCGATGCTCTCTACCTTTGTTTAACCGAGGTTTAATATATTATTTTGATCATGATATATAAATGATCTGGCGCCCTGGCAATACATATGATACTACACATTATGTACTTTTTAATGAAGCTGACAACAATACAGATACACTATTAGATTAATACACAATTAAATGTTTCATTTTGATCACCCAAAAGTGGGCGACTATTTAAATAATCAGTTTCTTATTAACATTTTTCTTAATAAATACAAAAAACCATTACAAATGGCCCCCAACTGTGCGGCACAAAAACCTAACGATATTTACTGAAGGAGTGAGTGAAAATTCAGTGCAAATTGTCAGTGATTTTGGGGGAAAGTGAAGTGAATTAGCGTATTATTAGTGATTGATTTTGGGGAAAGTGAGGTGAATTTTGGAACGGTAAACTTTATACGGTGTACTTCGAGATGGCGGATGAGGAACAAAGGAAATTGAGGAGTAGGGGTAAAGGCGAGAAAGCTAATTATACGAAAGTTGATAGTGGTACTGAGGCTGAGAGCGTAGAGGATTATACCAAGATGTCGGAGGTAAATCTTGAGAGTATTCCTGAGAATAATCCCGAGGTTAACCCTGAGACGAATATAGAGGTACATCCTGAAATAAATCCTGAGACTAGTGGAGGGAAGGAGAAACAAAAGCCTTTGGATATTTCGGAAAACAAATTAGATGATATCATGGGAATGTTTCTGGAGATGAATAGGCAAAATCAGGAGATGAATAGGCAAAATCAGGAGATGAGTAGGGAGATGAGAGAGGAGATAAGTAAGCAAAATCAGGAGATGAATAGGCAAAATCAGGAGATGAGTAGGGAGATGAGAGAAGCGATATGTAAAGATAATGAAGAAATTAATCAGAAGCTAGACAAGGTGGAAAAGGTGAATGAGGAGTTAAACAAAAAGTATGAGAGGATTAAGGAGAATATGTCAGAATTCAAAGAAATAATAAGAAAGGAATTGCAAAGTGAGTTAAAGAAAACCATAGCTGAAGTTAGGATAGAAGTAGGGGAAAAGTTTGAAGTTATAGGCAAGAAAGTAGAAGAGATTAATCAAGAGGTAAGGGAAAGAGTAGAAGACGTGAAGGTAGAGATTATGGAACGTAGCAAGAAAGAAGAGATGAAGATTAAAGATAAGATAGGAATAGAAGTAGGTAAGATAAAGAAAGTGATAAGCACTCAAGAAATAAAAATGCAGAAAATTATAGAGGAACAAAATAGCCAGACAAGGGAAGAAGTCAGAGCCTATATAAAGGAAGTCAATATGAAGTTAACAGAAATAGAGAAGCGTGCGTTAAGGCACAGTCAGAAAGACATAATTATTGAACAAGGAAAGCAGAAAGCTGAGATAAGTAATCCAAAGCATAGGAAGAAAAAGCACAAGCAGAGCGCGATGGTGGAGGAAATGGCGGAGAGAGATAGTTTAGAAGACGAAAGAAGGACGGATATAGAAGAAAGCAGAAGCAAAAAGCCACAGTTAGAAAGGTCGTTAAGCTATAGTAGTGGAGAAATGAAGGAAAGGCATGAAATTAGTAAGTCCAGAAGTAAAATGAAAGGGGAGAAAATGAAGTTGTTAGAGGAAATTGAGAATATAATGAAAGAGAGTGAGAAAGATTATGAAGTGCAGTGGCGTGCCATAGAAGATAGAATAGGGGAAGTAATAGGGGCAAAGGCAAAATACAGTGTTACTATTGATAAATATAATACGGAGGAGGAAGAAACTATTGTTATGAGGAAAGAGGAAAGTATAACTATACATAAATATAGAAGCGAAGATGAAGGTGATAAGAACTTAAAAATGCCAGATAGAGTAGTTATGTAAGTCGGTATTACTATTTTGAGCGAACCGTATGACCTAAATATCCGTAATGATTTGTTAAGTTAACCTACCGTTATTAATTTTAACTCAGTGTTAAAATTACAAGTGTTAGGGGCGTGTATCGATACACTTTTTGACAGTGGCTGTCAGGTTTCTTGCATCAGTGCAGCATTTTATAATAATAAGAAGGAACATGATAAAAAAATATAGGAAATTCCAATTAGAACTACTATTGTGTTAACTGCGATGGGAAAGATATTCCGCATAATTTCTAAACAAGTGGTTGCAGAAATTTTAAAAGAAAGTAAGATTGGAACACAAGTATGTTTTTTTTTATTCCAAATCTGATATATTCACTAATTATGGGTTCGGACAGGATGTCGCAACATTCTGCACAGCTATATTATAAGGAGGGTAGTGTTAAATTCAGATGAATGGGTGGAGATATGATCATGTCATTTAATAATTGAAGTAAGTTTTATGGTGGTTCTAAGAATATATGTACGCTTGAGGAGATATTAACGACTAAAGGAGTCGATATTTGTAGTGAGGTGGTGAGTGGTGAGATTGTTGGGGTATCTCTTGAGAGGGAACCTTGTTTTTTACATTTTTAGGCAGTATGATGACGAAGGATTATCTAGAGGATTCCTTGCGTGAGGCTGCATTACAGAGTGCGTTAGAGTGTGATCATGTGGATCGATTGGTGGAGGTGTTGTAAGAGAATTACCATATGTTTGAGAACCGTATTGGATTAGCTAATTGCTACGAATATTCATTAAATGTACATGATCGCAGTATTTTTGTAGGTCATCGCTACCCCGTGCCTTACAAATTCTAGGAAGCTGTGAGTAGGCAGATTGAAAGCATGTTGCAGGATACAATTATAGAACCTTAATTAGCCCATATATTAATTCGTTAAGGGTAGTTCCCAAGTCAGAAAGGAAAATAAAGCTATATTTGATGCCCGTAATTTAATTAGGCAGATTTTGTGAACTGTTAATATTTCAGTAGCTAGGATGGTAATGCAAGGATTTAAAGGAAAGTCATTTTTTGTAATGGAGAAAGTAAATTTTATCGGTCATACGGATTTCGCGAAAGAAAGGTAATTTTGAGTAGAAGTGTAATTTTGAGAAATAAGGTGAATAACTACGGGTGATAAACAAAGGTAATCATGAGTAGAAAGAAGTGTAATTTTGAGAAATAATGTAAGTAATTACGGATAATAAAGAAAGTTAATCTTGAGTTGAATGGAGTGTAATTGTGACAAATAAGGGGAATAACTACGGTTAAAAAGGTGAGTAACTACGGTTAAAAAGGTGAGTAAATACGGTTAAGAAGGTGAGTAATCAGAAAATGCAGGAAAACGATTATACGGCACGTACAATGTGAGATTCTTAAGGATATATGTATTATGAGTAATAAGAAGTGAAGCTAATGGTAAGTAAGGAAAGTCGCTTAATAATAAGTGAATGATTGTGGTCTGAACGAGCAGGTAATGGCGAGGATTTGCATCAACCTATGATATTGTGTGTCTTGGAGAGCACAGAGGAAATATAAAGAATAATTTGTCGGCTATAGGCTGGTGTATTTGAGTAGGATATAAATATACATATGTGGGGTAAATTAGCGCTCTACATTTGCACTGAACGATGTTGCCTTAGGTAATATAAGCTAATAAAGTTTCATTTTTTCTATAATATGCCTGTGTTACTAGATACATATAATTCCTGAGAGACTGGAGTAGATCTGGTGATTCGCATCACATACCAAGTGTTGTGAAGTGATAAAGTGAATTAATCAGTTGGCAGTGCCACCAACTAGCCATAGTGTATTCAGATCGACACCAGGCTGAAAATTGAATTCTACGTCCTCAAGATATAAAGCAAAGGTGTATGCCACCCAAATATACTTAAGTGCAACGATGACTTATGTCCAAAACAAGAATATAAAAGTGAAGAGTATTTTGATGTACATTGTTTACAGGTCGCATTAATTATGTAAAGAAGAAAGAAAAAGACATTATGAACAGTGAAAGACTGAAATGATGAGATTTAAAATATATATATATATATTAAACTTGAAGGGTATATTTTTTGTATGTTGGTAATTGCTATGATGAGTATAATATTGACGATGTTGGTAATTTCTTTGTAGGGTGTAATATTTCATATTTGTACAAGTGTTGAAGAGAAGTATGGTGATATGATTGTTGACATATACCATAATTCTCTGGGGCGAATATGTGATGGTCCCAATTTGTGACCAGAATGAAATAATTTTATTATTATTATTATTATTATTATTATTATTATTATTATTATTATTATTATTATTATCAATATTTTTTAAGTTTACATTTTACCTTTTATTAGTTATTATGTTAACTGATATATTTATATCTAATATTATGCGGTAATGTAGAATATTATGGCAATTGAAAGGACTTGGAGCGATACACATTATATTTAAAATAAGTTAAGACGCTCGACTGAATATTATTTCTGAAGAAAATTCGAACAAGAGAAGAAGAGGGTTGTTCACAGAAGGGCGGCTTAGCCACGGCTTCTTGGAAATGACATAAATAGACACTTATGTCTGTCACATCAAATATTCTACCAGTATACAAATCATACTCAGAAGAGATTCTATGAAGACTTGCCACTAACAATGCTGGGCCGATGAATGAGTCCTTTGCAACTTGATACAAAAGGTGGGCTGGACCTCCCGAGAATTGCTACAAAGAAGTATTGTCATTGTTGATATGTGAAAGGCGGGCTTATTTCGCCTCGGCCTCAGAAGAGAGGAATGACACGTGCCTTACCTGGGAACGTTATATATACGACGGCCGCCCAAATGGATGATGAATATTATTGAATTGCTGAGAGAAGACGGACTGGTGCTGTGTGGAGGAGAAGAATGGAACTTGTAGCGAGATGGAGTCTGTAACGCAGTTCTAAACTAGACAGTTGACTATTTAAGTATGTGAATTTGATAAGACATTCTGTCTCATCAAACTGTGACATGGTTGTGTACGAGGCTATTGTCACAAGGATGATTTTTGGAATTTTTTCCGTCATCCACATATAAATTTATTACGTTGAGGGAGATTAGGGCCATCATGAACTCTTCACGTAAAATTCAACTACAATGATCTTCAATGCGGTGAGCGATTTAAACAGTTTTACTCCAGTCAAATCAGAAGGCTTTCATGCTTATTAAATTCAATATATTCTATTCAATTAACTCAGTATACTCCAATTTCCTATCAAGACCCATAATACAAGTAAATTCAGTTGATTCTTTAATTTAATTTATTATTATTATTATTATTATCTTTAGTATTTTATTCTTTTTGCACTTGTTGTTTTTTATATATTAAATTCATTTTAAATTCATATGTTTGACTGGTTTCCTTTAGTAGCTAGAAATTACTATAAGGCAACACCATACTCCTGAACTAATTATCGTAAGGTTAGATTACGTAAGTTTCACTACGGCTGGAGATAGGAATCTCGATGCTCTACCTTTGTTTAACCGAGGTTTAATATATTATTTTGATCATGATATATAAATGATCTGGCGCCCTGGCAATACATATGATACTACACATTATGTACTTTTTTAGTGAAGCTGACAACAATACAGATACACTATTAGATTAATACACAATTAAATGTTTCATTTTGATCACCCAAAAGTGGGCGACTATTTAAATAATCAGTTTCTTATTAGCATTTTTCTTAATAAATACAAAAAACCATTACAATCTCTGGGAAGTCTAGCATTGGGTAAATATTGACTGAAAGTCATAGAAGTTAAAAATAATTTATTAACAAACAGGATGAGATGAATGACGTCTTGCGACCTTTCAAACAGATACAATTAAAAGGGGAAGTTATTTCTTTAAATTATTGAAGTTAATAGTATTTACGTCCGACTTGCAATTGAAAAATATGCATGAGCTCACCGGGTTGTAGATCTTCATGGGCGATGTTGGCGGAGGTATCTCGTTCCTGAAGTAGACATCTCGCGTAGTCTTCCATGGTTCCCAGTACCAATCCTACCTGATAAAGCTATCTGCCCACTAATTGCACAGATACTGTCGCCTAGCTGAGTGAATGGAATGGTTTCACTCGTCTTCGATATTCAGCGCAATGCTGGAAATATCCTAGCTAGATCTCCACTGAGTTTACTAGTTGAACTTTGTGAAATTTTGTAGTTGAATCTCAACAAGTGAGGTCCAAGTTTAGAATTTGAAGTGCTTTCAAGTGAAAACATAATAATATTCTTCCTGTCCATACAGCACTGTCCCGGCTTATATAT
The DNA here is from genome assembly GCA_946902985.2 of Meconema thalassinum. Taxonomy (NCBI): domain Eukaryota; kingdom Metazoa; phylum Arthropoda; class Insecta; order Orthoptera; family Tettigoniidae; genus Meconema; species Meconema thalassinum. Next base: position 6,013,782 of record CAMPQE020000020.1, read on the forward strand.
GGCAATTATATCTCCCACCAGCAGTAGGGGATCTGCCAATTGCAATATCAAATTATTGTCTACAGAAAGTGACTCTCCTTCCTTATTGGCCGAAGTAAGTCCTTTGTCACGCACCAAGTGGCTATATTGGGGTGAAGGTCTCTCCCCCAGTAACACACTTCCATATTGGTGTCATGTAGCGGTATCTTCCCTAAAAATCACAAGGTTGCAGTTTTCTCGCCGTAAAACAATTTATCCTAAAAAGCTGTAGGGTCCATTGTTCCGACATCTTTTAAAATTAGCCTGTTGGCTACCGAGGGTCTCTCCTGGTTGCGGCTCCCTTTCTATTCTTCCTGCCTCTACCTAAGCGGTTTATGGCGGGTTGAGCGGTATCTATTGTCAGTTGTTAGCAAGGCTTATAAACTACAGAGGTTGCCTCAATTTTCACTCACCAATCAGCGCTCACAAGGCGGATGACGTCACAAGATACCAAACGCGCCATGTGGGGAACGTAACGAAACTGTCAACATCAGCTGTTGAGTACGCAAAGAACAGTTTATTCTCATGAAATTTTTGGTAAATGGGTGATAAAATAACTGAATGTAGCCTACTTACATTTTATGTTGTGATCTTCTTGAATTTCTTGGAAATTCGCCTAGACTCGGTAGCAATATCGTGGGTGTTAGTGACTTCCAATAACCACTTCTTATGCAGGATAGAATTGGAATCTTTCAATCTGATGAAGAAAATTGTTATCACAGCTGCCTCAACCCCACCAGACGGTACGTCAGGAACTTCTCTAGACACAATCTGTCGTTCGTCTTAGAACGTTCTTGCCTCGTTGAAATCCGTATTTTCCGTGAAATGTGACGAATTTTGCTGAAATGTGCCGGAACTGGTTAAGTCAAGTTTGTGAGGGACCGGTCATACCACCGTATGACAAGGGTTTAATCCTGGTTGATAATGCATAATCGTGTTGAGTTTGCATTCCATAGATTAAGTTCCCAAGTTGTGGAAATTTATCTTGGAACTTGTGGGCTACATAACCTGCAACATAAGCCTTGCCATCTTCCTCACTTTGTTCCATGATATTGGCAATGAAGGACTCAGGTTGCACATTGCTCCCTAAGGTTGATTCTGGAAGCACGTTACTTGATTCAGACACACTGCCAGCTTTGTTTATTGCTTTAGTAACTACATAATCATCTGATTCTGGATCAGCAGTGTTTGTTTGCTTTTGAACAACTCCTGGATTTTTTCCTAAAATAATCATCCCCATCAGTCTGTAAATGCAGTCAAGGGGAGAAGGATGATCGTAAAAGCCACCACGAGTTCGCAATTGTGAAAAGAGGTTTTTCCAGTACCGGTACATCTTGATTCAGCCTATGTGTGAGAATGTACTTTGTATTATGCCTACGGGTCATATCTTGGTACAGAAGTCGAAGGGATTTTATTGAAATGATGACTGCTTTCTGGAATATTTGCAAAGAACTTTTACCAATGCAAAGAGAATTACTCCTGAAATTTTCCATCTTGTCCAAAATCAAAATACCATGCATGGGCGTATATAGGGGGGGGGGGCTGAGGGGGCTCCAGATCCCCCCGAAAAGAGCCAAATTGGGTACAACATACAATGTATTTCACAGTTTCCATTCATACTCCATAGGCTATAATAGAAAATTCATTAAGTACTCACAATTTTCCACGATAGTCAGCCCCCCCCCCCATCGAAAAAATTGTATATACGCCCCCCTGATACCATGTACGAAATATGTCAAAAATATTAACAGCTTTAAAATCATCCTAGCAGGTCATCAAAACTTAAGAGTAGGCCAGCTAGGCTCACTTACCATTTGGTTTTAGATTCCTTGGAAATCTTGGCTTTATATTAAGCAGTTCGGCCCTGTAGTCTAATTCGAAGTCTTCACTCTTAAAGTGGAGGGAACATATCCTACTTGTTTGAGGGTTGCAATGACCTTTTCGCTTACATGCAGCAATCCACTGATTGCGAAGGCATGCGTCTTTAGGCATCGTGAAAAACGGCACGTCATTTCCAACTTTATAATAACTGTGACAAACTGCCACAGCACATCTTTGGCCTGGCATGATTATAAAACAAATGGCTTAAAACACGCGTTTAAACCACTGCGATCCATACAATATAATGTGTGGGAAAGTTGAATTTCCTTGCATATCTCTCGCCTCGCGCGCTACGAGGAAACGTGTGACGTCACGTCCTTTCCCTTCCCTCCGCGATCCCCTCGCCTAAGAGCTCCATATTGAGGCAACCTCTGTAGTTTACTAGCCTTGAGTTGTTAGTTCCGCAAGTGAGCTCAAGAAATATATTTATTGGGGTAGGGGTTGTAAATTTTCGGTTTGAAATCTCGGGTCGACGTCTAATTACAAGAATGGATGAAAATGAACATATGATTTTATATTACCCTTACACAATAAATATATACATGCACTATCGTTGCAATTGCACATCAATATAGTACTCTTAGTTCAATTGTTTTGGGTGTGGTGTACAAACACCACAATACGAAGACTTCGAACATGTACCATGTCATTTGTTTAAATCACTTGACACCAGAGTTCGCAAGAGCGTTTTCCGTGCAGTATGTCATATACATTCCACATGGCCGAGAGTGCGTCATGGTATCAATTTTCGACACCGCGCGCTGATTGTTTCTCTTGCCAGTGCCTGCTGGATCGATCGATCGAGTTGACAGTGCGTCTTATACTTCCGTTCGATCCACCACTGCCAGCTAGGGCACACTTCCATTCGATCGATCGAGCGGGCAGTGCATACTTCCGTTGTCCACCACTGCCAGCTAGTACACTTCCGTTTGATCGATCGAGCGGCCAGTGCATACTTCCGTTTGATCCACCACTGCTAGCTCGATCGTTCCGATCCACTTCCGTCCCCAATTTTCAAAATCACTCCCACAAAACTATCCAGCAACCGAGTGGAAAGATGTTACAAAGCAATATATTTATTTGTTCATTAAGTGCTTTTAAACAAATAAACAAGACTGTGTCGCGTACAGCCGCATAGCACTAGGGCCGGGTGGGTAGTCTGTACACATGGGGCGCACACAACCAGCAGCAGTGATGAATTGCTCTCTGATTTCACAAATATCGACAATTTGTTTAAAAGGTGCGTTTAAACAAATAAACTTATGTATACAAGCCCGCATAACATTAAAGCCAGGCGGGCGGTTTTTACACATGCAAGAGTTCTCGCACTGGTCCGCTAGTTATATACTGTAATTATATAACAAGTAGTTCCGTGATGACCTAAATAGCCTATTTTCATATATCCTACTTATGTTAATTGCCTCTATTAACATACAAAATTTCATTTTGATTGCTGTATTAGATTCATAGATATTGAGAACCATTTAAATATTTCGGATGGTCGCAATGATAGATTTTTATATCATTATGTAGTCCATAGAGTTATGTAGCCTACTATTAGATGAAGATTATTGCGTAGGTTTATTATTCAAACTTTGTAATAAAATTCCTAGGTTGGGTGCTCCACTATGTTGCAATAAAATATAACTGGCTGGGCGCCAGTTCATAAGCAGAAAGATTGTGAACGATTAAACAAATAATTGGTAGAGCACAACAGAAATCTCCCTTCTGAAATCGTATAATAATACAATCACCAACCAGAATCATTAGATGAGAGGCAAGATACTATAGAGGGTGTCCCACCTAACTCTGCGACCTCAAATATTATCGAAATGAAACAAGATGTGAAAAATCTACTTGCACAGGAATGTAGCCACGTCAGGGGGTCACACAATGGGAGAATATGCACAATCCAGGAAATTATAACAATACCGTTTTTAACGCAAAGTTACCTTTTTTAAATGGAACATACATGTTTTTCTAGCAAAATCAATAGTAAACATACAATTATTGAAAACAGAATTGGTTTCACGTCTCTAAACCTCGTACCTTCTGAAATAACTAAAGTTGTAGGTTACTAACCAACGACAGTGGACTATCAATGTTTGGTGCGGTATCACTGGCAACCGTATTGTAGGTCCCTATTTTTTTTATCAGGGAACACTAAACGAAGAGCGATATGCATCATTTCTTCAAGACACGTTACCCCTTCTCATGGAGGACGTGGGATTGGAAACTCGTGTATCAATGTGGTTCCAGCATGATGGGTGCCCCGCACATTTCGCTCGTGTTGCCAGAGATGTAATGGATGAAAAGTTTCCAAATCGGTGGATAGAACGTGGTGGTCCTGTGAGATGGCCAGCACGGTCCCTCGACTTGACGCCATTAGACTACTTTCTCTGGAGCGCATTGCAAGATAGTCTATCAGGAAGTCCCAACTACAATAGCGAATATGCAACAGCGTATTACTTCGGCGTGTGCGGAAATATCTGTGGAAACACTGGGATCAGTACAACGCTCTGTTGTTCACCGTCTACAGAAGTGCATTGATGCAAACGGTGGTCACATTGAACATCCACTGAAGTGACACAGTTTCATCAGTTAAGATGTTACTGTTTACTTGTGAATGTCTCTTCCGTGCTGGATGTAATTTAAAAACATGACGTTTCTTTAAGGTATAGGCCACAAGTTTGTTTAGGAAATCGGTAATTGTACATTTTGAACTATGTGTACAGTTCTACACATTTGTTAAACTTGACAGTGTCTCCATTGCCATCCTCTACAACGATAGTTATTTCAGAAGTTACGGGATTTAGAGATGTGAAACCAGTTCTGTTATCATTAATTGTATGTTTACTCTTGATTTTGCTAGAAAAAACATGTATGTTCCATTTAAAAAAAAAGGTAACTTTGCGTTGAAAGTGATATTGTTATAATTTCCTGGATTGTGCATGTCCTCCCATTGTGTGACCCCCTGACGTGGCTACATTCCTGCGCAAGTAGATTTTTCAAATCTTGTTTCATTTCGATAATATTTGAGGTCGCTAAGTTAGGTGGGACACCCTGTATACTGTAATATAATTTAATAACAACTTACACATGTGGTAAAAACATATAGGCCTACGTGGTGGTAGTGGGATCCGCAATAAAAGAGCGTGGCTTTGATATAAATGAAATAACATTTTCAAGATAGCAGCAAACAATCACTCACTGTGAAAATGGCTCTGGTTTGGCTATACTCCCTTTATGCTTGATACATCATAACGCACATTATTTTCTTGATTCTATTCGCTTCTTATATAATTTCTTGCGACTCAATTCCGATCTCTCCATACAAATTAGTTTTCTTTAAATATCGCAACAGTCCAAATCTCAATTACGGATAATCTTCTTCCTATTTCATCTCCATTATTATCTCTTCTAGCTTCCATGGCTTAGGTGGCAGCACGCCGGCCTCTCATCGCTGTGTCCGTGGTTCAAATCCCGGTCACTCCATGTGAGATCTGTGCTGGACAAAACAAAAGCAGACAGGTTTTTCTCCGGGTACTCCGGTTTTCACTGTCAGAAATTTCATTCCAGCAACACTCTCCACTATCATTTCATTTCATCTGTCATTCATTTAATCATTGCCTCAGAGGAGTGCGACAGGCTTCGGCAGCCGGCACAGTTCATATCCTCGCCGGTAGATGGGGGCTTCATTCATTCCATCCCTGACCCAGTCGGTCGACAGGAAGCAGGCTGCGGATTTTCATTTTTTATCTCTTCTCTCCAAATAAGCAACTATAGCACTCTTTGCTATAAGCTCTAATGCCATTAGTTCACGATATTACCACTACAAAAGTTCCAAAGCCGCAGCAGCCATCTTGCACGTCTTAGTAAAGCTTCTTTAGTTCTGCGTTTCAGCGGGCGGGCATCAATTCCGCTCGGGAATTCCAGTCAGGTAGCCAGGGTTACCTCAATTCCACTCGGTCCTCTAAGGGACCCAAAAATAAGTTCCTCAACTCCGCTCAGGCTTTGACAAGGGGTCGGCAAAGGGGTTATCCCCTATGACGTAAACAAATGCCATAACCCTCCTGCTCGCATACCAAGGGCCGGGTCAAACACCTTATGCAGCGTATGAGTGAATTCTTGAATGCAGCTGATTTTTCCGTTGTAGGCTGGAAAACAGTATTTTCAGCATCCGCAGCTACCGACAGTAGTGGCTGCGCGGGCTAAAGCGCAGCGTTAGGTCAAGGGGCCAAGCTCTCTGCTGACTCTGTAGACGCGTGGGTTCGAGCCCCACCGTCGGCTGTCCTTGAAATGGTTTTCCGTGGTTTCCCATTTTCAACACCAGGCAAATGCTGGGACGGTACCTTCTGACAGGCCACGGCCGCTTCCTTCCACATCCTTGCCCTGTTTCATTCATCCTCATCCATTCCATATCTCATCCCGACGCGCAGGTCGCCCAAGGGCGTCGACTGGAAAGACCTGCACTCGGCTTCTCAGGAGGCTACACGACCAAAAAAAAAAGCATCCGCAGCTGATATTGAAAGTATTATTTAGGTACAAATTATACACCTATTATTATCTAAATTTAATTTAATAATGTCTGACTAGGTTAAAAAACATACAAACATTTAATTATGCACATGTTAAAAACAATGCATAAAATTTGTAGATAAAAATAGAAAACTTGGCAGACTTATTTAAAAGAATATTATGATTAATTTTAAATCACTTGTATTTTTTGCCATATAAGTTATAATGTGCCAAACACTTTATACCTGACTTAACGAATGAGCGGACTTGACATCAGGGCGGTTGACCAATGGCACTACAATGTCTAGCGAACACCACTCCATCGGCCAAGCGCTCTAAAGTCAAGTCCGCTCATTAGTTAAATCAGATATAAACATAATACATAAAGAACTAGATATTACTCACTATTGTTAAATAAAAATATGGACAGGAAATGCGCTGCAGAAGGTGTTTGACCCGGCCCTTGGTATGCGAGCAGGAGGGTTAAGGCATTTGTTTACGTCATTGGGGATTACCTCTTTGCCGACCCCTTGTCAAAGCCTGAGCGGAGTTGAGGAACTTATTTTTGGGTCCCTTGGAGGACCGAGTGGAATTAAGGAAAATCGAGCGGAATTGATGTTCGACCGTTTCAGCACAATAACAGCTTCAGCCGCCATATTGCATGTTACATATAAAATCTGTTTAGTTTTGCGTTTCTCAACAACATCAGATCCCTCAGTCATAGCAGGCATCTTGCACGTTATTTATATAAAGTCTGTTTCGCATCAATTATAACACCTTCTCCATAGTTTCTTTACTCCATGTTAGCAAATCAGGGTGCAGATAATAAGATACCATTTTTTTAGCGTATGGCTTTTATGCCGGGAGTGTCTGAGGATATGTTTGGATCGCCAAAGCTTGTAGCTGCTTCTATGCGGGCACCCATCGGGTGAGCTACAAGTACCGTCGCGTGTGCAGTGATGTCTAGGGAGGAAAGTGTGAACGTAGGGACGAGGAATTGGAAGGTAGCGGCTGTGGCCTATAGTTAGGGACCAACCCCGGCATTTGCCTGGAAGGAAGATGGGAAGACCATCTTCAAGGTTGTCGGCGGGGGGATTCGAACCTCCTCGCCTCCTGGATGTGAGCGACTGCTTGCAGCCACGCCGTAACGACCACGGCTAACTCACCCGGTATGATACCAATACAAGTACATCTATGAATCTTCTCAGGAATGCCACAAGCACGCCTCCCTCCAACAGCTCATCGCAGGTTTACCAGTTCACCCGTATGCAGTTCCAAACATGGTTTCTGGACGCGTTACAACTTGAATAGCATGATTAGGACAAATTAAATAATAAAAACTAGATTTTAACATTTCGCACAGCCGCCATTTTCAGGTTATGAAAACAATTGAAATAAATTAGATTGTATGTCTACCCTTATTATTCCCGTTTTCCAACGGGGTAGGGGATGAGATTAAATTAATTGTGGCAGATGTCTTTTACGGCCGGATGCCCTTACTGACGCCAACCTCAAGAGAGGAGTTAATGAGAGATATATGATGAAGATGATGATGATGATGATGATGATGATAATTGTTTTAAGGGGCCTAACATCTAGGTTATCGGCCATGAGAAATATAAAGAATGATGGTGAATGAAACTAGGCAAGGATGTAGAAGTTAGCGACCGTGGCCTGTCAAAAGGTACCGTCTCAGCAATTGCCTGGAGTTGAAAATGGGAAACCACGGAAAACCATTTCAAGGACGGCCGATGGTGGGCCTCGAACCCACGAGTCTACCGAGTCAGCAGAGAGCTTGGCCCCATGATCTAACGCTGCGCTTTAGCGAACGTATCTACCACTGTCGGTAATTGAAATAAATTAGATATCAGTGGATTAAAATTTGTATACGCATTTACCGTAGCAAGTTTCACTGCGCTCGGACTGTTAAATCGCGTGAAACGTCCATTTACATTATTAAATTTCCTGTCGCCACCATGTTGCATTTGTGCTCATCAGGTTAGTAAAAGTACCATAGGTGAATATATGTTGATAGCTTTTATCTACATACAAAGTTTCAGTTTGATATCTGTAGCAGATTAGTGGATATTGACCACCGTCTAAATATTTCGGATGGCCATCATGTTAGATATTTAGCCTATTTTTATTTATGGAAAAAATTGGCTTATGAGATCACCTTTTGTCAGTGTGTGTGTGCCCCCCCCCCCCCAGTAAAATATAAACGGCTAGAATGATTTTAATGAAACTAGATAAGGTCATAGTAACCGTCCTCTTCAAATTTTATTACGTGTCACCAATCCAACATGGCGACTGGGAGAATATTTCACCGGCATTCCATATCTCCAAAACTTTTCCTGCTGATACCACCCTGAAAGGTTGTACGGTGACATAGGACACAACTAGAAGTTCACCTATGTAACTTGCGAAATCCTATTAAGTACAAATCGAACATGGCGGTCAAGCGATGTTGAAACATTTAGATAGACTTTTCTCGCTATTTAGCCTAACTATCCGAGCGCAATGAAACATGGTACTGCAAATGTTTATACACATTGCAATGTACTGACATCTAATATAGTTCAATTGTTTACATAACCTGAAGATGGCGTCTGTGCGAAATTTTAAAATTAAGTTTTTATTTCACGTGTCCTAAGCATTCGATCAAAGTCAACGTTTGAATAATGAACCAACGCAAGAATCGTCATCTGATAGTACATAACTCTATGGCCTACTTCTCAATATCTACTAATCTATGAAAGCCATCAAACTGAAATTTTGTTCGTTGACAGAAACTATGAACATTAGTTCACCTATGGAAATTTCAGTAACCTGACGAGCACAAATCGAACATAGCGAAGACCCGAAATGTTAATATTGAAATGGACGTTTCTCGCGATTTAACCATCCGAGCACAGTGAAACTTGTTACGGTAAATGCTTAGCCTATACGCATTTTAATCCACTGTCATCTAATTTATTTAATTGTCTTCATAACCACAAGATGGTGGCTGTGCGAAATTTTAAAATCTCGTTCTTACTTCTTGTGTCCTAATCATGCGTTTGAAGTTTGAATAATACACCTACGCAATAATCTTCATGTAATAGTATAGTAGGCCTACATAGTACTATGGTCTACATATATAAAAATCCTAAAAATGCGACCATCTGAATTATTTGGACGGTTCTCAATTGTCTACGAATATATTACAGCAATAAAACTGTAATGTTGTATGTTGATAGAGGCTATTTACATAATTTAAAATAGCTACTTACTTCTTCATGGAACTACTTGTTATATATGTACACCAAGGAGTTATGTACTGTTAGATGACGATTATTGCGTTATTATTCAAACGTTCACTTCAATCGCATGATTAGTACACAAGAAACAAAGACTTCATTTTAAAATTTCGCACAGTCGCCATCTTGAGGTTGTACCCGATATCTCGTTGATCCAGCCAGGATCCGCAGATGGATTGCAGAAACTTGTAGTCCCCAGCTAGAATAACTAGAGGAAAGTGACCAAAGTCTGACCCGAGTCCCTAAGTCGGACCCCCCTGCATTATTTTGCTTGGACAGTGCTGCAGCATGGTGGCACAATAATGAATGTGAAGATATGAAAGGAAATGTTATGTTGTGGAAGTGGCAGCACTGGACTGTGGGGAGTATCCCGTCAGTTCCGCCATTACTGGTTTTCATGTGAGTGGATGTTTTTACACGTGCTCATGGAATAGCGATTGTTTTATATTTCAAAGAGGGCAAGTCACATTGTGTTTACAGTACTGTCTTTAGTAAGCGATATACTTGATAAATGTTGCATTTGCTTGTCGAAATACCTATTCATTTTTTTTTCATAGCCTCGAAAATATCAAGTACAAGATGTCCTAAGTAGGATCCCCGCGGCTTTCCTAAGTCGGACCCCTAAAAATCCTAAGTCGGACCCCTAATAACCCTGAGTTGGACTCCTGAAATTCAAATAAAAATTTCTTGGTTTTTATTTAAGCCATTCAAAATATTGTTTCAGATGACCCAAAAAAACTATCAGTCCTTGCGTGAGAAAATGGGGAAACTGTCAAAGTGGTCGGTTTCTGGATTTTTTGGTCATAACAATAAGTTATGTTCCTAACAAGACATTATATAATGTAAAAATAAAGTATTTTCACGTTCTTCATTACTTTTCAAGTGGTTTTATGTGATTTTACGTTCATTCATAAGAGGGGTCCGACATTGGCATACTTTTTCCAATACGTCATTTTTGTTACTTTTAATGAAAACATTTCATAGGAAAAACTGGGCTGTTATAAGTGAATCTGAACCGGATACAATGTTATAAAACATATCAAAGAACTCATCTAGCTAAAATTCAAATTTACAAAAGATGAAATTAATAACAATACAGGTAAAAAAGAAAATGGGGGTCCGACTTTGGTCACTTTCCTCTACTAAGAAACTACTGGCAAATAACACAGATGGGTTACAATAACTACAGTTGTGCTATAGGACTACTCTATTTGGATAATGGGCGTCTATTTACAAATGGAGGGTGAGAAAATTGTGCTTCTCGGGGCGGAACGGGAAATGGTAAGGGTGATGAGTTTTGTTCTGTCTCTATAGCGTACTAAAATTACCTAATTAACTGCGGAGGATAACTCAAATATTCTATAAAAATATCAGACATTCGTAAATACATGTCTGCCTATTCATTCTTCCTATTTCTTTTCTTATGTGCTAACAGTCCAAGCTTCATTTCCATATAGCGCCACACTCCCTACAAGAGCTTCTAAAATAACTTATAATATCTAAATCAAAATTTTATGTAAATTATTTATTTTCTGTAGAAATGCTGTTGTTGTTTTTGTTGATTCTTCTGCAACACCACATTTCATATGTTTCAATTCCCTTCTTTTCTACTGCGTTAATAGTCTAAGTTTCACTTCCATAGAGTGCCAGATGACTTTCTGATACCAAAATGTCTAATTAATTGTTTCATCTCTACATACCCACCTCATTCTACATCTAAGATAATCTGCTTAGCTTATTCAAACCTTGGCCTAGCCCTACAGTTATTGACCTTAACCTTTATTCCATAACTACATTTGCTATTCATTGTTGCCTTAGTATGTGTTCTACCAACCTATCTCTTCTCTTCGTTAGCAGTTGCTAGAAACTTCTCGCCCGCTTTCTTTATTGCCTTTTCATTTTTTACTCCATCTACACATCTTATCTTTATCATTCTCCAGTGACAACACATTTCAAATGTTTATATTCTCTTTTTTTCTGCTGCGTTCGAGTCCAAGTTTCACTTCCATGGAGTGCCACGCTCAAGACGAAGGCTTCCAAAAATGACTTTCTAATACCTCTCTTTGGGAACTGCTATGACATTTTTGTCGCGAAAATAACGCCCATCGCCATATATGGACTTGAAATCATATGGGAGAAATTATCCCTGGCAGACTTGAGGACGCTTGAAGAAGTCAAATCGCGCTTCCTGAAGGCTACCCTGGGGATATCGAAGTATACAAAATCAAGATTAGCATATGAACTCGCCAGGGAGACCTTCTTCATTGAGGACCTTCGGATGAAGAGAGGGCTACCATCCACAGACGACTGGAAAAAACTAATGCAGGAAAGAATACAGAAAAGAGACGAAATCTGGTTCGAGTTTTACACCACGGAGGCCATGATGACTAGGACATGGATGAACACAAATCAAGACTTGCGACACTTTGTCAATTCGATGGCGGGACATGGGTATCACCATAAACTGTGTAATACCGAATACTTTCATGAGCCTGATGAATCCTGCGCATGTAAATTATGCGGGGTGCAATGTAGTAGATACCATGTAATTACTTGGGCAAATCGGGGATCATCCATTGTGAAGTTTCGTGAATGACAGTTTGTTTTCATCAATATGCACAATTTGTGCGATTTATCTTTAATAATAATAATAATATCTAAATCTCTATTTAAATGTTTCATCTCTACACACTCTCCTCATCCTACACCAAGAAAATCTGTTAAACTTATTCAAACCTAGGCCTACCCCTATAGTTCTTGACCTCAACCCTTCTTTCCATAACTACATTTGCTATTCCTGGATGTCTTAGTATGCATCCTACAAACCTATATCTTCTCTTCGTTTGCAGACGCCGAAAACACCTCGCACACCCGTTTTAGTCCACCGACAATGGATGAAAATGCATTATGTCATTTGTGCTCGAAATAAAAAATATAAAAAAAATAATAATAACCCCTGGCACTACGACCCATGAAGGGCCTAGGCCTACCAAGCGACCGCTGCCTAGTCATTTGGCTTGCAGATATTGGGGAGACGCGTGATCAGCGCATTGGGTCCCCTCGGCCGTTAATCTCGGTTTTCGTGATCGGGGCGCTGCCTCACTGTCAGACAGCGACTCAATTGTCCTCACGAGTCTGAGGCTAGCATGCTAACCAATTAGCCACGAGGCCGGACTTCAGGGGTTTATACGACATCGTGATCATATAAACCCATGTACATGATGTTTGTAGAATCGGTCTGATTACCTGTGTCATTGTGGTGTCTGTTGCAGTTTATGTATTTTGTAATTCAGGTGGGGGTTGGGGAAGAAACAAATATTAGTATCCACTATCCGGTATTCACCTATCCATCACTTAGATGGCTAGCTACAGTAGACCCCCATTTTGTTTTTTACCTGTATTGTTATTAATTTCAACTTTTTAAATTTGAATTTTAGCTAGATGAGTTCTTTGATATGTCTTATAACATTGTATCTGGTTCAGATTCACTTATAACAGCCCAGTTTTTCCTATGAAATGTTTTCATTAAATGTAACAAAAATGACGTTTGGGAAAAAGGATGCCAATGTCGGACCCCTCTTAAGAATGAACGTAAAATCACATAAAACCACTAGAAAAGTAATGAAGAACGTGAAAATACTTTATTTTTACATTATATAATGTCTTGTTAGGAACATAACTTATTGTTATGACCAAAAAATCCAGAAACCGACCACTTTGACAGTTTCCCCATTTTCTCACGCAAGGACTGATATTTTTTTTTGGGTCATCTGAAACAATATTTTGAATGGCTTAAATAAAAACCAAGAAATTTGAATATGAATTTCAGGAGTCCAACTCAGGGCTATTAGGGGTCCGACTTAGGAAAGCCGTGGGGATCCTACTTAGGACATCTTGTACTTGATATTTTCGAGGCTATGAAAAAAAAATGAATAGGTATTTCGACAAGCAAATGCAACATTTATCAAGTATATCCCTTACTAAAGACAGTACTGTAAACACAATGTGACTTACCCTCTTTGAATTATAAAACTATCACTATTCCATGAGCACGTGTAAAAACATCCACTCACATGAAAACCAGTAATGGCGGAACTGACGGGATACTCCCCACAGTCCAGTGCTGCCACTTCCACAACATAACATTTCCTTTCATATCTTCACAGTCATTATTGTGCCACCATGCTGCAGCACTGTCCAAGCAAAATAATGCAGGGGTCCGACTTAGGGACTCGGGTCCGACTTTGGTTACTTTCCTCTATATATCAATCTGGTCGAATAATGTTGTGGGAGTGTGTGAGATTGAGACATCCTGTTTTCCTGAATATTTTTTCTTGGTTACCGACACCATATAGTTGGGTGTATGTAATTCACCAATTTCCCAGCGGTCAGCAAAGAAAGGGGAATGCAATAACTTTATAATGGTTAGAATATGATGCATTGCATAGTATGCCTCATTATAGTGCTTTCTTAGGTTTCTATGTGTATCTACCGACCTAACCTGATGCGATATTTTTTTAAAGATCCAACCAGCCTCTGAGTTGACGACCTTACAGAGAACGTGTAACCACCATCCCAGTAATTGCATAGTCCAACCACAGAATAAACTACTTCTAAAACTAGCCAACGTTGCTTCCCATTACGTCATATGATGCTTTATGACACCCCAGCGCTGTTCCAGAAGCGTTGGGTTACATCCTTGGGCAGAAATGGAAAAATAACTTGTCCTAGAAAACGAGCACGTTACACTCTTTCATTTAAACCGTTAAAAATTGGTTAGGTTCAGTTAGGTTCGGTTTCGGGTCGGTTAGTTCGGTTCGGATTTGGTTTCCGTATGGTTCGGTTTGGTTCTGTTTTGTTTCGGTTAAGTTCGGGTTCGTTTTGGTTCCGGTTCGGTTTGGTTCGGTTCGGGTTTGGTTAGGTTCGATGTAGTTCGGTTTGGTTCAGTTTAGATTTGGTTTCGGTTCAATTTCGGTTTGGTTCGGTCCCGCTCAGCTACCCTCACCGCTCCTCCCTAGCCACCACCATCTTTGCTCAACCGATTAAAGATACCTCGTTCGAACACCACTCTTTGATCACACCTCGTAGGTTAAATTAGGTTAGATTAGGTTAGCTTAGGTTAAGTTAAGCTATTGGTAAGCATTTTAAAACCTTTTGATCACACCTCGTAGGTTAGGTTAGGTTAAGTTATGGCCGCCATCATGGAGGAGGAGGAGGGGGAGGAGGAGGAGGAGGAATGTGGGGGAATGTGGAGTTGGAGGCGCTAGAACCGTTACAAAACCACTACCAATTGATTAGTCGACATGAGATAAAATGAGAAGTTTAAATGAGAGTTCATCGCTTTTGATGAGTGTCGCTTATTTTAGGAATGACGTATAGAAAATCGATAAAAGTTACTTTTTGCCTAAATATACAAAGTATCCTTCCTTGTTTATGTTAAAAATAACCAAATAAGAGTCAGTGACAGTGGAAGGACAAACTTCAATCAAATAGACCAGGGTTTCGAAAAAAGAATAGCCTACAATTGAAGACAGGAACATTTTTGTTTTACTTCCTTTTAGCGTAATTTTCAAGGACAGTGCATTATTTGAAAATACTGTTATTTTAATTTATTATGTCGGTTTTGCTTCCATGAGAGCTTAGTAAAAGGACAGGAGTTCATGGATCAATTGACAAAACAAATAATCGATTATTCGACCTTCGGAATAGTCGATTAAACATACAATCGATTAATCATTATTTTTTAAAATCAATAGATTTTTCTGCTTCGATTAATCATCGACTATTGGACAACTGAAATTAAGCGATTAAAAGTACCATCCCTAGTGGAGTTGAGTCAGGCCAGCTAATAAGTTTATGCCAAGCCCCGATCGATACAATAATGAGCAACATCTGCGAGTGTGGCGAGTTAATTATTTAATTAATAACCGATATGCGACGCGGCTCAATCCTGTAAGCCAAGATGATAAACTTGACACCGGCCGCGGAAGCCTACGATCTAAATAATTAATGGGAATTTTCGTTTTTTCGTCCGCTCTGCATGACGCTTCCTGTGACAGCATTGCCAGGAAGCAGCAGGAGTTTCGCTCGTTATCTACTGCAAATAGTTCGACACACAACCAAGAGATGTCACGAGCTTCCTGCTGTAGATATTAAATCTACATTATGCTATCCTCGTTAGGTTTACGTAAGAAGCAATATGAAACCTGCTAGCAGCTTATGTTTCCTTGCTATCAGCATCTCTCATGGTGCGGCACCTAGTGGCGGGCTAATGTCGCTCTAACCTAACACAGATACGGCCACGCAGGGGCGTAGCACGATCCAGGAGTTGGGGGTGCTGAAAAAGTGCGTCATTTTTTTAAATGGGATACAGCTTATTGCTGGTCCATTTATGGGCTAAGGAAATCTTGGCCATCTTGCCCCCATTGTACATGTGTAAGTTTAGATAATGATGAAGATGAGGATGATAAATGTTGTTTTAAGATGCCTGAGATCTGGCTTGTCGGCCTCTAACAATGTGAATGGTTTTAGCCTGACAAGTTCAACTGTTGACAACACAAGTGACGTAGAACCAATAAAAAATTATTAGTAGTAGTAGGCCTATTTATATATACAGTAAAACGCTAAGGTGTTTGTTTCACAAAACTCAAGCTCACCAGAAGGTGCAATTTGTGCCAAATTCTTCCAAATCGTCGCAATTATTTATTTGTTTACAAAGTGCGTTTAAACAAATGAACAAGATAGCGCCTGCCAGAACTGTTTTGCATCAAGTCCGCATAACAGTAAAGCCAGGCGGTCAGTATAACACCTGCGAGATTTCTCACTCATGCCCACTAGTTATTATTATTTCTATTATTATTATTATTATTATTATTGCCGAAGAGGACTGGATTATAAATATAAATTGGAAGTATGCTTAAATTTAGAGAATCATGACGCAAGGTGAATTTGTAAATCTCACAATAAAACAAGCAGTTCCGTGAAGAACTATACAGCCTATTTTCATATATCCTACTTATGTTACAGTAATTGCCTCTATCAACCTACAAAATTCCAGTATGATTGCTGAAATACATTCGTTGATATTGAGAACCATCTAAATAATTCGGATGGTCGCCATGTTGGATTTTTATATATGTAGAACTTAGAGTTATGTACTATTACATGAAGATTATTGTTTAGGAGTAGTATTCAAGCATCAATCGCATGATTAGGATACAAGAAATGAAAAACAGATTTTAAAATTTCACAGAGCTGCCATCTTGTGGTTAGGAAAACAATTGAAATACATTAGATGCCAGTGGATTGAAAGTTCTATAAGCATTTACCATACCAAGTTTTACTACACTCGGATGGTCAAATCGCGAGAAACGTCCATTTAAATATTTATATTTCGCGTCGCCGCCATGTTGGATTTGTACTCACCAGGTTATTGAAAGTCCTATAGGTGAACGTATGTTCATCGCCTCTATCAACATACAACATTTCAATATGATTGCTATCATAGATAATTATATATTGAGAACCGTCTAAATATTTCGGCTGGTCGCCATTTTGGATTTTATATATTGAACCCTTATTGATCTTCGATAAATAAGTATTCATATTTATTATTATTATTACTACGGCCCAGGCAGCACATAAGGAAGTCGACTTGGATATTTGGGAGGCCAGCATTTCGTAATGATTGCAACAGAAGCTGAGTTGGTAGCTATTCCTGGGGGACGGCCAGAATTAGTCGAGTTCAAGGCCAAATTGTGCAACTACTGTACCAAAATTGGAGACATAAAGGAAGAATCACGAGGTCCTCTCAACGAACATACGATTGAATCAGCCAATCGCAAGAGACCAAGCTGTGACCACGAGGTGGACGGCGTCAGTAGTAAAAAGCGCGCGGAAGTGTGTATCTAAGGAACCGCCGAACGGATTAATCTCCGCTCGAGTAATTTGAGACGTTGGATTTATTTGGAGAAGAATGACACTAGCCCCATCTTTGTGAGACAAAAACTCTGGAAGTTTTTATCCGACTACGCCCCACTCCGCCGCCCTTGTCAGTTTCTCATAAATAGTCTGGCCTGACGCCAATCTAAGACTATTCTTGTGGAGCCTTCAGAGGCATACACCACGCCAGTTTGAAGTGTGATTTTGACGCTCGAATTTATCTGAGTACTATTCTTGTGGAGCCTTCAGAGGCATACTCCACGCCAGTTTGAAGTGTGATTTTTGACGCTCGAATTTATCTAAGTACTATTCTTGTGGAGCCTTCAGAGGCATACACCACGCCAGTTTGAAGTGTGATTTTGACGCTCGAATTTATCTGAGTACTATTCTTGTGGAGCCTTCAGAGGCATACACCACGCCAGTTTGAAGTGTGATTTTGACGCTCGAATTTATCGGAGTACTATTCTTGTGGAGCCTTCAGAGGCATACACCACGCCAGTTTGAAGTGTGATTTTGACGCTCGAATTTATCGGAGTACTTAACTTGTGGAGCCTTCAGAGGCATACTCCACGCCAGTTCGAAATGTGATTTTTACGCTCTAAAATCAGTGAAGCTAATTTATTTTCTGAGCTCTGGGGAGCTAAAGTCGCAGCGTTTGCAGTATCGAATTTTTAAAAAGCTATAATACATTTTGTTCTAAAATCAACTAAATTGTGTGATCTAAATATTTCACGCCAGCGCGTGATAAACTGTAACATTCTTTTTAAAGACGACGAGTTCAACTTTAAGGGGGAAGTATCGTATCACCCTAATTAGCGCTTACCAGAACCGAAGTCCAAGACGGGACGGAAATACCGGACGAGATAGCGACTGCTGGTGCAGCCAGGATTTTGAACTTGTTAACGAGCCAGTGGCGCGGACTCGAGATGTATATTTTATGTATAAATTGTGTGTATTGTATGTGTTTTTATAGTGCGTATGTGCGATATAATTAGGGCCAGTCTTCGCTATTAATCGCAGTAGGACAATTGTGGGTGAACTGAGTAGCCTGCAAGCGATTATAGATAGGCAAATATTTAACATTGAACTTTTCTGCCAAGGAGTCGAGACCAAGATGATCAGCACGTGGTTTGAAGTTGGGATGAGCTTCAAGAAATCAACGCAGACGACTACTATGGAGTGCTAAATTGTCCATAGGGCAATGGGTTGAGGAGGATGTCCTTAGTCCTACATGCAGAAGTGGTGATGTACTAAAGTTGGATTATTTCAATTATGTAGTTAGATTTGGCCGGGGAACTTTGTAAATAGTCATGTTTTTCTTTCTTGTTTTATAGCTGTTTTTCTTGTACCGACACTATATGTTTAAATGTCCGTTGGCGTGTGGCCAAAGTGTTTGTTGATATTTTGATTTTTTTGGAGTCATGTGTAATGTACGCGGCGTGCGTGCGTGATTTTTATCCTTGCAATTGCGGAACCCGTTACATTCGATAAATGGTGCTTTATTAACGTTAATATTTGAAATAGGAATGGGAGGAAATGATTGTAAAACATTTTGCTGAACAGGTTATTATTCATGTTAGGGTAGCCGAGTGCACCAACTTAAAAGTAATTGTAGAACACCTTCGTTCTAATTTTGATAGATTTTTCTTGAGTCCTTTTCAGGTGACTAGTCACGGCATAGAACGATGGCGCCAGCATGTGGATATTATTTGTGTCTTTTATTTCAGGGTCTGTCACAACCCATACGTGTGATTAAGTGTGTGTTGATGTGTCTAGTGTGTGTTGATTCTACGTGAGGAGGGGGTAGTTGTCCTACCGCCCTTATATATTTTTGCTGCTGTTGTATTTTAGATGGAAAGACAGAGTGCTCTTGGGAGACTGCTGATTCTTGTCCATATGTTTTTCTGACACACATGTATTATTGTGCTTTGGGGCACATTTCTTCGAGGTTCGACCCCATGCTCTGGGAGGTCGAGGTTATTGACACGTGGGTTGACAGACATGCAGAGTTCCACAAACCGCCCGTTTTGCCTGTGACTTATTTTGATAGGCAGTCCTATTTGTCCGACTGAACCCTGTAAGCTTTCATGCAGCAAACCTGTTCATTGTGATGGCTAATTTTTTAAGCCATAATTAATTGGGGAGTTCGCCATGTGTGTAACGGATTGTTGTACCTTGTATGGATAAGAATATTGTGATTAACGTAAATGTTGGCTGTTTGCCTATTGCTTTGTTGATGACTCGATTTCATGTAATTTTGTTTGTCACACCCGTGTGGTGTAGTGGTAGAGTATTTGTAAATTTTGACAGCGGTCATTTGAGTATTTTTCTATTGGTCACGTGTTAATGTACTTGTGTTGATTTGTGTGAGAAGTCCTAAGTTTTTAGGCAGTAAATGTTGCTACGGCAATTTAAGTCCAATTTCACACGGAAATTTTGTGTTTGTTTATAGTAGATTTAGGAAGTGTCGGTTTAATTTAAGTAGTGTAGTTGTGTTCCCTCGTGTCGGTCTAGCTCTAGGAAATGCGGATTCGTTGTCTGATGGGTCATTCTGGGTGATAACGAATCACGCATTCAAAGTACACATCGTGGTGCATGTAGAACGGCATACGCACTTATATGGTCACTTTTGTATCTTTATTTAAGGACACTTGGTCCAGGTAATTAATCTCTCCAGAGATACCGCCCAATTTTTGTTTGGCATTTTTATTAAGCGGGAGTCAGTTGGGAGTTTTTGTTGTTAATTGTTTATGTGTAAATATGGTGATTTGTTATTAAATTCAGTTGTTTTTAACCCTGGCTTCACTCTTTCCTGCATGTTATTTTGTTATATGTTACCCTGCAAGTTAATGAAGCGCCCTGACAGCAACTTACGAATATGACCTGTTACGCCCCGAATCTGAGTCTCATATGCTTCTTTGCAAGGGTTCATAAAACAAAAATGGCTGCCCAAGTGGGGATTGTTGTTGTTGTTGCTTCGCTGATCTCATATTTATTTCGTTGAGAAATGATGCCAGGTCAAGCGGACATGTAAATTCAGTAAATGGAGGCGATGTTGTACCGCCATGTGCATTAGTAAAATCACTGAGTTCCTAAAGTTAGAAATATTGAACAAGGTTAGAATTTGATTTGGTATTTGTTATAAACTTGTTCTGGCGCCCACATTAAAATTAGAAATTTGCATTATTAATGAACTCAGTCAAAGCAGGAAGATGTTGCCTTATATTTGACATTTAATTGACTTCGGTTAATTGGTGTTTCGTAAATTCTGTTGGTTAGGAATTTAAAAGCAGATCACTAGGGGTTATTTTGTTGTTTGGGAATAAGTGTCATTGTATTCAGTAAATTTTGTTACTGAAAATTTCATTAAATTAGAGCCAGTAATATTTAAATGTGTGACATGTATGTGCGTATAGGGCTGAAACCTTAGCCCATAACCCTGTTTTTCTCTGAATTTATTTGTGTGTGTGAAATGGCGATTGTTGATGAGATAAAGGCATTGTTAGAACAGATGTCGATCCAAATGTCCGCGAAAACGGAAGAACAATTAGAACAGATGTCGATCCAAATGTCCGTAAAGACGGAAGAACAATTAAAAGAACAATTAGAAGCTCAGCGTGAGCATAGTGAAAAACAATTACTTGATATGAGCGGTAACATTTCGGTCCAGTTAGAAGTCCAGAAATTAGACACTGACAAACAATTCAATGAACTAAACCACAAATTGTCACAACAGGCGGTAACACAAACCGAACAGTTAGGAAAAATCACAAATGATATTAATCAGAGCGTTCAAAAAGTAGAGAAACTGGCAGGCGAGGTTGCGGAAAACAACATCAAACAGTTAGGCGAAATGAAGAAATTGGAGGCGAAATTTGATAACAAATTAGTACAATTTGACGAGATGGTGGCAGATAAACTCAAGCAGATAGAGGCAGCATGTGTCAGTAACACCGCGGGAGTGAAGAAAACCCAAGAGAAACTACAGCAGCAAATTAATTCGGTAGATAACAACGTGCTGGAATTAATAAAGGAAATAGATAAAGTCGAAGTTAAGGCTGAAACCGAGCGGATACACTTGCGGGAAAATTTAGAGGAGCAATTAGGCAGAACACAAGAGATCATAAGAAAAGAGATGGAAGGCCAGCTAATAAACACACAAGAGGTCATAAGACAAGAAGTAGGGGAGCAGCTCGTCAAAACTCAGGATAATTTGGAAGAACAACTAGTGAAAACGCAGGAACGGATACGTGAAGAGCTAGAGAAAAATCAGGAGAGGAACGAGGAGAAAATAAATAGCTTAAAAAGTAGGATCCGGCGAGATTGGGACCAGCAGGCTCATGCGAATAAGGAAGACAGGCTGGCAGTTTTAAAGCGAATGCAGGCACTGGAGGAAAATATGAAGTCGAAATTACAGGAACACTCAGAATTAATCATAAAAAACGAGATTAGATCGTTAGAGAATGCGACATTATTTTCAAACGAAAATATTCCGGAAAAGCAAACAAGTATTGAAAGTCCGGCAGGTTCGAAGTTGGCTGAGGACACGAGTCGGGGTCAAAGTCCCAGACTAACGACTAATGCATTCCAGCAGTACAGGGGGGAGACTTCAACTCCGCAACCGAACTTGGCACCAGCCCAAGTCATCCAAGTCATTCGGGGTAATGATTTTAAGCCCGATAAGTTTAAAGAACATTCAGGAACCACTCCCAAAGCATTTCTACGGCAATTAACTGACTACTTTAATGACCAACACATCGGCCCGGAGAAACAATTAAGACTGGTGGAAAAATTTTTAGAAGGACCTAGCCTGACCTGGTTTTTAAGTTTCAAGTACACGTTTACAGACATGGCTCAATTCCGCGAGGCGTTTTTGAAGAAGTTTTGGAGTCCTTCGTTACAGCAGGGGTTAAGAATGGACCTGTACACGCGCAAATATCACAGTACGCATCCAACCCGTTTTTCAGAATTCTTCAGTCAGCAATTGGTAAAATTCAGGGATTTTGATGACCCGCCTAGCGAGCCGAATATGGTTCTAACCATCGGAAAACAACTCCCAATGCATATCCAACAATTATTAGTCGCAGGAAATATTCAGACCGCAGTCCAAGCCGAAGAATTACTCAGACACTTAGATGAGACGAGTATGGTAAGCCCACAGACAGGAAGAAGGAATTTGGAATGTGTCAACACGGCAGAGGTAGTTCAGGGACTCCAAAATAACCACGGCCAGGGGAACCAAAGTAAGACACAGTCCACAGGGACACAGTTCACGCCAAGAAGACAAGATTTTGACGGCCGAAACCAGTTCCATAACAACAATCAGAATTATCAGAATAACCGCGGGAGATATCATCAGAATAACCAAAATCAAAATAATCAGTGGACGTACCAGCGGGAATACACGAATTGGAGGGGAAACCAGAGACAAGGTAGACCTTACCAAAGAAATGGAGATGGTAGATGGAGTAACGGCAGGGACTATCGCCAAGAAAACAGAGGAGATTATAGGAATAACTGGGACGAACGATATATTGAATCCCGTAAATACTTGGATCAATTAAGTAATGAAGAAGCGGAGAAGGAGAAGTGGGGGCGTGCCATGGCGAACAGACAGAGCCCAGACAACCATGAAGGAGAAGGAGCAGAGAGTTTACTGAGGCAACAGGAGCGACAGAATGATAACCGGCGAAACACATCTAATGGGGCCCGGGATAAAAAAAAAAAAAAAACCCAAATGAACTGAAAGGAGACAGGCTAAAAACGGAGATCGCCAGGGAGCAAGAAGAGATGATAGTGGCCAATATAGAAGAGTGGGTAGCATTCCCAGACGACTGCCTGGAGGAAGTGGTGAAGAACCGTGAAAATGTTATCAGACAGCTACCAATTATTTACGCGCATATTGGAGGTATGAGGGTGAGATGTTTGATTGATACAGGTAGCCAGGTGAGCTTAGTCACTGAAATTTTGATAAAAGAAATAGCAAGAAAACAGACTGTTCCTATTATGCCGGTACCGCTAATGAAAGTCAGAGGTGTCATTCCTGACAAAACTATGAATTGTAAACAGCAAGCATTTCTAGATCTGGAAATATTGAACCATACTTTTTCACAAACATTCATTGTTATTCCAAAGATGAACTACAATATAATTTTAGGAGCCAACTTCATCTGCGATTTTCATGCTGTAATTGATTTACATAACAACACTGTAAGCTTCAAACAAGTAGAAGGATTGGATCATGTGGGTTTAAATATGGAAGAGAATCCGCTGGAGAGAGAGGCCAATACTTGGGTTGTTGAGGAATGCACTAATGAGGCCGGAGATAAGATCTTGAGGGGAGAGCAAGTCAACCAGACAGCAGTGCTAGAAATGGACAGCCGAGATATTTCGCAGGAACTTTGGGTGCATTTGGCGGAAGAAGAAATGGGCGGAACCAAATTCGAAATTCTACTTCAGGAGCGACTTAAGGAAGCCATCGTAGGGGAATCTGATAGAAGAAGATTGGAAGAAATCTTAAGATTACATAAAGGAGCTTTTGACACCGTACCTGGGAAAGTTTTAAATTTTCAATATGCGATGCAGGTAACAGATTGGACCCCATTTAAAAGTAAATTGTACCCGATCCCAGAGAAGCATTTTTCTCAGGTGAAGGACATTATTACTAACTTATTAGATTCTGGCATGATAAGGAAAGCTGCAACTCCTTATCTGAACGCAATATTGGCTGTGACCAAGCCAAACGGATCAATTAGGCTATGCCTAGACGCGCGAGTTTTAAATAGCAAACTGCTAGTTGAGCACGACCAAGCACCGAGGATCAAAGATGTTTTGAAAGGCTTCCGCGGGAAGAAGATATACTCAAGTGTTGATTTGACGAATAGTTTCCACCATCTTGAACTTGAAGAAAAATCCCAACTGTTGACGGGATTTTTATTCGATAATCAAAGTTATATCTGGTGTCGAATGCCCTTTGGCGTGAAAACTGCGGGATGTGCACTCATTAGAGCACTCGATCGAAATCTGACTGAGGAGGTCAAGAACTTCACCACGAGATATGTTGATGACATATTAATCGCTTCTGAGACAATGGAAGAACACTTGATAAATTTAAATAAACTGCTGGACAACCTGAGAACCATGAACTTCAAGATCAACTTAAAAAAGTCACGTTTTTGCCAGAGCGAAATTTTATATTTGGGACATATAATTGATGTCGAGGGCGTGCGGCCTAATCCAGCCAAGATTGATGCTATTAAGAAATTTCCCACACCTACCAAAGTCAAACATGTTAGAGCATTTTTGGGAGTGACAGGTTTCTTCAAAGAAAATTGCCCTGGTTACACAGAAACAGTAGCGCCTATGCAGGAGATGTTGAAGAAAGCGAATCGATGGTCGTGGAACGAGGAGTGCGACAGGTCTTTTAAAGCAACGAAGGATTTATTGGAAAACTGTGTGAAACTTGGATATCCGGATTTTGAGAAACAATTTATCATTCAAGCAGATGCTTCGTTAATTGGGATTGGTGCTCTGCTGTACCAAGAGGACGCTGAAGAACCCAAGAAGAAATCCTATTTGGCATTTACGAGTCGTAAATTACGGAAACATGAGAGGAACTACACAGTTACGGAACTTGAGCTACTAGCAATTCTATATTCTCTCCAACAGTGGCGCAAGATGATCTATGGTTATTCCATCATTGTTAGAACCGACCACCATGCACTGACTTTTTTATTTAAGACAACAATAGCAAGTGAGAGAGTTACGCGCTGGTCCATCTACATACAGCAGTTTGACATCACAATAGAACATTGTCCTGGGAAATTGAACGTCATACCAGATGCCTTGAGTAGAAACCCTGATGACGGAAACGAAGTAACAGCGGAAGTTCACAATATTACCTTGACACCTAAGGCTCGTGAGTTTTTGGCGAGATTGAAGGATATTCGGAAGGAGCAAGAAGCTGACCCATGGATGATGATGATGATAAAATTCTATAGGAAGGAGTTACAACCAAATTCACCGGAGTACCGGGAAGCCAGTGCTAAACAAGCGAGATTTCACTACTTGAATAACTTGTTACATAAGTACGTGGATGAGCATCATACTAAACTGCGGATCTTAGTTCCAGCATCACTTTAAGGGGAAATTGAGATGTGCATGAACACTACTAAGCACGAGTCGACGGGTCAAGTCCCACTGATTGTACACCACAACAGGTTGCCGGAAAGAACTTGGGACAAGATCATTCCTTGCCCAAGGGATCCATTATTAGCGCATGATTTGCGAATCCAGCGAACGAGAGAGCACATGAGGAACCAAGCGGACCGAAGGCTGAGACGGTACCGAGGAAAGAAGTTTCACCGAGAGTTACAAGAACAAGAATTAGTGCTGGTTCGTAGACCACCGATCTCCGACCCTAAGAACAAAGTCTTCGCCAAGTTCTGTCCAAAATTCATTGGCCCGTTCCGGGTAATTAAGAATCTGGGTAACAATGCCTACAGATTAGAAGAAGTGAGCACTGGTGCAAAATCTGTTTTTAATAGCGCCAATTTGAAACCGTACTACAGAAGGGAACCATTTGATGATTAGGAAAGATGATATGTGCAGAATCTGTATTGCCAAAAATTTATATTTTTTTTGAAAGCAAACACTCAAATCCACGGGGAGCGCGTGAGTACGCACTTTGTTTGTAAACAACGAGCAGCTGAGACGACGGGAGTGGCAACTACGTGAGGAGAAGGGGGAGACCTAGAGAAAATATGAAGGACATTCCAGCGAGAAGGGAGCACACTAATTGAGTCAGAGGGGCATACACTCGAGCAGCTGAGTGAGATTTAAAGAGATGTGTTGTTACTACAGTGGATTTTGTTTTTGAAATCCAAACCAATAAATTGTTTCGAATTTCAAAACCTTGCTGAGGATAAATGAACCCTTATTGATCTTCGATAAATAAGTATTCATATTTATTATTATTATTACTACGGCCCAGGCAGCACATAAGGAAGTCGACTTGGATATTTGGGAGGCCAGCATTTCGTAATGATTGCAACAGAAGCTGAGTTGGTAGCTATTCCTGGGGGACGGCCAGAATTAGTCGAGTTCAAGGCCAAATTGTGCAACTACTGTACCAAAATTGGAGACATAAAGGAAGAATCACGAGGTCCTCTCAACGAACATACGATTGAATCAGCCAATCGCAAGAGACCAAGCTGTGACCACGAGGTGGACGGCGTCAGTAGTAAAAAGCGCGCGGAAGTGTGTATCTAAGGAACCGCCGAACGGATTAATCTCCGCTCGAGTAATTTGAGACGTTGGATTTATTTGGAGAAGAATGACACTAGCCCCATCTTTGTGAGACAAAAACTCTGGAAGTTTTTATCCGACTACGCCCCACTCCGCCGCCCTTGTCAGTTTCTCATAAATAGTCTGGCCTGACGCCAATCTAAGACTA
Organism: Meconema thalassinum; assembly: GCA_946902985.2. NCBI lineage: Eukaryota > Metazoa > Arthropoda > Insecta > Orthoptera > Tettigoniidae > Meconema > Meconema thalassinum. The sequence continues at coordinate 6,040,893 of CAMPQE020000020.1, forward strand.
TTCTTGTGGAGCCTTCAGAGGCATACACCACGCCAGTTTGAAGTGTGATTTTGACGCTCGAATTTATCTGAGTACTATTCTTGTGGAGCCTTCAGAGGCATACTCCACGCCAGTTTGAAGTGTGATTTTTGACGCTCGAATTTATCTAAGTACTATTCTTGTGGAGCCTTCAGAGGCATACACCACGCCAGTTTGAAGTGTGATTTTGACGCTCGAATTTATCTGAGTACTATTCTTGTGGAGCCTTCAGAGGCATACACCACGCCAGTTTGAAGTGTGATTTTGACGCTCGAATTTATCGGAGTACTATTCTTGTGGAGCCTTCAGAGGCATACACCACGCCAGTTTGAAGTGTGATTTTGACGCTCGAATTTATCGGAGTACTTAACTTGTGGAGCCTTCAGAGGCATACTCCACGCCAGTTCGAAATGTGATTTTTACGCTCTAAAATCAGTGAAGCTAATTTATTTTCTGAGCTCTGGGGAGCTAAAGTCGCAGCGTTTGCAGTATCGAATTTTTAAAAAGCTATAATACATTTTGTTCTAAAATCAACTAAATTGTGTGATCTAAATATTTCACGCCAGCGCGTGATAAACTGTAACATTCTTTTTAAAGACGACGAGTTCAACTTTAAGGGGGAAGTATCGTATCACCCTAATTAGCGCTTACCAGAACCGAAGTCCAAGACGGGACGGAAATACCGGACGAGATAGCGACTGCTGGTGCAGCCAGGATTTTGAACTTGTTAACGAGCCAGTGGCGCGGACTCGAGATGTATATTTTATGTATAAATTGTGTGTATTGTATGTGTTTTTATAGTGCGTATGTGCGATATAATTAGGGCCAGTCTTCGCTATTAATCGCAGTAGGACAATTGTGGGTGAACTGAGTAGCCTGCAAGCGATTATAGATAGGCAAATATTTAACATTGAACTTTTCTGCCAAGGAGTCGAGACCAAGATGATCAGCACGTGGTTTGAAGTTGGGATGAGCTTCAAGAAATCAACGCAGACGACTACTATGGAGTGCTAAATTGTCCATAGGGCAATGGGTTGAGGAGGATGTCCTTAGTCCTACATGCAGAAGCGGTGATGTAGGCTACTAAAGTTGGATTATTTCAATTATGTAGTTAGATTTGGCCGGGGAACTTTGTAAATAGTCATGTTTTTCTTTCTTGTTTTATAGCTGTTTTTCTTGTACCGACACTATATGTTTAAATGTCCGTTGGCGTGGGGCCAAAGTGTTTGTTGATATTTTGATTTTTTTGGAGTCATGTGTAATGTACGCGGCGTGCGTGCGTGATTTTTATCCTTGCAATTGCGGAACCCGTTACATTCGATAAATGGTGCTTTATTAACGTTAATATTTGAAATAGGAATGGGAGGAAATGATTGTAAAACATTTTGCTGAACAGGTTATTATTCATGTTAGGGTAGCCGAGTGCACCAACTTAAAAGTAATTGTAGAACACCTTCGTTCTAATTTTGATAGATTTTTCTTGAGTCCTTTTCAGGTGACTAGTCACGGCATAGAACGATGGCGCCAGCATGTGGATATTATTTGTGTCTTTTATTTCAGGGTCTGTCACAACCCATACGTGTGATTAAGTGTGTGTTGATGTGTCTAGTGTGTGTTGATTCTACGTGAGGAGGGGGTAGTTGTCCTACCGCCCTTATATATTTTTGCTGCTGTTGTATTTTAGATGGAAAGACAGAGTGCTCTTGGGAGACTGCTGATTCTTGTCCATATGTTTTTCTGACACACATGTATTATTGTGCTTTGGGGCACATTTCTTCGAGGTTCGACCCCATGCTCTGGGAGGTCGAGGTTATTGACACGTGGGTTGACAGACATGCAGAGTTCCACAAACCGCCCGTTTTGCCTGTGACTTATTTTGATAGGCAGTCCTATTTGTCCGACTGAACCCTGTAAGCTTTCATGCAGCAAACCTGTTCATTGTGATGGCTAATTTTTTTAAGCCATAATTAATTGGGGAGTTCGCCATGTGTGTAACGGATTGTTGTACCTTGTATGGATAAGAATATTGTGATTAACGTAAATGTTGGCTGTTTGCCTATTGCTTTGTTGATGACTCGATTTCATGTAATTTTGTTTGTCACACCCGTGTGGTGTAGTGGTAGAGTATTTGTAAATTTTGACAGCGGTCATTTGAGTATTTTTCTATTGGTCACGTGTTAATGTACTTGTGTTGATTTGTGTGAGAAGTCCTAAGTTTTTAGGCAGTAAATGTTGCTACGGCAATTTAAGTCCAATTTCACACGGAAATTTTGTGTTTGTTTATAGTAGATTTAGGAAGTGTCGGTTTAATTTAAGTAGTGTAGTTGTGTTCCCTCGTGTCGGTCTAGCTCTAGGAAATGCGGATTCGTTGTCTGAAGGGTCATTCTGGGTGATAACGAATCACGCATTCAAAGTACACATCGTGGTGCATGTAGAACGGCATACGCACTTATATGGTCACTTTTGTATCTTTATTTAAGGACACTTGGTCCAGGTAATTAATCTCTCCAGAGATACCGCCCAATTTTTGTTTGGCATTTTTATTAAGCGGGAGTCAGTTGGGAGTTTTTGTTGTTAATTGTTTATGTGTAAATATGGTGATTTGTTATTAAATTCAGTTGTTTTTAACCCTGGCTTCACTCTTTCCTGCATGTTATTTTGTTATATGTTACCCTGCAAGTTAATGAAGCGCCCTGACAGCAACTTACGAATATGACCTGTTACGCCCCGAATCTGAGTCTCATATGCTTCTTTGCAAGGGTTCAATATGTAGGCCATAGAGTCATATACTATTAGAAGACGATTTTTGCGTGGGTTCATTATTCAAACGTTCACTTCAATCGCATGATTAATACGCGAGAAATAAAAAAATAATTTTAAAAATGCGCACAGCCGCCATCTTGAGGTTATGTGAACAATTGAACTAAATTAGATGCCAGTGCATTACAATGTGTATAAACATTCACTCTACCATATTTCACTGCGCTCAGATGGTTAAATCGCGAGAAAAGTCTATTAAAATGTCTCACCTTCGCTTGGCCGCCATGTTCTTTTTGTACTTTACAGGTTTCTGAAAATCTTGTAGCTGACTTTTTAGTAGTATTATTTTTTACCGTACAAAATGTCAGGGTGATAGAAGTAATAGTTTCGGAGATATAGAATGCCGGTGAAATATAACGCACATGCGTCATTTTGAGGTTACTAGACAATTTAACTAAATTAGATGCCAGCGCATTAGCATGTGTTCAAACATTTGCTGAACCACTCATTGCGTTTGGATGGTTAAATCGCGAGAAACGTCTATTAAAAGTTTCAACTTCGCTTGGCCGCCATGTTGGTTTTGTAGTTAACAGGTTTTTATTACCCTACAAAATTTTAGGGTGATATCGGTAATAGTTTCGGTGACATGGAATGCCGGTGAAATATTTCGCACAGCCACCATGTTAGATTGGTGAGACGTAATAAAATTTTAAGGTCACGGCCGGGGTGGGCCGAAATAGCACTATGACCGTACTGAGTTTCATTGAAATCGCTTCAACTGTTTAGAAGTTATTTGAGACAGACGACACACACACACACACGGACAAAAGGTCATAAGCCTATTTTTTTCATAAAATTAAAATAGGCTATTGATAATAAATTAATACTTTAATGGGCTGGAAATTGTAGCCTCCGTGGCTTAGGCGGCAGAACGCCGGCCTCTCACCGCTGGGTCCGTGGTTCAAATCCCGGTCACTCCATGTGAGATCTGTGCTGGACAAAACGGAGGCAGACAGGTTTTTCTCCGGGTACTCCGATTTTCCCTGTCAAAATTTCATTCCAGCAACACTCTCCACTATCATTTCATTTCATCTGTCATTCATTTAATCATTGCCCCAGAGGAGTGCGTCAGGCCTCGGCAGTCGGCACAGTTCATATCCTCGCCGCTAGATGGGGGCTTCATTCATTCCATTCCTGACCCGGTCGGAGACTGGAAGCAGGCTGTGGATTTTCATTTTTCAATGTCTGGCTGCGTGGCTCAGGGGTAACGTTCTCGCTTGCAGGTTCGAGACCTGGCGCAGTCAGCTGGCATTTGAGGGTGCGCAAATGCGAGGGAGCCGTGTCAGTACATTTACTGGCACGTTAAAGATCCCCTTCGGGGCAAAATTCCGGCACCCCGGCGTCTCTAAAAGCCAGTGTAGTTAAAAGGGACGTAAAACCAATAACATTATAATTAATTATCATTTTTCAATGGGCTGGATATTGTTTGCTGTGCGGCAGTTCAGAAATTAAAAAACAAGTAGTTACATGAAGAACTAAAAGCCTATTTTCATATACAGGGAGCGGCAATAAGATCTGACGGTTTTTAAATCACAACAACACAAACATTTTAAATGATACAAACTCTTTTATTACTTATAACAACAAGGTGTACATGTCAATTAATGGAAAACATGAAAGAACAATAGCTTTTAACTTTTATGATTTGAAGATAACGTCTTTCAAATGATGCCCATCTTTTGCCATGCGGCAAAAAGATCTGACGGTTTATGTCGTTGTACGGCTGAGCGAGTAAGTGGTGGGGGGTAGTGGGGATTGGCGCGATGATGAGCCTAGGTGATGCCATTTCAGTAGCAATGGAGCTGTGGACAGGTGAACAGCGTGCGTTTGTTGTCGAGGCATTTTTTAAAAGTGGTGAGTCTTGCGTCGTTACTCAGCGTCAGTTCCGTCAACACTTTAATGTGGGTCGAAGAGGACGCGTTCCATCTCGTAACACAATTTTGTTATGGGTGAGTAATTTTAGAGCTACAGGTTCAGCCTTAAAACGTACGTCGACAGGCCGTCCAAGGTCAGCCAGGACACCAGAAAATGTTGAGCGAGTGAGACAAGCTGTGGAAACCAGTCCACGGCGGCCGGCTCGTAAACAAGCTGCTGCTTTGCAAATGTCTGATCGAACAGTGAGACGAATATTGCGTTTCTATTTGCATTTTCATCCGTATAAAATGGTTATTGTCCAGCAGTTGAAGCTTAGTAATGACTATGCAAAGCTTCAGTGCAAGACTGGAAGAATGCATGGCAAAAGATGGGCATCATTTGAAAGACGTTATCTTCAAATCATAAAAGTTAAAAGCTATTGTTCTTTCATGTTTTCCATTAATTGACATGTACACCTTGCTGTTTTTTTTTTAGCGTATGGCTTTTAGTGCCGGGAGTGTCCGAGGACATGTTCGGCTCGCCAGTTTTGTAGCTGCTTCGAGACGGACAGCCAATGGGTGAGCTACAAGTACCGTTGGGGAGGGAAGGAGGGAAGTTGGAATGTAAGGACGAGGAGTTGGAAGGTAGCGGCTGTGGCCTATAGTTAGGGACCAACCCCGGCATTTGCCTGGAAGGAAGATGGGAAACCACAGAACACCATCTTCGAGGTTGCCGGCGGGGGGATTCGAACCTCCTCGCCTCCCGGATGTGAGCGACTGCCATCAGTCATGCCGTAACCACCACGGCTAACTCACCCGGTTACCTTGCTGTTATAAGTAATAAAAGAGTTTGTATCATTTAAAATGTTTGTGTTGTTGTGATTTAAAAACCGTCAGATTTTTTTGCCGCTCCCTGTATCTTACTGGTCAATTCCATTAAAAATTCCCCCTGCCATTTTTAGCCTACTTTTCACATTTTGCAAAAATGAGGAAAAAGTAGACTTATGAGATCGGGCAAATGTGTGTCTGTCTGTCTGTCCTTCTGTCTGTCTGGCTGTGTGTGTGTGTCCCCCTATCAACTCCTAAACGGCTGGAGCAATCGAAACAAAATTTGGTAGGAGTGAAGATCTATACCTGAATATCTCACGGCCATATTTGAAAATGATGCAAGTGAAATTTGAGCTCCATGTTGGATATCTTGGAAGATATGAATGGGAGCTATTTCAAAATCGGCACACGTATTGATAATAATATTGCAGTTTAATTTCCAGGAGGCCATACATGGCAGTGTTGCCAAAATGATTATAAGCTTGCTGATAAGTCCAATTTTTAAATGCATATAACTTCTACACTATCAATTGGAATTCAACCAAATTTCGTATGTGCTATGTGTACATGCACAGATATGAATGAGCATATTCATAAGGGCCACCAGGGCTGCCAACTGGTAATAAATGCACTCCCTATTGTTTTTATACAAATACCAATATATCAGAAAGTATGCAAGCAGACAGCTTTAAACTATGCACACGCATAGTACCTGACATTCTATATTAATTTGGAGTAACTTATATACGTCAGTGCTACCAACATGATTCTATGCCTGCTGAGAGGTCCAACTTTAAATACACGTAACATCTATACTATCATTTGGATTTCAACCAAATTTCGTGTGTGTTATGTGTACCATAACAGATATGACTATGCGTAAATTTAGGAGCAACCAGGGCTGCCAACTGTTAATAAATACTGTCTCTATTTTTGTTACCCTAATATCAATATATCAGAAAGTATGCAAGCCAATAGCTCTAAACTTTGCGCACGTATAGTACCTGGCATTCTAGATTAATTTGGAGTAACTTATATAGGCCTACGCCAGTGCTGCCAACATGATTCTAAGCCTGCTGATAGGTCCAATTTTAAAATGCATGTAACTTCTCTACTAACTAATGGATTTCATTCTAAATTGACACAACAATAGATCATATTATTTCAGATTATTTCTGACCAATACATGTATGTCATTGATGCCAACATGATTTTACGCGCGCTGTTAGATGCAATGTTTAACTGCATGGAACGTCCATGCTATCCATTGGACTTCAACTAAATTTTGTATTCTGTACCTTAGGAGATGGAACTAAGAATATACTCAGTCAGCAGGGCTGCCAACTGTAGTTCTCTATTAGGCTACATTATGCCAGGTATAGAGTATTTCGAACTAATTAGAAATTTCGATATTACCAACTTAATTTCGTCATTATTCTAGATAGATCCATTTAGATTAATCATTGGCATGGATCTTAAATTTTAAGAAAAGTAGGCTCTTTAGTTCGTCACGGAACTTCTTGTTTTTCATGTGATGAACTAATAAGCTTTTAGTGAACGACCTACTGTTGTGGTTTGATGTACCTTCTAGTGGGCTGTATAGGCGCTTAATTCAAACGGAAGGCAGATTATTCAATGTATGTATTTATATTAATAAGAGGAAAACTATCAGTACACGATATGATGACTGCACATTGTTAATGAGACACAGAGAATTCAAAACAAGTCAAAGATAAAAGACTAGTTCACAAAGTGAATACATACCATCTAGTGGTGAACTATTAAACTAATATTAAAGAGTGACTTATTAGAGCTGAACACCTACATTGTGATAAAGTTTAAGCTTAGAACAAGAAAATCATAATCAAAACTCAATATCTGTAAGTTGAAATCATTATATACAAGACACATACAGAAAGCATAATCGTCTCACTATGGTACTAGTGCATGCCTTGTCTTAAATCAACGCTTTCATCCTTCGTCAAGATAACAAACTTCAAAACACCTCCAGCACTGGAAAATATGTGTAGAAAGTTACACGATGGGGCTTTTAACGCTAAGGAATTGTGCACTGGCGTAGCCCATCATACGAATCTTCTCTGCAACTGCCTGAATAAGATGCGAGAAATAAAAAATGAGTATTAATAATTTCCAACTGATTCCATCTTCATTTTTTTACAATTGTGCATCATTTGATTGGCTATCTGTAAACTAAGCTCTGAATAAAGATTTTCTGTGCCAAGTCTCATTGCCCTCGGGTAATTAGATCACCAGAAAAGTTATTTTAAATATTTGAAAATCGCTTGGCCGCCATGTTGATTTAGTGACTCTCCGGATTTGGAAAGACACATACATTTCCTAACGAATTGTAAACAGTCCTCCAACACCATACAAAATGTGAGTTTGATTACTTAAATAGTATGGAACATGGATATACCAATTAAGGCTAAAGAAGTCATGTACAAAGCATATTATGTTCCTATAATGACATATGCCGCAGAAACTTGCATGACTATGAGGGATGAGAGCAGAGTACAAGCAGCTGAGATGAGATTCCTGAGAAGTATGGTCCAGAAAACGAGGAGGGACAGAGTGAGAAATGAAGATATACGGAAACAACTGGGAGTACAGTAACTAAATTACAAACTGGAGCAAAACAGATTGAGATGGTTTGGACATGTCAAACGGATGAATGAAGTAAGGCTACCAAGACGAGCACTGGAAAGACGGATGACAGGGAAGAGAGGAAGAGGAAGACCAAGAATGCGTTGGATGGACTTGGTGGAGAATAGTATTAGAAAACGGGACCTGGATTGGAACACTGTGTCGGAAGAGGAATGGTGGAACGACAGAACAAAGTGGAGAGGAACCATATTTGCCTCCACCCAGTGTCAACTGGAAAAGAGGAAATGAAGATGATGATGATGATAAAGAATGGCGCCATGTTGGGTTGTTTTAAATATGCTATGGAATATTATATGCCAGCAGATTAACATTATAATCGTCCAGCTCCAAGACACTGTCCTTTTTGGCGATAAAAGAATGATCCCTCGCAGAGTCCGAGGGTGAAGCCGAGCTTGGAGGATAAGCGATTAAAGAAATACTGTATATTATTGTTGTGATTTACTGGGGAGTAAAACACTGTGCTATTAAAATTATGATAATTTTCACGAATAGGATATATTCATGTTTTTTACCAGGCACATTTTATCAACCTACATTTCTATCGCTTTTCTAGGACACGACAAATAAAAACGTAAATAAATTTTTTTTGCACAGTCGCCAATTTTAGGTCCTTATAAAAATTTAGTTAAATTAGATACCAGTATATTAAACCTTGTATGAAGATTAACCGTGCTAAGTTTTATTGAGTGGGATAATAAAATAGCGAGAAAAATCCATATAAATATTTAAATTTCCCGTAACCGCCATGTTGGTTTTGTTCTCATCAAGTGATTGACAGTTCCATATGTGAAGGTACATTAATAGCCTGCATCAACAAAATTTACGTTTCATTAGTGTAATTGATTCATAGATATTAAGAATCGGCTAAATATATCGGATGGTCGCCATGTTGGATGTTCTATATGTAGGCCTTAGAATTATGTACCATTAGATCACTGGTTCTTAACCGGTGATCCACGAGTCCCTCGGGAGTGGTCCGCGGGAGAAAAGGCTCCACAAGCATGTATAAGAAAAGTGGCCATTAAATGGGGAATTCGAAAACGATGTGCGTTGAACGAGAATCGTCCGAATATATCCGCGTCGATGACTATCAGGTTTTGAATTGAAATATCTTTAAAATAAGTGTTATTGAGGAAGGGTTACAACTGATAAAGTTTTTTTTTTTGGGGGGGGGGTCCGTACATGATTCAATTTCAGGCTGAGTGGTCCGCCAACTTCTACGGGTTCAGAACCACTGATTTATAGGCCTATGATATCATGGCCATCTTACTCCATTAGATGATGTTGATATGTTGCTTTAAGAGGCCTCCTATAAGATCTAGCTTACTGTCCCCTAACAATGTAAATGATTTTTTTCTGACAAGTTCAACTGATGACAACACAAAAACAAGTAGTTCCGCGAAGAACTAAAGCCTATTTTCATATATCCTACTTATATTAATTGTCGCTATCAGCATACAAAATTTCAGTTTGATTGCTGTAATAGATCCGTAGATATTGAGAACCGACTAAATATTTCGGATGGTCGCCATGTTGGATTGTTATATATGTAGGTCTTGGTTATATACTGTTACATGAAGGTTATTGTGTACGTGTAGTATTCAAACTTCAATCGCATGATTAGGCCACAAGAATTAAAAACGAGATTTTAACACTTTGCTCAGCTGCCATCTTGTGGTTATGGAAACAATTGAAATAAATTAGATGCCATTGGATTAACATTTGTGAAAGGATTTACTGTACCAAGTTTCACTGCACTCGGATGGTTAAATTGCGAGAAACGTCCATGTAAATATTTATACATCGCGTCGTCGCCATGTTGGATTTCTGATCACCAGGTTATTGAAAGTCTTATAGGTGAACTTATGTTCATAGCCCCTATGAACGTTAAAAATCAGTTTGATTGCTGTAATAGACTCGTAGAAATTGAGAACCGTCTAAATATTTCGGATGGATGCCATGTTGGATTGTTATATGTATAGGCCATAGAGTTATGTATCATTAAAGGAAAATTATTGTGTAGGTTCACTATTCAAACTTTCACTTCGATGGCATGATTACGACATAAGAAATAAAAACTTACTTTTAAAATTCGCACAGCCGCCATCTTGAGGTTATGTAAACAATTGAATTAAATTAGATACCTGTGCATTATAATGTGTATGAACATTTGCTGTACCAAGTTTCATTGCGTTTGGATCATTAAATCGCGAGAAAAGTCTATTTAAAAGTCACTACTTCGCTTAGCCGCCATAGTGGTATTGTAGTTACCAGGTTTCCGAAAGTCACATAGTTGACCTTCTAGTAGTTCCCTTTATCTCCGTACAAAATTTCACGGTGATATCAGTAATAGTTTCGAAGATATAGAATGCCGGTGAAATATTTCGCACAGCCGCCATCTTAAGGTTATGTAAACAATTGAACAAAATTAGACGTCGGTGCATTACAATGTGCATAAACATATATTCTACCAAGTTCATTGCGTTTGGTTGCTTAAATCGTGAGAAACGTCTATTTAAATTCGCAAATTCGCTTAGCCGCCATGTTGGTTTTGTAGTTACCAGGTTTTCGAAAGTCACATAGGTGAACTTTTAATAGTTCTCTTTATCACCGTACAGAATTTCAGGGTGATATCGGTAGTAGTTTCAAAGATATTGAATACTGGTGAAATATTTCGCACAGCCGATATGTTGGCTTGGTGAGACGTAACAAAATTTAATGGGCACGATCGGGGTCGTCCGGAATAGTGCTATGAACTTACCGAGTTTAATTGAAATCGCTCCAGCCGTTTAGAAGTTATTAGGGACATACACACACATGTTACCGCAGCGCGAGCGGGTTGGAAAGGCTTGTTCGCTGCTTGCAAGCGTACGTTGGTTAGAAACCAAATTACGCTCGTCTTCAAGACCAGAACACCTTGAAGAATATTTATGTCTTTAATATCATATAGATCTGTTATCTCGGATTGCGTGCCGTCACTCGAACGAGTGGCTCACACCTTGAGTTCTAATGACCGACTGGCCACAACTTAATACATAAGAAGAGAGAAAGGAAGTTCATGCAGAAACTAATTTAGTATGAAAAGGTTTATTCCACTCTGAAGTATTGATAAAAAGAATGATGTTACAATTTACACGTACATATATGGTTTTATGTTAAATCGCGATTTTACACTCTCACTATTGCGTCTGTGCTATGCTCTAAACACAGAGGCAATGATGATGAACAGCCTGTACGCTGACAGACTTTAATACACACAAGGGTAAATACCTCACATAGGTATTACCGTCAGAACAAGTTAGGTTATGGTGAAGAAAACTATATCTTCACTTCTCTAAATTATTATACATTTTCAGAGTGAAGTCTCCGCGATGCAAACTAACGATTTTGGAAATTTAGTGCTTACCTAGACTCAGCCAAATGGAGAAGATCGTTGTTGACATCTTCAACGTATGAGCTTAATACGTTGGGACAGCGCAAGAACAGCTAAGTGCGGTTGTCGAAGTGCCCTTTCGATATTGCGACCGATATAGCCTCTCGTAGATGGAGGGAGCAACTGACGCTCAGGGTACAATTCACTAGTCTTTTATATGATTCAAGGGGGCGCTGTTTACTCTGCAGCTGCAAGGGTTCGATTTCTCGGCCAGGGATCAAGCAGTAAACGTAATAAATTCTTTAGGTTTTATCTTGATGGCCCGGCTGCAGGCTCCGAGGAGGGGCTGTGCCTCTCTAATTGTCACGGGGTCCAGGTCACCAAATTAATGTATCCTATCCCAATGGAAATGACTAACATGCGTAAATAGCAATATCTGTCAGCGATATGGTGGTCTTCCAACCTCCGGGGTGGTACAGTGATAAAAGATCAAGGGATCAATGAAGGGGAGATATTGAGTCTGGTTCTCATGTTAGAAACTACAGGTCCAGCTATCTGATGGCTGTCGGTATAGATTGACTTATTCATTTATCCAACAAGGGCAGCTGCGTGAGGACACACAGAAAAGGGGACATGTAGGGTTCTAACCCAGTAACATTAATCTCAGGTTTATTGCTCTCAACGTCACATTGGAATCTGGGGTCATAATGAGGGCGACAGTAAATGCTGGTGGGAACTCTGCTAAGGATATCCCGGTTCACTGCTACTGCATTACAATACCCCCTGCCTTCAAAAAGTGTTGGCGTAGGTGCCAATACTTTTACCGCAAGTACCTCGTAGTAGAGTAGAATGACGAGTTCAAAACACATATCACTCAGCCGATCCTGCAGGCCTTTTCTGCCTACCCGGATTCGACCTAGGTTTTTGGCTTGCGAACTCTTACAGTTGCGCCAGAGGCCAAACCTCTCAGAGAAAAAACACACTCACTCATACTCGTCCCATTGCTTACCAGCAACCTCTACTACCGAGTGTACGCGGGTAAGTGCTTCCAAAAGCCACTTCGAAGCTCCTTAGGGCAGTAAAACAGAGAGCGAGCCTTTCACGGGGGAGGGAAATTGACTATCCTACCTACTATATTAAGTGGTGTTGGACCTTGTGACTTGGTATTTTATCATAAAAATGACAACTCCTAGACCGAGAATCGAACCTTCCAGGCAATTTAACATTACCATCAACATCTTATCTAGTGAAATTCTCTCCTTGGCTTATTAACTTATGTTTGCATCGGACTTCACTTGGTTTTGAAACACACAAAAACAAATACCTTTCAACCTTAAGACTATATATTGGTTAAATGTATCATGACCTTTATTGGACGACAATAACGGCTCATCAATCATGTAAGATCGGATAGGTGCGTATACAGGCATTACGTAGTGCACCTTACATTACTCAGAATACATATTCTATTTAACTATCCTTCTTTCAGGATTAATGAAGACTTCCTACGTCTTCTCTTCCTCTCACACAGACTACACACAAAGAAATCTCATATTTCTTACTTCAAAAATAGTATAGCACCCTATTCCTTCTCATCTTACATGGTCAATAGTAGCCTCAATGCACAAAACAAAATTACAATAAAAATTAATATTATTTCCTTTTTCTTCTTTCTTCTTGCTTCCCTCTTCTTATTTCTTACTTCTCTCTTCTCATTTCTTACTTCTTAATTCTTACTTCTTATTTCTTACTTGTTACTTCGTGCTGACGGAGCAGGAGTTGAACTCTCCATTGTGGATGGTGATCTTAAGTTGATTGTCACCCTCGGTTCTGCTTGGTGCTCCGACATGTTGGCTTGGTCACCAACGTCGTTCCTCTGGATTCCCGTGTAGTAGACTCCAGGGACTGTTTTACCTCTGCGGCGGAGATACCATGTTCTCAGCTGACTCCTCCTTCTATATAAACATATTACAACAATTATGAGAGCTAGCAAAGCAATTGTTATACCGAGACCTCGTGAGCCTCTCTTCCAGATGTGACTCAGGGCAGATTTATAATTTATTTCTTTAATTAGATCATCAAGTTTGACTCCCACTTGGTCATTGTTAATTTGAGTTTTTAATGATTCAAGAACATTCAATGTGAGTTTAGGATCTTTGATTAAAATTGAGGTCTCTTCAACAGATATAATGTCTAAAAATTTGGGTATATTAATAGTAGTCATGTTTTTAATGTATTCACTATCTCCGTGCAATTGAGATAGGATCTTAAAATTTCTACCAAAAATATCGCAATGGTTTACTCCTCTGAGAATACCGGTTCCTTGCAATTGGACTGTGGTGACATTGCTCTGGTGGTGATTTAAGCACTTCAGGTTGACGATCTCGGGCTCGGAGACGCTGTAGATCCAGTTGTCTCGAACACGTGTCCACACGGGTGTAGCGGTGATATTCCGTACTCTCCTTGGACATGAAGCATCTGAGATCTCATCTTTAAACAGACTTATAATACACAGTTTAACACTCTGGTGTCGAATGGGTTGATCACTGGGACACACCCACGTGGTCGATTGTTTACATCTAGCGACGGTTTCGCTAGTTAAACCTGCATAATATTGCCTATCAAGGGATACGGCAAGAAATTTAAACTCGATGTCCCAATCTACCCAGTGCATGAGGGTTTCCTGGTACACTGGAAATGTCTTTATTTCATACAATTCAAAAGTTCGATCATGTGATCCGAGTGGTATATCAATAAACAACTTTATATCATTTTCTGTGGCAATTGCTTGTACTTTCGCTAAATTATAAAATATGTGAATATTCTCATAACTCACGGGCGCGATCATCTGTAAGTTGGGGGATAATCCGCGTTCGATTTCCATCAATAACTTACGAAATTCATGGGGTGGTAACAATATACTACTAAGATGACCTTGTGCTAATTGTTCTAGTGCTTGGCGAAAGTTTATTACCTTCAAACGTGCATCGGTCGTTAACTGCTCTGCTTCTCTAATCATTGTGTTTGCCTATGCATGGGGTATGTAGATAGACTAATTGTCCTACTTTGTAAGTGGTGACCTTAGCTGTTCTATCGTACTGGGTCTTCTGTTTAAGTCTTGCTCGACTTTGATTATTCTCACACAGCGACCATAGTTCTACTAGTTTACTCCTGAGATTCTCGATGTGATCTGAATAAATCTGTGTGTCTGCGGAAATGGTAAGATCTGCCTCCATTGGAACAGACATTCGTCTACCAAAGACAAGTTCATACGGTGAATAACTTGTGCTTTCGTGTACTTGTGAATTTACTGCCATCGTAATGTACGGTAAATACTCATCCCAGTCATTTTGGTTTTTATTAACGTAATGACTAAGCATGTTTGCTACGGAACGGTGGATTCTTTCTACTCGACCATTTGATGAAGGGTGATATGCGGTGGTTTGTAGCTTACGTATTTTTAGAAGCTTACACAATTCCTGCATCAGGGAGGAGGTGAAATTGGCTCCTTGGTCAGTCAATAGTTCCTTCGGAACTCCGAATTTAGTTATAATTCTATGCACTATTGCTCTAGCTACACTCTCGGCAGACTGATCTGGGAGGGGTATGAACTCAGCATAACGTGAAAAATGATCAACTACGCTTAACATATATTTATTTCCAGACGTAGTAGTCGGAAGTTTACCAACTATATCGCAAGCGATACGTTCAAACGGCTGTTGGGGTTCGTCAAATCTTCCTAATGGCGCTTTACAACGTCCATAGTTCGATCTACGGCTGCAGTCGGGGCATGCTCGTACGTAATTCATTACATCGGCTTCCATGTTTAACCAAAAGAACTTCTCTTTAATTCTGGCTAGTGTTTTCTTTGACCCTGTGTGACCTACTGTTGGGAGGTCGTGGTTAAGAGACAAAATTCTATCTCTTAAAGACGGCGGGACGAGAATTAACTTCGTTCCTCTAAATTCATAATATATGATTTGTTCGGGACTCATCTTGAATCTTTTATGATTCCTAAGTTTCTGGCATTCGGCGTCATTCTTCTGATGATGCCTAATGAGATCCAAGTCAATAACTGGAACATATTCAACCTGTGTCTTAAGCACATGTCTACTTAATGCATCTGCGTTCGTGTGTTTCTTGCCTGGTTTATGAATAACCTCATATTCGAATTCTGACAATCTTAGTGCCCAGCGGGTTAACCTGCTGCTAGGATCCTTAAGATTGAGCATCCAGCGCAGTGCTGAATGATCGGTGACTATCGTGAATTTCCTACCTAACAAATAGCATCTGAAATACTTAGTTGCCCATATCACGGCGAGTAGTTCACGCTCAGTAGTGGAATAGTTTCTCTCTGGCGTGCTCAACTGACGAGACGCATACGCTACTGCATGCTCTTGTCCGTGAATTACCTGTGCTAGGACCGCTCCGATGGCTTGTCCACTTGCATCAGTGCTTAACATGAAAGGGAAGGTGAAATCGGGAAATACTAACACTGGGTTCGAAACTAGTTTAGATTTCAACGTCTCGAATGCTTCATTACACTCTGCATTCCAAGAGAACTTAACATCTTTCTTCGTAAGATGGGTGAGGGGTTTTGCTATTTCTGCGAAGCTGGGAATAAATTTGCGATAATATCCGGCCAGTCCAATAAATCCTCTCACATCCCGTGCAGTCTCCGGTCTAGGAAACTCTTGAACGGCTTTCGTTTTTCTGGGGTCAGGGCGGACTCCGTCTGTGCCTATCACATGACCTAAATAGTCCACCTTGCTAGCTGCAAAATGGCATTTATCTAACTGAATAGTCAAGTTAGCTTCTCGAAGTTTACTGAACACGTTCTTGATTCTCTCAATGTGCTCCTGTAGGGTTTTACTAAAAATAATGACATCGTCAAGATAAACGAGACACTGTGAACCAATGAGACCTGAAAGTACGCTATCCATCACTCTCTGAAATGATGCAGGTGCGTTTATAAGGCCAAAAGGTAGCCTTTTGTATTCATAATGACCAGTTGGTACGCTAAATCCAGTCTTTTCCTGACTTTGCGGGTCCATTTTAATTTGGTGAAAACCGGACGCTAAGTCAATCGTGGAATAATACTTTGCACCACCTAGCATGTCTGATGTTTCGTTTATTAACGGTAGTGGGTAATGTGCTGGGGTTGTCACATTGTTCAGTGCTCTATAATCTACACAGAACCTATACTTGGGTGTACCATCCGCTGATTTCTTTGGTACTATCACTATGGGAGCAGACCACGGTGAAACACTGGGAACAATAATTCCTTTCTTTAATTGGTCCTTGATTAATTCGTCAATTATTTCTCTCTTAGCATAGGGAACTCTATAGGGTCTCTTGAATATAGGTGGAGCTAAACCTGTCTCAATCTTATGCGTAATCATTGAAGTGCATCCGAGCATTCCCTTACTCTCATCGTAAAATAAATCTTCATATTCCAATAATGCCTCTAATACTATACATCTTTCGGTTTCTCCAAGGTGGATAAGCTTCGGCCTAAGCTCATCTAATACCTTAGTTTCACCACGTGTTGCAATCCAACAACACCTCTCGTTACCTCCGTGGCAACATTCATGCGTGGCGAGGTTCTCCCTCCCACTCTCAAATTCAATA
Organism: Meconema thalassinum; assembly: GCA_946902985.2. Classification (NCBI taxonomy): domain Eukaryota; kingdom Metazoa; phylum Arthropoda; class Insecta; order Orthoptera; family Tettigoniidae; genus Meconema; species Meconema thalassinum. The sequence goes on from CAMPQE020000020.1 coordinate 6,058,101, forward strand.
ACACATGATTTTCCCGAGCTCTGGGCAAAATCCAACGTGGAAAACTCTTCCTGGCTTCCACCAACAAAATCACTAACTTCTTCTACCAAGGCAATTGGGGTACTACTGGGAATGACTAACTCTTCTGTACTGATATTAATTATTTTACAGTATGACTTCTTCTTGCGAAGCGTGCCATACACTCGCGCTACTTGTACGCCATGTATGCTAACTTCAATTGGTTCTAGAATTACGTCAGTATCTGTCTTTGGAACTGGTCCACTAGCTTTAACAGATACAACACTTTCGCTCCTAGGCGGCAACTTCACGTCTTGCGTGGTACTAACGTACGCGACCTTCGAAAAAGAACTAAGGACGGCCGGTTGTAAATCCTTAGAGGGTGATCCGATAAACGCATGTGTGTTCGATTCTCCGGGAAGAATCGCAACGTCTTTTGAGGGAAGACGGCATGTGCTAGACATGTCATGTGTCTGTTCGGAGTGTTCCGTTACTGGTGCCCTTAATTTCCCAGGGTACTTTAAATTCAATACCCCCGTGGAAATCGGTGCAAGTGCGGGTACATCTCCTACTACACTACGTTGGGTCGGGACCTCGATCGGGTCGCTAACCAGCGTTACACAAGGTATAATACCAGAGGTCAACCTGCGTACAATTTTGATCATTTTACCTTTGAGACATACCTGCCGCGAGGCTACATCGATCACTGCATCCCATAAAGTGAGCAGATCGATTCCTACCACAGCCAGATAGCCTGCTGGAAGATTGACCACAATAAATCTTGCCGGTAAGTCGCTAAGTTCGCTACTTAAATTTACTGCGACGCTTTGTTCGCCGTAAACTTTAAGTAGAGCTCCTGAAATTCCCTTAATTTGCATATTAGTATGCTCGTTAAACTGCTTCCTACTAACTCCGTTTTGTAGAAGCGAAATCTGCGCTCCCGTATCTATGACTATATATCCCGTAATACCTTCTATCGTACCAACACATACGAGTTCATTCGTGAGGTTGTTTTCATCGTGTGTGACGTCCAAGGTTCGAGTTCCGGCCGCTAGCACTGGGTCTACCATGCTTAATTTCTCTGCGGATCTCGTGCGGCAGCATTCGCTGAGACCTCTCGCTCGTTTGGGTGATCCTGGGATCGACTTCCCTATGGGTGGGAGTGAGACGGGCGAGACTTACAGTCTCTGCTAATGTGCCCACGCTTGTGACACGAAAAACATTCTATGTCTTTCGGGTTACGTCGCTTAACAACTTCATGTCTGCGGTTCGACTCCTTAGACCTACAGTCCGGGGATCGGTGACCGGGTTTTCCACACTTGTAACAAGTGATAACTTTGTTCTCATTGTTTAGAAATACATTTCTTTCTGGCTTAGGCTGGGCTGAACTTGGTCCCATCTGACGCTCTATTGACAGGGCAATAGTTACGGCTGATTCTAAATCTGAAGGAGGGGGCAATTGCAGACGTGTGTAAAAACCTACTTGGCCTGATAATCCTTTTAGGAAAGCTCTCAGGACCTGTCCGTCTACTAAAACAGTTGCAGTGGCTGCATTGCCTGCCGGTCCGTTCGACATGCCAGACAATACACCATTACCAAGCATTCGCAATCTGTCTGCGAAATCTTTTATTGGCTCTCCCGTGCCTTGACGCGCTGTTGCTAGCTTATCGTAGAAATCTTGTGGATCTCTACGTTCTGCGAACCTCTCCCGTAAATTCTTACTGAATTCTCTGAATGAATTAAAATGTCTGTCCTTAAGCGCGACATCAAAGTACAGTCGGGCGGGACCTTCAAGTTTATAAGTAGTAAAACGAATCATATCCTGGTCGTTCCAGGAATTAAATTCACCTATGCTCTGTACTTTGTTTAGCAGGTCGCTGATGCGACTGCCTGGCGTGTTTGGGTTAAACATCGGTATGGTACCTCCTAAACGTAACTTATCTGATGGTGTTCCTGTCATAATTGTGTCGTTTAGCCTAGATCTGGAGTTTTCATCTATGCGAGACATTATTCTATCTAATGCTACCTGCAATGACACGTCTTCTCCGTTCAAAGTTATGTTCGCCATCATAACGATCTAATCTCGCAAACTCGAGATACAAAATACGATATCACGGTACAATAACGTGACAGTGTGTGTTCACAATACACACACGCTACAGTATAGACAGATACAAAAACTGGCTCTACTAGTTTCAAAACAAGAAAATACGGCAATCACAAATATTATACCACTCTAACACATTGGATCGATTGGGACTCGACATGCAATATATTTTAAAGAACACCAAGATAACAGACTTATACAGCTAGGATTTCTTCAGAGACGAAGATAAGGGGATGATGAAATTAAACTACTGGAAAAATCAACTAAGCATTACTTAATTAGCACATGTAAATAGCTTAATTTACGTGGTAATCATCCCAACGCTACTGCCACCATTCTGTTACCGCAGCGCGAGCGGGTTGGAAAGGCTTGTTCGCTGCTTGCAAGCGTACGTTGGTTAGAAACCAAATTACGCTCGTCTTCAAGACCAGAACACATTGAAGAATATTTATGTCTTTAATATCATATAGATCTGTTATCTCGGATTGCGTGCCGTCACTCGAACGAGTGGCTCACACCTTGAGTTCTAATGACCGACTGGCCACAACTTAATACATAAGAAGAGAGGAAGGAAGTTCATGCAGAAACTAATTTAGTATGAAAAGGTTTATTCCACTCTGAAGTATTGATAAAAAGAATGATGTTACAATTTACACGTACATATATGGTTTTATGTTAAATCGCGATTTTACACTCTCACTATTGCGTCTGTGCTATGCTCTAAACACAGAGGCAATGATGATGAACAGCCTGTACGCTGACAGACTTTAATACACACAAGGGTGAATACCTCACATAGGTATTACCGTCAGAACAAGATAGGTTATGGTGAAGAAAACTATATCTTCACTTCTCTAAATTATTATACATTTTCAGAGTGAAGTCTCCGCGATGCAAACTAACGATTTTGGAAATTTAGTGCTTACCTAGACTCAGCCAAATGGAGAAGATCGTTGTTGACATCTTCAACGTATGAGCTTAATACGTTGGGACAGCGCAAGGACAGCTAAGTGCGGTTGTCGAAGTGCCCTTTCGATATTGCGACCGATATAGCCTCTCGTAGATGGTGGGAGCAACTGACGCTCAGGGTACAATTCACTAGTCTTTTATATGATTCAAGGGGGCGCTGTTTACTCTGCAGCTGCAAGGGTTCGATTTCTCGGCCAGGGATCAAGCAGTAAACGTAATAAATTCTTTAGGTTTTATCTTGATGGCCCGGCTGCAGGCTCCGAGGAGGGGCTGTGCCTCTCTAATTGTCACGGGGTCCAGGTCACCAAATTAATGTATCCTATCCCAATGGAAATGGCTAACATGCGTAAATAGCAATATCTGTCAGCGATATGGTGGTCTTCCAACCTCCGGGGTGGTACAGTGATAAAAGATCAAGGGATCAATGAAGGGGAGATATTGAGTCTGGTTCTCATGTTAGAAACTACAGGTCCAGCTATCTGATGGCTGTCGGTATAGATTGACTTATTCATTTATCCAACAAGGGCAGCTGCGTGAGGACACACAGAAAAGGGGACATGTAGGGTTCTAACCCAGTAACATTAATCTCAGGTTTATTGCTCTCAACGTCACATTGGAATCTGGGGTCATAATGAGGGCGACAGTAAATGCTGGTGGGAACTCTGCTAAGGATATCCCGGTTCACTGCTACTGCATTACACACACACATCTCACAGACACTCATCACACAGACACACATACGCACACACACATACGCACACACACAGACACACACACACACACCGACAAATGGTGATCTCATAAGCCTATTTTTTCCTAAAATGAAAATAAGGCTAATTACAGTAGGTAGAGAGAATCAGGGGGAATAATTAAATGAACATTACACTGCAAAGGTGGGTGCAATGTGACCCAAGGAGCAGTGCCGAGTTGTTGCTTCATTTCAGGGGTTAACTCATCGTGGTCATTTTGCCCCGTATACTTGGGCGAGTGTGGAATTTTTGTCTGATAACCTGTGTTGTTGTGATGGCTGTATTAGTGTGTTTATTTGTAATTCAGGTGAGGATCGGGAATGAAGCGGCCGAGGCTTTAAGATAGGTACCATCCCGGCATTTTCCTGGAGTAGAAGTGGGAAACCACGAAAAACCACTTCCAGGATGGCTGAGGTACGAATCGAACTGTCCTCTTCTAAGTTTTGCCTTACGAGGCTGAGGACACACCGATCTAGCCCTCAGACCAGAATTAAATTTCTTGGCAGAGCAGAGCACGCACGTCTCTGCCGGTGAGGACCGTTGCATTTCTGAAGATTCAGGCCGTCAACTCCCTTGCTCCTATTCATAAGCCTTTCTGACGGCCGACTTATAGCATAATACTCTCGGCACACTCGTTAGTGCTTGCCACACTATTGTCAGTGTGCCAGTGTGAGAAATGTATTTGGTGAGACTAGTCTAGTATACTATATACCCATAGGCACCGACTTCGGGTGAGCAGTGAACTTTCTGCTCCTACACCCTTCGCAAGATTTTTTAAAAGTATCCTGGCTCCAGAATCAAGACCGATTTATCATTTAACCTGCGAGGACGCGTGGGTATTCTTTTACCCAAGAAAAATGAATAATTGTTAATATGTCCATAGATAATTTGACTTCCACCACTCGCTACTTTCCTAATGTACTGTTCCAATCTGTTGTGATTGCATTCCATGTCTCTGAGTTCATTATTGTAACGAACCGTGAATGTGTGTGTGAACATTATTATTATCTAGGCCGGTATACACTTAAGCGTCGCGCCGCTCGCGCGCAACAAGTTCGCTAGATTAGTACGGGGTTTCGAAACTGCGCGATCCATCTCCTGTCGGTTTTTTCCACGCGCACTTTGAGTGTTCGCAGTTCAGATTTAGACCGGATTGTGGGAAGTTTCTCGCGCGCATCTGATTGCAATAGTTGTGCGTTTTGAATGGTAATAATGGCGTGGTCAGACGAATCTGTGATAAAACTGATCGATGCTTATCGCAAAAAGCCTCTTCTGTGGGATCCTCAACATAAGGATCATTTTAAGAAACCATAAGACTAAAATCAGATGCCTGGAGGGAAATAGGAGCTGAGATGGACCAATGCAAGAAGAAGGTGATATCTCTGTTGTCTTCCTAGCGGCTTGAGAAAAGTAAAATAAATCGCAGGGCGGAAATACGTATCTTCTTTGGAAATGTGGAATCCAATATTCTGCAGCAGATTCTCAAAGTCGGAAGGTGACATTCGAGTAAAATTCTTATACTGGCCGCTTATTTCTTGTGACTTCAAGTCCATCATTAGCTCCGCGACATTCCTATTTTTAAACAGGTCAGTGTGCCACCAACGTCGTCGTCGTTGTTTCTTTTTCTTCTTGCACAAACTTGCCATTAAAAAAGCCGCACCACTCATCACCGCAATCGCGAGGTTTTCCTCGTACTCAGAGACATGATTATATTTACCACACTCCAAACTGACTAGTGAATGTTCGTGGGTTTCCTATGGATCGCGGGAGGTTCGTCTAAAAATAAATCTGGACGAGCAACACTCGCGCGGCGCGAAAGTGAATATCCACCTTGATACGTCGATGATTGAACATGGTAGCAGGCTATCAGTGGTGTGTTGTCTAATTTTTAAAGCTGTTATCTTGTAGTTACCAAAACGGATAGAATCTTAATAAAGGAAAGTGTTGAAAATGAAGATGTTCGTGCCGGGTGTTTAGAAAGGTGAACCAAGGTGTATTAGAGAAAACGTAAGTAATAGTTCGTGTTATGTGTCAACAAAAATCCAGCGAAACAAGGGTAAAGGGCGTAGATTTCAGTCATTCTTTAGTACGCAGTAGTAGTACTGGATAAAAAGTCAAAATATGTTAATTTCTGTAAATTATGTAGACAAATGTCCATATAGAAGCAACTTAAATTTCCACATAAAATTAAAACGACAATTCATAGAGTCAGGTTTACGAAACTGGAAAATAGGGGTTGAAAAACTGATAATACATAAGAAGTTGGCCTGCCACAGGCAAGTAGTAGTAACTGTTTGTCTAAAACAACACTGATACGTTAGTTCTCAGCTTACAACTGGAAAACCGAAATCCATGAAGGAAAATCTCGCCTGCCTACTAAAATTAATCTCTACATTACGTCACGTGACGATACAAGGAATATCAATCTGTGAAGACACAGATGAAAAAAGTTATTTTAAACTTTGGTACAGCATAAGAGGGAGGATGGAACGTGATTCGAATAAGTAGATTTCATACCAAATGAACTGCTTTCCATTTTTCTTCACACCTTACTTCGGTAATTGATCGCAGATATTAAAGCTGCAAAATATTTTTCTATACTAGGGGATGAGACCACAGATATATCTACACAGGGACAAGTCAGTATTGGTTTAAGATTTGTTCAGAACTCTTTACAGATAAATGAATATTTTTGAGAATTTAGTGTAGGGAAAAAACTTCAGCTCAGAATTTATTTAATATCAATATTGACATCTTAAAGCGCTTTGACTTACCGGTGTCTGATTGTCGAGGACAGTGTTTTGATGGGGCAGCTACCACGGCCGGTGTCTACAATGGTGTCCAGACTAAATGTCAAGCAAGCAGTTGAGAATAGAGCTCTGTTTGTGCACTGCTTGGCATATTCTATGAAGCTTATGTTACAGGATACCCTCAAAGGAATACTGGAATGTCGGAATGTTGTAGGAGTAATGGAGGATTTAATGAAATTTGTCAGGGATTATCCCTAAAGATTGTCCCACTTTCACTCATTTAAAAACTGATGATTATGCGGACCTTAAAACGTTTTGCGTTGTCTTCTGTTTTAACCAACTCTACCCTCTACAAGAATTACTTTATACGGTTTGTAATGATGATAAATCTTATTCAGATTATAAAGCAAATAAATTCTTGAACCAGATGAAATCCTTCGATTTCTTTTTCACATTATGGTTTTTAGTTAAGCTATTTCGACATACCGATACTGTGAATGCTGCTCTTCAAGAAAAGGCCCTTTATTTTGTAATGGCAACTAAAATGATTTCTAAGCTTTCAACAACAATGCAGTCCCTAAAAGAGAACTTTAAAGAGGCATGAGACAATGCAGAAGGCAACATAAATGGATGTGGATACTACAAAATCACCACGGATAAGAAATTTGCCTCGAAGATATGATCAATTCAGTGACTGCCAATAATGAAGAAGTTGTCGCCGTACTTCGAGACGCTTGTTGTGGGAATATTACTAGGACAGCATGAAGCGACAGGAGTTTCACTTGGTAGCTACTTCAAATAGTTCGGCACTCATCCACGAGATGTCACTAGCTTCCTGTTAGCAGATATTAAATCAATATTGTGCTCCCCTCTTGAGTGTTACTCGGGAAACAATATAAAACCTGCTAGCATCTTATGTTTCCTTACTATCAGCATCGCTCATGCTGCGCACCTAGTGGCGCGCTTTGTCACATCCCCTTGCCTCTAACAACTGAACACAGATACGGACCAACACCCTGGACACGCAGGGGCGTATTGAAGATCCAGGAGTTGGGGGCGCTAGAAAAGGTACGTCAGTTCTTTTATTGAGATAAACTTGTTGCTGCTTCATTTAGAGCACTGGTTCTTAACCGGTGGCCCGCGGGCCGCAGTTGGGCCGCGAGTGCCTTGGGAGTGGTCCGCGGGAGAATAGGGTCCACCAGCACGTACAAGAAAAGTGGCCTATAAATGAGGAATTCGAAAACGATGTGCTTTGAACGATAATTGTCCGAATGTATTCGTGTCGATGACTATCAGGTTTTGTATTGAAATATCTTTAAAATAAGTGTTATTGAGGAAGGGTTACAACTGAGAAAGTGTATTGGGGGGGGGGTCCATACATGATTCAATTTCAGGCTGAGTGTTCCGCAATCTTCTACGGGTTCTGAACCACTGCATTAGATGAAGATTATTGCGTAGGTTCTAGGGTTGGTACTTTTAACTGATTAATTACAGATATCAACTAATCGATTAACGTAAACATAAAAATCGAATAATTGTCACAACGATTAATTGGTTTTTCAAATAATCGATTATGAGTTTTGTCGATTAATCGATGTACTTCACACTTTTCACTACGCTCTCACAGCAGCAAAATACTATGACACAACTTGGTTTCTTGATGCGATCACTCGACATCACTCGACCCAGCCCTTGGTATGTGAGCAGGAGGGTTATGACATTTGTTTACGGCATTGGGATAACCCCTTTGCCGACCCCTTGTCAAAGCCTGAGCGGAGTTGAGGAACTTATATTTGGATCCCTTGGAGGACCGAGTAGAATTAAGGAAAATCGAGCGGAATTGATTTTCGACCATTAAATCCATGTCTACCAGTATGGGTTATGATATTTACAATATATAGGCTACACTTATTTAGTTGCAGTAGCAATAAAACAAGCACAACTAGTCAAGATATGTGATATTTTGTTGAGATAGTTTTTTTGTATGGCTTATAGTGCCGGGAGTGTCCGTGGACATGTTCGGCTCGCCAGAGTTTGAAGCTGCTTCTATGAGCTACAAGTAACGTCGCGTGTAGAGTGTTGTCTGCCACTATCCGAAGATGGGCTGGATTGCAGAAAACTCATGGTCCCCGGTAGCAAAACCAATGGTTGACGCTGGCAAATAAAACAGGAAAGGCACTCTAAATAAAAAAGATACGAGCCTTACAGTAGTCGCATATGATGTATAACATCTGACACGTTATCCTACTCGTATACTACACAGCTTGGACATTCTTAAAATGTTAATTTACACTCCATTTTCATACTGGTACTATGATGAATGTATAGATTGAATTGGCGATATGCTACTGTCACATTTGTAGTGCAGCGGTCAAGCTGTTAGTCTCTCACCAAGTAGACCAGGTTTCATTCCCGGTCAATACACGTGAGATTTCCGAAGTGAAATGCCATGTCCTGTGGTTCGCATTCCACGTAAAAGGGAGGTACCGTGGATCATGATCGTGAGATTAACGGACACGCAAAACTACAAGCTTCCTTCCTTCCTTTTACATTAATAATTCATAATAACAAAGTGACACACAACGTTGACAGTACTCTCAAATACTGTGAGCACATTCCTCAGTAACTATAACATTCATTATTCTCAAGGCTCTCATACAGTTCGTCGTAAACAATCAAAACATGGCTTCCTACAATCATGAAATGACCTAGTCTCACATATGATGAAAATACAGCTTGTATTCCACTCATATAACAACTTTCTGTTATGCATTTAATATTTGACTACTCACCCACAGCTTGACAATAATGCCTCTTACTTAAATGTCATTTGTCGTCTTTGTCCTACCCCATGTGATATTCAACCTTGAACGTGAAGCTTCATAAACTGCTCAATTACAAATGAAAGTCGGTGAAACATTTGCCACTGTCCTCGTCAAATTAGTGCCTGCTAAATGCACTACTTACTGTATTGCCATAACATTCTCGGGCTACAGAGCACACACTGCCTTGTTTCCAATACACACATTTTCAATTGTACATCCAGCTGGCAGTGCGTCTTCACTTCCGTCCGATCCACTTCCGTTCGATCCACTTCCGCCCGATTCACTTCCGACCCATTTTTCTGGCAGTGCGTCTTCACTTCCGTCCGATCCACTTCCGTTCGATCCACTTCCGCCCGATTCACTTCCGTCCCCAATTTTCAAAATCACTCCCACAAAACTATCCAGCAACCGAGCGGAAAGATGTTTCACATCAAAAAATTAAATTCCGACTCCAGGGATGCAAATATGACGTTCTGCGAATGAAGGTATGTCTAATGTCAACTTTCAGGCATGTTCTCATGAGAGGCCAGTTATTAAAAGCGCGTTAAAAATGGGAAATCTTGTAGCTGTCACGTAAATATTGCAAACATTGCAAAAGACGTGCTGGATGCTTATCTTGGGAATTTACCTCCTGACTAGCTCACTCATCCCTTCCACTGGTGGAAAATGAATCAAACAATGTATCCAAGGTTCGCTAAACTAGCGAAAAAAATACTTCGTCATCCCCACGACCACCTGCAGTGCTGAAGGAGTATTTTGAATTACAGGAAACATTGTGACTGCAAAGAGGAGCTGCCTAACCCCTGAAAATGCTAACTTGCTAGTATTTTTGATCCAAAGCAGACATTTGATTAATCAAAATATATTGTAACCTTTATTTTAAATAGTCTAATATATTTTACCCGCATATCCTGTTTGAAGAATCTGCCATTATCCGAAGATGAGCTGGATTGCAGAAAACTCATGGTCCCCGGTAGTAAAACCAATGGTTGACGCTGGCAAATAAAACAGGAAAGGCACACTAAATAATATTGTGCTATAGGACTACTCTACTGGGTTCTTGGGTTCGTAACAAATTGTGGAGATTGAGAATCTTTCAATTTTCTGGCATAACGGGTACCGTATGGTTGTAGGTAAAGGCTCCTAATTCTTCCTCCGTAGTACGAAGTTAATTCCACAAGTAAGGTCCAATTCGCCGTAAACATTTGAAAGCGGCGCCAAGGGCAAAACACGCATGCGCTCCGACTCCTGGCATGCCTTGCGCGGCAAAAGCCGCCAGTAGCGTTGTTACTGTTGCGGTGTGCTGTTGATAGTGTCAGTTCACAATGTTTAAGACAATTAATCAGCTCGCCAGTGCAGTGATACGGTTTCTGTCTGCAAGAAACATTTCTGCGTCTGAACATTTGCATTTTCGAAAATTGTCGTCTGGAGTGTCATTGTTGCAAGACAATGCCAGACCCCATACTGCGAATGACACGCAAACTCTAATCAAGAAATTTGGATGGGAACAAATGGACTACCCACCGTACAGTCCGGACTTGGCGCCAAGTGATTTCCACCTGTTCCGCTAGCTAAAGGAGTTTCTTGGCGGCAAGCGCTTCGACACAGATGATGAAGTGAAAGAAGCTGTTAAAGACTGGTTAGCTTCGGAGGCGGCCGAGTTCTACGACTTAGGCATTCAAAAGCTTGTGGAACGATGTGACAAATGTGTAAATAAGTATGGAAATTATGTAGAAAAATAGAGAAAGACGTAATGAATGTCAATAAAACAATTGTTTTGGAAACAAGTTTTATTTTGGATGTTTTTTTTTACCGGACCTTAGTTTTGGAATAGCCCTCGTACAATATACTGCAAAAGATAATTCAATATTCTATAAAAAATATGTCGGACAAACGTAATCCACGTGTCCACCTGATTTATTCAAGAAGACACGCAAAATAAATACTCACAAATAAACCACTGTTTCCTGAAATAAAAATCCTAATTCAAAATAAACTTAACCTGTTATGTCCATTTTATCTTCCAGAATGCTCCTCGCATCTTGAAATGCCATTATCCTATTATTAAGGAGTGCTCAAATATAAATGGGCTAATAATAATAATAATCTTCCACTCCAAAAATCCAATAATTACAATATTAACATGTTATTCTGTACATGAGTCCTTAATCCTATTTCTACGTTCTGTCCTAGTTTCTATATGTATTTATATAATTTACAAGCTCCTTTCTTCTCCTTTCTCAATTTCAAATTCACTTATACATTCCCAACTATCTTGTCAACACACTCTGTATACTTTCTGTCACAATCTTGAATATGTGAAAATGAAAATCCACAGCCTGCTTCCAGTCGACCGACCGGGTCAGGGAATGGAATGAATGAAGCCCCCATCTAGCGGCGAGGATATGAACTGTGCCGGCTGCCGAAGCCTGTCGCACTCCCCTGGGGCAATGATTAAATGAATGACAAATGAAATGAAGTGACAGTGGAGAGCGTTGCTGGACTGAAATTTGTGACAGGAAAAACCGTAGTCTGTTTCCGCTTTGTCCAGCACAAATCTCACATGGAGTGACCGGGATTTGAACCACGGGCCCAGCGGTGAGAGGCCAGCGTGCTGCTGCCTAAGCCACGGAGGCTCACAATCTTGAATATGTAATTCGTCTAATTAAGTCTAGATTAATTTACTAGTCACATCCAATAATAAATTAATAAATCATTAAATTCTCCATTGTTTATCCAAAGATCACCATACCAAAACTACCTGTTCTTAAGAATGCTTCTATCAGCTGTTCACTAACTTTGCATTTATCAAACTCCCGTGGCTCATGATCGCATGATTAACAGTCACGTAAAAAAAAAAAAAAAAAAAAAAAAGATACGAGCCTTACAGTAGTCGCATATGATGTGTAACATCTGACATGTTATCCTACTCGTATACTACACAGCTTGGACATTTTTAAAATGTTAATTTATACTCCATTTTCATACTGGTACTATGATGAATGTATAGATTGAATTGGAGATATGCTACTGTGACATTTGTGGCGCAGTGGTCAAACTGTTAGTCTCTCACCAAGGTAGACCGGGTTTGATTCCCGGTCAATACATGTGAGATTTTCGAATTGAAATGCCATGTCCTGTGGTTCGCATTCCACGTAAAAGGGAGGTACTGTGGATCATGATCGTGAGATTAACGGACACGCAAAACTACAAGCTTCCTTCCTTCCTTTTACATTAATAATTCATAATAACAAAGTGACACACAACGTCGACAGTACTCTCAAATACTGTGAGCACATTCCTCAGTAACTATTAAAAATTAATTGGTGTTCTGCCCGAAGGCAGGTCAGAGCCTCCGAAGAGGCTACCCCCAGCCGGAGTTTACTTGCAGTAGGGTGGCCAGGGCCTTTCCGCTCCTCCTTATGGTGGCCAACAGCGCGCAGTGCCTAGAACCGGCATACCATCCAAGTACTGACTGCGCCCAATGTTGCTTAACTGCGGAGTTCTCTTGGGATCCGGTGTTTCAACACGGCTAGGCCGTTGGCCTCAGTAACTATAACATTCATTATTCTCAAGGCTCTCATACAGTTCGTCGTAAACAATCAAAACATGGCTTCCTACAATCATGAAATGACCTAGTCTCACATATGATGAAAATACAGCTTTTATTCCACTCATATAACAACTTTCTGTTATGCATTTAATATTTGACTACTCACCCACAGCTTGACAATAATGCCGCTTACTTAAATGTCATTTGTCGTCTTTGTCCTACCCCATGTGATATTCAACCTTGAACGTGAAGCTTCATAAACTGCTCAATGACAAATGAAAGTCGGTGAAACATTTGCCACTGTGCTCGTCACACCAGTGCCTGCTAAATGCACTGCCTACTGTATTGCCATAACATTCTCGCGCTACAGAGCACACACTGCCTTGTTTCCAATACACACATTTTCACTTGTACATCCAGCTGGCAGTGCGTCTTCACTTCCGTCCGATCCACTTCCGTTCGATCCACTTCCGCCCGATTCACTTCCGTCCCATTTTTCTGGCAGTGCGTCTTCACTTCTATCCGATCCACTTCCGTTCGATCCACTTCCACCCGATTTACTTCCGTCCCCAATTTTCAAAATCACTCCCACAAAACACTCCAGCAACCGAGCGGAAAGATGTTACACATCAAAAAAGCTTCCTGCATTTATCAGACTACTCCTTTCTCAACTTTCTCAACATACTGTAATTCTCTTAGCCTTCAACCAACTTTCATCTCAAGTGAAATTCAACCTAAACACAATATTCCTCATCTTATATGCATATCTTTCCATATTCTCGTATGACCGTATATCCTCGTAGAATTCTTTAAATATCAACAACCTTTGCCTCGAGTTCACAATGTCGTCGTGCCCATTGCAACTATTACTTGTATACTGTATTATGCAAAATCTCATTTCATAACACTATGGCAGAATCGTATATTTCCAAATAACACATATTTACATATGCTTTCATTAACCAGTACTACAAAAATGTTTCTTCTGTGCAAATTCAGAGGGGAAATGTCGTATTGTGGGCTATTTCTATGTTCTATACCGTAGCAATTTGTATTTTGGGGGGGCCAAGTAGCATTTTATTAGCAGATTGGCTACAGTGCAACTTGATTCAGAGGTCCCTGGTTCGATTCCCCGTTCCGTTAGCGTGAGGCCTTGTACTTTATGGGGGCAAGCTAGCATATTCTTTGCAGATTGCAGTTGTGCAACTTGGTTCCGAGGTCCCGGGTTCGATTCCCGGGTCCGTTAGGGGTTTTAGCGTGAATGCGGGTGCTTTGTACTCTTTGGGGGCCAAGATAGCAAATTATTTTGCAGATTAGCTACTGGGCAGTGGTCGCCATGGGCTCAGAGGTCCCGGATTAGATTCCTGGTTCCGTTAGTAAGAGGGCTGGTGGTTTGTACATTTTGGGGGCAAGGTATCATTTTATTTTGCAGATTGCAGCTGTACCGCTTGGTACACTCTGTGTTTTAACAAAAGGAATTGTACTTTTGTGACAAGCGAGCAATGCTAATAAACTTAGTTCTATCATAGGGACTTGTCCTTTTTGTTACAAGCGATCAATGCTACAATTGTGTATTGTAATGTAGGGACTTGTGTTTTTGTGGCAAGTGAGCAATGTTACTATTCTATGTTCTATCATAGGAACTTGTGGTTTTGTTACAAGTGAGCAATGCTAATAAACTAAGTTCTATTGTAGAGACTTGTGTTTTACGACAAGCGAGCTATGTTACTATTCTGTGTTCTATCGTAGGGACTTGTACTTTTCGCACTCATCCTGTCTTGGCTGTGCAAGTCACAAAAGTCGAAAGTTAATATGTAAGCCGAACAAGTTGTCTTGTGCACACTGTTATGTGGTCATCTTGTCTTAAGCATGGCTGTTCAAGTCACAAAAGTCGAAAGTTAGTATGTATACAGAGCAAGCTCTCTTGCACTCACTGTTATGTGGTCATCCTGTCTTAAGTATGGCTGTGCAAGTCACAAAAGTCGAAAGTTAATATGTAAGCCGAACAAGTTGTCTTGTGCACACTGTTATGTGGTCATCCTGTCTTAAGTATGGCTGTGCAAGTTACAAAATCAGAAAGTTAGTATGTATACAGAACAAGCTCTCTTGCACTCACTGTTAGCATTGGATAGGTGTTACATACGGTCTGTGGTAGGTATAAAAAGGAGGACTGAATGTTGAGAATGTTAGTGTTTTGCAAGCTACTGAGAGAGGTAGTTGCTTCTTATGTAGAGAGAGTTTTATGCATTATGTCGAACGTATGAACCTCACTCTGTGAAAAATATGGAGCCGCTTTCACTCGAGAATCAAGTAGAAAACGTTACATGCATTCATGCGGGACCGTTTGTCAGTGTGAAAAATGTAAGGAAGAATATTCAAACTCATACAACGAACAACGGGAGTCTCGTGGTCACGAATTACCTAACAAGCGTAGAAGGAATGGGAGATTGTAGTTTTACGTGACCGTTAATCATGCGATCATGAGCCACGGGACCTCCTTTTACGTGGAATCCGAACCACAGGACATGGCATTTCACACTGAAAAGCTCACATGCATTGACTGGGAATCGAACCCGGTCTGCCGTGGTGAGAGGCCAACAGCTTCACCGCTCTACCACCACGCCCCCTAAGCGTAGAAGGTGCGAGCCTACAAAGAATGTTGTTCTGTAGACAGTTCCTGATGGTGAGCGAGTTGTGGTCTATGAATCGGCATTTACAGACCAAATGCGTTGTTACTTTATTCGATGTGAAACGTGTGATGACGTGGAAGCATATCGCGAAGAAGCGAAAGAGGGAGTAATTAAGCTTATAAAAATTAAATCATTTTCCATCTTTCATTAAAAATGAATTTTATGCTCGATTGTCTATTTATCAACGTGCACGAAGAGGTCTGTGATCGAGCTTATAGGACGAAAAATGAGGCTGATTTTAAGGCAACGGATCAAAATGAATTTGTTAACAAACAGATTAAGAAAATAATCTCGGAATTACATGAATCTGAAATGAACGGCAGTGGGTGGTCTCTGTTCGGTGTAAATGGTTTGCAGGTTAGAATAAACAAGTATAACCCTCTGAGAAGAAGTACCTACGTCTTACTGAAGAAATTAGCGCTAAGAAATCATGTATAAACGATGAAAACAATGATGACAGATGTTTCTTCTATGCAATGCTGTAAAAATTTGTTAAAAAGGACGCAGAACGCGTTAACAGTTACAGAGGTTTGGAAAATAAATATGACTTTTCGGATATCACATTCCCCATGGCTATTCATTCTAAAGTGTTTGAAAAAAAGAATAATATTTCTTTAAAGTTGTTTTTGTTTGTTTAGATTACGAACACAACGTTATGCCATTACAGGTTGTTCATGGTGTGTTAGCAGACCATAACAATCTGTTGTACATTACCAACAATAAAGGCTTAGGACACTATGTTTACATAAAAAACTTGATCCGCTTAGTCCGAAGTCAACTAACGAAATACCGTTATGCCTCGGCTATATGCATGCGCTGATTTTCTCATTTCAACAACCGACAGGGGCGAAGTGCTGCCGAGAAACTAGAAGAACATGAAGGATACTTACTGTCTTGACCAACAAATTGCTCGTGAAACATTACCTGATGGCAGTTTCAAATTGTGTTTAGAGATGTACACCATAACCTTAAAGTTCCTTTCCTGCTGACTTTGAATGCCTATTGAAACCTGTTCAAACTTGTCAACCTAGCGACGAAGCGAGTTGGAATATCCCCTATCAGGAACATGAAACCACGAGCTTTAGTGTATATTTAAAAGCAGATTCCTCAATCAAAGCCAAATAATTCCGTTTACATATAGAGCCAAAACTATACCATGGATTTAATGCAGTCATGGAGTTTAATAATTATTTAACAAGCTTGGCTCGCACATTAGGTTTTGTCTATGATGAAAAATTGCCTTTGAAATTGAGAGAGAAGCAAGAACGCGAATTCCAAGCGGCTAAGGTTTGTTACATGTGTGGAAAAGAATTTTGTCATGAAAAATATTTCAAAGTGAGGGACCATTGTCACTTCACCGGGGAATTTCGTGGCTTTGCACATAACAATTGCAATTTGAAATGTAAAAAAAATACATTCTTACCCGTGTTTATACATAATTTAAAAATTATGATATGCATTTAATTGTCAAAGAACTAGCTTCAACACTGGGGAGAGTGACTGTTATTCCAAGAAGTAGTGAAAAGTACATTTCCGTCACGAAATATATTCAAGGTGAATCTGTGCGAATTAAATTTATAGACTCATTTCGGTTCTTGAATAGCCGTCTGGAGAAGCTAGCCGAGAACTTAGAACACTTCCCTGAAACTATCAAACACTTTGGAGAAGACAATGTTGTTTTAATGAGGAGAAAGGGGGTCTTTCCCTATGAATACATCGACTGGTGGGGAAAATATGAAGAAACGGGTTTGCCTTCAGAGGAAAACTTCTTTAAGAAATTAAAAGGGCGATGAGGATTATGAACATGCAAAGATAGTATGGAATCACTTTGGTGTTAAAATCTTGGGAGAATACAGCGATCTGTACTTGAAACAAGACATGCTTCTCCTTTCAGACGTTGTCGAAACATTTCGCACGGCAACTTTAAGAACCCACAAACTCGATCCAGCTCATTTTGTTTCTCTTCCTTCCCTTACCCGGGAGGCTATGCTGCTTTATATAGGAATTCAGCTCGATTACCTAACAGACTATGACCAATTGCTTTTTATAGAACGTGGCATACGAGGTGGTATGGTTCAAGATTCGCATCGCTATGGAGTGACAAATAATATGTACATGCCTGAATATGACCGCGAAAGACCATCACAGTTTATTATGTATGTAGATGATAACAATCTGTATGATTGGGCCATGTCCTTACCACTTCCTTACGGTGGATTTTGCTGGGTCTCTCCATACTCTGTCAATATTGAGGAACTCAGCAAAATGATCCACATGAATACTTTCTCGAGGTGGATATCGACTACCCGGCCGAACGCTACGATCTGCATAACGACATGCCGTTTGTTGCTGAAAGAAGAAAACCACGCAAGTCATCTGTTGTGGAGAAACTGGTATTACATCTTGGAAGACGCGAAGGCTATGTTGTGCATTACATGGCTTAAAACAGGCGATAGAACATGGTCTGGTGGTAAAGAAGGTGCATCATGTGTTAAAATTTGTTCAATGTCGTTAGCTAAAGAGTTATGTGGACTTCTACACTGAACTCAGAAAACAAGCTAAGAATGCCTTCGAAAAGGACTTGTACAAGCGTCTTAATAATGCTATGTTCGGAATGACCATGGAAAACGTTCGAAATCGCTTAGACATTCGTCTCGTAATGAAATCGAAACATCTTGAGAAACACGTGTCAAACCTAACTTCGTTGACAGAGAAATCTTAGGACCTAATATTGTTGCTGTTCATTTAGCAAAACGTTCACAATATTTAGACAAACCAGTATACATTGGTATGTCTGTTCTGGATTTATTCAAAACTCTGATGCACCAGTATCACTAGGACGTTTTGCTTCCGTTCTATGGCAGCGTAAAGTTGAAATTAATGTACATGGACACTGACTCCTTTGTACATTCTGTAACAACTGATTATGTTTACCAGGACATGACAAGCGCTAACTTGAATGAATATTTGGACACAAGTGACTACCCACTCGATCGCCCTCTGTATTCAAGCAAGAACAAGGAGGTTCTGGGTAAATTTAAAGACGAAGCGTGTGGACAGCTTTTTCGGAAATTTATAGGACTTCGGCCGAAGATGTATGCTTTGGATGTAGCAAACAAAAATGGTTAAATAAATTAAGGGAGTTACACGAAGCGTTGTTGAAGACCGCACTGGTCTCGGCGCGTGTCTGGTTTTCCTTCTCCCTCGTTGATCTATCCTACCTGACAAGTTTTTTAAATGTAGGAGTGGGTCGTTCGTTTGCCTAATCTTTATATGTCTCTCCCTTCTTCTAACGACTTTCTTTTATAATGCACGTATCATTCGCATGACCAGTACATCCTTTTGACAATACTCCTACCGTCTCTGGTTTATATTAAATTAAAAATATAACTTGTTACCGTGGCAATTTCATTGTCTCTGGCTCCCCTCAGTCAACTTTCATTGTACAAGTGCGTTTCTGTTGCTACTTGCCAAATCAATGCAGATATTTTAACTAGTTTCCTTCCATCGTATGAATTTGAAATAATGCCATTAGCAATTTACGGGCTGAAGATCTTCTTTGTGAACTGTTGAAGGCATTCATTCAGAGCTGCCTGTACAAACTCTCAGTTGTAACTCTTCAGTCGGTCAACACAAATTTGCCCAATGACTGGGCGGGGTACAATGTATATAATGTATGAGTATTAGGTAAATAAACTCGTTGAATAAATTACATGTATTAGTTATAATCAAAATTAACCCGGCGGGAGTTGGCAGGCGATAGCGTAACAAATACACGACCAACGTCTCCACTGAGATATGTAACCATATACATAATAGAATTCAAGTGCATGCTCTAATTTTATTTATAACTAGCAGTAGTGCCCGGCTTCGCCCGGTGGAATTATTTGTTTTATGGCTGATAATGAATACTACTACAGAACTGGCACATGATACTTAATCTAACAGAAAAAATATTTTTAAAATATATCTTTTTGTGGTGGGTGTGGTGGTGGTGGTGGTTGTAGTGGGGGTGATAAGTCGTACAGTATAATGGACGTAACATTCAGGTCATTTTCCCGTAATGATAATTATGAATAGGGAAACAGCTATTTACTAACTACACCACTGACACATGTAATTTACAAACAAATTTAAAAAAAGAGGATTCAGTGAAATAAAAGACACTGCCTAGGGCCTATAACTCATTGGCTGTTAGAAATGTAGAGACCTATGGGGTCGTCTTTTGTCGCATAACGCCGTAGGAAAATAATCAGAACTCTTTGGAAAACGTCGGCTGTCCCGAGCTACTGAGGTAGCAATAGTATCATTTATCGCCACAAAGCGCTTAACGATAAGTTTCGGAATAAATTACGGTAAGTTTGAAAGCGCCAACGCGTATTGCAGCTGATAACCTCAATGTATTGCACCTACACCATTGCACTTACACAGAGGCATAATATTTTCATAATGATAACTGTTTGAAGGGGCCTAAGAAATCTTTTTGCACTAATTACTCACCGTGACTGCAATTTATAAACAGCGCATGATGCAACTATTTTCGCAATTCTACACCAGAACACTGGTAGGGGTGACGTGATGCAGTCCGAACTGCCCGTCAACAATAGATTTATTAAAATACTCTTACAGTTACACTACTACGGACATGAATGGTTCTAGGGCCTTAATACGTGGTTTTCAAGTTCATTTTGTCTGTTATTCTAAATGTAGGGACTGGGGAGCGTTGTCCAAAATATCAAGTGGACAGTGTTACCAGCAGGGTTTCAAAGTATATGATGTAAAATTTGTTTCAATTAGGAGAAACTGTGTAGATATGTGATGAAGCGCCTAAATGCAGGGAATGGAGTGGTCTGTCCAAAATTTAAAGTGGACAGTGTCATCCGCAGGGTTCCAAAGGGTAAGTATACAACATGTGGTTCAGATCGGTGAAACGGTGTAGATTTGTGCCAAAGGACCTAAATGCAGGGAATGGAGTGGTCTGTCCGAAATTTCAAGCAGACAGTTTTACTCGTCGGGTTCCAAAGGGTAAGTATGTAAAATTTGGTTCAGATCTGTGAAACGGTGTATTTTTGTGCCAAATGGCCTAAATACAGAGAATGGAGGGGTCTGTCGAAAATTTCATGCAGACAGTGTTACTCGCAGGGTTCCAAAGGGTAAGTATACAAATTGCCGTTCAGATCGGTGAAACGGTGTAGATTTGTGCCAAAGGGCCTAAATGCAGGGAATGGAGTGATCTGCCCGACATTTCATGTAAACAGTGTTACCCGCAGGGTTCCAAAGGTAAGTATACAACTTTTGGTTCAGATTGGTGAAAGGGTGCAGATTTGTGCCAAAGGGCCTAAATGCAGGGAATGGACTGGTCTGTCATAAATTTCATGTAGGCAGTGTTACTCGCAGGGTTCCAAAGGGTAAGTATACAAATTTTTGTTCTGATCGGAGAAACGGTGTAGAATTGTGCCAAAGGGCCTAAATGCAAGGAATGGAGTAGTCTGTCCGAAATTTCATGTAAACAGTGTTACTCGCGGGGTTCCAAAGGATAAGTATACAAATTTTGGTTCAGATAGGTGAAACGGTGCACGTATCACTAACCATAACGCCAGCGCATGTGGATAGAGCTGTTCCGGAGCTCTTGTTGTACCGACTTATTGAACAAAAATCACTCTTTAAGGTTACCTGTGAGGTGTAGCCTAATGCTACATAGCCTAAACTATTCCTCTTGAATCTGGCTATCATATAAAAATAGAATTTTTGAATCGGATTGGTAGTTCAAGAGATTAGCGCGTTTAAACACACAAACACACACACTCTTCAGCTATATTATATTAGTATGGATATTATGCTGTTCTAATTTGTATACACATTCATAGTACTCACACGTATTCCACAAACCTTTATAAAAATAAACTTATATAACGTGACTCATATTGCGAATCGTAATATTTAACCCTAAGTAACCGCACTATACGTTTTGTAGTTAGATAATATTTGTATATAAATTTAAACCTCAACACAGTGATCAGGATCAGATAAACGCTTGAAGGTCTAAACGCGTAATCCTAAAATTGCCCCATTGTAATAGTGACCACAATTAACTCATGTAATTTTACAGGAGTGTTATTGACTACTATTCATCTACAGTATTATATACATTATTATATCATAGGGCAAATTCAAGTCGACCGACTGAAGAGTTACAACTGACAGTTCTTTATGAAAACTAGGCTAAAACAAAATTAAACAAAAATGTTACTGTCCTAAATTGTAAACAGCCTTCTCGAGAAAAAAATAACAAGACTGGAGAACCTTTGCTGAAAACTCTTCGTTTTCCTTTTGTAACACCCTTCCCAATTTGATTGATGTTTGTCATTCCACTGTCACTGACTCTTATTTGGTTATTGTTAACATGTAAACAAGGAAGGACACGTTGTATCTCTAAGCAAAATGTATTTTTGATGTGTAACATCTTTCCGCTCGGTTGATGGATAGTTTTGTGGGAGTGATTTTGAAAATTGGGGACGGAAGTGAATCGGGCGGAAGTGGATCGAACGGAAGTGGATCGGGCGAAAGTGGATCGAACGGAAGTGGATCGGACGGAAGTGAAGACGCACTGCCAGCTGGATGTACAATTGAAAATGTGTGTATTGGAAACAAGGCAATGTGTGCTCTGTAGCGCGAGAATGTTATTATGGCAATACAGTAGGAAGTGCATTTAGCAGGCACTGGTTTGACGAGCACAGTGGCAAATGTTTCACCGACTTTCATTTGTCATTGAGCAGTTTATGAAGCTTCACGTTCAAGGTTGAATATCACGTGGGGTAGGACAAAGACGACAAATGACATTTAAGTAAGCGGCATTATTGTCAAGCTGTGGGTGAGTATAGTCAAATATTAAATGAATAACAGAATGTTGTTATATGAGTGGAATAAAAGCTGTATTTTCATCATATATGAAAAGGAAGGAAGGAAGCTTGTAGTTTTTACGTGCCCGTTAATCTCGAGATCATGAGCCACGGGACCTCCTTTTTACGTGGAATCCGAACCACAGGACATGGCATTTCACTTCGAAAATCTCACATGCATTGACCGGGAATCGAACCCGCCCGCCTTGGTGAGAGGCATACAGCTAGACCGCTGAGCCACCACGCCCCCATCATATGTGAGACTAGGTCATTTCATGATTGTAGGAAGCCATGTTTTGATTGTTTACGACGAACTGTATGAGAGCCTTGAATATAATGAATGTTATAGTTACTGAGAAATGTGCTCACAGTATTTGAGAGTACTGTCGACGTTGTGTGTCACTTTGTTATTGTGAATTATTAATGTAAAAGGAAGGAAGGAAGCTTGTCGTTTTGCGTGTCCGTTAATCTCACGATCATGATCCACGGTACCTCCCTTTTACGTGGAATGCGAACCACAGGACATGGCATTTCAATTCGAAAATCTCACATGTATTGACCGGGAATCAAACCCGGCCTACCTTGGTGAGAGACTAACAGCTTGACAGTAGCATATCTCCAATTCAATGTATACATTCATCATAGTACCAGTATGAAAATGGAGTGTAAATTAACATTTTAAGAATGTCCAAGCTGTGTAGTATATGAATAGGATAACATGTCAGATGTTACACATCATATGCGATTACTGTAAGGCTCGTATTTTTTAAAATAGATTTCTATACCTCATTCCGAAAATAAGCGTAACTCAACTTAAGCGATGACCTCTCATTTAAACCATATTCAAAACGCATTGTCTTATCTCGTGTCTACTAATCAATTAACTTAATCAATTTATCGTTTACTCGATTAATGGATATTTCAGTTAAGAGATTAATCGATTATGCTATTAGTCGATTAATTGATTGCAAGTTTAGTCGAATGATCATTTTCGATTGAACATCGGTTATTACCAACTGTAGTGGGTTCATACCTTCACGCTGATCACATGATTGGAAAACACAGAAAAACTTGATTTTAAACTTTCGCCTAACCACCATCTTAAGTTTATGAAAACAATGGAATAATATTCCCACACCTCAGCAATATTAAGAGACATGCAATTTATAAGACGATTACCCTATTACCAGCACAACATCGCAACATTCCACGGCAAAAATATCTTGATACTATTTACTACAGGACTCTGGTTGGTTGGTTCTTAAGTTTAGGGGCTGCGACAACGTGGTCATCTAGCCCCGTGTACTTTGGGTGTGTGTAGAATCTGTCTGATAACCGGTGTTAATTGTGATGACTGTATTAGTGTGTGTTATCTGTTTTTTATTTAGTCGAAGTACAGACTGCAACTTAGAATTTTTCAAATACTTCCTACTTTTGCCGCCAAGCGCCACCGTCAACGACTACTAGGCCAAGTTCAGAACTTAGCTACTAGACGACACCGCAGTCGGCTTCTGGCAACGAACGTAGAAACCTAAGAGCGTTGTTTACATTCTTAACCTATCCAATTTAGCTTCACACAGGTGTAATTAGTGGAAGGTTCTTTAACATGCCATAAATCTATGACATGGGACCGCCGGCTTTACTTCCCCTCCGAAGGAAGGCATACTGTCGGATTTTTAACGCTCTTAAAAATCCGACGGCTTCGGCCGGGTTTGAACCCGCTATCTTGGGCATAGAAGCTCAGCATACTACTGACTACGCCACCGAAGCTACTTTGCAGGACTCTATGGCACAGAATGTTGGTCAGCTTCAACCAAACACGAACAAGCCCTCCATGGTATGGAAATGAAAATGCTGCGTTGGTCCATGGGTATTACAAGACTTGACCATGGCAGAATTGAACAAAGGAAGCAAATGGGAGTTGCAAGAATTAATGACAAACTGAGAGAAGCACATCTTCGCTGGTATGGGCATGTCACTAGAAGTGATGAGAACTCTGTGATAAAAACGGCCCTCCGCTACGATCCAGGAGGGCATCGACCCCGTGGGTGCCCAAAGAAACGATGGATGGATAGTATCAGTGAAGACCTACTGGTGTGTGGTCTCAAACCTGAAGATGCCCTTGACGGAAAGAAGTGGCGAACAACAACCAAGCAAGCCGACCCTGCACCAACGCGGGAAATACGCTAGGGAAGAAGAGGACTATTTATTACAAGTGTACAGTGTTCTGGAATTGAATTTACTATTATTTTTATTATTATAATAATACAGTACATACAGGGTCTTTCATATAAAGTAAGAAAGGATTTGTTATCCGTTGCTGCAGTGGCCTTGGCTGAGCTTGTGGCGCGCCACGGCCCCCTGCTGTAGTATTGGAAGCGCGCGCATAGCACAAACTTGACCTTGCAATAAGCGTGCAGGTGTTGTCAGTCGCCAGTCTGAAGCGCAGATGCTAACATTGTGAGACAGTTATCATTAATAATAATGTTATTGGTTTTACGTCCCTTTTAACTACACTGGCTTTTAGAGACGCCGGGGTGCCGGAATTTTGCCCCGAAGGGGATCTTTAACGTGCCAGTAAATCTACTGACACGGCTCCCCCGCATTTGCGCACCCTCAAATGTCAGCTGACTGCGTCAGGTTTCGAACCTGCAACCTTGGGCTCAGCAAGCGAGAACGTTACGCAGCCAGACACAGTTATCATTACAACATCGTACTTTTGTGTGTAAAACTTATTTTAAGTACGAATCGGTTCGGCGGGTACGTGATGCATTTTTCAACAATTTCCTTCACTTGCACAGATTCACGTAATTGTAAATAAGTTTGACACTACTGACTCAGTGCTTAATAAGAAACATAAAATAAGGAATCAGAAGTATTACAGTGGCAGAACTCACTCGCGTCAGCCAAAATGTGATTACCAGATACAATGCCTGTATAACCCATGTAGAACGACACTTCCAGCATCTTTTATAAGGTAATATTTCATGCAGGATTGTACACACGCTTAAAGCAGGGGGCTGTGGCGCGCCACAAGCTTGGACAAGGCCACCGCAGCAGTGGATAACAAAACCGCCGTTTGGCGTTCTTACTTTATATGAAAGACCCTGTACATTACGTTCCCATTTGAGACGGCTTTGCTTTTCAGCGTTCAGTCTTGTCTGCTAGCCTCTGTTTAAGAACAAGTCGCCTCCATAATCCCCTATTAGCAGTTAGCATTGCGGCCTTCTCAGCTTCCACACCTCTCACTTTGAAATCGTTAAGCACTGAATGTAACCATCGCCTCCTAGGTCTACCTCTACTTCCCTTACCCTCTACAGCCGAACTCCTTAACCTCTTAGGTTATCTCTCCTCTCCCATTCTTTTCACATGACCCAACCTTCTGAGTCGCCTCATACGGACAGCTTCATCCAGCGTGTTCATTGCAAAGTAAAGTCTATGCACCTAGTCGAGGCAGTTCCCCTGGCTACCCGGACAGGGAAACACGCCCAGTTCACGTCATCGGCTCTGCCGGACAGGGCTAGCCAAGAAGCTCCGAGATTATTAGTCATGCCGTAGCCCTAGAAAAGGCAAGACTTGCTGCACTCTATACTGTTGCCTGTCATTAGCAGTTAAGACTTGTATTAATTATTTTTTTTATTTTATTTTATTTAGTCAATTTACCCTCTAGGTTGGTGGTTCCCACGGACTCAGCGAGGGAACTCACCACTACCGCCTCTATGGGCAGTGTCCTGGAGCTTGGAACATCTGGTCGGGTTGGATACAACTGGGGAGGTGTGATCAGCACTTCGCCCAGGCGGCCTCACCTGCAAAGCGAACAGGGGCCTCATGAGGGAGGGGAAGGAATGGAAGATAGGGATGGATAGGCTAGTAAGAGGGAAGGAGGCGGCCGTGGCCTTACTGTAGGTACTGCCCCCGTAATTGAATTATATAGAGACCACGGTGGCTATATTTGAAATTTATAAGGAAAGTTATGGCTGTCATAGTTATGACGTGGGTAGTCATGACGTAAGCACGGATGACGTAAATGTTATGCCAGCAGGTTACTTGAGCTGAGATTCTCAGTGACGTCAGCATTTAGTCGAGAATGTTCCAAGATTTACGACGCAGTCGCAGGAAACGAGGAATTCTGCTGAGGAAGAAACTATGCTATTGGAGGAGAGGCTTGAACCAATGAACGATAGTTTAAAGGAAGACGGAGATTGCTGAAACTATGGTATTTTTATTACTTTTGGAATGCAGAATTGTGGAAATCCATTTGCAGTAGAAGCATTGATTTGGAATTTTGGTGAAATTTATTTTCAGTTTTTGAATTTTGAAAATCCGTCATGTATTAACGAAGTTGGAACTTTTAGCGATGACGCAGTATCACGCTCTGGAAGGGATGGAAACGCCCCTCGAGAAGTTAATAAAAGGGCTTGCGCAGAAGAGAGGAGTCTCTTTTCATTCTCCGATCATTCTCAGATCGCATTCTCAGATCATCGAAGTCTAATTGTGAAAGTTCCTTTCTTATACAGTCATTTTAGTGAGACGTCGAAGTGAACAGTAGTGAAAGGAGTCGTCTTTATAACGCGTGGTGAGGCCACTATATTAACGAGATCCAAGTCAAACTAGGTGAAGTTAAAACGGACCTTAGAAAGCTTCTACAAGTTTAGCTTTGAACAGTTAGCGGTCACCGATAAGCTAATTGTATTGTGCAGTGCTACATAAAGTAATAGAGAAAAGCTGAACAATTTCGACCGATTAGTTTGAAGGATATTAGCAGTTTTATACGACTGACAAAAGTGATTATCTCGCCACAAGAGAAGCACTATTGTATAGCCAGAATCAACGCAACGGCTAACGCTGCTAGTGGAATAGAAAGACTTCAGATTGCTTTGTTACACAACGCTACAGTATAATGGAGCAATTTAATACGGCAGTTTGTTCTTCTATGACTACAACCAAAGAGCAGATGGAAGGCTAAAGGACTTAATGCAATTGGGACATATTTCAACGGAGTAAGATAGCGACATGGAACTTCGCTAATTGCTATTCCACACAAGCGAACATGCGGTGAATACCATCTACACCCATGATTCGTGATTAAAGGCTGAATACCATCGAACAGCCATGAAAACAATTTCATACTCTTTTAATATGAATATTTCTTCGGAAATTTCTACAAAAACTTCATGGCGATTGTCTACTGGAACTTCAGGGAATTTTTCAAGAGAGGTCAGGGTGGTCCCGACTCACAAAGAAGATTATTGCCGGAAGGATGTCTATTCGTCTTCGAGGAGCAGAGTGATTTCCGGAGAAGGAAGCAGTTCGATTCTCCGAGGGTGCTATTTCCTATTTTGAGGATGGAGCTCAGCTTTAACTTGGTGAAATGGATCCATCAGCAGTCTTCTTTGGGGAATTTTCCTCTGGAACGTCAATCGGCAGATAAGGTAGTCGTGAACGTTTATTGTATTTGAGTTTATTAATGATGTTTGAGCAACCATTTTTCCCATATTTTTATCCTCATGTATTTTGCCCTATTTTCTTGTTTGAGATTCTTATTCTCAGTACACCTTGATGAGTTATGCCTTTTTCGACGATTTATTAAGACATTGTCACGTCATGGGCATAGTTAATGATTTTGGATCAGTTGAGACTGATAGTTAGATTTTTCAGTAATTAATATTTTTTTGTAGTCACGATTTGACTGTAAGTTAATGTTTTTTATGGCAGATTTAAATTCAGACAGCGTGTCATTTTATTAAAGTAATTCTACCCCAGTTTAATTACTTTGACCAATTTTCTGTCATCATCAAGAAGGAAGAACATTTAAATGATTTTAGAGCGTTAAAAAATCTTACGTTGTCGACGATCTTGGAAATACTAGTCGTTATTTGAATTGATTGCAACACAGACATTTATCGTCAGTTATGAATGAACATTGCAACATAGACACTTTTGTGAAAGATTAACGTTAATAATGAATTATTGAATGCATTAAAGTCGAGAACTTTTGTTAGGAGTTTTTCTCAATTAGAGATTTATATAACGATGTTTGCATTCCCCAGTCTAATTGGATTCTATTCGACTACTTTGCATTTTAGTCGCACTTTATTTGATGATAGTATTTTCATACTATATTTCTTTTAAGATGTTAATCTTAAATTTTGATAGACCAGACAGGCGTATATAAGCGTATTCACTATTAAATTTGTTTGTGATTGGCAAGTTTTGACTTCATTTCGGTTCATGAATGAAATCCACGAAGGTTAAATAAAAACAGTTTTGAAACAATTAATGATTATTAGAATTTTTAAGTGGAACTATAAATGTATAATCGCTAGTGCAGCGCAGATGTTGAAAGTCGCTGATATATAATGCCCTTGAATATGAAGGAAGTTCTCACAGGAATAAATGTTAAAGAATTATTTGTGGAAGTTTTTGTAAGTTATGTGGAAGTTTTTAATGCCATATAGATAAATATATGATGAATTTTGGGCCTAATTTTAATGCAGTTTGTGCATTAACTTGTTAGCGAAGGATTTTCCGCTGGAGTAAGATTGTCATAGTTCGTTGAAAATTAATCAAGTGAAATTACTGTTATAATTAACACGAGTTTTGAAAGAATTTGAGATAAGATTTTGAATGAAGATTACCGTCACAAATCATTATTAAAACCTTTATTAAACCAGATTGTGACATTAACATGTATAACTAACCTTCATTGGTCGATTATATTAATCACGATTATGAAAATTACCAACCGGATGAACATGTGGTTAATGTATTTCTTAAATTAATAATTTAAACAATTTAAATGTTAATATTGTAAATAATTGCTGTAAATATTTTTGAAAATAATGTGGAACGAGAGTGATGTTAAAGGCGTGCTTATAATATTTTTATTGTCTTTGACAAATATTATAAACAATTTCTAATTGTTATAAATAATTTATGTGATTTTGTTATAAACATTTAAGAGCTAATTATACAATTGGATTGAACTTAACAAATTTAGGGAATTAACATAATGATCCAATAGGATGTGAGCAAAGTACTTGAAAGATTTGCGTAAATATTAATGTGAGTTGTCTTGTAGACATTTAAAAGCTTGAGAGAGCAAGCTGTATTCTTACGTAACGTAGCATGTGGGAGTCCATTCGACCAGTATGCAACAGGTTGGAGGGTAGCTCGCAGCTGGGCCAACATCTGGTTCTCAGCGTGTGAGGTCGTCCACACTCTGGCCTTGCGACTATAAATATCATTCTCATGTTTATTAAAAGGAAACCAAATGCTCTATATATGTCACACCCTGACGTCCTTTTCCAATCCAATAGTGTTGTGAATGTTACGTTATTTGGAGCTCGTGGGAGCTAATATGTTTTATATCATGTTGTATGATAATTTTTGCAAGTCCTACAGGAGGACGTAGTCAGATTGACTTGGGCTACTGATAGCCACGTTTATTTTGTTGTGTTATTAAGATCATACCCTTTATTTGAAATAAAGCTTTTGTACAGTTCAAAGTTCTCGTCTTCGTTCTGGTTCATTTTTAAATGTCATGGTGGAGGTTATTGTGTGAACAGACTTTAGTGATCCTGTTGTCAACTCAATCCCCGAGATAATTAAGAGGTAAGTAACGGTAAGTATGAACCCCCGTCTATTTTGGTGTGTTCCACAATGATTTCCTGTGAACTTCTGTGCTCTTATCTCGATAGTATCTGTCAGTGCCATTTTCATTGATGTAGCTGAGCCGGTGCGATTGATTGTTGGCAATCCGATTGAGGGGGCGGATATCTGACAGCCTACTATCCAGGTAAACGGGGACAGTACCATCCCGGCATTTGCCCGAAGACGAAGTGGGAAACCACGGAAAACCAATTCGAGGATGGCTGAGGTGGGAATCGAACCCCCTCTACTCATTTGGACCACCCGAGGCTGAGAAGACCCCGTTCCAGTCCTCATACCACTTTTCAAATTTCGTGGCAGAGCCGGGAATCGAACCCAGGACCTCCGAGGCGGCAGCTAACCATGCTGACCGCTACGCCACGGAGGCGACGTATTAATTAATTAATTAAATAAATACATAAACGAACAATAAATAAACCGCGCTGTAGCATGTAATCGATAAGTCAGCCCGCTTCACATGTAGGCTATTTATTTATTTATTTATTTATTTATTTATTTATTTATTTATTTATCGTATGGCTTTTAGTGCCGGGAGTGTCCGAGGACATGTTCGGCTCGCCTGAGTCTGTAGCTGCTTCCACCGGACACCCTAAAGGGTGAGCTACAAGTTCCGTTCAATTTCAAGTAGTTCCAACTTTCGCCACCAGATATCAATGATACCTAGTGGCGAACGTTGGAACTTTGATAGAGCGTTCTGACGAAATCTAACCTAACAAATTTTGCTTTACACAAGCTTAGTCTGCGAAAGGATCTTTTACATGCCATAAATCTATGACATGGGACCGCCGGCTTTACTTCCCCTCCGAAGGAAGGCATACTGAAGGATTTTTAACGCTCTTTTTTAACGTATGGCTTTTAGTGCCGGGAGTGTCCGAGGACATGTTCGGCTCGCCAGTTTTTGTAGCTGCTTCGAGACGGACACCCAATGGGTGAGCTACAAGTACCGTGGGGGAGGAAAGTTGGAATGGAAGGTCGAGGAGTTGGAAGGTAGCGGCTGTGGCCTATAGTTAGGGACCAACCCCGGCATTTGCCTGGAAGGAAGATGGGAAACCACAGAAGACCATCTTCAAGGTTGCCGGCGGGGGGATTCGAACCTCCTCGCCTCCCGGATGTGAGCGACTGCCAGCAGTCATGCCGTAACGACCACGGCTAACTCACCCGGTTTTAACGCTCTTAAAAAAATCCGACGACTTCGGCCGGGTTTGAACCCGCTATCTTGGGCATAGCAGTTCAGCAGGCTACCAACTACGCCACCGAAGCCGCTATGTGGGCTATACACAGCACTGAAGAGGGCGTACGTTCAACAGGCACAGCTCTATGCGCCCCTTGCGGGCAGCCCTGCATTCACGTGTACAACTGTGTTTACTTCCACTATCTCGACTCGGCGAACAAACTTTAAGCCTTTGTCTCTTCATTACGTGCACCTTCCTGCCATTGCTCCCATCTATTTGTCCCAGTAATCATTCGTGCTACCCTCATATCAGTTATCTCTGGCTTATATATCCGATATCCTGAATATACCTAGCTCTCACTTCCATAGAGCAAGGTCGGTCTAAATACTGAGCAACGTTAGTGAGAGTTTCGTCGTTACACTAACTTCTTTCTTGCAGAATTCTGTAGATCACAACTGAGAACTCACTGTATTGTCTTTTCTACACCTAGATTCTAATTCCTTCCACATAGTCATCTTGGCCGACACGCCTGAGGTTTTGAACGAGTTTTGAATGGTATGGACTCCGTCTTGAGGAAAGAATTCATGATGAAAATTAATAAATGTAAAACAAAAATATTGGAATGCAGTCGAAATAAATCAGAATCCTCTATGGATATCAAATTGGCAGGTGAAAAACTAAAGGAAGTAGGAGACTTCTGTTACTTAGGAAGCAAAATAACCAGTGATGGACGAAGCAAAGAGGATATAAAAAGTAGGTTAGCTCTGGCAAGGAAAGCATTTCTACAGAAAATAAATCTGTTGACATCGAATATAGATTTAGGTATTAGGAAGTCATTTTTGAAGGCCTTTGTCGGGAGCGTGGCACTCTATGGAAGTGAAACTTGGACTATTGGTGCAGCAGAAAAGAGAATTGAAGCGTTTGAAATGTGGTGTTACAGGAGAATGATGAAGATCAGATGGGTAGATAGGGTTACGAACGAAGAGGTATTAAGACTAGTGGGAGAGGAGAGATGATTCTGGCGACTGCTAATGAAGTGAAGAGATAGGTTGGTAGGACACATACTAAGACACCCAGGAATAGCAAACTTAGTTGTGGAAGGAAAGGTCGAGGACAGGAACTGTGGGGTTAGACCAAGGTTAGAATATGTTAAACAGATTGCCTCGGACGTAGGGTGTGGTAGCTATGTACAGATGAAACGATTATCCCCGGACAGGGAGGCATGGGAAGCTGTATCAAACCAGTCAAAAGACTGAAGACTCAAACAACAACTAGCATCCTGTGAGAATACATAGCCCATGTACTTAAAATGATCCACATGCTCCAATTTAGTTCCTCCTACCTGGCATTCTACTTTCCTATATTTTTCCCCTACCGAAATAATCTTCGTCTTTGAAATGCTGATCTTCATACCATATTCCCTACATTTCTGTTCATCTTCCAACATGTTGGCTTGCAAGCTATCGACGGAGTCGGCCATTACAACCAGGTCATCAGCATAGGCCAGACTGCTTACCTGGTTTCCACCTAATTGAATCCCACCCAGTCAGTTTATGCCCTTCAGCGCATTATTATTATTATTATTATTATTATTATATCTACCTGTAAAAAGGTAACGCCCTAGAAGTCTCTGTCCTCTTTTCTAAGGTCCTTTGTACTGTAAATACTTTGCACAAACTAGTACAGATGCCAGCAAAACAAATTTGAATGGATTAAATTCCAATCTACTTCTACAAATATTTTCTTTGAATGTCAAACAATTCAGTAAAAAGCCCTAATACTGCATTCCAAAACCACGTTTCTTGCTTGAAATCCCCTTCATTTTATTCGTCTGACTTAGCTCTAATATCAATTATTATTATTATTATTATTTATTTACCATAAATCGTACACGAAGTATGGAAGGCCTAGTGAAAAAGGGCAAGCCCCACATACATATTTCATGCTCCACAGGCACAGCTTACATTTACATTTGTTTTAACAATATTTACAAGTTTTACAAAGATATTTGCAGTATTTACATATTTAGAATATTGACATAGTACATTTTCCTGTTCACTCACTCTCTCACGCACGCACTTTCATAACCTCAATCACTCGATACATTCATTCATTCATTCCATTCAGATACTCATTCATTCAGCGAGACAATCAATCACTCATACATACGTTTATTTATACAATGTACCTTTTTACGTACGGCTTGAATTTCCGAATTGGCAAGATCTTGGCATCCCCTGGCAGCGCGTTCCATAACCGCGCAGAGCGGCCGTAGAAACCTGTCAGGTAAGCATTGCTACGTGCGAAGGGCGGAACGAGGGTTACACCTCGTCCTCTCCGAACTGAGCGATATGCCAATGACAGTCGGCAAAAAGGGTCAATAATAATGGAACCTGTAAGGGATTTTCTAAGAAAAATTAGATCAATTTGTTTGGCTGTTGCCTCTATAGATGGAAATTTGGACAAAGGGGAAGGGGAATAACGAGCTATTAGCCTTTCTGCGCGGCGCTGTACACGCTGGAGCTTGTTCATGTTTTCCGCTGTAGTGGGATGCCAGGCAGGTAAGCCGTACGTTAATATTGGACGGACCATGCATGTGTAAGCCATCCTGAAGGCTCTAGGTTTACAACCTCTCATGTTTCTGTACAAGAAACCCAGAACTTTGGTGGCCTTACATCTTGCCTCTTCACTTTGAATGTTCCAATTCAGGGTGTCGGAGATTGTTACCCCTAATAGCTTTAAGTTTGTGCACTGTGGGATGACACTGTTCATAATTTTGTATTCATTCTCAATAGGTTTTTGTGACCTGGTTATTCTTATGTATTTACATTTTTGTACATTTATATTTAAATTATTCACAGAACACCACAGCGATAAGTTGTCCAGATCTGATTTAAGACAGAGGGAATCTTCTTCACATTTAATGCCCGTGTATAGCACGGTGTCATCTGCATATAGTGACATTGATGAGGTGACACAGCCAGGAAGATCGAGCACATATATAGTGAAGAGAAGAGGTCCGATCACAGAGCCCTGAATCACTCCAGAAGTAACTTGAGCAGCCTGCGATCGAGCTCCTCCGTACAACACACACTGTGTTCGACCCTCTAGGAATGACCTCACCCATGCTAGTAAGCTACCCCGTATGTTAAGCTGCTGTAGCTTTAACAAAAGTCTTTCATGAGACACTTGATCGAAGACCTTAGCCCAATCCAGTGCAATACAGTCCACTTGTTTCACTTCTGGCTGATTCAAGTAGAACTGAAACTCATCAATGCCTTTTGTCAATAGAGTAGTGCAAGAACGACCCGGAAGAAAACCGTGCTGATTTGGAACGAGCAGATTGTTCTCCCGTAGGAATTCCAGCACACTGTTTGCTACTAGGGGGGCGTGGTGGCGCAGCGGTCAAGCTGTATGCCTCTCACCAAGGCGGACCGGGTTCGATTCCCGGTCACTGCATGTGAGATTTTCGATGTGAAATGCCATGTCCTGTGGTTCGGATTCCACGTAAAAACGGAGGTCCCGTGGCTTATGATCGCGAGATTAACGGTCACGTTAAACTACAAGCTTCCTTTTTGTTTGCTACTAACCGCTCCATACATTTACAAATTATAGATGTTAGACACACCGGTCTGTAATTTGCAACATCTTCTCTGTCACCTTGCTTATATATTGGCACCACGTTAGCACATTTCCACCCACACGGAACAGAACCTTGGTTGATAGACAGGTTGAATAACGCACACAGAGAGGGCGCTAATGCTTCCGTACACTGCAGCAGGATCCGTCCGGGAACATCATCTGGGCCGGTCGCCGCATGTGGTCTAATCTTCCGTAGGCTCTGAATCACCTCAGTTGTTGTGAAGTACAGGTTGGAGAGTGGGAGGGGTGGAAGTGATGACCTTGGCAGAAGCAGGTTCATGGTCATACCCGGCTTAGAAAAGTTCTGCTTGAAACTGTCACTGAACGCTGTTGCAATATCTTGGGGTGCACTTAGGAATTTACCGTTACAGTGAAATGAGGCTGGCGCAGCGGTGCCGCGTCTTCTGGACAAAAATTTCCACATTTCACTGGTGCTGCTTATTTTGTGAATATAATTGTCGTATGTTTCGCGAATTAATTTCTTTGTTTGGTTCCTGATGTTCTTGTATTTTTCCCACATGATGTCGGTTGAGCAACTTTTCCATTTCTTGTATAAAACGTTCCTTTTCCTAATCATTTTAATGACTTCCTTCGTCACCCAAGGAGAATTTTTCTTCCCACTAATGGTTATTTTCGGTATAGCTATATCCACACATTCAAAGAAACAATTTCGCCAGGCGTGCCACACTGAGTTGATGTCGCTGGTGTCCAGAATACATGGGGTGGGAAGGTGTTTGAGGAATAAAGATGATAGCAGTTTCCAGTCTGCCTTTTTGTAATTGTATACTGTCCTCACTGTGCTCTTGCTGCGTGGTTTGTTGTAATGCAATGTGGTAAAGATGGCTGCGTGATCACTGAAACCGGGTATGACTTCAGCTTTCTGTACGGAGGAAGGAAGGCTTGTGAGGAATAGGTCTATTGTGGAGCGTGTAGTTTGTGTGATTAGAGTTGCTTCGGTTATTAATTGGTCAAGGAATAAATCGTAGAATGCGGTAAGGAATTCATTAGCAATGGGATCCTTGGGAGTGGGAGGAGAGTTTTGCCAGTCTATTTCTAAATTAAAATCGCCTGTTATGTAAATGGCCTTGTATTTGTGCTGGATGTATTGTACACGACGGAGGGACTCCAATAGTTCATCATTGATGTGCCGAGTTGAATTTGGAGCACGGTATACAGAGCCTATTTGAAATGTATTGTTTGCACACGTGAATTCCACCCACACAGCCTCAGCATCAGTTTCAAACTCCCGTTGGCGAACAGGCCTTAACTCAGGTTTCATGGCTATTAGTACCCCTCCCCCTGATGTCCAGGTTCGATCTTTGCGGAACATGGTGTATGTTACCGGAAATATTTCTGGGTCGTTAGTGGATTTTTTCAGCCATGTCTCCCCTGAACACACAATTGACGGATTAAGTGCTGTGAGACAAGAACGCAGGTCCGGTTGTTTGGAGGGACATGTTACACTTCGAGCATTGAAGGAAAAAAATGGATAATGCTTTGCCATCCGAGGGTGTTACGTCACTATCTACACTATTTGCACTCTGTGTCGATGTATTAAAAAATGAGTTAGAGAACTGAGGTAAAGAACAGTTCCAACACAGCCACGATTGTTTCCCAGAGGTGATTATTTTGTGTTTTGAAGCACTGATTTTTGCACAAGTTCTGTGCGCTTGAGAGTGGCAAGATGTACATGTCACAAATAACTGATTCACACGACCCTTCGAATCACAAATTATACACACCTTATTCGGCCCTGGGTTCATCTCCACATCTCCACTGAGAGCCACAGAGAGCACCACGAGATGTAATAATGTAGCGGGCGGTCTGGCAACCCCGCGCAGTGCTGGGCGCCCTCTGCCTGCTGCCGTGACTATCAGCCCCTCACTTCCACACCATGTGAGAGAAGATATATTGAGTTTACAAACTACCATGAGGTGTTCCTTCAGGTCCGAGTTCACACACGAGTCTTCAATTGTTAAAGAATGATCGAGGATCTTTTTCGAGGCACCCACTGAGCTTTTTACTAGGTAGAACACGAGGAAAAGTTGGAGCACTCTAACTGCTACACACCTGCTGGCCGCCATCTTGCAAGGAAGGAATCTCGTTTGTTAACCAACTTTTATCTGAAGATCAAACGACGTGGATCCTTTATTGCAGACACAGGGCGATTGTTTACTAATTAAGGCTAAAGTGAGCTTGGCTATTGACGTCCGAAACGGGGGAGGAGCTTACGGTCAGCTGATTCCAATATGGCGGCGAGATAGTGACGAGAAGTAAGCAAGACAGTGATTGGGTGTGCGTTTGTTATGGCTTCTAATTTATGATGGCAAAATACTACATATTTTCTTTCGGAGCCTAGCGGTATCGATGTTTTTATTAATTTCACAATATATATCTCACATAACACAAAGGACGACTCCCTGATAATAAATTGAATCCAGCAACCCTGAATTTGCATGAATGTTTTGGGTTCAAAGAAGCGTTACTTGGGATGCTCAAATCATACTTCAATATTGCTAATATTGACCTACATACTTGCTGTTCAAAGGCAAGAATATAAATTTATTAATCTCTTGCCACAGGTAAGTTAAAATGGAGGCATCCTCTTTATCAATATATTTAATTAAATATTTAAAATACAGATGTTTAACAAAGCTGGAGTCCCCATTTGAACTTGTCATAAGCAAACGGAACAGATCAAAAACTACACTTTAAGCCAAATCAAATTCACTCCTCAGCTCGACATAAACCACAATACCAAATAAAACCTATAGAAAACATACTCTCCTTACTGTTGTACAACTTTCAAACCAACTATTCGCACTCAAAACTAAAAAACCCTGAAATGGGAACTAATTAAAGTTAGAATAGCCTAGGCCGATCAGATCTCCTGAAACATTACCGCATATGTATACTTAACATCACTATAACTTCCAAATTACGGCTAAGTGACCTATCTGCCCGAGTAGTATAGGTGTTACCGGCCTGCCTGGGATGATGGGTCACCAAACCGGTACTTAAAACTAAGATTTTACACATTAATCAACTAAATTCAACAGTAAGGAGATCATAGCCAAAACACAATTTAAGCCAAATCATACTTCAATATTGCAAATATTGGCCTACATACTTGCTGTTCAAGGGCAAGAATATAAATTCTCGGGCAAATTAAGGCTAGGAACAGCATTTTTATTAAGTTTTCTAACCATTCGGCTATTGTCAATCGGAAGAACCCCTAAAATAAGTTAACGAAGAGCGGATTACATTCCATGTAGGCCTACGGCACAGAAGTATTAGGCTACAAGTTTATCAGTATTTTTGATATAGCTAAATCCTTGTAAATACAAATTAGAGACAATAACTATCAATAATCAACAGTACCGATGCTTATGCTGTGGAAAGAAGTCGTCTTCACAAAAATGCACACTGTCATGTAAAGTGTAACACGTTTTCCAATTGACAGCGCCGAAGCCCATCTTTCTCTCTGAACTTTTTGTACAGGAAAGCAGTGAAGAGATTTCGTACCCGCTTTATACGATTTGCAACCGTAAACAGAGCAGTACCTCCTCGAATTTGACAAATTCCTTTCTGTTTCCATCACGACGTCAATGCTTCGCCATGCTCACCAGTCACTATGTTACAGCTTCAACATTCTGCCGCGTGGCTGCGCCATCCAACTTTTCTGACGTCAATACAAGAGACAGCAGCAGGTCGATGATCCAATATAAAAAAAACTTTACGAGCCTTACAGTAGTCGCATATGATGTGTAACATCTGACATAGAAGAAACCTCACGCGAAATTGTTGATACACCGGTATTTTGTAATATTATTGGCACAAGGTAGTGTTTTACAGATATTGTAGTTAATAATACGGAACTCACTTTATTAGATGATTTGTAGCTTCCACCAGCACTAGCCCAAATAAAGAATACGATATGGATCAACTAGATTAATAGACGCGACACCGCTCATAACCTTAAATTCCTTATAAATAGACCAACGTGCGAGTAAATGCAATGTGCACAGCAGTAGATCATGAAAGGCTTGCCCAGTTCCCGGACCTCTTGATTCACAGACCAATACGTAATATCATATGGATTCTGTTAAAATGAGTCATATTGGTATGATTAACAGCAGAGTATCAAGAAGGCAGTGCGAGAGTAGAAATATCAAGTAGGCAGTGAAGAAAAAAAAGAGAGTCTTGGAATTGTTATGTATTATTAGTGTGTAAATAAAAAAGATTTTTGTGTGTTGATGAATGTCCAGGACGGATACGATCCAGCTGGCAGTGCGTCTTACACACTTCCGTCCGATCCACTTCCGTCCCATTTTTTCAAAATCACTCCCACAAAAATATCCAGCAACCGAGTGGAAAGATGTTACACATCAATAAAATGCAGGCACCTGTAACTTAACGTAACGGGTAACGTACCGTAACCAATCTCGAGTTTTTTCTTTTCTTTAGTGTATGGCTTTTAGTGCCGGGAGTGTCCAAGGACATGTTCGGCTCGCCAGTTTTGTAGCTGCTTCGAGACGGACACACAATGGGTGAGCTACAAGTACCGTTGGGGTGGGAAGTTGGAATGTAAGGACGAGGAGTTGGAAGGTAGCGGCTGTGGCCTATAGGTAGGGACTAACCCCGGCATTTGCCTGGAAGGAAGATGGGAAACCAGAGAAGACCATCTTCAAGGTTGCCGGCGGGGGGATTCGAACCTCCTCGCCTCCCGGATGTGAGCGACTGCCAGCAGTCTTGCCGTAACGACCACGGCTAACTCACCCGGTAATCTCGAGGTGTAACAGAATCATTCAGTTCAATGTTTTCGTTCGGTACGGTAGTAACGTTACTGCCTCTTCGTTACATGAGCACGGTACAAATTTGAACTCTTCTTCCATACGACACACGATTTCTTTTTTCAGCGTATGGATCTTAGTGCCGGGAGTGTCCGAGGACATGTTTGGCTCGCCAGTTTGTAGCTGCTTCTATGCGGACACACATGGGGTGAGCTACAAGTTCCGTCGCGTGTGGAGTGTTGTCTGGGGAGGCAAGTTTGAATATAAGGACGAGGAGTTGGAAGGTAGCGGCTATGGCCTATAGTTAGGGACTAACTCCGGCATTCGCCTTTAAGGAAGATGGGAAACCACAGAAGACCATCTTCAAGGTTGCCGGCGGGGGGATTCGAACGTCCTCGCCTCCCGGATGTGAGCGACTGCCAGCAGTCTTGCCGTAACGACCACGGCTAACTCACCCGGTAATCTCGAGGTGTAACAGAATCATTCAGTTCAATGTTTTCGTTCGGTACGTTAGTAACGTTACTGCTTCTTCGTTACATGAGCACGGTACAAATTTGAACTCTTCTTCCATACGACACACGATTCTTTTTTTCAGCGTATGGATTTTAGTGCCGGGAGTGTCCGAGGACATGTTTGGCTCGCCAGTTTGTAGCTGCTTCTATGCGGACACACATGGGGTGAGCTACAAGTTCCGTCGCGTGTGGATTGTTGTCTGGGGAGGAAAGTTTGAATGTAAGGACGAGGAGTTTGAAGGTAGCGGCTGTGGCCTATAGTTAGGGACTAACTCCGGCATTTGCCTTTAAGGAAGATGGGAAACCACAGAAGACCATCTTCAAGGTTACTGGCGGGGAATTCGAAACTCCTCGCCTCCCGGATCTGAGCGACTGCCAGCGGCCATGCCATAACGACCACGGCTAACTACCCGGTACGATACACGTTATGCATTTCGTTCCACGCACCATTTGGTACAGTAGTAACGTTATGACCTATACCTTACATGGATAAGTTACAGATTGGAACTCAGCGTTAGTACCGGAGTAACGCTCCGGTCTGTTCCATGCAAGTGTAAGTGCAAAAATGCTGTTGTTATTTCGCGATTTTTGAAATTTGAATGGAAGCCTTGTGTATGCAGATTGACCGGAACTATAAAACATTTACGGAACATTATAAAATCACTAGAGATGTACAAGAATACATAATAATAATAAATATAATGAAAAAATCCACAGCCTGCTTCCAGTCTCCGACCGGGTCAGGAATGGAATGAATGAAGCCCCCATCTAGCGGCGAGGATATGAACTGTGCCGGCTGCCGAGGCCTGACGCACTCCTCTGGGGCAATGATTAAATGAATAACAGATGAAATGATAGTGGAGAGTGTTGCTGGAATGAAATGTTGACAGGGAAAACCGGAGTACCCGGAGAAAAACCTGTCTGCCTCCGTTTTGTCCAGCACAGATCTCACATGGAGTGACTGGGATTTGATCCACGGACCCAGCGGTGAGAGGCCGGCGTGCTGCCGCCTAAGCCACGGAGGCTTATAAATATAATAATAAAGACAATTGTAAAACATAAACCAACCCGGTTGCACCACATCCCTTGAAGCACCCTGGCCTACCAAGCGACCGCGACCCAGCAATTCATCCTACATATTGTAGGGTGACGCGTGGTCAGAGGGTCGGGTACCCTCTGACATTAATGTTGGTTACCTTGACAGGAGCGCTACCTCACTGTCAGACAGCTACTCAGTTGTCCTCACAAGGCTGAGTGCACCCCGTTCCAGCCCTTGCGTCATTTTCTAAAATCCCTGACGGAACCAATAATCGAACCTGGGGCCTCCAGGTAAGAGATAGACACTGTACACCAACACTACGGTGCTGGCAATAATAATAATTATAGCCTAATAATAATTTTAAATTGTTCCTATTGTAATACAACCGACAGTAGTGGCTACGCTGGCTAAAGCGCAGCATTAGGTCATGGGGCCAAGTTCTCTGCTGACTCGGTAGACGCGTGGGTTCGAGCCCCACCGTCGGCCGTCCTTGAAATGGTTTTCCGTGGTTTCCCCATTTTCAACACAAGGCAAATGCTGGGACGGTACCTTCTGACAGGCCACGGCCGCTTCCTTCCACATCCTTGCCCACTTTCATTCACCATCATTCATTTCATCTCTCATTAACTCCTCTCATGAGGTTGGCGTCAGGAAGGGCATCCGGCCGTAAAAACCATCGCCACGAAGACTTCCATCGCATCTCATCACCGACCCCGTTGGAAAACCGGAATAATAAGGGGTAGACATACGTTCCTATTGTAATACAACCCATAAATCTGTCAGATTGCTCGTA
The DNA here is from genome assembly GCA_946902985.2 of Meconema thalassinum. Taxonomy (NCBI): domain Eukaryota; kingdom Metazoa; phylum Arthropoda; class Insecta; order Orthoptera; family Tettigoniidae; genus Meconema; species Meconema thalassinum. Next base: position 6,100,262 of record CAMPQE020000020.1, read on the forward strand.
CAATAAAATTTGTCTATTATATTGAAGACTGTTACGTAGCTCAAAATGTCCGAGATACAGTAGTTAAAGTAAAAGAAAATAATGAACAACATCAAACAAAAACAGTCCATGTCCTGTAAGCAGATTTTGGAAGATCAAGTGTTTTCTTTTACAAATCATTATAGATACAAAATGATTTAAGAAATAAAATAACAAAGCCGCCTTCTGTGATCTGAGTGTGTATTGACAATCCTGCTGCACCAGTCTTGGGTTCAATTCCCATCTCTTGTCTTGTCTGAATGCTGGAAAGGGTAGGCCTATACTAAGCCTCGTGAGGATAATTGAGAAGACGTGGGTTAGATTCCCACCTTAGACATCCTGGAAGTGGCATGGCGTGGTTATCAACTTCTACGCCTGGCAAATGCCGGGATCGTCCCTTACTTAAGGTCTCGACCGCTTCCTTCCAAATCCTAGCCTCAATTACAAATACGCACACTTCTAAGCCATCACATTGGCATGGGTTTCCAGACAGAGTCCACAAACACCTACGAACACGGGGCTCAATGTCCATGATGTCACAAATCCCCTTAATGAAACAACAACAACTAATCTTACCAGGAATTGGACTCGTTTGAAATCAAAAGGTGAATCTGAGAGAAGAGACCAAGAAGGAAAAAAAATCAGTAGCCACAGGAGACATACGGCAATAACCAATGCCACCCTAATCCTGGATGAAAGTGGAACGATGTAGGTGGGAATGAAATGTTACATGGGGCTGTACATTTGAATTCTTATTTTTTTATTTTTTTATTGCGTATGGCATTTAGTGCCGGGAGTGTCCGAGGATATGTTCGGCTCGCCAGAAATAGTAGCTGCTTCTATGCGGACACCCATGGAGTGGGCTACAAGTACCGTCGCGTGTGGAGTGTTGTCTGGAGAGGAACGTGTGAATGTAAGGACTAGGAATCGGAAGGTAGCGGCTGTGGCCTATAGTTAGGGACCAACCCCGACATTTGCCTGGAAGGAAGATGGGAAATCACAGAAAACCATCTTCAAGGTTGCCGGCGGGGGGATTCGAACCTCCTCGCCTCCCGGATATGAGCGACTTCCTGCAGCCACGCCGTAACAACCACGGCTAACTCACCTGGATTTCCTTATGCAAGGCTAAGGCTGCATGGTCATTGGAACATTCGAATGTGCAGCCAAGCCTGCTGCTGTTCGAAGTGCTTTAGGCCAATCTATTTCCTACCACTGGTATGAGTCACTACGAGATCCTAGACACTGAATTTTTACGAAATATTTGTCACAAGTCAAATTAGAAGTAATGTTCAACGTTTATGCAAGAAGATAGGAGGACTATTTCAATATATCATGACTTGGTTTGTTAAGAAAATATTTCAATCATTGTTGAGTGCAACAATCAGAATGTTCAGAAGGGAGGACCGGATTGTATTGTTATTAACTTATGATGATTAATGTTGTTGAGGAAGGATATTTGAAATACTGCTAAGTATGTGAAACATGTCTTAAGTAGGAGAGAAGTAGTCTGCAGAATTTAAATATTGAAGGAATGCATTGTTGTAATTAAGAGACACGAAAGATGATATTTTGAAATGAGGACTGTTTTTGATGTTTGTGAAGATCAGTTATTCTTCGATGATATATGTTTTTCTGAAGGTTAATGCCACAGGTGTATTGTAAGGAGAGTTTGTATATAAGAAGGAAGTTGCGTTATTTTGTGTTGAAAGCGACTATAGAAGGTCATGTTGAAGGGAAAACGCACGAATGAAATAATCTCATGGAAGCAATATTTTATCATTGTTTTTATTATTCTATTAAACGAGATGTCGACTTTTTGAGCTAGCTTTTATTGGAAGAGATTTAAGCCTAAATATGACAGTTATGTTAGTAGTCCCTTGTGAAGTGAATTTGAAGACGAGTTGATGAAGTTTCGATAGACATGTTGGAGGAGTGTTGTAAATAGTTGTATATAATCTAGGATCTACTGAAAATAGTATCAGCCGACTATTGTTTAAGCACACCTTATGTAAATATTTTTAACGTCGTAACAATGGAGTGAAATAATATAGAGATTAAAATATGACATGTATTTAGCTTAGACGAACCGAAATTATGGTCAAATTTAAATAGTTTAGGGATTATTATTTATTACAAACTCAGGAGGTGTGAATAAGTCGAGGATACTTTCTGGAAAATGCGGAAGGCTTTTTGGAAATGAGATTTTTGATTTTGAAGTGATGGAGTATTCTATTTTGAGTTTTGACATTTTATTTTCGGGTTTCGTTTTCTTTTCCTATCGATTAGGAGAGAATTTCGTTTAGTGTAACGTCTTAGATAATAAATTGTCGAAGACGAGGGGTTCGATTGTCTGATTCATATTTTCATAAATAGAGGATTATGATTTATACTAAGTTGGAAGTTGTATAATGGAAGTAATTATAGGCGTACCCTATACTCCCCGAGAAGTGCAAGTTTTTCAGTCTACTTTAGTTTTTGTATTTATTTTGTAGTATAATTTTATTAATGCAGCCAATGGCCATGTACTTCTTTTATTTTTTAGGACGTGTCAGGGAAGGGATATTGGAAGGAAATCGGCCGTGGACCTATTGAAAGGAACCGTCCCGGCATTTGCCCGGTGGAGAAAATGGGAATCCACAGTACAGCTGTAGATTAGACTCCTTTTATCCTATTTGTCAGGCATTTCTTTTAGTGGCTTTTCTAGCTGGGGACCATGAAGATTCTGCGATCCTGCTCATCTTGGATACTGACAAATATCTTAATAAGGGTACAGTACGAATATGTAAAACTTTTTTTTATAGTTGTTTTATTTTTTGGTTTGTTGTATAATTACATATAAGCGTATTTTCTAATGCGAAATAAATACAGCACGTTTTATTGCAAGTTACCACAACAATGAGGCTAGTTCATTGGCTAAGGATTCCTACACCCGTCCCTTGGCCAAATGAATACATTACTTACTAGCAATATAAAGAATACTATTTCGGCCATGTGGAATGAATATGACATATTGAACGGTAAACGCTCATGCGAACTCTGGTGTAAAGTGATTGAAACAAAGCACATGGTACATGTTCGAAGTCTTCGTATCAGTATTTAAATGGTAAAATGCCTTAATATCAAACATTGTAAGTAGTCGGCATTGCCGGTATTATGTTTCTGCACAATGGCTATTCAAATATTAACCCACATAACGGTAATGCATTCATCAATATAATATAATCGTTGTGGTTATACGAGAATTGAGCAATCCTTCATGAACTATTGCTGAATACATTCTCTTTACTCACAAGTGGGCCTATTCATAAGGCATTTTAAACTCAATTTCACGAAGGAACATTATCGAAACAAGCAAAATATACATGAAACTTAATTCCGTAATGCAGTATTATTGGTACGTGGAAAAAAGTCACCATCTTGTTCACAATATTTGCGTAGTCGAAATAGCCGTGGGGTTAGCGCCTATGACTGTGAATTTAGACATCTCGGGTTCGAATCCCGGACGGGGTAGATATTTTTTCTAAACGATTATCATTTAAAACGATATTTATCCTATCAATATGACTCATTTTAACAGAATCCATATGAAATTACGTGTTGGTCTGTGAATGAAGAGGACCTGTTTATAAGGAATTTAAGGTTATGAGCGGTGTCGCGTCTATTAATCTAGTTGATCCATATCGTATTCTTTTATTTAGGCTAGTGCTGGTGGAAGCTACAAATCACCTAATAAAATGAGTTCCGTATTATAAACTACAATATCTGTAAAACACTCCCTTTTACAATAGATTAATATTTGTGCCAATAATAGTATAAAATACCGGTGTATCAACAATTTCATGCGAGGTTTCGTCTATGTCAGATGTTACACATCATATGCGACTACTGTAAGGCTCGTCATTTTTGTTGTTGTTATTTCGCCTTTTTATCCAGAGGAATTGACTAGAACTTTAGAAAGGTACGCCCATCCACCATCTTGAATGTATGGAGTCGTTTATCTTGCGCCTTCTGCTCAGAAAACCTTTTATGTAAGAGTACATTTTTGCTGCGTTTCATAATGCTAAGTAATAAATAGTGCATTCTCAAGATGGTGGCTGTCAGCTGTAATCAGTGTGATAGTGTGGGATCCGGTATCATTGGTTGTTCAGCAGAAATTACAACAGGACTTGGCAGTGACGCGAGGAAGCCTACGTCACGTAGATGCGTGTGGATAAGAAGCTTGCGAATGTGCCACCAACCAGCGTGGCGGCATTGGGAAAGTATTCAAACGCATGATGCACGCATAAGTTGAATCTGTGTGAGAAGCGCACAGCGAATAAAGCGCACATACAGGTATTTGCGAAGAAAGCGCACAAGGGCCAATGTGACAGTTTAGGGTAGGGGTTACGTTACCAGGAAATGAATACTTGGAGCTGGTTGGAGGTGAGTCATCACGCAATACAATAGCTCAGGTTCATTCCTCCCGAGCAGCCGCCCCACCTCACCGACCCGTTCTTTGTCATTCCTGTTCTGGTGGTCCTTCAAGTCACTTCGTAAGCAGCAATAATCTGTTTTAGTGTTTTAAACTTACTTGTGTTAAAGTTATTTTACTAGTATACCTAGTGTTTTGAACGTTTTCTTTCTTTTTAGTATTTATACATGGTTTAGTTATATTATGGAAGTCTTAACTACTAACAAGGGTAAGCCTGCAGCACATTATAACGGATACGCATATGGGGAGTTTAGGAAGAATATAGATGGGTTAATAGTTTGGCGATGTCAGAAGGAAAGGTCAAGTAGGTGCCGTGGAATGTTAAAAAGTAAAAAATGGCGAAGTTTTAGAAGTTACTGATCACTCATGTGCAGCACCGGACACAGCCAGATTGGAAGTTATGAAGAGCGTCAACGTTGCAAAGAAGAGAGCCCGTGAAGAAGACACGTCCATTTCAAAGATCTACAGAGAAGAACTGGGAGAACTCCACAACAAGGGCTACAATTTTGTAACAGAAATGCCGCAACAACTCACCACAAAAAGAAGTATGTACATACAGAGAAACAGTGCGCGTGGAACCCAAAAGGAGCCTAAGACTAGAGAAGAAGTAATTTTAGACGAAGAATTGCTTCAGATGAACGACGGATCAAAATTTATGTTAGTGGACGAAGGCTCAGAGGAACGGATGATCATTTTTTGTTCAGAAAAAGGAAAAGAGTGCTTGAGGAACCTACAAGGCTTTTTCATGGATGGAACGTTTAAAAGTTGTAGTAAACAGTTCGGTCAAATTTACACCATCCATGCTGATTATGGAAGCTCCGACACAGAAACTAACGTTTATCCAGTTGTGTTTGGCCTACTTCCAAACAAGAAGAAAACTACATACGTTCGTTTTTTCGTCATGTACTGCAAGCAGTCCCAGAATGGAATCCAAGACACATCCACGTTGATTTCGAGGCGAGTGCAATAGCTGCAATTAGAGAAGTTCTGCCATCAGTTGAAATCCATGGGCGCTACTTTCATTTGAAAAAATGTCTGTGGGGAAAAATACAAGAAATTGGACTGACATGTGAATATAGAGAAAATGAAGAAATCCGACTGTCCACTCAAATGTGTGCTGCATTAGCCTTCTTGAAAACTGAAGATGTCCAAGATGGCTGGGTCGAAATTCACTCACAGGCTCTTGAAAACCCGAAATTAACTCGCTTCTTCGACTACTTCGTCGAACAGTGGCTGCATAATGACGAAATTCCTATTGAATTGTGGAATTGCTATGCTAGGCGACACAGGACTACGAACGCAGTGGAAGGTTGGCACAACAAAATCAACAATCTTCTTGGACGACCCAACCCCAAAATCAGAGATGTCATACTTTGTTTCAAGAGTGAAGCGGAGGAATCTTCTTGTATGTACATGAGGATAGAACTGAATTTAGCTGGGAAAAAGAGGAAGAAAACTTACATCGAGTTGGATAAGAAACTGGAAAGAACTGTGAAGAAGTATGAAGAAAATGGTGACATCACAGCGTGTTTAAAGACAGTTTCATATCTACAAAAACTTGGCTAGACCTTCTTTCTAGAAGAAAAGCAAGACCCGAAAAGAATGTAAATAGTAAACAGTTAATATTGACGAAGCTACATTCATGCTGATTTAAAGCAAGCCTAAGTATACTTTAAAACTGTAAATATATTTAAAAAGTTAACATTGACGAAGCTATACTCAAGCTGATTTTAAACACGCCTAAATGATTAAAAATATTTAGTAATTAATCATTTAGCCAGTCCACAGCCTGGATAAAGTGTGATGGGAATCAGAAACTAATTAATTCAACTTTTATTTTCTGTGTAACACTCCTTATTTCTAAGAAGATAGGGGCGGGATTACTTCTGTAACTCCAAAAGGGTTGACTGTGCGCTTTCTTCGCAGTGCGCTTTTCTCGCAGTGCGCTTTTTTCGCGACACCGCATAAGTTGAGGAAATTGATGCCAGTTATATTAAGTACACACCATAAAGAAGCCTTCATAAAAGTTTGAACAAGATTATCCATACGGGAGCAATATTATCTTGTTGTTGATTCCTTAGGTGCTTTGCGACATCGTGGTCATGTAGCCCCGTATACTTGGGTGTGTGTTTGTGTGTGTGTGTAGAATGTGCCTGATAACCTGTGTCACTGTGGTGACTGTACTAGTGTGAGTGTATTTTGTAATCAAGATAGGATATGGATAGGAAGCGGCCGTGGCTTTATGTTAGCTACCAACCCGGCATTTACCTGGAGTAGAAGTGGTAAGTCACTTCCAGGATGGCTGAGGTAGGAATCGAACCCGGTCCTCCACGGTGACAGCCAAGAATACTAGCCACTAAGCAACGAGGCAGATGGAGCAATGTTATGAAATTAGGTTCAAACCAAACACAGACGTCACGTAGTTTATGACGTATGAAAGAAACGTTAAATGTTAGCCGATGTTGAAACCACAGTAAATTGTCTTCTTCTTTTGATCTTTGTGATCGTGTATCTTCAAGCATTAGTCTACAGTGTTAACTTACTCTTCGTCGTACTACAGGCAAGAAACATAACTTGTCTTACCATGATTGGACTCATGAAATCTGAAGGGGGAGATTATATAGGCCTATATTACCTAGAATCTACCCTCAGCATAGATAGATTTCTCGGGTATATTTCGAGTGCAGCGTGGAGTATAAGTATTTCAGTCAGTTGAAACGGAGAAAAAAAAAGGCAGGAAACTTGTAGTTTAACGTGACTGTTACTCTCGCGATCATGGGCCACGGGACCTCCTTTTTACGTGGAATCCGAATCACAGGACATGGCATTTCACTTAGAAAATGTCACATGCACTGACCTGGAATCAAACCCGGTCCGCCTTGGTGAGAGGCCAACAGCTTTACCGCTGCGCCACCACGCCCCTTTGAAACGCAGGCTGTGCTTTTCGAGCGAGCAATGAATAGAACAGCAGCCAGCTGTGCCGCGCCGAGCAAAATCTCAAGTAACAGAGAAGTTTGCAAGTGAGTTCACGATCTAATTGATACACTTTAAACAAATTCTTGAAATTTGAACAACAGTCGTAGTACAATAACTGTGATGAAGAGTGCGTGAACGTGTGAGGAAAACGCGCTGTATTGCGTAGACGGGAAAATTATTACTTGACACTCTTGGACAATCATGTACTTGTTACCGGGTGAGTTAGCCGAGGTCGTTATGGCATGACTGCTGGGAGTCGCTCACATCCGGGAGGCGATGAGGTTCTAATCCCCGCGCCGGTAACCTTGAAGATGGTTTTCTGTCGTTTCCCATCTTCCTTCCAGGCAAATGCCGGGGTTGGTCCCTAACTATAGGCCACAGCCGCAACCTTCCAAATCCTCGTCCTTACATTCCAACTTTCCTCCCCAATGGTACTTGTAGCTCACCCATTGGGTGTCCGCCTCGAAGCAGCTACAAAACTGGCGAGCCGAACAAGTCCTTGGACAATCCCGGCACTAAAAGCCATACGCTAAAAAAATGGACTCTTTCAAAATGGACATTTTAAACATGGCTATTGGGAACCATTCAATTTACCCAACTGAATATCCCTGAATATTACATTGTTTTTATTTCCAAACAAGCCCAGCTACGTATTTCAACACAAGATTTCACAGCCGCCATACTTTCAACTTTTTTAAACAATAGTGCTTTCAATGAAACTAAGCAAACATACCGTTTAGCCAACCAAAAGAAAATTATTTTAGAGCACTTCAAGCTACTATAACTGTGATGAGGCAGACTTATCACTAAGTGATAAACAAAAGGAGTAAATTTAATACCATGGAGTTCTCCACAATGGCGCAGTGGCATACCCTTATGACTGACAAAGAGCAAAAATTGGAAATTTCAGAAACCATGGACTCGCAGATGGACGAGTAAACTACAAAAGGGGGAACTGAACGAGACACCATGGCGATTTGGAAACGTTGCCCGTCCAAAGGCAAATGCGACGCTGGAAACTAACTCGCATGGATTTCATGGAGACATGGAAATGCTGGAATCGACTCTACGCCATCAGGAGATTCAAACACCATCAAGATCACCAGTGAGGTAGAACATAAACAGTTTTGTATTTTCGTAGTTGAGCAATTTCCAGTCGTGAAATATTTGTTCTCAAACACTCCGACATCGTATGGCTATATTAAAATAATTAGGTAAATGTAACCTCTTACAAAAATTGAAATATCTTGGGAAGTATTTGCGCTACGACAACGTTTGTTGTCTTAAAATGTAATGCACGTGACGCACTAACGATCGATTGATTGATTACTTGATTCTGACATCCCTGTATTGAAATAATTGCGAATTCACCTTTCTTCAAAGTAAAGCCGAGATAGAAGTTCCTCTTTCTCCTGGCAGATGGTAGGCCTACACAGCGCCTCAGTAATGTAATGGCTGACTACTTTCTCCTGCCCAGCCACATACTTATAAATAAACATAAGAATGTATAGGCTAATCATAATGGCAGTACATCTATTACAGACAGATTTCGTACGAAATTATCAAAAGCAAATGCTTGGCGACATTAGGCACTGTACTCTTATGTGGATGTGAGCTAGGAAATTATTCATCTCTTCAAAAGTTTTCTAAATCGTCCCATGATAAAATATAGCGGCTCTGGAAGTCGACATAAAACTTGTTTATACATCGCACAGTTAACCGAGTTAACCGAGCCAACCAATGAGATAATTGGCAGTCACGCGGGGGAACTTGGAGCTAGACAGCGTAGCTCGAACCAAGACCGGACGAACGTGCACGAGTATTCCCGAGGAGAGCCAACCCCTGCACGCGCTACAAGTGTATTTGGAGTGTGGAAGAGGAAGACGCGGGAAAGGCGCGTGGCACGCAGCCAATGAGAAGTGGCCTTACTTAAACAAGAGCAAGCAATGCAATGAACATAGCTAATTACCAGGATGATTTTAACACATCGTAATATCATGGAAGATATTAAATAATTAATAAGAACTATTTATTAAAATTGCGACTAATTATTTATGTAATTAAGGATTATTATGATCATCGATAGTGAGCGACCAATCAGATTCTTGGTCTGAAAAGGACGCGGACTTGGAAATTTGATGAGGGGGGAAATGAGAGAAGAATCAGGGCTCTTAATACTTATGACTTCAGCGGAGAAGGACGTCTCAACAAGTTACTCAACAATACTACAAAGCAAATAGAAATTCACGAACGAAGGCACTTAGTTTGTGCAAGCAGATATATAAAGTCGACATTCAACGAAATATAAAAGTCATTAAAACCAATCTACATTATTAACCATGTCGAAATTCCTGAAGTTGAGGGACGAATTTACAAATGAATCTACAGGAGTTATGATGATCAACTAAGAGGTCATGGGGACAGAAATGTGACGGCAGCAAGAACATTCGAAATGACATAACATCAATCGCGTGGGAGAGATTAACATCTCATCTCTCCCATGCAGAAAATTCTAAATCTACAAGTCATTTCAACAACTAAAATGACGATATATTTCAGAACTTTGGCGAAAGAAGATAGAGAATTTCCTGAACGAGGGCGGCCAGGGTGGACTCGGCGCCGTCAAGAGATAAAGGGTTTCCCATCTCATACAAGAAGGTTCACCAGCAGAAGGAATGGCAACACGATGATGATAGAGTTCGAATCCCGGACCTGAACGCAAGGGAACTTCTGTAGGAGACAGTAGCAAACCGAACTACATCATGCAGTCTCGCGCTATTGGAAACAACCCGTTTCTAAAGGATAGCGAAGAGAGCCCACTTCTAGTCATCTTTAACGCAACACAAGGTAGCCTTCGGACCAACGATATAATTATATCCCACTTTGTAGAGTATTGTAGAACATTTAAGAATATCAGACAACTATTTATTGATGCCATTTTTCTACGTTTTTTCAGAATATTATTGTAATTTTCGACGTTATATTTTCATAACTACATCATGCGGATATTTATTCACGTTTTTCGTCGATTTTTAGTATTTAGAATTTTATTTGGAATTTATGGAATTTTGCGACTTTCGAAATTTGAATGGGGAGATTTTACAGTTTAGTTCAGAATATTTTATGGTAAAGTTTAAATGTGTTCAGATCACATTTTGTCAATTTTTGAATTGTATGATATGTTATTTTGTCAACGATAATAATAATGGAAATTTGTTCGAAGAGTGTTATACAGAGATATATTTTAGAGAATGCGATTCTTAAAGATCTTTTGTAGAGATCTATGTAAAGTCACGATCTGATAACTTATTAGACAGATTTGGTTATAAATATTTGGTGACTAACAATTATAAAGTATTAACGTTTGTGAGAAATACTTTAAAGGAAGAATATGTAAAGGAATACAATGTTAAATTAACAAATACGAATTACAGCGTATTTTTGAAGTAATGAGAATGTGAAGAAAGATTTAAAGAAATATTACAGCTAATTGAAAGCTTTTATAGAAATGTGAGTGATACAAAAACGTAAGATTGTTATTTGAAGACTAGTATTTTATCGTATTACCTGTTAAATTAATTCATTGATAGAAGCAGTATTTTTATTAAATATTCTTATTAAGATTGTTGCAACTATGAAAAGAATTTGTTTACGACAAGTGAGTTAAGAAATATATGTTTTTTAAAGGAACTGCGAAGCATCTCTGAGAGTGAGATTTATTATTCCCGTAGCAGACGGAGGTATTTATTGTATGACAATGGGCAATTGTGATGCCATTGGTCAATTATTGAAGGAAAGTCTGTAGTGACAGACTTGCGCATATTTTGAGATGAAATAGGATATTTTATGAAGATGCAGTATTATCCATGTTTATTAGTATTGGAAGTTATTGTAATAGTCTAACAGAGTTGAAACTCCTTGAAATTCACAGGCCAGCGGATCCTAGATGAAGTTGAATCTGAAAGTAATTATAGGATTTAATGGATCTTTGTTGAAACTGAGAGTAAACTGAGATCTATTTAAATGGTTCTTAATTAGATATTGAATTTACGGTAATTATTCAACGCAGTGGAAGTTTATATTTTTAAGTATTTTATTATGATAACAGACAAGTTTTAGGAGGTCTTTGAACTATGTCCCTACTTCATTGTATGGATTATAGAATCCCGAATTGTCACTCTTTCACGAATAAGACATAGTATGGTGAATCATTATTTTCTAAAGTCAGTAGAGAAGCAGTAAAGAAATAGAAAGACGATTTCAGTCTATATTGTCAGTAGAGAAAGCGGTTGGACCGTTGTACATATTTTATTTTATATTGGGTAGTTGCTGAACTACAACGTTAATATTTGTGTTGTACATAAATTATATTAAGAATTTAAAGAAAGGTTTATTGTTACATTTACGAGCATTATAATGTTTAACTTGTAATTTAAATGTATTTAGAGATTTTTATCGCTTCCATGAGAAGAATTTAAGTGATAGGAGGCGGGAGATAAATTGTATAGAGTAATGAATAGTTTTTGTAATTATGGAGATCTACGTCAGTGGTAACTTCATTTATTTTTGGGGCAATAATTTTTTTTAAACTTAATAACATTTTTCTTGTTATAAAACTCCCGTTACCTAGGGCACAGCAGTTGTTTGCTGCTCTTTAATACATGATTTTATTTAAGCTTATAAAAGCGTTTGAAATAAATTTTTTATGGTTTCTAAAAGAAAGGAACATGTATTTTATGCAAGTGAAGCAATGACATTTGGTCATTTGATCTTATTTAAAGTTGTTAAGGCATATAATCAATGCTAGTGTTAGGAAACGTGTGATTGTTTAGTGAATAAATACGACAGGCACGTTGTTACGATTCCCTGATCTCTTATAGGAAATTGGCATTATCTTTGTAGTTAAATGGTACTGGAATATGCTGTAGGGTGGAAGTTCCCGAGGGACCTGATCCGTATCCTTACGCCCGAGATTTTCATAGATTCTCATTTTTCCTGAGTAGATAGAGAACCCTACTGTTCTGTAGTTAGTTACTATAACACATTCCATATGAGAAAAATCCTGTTCCTTATTCTGAGTGTTTTCGCCAAGTAGCACCATGTTGTTTTTAGCCGGGACTTCAAGATGCTACAATCCATTATTATTTCCAGCTTGGGATTTTGGTGGATCATCCAGATATAAGGGTGCAGTATCATAGCGGAAGAATATGCATGCAGTGAAGACCCGTTGTATAGCAATGTTGTAATCGTGTGATGGTGGTCCAGTGGTTAGCGTCCTTGACACTTATTGATATATTGAAAAATTGGTGGTTCAAATCCCTTCCCAGTAGCCTTTCTTTGCCTGCCAATTCTTGTTAAATTTTTATTCTTGGTATTTCATTACATACCATTTAATTATAATTCACAAATACCTGTACGCGTTTACATACAGTATTAGGAATCATTTGTGTCCTATATTCCTGGTTCATGCCCACAGCGCTCCGGCTATTAAATGGCTCTTATTATATATTAACTAGCAACCCGACCCGGCTTCGCCCGGTAACAGTTATGAATGCATTACTTGATAAGCGTTTTTTTCAATGTCAATGAACAACCACCAATATCCGTTTGACGTCTCGGCATGATGGGTTAAAATCACTGACTTGACTATTAATTATATTATCATGGAGATGCATGTGCAACAAATCCTTGTCAGACGTAATTTAAGAATGGCGAGGTGCATGAAACACAAATCCCCCTTCCGTCCAATCTTAACTTGACTGTGAATTTTTCGGAACGAAAAGTTAACAGGCGAAATGAAGAAAAGCCGAGTTGCACTTCCAGGGAAACTCCAAACACAACCACCCTTCTCAGAAGTCTTAACTCAACACGACTCAACGGTTTGCTGTTGGCTGTATCCGGGGCAATAGGTTCGCCCGCTAGCTAGGCTGTAACAGGGGTGATAGACTCGCCCTTAGCAAGCTCGTAAACTGTCGCCTCAGTAGTTGAATGGACATGGTTGGAAGAAATTAAAACGTAAAAACACTTATAGTGGGCGATATTGAAGATAGACATATGCCCTCGCGGACTTTTCTGTAGAAAGCGCACGGACGCCAGTTTCTTTTCGACCTTTTCACTGAGATCGTTAGTGCTTGACTTCCTTTGGTCATAAATAAATTATTTTCTACAGAAACCTTCCTCGAGATATCCTTTATAGAATGGTGAAAACCGCATCAAAATCCATTCAGAGATTACCCGTGACATCCAAGAATCGGGGACTTTGTTTTATACTAAGTAGAGATTATACGCCAATCAGTATGGCCTGTTCTGCTGCAACATGCAAGCGCTCGGAGGATGGCAGGCATTTTGTTTCAGGATGCATTCTTAGAGGTTGTTAGTGCTCTCAGCATGATGATTCATATATGACGAGTTGCAGGCGAACTCAATTACAAATGTTATAACAAGGTATTCCGTAAAGAACTTAATAGGCTACTTTTCTTAAAATTTAAGATTCAATCCTTATTCCTGCAATTAGATCGATTTAAACTAATATCTTTATCTAAGGAATTCTGCTGGTAGCAGTGCAATTATACGTTTTGCTCAAAATATAACTGAAATATTTTGGTGTAATACAGCAGTGGATTTTGGGATATTGATAGTCTACGGCTCAAATGCTCAGGGAGACTTAATAGGTTGTTGATAGCACTGCTCTATCTGAGAATGTTCGCATATACTGTAGGCTATATGTAATGGCATACACAATACATACAAAATTTAGCAGAAATCCAGTGAAAGTTACGGAAGTTATATTCAGTTAAACATGAAACCTATAAGCGTGTGTAGAATTATTTTGGTAACACTCATATATACAGTGTGCGTGTTGCTGAAAATATATCTGCAAATATCCGTAGACATTCAAACTGTTTATGTGAACAGATTCTAAGATATTGAGTCCAGGGTTCAAATGTTTTTAGAATGTTGGCAGTTGGTAGTCCCGTGGACTGTGTAAATAGGCATGCTTATGGCTGCTAAGGCACACATTGCACGTGAAAAAATCTTTAATAAGTCCGTAAATTAGTATGGCAGTTGCATGGAGTTGAATATTCAACATTATAAACGTGCATACAACTATGTCTAAAATATCTTGACTTTACAGTGATCTAAGTTTTAAATTTATTCCATACACCCAATCAGAGACATTGAATCTGGGGTTCAAAAGACTTGAGATTATTAATACACAGTTGGTAGCTGTGGTGACTCTTATCATAAGCTCAGTCATATCTACTAAAGCATACATCGCACATACAAACTTAGGTGAAATCCATTTGTAGTTATGAGCGTCACGTGCAGTTAAACATTGAACCTATCAGCACGCGTAGAATTATGTTAGCAACACTGCCATGAACAGGTTGTAAAAAATTAATCTGAAACATTATGAGCTAAATATGTGCCAATTTTGGAAGAAATTCATTGCTTTTAGTATGGATGTGACAAGCAGTTAAACATTGAACCAATCAGGACGCGTAGAATCATGTTGGCAGCACTATGATATTTGGGCTCCTGAAAAATTATCTGAAATATGGGGCCAATTTTGGAACAGTTCCCATGAATACCTTCTGAGATATCCAACTTAGAGTTCAAATTTCAGTTGTTGGTAGCTCTGACGGGATTTTCAAATATGGCCTTGAGATGTCCTGGTAGAGATCACTCACACCAAATTTGGTTTGGTGGTTCAGGAGTTGATAGGGTGGGACATACACGTACAGAGAAGGACAGGCAGAACCACACACATTTGATCTTATAAGTCTACATTTTAATCGTTGTACCAAAATATGAAAAGTAGGCTAAAAAATAGAAGGCGTTGGTACCGTAACTGTCTGTTCTGGTCACAAGTATGAAGACATGCGAACAGCAAATATCATACGGAATGAATTACTGTAGGATTGTTTAAATGAAATGAATGCGGAGCACCACGGGTCTTCTAGTATTTATTTATATCGTATAGGAACATTAAGAAAAACGGCAGTGTTTCGTTATGATTACAGATAGTGATGTTAACATGTTCAACGGGACCCAGTTTTTGTGACATGATAACTGGAACCATAGCATGGGGCAAGCGTGAGTGAACATTGAGAGCATTCCTACGTGATACAGAGACCTCCCCGTTTGTATTATTATAATTATGATTTGGACTTGAGAGAGCACTGTATAGTACAGCTCATAGTCCCCCGTTCTAGTTGGTGGAATAATTCATTTAAGTAGGGGTGAGACGAGTGGATGTGGATGAGCAACAATGTTTGGTATGAACTGAGTAGTTGATAATGTTGTTATTATCGTAGTTGAAGCCCAGGATTTGTAATAGATATTGTTGTTATATGCACGATAAGCATTCTATAGGATTAGACCTGCGAAGATTCTATCCTCCAATGAAACGTGAAATACTTTTCCTCAGAGTGTAGCTCAGTTGATCAAGTGCGCAAGGCGGGGTAAATGTTGCTATAGAAGCAATGAATGTAATTCATTAAAGGCGCTTCATGTATTTGAGTTATGCACAACCTCACTGATTACATCTATCATACGATTAATCAGTGGGTTAGCAAGTCAGTTTGAGAAATATACAGTAGCTTGTTGAGCAGCCCACTCACACCGTATGTTGATAAAAATCTTTGAGTGCACATGAATCATTTATTCATAATACAGTATTTCAAAACCACACGTCATAATTAAATAATCTGATGACATGGGATATTTAATGGGATAGTTTTTCTGTATCCATCAGATAGAATGTTTGCATTGCGAATATGAATATAAATATTACAGTGCTTTTTTTTAACAAAATTTAAGGGGTACTCTCAAATTTAGTCAACAAAATTGCAATTTTTGGCAATGTGCAGAGGCCAGTTATTACTTTATGGGCTGACATGTTAAATGAAAGGTTGAATCGTGTTAATTTATTAACTCATTAATTCATTAGCTTTCAGCTTTTTCGATGCCTGAGTGGATGTATTATAGTTCGTTAATTTCTTCATCCTTCAAAACTAACCACACACATAAACTAACAACCTACCCCGCCTCCAAACGCTAGCCTGCGTGCTTATAAGAGCAGAACTTCCTTTTCACGATTGTTAGAGTATGTTACTTATTTTTGCCTAAACATGTACATTTCTTCGAATAAGGCAACAATTAGGCCTACAGAAAGCTTTTGTCGAGAAGAAAATAATATGGCCTATTGTTTCGATTATGCTGCTGAGTGCCGAGTTGCCGACCAAAACAATCTGATTCAATAGATCAATTTAAATTGAGGATTACTCGAAATCTCCTCCAGCTGTTGTGAACAGCACGTTGACGCCAGCTGATCGATGAACTTTCAAGTCGGAAGTTATATTTGCCGGACTAGATACAAATGTACCAATATTTTTTCTTAAACAGTTTTCAAATGTTTAAGGGGTACGCGTACCCCCCGCGTTCCCCCTGAAAGAAAAATGCCCTGGAAATAATTATTTATAATATCCCAATTTGAATCGAACGCTGACTTTGAGTAATATCATCTCATATAATTATGTAGTTATACAGAATGTGGTACATATTGAAATACTGAAAGCAGACTTATGACTATTGACGTCCTTTGACCCTCCCTTATTGATAGACCTCCTTCCCTTACAGCGCTAATAGCCGTCGCTAGGTCTTCGTCAGTGTAGCTCCTTGGCATACATTAGTATGCAGTAATAAGGGTGAAGGAGCAAAAGTCACTGTTCACAGCCAATCATTTGCACAAAGTGGGTCATTAGTTGATGAGTACGCAATTAGCATTAATGTAGAAGATGCATCATTAAGGTTGTGGTCCTGGTCTCTTGCAAAGCACAACAACAGGACCATTCACTCGCCTCCAAATCGTGTTGAATGGCACCGAAGACGTCCTTTGAGCCTCCCTTAGTGAAAGAATTTCTTACCATAATTGCCCTCCCTATGTCATCGTCAGTGTAACTTCTCGGCATGTAAATTAAAAGAATTGAGAATCCATTAAGATACCTGGTTAGCCTACTTTCGATTTTTGCAAAAAATGAAAGTAGACATGAGATCAACACAGGGCGAAAAAAGGTAGCACTAGCAAAGGACACCTCAGTGTCATGTTTTATATCGCCGCCATCTTGACGGAAACGCAATGGCGGCCCCACAAATGTTCAAAGCTTAAATCAAATTACGACTAACCTAATCATCCGATCTCTACCAAATTTTGCAACAACATACCTTTATGGGGGGAGCATCCTTTGACCAAACCAATAGGTCATCAGCGTAATAGTTTGCAGATGGCGGCCATCTTTGTGTGAAAATCGATTCCCCCTATTAATTCGAACACGGTGCAACCGAATGGAACGAAATTTGGTACAGTGGTAGTACTAACAAAAGGCACCTCATTGTCATGTTTTATATCGCCGCCATCTTGACGGAAACGTAATGGCGGCCACACAAATGTTCAAAGCTTAAATCAAATTACGACTAACCTAATCATTTGATCTCTACCAAATTTTGCAACAACATACCTTTACGGGGAGAGGATCCTTTGACCAAACTAATAGATCATCAGCCTAATAGTTTGCGGATGGCGGCCATCTTTGTGTGAAAATCGATTCCCCCTATTAATTCGAACACGGTGCAACCGAATGGAACGAAATTTGGTACAGAGGTAGTACTAACAAAAGGCACCTCAGTGTCATGTTTTATATCGCCGCCATCTTGACGGAAACGTAATGGCGGCCACACAAATGTTCAAAGCTTAAATCAAATTACGATTAACCTAATCATCCGATCTCTACCAAATTTTGCAACAACATACCCTTATAGAGGAAGCATCCTGTGACCAAACGAATAGGTCATTAGCCTAATAGTTTGCGGATGGCGGCCATCTTTGTGTGAAAATCAAACACGGTGAAACCGAATGGAACGAAATTTGGTACAGAGGTAGCACTAGCAAAGGGTATCTCAGTGTCATGTTTTATATCGCCGCCATAGTGACAGAAACGTAATGGCGGCCACACAAATGTTCAAAGCTTAAGTTAAATTACGACTAACATAACCATCCGATCTCTACCAAACTTTGCAACAACATACCTTTATGGAGGAAGCATCCTTTGACCAATCTAATAGGTTATTAGCCTAATAGTTTGCGGATGGCGGCCATCTTTATGTCAAAATTGATTCCCCCTATTAATTCGAACACGGTGGAACCGAATGGAACGAAATTTGGTACAGAGGTAGTACTAACAAAAGGCACCTCAGTGTCATGTTTTATATCGCCGCCATCTTGACGGAAACGTAATGGCGGCCACACAAATGTTCAAAGCTTAAATCAAATTACGACTAACCTAATCATTTGATCTCTACCAAATTTTGCAACAACATACCTTTACGGGGGGGGGGGGGGGAGGATCCTTTGACCAAACTAATAGATCATCAGCCTAATAGTTTGCGGATGGCGGCCATCTTTGTGTGAAAATCGATTCCCCCTATTAATTCGAACACGGTGCAACCGAATGGAACGAAATTTGGTACAGAGGTAGTACTAACAAAAGGCACCTCAGTGTCATGTTTTATATCGCCGCCATCTTGACCGAAACGTAATGGCGGCCACACAAATGTTCAAAGCTTAAATCAAATTACGATTAACCTAATCATCCGATCTCTACCAAATTTTGCAACAACATACCCTTATAGAGGAAGCATCCTTTGACCAAACGAATAGGTCATTAGCCTAATAGTTTGCGGATGGCGGCCATCTTTTTGTGAAAATCAAACACGGTGAAACCGAATGGAACGAAATTTGGTATAGAGGTAGCACTAGCAAAGGGTATCTCAGTGTCATGTTTTATATCGCCGCCATAGTGACAGAAACGTAATGGCGGCCACACAAATGTTCAAAGCTTAAGTTAAATTACGACTAATATAACCATCCGATCTCTACCAAACTTTGCAACAACATACCTTTATGGAGGAAGCATCCTTTGACCAATCTAATAGGTTATTAGCCTAATAGTTTGCGGATGGCGGCCATCTTTATGTCAAAATTGATTCCCCCTATTAATTCGAACACGGTGGAACCGAATGGAACGAAATTTGGTTCAGAGGTAGCACTAGCAAAGGGCACCTCAGTGTCATGTTTTGTATCGCCGCCGTATTGACAGAAACGTAAAGGCGGCCACACAAATTTTCAAGGCTTAAGTTAAATTACGACTAAGATAACCATCCGATCTCTACCAAACTTTGCAACAACATACCTTTATGGAGGAAGCATCCTTTGACCAATCTAATAGGTTATTAGCCTAATAGTTTGCGGATGGCGGCCATCTTTATGTCAAAATTGATTCCCCCTATTAATTCGAACACGGTGGAACCGAATGGAACGAAATTTGGTACAGAGGTAGCACTAGCAAAGGGCACCTCAGTGTCATGTTTTATATCGCCGCCATCTTGGCTGAAACGTAATGGCGGCCACACGAATGTTCAAAGCTTAAATCAAATTACGATTAACCTAATCATCCGATCTCTACCAAATTCTGCAAGTACATACCTTGATGGAGGGAGCATCCTTTGACCAATCTAATAGGTCATTCGCCTAACAGTTTGCGGATGGCGGCCATCTTTATGTCAAAATTGATTCCCCCTATTAATTCGAACACGGTGGAACCGAATGGAACGAAATTTGGTACAGAGGTAGCACTAGCAAAGGGCACCTCAGTGTCATGTTTTATATCGCCGCCATCTTGACTGAAAAGTAATGGCGGCCACACGAATATTCAAAGCTTAAATCAAATTACGATTAACCTAATCATCCGATCTCTACCAAATTTTGCAACTACATACCATTATGGAGGGAGCATCCTTTGACCAATCTAATAGGTCATTCGCCTAATAGTTTGCGGATGGCGGCCATCTTTGTGTCAGAATCGATTCCACCTATTAATTCAAACACGGTGAAACCGAATGGAACGAAATTTGGTACAGAGATAGCACTAGCAAAGGGCATCTCAGTGTCATGATTAATATCGCCGCCATATTGACAAAAACGTAATGGCGGGCACACAAATGTTTAAAGCTTAAATCAAATTAGGACTAACATAACCATCCGATCTCTACCAAATTTTGCAACAACATACCTTTATGGAGGGAGCATCCTTTGACCAATCTAATAGGTCATTAGCCTAATAGATTGCGGATGGTGGCCATCTTTATGTCAAAATTGATTCCCCCTATTAATTCGAACACGGTAGAACCGAATGAACGAAATTTGGTACAGAGGTAGCACTAGCAAAGGGCTCCTCATATTCATGTTTAATATCCCTATAGCACGTTGTATTTCAAAAAGCTACTACAACCAACATTCAATCATACTCCTTGAAAAGGACAAAGAGTTATAACAATACCCACGCATTTAGGAGAAAGTAGGCTATATGTTCTTTACTGAACATCTTGTTTTTGAATATGTTTGGGTCTATAGCTTTCACAAAATATATGACTGTGATAGACTATCTACCATATTGGACAGTTAGACCTAAGCAAAGGGTATTATTATTATTATTTATAAAGTCATTAAAATCAAAATTTTCGTTTTACATTCGGGAAAGTACCAACGCCCAAAATGGTTCCTCAGTTTGATAACATTGTCAGTCATGTTGTTTTATACACGTTTTAAATAATCAAAATACATTTGACATGGAATTTAAAACAAATTGTATTATTTGTGTGCACTTGAATGACCAAGACTTTAGTTTCAAACGAATTTAAACTTGAAGTGCATTTGATTTTACGCGCAAACCAGCATGCAAGTGGTTTCACTGCAAGGTTATCAACAACATGCCTGCAAGGCAAGACTGAACGCTTCAGGTCAAGTCGTGTGTTTATCTCTTAGAACTACTGTATATACCTGTGACTTCCTTTGAGTGAATTTGAAGGCTCTGAAGTAAGTCATAACCCATTTTAATTAACTTATTTATTTTTCTTTGGTTGTAGTTTTACGTGACCGTTAATCTCGTGATCATGAGCCATACATTTTATTTCCCTTAACAATTCTGCCAATAATTGAAACAAGCAATCGTGTGTCCAAACATTTGCCTTCACTCACAACTCACGGACAATCGAGTTTCTGTGGCTACAGATTAAACAACGAGGGACCAGAGGCGGCTCGTGGGCTTTGATAAGGGCGGAGCACAGCAGGTATCAGTTTTGCTAAAACACATGACCATAATTCTCGATGTTAGTTAGTTATTGTTGTTTTAAGGGAGGGGAACTACGATGTCATCTGCCCCCTAATCCTCGATGTTGACCCATGCCATGAGTGAACTATGAAACCACTGTTGAGTGATTTGATTATGAGCGTCATGCTCATCATGCCTTCCTTTCCCAACTGTAGGCACAGATAATTAAGTACAAACCCAGTCAAATAAACAGAAAATAACGCAGGTTACAATGTAATGGACACACACAATAAGTAGGCTAGGGTACACGGGATTGATTACCACGAAACAAAAATAGAAACAAAATCAAGAGTTATGCCAATTAAAAAAAAAAGCTTACCTGATCGTTCACTTCTTGTAGAATAGTTCGATCCTTCTCTTTTTAGCAGCAGCAAACTCATCTATCACGCGTGTGTTGAAATCTGGGATACTGTTCAACAACCTCTTCTCCATCGTAACATTGCAACTGCAGACACTCTATCGGCCCCCATAGAATTTCTCAGGAAAGTTTATATTCTCTTCAAAGTAGAGAATGACCTTTCGGTCTCTACAGTCGTCATTGGGATAGTAACAATGATTTTTAAAAGTATCACACACTCTGAAAATGTGCGCAACATATTATTGTTATAAAAGAACTGCAGAAGTGGTGCCGCACCGGAAGCATTACGCAAATCTTCACGACAGTACAATACTTCCAATTCCGTTCTCAGTTTCGGACCATTTATTGAACGGAACTATGTACCGGCTGTCTGGAAATCACTCTCTTGAAATTCAATGAAATAGTATGGAAACTTTTCAACTAGAAATAATTTTGAAGCACACAAGTGATCCGAAAACTGAAACCTGTCATTAATGCTGCTAACGATAATATCACGCACTTCAATTACGGCCAGACGATTACTCGTACTACTTCCTTGTTCAACACAAAGTCTTTTGCTCGTGGGCTCACTAAAGGGCACTTCACTTTCCGCATATTCTTCGCGAACTTTGGTCACCGCTTTAGAAAATTGCTTTATAAAGTCACTGACTTAAACAGCATCAATACCACTTTGCTGAATACAATCAAAGAAAATAGCTACGTGTGGCATAACTTTATGAAAGAATGTCAGCCAGTATATAAACTGGGGATCTTTCAATGTACGCACAAATCCTGCAGCTTGACTTGAGGCATTTCTGTCATTAACTTCTGAGTCTCTAATGTGCTCAAAACATTTCAAAAGATTTTCTTTGTTTTCGAACACTGTGTTAACAGTTCTATATTGTAAGTACCACCTTGTCGGAGGGGCGTAACCTATTTTCTTTTGACCCACTTCAATCAAGCAATCCATTCTCTTCGGAGATCTTGAAAAAAATGGCCCTATCCCTTGCAAATCTTGAAAAAATATTCTGCTTTGGGAGCAAGATGAATTGGCGCGTTGGAGAATCACATTATCTTGATGTGCGTAACAATGAATGTAATTCGCGTTTGGGTATTTCTCCTTAATTAACGACTGCACTCCACCCCTATGCCCACTCATCACAGAAGCACCATCGTACGTTTGACAAATAAGTTTCTCAGGGGATTTTTTTCTATTTCAATTTTGTTTAACTGTCCCAATATTGTTGCAGCCAGACCATGCGCGCTCCTGTCGGTGACTTCAAAGAAACCCCAAAATCGCTCACAATTCTTCCTGCTATTTGATACCTAAAAATTAGGGACAATTGTGTTTTGCATGAAGCGTCCGTTGTTTCGTCAGCCTGGACCGAGAGGAAGTCTTCCGAACTGATTTCGTCGACAACATTCTTCCGACAAACGGACAGAATCGTGTCTAAAATTTCATTGTGGATGACCTTCGATGTCCCTTTAAACACGCTTGAATTTTCCAAGTGATCCTTTAAAACATTGTCCAGTGCCGCAGTGTAATTGGTGAGGCCCTTAAAAACACCTGGATTAATTGATTCGTCGGTTTCGTCATGTCCACGCAAGGCCAATTCAAATTCCCCGCTAAAACTTAATAGCATCAATAAAGCGCGACATAATATTTCTATTCTTGTCCACAAATTCGTTGTGTTTACGAACAGAAATCCTGTAGCCATCATCCAGTTGCTTATATACCCTAACACTGCTAAACTCATTTCATTGTTCATATGGCATTTTGACAATGTTTCTTTCCTTTTTCAGGTAAATGCTTTAAATCATTAATGCCAGTCTTGGTCCATGTGTCATCGCCACCAAATAACAGGCACGGAAAACAAAAGAATGAATTTACTACCGGACATCCACATAACCAATCCCATTTTTTATACACAGATTTATTGAAAGTCCTGTGATATGTTCTGTTTTTTTTAATCTTTAGAGACTTGATTGATGCACAGAACTGGTTTTGGAGGGCCTAATTCCTTTGCTAATAGTCTGTCCTCATAAGTTAAGGACTTATTTTGTAAGTATTTTACCTCGTTCATTTCACGGTTTCGTTATAGACATTCACACCTTAAATGCCTGAAAACACAGTGAAAATTATTAAGTAATTTGTCGCAGCATTAAGTTACGGTCTAAAAATAAAATGCCACATAATACAGTACATAGTTGACAAGTAGGAATTCACCACTTACCTCGTACGACGAAATACTCGTTCAGTGTATATTTTAATTATGTTTAATAACACTGGTACGCGTTATTCCCCCCTCACAAAACACGCTTCCAATAACAAATATAAGCCTATGTATGATTGATATTACTGAACACTGCAAAAGACCACCGCATTCGTACACAATTATACAGTAACTCAATATCGTAGGCGCCAAAACTTTCGGATCCAAGTACTGAGGCAGTGCTGTCGTCACGCAGTTGTGTATTCCCCCAGATAATGAAATTTCTCAGACTTGTCGTAATAATATAATACAAATTCGCTTACGGTACATACCCTACGTTCATAATGTTACGTTTCTCTCTCTCAATGCATATTATACATGTTGATTCATCTCCGTATGTATTAATAAAGGGCGCAAAGTTCAGAGGGATGTACCGTTTATTATTTTGGTGGAAAATTGCTGGGGATTGGTAAATGACAGGCGCGGATCTAGAGTTTGGCTTGGGGGGGGGGGGGGGGAAGGGGGGGGGGGAGTCGAGTTGGTACCGACAAAGGGAGAAAGTCACAGCTTAAATTGCCAACCAAGCTTGCAGTTTGGACGTCGGCAAAATTTTTTGGTGCGAAAAAAGCCCCAAATTCCTATCCGTGCATTGCTGCACATTCATCGTGACATCACTATAGACATCGATTCGGTAATCACAAGGTTTGCCAAACAAAATAGACGAGTTGATTTTGTTATATAAATAATCGTTTTTTTATAACAGGTATGAAGTTGTAAATATGTACAGTTGTAACAGAACATAATAATTGCAATAAAGATATTTTCAGTATTGAATGAAAAAAAACCTGTTTTTCAGTTAAAATTCGTTAAGTTTTATTTGTCTGGTTTTGTGTTTTCGTTTTTTGAGTTTGCAAAAAAATTAGGTCTCCGTTGGGGGGGGGGGTCATTACCCCCCCGTGACTCCCCCCCCCCCCCCTGGTAAATGAGCTATCTATGAACTAGTCTGCCCTCTATTGGTACTCCTTGCTTACGGTAAACTTTAGCACCCCTCCCCGACCCTCCCCACCCTCGCTACTCACACGGCCGTATCGCCGGCTAGTCACAGGAGTCTAGTGCACCAAGTCTAGGAAACTCACATAGCCCCTCTGTCGCCTCTCCCCACTGTAAAAGCAAGGGATGATGTGAAAGGGCCAGGAAGAGGAAGCATGTGGCTACACTGTGTCGGTCACACCAGACATATAGTCTGGGACAGCTTAAATAAGTTACCAGATCAAAACAGGGTAGGCAACATTAACAGCCGTCCCCTATGCCTACGTAAATGTTGGTTTATGGTAGCATTTCTTGAAGGTAAGTTGTTTTCAGGTGCGAGCACATTGTCGCCAACCCTGCTTAAAATCTCGCCATCTCCAAAGACCATAATACCAGTAAAATTCCGTACCACACAGTTGCCGACATGTTTCTGGCAATAACTCCCAGAATGCATTTTTCACAAAGTCAGCCAACATTATAATTACGACTGTAACTAATGACTTATTATTTAAATAATTTCACAGTTTTCTTTGGAAATTCAAGTCTAATGAAGTTGTAACAAGTTGTACAAGGTAAGTACTACTAATATACATCGATTAAACTTTTTTTTACAGTTATTATAGACTCTTGATATGTGTGTGTGTCAAATCCACTTGTCTGAGATGTTTCGAAGCTTTTATTTAATTAATTTTTGGATAAATTCTTATTTAGATTTCATCATGACGCCTAAACAACACGAGAACAAGACTGAAGATGGATCGGAGTAACTCTACGAAGATCACTACAATTTAAGTAAGTAGGCCTAGCCTAGACCTACAAAATTAAAAGTACAGAGTTATTTAATCGTTGTTTTATTTATTTTTATATTCAGTCAGAGCACAAATAACGTAATTAAAACCATAATGGTCTTTGGAAATTTTGAAATAGTCTTCCGACTGCATTTTTCGTATAGGCCTAATTCAAACATAACCTAAAATATAGCCTATGTAAGTTCTCTCTCGGGAATATATTCTTAGGTTCAATTCGCCTTCTAATATAGTAATGTATATCATTCTCGACTTCCAAATGCCGTCAGCCATAATATTATAATACATTGCACATGTAGGCTAACTCTTAAGCTTGGAAGTAGGCCTAGTCTATGATTCACACTCGGTTGGTGGTAGTGAATGTATTGGTGATTATTTATGAAGCTTATAACTTATGTACTTGGCTACTGACCTATAGCCTACTTAGTAGTAGGTAGATAAAATATTTATATTATGCCTATTTTTATTTGTTTCAGTCATGGTTGTGACAGAGTAGTGTGATGCCCTTCAACGAACTTCAAGGGTTGTGCAACATGAATCAATCATCATTCAGAAGAGCCATATACATGTGCATGGTATATGCACTGTGCTGGAGTCACATGCAAATTTTCAGAGAATACCAACAATATCTCATAGCTCTCTTTTAGTTCTCGACATAAGTTACTGTCTGGGTGAAAATTACTGATGTACTAATGTTGGGTGAGACAAAGTCATTGTTCGCTACTTGGTTAGATGACACGGTTTGGGCGAAGCCACTGTTTGCAATACATTATAAATATTGGTCGCAGCTATAGCCTACTTGTATTATTAATTCTGAATGAAAGTAGAACGTGGCTTATACGCCTGCATCGGACATGATTGTGACTGTATGCTGTGATGGCTGCGCTAGAATTATTAACACACAGGTAACGATATTTGTAGGCTATACATTATACGGTAATAGAAAACTAAAAATTTCATAGATCTTGTTGGCCTATACTACACAGCTTGGACATTCTTAAAATTCACGACACGTGAATAATGAAATAAAAGGCAAAACCATTGGCCTGGATAAAGGTTATTGATGCGGGACTACCCCCACTATCCGTGACAAAAACCGGGGGTGTTATATATTAGCTAACGCGACTCGCGTTACCTCAATTTTTCATATTAAAGCATTGTTGTTTCTTATGGTTAGCTCAGATTCCAATCCATCAGCTTTCTTGCATTCCAATAGAGTTGTGTGAGGTTTCCTGAAGTTCTAGCATTCACATAAAGTTTGTTGCAATGTGGCAGGTGCCCCTTATCCATTTTACTTCCAGGTTCGTGACAAAGTGTGCATTTTTCAGATCTCAGGATGTCCCAAATAGGATCACGACTTATATAGATGGAATTCCAGCTGAGTCTGCCATTTTCGCTGTTAATTATGCACAAGTACAGTATTGCCAATCCCACACTTACGGGACTACTTTGTATAAGCGCGGTACCATGAACACAAAATAGCGCCAAGTTAGAACCAGTTCGCAAGCTGTTTTTGTCTAGACCAATAATTGTTAATTCATTAGGCCATACAAACACCCCTGGATTTTGTCACGTACAGTGGGGGTGGACACGCATCAATAATTTTCATCCAAACCCATGGTTTGTGCCTAGACCAATAACTTTTAGGCAGTGAGGCGCTGGTTTTGACGATTAGTTCGAAACATGAAATTCTTGCGATCAGTGTTCATTACAGTGGTAAATACTGTTCTAAACACAAAACAAACCTAACCTGGAGCTTACGCCCAGACCTCCTTGCTTGTAGTGCAATCGGTTATTTTCGTCCAGACAGTCGTCTAACCAAGTAGCGACCAATGGTTTCGTCCAGTCAGTCGTCTAACCAAGAAGAGCTGGTTTATTTCTTTTTCTCACTTAATTACATTACATGTGTCGTCTAATGTAGGCCTATTTAGTATCGGATATGTTGGTAACTAATGACGTCAATGTGATCACTCACTGCGGCAGTTTCACATACCAAATATGCTGTCGAACATGGCTGCGGTTGTTAAATATACAATAAATAAAACACATATTTAAGTGATTTAGCACATATATCCGGTGCAGAAGTGATCAAGGTTAGTAGTTACAATTGATAATGTCCCCCCCTCCCTCCAAAAGATGAAATAAGGTATGAAAATGATATATTATCAAAGTGAAAGCGAAAAGAAAAAAGAGTGATACGTGGTACAGAATTAATCTGAAATATCACTACAGTATATGTCGTTTTATAAAAGGGCATAGAAGGTGGGTTACAGACAGCAAAGGAGAAAACATCTATTAGGACATCACTTCCATAATTATTATTCATCATTACACAAGGTATTTAGGCTAATTTAAGTATTCTACTTGGTTCATCACTCCTGAAGTGTTACCTCTATTACGTATGTCGTTTTGCCTTGAACATTTTTGGTTGAAGGCGGGCTATTATTTTATTTTAGAATATGCACTGAAAATTTGATGTAATCAGCGTAACCGCAGCCTTCGTAAAGAGGTTTACGCAGGCCAGTGCGTATCCCATTTTTGAACAGCTGACTGCGGTTGACTGTAGCGTTGGGGGTCTGCACCACTCGCGCTGGCCAACAGCGGGGCGCGCTTGTTCTCGGTCAGTGATAACACTATGTATTCTATTGGTCATGATAATGCTATTATTATGATCATGTAGAAATGAGTGGAAGTGTAGAGGACGTACGCATTCGCAACAACGCTGCCTTCAGTTCAATTCTCTCTCATATATTCCGCTCTCGCAATTTAAATATCTCAGCTCTCCACAGAAAATTGTTTTGTGTTGGTATCTTAAAATTATAATTTTCGAGATATTACTCCGTCGATAAAGCTTGCCTTTTAACGCCTGTACTTAACCCGTCAATTTCTCAGTGAATTCATTGAATTTTCTACAAGTGGCTTTTAATGTGCTGGTTGACGAGAGGTCAGGAGACTATTCTACCAACCATCTCGCATTGTGTGGCTAGCATTTTTTGGCAGTTGGTCCAGGTTCAATTTCCAGCTCTGCCAAGAAATTTTAATTTTAGTCTGAGGGATGGAACAAGGCACACTCAGCCTCGTGAGGCAAAACTGAGAAAAGGAGGGTTTGATTCCCATCTTAGCCATCTTGGAAGTGGTTTCCACGCTTCTACTCCTGGCAAATGCCGGGATGGTTCCTAATTTAAGGCCATGACCACCTCGTTCCCAATCCTCATCTGAATAATAAATGCACACACTAATCCAGCCATCACAATAAGACAGGTTATCAGACAAATTCTACATTCCCAAGTACACAGATCTACATGACCATGATGTCACAAAGCCCCAAAATCAACCAACTGCTGCTTTCTACCATTCCAAGACGAAATCTTCGAGTTTTCATTAGTCTTATGCCCCTAAAATCCACGACTAGTTCGAATGGTTTTAGGCCTAAGCATTGGATCGACCATCTTCTTGCATCTCAATAGGGATTTGCCAATAGGCTTTCTCAACTTGTCTCAATTCTGCTTTCATATATGTAGGCCTATACATGCAAGAAATGAGTACGGTACTTATCAAAATTAAAGAAATAATAAGCTAATATGTGCCCTACTATAATATTTCTCTCCTACTCCTAAATCCTTCTCTGAACACTCATCTTATAACAGAATGGTCTGCATTTTTGATCTAATTATAAAAATATAGCCTATAAGAAGAAATGAACATGCTGATCTTTAGCTCCCTGGCGAAAATAATTGAGTAAGTATTAATGTTTCTGTTCTTATGCATTTTATATGATGCTTTAAAAAACAATCTAGAAGAGATAATTTAAGTTAACTTCACTACCATAATACTGCTTAAGAGTTACTGTCGAGGACTGATGACCAAGATGTCCCTAACTTGAGCAAGGAATGCTTCACAACTTCATGTAAAACGTATTTTCGTACAAGGGCCTTTACTTTGGATCATTTGCGATACGTGTTAAATGGATGTGTGTGCTGACTTTTTGGTGTTAAATAATGTAAGTTGGCAACACCAAATGTGGCGGCCATGTTGGTTTTCTAGTAACTTATTTAAGGTGTCCTGGACTATATGCCCAGCACCTTGTTGTGACGTGACAGGCTCCTACTGTTGGGGAAAGTGAACAGCAAGCCGATTGAACTGCTTGGTCACCTCATAAGTGCCCCACGGAAGGACTATCAAGACGACTACGACTCAAGGAGAATGGTTATTAATGGTGGGGCACGTGACCGTGTGCCCCTGTTCTAAAACCGCCTCTGAGAGGGACACCTGTCACTAACTTGGGAAACTAACTTTACAGAGAAATTGATCCCAACTGGTGACCATGCCCTATATGGAGTTATTTGTTTTCATATTTTATTTTTTCAAGATGGCCTCCGAGCGCTATATTCAGCGAAATAGTAGCGATGTATTTTGTATGGTGCTCCTCTCTCACCAAAATTCGCATTAATTGTGCAATTTTATTGTCAGTTAAATATAGTAAAGACTTAGGAATACGTCCAGCCACCATCGTGAACGTACGGGGTTGGTGTTCTTTTGACTTTGTCATAGGAAGCTACTTAAAAGGTGCTATATAATTGCTAATGTTCGTTGAATTATTCATTGTCATATTCCATATTTTCAAGATGGCCACCGCGTGTTGTATTCAGAATACGATACTCCATTTATAAGGTTCTACGTTATCATTAACTATCGTTATTGTAGTTCTAAAACATAGGCATACGAAGTTATTTATTTGTAAATAATGAAATTTCAGGATGGCCGCTGTGCGCTATATTCAGTGTGATACATTAATCACTAATGCCACTGATGCCTCTTACAAAATACTCCTCTTCTACCAAGTTTTGCCTCATTGTTTTATAGTTTCAGAAAGGCGACTGCACGTAATATTCACGTGACTTATTCTACACACACCCAAGCAAATGGGACTACATAATCACGATGTCGGAAAGCCCGTAAAAGAATCAACAACATCATCCTATATTCATAACGTGGGAAACAGAAAGTCCTTGTATAAAACTATCTAAATGCCGAGTAGAGTGAAAATTTATTCATTGTTATTGATTATGGATTATAATGTTTGCTTAATTCCACGGCCACCATCTTTGAAATAGTTTTGCTGATGACCTCGTAGTTTGGTCACAAGACACTTCGCAAATTTGTGGGCATGTTATTCCAAATGTTGGTAGAGATCCAATGATAAGTAGTAATTTGATTTAAGCTTTGAATATTTAGGTGGCCGCCATTTTCTTTTGGTTAAGACGATGATAAAAAGAAACATGGCAGCAAGGTGCCCTTTATTAATGCTACCGTTGTACCTAATTTAGTTCAATTTGATTCCGTCGTGTTACAATTGGTGGCGGGAACATACACACATACACACGGACACTTGGTCCGTGTAGATGTCATCAATCTACTTCTATTTAATTTACAAAAAATTGGAAGTAGGGTAAAAAACAAGATGTTCAGAAAAAACGTATAGCCTACTTTCTCCTAGTTGCATGGGTATAGTTGTAACTCATTGCCCTTATCAAGGAGTATAATTGCATGCTGGTTGTAGTAACATGTTGAAATACAACGAGGTGTATTATACGTTGATTGATTGTCGTCTCATGGGGCGGAACATTGAGATCATCTGCACCAGTGTTAGACTTATATGTTATGCTATGCTAAAGTTTTCCCTTATTTCCAATCATTACGACACTTCCTGAAACTATTATCGACTTCTGAACTCAATGTAAAACTTTTTTTTTGTGTTTAATTTTATTAGTTGTTTTATAATTACCCATATAATTACATATAGTGTTGTATTTTCTAATTGGAAATAAATACGAATTATACAGCACGTATTACTGCAAGATTCCACAGTAAATAGGCTATTTCATTGGCTAAGGATGTGTACACCCGTCCCTTGGCCATAAGCAAAATATATTACCTACAAGTATTATCAAGAATACTTTTTCGTTTACGTGTTAGAATATATGTTTTTTTTTCGTGTGGCTTCCTGAGAGGCCGAGTGCAGGTCTTTCTAGTTGACACCCGTGGGCGTCCTGCGCGTCGTAATGAGGATGAAGTGTTGATGAAGACGTCACATACACCCAGTCCTCGGGCCTCAGGAATTAACCCCAGGAGATTAAAATCCCTAATGGCCCGGCCGGGAATCGACCCCGGGACCCTTCGGGTCAAAACCTAGCACGCCAACCAATTAGCCATGGAGTCAAACAGAATATATGTTGACTCTAGTAGACTCTACCACGGTTGTCTGCCTGTTGGCTAGCATTCTTTGCTGTCACCGCAGAGTCCCGGGTTTGATTCCCGACTCTGCCCAGAAATGTAATTCTGGTCTGAAGGCTGGAATGGGGTACACTCATCCTCGTGAGGCAAAACTGAGAAGAGGCAGGTTCGATTCTTACCTGTGCTATCCTGGAAGTGGTTTTCCGTGGTTTCCCACTTCTAGCCCAGGTAAAATGCCGAGATGGTGCCTAACTTAAAGCCACGGCTGCGTCCTACCCAAATCCTTCCTCATTTACAAGTACACACACTAGTGCACACATCACAGTGATACAGGTCATCAGACAACTTTTACACACACCCAAGTACACGGGGCTACATGACATTGATGGCTTTAAGCCCCTAAGGAATCAAAAACAATAAACAACAGACTCTACCGTGGATCAAGGACAACGATGGAAATCGCTGAGGTAGCGTGTTGAAATATGTGGTGCAATAAAACTGACCAGCTCGTCCATTAAGTTAAAGAAGTGCCAATAGAAGAATGCGACTCTGTATGTACATACGTTTGAAGTGGCATTTTTGAACAAAAAAATCAATTTTCGTCTTTTCATTGAAAATGGAGGCCTTATTTGTTTGCTGCAAATTGACATATATATCATGCCAATATTCCACATGTGAGTGGTTAAAAAACTATTTAAGGGGGCTCGTGTGCACATGTCTAGGGGGCGTGGCTCCACAGCATCTTACTTGCATCGAAATATCCCGCAATATCAAATAAGGTATGAAAATCATGAAACTGACATATATATTTGCTAAGTACATTTAGGATCCAGGTTCATCACTCCCAAAGAACTAGCGTTCTTAATATGACTAAGTTATTTCATTTTGTCATATCACAAATGTGTAACTTTATTTAGGGCAGAGGTGGGCACAATTCGGCTCATTGAGCAGCGCTCCCGCTCCGGCAGGAGAAAGAGCCGACTATGCGCTCCCACCGAAGTTAACCTTGTAGCTGCTTGTACAGCTTCCCGTTACAAGCGGCGTATCACAACAGCTTTATACTTGTGCCCTGTTTGTTGTGCATTAGATGATTAGATTATGGTGCTACGTACATACGATTAATTATATTCCTTTTATTAGGTTCTGTGTAGGAAACATAAATAATTACTTTGACAGCTGATAAGTACACACTCCTTTGCCCACTACCGATAGTCCTGAAACTACAATAATCCAACCTAACAACTTGTTTAGAACACAAGGGACGAAAACTTGCTCTAGGAGTACAGAAATAAATACATTAATAAATATCATTCACCATAAACAAAACATAGGCCTATGTGTTCTTATATATCTGAACTGTCATTCTGCAGATGATGAGGAGGTGTACGTATCCTTTCGCTGAAGCAGACGGGTTACATTTGGAGCGATCGATCTTGCACTTGCAATTCGAAGAACGGCAGTGAGATGTGCATCAGTTAGAGCTCTTCGTGGAGATTTATTTATCTTCATTAGAGAGAACAGTTTCTAACACAGATTTATGTTGAACCAAACATTGATAGAAGTTTGGCAGTCATTTTGTGCATGTTTGGGAAATCTGTTTGCGAAAACTGTTCATAAAAATGTGCTAAGCTTGTTCGTGATTCATATTTATCGTACAGCCGTACACAGAATATAGGCCTACAAAGCCCGGTACAATGCTGTACCTATGCTTGCGCCTTGACTGCGCATATTGCCATCTAGTCGTTCCAGCACAAACTATTAGCGAGCAGTCAGCTGGTCCCGGCTCCTTGGCTCCGCTCGCACTCATGCAGTTGGCTCCAGCTCCAGGAGCTGCGCTCCCTCATTGCCCACCTATGATTTACGGTGTTCTCAGAATTAAAATCTTGAACATTTTATGCCTTTCAAATTAACAAAAATCTGCATCAAAAGTTCGCGTAGGAATATTATTGATACTTCTAATTGAAGCTAATGAATGTGGGAATGCTGTGAACTCGGGATGTTCGGATACTTTCAAAACTTTAGCCACCTTGGTTATTAAAAAAAAACTAACCCCGTGGCACTACATCCCATGAAGGGCCTAGGCCTACCAAGCGACCGCTGCCCAGACATTTGGCCTGCAGATATTGGGGTGACACGTGGTCAGCGCATCGGATCCCCTCGGCCGTTAAACTTGGTTTTCGTGACCGGACCGCTGCCTCACTGTCAGACAGTTACTCAATTGTCCTCACGAGGCTGAGTGCACCCCGTTCCATCCCTCACGTCAGTTTCTAAAATCCCTGACGGAGCCGGGAATCGAACCCGGGACGTCCGGGTGAGAGGCAGGCGCGCTACCCCAGTACCACGGGGCTGGCCTTGGTTATTTTAAGCAATGATAAAATGGCATTTTGTTCTTCGAAAAATGAATAAAAAACGTATACACTCTGTCTGTTTAAGATAACTGCACTATTCTAGGTCAGAACATTATATGCGTTAAAAAGAAGAACTCAGTAAAATAAATTTGATGATTGAATAATATATATTAATTTTAGGGCATTTTGAAAAATTGACATTTTTATTCTGTTTTTCAAAAATTAAGACAACTGAAGACAGAAAACAAACTTTCTGATACAAAAAATTGATTATTGGATTTCATGTGTGATGTGGTAAAAGTTTCAGAGGAATCGGTTCGAGAATGTGGATCTTCTTTCTAAACGTATATACATACTTTAAGTATTGCTTCTCCATGTTGGGACTAATGACTTAAAGAAGATGGCTACTGCAGATTTTATTTTGGACCAGCTTTACGAGTTACGTACGAAAGCCCAAAATAAGTTTAGGAACGCGAAAACTGTGTTGAGTCTTGAGTGGCATTGTGTGGCATAGGGATGTTTCACTATGGCAAGCTAAGTCCGTTAATGATTGCATGGACTGGGTGTACACAGTTGGGACTAGTTTGTGTGGACGCTGACCGCTGGATCGGGGACCGTGACTTCGCACGAGATGGACAACACTTAAATCGACAAGGCGCCTACAAGCTGGGGAATCTTCACGAGAAAGCCATCGAATTCTGCCAGCATTCGTGAGGAGAAGTTGGGCAGGGGGAAGGCTGCCGTAAAGTGCTGGAGAAGCAGGAAAAGCGATTGCACAAACTTCGAAATGGAGGTATGACTCTATGATTGCTGAACGATAATTGTCCGAGTATAGATAATAAAATAATAAAAATGTTGAATCTAGTAGAGACATATTCACCGGACGTTATAATAGCTACTGAATCAAGGTTATATGAGGATGTAAATAGTAATTAAATACTTCAGGGCACTTGCGTAATGTATGGAAGAGACCAGGGTAAGCGAGGTGTTGGTAAGTTATACATATTTGTGTTTGTAGGGACATCATTAGTTGCTTAAAATGGGTCGATATGGGTTATGTGTAAAAGTCTTGGATGAAGAAGAGTTCAACTCTCTTCAGGTGATATGGGCGTATCGAGCACAGAATGTAAACTTCTCTCTACTGGATGCTCTTTATGACATCACCTATACGGGTAAAACTATGGAAAAGAGGGGGTCCATTGTTGCTCACGTCCGTAGGTTTCCCCTGAAACCACCCTACACGTGAGCAACAGCGAACAGGCGACCGGTCAAGATACACTAATGAATATGGAATATAAACAAAGAACCGCCAGTAACATCGCCGTCAGAACTTTATCAATTTAAATAGCGGCTTCTGTTTGGCTTTTTAAAGCAGCAAGACGCCAAATCTTCAAGTTGGAGGTTATACTTATTGGAGTGCCCTAGTGTGAATTTATTAATGATCTTTAAATATAAATTTAAGCAATATACATGGGTTGGTTTTTTAGTTTTGGCACCTTAGTTATAACTGGATTAATAACTCACTTAGATGGTTCCAAGTTTCACGGGCCCTCGATGTAGCCCCCACCGTTGCGTACAACGTGTTCCCAGCGATGCGGAAGTCGTTGGATCCCGTTGGCACTGCCCAATCTATTGATGGTACGAAGAGAGCGCTCAGCAGCCTACTTAACGTCATTGTCATCTTCATCTTCGGGATGAGATCATAGTCGCAGGGACTGATGTCGGGAGAACGATGGGCGGTGTAACCATGTGGTGGTGCCGTTTCCTTCTCCGAGCTCCTGGTCTTGCAGAATCGAACAATAGTACGCCGCATTAACGGTTTGCCCTCGGGGAAGAGTATGTCAGCGCTTCTGTACCATTGAAGACGTTAAGCAGGCTGCCGAGCTATCTCTTCGTACCATCAATAGATTGGGCAGTGCCAACGGGATCCAACGACTTCCGCATCGCTGGGAACACGTTGTACGCAACGGTGGGGACTACATCGAGGGCCTGTGAAACTTGGAACCCTCTAAGCGAGTTATTAATCCAGTTATAACTAAGGTGCCAAAACTTAAAAACCAACCCAAATTTAAGCAATATATGTTTGTTTTGTTGCTTTACAATGTGTAAAACGAAATTAATAGCATAACTTGGAATACTTTGTCAGTTGCTGAAAAAGGGGAAATTCGAAAGAGATGTTTGCTATTGTGTATACTATTTATTCTGTGGAAAACTACATATTGTATCTGTAAAGCCATACGCTAAATAAATAAATATGGAAAAGAATGCTATAGATGCTGGGGATTTAAATCTTTCAAGCGTGAACTGGTCCGGTGAGTCAACTAGCAGTAGCCAAGCTTAACTTGCAGCAAACAAGGTAGTTAGGGAGGGGGTTTTCCGCCAGGTAGTTGATTTGCCCACGAGAGGGAATAATACTTTAGATATTTATTTAGTAAGGTAAGAAAGACTACGAGGAAATCTGGCCAAATTCAGATGGACATATGGAAAAATCACTTCTCACAAGTACTGAACCTAACTCAGTCACAAGCGGCGTATAACGCAACATATCACACAAGCGTAGAATTTTGCACCCCCATCACATCAGAAGACGTAATTGCGACAATCAGCAAGACAAAAAACAAGAAAGCGACAGGCCCAGAAGGCATCTCCAATGACATCCTGAAAGACTCGGCTGAAATTCTAAGTGAACTATGGTCAGATCTGATTAACAGATGCCTAGCAACAGGGGAAATACCCGACGAATGGAGAAAATCCATCATTAAGGTTCTACATAAAGGCAAAGGAGAAGACAACGAACCAAACTCATACCGAGGAATTGCTCTAGAGAACAATATATTCAAAGTAATTTCAACCATTCTGCTCAAAAGGCTCACCCCGACAGTCGATCAGCTGATTCCCGATCAACAATTCGGGTTCAGGAAAGGAAGGTCCACCCTACAAGCTATCAACAATCTACTGAATGACATAGAACAAGCGCTTAGATACCCTAAAGGAATTTTCCATGCAATATTTGTCGACTTCTCGAAGGTCTTCGACCTACTAAACAGATCGAAGCTCATTATAAAACTGGAGCAAATGATGGATGAAAAATCCGAAATCACGTATATGATAAAAAAATCCTGGCTTTCAACAAAGTAGAGATAAACGATGGGATATCAACCGCAAGAGAGATCACCCAAACCGACGGAGTACTACAAGGCGACCCACTGAGTCCCACTCTGTTCAACGTCGCGACAGCGGATGTTATACGGACTATTGAAAACACAAAGTCAGTATCCCTTTACCTGTACGCAGATGACATTGTTATATGGTCTACAAACAGGCAGGAAGTGCTCAACAACTTGCAGGACTGGGCGGAGGAAAATGAGCTCAGTATAAATGAAAAGAAGACAGTGTATATGGCCTTCCGAAAAGGAGGAAAATCAGCCGCCAAAAACAAAATGATCCTGGGAGAGACTGAACTTGAGACAGTCAATTCCTACAAATACCTCGGCCTCACCCTACAGACAACGTGCCAATACTTTAGACTACATATAAAGGAACGAGCAGCAGCAGCCATTAGGGGAATGTACAATTTGATCAATATTACCAAACTATCTTTACAAACAACAATGATTCTCTTCCACGCGAAAATAACCCCCGTCATTACGTAAGGTCTAGAACTGATATGGGAAAGGCTATCCATGACAGACCTAATCACAATTGAAAAAGTAAAGGCTTCTTTCCTGAAAAGGGCGCTAGGAATTGCAAGAACGTCCCCGTCCAGGCTGGCATATGTCCTAACAAAAGGAACACACTACATCGAAGATCTCAGATTAAGACTACAACTGCCATCTACCAAGCATATGAAGAAACTCCTTGAGATAAGACATCAGAAGCAGAACGAAATCCCGCTCGAATTCTAAGCAACAGAAGCAATGGTGGACAGAAGATGGACAAACGAGAATCAGGGGATGAGACATGTGGTAACAAGACTCGCCATCCACGGTTTTCACCACAAGATCTGCAAATATTAATTACCATGAACCGAATGAAGACTGCATATGTTCTCTGTGCAATAACCCCTGCGACAAATACCACATAACATCATGCAGCAAACGGACAAAGAGCATAGTTGAATACAGTAAAGATTAATCTACCTGTAATAATTATTTTTAAGCACACCTTGTAACTGTCCATTATGGCCACCTGGCTGCAATAATCCACTTACCCCCCTTTTTAACACCGTTACGTAGGGCACCCTAATTTTTTATACAATATGGGTGTCCCACACTTAGGGGAGTGGGGATTCGCACGGTTTATGATTGTCAAAGTTTAATATTCATATTACGTTACAGTATCGGATGGTACTTCTAGAATTAATTTAGGCTGATATTGTTTTATAAATATCTTGAATATTTAGTAAGGTCTGTGGCGCTGTATGTTAGTTATTTGAAAGATCCTGGAATTAGTGGCCACCCCGGTGGACTAAATATTAGACACAGTGAAAGTCAAATACTTGACTTCGTCGAAGCAGTTAAAATATCTCAGTACAGCAGAGTGGATCATAGCAAATTTCAGGATTACATGAATGAGTCGGAAGGGTGTCATTTGTGGTATTTTTTCTTCTAAGGATCGTATATAATGCTATTGAAAATTCGTGCCGTTTTTACTGAAACAAAACCCGGATCAGGAATATTTCACAAGGGAAATCAGGTGACACAACAGGAAGTTAAAGAAAACGTACAACAAACATCACGATAGTTACGAGCATATGAAAACGTCTTAATTATTTTTGAAATAGCTAAGTCCTCAAAAATAAGGCTGCTCACGATAATTACATGCACGACTTAATTGGGGAGGGGGTGATGGGTGATTTTTTTTGTTACGTAAGAAGGTGGAATGGAAATTCCAATGATTTGTCGATGATAATGTCCGGAGATGGTTAATTAATTACTGAGAAACAGGCAATTGCAAATGAATAAAATACATGGTATGATAGTGCGTTTTATAAACGTAATAGCTGTGTGTTGGACCTGAACAATTATTCTGTTACCACACTTTTCCGGATAAATCAATCGTCAATTCGAGAAAGAATTTAAAAGCTACGTAGAAGTATATCGAACGGTCCAGACAATATTTGTGGAGATATGCTAAAATTGTAAGGTACAGCCAATGGGCCATACTTGGGGGAGCTGTTTAATGTATCAATTAATAACACGCAAATTCCCCAAGACTGGAAAGGAGCTACAATATTTCCAATATGCAAGGGAGGGAACAGATTGGAAATGGGAAACTATAGGCCTGTTAGCCTCACATCCATCCTATGTAAGTAGTGTATTTGCAGGGGTTCTAATGCCTCCTCCTCCTCACCCTCCTCACAAGATGGCGGCAGCCCGATATCTCTCGAACGCATGGTCGGATTTTGACAAATGAGGTGTCATTGAACTCGGGCTAACACCCCCTTTCCAATGGACAATATATTTCAACCCCAAAAGTAAAACCTACCCCTACTAGGGGGTGAAATTGTAATTTTTTAGAGAATCTCTCTTTCCAATTGCAACATGTGAGAGTTTGAATGCTAATATGGAATGAAACGTTGTTCTACATAAAGTGCTTGTGTTCGGTGGAAAGCCACTATGAATTAACATGCTAGTTTTTTGTTTTTACACATGTCCACTCATAGGTTTGGTAAGAGGGCGGGCTTTTTAAAAGATGGTGGCTGTAGTGTAACCTAACCTATTCCAACCTAACGGGTCCTTGTTGACAGGTCCTTGTGGACGAGTCCTTGTGGACAGGTCCCTGTTGACAGATCCCTGTGGACGGGTCATTGTTGGCGAGTCATTGTTGACGGGTCCTTGTTGACGAGTCCCTGTGGACAGGTCATTGTTGACGAGTCCTTGTGGGCAGGTCCTTGTGGACGAGTCCTTGTGGATGAGCCCCTTTGGACTGGTCCCTACAGACTAGCCCATGCATTTATTTAAATTATGTCAAAGGGCCTAACTACATTTTGCGTGTAAAGCAATGTGTTGAACTGACGTTGTTCACTAATCCCCGACTACTATAATGGGATAACGATATGAAAGGAAAGTGATGAAATACATGTGAGCATACAAGGATCTAACTTGGTGGATGGATGTGTTCTAACGAGTCATTTGTAGTTGAAAGAGAATAATATATGTTCCTAAGATGTTAAAACTGAGGAGATGATATGTGCAGTAAGACGTCTTGTTATTTCCTGTGTCATATTACAGACATGGCAGAGAGCGCACAGATCTGTTGCTATTACTAACGCTGCAATAATTTAAAACCGCAAGTGTTCATTAAGACAATGGGTGATGATAATGCAAAGTTAACAGTTATTGGATATTACACAGGTGTTCCTTCCGGTGTCATGTTGCTGACATGACAGAGAGCGCACACTGCTGTTGCTATGACTGACGCTGCAGTAATTTGAAACCTCAGGTGTTGATCAAGACAATGGGTGATGATCACGCAAAGTCAGCAGTCATTGGATACCACACAGGTGTTCCTAGTTTACTTTGGACTCTCAGCTGTATTGGGAAAGGAATTGCAATTATCTGCAAAAAACTGCTGACACGAGCGATGAGAGTTTATATAAGAGGGGTGTCATATATCTCCCTACTGTCAGTCTTTATTACTCGCTTTGAGTGAACAGTGCTCTATTACTGCTCAAGAGTTGTAAAAAAGCCGTTTTGGTAGAAAATCATTAAATTATTTTGCAAGGTAAGTACTAATTATTAATGGATTGTAGTCTATTACTAATTGATGTTGAAGTTATTGATTGGAATGTATTTTGATTGATTGATTGATTAATTTGTTTACAGATAATTGGGTACCTGTAGGTTACCAGATTCCTACAATCTGTTCATTCAGTGGCAGCAGTTGATCAATTATAAAAAGGTAAGTGCCCCTCTAATAGCTTTTAAACAGCTAGAGTGATATTTTCCAATGTTCACCACTACATGTCAGTGAAAATGGTATATTTAGCAGTCAAAAGTTGGAACTACTTGACCATGATGTGTAAAGCTAAATTTGTAGGTTAGATTTTGATTACCGCTCTATTTAGTCCGAATGTTCATTGCTAGGTGTCAGTGGCAGAGGGAATATTTAAAGACTTAACCCCAGTTCACCTAAAATAACCTAACTTTACCTAACTTAACCTTGTCACGTGACATGTTTTACAAGTTTAGACATGCTTTATGACTGACTATGACGTCACACTTAGGTCACTTAACTGGTGATCGCTGGTTTCCAATATGTGACATGTTCTACAAGGTTAGACTTGTTTTAAGACTGGCTATGACGTCACACTTAGCTCACTTAACTGGTGGCTGCTGGTTTCTATCACGTGACATGTTCTACAAGTTTAGACTTGTTTTAAGACTGGCTATGACGTCACACTTAGCTCACTTAACTGGTGGCTGCTGGTTTCTATCACGTGACATGTTCTACAAGTTTAGACTTGTTTTAAGACTGGCTATGACGTCACACTTAGCTCACTTAACTGGTGGCTGCTGGTTTCTATCACGTGACATGTTCTACAAGTTTAGACTTTTTTTAAGACTGGCTATGACGTCACACTTAGCTCACTTAACTGGCAATCACTGGTTTCTCTCACACTATCAAGTTCCAATGTTCACTGCTAGGTGTCAGTGACAGTGGTATATAGTAACCCCAGTTAGAACTACATGAAGTTAGACTTGCTAGGAGTTCACAGATGATCGATTTAAATACCCTGCTATAACCATTGACTGGAATGTAATTAAACTATTTATATTTTACTTTGTTTTATTTTTTATTAACATTTATGATTTCTTTCTTTTATAGGTAATTTTGAAAGTGATCATCATGTTCAAGTGTGCTGACTGTAAGAAACAGTTTTCAAGACCTGACAACCTTCAACGACACGCAAATGCTAAACATGACATTAAAATGTTTATGTGCAGTCATTGTGCTACCACATTTAACAGACAAGATAATCTTGCACGCCATGTAAATTTAATGCATGTTAGTTCAGCACCTTTTTCATGTTCAGTTTGTGATCTTGGTTTTTCTGTTGTAAAGCGATATCAATCCCACATGGTTGAAGTGCATGGAGAACAACAGGAATTGAAATCTGTAAAACCATCAACTAGCACGGAACCTTTAAACGAATGTGATGCTCAAAAGCGTAAACGTTCTCAAGACTGTGAAAATAGTTGTGCAACAAAAAGAAAGAAGAATGGTGAACCTTCGATAACACATTGTGATGTATGTAATATTGATATACCTTCTTCAATCATTCATGGACATTTACGCAGTATTCAACATAAAAATAACGCTTGCCATGAAATAAATTCTGGAAATATTCAACAAATTGGTAGTGCATTTAAAAGTCGAATTGCTAGTTATAGACTTTATAGTAAAGAAAAAACTCAAAGTATTGAATCATTTTAAAAAAATGTTCAACCTACTGTGTTTGGCTTGGTAGGTAATGTTTTATTAGAGCATAAAACAATTAAAATGAATTTTGAACTTTTTGGACTCTATGTAAAAACTGGGAGTGAAGGTGAAATTACAGATATCAAATCTTTTAATACA
Source organism: Meconema thalassinum (assembly GCA_946902985.2). Taxonomy (NCBI): domain Eukaryota; kingdom Metazoa; phylum Arthropoda; class Insecta; order Orthoptera; family Tettigoniidae; genus Meconema; species Meconema thalassinum. Next base: position 6,143,505 of record CAMPQE020000020.1, read on the forward strand.
AAAACATAATTGTTAGCGAATCAACTAATATTAGTGATACATACCAAAATATTTCAAGTGCTATCATCGTAAAGAGTGAAGAGTTCCAGGAAAGGGAGTCGGGCTGGGCATTGGTTGAAGTACTTTATTTAGAAACCATACTGAATAAATATAACCCCCTTCGAGCATCATCATACATTGATTTGCCAGAATGGATCAAACGAAAGAAAGCTGTTGTGAACGTTTTGAATAATGATGACGCATGTTTTGCGTGGGCTGTAACCTCAGCTCTCTATCCAGCAGTGAGGGACTCGATGAGAACATCATCTTATCCTCACTATTCTTCAGTGTTAGATTTAAAAGAAATAGAATTTCCTATGGCGATGAAAGACATTCAACGTTTTGAAAAGCTGAACAATGTAAGTATTAATGTGTATGAAATTGAAAATAAGAGTATAGTTGGTCCTCTATATTATACTCAGGAAAATAAGGATGCTCATGTAAATTTACTGTACTTAACCAAAGGTGAAAATGCTCACTATTGCTGGATAAAACATTTCAGTAGACTTGTTGGTAGTCCGCTATCAAAATATAAGACTAAAAAGTGGTTGTGTGATGGCTGTTTGCTATATTTCAGAAAAGAGGACCAACTAACTCAACATCAAAAATGGGGGTGTAATCATGTGTGTACGGTATTACCGACTCCTAAAAATAACATTCTAAAATTTAAGGATTATGAGAAACAGCTTCGAGTACCATTTGTTATATATGCTGACTTTGAAGCTTTGCTAAAACCATTTAATACATGTTCATCGAATCCAGCCCAACCTTTTACCAACACTACTCATAGTCATGAACCTTTCAGCTTTGCATATTATATTACATGTAGTTACAATGACACTTTAAATAAGTTTGAGCTCTATAGAGGACCTGATGCACCTAAAGTTTTTATGGAAAGGCTTGAGAAAGATGCCATCCGTATATCCTCTATTTTAAATACGATCATTCCAATGGAGCCACTAACTTCATTAGAGCAAATGAATTTTGAAACTGAAACTAATTGTTTTATATGTGGTGAATATTTATATGCAGACAGGGTTCGCGATCATGACCATTTAACAGGAAAATATCGTGGTGCTGCTCACCAAGAATGCAATTTAAATTATAGAGTAAGTAAATTCATTTCCGGTCGTTCTACACAACGGTAGCAAATACGATAACCACTTTATCGTTAAAGAATTTGAAGCTTCAGATGTGAAAATTGATGTGATTGCAAATAATAAGGAACAATACATATCGTTCACAAAATACATTAAAACTAGCAATAAAAAACCATTAAACTGCGATTTTTAGATTCATTCCGCTTTATGTCGAGTAGTCTTGATAAGCTGGCTAGTAATTTAAAATCAGATCAGTTTCTTGAAATTCAACGTGTCTTTCCTAAAGAAGATGATTTTAATTTGATTCGTCAAAAGGGCATATTCCCTTATGAATATATTAACTGTGTGGAACGTCTTGAGGAGGGTTCTTTACCACCGAAAGATGCATTTTACAGTTCCTTAAACACAAGTCATATCAGTGATCAGGAATATATACATGCACAACGTGTATGGACACAGTTCCACATTCAAACTTTAGGAGAATTTTCAAACATATATTTGAAGACAGATGTGTTATTATTAGCAGATGTTTTTGAAAATTTTCGGAATGTTTGTATGAAAACTTATGACCTTGATCCTTGTCAGTATTTCACAGCTCCTGGGTTAAGTTTTAGTTCAATGTTGAAAAAAACGAAAGTAAATTTAGAATTAATGACTGATATAGACATGATCAATTTTATAAAATCATCAATTCGAGGTGGATTAAGCCAATGTAGTGGACGGTACTCTAAAGCGAATAATAAATACATGCCTAGCTACAACCCTTGTGAAGAGTCAAAGTATATTGTCTACCTCGATGCAAATAACCAATATGGTTGGGCTATGAGTCAATATCTACCACTGAAAGATTTTCGCTGGCTGACACAACCTGAAATTGATGTCTTACATGTTGACTCTCTTAATGATAACGATGATAAAGGATATATTTTAGAGGTAAATCTTGAGTACCCTGAAGAGTTACATGATGATCATTATGATTTACCATTTTGTCCTGAGAATATGAAATCTCTATACATCACATCACGAACAAAAATGTTAATTGCTAATGTAAATTATAAATGTAAATATGTAATACATTATCAAAACTTGAACAAGTGTCTACAGCATGGATTGAAATTAACTAAAATTCATCGCGTATTGCAATTTTATCAGTCAGCATGGCTCAAACCGTATATTGATTTAAACAATAATTTAAGAACACAGTCAACAAACGCGTTTGCAAAAGATTTTTATAAACTCATGAATAATAGTGTTTTTGGAAAGACTATGGAGAATGTTGATAAACGAGTTGATGTAAAGCTGATAACAAAGTGGGAGAATGATGGTAAAAGGTATGGTGCGAGCAACTTAATAAGCAAGCCTAACTTTCATAGCTGTTCAATTATTCATGAGGATTTAGTTGTAATACAAATGAATCGTCTTAAAGTAACTTACAACAAACCCATATATGTGGGTTACACCATTCTGGAATTATCAAAAACACTTATGTATGAATTTCACTATGATTATGTAAAGAAGAACTATCTTGATAATGCTAAATTACTCTACACAGACACCGATTCTTTTATTTATGAGTTTAAAACTGATGATTTTTACGAGGATATCAAAACTGAGCTAAATAGGTTTGATACAAGTGACTATCCCGAGGATAATATTTACCATTTACCTCTAGTAAACAAAAAGGTTCTTGGGAAATTTAAGGATGAATGTGCTGGTGTTATTATAGACACCTTTGTAGGCACAAAATCTAAATCATACAGCTATATGACAATTGATGATGTAGTAGTAAAAAAAAAAAAAAAAGGAGTGAAAAAGAATGTTGTTAGTAAAGAGTTAGATATAAGTGATTATAAAAACTGTATAGTTAGTAACCCACCTGTATTATATAAGAAAATGAGTGTATTAAGAAGTAAAAATCATCAACTACATAACAATTTGCTGAACAAAGTTGCTTTAAGTAATGAAGACAACAAACAATTCATTATACCCAACACATTTGATACTTTTGCTTGGGGAAACAGTCGCATTGACGACTATTACTTTACTTAAGTCTAATGATCACTATATTGTAATATTTGTAGTGTGTTTTATATTGTAATATTTTTTTGTAAAAAAACTGTAAGTAGAATGTATAATGTTAGGCTACTGTAGTTTAGTAAAAATAAGATAAGTAATACATTTTAGTGTAAAATGTTTGCTTTTGTATATTACGAAAAAGATTTTTAAAAAATGTACAGAATGTGTGAACTAAACAAGGGAAATGTAAAAATGTAAAGTGGAAATTGTAAATATCCATGTGTGAAAAAGTGAAATAGTTATCACAATTTTAAAATTAAAATACATTGTGATCTGGTAAACCTTGTTTTTATTTCACAACAACAAAAATGTACAGAATGTGTAAACTAAACAAAGAGAATGTAAAAAAATGAAAAGTGGAAATTGTAAATATTCATGTGTGAAAAATGAAAATAAAGAAATGGCTATCACCATTTTAAAATTAAAAGACATTGTGATCTTGTAAACCTTGTTTTTATTTCACAACATATATGGCTTTACAAAATAGAATACAAAGAAATACCATTTCCTCAATCCTTTTCAATGTTCAAGTCCACTCATCATTAACTTCCCTTTTATAGCAGTAATCACAATGAGGGCTGCCAACCTCTCCCCCACTGAGCCATTATAGGATGTCCAACGTTGCTTAGCTTTTCAACGATACTTTATCCACCACACGTATTAAAGCATAATGACTATGACGATAAGAAAGGTGTTCTTTACATGTTTAATCCAAAGAAATAATAGGTATTTACTTAACACAGGGTCTTGAGTCCATGAGTTTGGTACATGTTGCAAGATTTCTTTCACGGCATTGACTGTCACAAAATAAATGAAAACTTGGAGAACACCGATAATTCATCTTTGGTAAGACTATCCAGGATCTTGAGTCCATGATTTTGGTATAAGTTGCCAGATTTCTTTCACGGCATTGACTGTCACATAATAAATGAACAACTTGGAGAGCACCAATAATTCTTCTTTGGTAAAACTATCTGCATATCGATGACAGATAACCTTTTAGTTCCACCCTTAAAACAACAACACTACCTCTTGCATAATCTGCGATGTTGATGGCTCTTGAGACGTGAAAGATGGATTAAACATAACTTTTACATCAACAGGAGTTAGACTTTGCTCAGTAAACAATGCACTGTCATGAGCCGCAGTATTTTTTTTCTTGGACTTGCTTTTTTCTTTTCTTTATAAGTGTTTGAAACGGTGTATTAAAAAAGAGAATGATAAACATCCAAAGGGTAAATAGAGTAACAAATAAAGAGAAATGAAAATGATACTTCCATATCAATTGTCAAGCATGAACTAATCTCTAGCAAAGTTCACTCAATACTATAAATAATAGTTTAAAGTGAGTGCAAAAGTGAGTGCAAAAATGAGTGCAAAAGTGGGTGCATAAGTGAGTGCAAATGTGGGTGCATAAGTGAGTGCAAAAGTGGGTGCATAAGTGAATGCTATAGTGAGTGCAAAGGTAGGTACAAAAGTGGGTGAAAAAATGCCCCCCCTTTTTGAATCTCGCTAAAGCCCCCTTTTTAATCTATTTTTGAAATTTTGACAAAGGGTCAAAGTGCACTTTTGTTAATATCTCGCGAACCAGTCTCTGTTGACGGGTCCTTGTTGACGGCTCTCTGTGGGCGGGTCCCTTTGGCATAATTTGGATAAAATGCATGGGTCAGTCAATAGGGATCAGTCCAAAGGACCCGCCCACAGGGACCCGTCAACAAGGACCCGTCAACAGAGACTGGTTCGCGAGATATTAACAAAAGTGCACTTAGACCCTTTGTCAAAATTTCAAAAATAGATTAAAAAGGGGGCTTTAGCGAGATTCAAAAAGGGGGGCATTTTGCACCCACTTTTGTACCTACCTTTGCACTCACTATAGCATTCACTTATGCACCCACTTTTGCACTCCCTTATGCACCCACATTTGCACTCACTTATGCACCCACTTTTGCACTCATTTTTGCACTCACTTTTGCACTCACTTTAAACTATTATTTATAGTATTGAGTGAACTTTGCTAGAGATTAGTTCATGCTTGACAATTGATATGGAAGTATCATTTTCATTTCTCTTTATTTGTTACTCTATTTACCCTTTGGATGTTTATCATTCTCTTTTTTTAATACACCGTTTCAAACACTTATAAAGAAAAGAAAAAAGCAAGTCCAAGAAAAAAATACTGTGGCTCATGACAGTGCATTCTCTACTGAGCAAAGTCTAACTCCTGTTGATGTAAAAGTTATGTTTAATCCATCTTTCACGTCTCAAGAGCCATCAACATCGCAGATTATGCAAGAGGTAGTGTTGTTGTTTTAAGGGTGGAACTAAAAGGTTATCTGTCATCGATATGCAGATAGTTTTACCAAAGAAGAATTATTGGTGCTCTCCAAGTTGTTCATTTATTATGTGACAGTCAATGCCGTGAAAGAAATCTGGCAACTTATACGAAAATCATGGACTCAAGATCCTGGATAGTCTTACCAAAGATGAATTATTGGTGTTCTCCAAGTTTTCATTTATTTTGTGACAGTCAATGCCGTGAAAGAAATCTTGCAACATGTACCAAACTCATGGACTCAAGACCCTGTGTTAAGTAAATACCTATTATTTCTTTGGATTAAACATGTAAAGAACACCTTTCTTATCGTCATAGTCATTATGCTTTAATACGTGTGGTGGATAAAGTATCGTTGAAAAGCTAAGCAACGTTGGACATCCTATAATGGCTCAGTGGGGGAGAGGTTGGCAGCCCTCATTGTGATTACTGCTATAAAAGGGAAGTTAATGATGAGTGGACTTGAACATTGAAAAGGATTGAGGAAATGGTATTTCTTTGTATTCTATTTTGTAAAGCCATATATGTTGTGAAATAAAAACAAGGTTTACAAGATCACAATGTCTTTTAATTTTAAAATGGTGATAGCCATTTCTTTATTTTCATTTTTCACACATGAATATTTACAATTTCCACTTTTCATTTTTTTACATTCTCCTTGTTTAGTTTACACATTCTGTACATTTTTGTTGTTGTGAAATAAGAACAAGGTTTACCAGATCACAATGTCTTTTAATTTTAAAATGGTGATAACTATTTCACTTTTTCACACATGGATATTTACAATTTCCACTTTACATTTTTACATTTCCCTTGTTTAGTTCACACATTCTGTACATTTTTTAAAAATCTTTTTCGTAATATACAAAAGCAAACATTTTACACTAAAATGTATTACTTATCTTATTTTTACTAAACTACAGTAGCCTAACATTATACATTCTACTTACAGTTTTTTTACAAAAAAATATTACAATATAAAACACACTACAAATATTACAATATAGTGATCATTAGACTTAAGTAAAGTAATAGTCGTCAATGCGACTGTTTCCCCAAGCAAAAGTATCAAATGTGTTGGGTATAATGAATTGTTTGTTGTCTTCATTACTTAAAGCAACTTTGTTCAGCAAATTGTTATGTAGTTGATGATTTTTACTTCTTAATACACTCATTTTCTTATATAATACAGGTGGGTTACTAACTATACAGTTTTTATAATCACTTATATCTAACTCTTTACTAACAACATTCTTTTTCACTCCTTTTAATTTTTTTACTACTACATCATCAATTGTCATATAGCTGTATGATTTAGATTTTGTGCCTACAAAGGTGTCTATAATAACACCAGCACATTCATCCTTAAATTTCCCAAGAACCGTTTTGTTTACTAGAGGTAAATGGTAAATATTATCCTCGGGATAGTCACTTGTATCAAACCTATTTAGCTCAGTTTTGATATCCTCGTAAAAATCATCAGTTTTAAACTCATAAATAAAAGAATCTGTGTCTGTGTAGAGTAATTTAGCATTATCAAGATAGTTCTTCTTTACATAATCATAGTGAAATTCATACATAAGTGTTTTTGATAATTCCAGAATGGTGTAACCCACATATATGGGTTTGTTGTAAGTTACTTTAAGACGATTCATTTGTATTACAACTAAATCCTCATGAATAATTGAACAGCTATGAAAGTTAGGCTTGCTTATTAAGTTGCTCGCACCATACCTTTTACCATCATTCCCCCACTTTGTTATCAGCTTTACATCAACTCGTTTATCAACATTCTCCGTAGTCTTTCCAAAAACACTATTATTCATGAGTTTATAAAAATCTTTTTCAAACGCGTTTGTTGACTGTGTTCTTAAATTATTGTTTAGATCAATATACGGTTTGAGCCATGCTGACTGATAGAATTGCAATACGCGATGAATTTTAGTTAATTTCAATCCATGCTGTAGACACTGTTTCAAGTTTTGATAATGTATTACATATTTACATTTATCATTTACATTAGCAATTAACAATTTTGTTCGTGATGTGATGTATGGAGATTTCATATTCTCAGGACAAAATGGTAAATCATTATGATCATCATGTAACTCTTTAGGGTACTCAAGATTTACCTATAAAATATATCTTTTATCATCGTTATCATTAAGAGAGTCAACATGTAAGGCATCAATTTCAGGTTATGTCAGCCAGCGAAAATCATTCAGTGGTAGATATTGACTCATAGCCCAACCATATTGGTTATTTGCATCGAGGTAGACAATATACTTTGACTCTTCACAAGGGTTGTAGCTAGGCATGTATTTATTATTCGCTTTAGAGTACCGTCCACTACATTGGCTTAATCCACCTCGAATTGATGATTTTATAAAATTGATCATGTCTATATCAGTCATTAATTCTAAATTTACTTTCGTTTTTTTCAACATTGAACTAAAACTTAACCCAGGAGCTGTGAAATACTGACAAGGATCAAGGTCATAAGTTTTCATACAAACATTCCGAAAATTTTCAAAAACATCTGCTAATAATAACACATCTGTCTTCAAATATATGTTTGAAAATTCTCGTAAAGTTTGAATGTGGAACTGTGTCCATACACGTTGTGCATGTATATATTCCTGATCACTGATATGACTTGTGTTTAAGGAACTGTAAAATGCATCTTTCGGTGGTAAAGAACCCTCCTCAAGACGTTCCACACAGTTAATATATTCATAAGGGAATATGCCCTTTTGACGAATCAAATTAAAATCATCTTCTTTAGGAAAGACACGTTGAATTTCAAGAAACTGATCTGATTTTAAATTACTAGCCAGCTTATCAAGACTACTCGACATAAAGCGGAATGAATCTAAAAATCGCAGTTTAATGGTTTTTTTATTGCTAGTTTTAATGTATTTTGTGAACGATATGTATTGTTCCTTATTATTTGCAATCACATCAATTTTCACATCTGAAGCTCCAAATTCTTTAACGATAAAGTGGTTATCGTATTTGCTACCGTTGTGTAGAGTGACCGGAAATGAATTTACTTACTCTATAATTTAAATTACATTCTTGATGAGCAGCACCACGATATTTTCCTGTTAAATGGTCATGATCGCGAACACTGTCTGCATATAAACATTCACCACATATAAAACAATTAGTTTCAGTTTCAAAATTAATTTGCTCTAATGAAGTTAGTGGCTCCATTGGAATGATCGTATTTAAAATAGAGGATATACGGATGGCATCTTTCTCAAGCCTCTCCATAAAAACTTTAGGTGCATCAGGTCGTCTATAGAGCTCAAACTTATTTAAAGAGTCATTGTAACTACATTTAAAATAATATGCAAAGCTAAAAGGTTTATGACTGTGAGTAGTGTTGGTAAAAGGTTGGGCTGGATTCGATGAACATGTATTAAATGGTTTAAGCAAAGCTTCAAAGTCAGCATATATAACAAATGGTACTCGAAGCTGTTTCTCATAATCCTTAAATTTTAGAATGTTATTTTTAGGAGTCGGTAATACCGTACACACATGATTACACCCCCATTTTTGATGTTGAGTTAGTTGGTCCTCTTTTCTGAAATATAGCAAACAGCCATCACACAACCACTTTTTAGTCTTATATTTTGATAGCTGACTACCAACAAGTCTACTGAAATGTTTTATCCAGCAATAGTGAGCATTTTCACCTTTGGTTATGTACAGTAAATTTACATGAGCATCCTTTTTTCCTGAGTATAATATAGAGGACCAACTATACTCTTATTTTCAATTTCATACACATTAATACTTACATTGTTCAGCTTTTCAAAACGTTGAATGTCTTTCATCGCCATAGGAAATTCTATTTCTTTTAAATCTAACACTGAAGAATAGTGAGGATAAGATGATGTTCTCATCGTGTCCCTCACTGCTGGATAGAGAGCTGAGGTTACAGCCCACGCAAAACATGCGTCATCATTATTCAAAACGTTCACAACAGCTTTCTTTCGTTTGATCCATTCTGGCAAATCAATGTATGATGATGCTCGAAGGGGGTTATATTTATTCAGGTTGGTTTCTAAATAAAGTACTTCAACCAATGCCCAGCCCGACTCCCTTTCCTGGAACTCTTCACTCTTTACGATGATAGCACTTGAAATATTTTGGTATATATAACTAATATTAGTTGATTCGCTAACAATTATGTTTTTGTATTAAAAGATTTGATATCTGTAATTTCACCTTCACTCCCAGTTTTTACATAGAGTCCAAAAAGTTCAAAATTCATTTTAATTGTTTTATGCTCTAATAAAACATTACCTACCAAGCCAAATACAGTAGGTTGAACATTTTTTAAAAATGATTCAATACTTTGAGTTTTTTCTTTACTATAAAGTCTATAACTAGCAATTCGACTTTTAAATGCACTGCCAATTTGTTGAATATTTCCAGAATTTCTTTCATGGCAAGCGTTATTTTTATGTTGAATACTGCGTAAATGTCCATGAATGATTGAAGAAGGTATATCAATATTACATACATCACAATGTGTTATCGAAGGTTCACCATTCTTCTTTCTTTTTGATGCACAACTATTTTCACAATCTTGAGAACGTTTACGCTTTTGAGCATCACATTCGTTTAAAGGTTCCGTGCTAGTTGATGGTTTTACAGATTTCAATTCCTGTTGTTCTCCATGCACTTCAACCATGTGGGATTGATATCGCTTTACAGCAGAAAAACCAAGATCACAAACTGAACATGAAAAAGGTGCTGAACTAACATGCATTAAATTTACATGACGTGCAAGATTATCTTGTCTGTTAAATGTGGTAGCACAATGACTGCACACAAACATTTTAATGTCATGTTTAGCATTTGCGTGTCGTTGAAGGTTGTCAGGTCTTGAAAACTGTTTCTTACAGTCAGCACACTTGAACATGATGATCACTTTCAAAAATACCTATAAAAGAAAGAAATCATAAATGTTAATAAAAAATAAAACAAAGTAAAATATAAATAGTTTAATTACATTCCAGTCAATGGTTATAGCAGGGTATTTAAATCGATCATCTGTGAACTCCTAGCAAGTCTTACTTCATGTAGTTCTAACTGGGGTTACTATATACCACTGTCACTGACACCTAGCAGTGCACATTGGAACTTGATAGAGTGAGATAAACCAGTGATTGCCAGTTAAGTGAGCTAAGTGTGACGTCATAGCCAGTCTTAAAAAAAGTCTAAACTTGTAGAACATGTCACGTGATAGAAACCAGCAGCCACCAGTTAAGTGAGCTAAGTGTGACGTCATAGCCAGTCTTAAAACAAGTCTAAACTTGTAGAACATGTCACGTGATAGAAACCAGCAGCCACCAGTTAAGTGAGCTAAGTGTGACGTCATAGCCAGTCTTAAAACAAGTCTAAACTTGTAGAACATGTCACATATTGGAAACCAGCGATCACCAGTTAAGTGACCTAAGTGTGACGTCATAGTCAGTCATAAAGCATGTCTAAACTTGTAAAACATGTCACGTGACAAGGTTAAGTTAGGTAAAGTTAGGTTATGTTAGGTGAACTGGGGTTAAGTCTTTAAATATTCCCTCTGTCACTGACACCTAGCAATGAACATTCGGACTAAATAGAGCGGTAATCAAAATCTAACCTACAAATTTAGCTTTACACATCATGGTCAAGTAGTTCCAACTTTTGACTGCTAAATATACCATTTTCACTGACATGTAGTGGTGAACATTGGAAAATATCACTCTAGCTGTTTAAAAGTTAGTAGAGGGGCACTTACCTTTTTATAATTGATCAACTGCTGCTACTGAATGAACAGATTGTAGGAATCTGGTAACCTACAGGTACCCAATTATCTGTAAACAAATTAATCAATCAGTCAATAAATACATTCCAATCAATAACTTCAACATCAATTAGTAATAGACTACAATCCATTAATAATAAGTACTTACCTTGCAAAATAATTTAATGATTTTCTACCAAAACGGCTTTTTTACAACTCTTGAGCAGTAGTAGAGCACTGTTCACTCAAAGCGAGTAATAAAGACTGACAGTAGGGAGATATATGACACCCCTCTTATATAAACTCTCATCGCTCGTGTCAGCAGTTTTTTTACAGATCATTGCAATTCCTTTCCCAATACAGCTGAGAGTCCAAAGTACACTAGGAACACCTGTGTGGTATCCAATGACTGCTGACTTTGCGTGATCATCACCCATTGTCTTGATCAACACCTGAGGTTTCAAATTACTGCAGCGTCAGTCATAGCAACAGCAGTGTGCGCTCTCTGCCATGTCAGCAACATGACACCGGAAGGAACACCTGTGTAATATCCAATAACTCTTAACTTTGCATGATCATCACCCATTGTCTTAATGAACACTTGCGGTTTTAAATTACTGCAGCGTTAGTAATAGCAACAGATCTGTGCACTCTCTGCCATGTCTGTAATATGACACAGGAAATAACAAGACGTCTTACTGCACATATCATCTCCTCAGTTTTAACATCTTAGGAACATATATTATTCTCTTTCAACTACAAATGACTCGTTAGAACACATCCATCCACCAAGTTAGATCCTTGTATGCTCACATGTATTTCATCACTTTCCTTTCATATCGTTATCCCATTATAGTAGTCGGGGATTAGTGAACAACGTCAGTTCAACACATTGCTTTACACGCAAAATGTAGTTAGGCCCTTTGACATAATTTAAATAAATGCATGGGCTAGTCTGTAGGGACCAGTCCAAAGGGGCTCATGCACAAGGACTCGTCCACAAGGACCTGCCCACAAGGACTCGTCAACAATGACCTGTCCACAGGGACTCGTCAACAAGGACCCGTCAACAATGACTCGTCAACAATGACCCGTCCACAGGGATCTGTCAACAGGGACCTGTCCACAAGGACTCGTCCACAAGGACCTGTCAACAAGGACCCGTTAGGTTGGAATAGGTTAGGTTACACTACAGCCACCATCTTTTAAAAAGGCCGCCCTCTTATCAAACCTATGAGTGGACATGTGTAAAAACAAAAAACTAGCATGTTAATTCATAGTGGCTTTCCACCGAACACATGCACTTTATGTAGAACAACGTTTCATTCCATATTAGCATTCAAACTCTCACATGTTGCAATTGGAAAGAGAGATTCTCTAAAAAATTACAATTTCACCCCCTAGTAGGGGTAGGTTTTACATTTGGGGTTGAAATATATTGTCCATTGGAAAGGGGGTGTTAGCCCGAGTTCAATGACACCTCATTTGTCAAAATTCGACCATGCGTTCGAGAGATATCGGGCTGCCGCCATCTTGTGAGGAGGGTTGAGGAGGAGGAGGAGGCATTAGAACCCCTGCAAATACACTACTTATATAAACTGTTGGAGCACCTTATTTCTGATTAGTTGCGGGAACAGTGAAGAGCGATATCATGGCTTAATGTGAAAGACGGATTTAGACAAGGGTACTCATGCGAGAGCCAAATAAAGTTATCACTCTTTCGAGATATTAATGACTCACTAGACAGGGGAGTGCAAGTTGACGCCTTAATTGAAGATTTTGCCAAGGCGTTTGATGACGTCCCATTTGATATACTACTTGTAAATGAGCGGCAACGAAGATTGATAAAAGAGTAATTTTATGGATTCAAGAGTTCTTGACTGTTCTCTCGCACAAAGGTTAAAAAAGGTGATGTATTCTTGGAAGACATTTTGCTAAAGTCAGGTGTCTCCAAAGACAGCGTGATTGGGCCCCTGTTCTTTCTGGCACTTATTAACGACTTACCGAATGGGATTCGAAGTGACTGCCGATTGTTTGCGGATGATTGTGTAATATACCGAAAAATGCATAGATCACAATACAACGCTCAGTTACAAACTGATCTCAACCTCGCTTTAAAATGGGCGGTTGACAACAACGTGAAGATAAATACGAGTAAATGTAGTCTCATGAGAATTGGGAGAGGGCGAAGGCATGATTTTCATTAAAATATCCGCTCGGAAATACTTGTAGAAGAAGATTCGTGCAAATACTTGGGCATCCATGTTAGGCATGATATGAAATGGAGTACCTATGTGGGATATGTCGTCTCCAAAACTTACAAATCACTTTATTTTTTAATGATGGTACTAATAGGTAGTTGTTCCACCGCAATAGAATTAGTATATTTGACCCTGGTGAGGTCAATCTTGGAATACAGCTCAGCGGTTTAGGACCAATATCAAGTAGGGTTCATCAATGAGCTGGGGATGGTACAAAGGAAGGCTGCTAGGTTTGAGCTCAACGATTTCAATTCTAGAAGTAGTGTAACTCGAATGCTAGAAAAACGAGGGTGGGAATCTGTGGAAGATAGAAGGACGAAATTCAGACTATACACTATATTTAACACACTAATCGGCCAGCATGGGGTGAACTAAGCAAACGTCTGGGAAATACCGCCTATATTATCAGGGCAGATCATCCGCATAAAGTAAAGGGCTGACAGCAGCGTACACATTTTGGTAAATATTCCTCCATTAATCGTGGTATTGATAATTAGAATTCCTTACCTGCCACAGTCTTAGGGTGTTTCCTCAAACATATTGATGTATTTAAGAGAAGACTAAACTTTTGTGTAAATACTACGATGTAGTAATTACTATAGTTTCCAAATCGTGACTTGCGTACATTAAGTATGTTTCCATAATTGTTGGTAAACAAGCAAGTTTGGAGGTCAATCACCACTTTCAGTATTTTAACAGGACATCACATAGACTATATGTAACAAATATTGACGAGTTGAACTATCTCAGCTAATACCGCAACTAAAGAAGTCTACATATTATAAATATTTTCACCTATACTTTCAGACATAATAATTTTGTAGTTTTAGTATAATGGATCTGATGATGATCGCTTGACGATCGAAACTGGTCATCCAAGTGTATTTATTAATCTCATGTAAATTATTTTCTGAATTAGGGAATAGGCCTAACCCATCTCATTTCGGTACTATCGTGTTGACCGACTGAAAAACATTAAACTTTCGTTTACTAAGGCAACACTGAAAATGGCTTCTAACACCATAATGGTAATTTTCTGTAATTGTACAATTTTCCACCGGAGAATTAGCCGCATTTGCAAATAAAGTAAATGAATGAATGAATAATATTTTCCAATGCAAAATTCACACTACATATGTGCTTAATATCTATGTTTAACGGGTAATTATGAAACAATACAAAATTTTAAAAAAGGAAAAAGAATAACACTACTTGAAAATGTACCCGAGTCCTACAGTTGACAGTCTGGAACGCTACCCCTCGGCTAAATCTGATTGTTTCTAACAGAGTGTTATCAATAGCATTATGCCTTTAAAAACCATGCCATACTGAATTTATATTATTTCCTTCAGTACTTTCCATAAGAGAATATTAAGCTACTAAAATATGGACCAGCCAGCAAACCATAGTCGCCGCTTTGACGAGTGAGCTTGAAGTACACGACACGGCATGGCTGGCCTGAGAACTAGTCACTGCTACATTATAATATTCTACTTGTAATATAAAATTATAATATCCAATGGGTCACCTCCTTGAGTACAGTTTATCCATCCCCTGTATGATAAGTGGAACTAGTGAAGCCGGACTTTGCTGGATCATAAGTTACGGATTACCCTTAAATGCTCGCATGATACACACGGACGCCATCTTGAAAGTATTTGGCTGGTGACCTTGTAGTTTGGTCAATAGACGTTTCTTACAGAAGGGTATATTTTTGCGAAATTTGGTAGAGATCGGATGATTTAAGCTTGAACATTTGGGTGGCCGCCATTTCGTTTTCATTAAAATGGCGCCGTTATAATACATGACACTGAGTTGACCATTGCACCAATATTGGTTCAATTCGGTTTCGTCGTGTTTTAATTGAAAGCGGGATCAACTTCAAAACATACATGGCCGCCATCTTGAAATAATTTGACTGATGACCTTGGAGTTTGAGCGACAGACGCTTCCCACATAAAGGTAAATTTTCCAAAATTTGGTCGAGATCAGATGGTTAGTTCAGTAGTTTTTTGATTAAATCTTTGGCCCCTATTTTGTTTTCGATAAGATGGCAGGGATATAAAACATGAGACTGAGGGTTCTTTTGCTAGTGCTACCTCGGTACCAAATTTGGTTCAATTCAGTTTCATCATGTTTGAATTGATATGGGGGACAGACATACACACACTCTCTGTTTCTCACACACACTCACACATACACACAGAAACACGAACGTTTGACCTGTGTAGAACTCATAAGTCTATTTAATGCAGTGGTTCTGAACCCGAAGAAGTCTGCGGACCACTCAGCCTGAAATTGAATCATGTGCGGACCACCCCCACCAAATACACCTTATCAGTTGTAACCCTTCCTCAGCGCCTTCCCCATTAGAAGTTTCAAATATGTTGCCCGGGCGCGCGCTACTCGATTCCTTATTGCGGACCGACCAACTGAAGTACACCTAGCATGAGAAGTAAGATGAAACATAACTTTACTTGTCCACCCATCAACCTCATCGTCACTAGGGGGCGTGGTGGCGCAGCGGTCAAGCTGTTGGCCTCTCACCTAGGTGGACTGGGTTCGATTCCCAGTCAATGCTTGTGAGATTTTCGAAGTGAAATGCCATGTTCAGTGGTTCGGATTCCACGTAAAAAGGAGGTCCCGTGGCTAATGATCGCATGATTAACGGTCACATAAAACTAAAAGTTTCCTTCCTTCCTTCCTTTCATCGTCACTACTTTCACTGCTATCATTGTCAACTTCACTCGTATTATTATCGTCAACAGACTCGTCTGAACTGATTATCGTATTGTCAGTTCCGCGCGCGCCATGCTAACACTTGACAATACACGCGGTAACTGAGTGTTATAAAACCTCACTTCCTGTACCGGTCGCCCGCGCACCGATACAAAACTACGTAAATTAAGGTAGCCCGTCATCAATGTGTTAAGCAAAACAGTGTTTACAACGCATTATTTAATAATACTATTAATCAGTGTACGGTACAACTTAATTACAAATTATTTAATAGATCAAAATTCCCTTTTATAATACTGTATATAGCCTACATAATATGAAAAGTCTCAATTGCATATTTATGTTCAAACACCAATTTTGTTTGAAAAGGACACTGGGAAATAATTTTAACTCCATGGTTTCCTTAGCGTGCCTTTTGTGCATGACTTTCTTTGACAAGCTGAGGAATTCTAGGTGTTAGGCTCTTGCTCAGAGCTAACCTCAAATCACTGCTTGCACATAGCCGATTTCTTTGTTTGTTTTTAATCAACAATAAAGACGAGAATCCCTGCTCACACACACATGTTGTCGAAAACATCACCAGATACCGCACGCAAAGCTGCTTGCCGAATGATTGGGTAAGATATGGCCTTTTTACACCAAAACTCTTCTTGGTTTACACCTGATTCAAACAAGTCCTTGAAGTTACTGTCATTTTGAAGTTCAATAACCTCGTCTTGAATATTATCAGGGAGATGCTTGGGCTTGACAATGAAAGGATTTCGAATAAGTTTTTTTTATAGCGTGAGTCTCACTGCTACCATATTCAGGGAAATAACGAGCAAATTCATCCTTAAGAGTGCTTAAGTGACTGAGTACGTGGAGTTGTACCTTGTATGTAACAGTGGCGCAGTACCCGTCGTCAGCAAGGGTTTTCAAAGTCGGGAAAGAATGAAAGTTTTTGTCTTCAACTTTGACCATCCAGAGATCAATTTTACTCAAAAACGTACGAAGTTTGTCCTCAAATACAAATATATTGCCAACATATTCAAACTTTTCGCTTCCAGAACCTTGAAGTTGTAAGATCAGCTGGTTCAAATGGCCAAACATATCTAGCAGATATGCGAGTTGCATCATGACTGTTGCTTCACACGTTTGTTCCAAGAAATGCTGCATTTTTGTCTGTATAAAAATAATTTTAGCTCTTCTTTCAACTCATATAAGCGTGCCAACATATTGCCTTTTGACAACCAACGAACCTCAGTATGAAAAAGTAGTGTCTTGTGATCAGAGTCTACTGTAATACTCCACACATCTTTTTGAAAATACCAGTGTTTAACGCACTACTTTTAACAGCATGGCCAATTTCATTGTATTCGCCAAGTCTTCCGGCAACGGCTTTGATGAATTACGCAGTGCATCGTCATTGTTGAAGGGTTCTTCTCTTTCACCAACGTTGCTAAGCCTGAACGTGATCCTAGAATAGCAGGGCTCCCGTCGGTACAAAATCCAGCCAGTCTATTCCCCTCTATGCCATGCCTCTCAAAGTAATCAGAAATGATTTTCATGACATCTCCTTTCGATGTTGTTTCCAACTTTTGGGTCAATAACACTTCTTCCTTGATTGCATTGTTGTCTCCTAAATAACGAACAAAAACTAGCAACTGGCAGCATTGAGCAACGTCGGTACTTTTATCACACTGCAAACTGAAATATGGAGACCTTTTAATTTCACAAACCAGCTGCTCTTCAATGTCATTGGACATTGTATCGATCCGTGCCTTCACAGTATCGTTTGATAGGGGAATTTCTTGAAATTTCTTAGAAGCTTCAACCCCTAAAACTTGTTCGACTGCTTTAATCAAACATGGCTTCAATAGGGTTTCACCAATAGTATGCGGTTTCTTGCCTTGGTGATTAACTGTGAAACCTCAAATGAAGCTGCGAGGGATTTTTCAGACGATTCATATGCTGTACCAGTTTTCCCTAATGTCATCCTCTTTAAGGTTTCTAATTTTCCAGCGAAGAATTCAGGTGGCCGTTCATTCAAGTTCGAATGAACTGGCTTTAAATGGCGTTGTAGTTTTGCAGGTTTTAAGGCTTCATTGCTGAGGACAGCAGCACAAATCACGCACTGGGGTCTAATCTTCTTATTTATCTCAATTGCTGTAAATCCAAACTTTATATAATCACTGTCATATTTCCGCATTGGAGCCATTTTCAACAGAAAACGCACAAACAAACATGCACAATAATATCCCGCAATATCAGTAAACACAACAAAGGCTACCGAAATGAATTGCACTGCTCTAAAAGGCTCACAGCTAGAGACTGAGCAAATGAGTTGCCGACAGCTGTCAGCCAGTGTGCACGTGACTGCGCAGCGTGCAAGGCATGAACGGTAGCGGTAGGGGTTGTTTGCATCGAACAAAACCAATAATTGCCTGAATAGTTTTAATTAAAGGTTGTTGCCCGACTTTCTGGTTGCTTAATGTCGGTGAAAGTTTATTTGCCACAATTAAACATAAGTTATGAAAATTATTTAGTATCATATTCTAATAACACTTATTTTTCAATTCAAAACCTGATAGTCATCACCGCGGATACATTCAGACGATTCCTGTTCAACGGACATCGTTTTCGAATTCTCCATTTATTGGCCACAATTTTTTTAAATGTGCTGGTGGACCCTTTTCTCCCCCGGACCACTCCCGAGGCACTCGCGGACCACCTGTGGTCCGCGGACCACCGGTTAAGAACCTCTGATTTAATGGAACACTTATGAGATGGTTGAGGTGAGGATTGAACATACGCAATACTCAGTTGTCCTCCCGTGGCTGAGTGGACCCAATTCCAGTAATAAGATCGTTTTTTATGGCAGGGCTAGGAAATCAACCCGGAACCAAAATGCGTGTATCTGAGGTTTTAATTGCATTAATAACACAAGTGTCGCCTTCTGTGCTCTGCGCTCGTTTTATCATAATCTGCATACCCAGATATAATAATATTATCTAATGCAGCCAATGTCCATGTATGATACAATCACACAAATATACAAATCCATAGTTTATATATAGTACTTAACTATCACAGAATTTCGTTACAGAGGCTTGTCAGTTTTTTGCGTTTATTCACGAGGTCCTCACAGAGTTTACATTGGCACAGTTCATCTGGTTGATGGTAGATGTCTCTTTTGCAGATTTTATAATGGATTCTATAAATCACGAAGCGAGTCATGATGTGCCTGATTCATAGTTAGCCGTTGCCCATTCTCTGTTGATCATCGCATCTGTAGAGATGAAGTTCAGCCATATTTCCACTTTATTGTTCTGTAGTTCCTGTAACAAGCTTATAATTTTTAGATATGTACTTCCAAAGATAATTCTTCATCTTTAAACGCCACTCAATGTAGTTTTCCCTTCCCCTTAGTTTCACGAAGTTATAAAAAGAACCAGTGCTGGATACTGCCATGATGCACACGCTTATTGCACGTGATCACAGTTTTTCTCCATTTATTAATAGAATCACACTATTCATAAAACTATACATTTGTCAACGATCTGTGATAACCTGTGAGAGTAAGTGGCAGGAGAATGACGACTGGGCTTGAATTGCAGTAAAACATTTTTAATACTTACTAGCTTACATGCAAGCGCAATATAACAAGGCAGATAAAAGAATCAACACGAATAACTTATATAGTTACTAAAACCACCACCAAGGGTGTCGCGCTTCTTGGCGCTCATTTCAAAACAAAGAAGATCAGATATTGGATTACATATTTCTAACACAAACACTTTGTCAATCATATTGTTACGTGCCACCCCCTAGGGGCACTTTTGTTAACTGGATTACGGTGGGGGTACAAAGCACAACACCAATTACTGCTTAAAGAAATAATTAACTTTATTGTGGCCAGAAAATTACACTAATCAGCAAATACAAGCAATTAGGAGCCTTACTCCAGTTTCCTCAAGTCTCTTCCTTGAGCGCTCTTGGCCCTTCCACTTGTCAACAGATCACAGAAGTTAATCCGTCCTAATGAGTACGGTGGCCTTGACAGAAACTACCTGCTCCTCTCCTTTATGTTCACCGACCACAATTACTTACGATCACTTGCTGCAGGCTATTTCGCTGTCCACAAGCTGGAGAAACAATGTCACTGGATTTCGTAACTCGCACAGCACTTCGTCACCACACTTCTGTCGCACAAGATAATCGCTCGCACTAGCTCGTAAAACACAACAACAACCACAACCACTGCTTCACGGGTCACTCTTATATAGCAGGCCGGTGACTCAATAAATGCTTCTAGATCCATCCAGGGTCCACGGCTTCTCGAGGTTTCCATCGCTGGTCCAGTCACGAATATTCTGGACTATCCCTTTGTCTTAGTAGCCCTGTTGCATAAGGCGCGCGCAATACAGGAGGCAGGACACAGCCCAGTCCTGGGGCAGTTGTGACTCATGCGGCGAGTGATGACACAAACTCATAGCCGTAACACCACCCCCTTCCTAAAAAGGCTGATCGTCCCGATCAATCATTGGTCCGTCTGTGTCCCTCCGTAGGCTGCCAGGCGATCTCGATGCACGATCTTCATCTTCGCCCTCGGGCTCCGCTGGATCCTGTAGACGACATCGTTGATCCGTTTCACGACTCGGTACGGGCCCTCCCAGGACTTCTGCAGTTTGGGTGACAGGCCTTTCTTCCGTAATGGGTTGAAGAGCCAGACCAGGTCGTCCTCGTGGAATCCGCCGGCATCCGTCTGCTGGTCGTATCGGGTCTTCATTCGGTCGGTCTCGATCCGTAGTTTCCTCCTCGTGAACGCGTGTACGTACTCCAGTTGGTCGACCAGTTCTTGACAATACTGGCTTACCGGGATCGGATCATTCCCAGGTCGGCCGAAGGCAAGATCGACAGGTAGACGGAGCTCCCTCCCAAGCATGGCCCGGGCTGGTGTGCACCCGGTGGCTTCATGGACGGCGGCGCGGTAGGCCAGGAGAAATAGTGGAAGATGTTTGTCCCAATCCCTCTGGTGCTCGCTGACGACAATTCGGAGATGGTTCTCGATGGTGCGATTGAATCGCTCTACCATCCCGTCGGACTGAGGGTGTAGCGGCGTTGTCCTTGTCTTCCGGATTCCCAACAGCTGGCATAGGTTCTGGAACACCTGCGACTCGAAGTTCCTCCCTTGGTCGGAGTGCAGCTCCAGGGGTACTCCGTACCGGCTGACGAATTCCTTCACCAGTGTCTCTGCAATCGTCGCGGCTTCTTGGTTAGGGAGCGCATACGCCTCCGGCCATTTGGTAAAGTAGTCGCTGACGACTAATATGTAGCGGTTCCCTGCCTCGCTTAACGGGAATGGCCCAGCAACATCGATGGCCACTCTCTCCATGGGGCCGCCCACGTTGTAGGTCTTCAGTGGACCCCGTCGTCTTCGTCCTGGGCCCTTGCTGGCTGCGCAATCGTGGCACCTCGCGCAGAGGTTCTCCACGTCTGTTCGGCATCCGATCCAGTAGAACCGCTCTCTCAGCTTCTCCAGGGTCTTCTTTATCCCTAGGTGTCCACCAGATGATCCTCCATGAACTTCCTGCAGGACTTCCTCCGTCATAGCCTTTGGAACGACGACTTGTTCCCGAGATGTCTTCCCGTCGGTGCTCTCCCAGGCGCGGCAGATGAGGCCATCCCTTACAATCAGCGAGTCCCACTGTGCCCAGTATGACTTAAACTTTGGGCTGCAGTCACTCACAATGTTCCACCCGGGTCTGGGGACACAGGCCCTCTTCCATTCGGCTATCAGTCCCAGGTCATCATCTTCTGCTTGTGCCCGCGTGAAAGATTCGCGGCTCCAGTTCCCTTGAAGTTCCACAGTAGTCCGTCGGCACTGTATCCCGGTGTTCTCCTCCCTTCGGGCACAGAAGGTGCAGTCTTCGGGGCACGGTCTTCGTGACATGGCGTCGGCGTTAGAATGCAGTTGGCCTTTCCTGTGCTGAATCTCAAAGTTGTACTGTTGAAGCCTCTCTAACCACCGCGCGAGTTGACCCTCGGACTGCTTGAAGTTCAGGAGCCACCGCAGGGATGCATGGTCGGTCCTGATGAGAAATTCTTGCCCGTACAGGTACTTGTGGAAGTGTTCAATGGTCTTCACGATGGCGAGCAGCTCCTTCCTGGTGACGCAGTAGTTCCTTTCTGGTTTTGACAGGGCCTTGCTGAAGTAGGCCACTACTCTCTCCTCGCCGTCCACTACTTGCGACAGGATTCCCCCTATGCCAAAGTCGCTGGCATCGGTATCGACGATGAA
Source organism: Meconema thalassinum (assembly GCA_946902985.2). Classification (NCBI taxonomy): domain Eukaryota; kingdom Metazoa; phylum Arthropoda; class Insecta; order Orthoptera; family Tettigoniidae; genus Meconema; species Meconema thalassinum. Next base: position 6,166,132 of record CAMPQE020000020.1, read on the forward strand.
CCTTGTTCCAGGTCTGGGGTAGGCCAGAATAGGTGCGGTGCACACAGCCTGCTTGAGTTGTTCGAAGGCACTGTGGCATTCTGCTGTCCACGTGAAGAGTTGGTCCTACTCAGTCAGTCGATGTAAAGGTTTGGCGATGTCGGCGAATCCTCTCACGAAGCGACGGTAATAAGTGCAGAGTCCCAGGAAGCTTCGTAGTTGGGACTTGTCCTTCGGAACTGGCCACTCCCTCACAGCTGCGGTCTTCTCTGGGTCGGTGCGCACCCCTTCCTCGGATACGATATGCCCAAGGTACTGGACCCGCTTCTGGAAGAGCTGACACTTCTTGGGGCTCAACTTCAGCTGGGCAGCCCGTAGCTTCAACAAGATCTCCTTCAGTTTGCTGTAGTGCTCCTCGAAGCTCCTCCCCAGAACGATGACGTCGTCTAGGTATACCAGGCAGGTCTTCCAGTGTATTCCCCTCAGAATGGACTCCATTAGCCTTTCGAAGGTCGCAGGGGCGTTGCACAGACCGAATGGCATGACGGTGAACTGCCAGAGCCCGCTGCCCACAGAGAAAGCCGTTTTCTCGCGGTCCTTAGGGTGGACCTCCACCTGCCAGTAGCCACTCTTCAAATTCAAGGTGGAGGACCATCTTGACCCTGATATGGTAACCAGCTTGTCGTCGATCAGGGGTAGAGGGTAGCTGTCCTTCTTCGTGACGTCGTTCACCCGCCTGTAGTCCACGCAGAACCTGGTGGAACCGTCCTTCTTCTTCACAAGCACGACCGGAGAACTCCAAGGACTATGTGATGGCTCGATCACCCCTTGCTCCTTCATCTCTTCTACCATCCGGTCGACTTCGGCTTGCTTGGCGAGCGGGACACGTCGGAATGGGGCCCTAATCGGTGCGCTGTCCCCAACGTCGATTCTGTGCTGGACCAAGCTTGTCCTGCCGAAGTCTTTGCTCCCCACGGAGAAGACATCCTGGAATTCACGTAGCAGGTCCTGAAGTTGGCGCGATTGCTCTTCGTCTAAATGGTCCGGGATCCTTGGTACAGCTTCTGTAGTTCTTCTTGTAGGGCGCGTCTTCTTCGGTTGTCCGTCTGCAGGTGTCCGTCAGTCGTATCTGTGATGCGGCCAATCCAGGTAACGGGCTCGCAGACTCCTAGGTTGGTGTCCCGGTGAACCGTAATGTCGTAGTCGTTCAGGTTGGACAGGCGGACGTACGGCCGTGACGTCGTGTTGATGAGAGTCTTGGCAACTAGCAATCCTTTTGTCTGGATGTCCTCATATTTTGGCTCGATGACAGCCGCCACTCCCTCAGCAGTTCCGTCGACAATTACGGCTGCGCTGACCTCCGTCCTGGTGGGAACGATGACGTCTTCTCTCAGCCTTACTCGTCGTGTGGTGATGGACTCGTGTGCTGGTTGCAAAGCGAGTTCCTCACTTCCGAAGTGCAAAGTGTTGGTACTCAGATCCAAGATGATGTTGTTCTGGTCCAGGAAGTCCAGTCCGATGATCACTTCATTTGATACGTCGTCCACAAGCACTGGATGCTTTATCGCCCGTCGACCAATGACGAACTCCAGTGATGCTTCGCCATGTACCGGTGCGGTGTCTCCGGTCGCGGTTATTAGCTGGAGGTTCCTTTGTGTGGGTTGAACTCTCCACTTCGGGATCACGGTGGGGCTGACTATGGTCCTCGATGCTCCCGTGTCGATTAGCAGGGGTCAGCTCTCTCCGTTGACGACTCCGTCGACCATCAGGCTGCTATTATCCCTCCGTAACTGCGTCACACGAACTTGGACTGCCGGGGCTTGACGACTGCCACAAGCCAACCTTTGCTCCAGTAGGCTGGCTGATACTTGCTTTCCTGGGCAGCGCGGTTTCCCTACGACTGACTGTCCCAACGGAAACCCTTGGCGGCGGCGATCACCGCAGTCCTTGCTCAGGTGGCCTCTCTTACGGCAGGTCCAGCAGGTCGGTAGTCATCTTCCGGGCCGCCTCTCCGGATGTCCTTCGGCTACGTTTATGTTGGTGGTACTGCGATTCTTGAAGAAACGGCTTAGCGCCTCCATCAATTCGTCGGCCAGGGGCTTGGTCTCGTTGGTTTTTACTGGTTCGTCGACGTCCACTTGACGCACCCGCGCGTGCATTCTGGATGCCTGTTTTGCCGTCTCGAACTCAGTGCGTGGCTCAGCGCATCTGCCAGGGTCTTATTGCGCGCGAGTCGCAGCGCCTGTTGAGTGTCTGAGTCCCGTAGCCCGTCGGTGAAGGTCTGCGTCGCTATCTGCTCCAGAAAGTCGGCCGGCGCTGTTGGGTAGGCAAGCCTTACGAGGCGTGCGATGTCCATCTCGAACTCCTGCAGGGTTTCCGCGTTCTTCTGTACCCGGGTCCGGAGCTGCATCTGGTAGGCCTGCTGAAGATGGCTATCTCCATATCGGGACTCCATATGGGCGATCAGTGAAGCGTAGTCCTGGGATCCAGTCGGGATGGCCTGAAGGACGTTAAGGGCGTCACCTCTCAGCGCTACAATGAGAGCTGTAGCCTTTTCTGTGTTGTTCCAGTTATTTATGGAACATGCCGCCTCGAACTGACGTAAGTAGGTGCTCCACGGGACCTTTCCGTCGAAGGTCGGGGGCGTCACTCTGCTATGTCCCGTTCCTGATATTTCCGGTGTAACGGTGGGCGGGCGTTGGCGCAGCTCGGCAACTTCCTCTCGTAGAGCGTTGAATTTCTCTTCCACCCCCGTCAGTGGGCGTTGGCGCAGCTCGGCAACTTCCTTTTGTAAGGCGTTGAATTTCTCCTCCACCCCCATCAGCGGGCGTTGGCACAGCTCGGCAACTTCCACTTGTAAGGCGTTGAATTTCTCCTCCACCCCCATCAGCGGTCGTTGGCACAGCTCGGCAACTTCCACTTGCAAGGCGTTGAATTTCTCCTCCACCCCCATCAGCGGGCGTTGGCGCAGCTCGGCAACTTCCACTTGTAAGGCGTTGAATTTCTCCTCCACCCCCATCAGCGGGCGTTGGCGCAGCTCGGCAACTTCCACTTGTAAGGCGTCGAACTTCTTTTCCACTGCTGCGACTTCCTCACGTAGGCCCTGTTCTAATTTCCTTTGGCTCTCCTCTAATTTCGTCAGCAGACACTCTTCCAGATTTTTCTGGCCATCCAGAAATTTGGCGGTTAGGTCCTCTGCTAACTTATTCTGGCCGTCTTCCATCTTCTTCTGGCCGTCTTCTAGTTTGGCAGTTAGGTCCTCGGATAACTTCTTCTGGCCGTCTTCCATCTTGGTTTCCATGCCATTTAACTTTTCTAGCAATGCTGCGAATTGCTCTTCCATTTTAGCTGTTTGTCTTGTAAAGGGCATGCGCTCACAGGAAAATTAAAAAAAAATTGACCTGCTCGGGTTTTGAAACCAGGACCGTCAGGTGTTGTGCTTGAGTTCGTAATCCGGCTTCTGACACCAGTTGTTACGTGCCACCCCCTAGTGGCACTTTTGTTAACTGGATTACGGTGGGGGTACAAAGCACAACACCAATTACTGCTTAAAGAAATAATTAACTTTATTGTGGCCAGAAAATTACACTAATCAGCAAATACAAGCAATTAGGAGCCTTACTCCAGTTTCCTCAAGTCTCTTCCTTGAGCGCTCTTGGCCCTTCCACTTGTCAACAGATCACAGAAGTTAATCCGTCCTAATGAGTACGGTGGCCTCGACAGAAACTACCTGCTCCTCTCCTTTATGTTCACCGACCACAATTACTTACGATAACTTGCTGCAGGCTATTTCGCTGTCCACAAGCTGGAGAAACAATGTCACTGGATTTCGTAACTCGCACAGCACTTCGTCACCACACTTCTGTCGCACAAGATAATCGCTCGCACTAGCTCGTAAATCACAACAACAACCACTGCTTCACGGGTCACTCTTATATAGCAGGCCGGTGACTCAATAAATGCTTCTAGATCCATCCAGGGTCCACGGCTTCTCGAGGTTTCCATCGCTGGTCCAGTCACGAATATTCTGGACTATCCCTTTGTCTTAGTAGCCCTGTTAAATAAGGCGCGCGCAATACAGGAGGCAGGACACAGCCCAGCCCTGGGGCAGTTGTGACTCATGCGGCGAGTGATGACACAAACTCACAGCCGTAACAATATTTCAATGCTACTTAAACATAATACAATGAGATACTACGGATCCAGAACAGCAGAGTTCGATACCTGGTTCTACTAAGAAATGTACTTCTAATCTGGCAAAACAAAACTAAAGTAAATAAAAAAGGCCCTTTTAAAATGTAACTCACAAAAGGAGAAGTTTCATCTTAAAATTTCAGCCATTTTATGTTGATGAGTTCCGAGAAAAAAGGAAGTTTTACATCTATGAAAACATTTCAGCGAGAAATTGGAATAAAAGATTATTCCAGTTTTTAGAACATGCCATTAGCATAGGATTCCTCTTCTTCCATTTGAAACACTGGCAGCCATTTACATTTTTTTTCATGTCCCTTCGCCCTTGAATCCAACGCAGCCCAGCCCCCTTTCTTAAAAGTTTTTTTTTTTTGTGTAATGTTAATCAAAATGAAAATGTACTTAGGTGCGTTTACGATAAGAATGCACGATTGTAGGAAAGTAGCCTAAGAAATGAGATATGAAAAAAATATTGTACCGCTAGAAAGCTTGAGGTCCGTAGGTTCATAAAGCGTAAAAACAAAATCTTGAAATTGTTCAAGAATTTGAGTATTCTGGGACCCCTTAATTACACCTACACACACTAGTACTGTTGGGAGCTAATTTTAATGCTGGGCAGAGGAATGAAGTCGCCAAGAAACTTTGGGCTCATTGTCTGCCAAGGATCAGCGATATCTGCCTTCTCAAAAACATCGTGCCATAACTTCCTGCTCATCCTACTGAGTGCGCAACGGGCCAATATATTCTAACCTGTAGTAAGCAGTTTGCCATGGTGACAAAAGTAAAGGCTGCGTGTAGAGAAGCCCAGTCCCCTTGTTCTTCACCTCACCCCGCACTCGGAAACAAGTGAGCTCACATAAATACAGCCATCACAATAACATAGGTAGTCAGGTAGATTCCAACACATGCGCAAGTTCACGGGACTACATGAGCTCGATATCGCTAAACCCTTAAATGTATCAGCAACAACAGTGTGTGGTTGAGTTTTCAGTATCATTACTGGCTTAATACAGTCTCCATGCTCCCTGTCCTGAGCTAATCGTTTCATCTCTGCATAGCTACCACACCTTACATCCGAGACAAACTGTTTTATATATTCTAACCTTGGTCTACCCCTACAGTTCTTGGCCTCGACCCTTCCTTCCATAATTAAGTTCGTTATTCATGGGAGTCTTAGTATGTGTCCTTTCAACCGATCTCTTCTCTTCATTAGCAGTCATCAGAAACATCTCTCCTCTCCATCTCATCTTAATACCTCTTCATTTGTTATTCCATCTACTAATCTGATCTTCACCATTCTCCTATAACACCACATTTCAAATGCTTCTATTCTCTATTCCTCTGCGCCAAGAGTCCAAGCTACCCTTCCAAAGAATGCCACGCTCCACACAAAATTACTTCCTTATACCTAAGTCTATATTTGATGCCAAGAGATTCCTTTTCTGTAGAAATGTTTTCCTTGTCTGAGCCTACCTACTTTTTATATCCTCTTTTCCTCGTCCAACACCGGTAATTTTGCTTCCTAAGTAAGAGAAGTCTCCTACATCCTTTAGCTTATCACCTGTTAATTTGACGTCCAGAGGGGTTCTGATTTCTTTCGGCTGCATCCAATTATCCTACTTTCATTTATGAAAAAAAAAATAGGCTTATGAGATCACATTTTGTCCGTGTGTGTGCCCCTAATAACTTCTAAACGGCTGAACAGATTTCAATGAAACTCGGTAAGACCATAGTGCCCTTCAAATTTTATTACGTCTCACCAATCCAACATGGCGGCTGTGCGAAGTATTTCACCGGCATTCTATATCTCCGGAACTATTACTCATATCATCGTGAAATTCTGTATGGTGATAAAGGGCAATAATAGAAGTTTACCTATGTGACTTTCCAAAACCTGTTAACTACAAAACGAACATGGCGGCCAAGCGAAATTGAAACATTTAAGTAGGCTTTTCACACCCTTTAATCATCCAAACGCAGTGAAACTCGGTACAGCAAATGACTATACAAATTTAAATGCATTGACATCTAATTAAGTTCAATTGTTTACATAAGCTCAAGATGGCGGCTGCGGAAAATTTGAAAATTAAGTTCAAATGTCTTGTGTCCTAATCATGCAATCTAAGTAAACGTTTGAATAATGAACCTATGGAATAATACTCTTAAAATTGTACATAACTCTATGGCCTAAATATAATAAAATCCAACATGGCGACAATCCGAAATATTTAGACGGTTCTCAATATCTATGAATCTATGACAGCAATGAAACTGAAATTTTGTATGTTTATAGAAACTATAAACATAAGTTCATCTACGGGACATTCAATAACCTGGTGTGAACAAATCCAACATGGCGGCGACTCGACATTTAAATATTCAAATGGACGTTTCTCTCGATTTAACTTTCCGAGCGCAGTGAAACCTGGTAGGTATATGCTTATATAAATTTTAATCCACTGGCATCTAATTCATTTAAATTATTTTCATAACCACAAGATGGCGGCTGTGCAAAATTTTAAAATCACTTCTTTATTTCGGGTTGGCGACCACGGGACCCCAGCTGAGTCCGGCATTGCTTCCACTTACTTGTGCCGTGCTCCTCTCCGTCTTCTTCCCTGTCGACCTCCCTTGGTCAACTCTTGTTCTCTTACGACCCCGACGGTATTAGGTTATCCGAGGCCTAGGGAGTCTTTCACTTTCCCGCCTTAATTGGCCCTTTTCTCATCATTCCTGACACCCTCCTTCTGTGAAGGGTCAGCCTTCTTTTTCTTTTCCTTTTACCTCCTACCTTGTGCTCAAGGCCCTTACGGAGGCAGGGTGTATGTATCCCCACCACTTCTGGTGCACCGTAGATAATGCTACGCCCTCAGGGGCTCACGGCTGGTGAGTTCGGGAGTTAGCGACCCCGAGGGATTCCTGAGCTGGGTCCGTTTTCCCCTTTTGTCCCTTAACTTTGGGGCGGACCTTCTCCTCTCTCCTCTCCTCTCCTCTTTTCATTATATTTACTTTTCTCTTTAAGATTCCCGCACTGTTTTTGTTACTTAGTTCACCGTGTATCTAAATTCCCTTCTAGCGATTTTTAAGGCATTTTTAATCTGCGTTGATTTTTGTATGTTTTTTCGATCTAAATTACATCTCGCGATTGTTTTCAACCTCAATTGCATTTTGTAACGATTGACAATCTAAATTGCTTTTTAGTAAGTCCTTCAATATGGCGGAGCGACCTTTGTGAGTATTTTGAATTTCAATTGCATTTTGTAAGTATTTCAAACCAAAACCGCATTTCGCACGAATTTTGAATCTAAATTGCATTTTGATTGGCGGGCATTTTGCACATATTTTGATTCTCAATTGCATTTTGTGGGTATTTTGAATCTAAATTACATTTTGTCAAGTATTTTCAATCTAAATTGCATTTTGTAAGTATTGTCAATCCACATGAGTCGTTTGAATCTACCGTACATTTTGTAAGCATTTTCAATTTCAATTGCATTTTGTAAATATTTTGAATTCCAATTGCACTTTGTGAGTATTTTGAATCTGAACCGGTTTTTAAAATCTAACTTGCATTGTGTTATTCAATTTCAATTGCATTTTGTAAGTATTTTGAACCTCAATTGCATTTTGTACGTATTTTCGATCTCATTTGCATTTTGTAAGTATTTTGAATTTCAGTTGCATTTTGTAAGTATTTCGACGCTACATTGCATTTTGTACGTATTTTGAATCTCGCCTACGTCTTGTGGGTCTTTTTTCAATCTATTCTTTTTGTGCAACTTTTCGTTCTAAATTCCCTTTTGTAAGACCATATTGTGAATTGTTTCCATCTGAGTTCCTTTTTGTACGTATTTTCCGTCTCAGATAATTTTATTTTGGTTTCCATTTCATTATCATGTTCGCTATGACCCAGATCATTAGGGGCCGATAACCTCGATGTTAGGCCCCTTAAAACAACAATTATCATCATCATCATCATCATCCTTCTTTATTTCGTCAGTCCTAATAATGCGATTTAAGTTTGAATAATACACCTACACAATAATCTTCATGTATAGCACATAACTCTTAAGGCCTATACAGTATATAAAAATCCAACATGGTGACTATCAGAAATATTTACACGGTTCTCAATATCTAGGAATATATTACAGCAATCAAACTGAAAATGTGTGTGTTGATAGAGGCTACAAACATAAGTAGGATATATGACAATAGGCTATATAGTTCTTCACGAAACTACTTGTTAGCCTATTTTCATTTTATGAAAAAATAGGCTAATGAGATCACCTTTTGTGTGTGCGTATGTGTGTGTGTCTGTGTGTGTGTCCCCCTAATAACTTATAAATGGCTAGAGCAATTTCAATAAAACTTGGTAAGGTTATAGTACAATTTTGGCTGACCCCTACCGTGCTTTTCAATTTTTATTACGTCTCACCAATCCAACATGGCGGCTGTGCGAAATATTTCACCGGCATTCTATATCTCCGAAACAATTACTGATATCACCCTGACATTTTGTACGGTGATAAAGGGCACTACTAACCGTTCAGCGAAGATACTTTCAAAAACCTGTAAAATATGAAACGAACATGGCAGCCATGAGAATGTGAAACATTTTAATAGACTTTTCTAGAGATTTAACCATGTGAGCGCAGTGAAATATGGTACAGTAAATGTTTATACACATTGTAATGCATTGGTATCTAATTTCGGTCAATTTTTCTCGTGATCTCAAGATGGCGGCTGTGCGCAATTTAAAAATTATCTTTTTATTTGTCGTGTATTTCTCATGTGATCGAAGTGAACGTTTGAATAATGAACGTACGCAAAAGTCATCATCTAATAGTACATAACTCTATGGCCGACATGTATAAAAATCCAACATGGAGACCAACCGAAATATTTAGACGGTACTTAATACCTACTAATGTATGTAGCAATCAAATTGAAATTTTGTTATGTGCCCGTCAGAGGAGCTATCAGGGTTGACAACAGCCGAAACGACATCCCTAACACCTCACCTGCCGGACCCATGTGCCATGAGGATTGGGCGAATTTCTTATAGGCCATAGCGGCACGAGAATCCATGATCCAGGGGATCCGTGGTAACATGGTTGCTAAAAGGTCATAGACAGCCCAGGAAAATACACCTCCTAAAGCTAGACTGAGAAATAAACTTCCAGACTTAGGTAAAACTTGTAGAAATATTTATTCAAAATATTCAGACATCTAGCCTAGTTCGGAGGGTTTCTATCGGCTAATCCGCAAACTAATAAATAAATAAAAATAAAAGATCAGTACCCTAACTGTAAACTAATGTAAACCCTCGCGAAAGATCTATCTGACAAAGTAAAGCAACAGCAGCAACGGTGGAAAAATGGTACGGCAATAGTCTCTAAATCAAGTTACAAAATAAGCTAATAACAGAATTTACATTTAACAGGGTAGCAATAGCAAGTCTAAGTTAGGATGATAGCATTTCCTCATTTACATGTATTTTTAAATGTAGCTAATTCCTGACAATTAATACAAAATTTACGGCGGTGATGTCCGTAAAGCAAAAACAATTTAATACAAAATCTACATGACAAGCCGTCAAAAAAAAAAAAAAAAAAAAAAAAAAACATTAAATGCCCTCTTATAATCTAAGTAAAGGGTAAACATGGGGTTATCATACACTTGAAATAAGTAAAACAAGACCATAAACATTATTATTCCTGCCATCGCCCTGGGTTACTCTTTGTAAACCAGTGTCATCTACGTGCATGTGATTTACGTTGGCGATTGCGTAGTGAAAACTACGTCTAACGTCGCATGAGGCTCACGCTCCACCAGCTACTGACTAAAGGTTGAGCAAACACTCCGTCGATAAAAATTAGTGTCATCTGTCCTAGATTACTTCCACAAGAGAAGTGTGCCCAAAGCAAGTGCCAGCCATCAGGTCCAAAATGCAAGAAAATCAAGGTTAAATGCTATAAGTAGTTAATTACCATCAGGTTTATAATAATGACGTTACTGATTATTAGAATCGTTACGGACTTCAGTGGCTACGCGGGCTAAAGCGCAGCGTTAGGTCATGGGGCCAAGCTCTCTGCTGACTCGGTAGACGCGTGGGTTCGAGCCCCACCGTCGGCTGTCCTTGAAATGGTTTTCCGTGGTTTCCCATTTTCATTACCAGGCAAATGCTGGGACGGTACCTTCTGACAGGCCACGGCCGCTTCCTTCCACATCCTTGCCCAGTTTCATTCATCTTCGTCCATTCCATCTCTCATCCCGACGCGCAGGTCGCCCACGGGCGTCGAATAGAAAGACCTGCACTCCGCCTCTGAGGAGGCCACACGAAAATAAAATAAAATTAGAATCGTTGGTTTAAATTATCGTTGGTTTATGACGAATGGGCTGACAATCCTGAATACCTTGGGCTCAGCAGTAGCAGTCTCGTGCGAGATCAATCTCTGCTATAACACCGTCAACGAGCTCTCCTGCTCGGACATAACAATAACACATGTTATTAGTGGCTCTCGGCTCACTTAATTTACCTCTGGGTAAGGCCTGGTATGGACATCAGTTACCTCCCTACAATAACACAGTCAACAGAATCGAAGTCTGGACACACATAACTATAGCCTCTAAACAGGTGCCTCATCTAGCCTCTTAATTACCATAAATAAACCTTAACATAACGTGAAATCATTCTCAGATGGAGAAGAAAGATATTCGCTTTAGTAGCGATGTAAACACATGGCTCTTGCCAGTCATCTCTAAGTAGTAAAACATATGATTTTTACAAAATGGTGGCCTGGACATTGACCTACATATGTGACACATCATCTAAATGTTAGTAATGCTCTAAGCATTGTCAAAGAGTCTGGAAAAGTTATGGTCTCACTGAGTGAGTGGTGCTCTAGTACACTGCATGCTGGGAACTGTTAACACCTGTCCATGATTCGAGCTAGCCTCGCTACTCGCAATCATTCACACGGACGGTTTAGAAAACGCACATCACTGAAGGCAGGCATCTTTCACGCAGAAAGTCCTATTAGAAAACTGGCCTTGTTATCATGTCCCAGATATAATAGAAATTTACACAAGCATTAGGCTTGAAATCACGCCTCAAAATTATGCACAAAGATATAGCATGTTTGAAAAGTCAAAGAAAAGAAAAACAGATATTCCACTTCATCTGAACCTCTTTGAAATGTGCAGATATGTCAGTTCATAACTGCTCTGTCTAAATATAACCAAAATAACAACTGTGTCGAAACACTGACACGAAATAAACATTATAAAGGCGCAAATCTTACAATTGCTAAGTTTGCCAATGATACGGCATTCATTGCAGGGTTCGATGCTAGATTGCATACAAACTGTAACACTCTGAATGTGTTCAAACTTGAACTGGATGGCTTCATAGCACATCAACATGAAAAATGACATAGTATTACAAAACTGATAGCTTCAGTCGGCTATCCAATGATACGGACTGTCCTGACTAAATCAGTGGCGTGACAACATTCACTAGAAAGGGGTGTTATAAAAATAACACTGGCCATGAGGTCTGATCGTCATCCCAAATAACTGTACACAAAATCACCCACCTAGGGTTGAACAAAACGTAGTAACAAGACTACAGTCACGCTTAGCAGGGGTAGAAATAACATCTTAACGATGTCCCTCAGAATGCACCGTGATCGAAGAGAAATTCAATCACAACAGGTGACTAACAGTCACTGAAAGTGAACTACAAGGATTAATTCTAACAGTACAAAACCTACCTATGGCTTGTCAAGGAGTTTGGCTGATTCTGCAATAAACTACAATAAACTACACTAAGCTACACCACAAAGGAACCTCACAAGGAATGAATATTTCGGACTCACAAGAAAGGATGTCTACATCTCGGTCGTTCCAACGACCCGAGGGATACAATAAGGCTTTGGTCTCCGGACAAGGGTTGTCCAATCTGAGCCTCCACATCGGCTCTATTAATTTCCACGGCCTTTATTCGTCCTCGTCGTTGTCGTGATGATATAACCAGACTCCTCCTCAAAGTCGTCATCTTCCTTGGATAAGCGGATGCTAAAGCCATGGTTCTTCCGTCATCGGCTGTAGTTCTCTGGTCCTCTCCTTCACACGATGAAGCTTAACAGCTCATCTCCATAGGTGATGCGTAACAAGGATTGTTGTACACGTGGTCATCAAGACATGACATCTTGAAGTATGACTTTACCACTTGAAGATACAATAAATAAGCGTAGCACAATTTCACAGAAGCTAGCTTTGACGTGGCACTAAACTCACTGCTACTACACGGCGCAGATGGTTTAAAAATTGGCCATGCACTATTATCTGCTTCACTGACACAGATTTTACTTGCCCACAAATCACGTGGCATCGGCGTTGTGCTTCACTGAAAAGAATCGCACTTGCGATTAAAGCAATATTCGTAGTTATAAGTGTTGAAATGATTCACTCGGTTACTAATAATTTCACTGTGAGTGATGTATTTTATCGCCACTTGACGATGTCGAAATATGATGTTCGAACACGTGGCTGAAAATGTGGCGTTCCACGGTTATGATCACTTTCCCCAAAAATCCACAGTATTCGTAGCACAAGCCTTCTCCGGCTGTAATATTTAATAATATCATGCACTATTCGACGTTAAATAGAGTGCAATGCACTAGGATTGCTTTCCTCGCCTTCAGGCGGACTGTTACCTCATCTTATAGACGGACTTGATACAAAAGGCATCCAACTTGGATGGTAAACCAAACACATGTGGTCAGCTCTCAGCCATGCGCTGCGTTAGCTTGTGACTTCACTCGTCGTGCAGCGTCTGTCTGGTTCGGTTTCGCGTATCTGCGGGGTTACTACCTTACCAAAAGCAGAAATCACATTCTAAAGAATGTTTCGATGATACAGAATTACAATATGATAACATCTGAGCTTCGTAGAAAATAGAAATGCATTATTTAATAGTGGTTTCCTCCGTAGTCAAAAGATCAACCATTTATAACTCCAAAGAATGTTAGCATGTAGCGACAGCATGGTCGGTCAGTGGGTACGTTCTAAAGTGATGCATCAAAAATGCGTTGCGGTGAAAAATATCACATGAACCAGTGGTTAGCGGGTTCAGTATGTTGATAGAGGCAATTGCCATAAGTAGGATGTATGAAAATAGGCTGTTTAGTTCTTCACGGAACTACTTGTTTATGTATTACATTTGTTGATGATCATCATGAATTCTTTCCTCAAGATGGAGTCCATACTATTTAAAAACGCATTCAAATCTTCTGGTGAATCGGCTAAGATCACAATGTCATCAGGAAATCTCAGAGTTGAAATTATTTCCCCTTGAATCATTACTCCTACTTTATATTTGTCTCTAATTTCCTTAATTGGCTGTTCAATGTATGGATTGAAAGGTATGGGTGATCTGATAAGTTGCAGCCTTGCCTTACACCTTTCTGAATACCAGCTTATCTCTCATGTCCTGGGGCTTGAATAACAGCCGTGTGGTTTTTGTACAGATTGCAGATCACCCTTCTATCCCTGTACTTTATTCCAATCCTTTTCAAATTGTCAAACAACTTACTCCAATCAACGTTATCAAAAGCCTTTTCTAAGCCTACAAATGCCATGAGCGTTCTCTTGTCTTTCCTCATTTTACCTTCCAAGATCAGCCTAAGACTTTGTGCAGCTTCCCTTGTTCCTAAGGTTCTCATGAAAACAACTCTGTTTCTATTTGTCTTTCCATCCTCTTGTAAATTATTCTACCCAGGATATTTGAAGCACGAGTGATCAAGCTGAGTGTACGGGAATCTTCACATCTGTCACAACAACAGTAAAACGATGTTTATAGAAGTTTTCTTTAGTTCAAGAGACCCATCTGTGTAAACAAACAGGCTAAGAAGGGAACATTGTGAACGTGAATTTCCCGATCTCACTGAAATGTTTCACTGTTGTTGTCCAGATCGCAAGAAAAACGTCTGTGATGTATTTTGTTTTCAAACTGACCACCGCATGCTGTAGTGGCTAGCATTCATGGACGTCGCTCAGGAAGTCTGGGTTCGTTTCCCGGCTCTGCCAAGCAATTTAATTCTGGTGTGAGGGCTGGAATGGCGTACACACAGTCTGTTGAAACATAATTGAGAAGATGCGGCTTCGATTCTCACCTCAGCCATCCTAGAAATGGTATTCCGTGGTTTCCAGCTTGTACTCCAAACAAATGCCGGTACAGTTCCTTACTTAAGGCCAGGGTCACCTCCTTCCTAATCCTCGCCCCATAACAAATACATACTGTGCCCTGATGTGACATGGCAGCATGGCTAGCGAGAGTAAATTATTTTAACTTGGCGTGTGGAAGCTAGACGACGCGACGGCTGCATGTTGCTTGCCTTGAGAATTTGAACAAAGCGCGCGGCCCCAAAACCAATACCAGCACGCGCATTACAAAAATAAATATCTGAAAAATGAGGCAATAAGTATAGGAATTTATGGGATATTGAGGAAGTCTACATATTCGAGATACTCTACAGAAAGTTTGGTGGAAATTGATAATGCAGGAGAAAAGCTGTTTAATTTCGATGGTGAAAACCAGCATGTCTTTACGTAATGTCGAGTCTCGACCTTCTGGGGCAATATAAACTGGAGGTGAGGATGGACTTGTCAGAATTGTACTCTCCTAAGAGAATTGTATTCCAGCTGGTTTCTTGTCTGTGGAGAGTGACAATGTGCTGAATATACTTTTGGATTATATTCCAAACTTGCTAGGCTGGTTGCAATATTTCTTCGATGTGAAAGATGCGTTATAAAATCACCTTGGTTATTTTTCGGAAGTCGTCTGTGGACGCAGAAACTAGTATTAGTGACACTTGTAACCAATCGAGTGAGTGTTTGTGAAGTGTTGTCTGAGTAATTCAGAGATCGTGGACATAGAAAATAACATCAGAGATATTCAATCTGACCATAGGCCTATTTCTATATTGTGGACTTAAGAATAGGTCAGTGCTTATGACTTGACATACTGGAATATTACGGGCTTGAAAGCAATCAGGCACATTTCAAACTGATAGAATAAAACATTTGTAGCTCAACCAAATGCTAGTGGACTTTACGTTTACGATTACAAATAATTACAGTATCGTAGTTTTTTCTAAACAGTTATAATAGTTGACTTAGAAAGGCATATTTCAACTAGCCGTTTATACTGAACATTATTGATTGCCTAGTGGACGTATATTGGTCCATAATGGGACCAGTAAAATGGAACACTATGACGCTGACCAACATTAAGAAGTTGATGATGGGCTAGAGGCCGAGATGAAGACGAATGACCCTGCCAGATTTTGATGGAATCTTGGGAGCGATGCACACTGCCAAGCTCATGGCCCCAGCTTCAAGGGAATGCTTGGAAAGTACCTTCCTGAGGACGGAGTTCCAACAGGAGTCGTGGTACCCGATCACATTTAACATTAATGGACACCGAGATAACCAACCATTGCTAAGGTAGAGCCTTGTAAAGGAATTTCTTATGAAGTTTGAAGTAGTAGTCATGAATTTCCATAACTCTCGTACTTTTGAATCATTTCACACTTCCATAAGTAGTTCGAATTGTCGTCATCATCGATAATTTGAATTTTATACGTATTTGAATTAGAAGGTGAGGTGGATCCTCATATTTCGTTATTTACGTCTTTAATTGAATTAATTAAATGTGAAGTTCTTCCCTATTTTACGAGGCAGCAGAATTAAATGACAATCTAAGAGTACATGTTAACACTCCATGACACTGCAAATTCATCTTGAAAAATAATAATAATATTTGTGGATTTTGAAAACACTGACATATGTTGAAAATGGCAACTCTGATCTTATTCAGTAGAAATGCTTATGATAATTGTTCATAACTAATTTATTTGGGAGTGAGGGATTGGAGGCAAACCTTAAGCTATTAGTGGAAGAGTAGATTAATGAAGCTTAATGTTCTAATTGAGATTAGAAGCATTTGCCAGAGATTGGGGCAAGAGTATTATTTATTACAATCTTCACCTGACACATGTGATTATTACAGTAGTTACAACGATTCCCTAATAGTCAAATACACAAATCCTCCTCAATAAGATTAATAAATCGCAACAGGAATTTTAAAATAATTCACAAAACCTACACTTAATTTGCATTGTAGTCCTATTAAATGTTATAAACAATTGGACCATGCATAAAGAAACCATCCACCATCACGATGGAACTGAGATATTGAGGCTCAAAGTTAACCTACGATATTTAATTCCTATTACAAGTGTGGAATCTGAAAATAACATAATTACGTAAAGGTGGATATATTTTACTTTATTACGTACTGTACATATACTGTATTTATTTTCCCTTTGTATATTACTTGAATATACTTAAAAATGGCACTTGGTTCCTTTATGCTTTATTGATTATTTACCATTGACAATAATTGAAATGGACCCAGACACTTGGTTCTGTTATGAATGCTTACATACACAGCACAGCCGATTGTCATTCTCTAATGAAATATAGGCTGCCACGTGGTGCAGTGGATAGCATTGTTGGCTGTCACCCCAGAGGCGGCATGGCATGTTCTGATACGTGGTCTCCTAGCCTCGTGATGCAAAATGGGCACCTGCCGGATGCTGTGGCAGGGGGAGCATTTGAAAAGGTCTGGCCACCCTACCGCATGTAAACACCCGCTCTGGACGCCTGAATAGTGATCCTTTAGCACAACCAGGGACTCTAATCGGGTCACCTGCTTCCCGTGTGGATATGACACTCTTTTTGAATGCAATAGTTCCAATTCACAGGAAATGCAAAATAGTTTTCTATTATTATTAACATAATTATCATGCATTTTGTGCCTCATCAATAGAATAAGACACTGTAGTGGAATACAAAATTAACTGGGCTTATGAACCAACAACAGAAAATCCACATTCCATTCACTCACAACCTCAAAATCAATAAAATTTTACACCCTTCAATGTCATCGATTACACGCGTTTTCTACTATATCCAGGTGCAAATTACGGTCTTTATTTTACAATATTTTCTCACTCTTCATCATTTGTTGCTGATGGCAAATTTACAATTTTGGCCTAGTAAGTCAGATGTACTACAGGAATATTTTTATCTTTTGAGGTTCACTCTTTAACTAGAATTACTGGCAAAAATTGCTTCATATCTTGGTTTATAAACAAGATTGCTATGTTCCTCTTTACACAAGTGGTGAATAACAGTGAATGTAGTCTAGGGGAAGATGACCTCACTGTTACGGCCCTTAAAACAACAATCATCATCTTCAAAGCCAGATCTATTCGTAAATAATAAAATTCAGTTTAACCACGTGGATAATGGGATCTGTATCCTGGTTATTTTTTTTAACAGAGTGCCTACACTTATAAATTATTTCTTTTGGTAGCTTATTTTTACCATCTTTTACTGTTTTATACAAAATATTATTAGACTTTAAAAAAACTTATTCATTGCAAAATGTCTAAAAACCAATGAGACCAAAGAAGCAATACAAAAATGTCATGTGCAAGGCACTTGTTTCCGTTATGCAAAAAATTTAATCACTGATTTAACCTCACTTTAAGATTGCATGGCGCTTGGTTCTGTTATATGTTTTCCCCAATCTGCCATACAGAACAAGCACTTTCTTCAAACTAAAAGGTAAAATAATTATTCCATACCTGAAGACCATATTTGCTGGGCAGAGTTCAATATTCCCTCCACAAGATGGCATTTATACCTCAATGTATGCATAACATGGTCCAATTATCAAAACTCCAATAATGGCTATTAATTATGTGCTATCTTAATCTGATCTAATTGATACAGACATTAAAGAGATTTTATAGTTGAGGATACCGCCTCCTGTACCGTGACCACCGATAACAAGGCCAACTCACTCTGTGTCGAAATTCTAGCGACGTCACGCAGCGTGGTTACAACTTCTGTACAGTAAACGGTAGCCATTATGAGTAGAGCCCCCTTGTTCGACATCGCACGTGTAGTGATTTTTTTAAAATAAAATTTGTGTCATCACAGTACCGTACCATTATAGTGGAGCATTCAGTGTAGTACATGTGAAATATTGCCGCACAGTTGTTGTGTGCCGAACTGCAACAGCAACTATAGGAATGGACCGAAAGCAACAGTGTTTTCCTTCCCAATGGAATGTGAACTACGGCAGAAATGGATTCGAGGTATCAAGAGAGATTTTGAACCTACACGTCATAGCAGGGTAAGTTGAATAATTTGTTTATTGTATTACAGTACTATCTTAAAAATATTTGAGCAAGCAAGGCCATAGACGACGATTTAGAAGGAATAGTGGTTCCGGTACCTGTTGTATGTAGGCTAAATGCAAATTCAGTTCTGTTTGGTTTCTATAATCAATTGTACCTGTAGACCTATGAATTATCAATTATTTTACCATTTAAGGGCTCAAAATTAGGCCATTCATCATGATTAGGCTATTGTTTCTAAATATCAAATACTGTAGTCCTGCTGTATTGAAAAGCAATTAACAATTTTTATTGTGTAGGCCTACCGACAAATGAGAATTGGGTTACCCCGATGAACATAGGAATAATTTACACTGAACTTAAACGTGAAAAACAAATACTTAAGTTACTCTGAGAAGAAGAAAATCCTTCTTTTATTAACTTGGTGTCACTAAGAACAAACGTCAATTTGATATCTAAAAGGAATATAGGCTAGGCCACAATAGGAGAAGTTGGTCTATAATGGCAAACCTTAACATTAGATAGCTCCATTATTTGTTTACATTTTAGTAACATTTTTGTATATTATGGACTGCAATAAAATAGGATTTAAGTTAAATAAATGAGATGTAGTGTACAAATATTTTATCCACTGACAGCTTAACAAGAAAATATTTTAACAATAAGTTACCTCCACTTTCGTCACTAGCAAAGTAATGTCATTCAGAACTGCCATCATAAGAATATATTGTGTGCATATAAAGTACCGCTAGCCTTGTTGCTTAGTCTAATGGCAAGTCTGCAAATCAAAAGATTATCATTGAGCCAAATCGCAGGTAAATGGAGCTATACAGACATTTTGCATTTTGGTTGTCGAGTATTGAATGTAAAGATTATTAATATGGTCCCTAGGCTTGTGATTGCTGACTATTCTTAACAAGATGTTCAGGAAAGAACATATAGCCTACTTTCTCCTAAATGCATGGGTATTGTTATAACTCTTTGTCCTTTTCAAGGTGTATGATTGAATGTTGGTTGTAGTAGCTTGTTGAAATACAACGTGCTATAGGGATATTAAACATGAATATGAGGTGCCCTTTGCTAGTGCTACCTCTGTACCAAATTTCGTTCAATTCGGTTTCACCGTGTTTGAATTGATAGGGGGAATCGATTTGCACACATACTTGGCCACCATCTGCAAACTATTGGGCTGATGTTCTTGCAGTTTGGTCAGAATATGTTTCTCACATAAAGATATGGTGTTGCAAAATTTGGTAGAGACTAGATTATTAGGTTGGTCGTAATTACATTTTAGCTTTTAACATTTGGGTGGCCGCGATTACGTTTCCGTCAAGATGGCGGCGATATAAAACATGACACTGAGGTGCCCTTTGCTAGTGCTACCTCTGTACCAAATTTCGTTCATTCGGTTCCACCGTGTTCGAATTGATAAGGGGAATCGATTTTCACACAAAGATGGCCGCCATCCGCAAAATATTAGGCTAATGACCTATTAGTTTGGTCAAAGGATGCTCCCCCCATAAGGGTATGTTGTTGCTAAATTTGCTAGAGATCGGATGATTAGGCTAATCGTAATTTGATTTAAGCTTTGAACATTTGTGTGGCCGCCATTACGTTTCCGTCAAGATGGCGGCGATATAAAACATGACACTGAGGTGCCCTTTGCCAGTGCTACCTCCGTACCAAATTTCGTTCATTCGGTTCCACCGTGTTCGAATTAATAGGGGAAATCAATTTTAACATAAAGATGGCCGCCATCCGCAAACTATTAGGCTAATGACCTATTAGATTGGTCAAAGGATGCTCCCTCCATAAAGGTATGTTGTTGCAATGTTTGGTAGAGATCGGATGGTTATGTTAGTCGCAATTTGATTTAAGCTTTAAACATTTGTGTGGCCGCCATTACGTTTCTGTCAATATGGCGGCGATATAAATCATGACACTGAGATGCCCTTTGCTAGTGCTATCTCTGTACCAAATTTCGTTCCATTCGGTTTCACCGTGTTTGAATTAATAGGGGGAATCAATTTTGACACAAAGATGGCCGCCATCCGTAAACTATTAGGCGAATGACCTATTAGATTGGTCAAAGGATGCTCCCTCCATAAAGGTATGTTGTTGCAATGTTTGGTAGAGATCGGATGGTTATGTTAGTCGCAATTTGATTTAAGCTTTGAACATTTGTGTGGCCGCCATTACGTTTCCGTCAAGATGGCGGCGATATAAAACATGACACTGAGGTGCCCTTTGCCAGTGCTACCTCCGTACCAAATTTCGTTCATTCGGTTCCACCGTGTTCGAATTAATAGGGGGAATCAATTTTGACATAAAGATGGCCGCCATCCGCAAACTATTAGGCTAATGACCTATTAGATTGGTCAAAGGATGCTCCCTCCATAAAGGTATGTTGTTGCAATGTTTGGTAGAGATCGGATGGTTATGTTAGTCGCAATTTGATTTAAGCTTTGAACATTTGTGTGGCCGCCATTACGTTTCCGTCAAGATGGCGGCGATATAAAACATGACACTGAGGTGCCCTTTGCCAGTGCTACCTCCGTACCAAATTTCGTTCATTCGGTTCCACCGTGTTCGAATTAATAGGGGGAATCAATTTTGACATAAAGATGGCCGCCATCCGCAAACTATTAGGCTAATGACCTATTAGATTGGTCAAAGGATGCTCCCTCCATAAAGGTATGTTGTTGCAATGTTTGGTAGAGATCGGATGGTTATGTTAGTCGCAATTTGATTTAAGCTTTAAACATTTGTGTGGCCGCCATTACGTTTCTGTCAATATGGCGGCGATATAAATCATGACACTGAGATGCCCTTTGCTAGTGCTATCTCTGTACCAAATTTCGTTCCATTCGGTTTCACCGTGTTTGAATTAATAGGGGGAATCAATTTTGACACAAAGATGGCCGCCATCCGTAAACTATTAGGCGAATGACCTATTAGATTGGTCAAACGATGCTCCCTCTATAAAGGTATGTAGTTGCAAAATTTGGTAGAGATCGGATGATTAGTTTAATCGTAATTTGATTTAAGCTTTGAACATTTGTGTGGTCGCCATTACGTTTCCGTCAACATGGTGGCGATATAGAACATGACACTGAGGTGCCTTTTGTTAGTACTATCTCTGTACCAAATTTCGTTCCATTCGGTTGCACCGTGTTCGAATTAATAGGGGGAATATATTTTCACACAAAGATGGCCGCCATCCGCAAACTATTACGCTGACGACCTATTAGTTTGGTCAAAGGATGCTCCCCCTATAAAGGTATGTTGTTGCAAAATTTGGTAGAGATCGGATGATTAGGTTAGTCGTAATTTGATTTAAGCTTTGAACATTTGTGTGGCCGCCATTACGTTTCCGTCAAGATGGGGCGATATAAAACATGACACTGAGGTGCCTTTTGTTAGTACTACCTCTGTACCTAATTTCGTTCCATTCGGTTGCACCGTGTTCGAATTAATAGGGGGAATCGATTTTCACACAAAGATGGCCGCCATCCGCAAACTATTACGCTGATGACCTATTAGATTGGTCAAAGGATGCTCCCTCCATAAAGGTATGTAGTTGCAAAATTTGGTAGAGATCGGATGATTAGGTTAATCGTAATTTGATTTAAGCTTTCAACATTCGTGTGGCCGCCATTACGTTTCAGTCAAGATGGCGGCGATATAAAACATGACACTGAGGTGCCCTTTGCTAATGCTACCTCTGTACCAAATTTCGTTCCATTCGGTTTCACCGTGTTTGAATTAATAGGGGGAATTGATTTTCACACAAAGATGACCGCCATCCGCAAACTATTAGGCTAATGACCTATTCATTTGGGCAAAGGATGCTTCCTCTATAAGGGTATGTTGTTGCAAAATTTGGTAGAGATCGGATGATTAGGTTAATCGTAATTTGATTTAAGCTTTTAACATTTGTGTGGCCGCCATTACGTTTCCGTCAAGATGGCGGCGATATAAAACATGACACTGAGGTGCCTTTTGTTAGTACTACCTCTGTACCGAATTTCGTTCCATTCGGTTGCACCGTGTTCGACTTAATAGGGGGAATCGATTTTCACACAAAGATGGCCGCCATCCGCAAACTATTACGCTGATGACCTATTGGTTTGGTCAAATGATGCTCCCCCCATGAAGGTATGTTGTTGCAAAATTTGGTAGAGATCGGATGATTAGGTTAGTCGTAATTTGATTTAAGCTTTGAACATTTGTGTGAGCGCCATTACGTTTCCGTCAAGATGGCGGCGATATAAAACATGACACTGAGGTGTCCTTGGCTATTGCTACCTTTGTACCAAATTTCTTTCAATTCGCATTCACCGTGTTCGAATTGATAGGGGGGGACAGACATTCAGAGTACACACACTCACTCACTCACACACACACACACACATACACACACACACAGACTCACACACACACACACACACATACACACAGACAGACACACTTTTTTCGCCCCGTGTTGATCTCATAAGTCTACTTTCATTTTTTGCAAAAATCGAAAGTAGGCTAAAAATGCGAGTAAGTAATATGGAATTATTCGAATAACATGTCAGATGTTACACATCATATGCGACTATTGTGAGGCTCGTATCTTTTTTAGCCAACTTTTCACATTTTGCAAAAATGAGGAAAAAGTAGTCTTATGAGATCGATCCGGGAAAATGTGCGTGTGTCTGTCTGTCTGTCTGTCCTTCTGTCTGTCTGTCTGTCTGGCTGTGTGTGTGTCCCCCCCCCCTATCAACTCCTAAACGGCTGGAGCAATCGAAATAAAATTTGGTAGGAGTAAAGATCTATACCTGAATATCTCACGGCCATATTTGAAAATGATGTCAGTGCTACCAACTGCTGAAAAATCGCAATTGAAATTTGAGCTCCATGTTGGATATCTTGGAAGGTATGAATGGGAGCTATTTCAAAATCGGCACACATATAGATAATAATATTGCAGTTTAATTTCCAGAAGGCCATACATGGCAGTGTTGCCAAAATGATTATAAGCCTATTGATAAGTCCAATATTTAAATGCATATAACTTCACACCATCAATTGGAATTTAACCAAATTTCGTATGTTGTATGTATACATAACCAGATATGACTGAACGTATTCTTATGAACCACCAGTGCTGCCAACTGTTAAAAAATGCTCTTAATTTCTTTTATCCAAATACCAATATATATGAGAAAGTATGCAAGCCGACAGCTTTAAACTATGCACACGTATAGTACATGACATTCTATATTAATTTGGAGTAACTTATATACGTCAGTGCTACCAACATGATTCTAAGCCTGCTGAGAGGTCCAACTTTAAATACATGTAACTTCCATACTATCATTTGGATTTCAACCAAATTTCGTATGTGCTATGTGTACCACAACAGCTATGACTATGCGTATTCTTAAGAGCAACCAGGGCTGCCAACTGTTAATAAATGCAGTCTCTATGTTTGTTACCCTAATATCAATATATCAGAAAGAATGCAAGCCAATAGCTCTAAACTTTGCACACGTATAGTACCTGGCATTCTAGATTACTTTGGAGTAACTAATATACGTCAGTGCTGCCAACATGATTCTAAGCCTGCTGATAGGTCCAATTTTAAAATGCATGTAACTTCTATACTAACTAATGGATTTCATTCAAAATTGGCACAACAATAGATCATATTATTTCAAATTATTTCTGACCAATACATGCATGACACTGTTGCCAACATGATTTTACGCGCGCTGTTAGATCCAATGTTTAACTGCATGTAACGTCCATGCTATTCATTGGACTCCAACCAAATTTTGTATTCTGTACCTTAAGAGATGGAACTAAGAATATATTGAGTCACCAGGGCTGCCAACTGTAATTCTCTATTAGGCTACATTATGCCAGGTATACAGTATTTCGAACTAATTAGAAATTTCGATATTACCAACTTAATTTCGTCATTATTCTAGATTGATTCATATAGATTAATCATTGGCATGAATCTTAAATTTTAAGAAAAGTAGGCTCTTTAGTTCGTCACGGAACTTCTTGTTATTTGTTTCAAGCTCCGATGGACTGTATAAAAATAACAGATTGACGTACCAAACTGATTTTACTATTAAACGTTTGCTTGTTTTATTCGTGTCTCAACATAATCGCCAAAACGATTGAAACATTTTTCGTATCGTTACACCAGCTTTCCAATGCCCTCGGCAAAATATTCTGCCACCACTGACGTGGTTACGTCTGGACAGTCTCCTGAAGTTTTTTCTTTTTGGCGAGGCGTTGCCGCCCAACCATACCATCAATTCTCGAAAAAGGTGAAAATTCTTCAGTGCTGGTTTGGACTAAACGGCAGATGATCCAAAATTTCACACTTGAATTCTTTGTAAATGTCTATCGTAACGTTGGCACAGTGCGCTCGTGAATGATTTTCACCTTTTTTGGAGAATTGAAGTTATGGTTGGGTAGCAACGCCTTGCCAAAAAGGAAAAACTTCAGGAGACTGTCCAGACGTAACCACGTCAGTGGTGGCAGAATATTTTGCCGAGGGCATTGGAAAGCTGGTGTAACGATACGAAAAATGTTTCAATCGTTTTGGCGATTATGTTGAGACAAAAGAAGAAAACAAACAAACATTAGGTAGTAAAGTCAGTTTGGTATGTCAATCTGTTATTTTTATACAGTCCATCGGAACTTGAAAACAAAAACAGCCCTCGTCTGTACTATGCGCGCGCTTTCAATAGTACAGCAGGTGGCCGTGTCGCGGCACAAACTCGGCCAAGGCCACCACAGCAGCGAATAACAAAACTGCGCTTGCCTTTCTTACTTTATATGGAAGACCCTGTACTAAATGACTTAAACAAATTCTTACACAATCCACCACCCAACGACATACCACTCATTACGCAAGATGAGCTCTACAGACATATCAAACAACGAACCAACAAAGCCTCAAGATACCCACATTCCATCGACTGATAGTGATCGCATACTAATGGGGGGTGCTCTCTGGGGGTAAGAGGGTGCTTCTGGTGCGATTTACAAATTACAAATGTCTACTTATAACACACCAAAATTCTCAATCACAGACCGCTAGGGATGGCATGCTTACCTCACGGACAAGCCCCAGCCACCCCCTTACGGAGGATCATGCCGCGTCCAGGATCGTAAAACAAGATTACACACATCTACAGTCACAGCACGAACCACAGAATGACCAACACTCCACTCCACACCATGACATTGACATGTCATTAACAAATACACCGTCCAAGGGCCGTTGCGAAACATAGAGACAGGTAAAACGCACATGGTGAACGGGTGTAAAATTGCTGTCAATGCTTAGAAACATATCTTCGTAACAGTAAACTGGCGACCTTGTAAACTAAATAAGAATGTCTTCAAGGGTCAACTAAACGATCCAAGTAAATAAGCAAAAATACAAGTTTCAAGTATATACCGTAATACGTACGTATCTAGGAGTATTTTTTAGGGTAGTCAATGATGTCATAGTTGATGTGCGGACGTAGATTTGAATTACTGCCATATTACTCGGCTGCATGAGGTTTCAAACAGTGCGTCGTTGCATGTGGATGCATTCTCATGTGTTCAAGTGTGAAGATTGATGGCGAGTTACGTATGATCACAAATTACTTTTTGTTCAATTTAATTGAAAAGTTTCACTCTACTCTTTTAAAGTCACTGTGACATGAAGACATTGGTCGCTACTTGGTTAGATGACGGTCTGGGCGAAACCATTGGTCGCTACTTAGTTAGATGACTGTCTGGGCGAAACCATTGGTCGCTACTTTGTTACACGACTGTCTGGGCGAAACCATTGATCACTACTTTGTTACACGACTGTCTGGGCGAAACCATTGATCACTACTTTGTTACACGACTGTCTGGGCGAAACCATTGATCACTTCTAGGTTAGACGAAAATGACAGCTTCTATTACAAGCACGGGGTCTGAGGAGTAAGGCCAAGGTTACGTTTGTGTTTGTATGTAAAGCCTTATTAAGACATAGAATTTGACATGTATGCATCGTTTAAACTTTTGTGTCGTCCTTGACAACATGGATGCCACCATTTTGTGTCTAGGGGAGTTTGTAGCATAAGGTATCGCGATCTATACTACACTCCAAACAACCTATAACAACACATCAAGAACCAATAGTTAACAAAATATCTACGAGAAAACTGATGTGGCAGCTGCCGGCTGCACCGATGGGGCCAATATAATTTATTATGAACCGAAAATAACAATCTTGAAATAAAACAAGCCCAAATAAGTAAATTATAAACCACCAATTAGCAAATCCCGGGGAGAAGCAAAGTAATTGCATCAGTACCTGGTTCTCCAGAGCCGTTAACTGCGTCAAACACAGAGGTCAGGCTGTGGAGGTTTCCGATTGAAGGTCAGGCCAAATATGCTAGTGACCATGCTGTTCCTTATTGACGAAGAACAATAAGTCCTGAAGATTGAAACCTTAAGTCAATATTAATTAGTACTTTCTATAAATTGTACCGGTTCAGGCCACATTGTGGCCTTCCTTAGCACAAATAATAATATGAATAGAAATGCAAGACTTACATTTTAAAAATTTACTAAATTCGAAGGTTGTTCTCAAAACTATTTCTAAAAAAATAATCGTCTAAAAACACATACACTAAAATAAAATAAGAACATATCTCTTACAAAAATATGTTAAATACGAAGTGAATAAATCTTGATATAAAACCAGCTTGAAGAAGGTCCAGTGATGTGGATGTTGTATAGACAAAAAATGTTTAGGTTAAGATTGAAGTTGTCAGTATCGGTAACTTATAATCATGTAAAAGTTTGAAGAAACTGTGGAATGATATCGTTGAAATTAGATATTCCAAGCTGTATATGTTATTTAATTTCAACAATATGAACTGACAAACCCCTTCGTACTTCATAACGAGGAACCCGATTTTACCGTCCGTCGCCCACCGTCACAGTTTCTTCACAATTTTGCAAGATTATACCCATGCTGACAACTTCAATTTGTCAATATAACATCCACATCAATATTCCTTCTTCAAGCTGGTTTTATATCAAGATTTATTTCATTCGTATTAGCCTTCAGACAAGGAGCGCTATAGCATGCTGAGAGTTGAAGCACTGACCAAGCACCCATATTAGCCTGGCTCCAGCGGTAAATGGAACCTACGGTACCGTAGACTTATTTATTAGTAGGATTTTAGTATGATTACCAGTAAAAGATTCGTGTGCAGGTATAGTACGAAGTTGTAAGGTATATGACGATGGAAATGAAGGAATATTTGTTGATCTTTGCTGGCTTGCGTGAAGTGTACGGCAGTCACAATACTTTTCGTTGCACTCGAAAATCATGTAAACTGCCGTAAAACTTTTAATTTTACAACATAAACTAGAGCAATACACGGATATAAAATATAGTATGGCACGGGAAATGAATGTATTATACCGGTATGCAGTTTTTTAACCTGTAATTATTGTGGGATTTCAGGCAACCACTATTCTTAACTAATACCAAATAATAGACAAATAATTACTGAGATACCAGTAGGCCTGCCATTATATTCACGAATGTGTATTCAGTCAAATGAATTAAATAAATTTAAAGTATTAAGGCATGTGAACTAATTGATTGGTGGCATTATTGTTTTTATTGCAAGATGTTTTAAAAAAATTGCCCAGTTCAGGTCCGGTAACAAAATAAACAAGGTGGCTGAGGTTTAAGATTAACACGCTAAAATATATATTTCCAAATTTGTTGGTACACGTTCTTAATGTCACTTTGAAGCCACCTATTTCCATCTTCTGGTAGGTGGGTTTAGTATATTGACATTAAGTTCCTTGTTCTAGTTTTCCTTCAACTACAGTTGGCTGTGTTGGGTAAGATTTTATATTTTTACTACAAAAACGTCATTTCTGGTTGCTGGGGTTCCATATATCTGATAAATGGGGTGGCATTTATCTATTGTCGATGGTTTGATTTAATCATTTAGAAAGGTATCAAGTAATAACTGAATTCTTAATACTTGACTTAACATTTGATCTATATTCCAGTTGCAAGCCTGACAAATAGAAAGATTTGATTTTCTTTTAAGTGAAGGGATATTTATTACTGTTCCTGAACATTATAATACAGGCAATGCTGATAATTAAAATTTAATAATTGTTTCATGGCCCAGTGACAAATCGATAATTCTTTGTGCTCTGAATTGATGCATTTTTGTGATATAACCTTAAAATCCCAGTCAATTACTACCACTCGACAAGACTGCATTCAAACATTGTAGCCATTAGAAGGAAAATAAACAATTATCTTCCTAAGCCTTCACAGTGTGGAGATAGATGAAAGTACTTCCAACAAAGGTCAAGTTTAGAAGGAATACTGTTACACATAAGAACTAACAATGGTTAGTAATTACGTAGGGTGAAGTAAGGTAATTTGGCGAGACAGGTAATTTGGTGATAAACTTTTAAAAGAATGTCACCACAAAACCTATTCTATTCTTGAGCTCGCCTGTTGTCTGAAGGGAGTCTTGGGTTTTTCCTTTGCTCTGAGCTCACATATAATACTTAGACCCTTCCACTTACTGAGGTATGCGATTTTGTAACACTTAATGGTAGTGAATTGACAAGAGCTGACGTCTTAAATACAGTGTGCTCTTCAAGTGAAATTTAGTGTGTCAATATATCGTTTATTTTAGTTAGTCTTTGTGTCGATCTGTTCCTAACAAAGTGAGTTATTTTTAATAGTAAGACAAAAGTTGGATACCACAGACATTTTCGGTACAAACCTTAAGATAATACCGAAATATTTAAGCATTTTCTACTCAGCTGATGGTAAGCCACAATATTGTTATTTTATATTTTTATATCAGATTTCGAGTCTGATTTCTTTAAATGTTTAAAGGAATGGGATTTTAATAGATATTAGAGTTGTAGGTAGTGTAAATTAACAAATTTCATAATTATTTACAGAAAATAGACTATCACCAAATTACCTTACGGTAAAATGCCGGAAAAAGACAACATGAAACGAAAGCCTGATATTGATGACGATGTAATCGTGTACATGTGTGACGTGTGTTGTGAAATCTCATCATAAGACAAAAACTCCTGTGGAATGTAGTTATACAACTCTAGAAAGTAAAAACATGTTTAGACAACTATCACCAAATTACCTTCCTACTGTCACCAAATTACATATATGTATCACCAAATAACCTTACTCATGTGAGTTGTACAAAATGACATAGATTTCAATAAAAATAATTTCAAGAAGACATTGATGATCAAAACCTGTAGCTAACGGTCTGTACTGTATGATACATTGCTTTTAAAGTAAATAAATTTTGTATATTTATACTTAATATTGCTATAATATAAAAATATCTCCAAATTACCTTACTTTACCCTATATATAAACAAATGTTACTGCCGAGTCAATACTGTTTATTATTTGAACAAGTTATTTACTTGTAAATTTATTGTTCAGCTAATAAACAGTATTGACTGGGCGGTAACAATTGTTTATACCTATACTTAATCACACTTGTCAATACGGAACCATGTATGACTATCAGAGTTCAATATATAATAGTTTAGTAGGCCTAATATAATTAAACCTCGTCCAGTGACTCGGTCGTTTGAGTTAAATCTGGATGTTTCATTTTATATTACTGCACTGTGCATGTTTTGAAAAAAAATATTCTTTAAAAATATTGTCACTGTTTGACATGTCTTCGAGTCTTCCGTAGATCTTATTGTGGCAGAAAGCTATTATTATGAGGTTTGTCATAAATTCCCAGATCCAATCTCTTTGAAACTATTAAAGTAACACATGTGAGATTTTATCAGGAAAGGAATTTAATACTGTGTATATATCATTAAATGATACTATACCATTATGGAACAGATCAACTATTGTATATTTATGCACCACTACTGGATTATAGTAAAACATTGTAAATGCAAACTATTCCTCCTTTTAAAAAAAACATTCACCTTGCCTTACCTTCCAATTTGGAATTTTCAATGAATTTTGTACATTGGTGTTAATTATAAATATCAATTAGGCTACTATGTGAGAGATTCATGTGTATACATTGAGAAAATACTAATAAAACACCAGAATTTATTTGACTTGGTGGTAAATTATAATTTTTACCCTTCTGTTAGATTCATCATCTTTTATTTCCCCTTTTCCAGCTGACACTGGGTGGGGGCAAATATGGTTCCTCTCCACTTTGTTCTGTCGTTCCACCATTCCTCTTCCGACACGACGTTTCAATCCAGGTTCCATTTTCTAATGCTATACTTCACCGAGTTCAATCTCCATTCACTTCATCTCAAAAGAAAATTGCTTCATCATGATGAATTTTGAATATTTTAACCCTGGCTTATTGTACTTTGTTTAGCATGTCGACTGATTGAAGATTAAATGGCCATATCTACAATTACAGTACTGTTGTTAGTAAAATTAATTCACTAACAGAGACGAAACCCCAAAGCACAGGTTTTGTTTCATTGGTATGTGGAACGAGTTATTGAGCGGGTAATTATTTACCCATCTTGTTCAATCCTGTGTCACATAGTAAGTAGGAAGTTCAAGATGTCCTAGATTTATTAATTTATAAATGTCGTGAATGCAGTGCAAGCCTTCTCCTGCTAATGATAAGAGGTCTGTTATATCATCAGCCTTCTCTAATAGCTATCACCTTCCCATTCATGGAAGATTTATTTAGTATCTAATTAGAATAGAAATTATGTGCCACATCCTTGTAGCTGATGCTATTAATCAAATGGAGTTGGGCAAAAAGACGTAAGTATAAGTTTTTATTTTTCTCCAGCCACCTCCTCAGTTTTAAAATTTTTAACATAATTTTTTTCCAGGATTTTTTTATATTACCTTGTATCCCCGCCCAGTTCAAACTTGTGTTGACCGACTGAAGAGTTACCACATGTTGTATAGGCAACATTGAAAAATGTTTTCAAAACTTTACATTTCTTTAGGTATTGCATTCCTGCTCTCAAGGCATAATATAGCCCAGTAGGCCTATAGTGGTTAGCACTAATAACACCAATAGCACAAGGAACGCACTGGTTTAATATAGGCTATAGTATGTCACGAGCCATAAAAAAACACACAAAAACGAAAAAGAAAAAAAAATTGATTTTAAGTTTACCTCGGACTGCCGAACGGCCGATATATCAATCCGTGAATAATAATTATATTCTAATTCCTCGTTTGATAAAATAAATAAAAAAATGGCTGTAACCCGGCCGAAGCCGTCGGATTTTTTAAGGGTGTTAAAAATCCCTCAGTATGCCTTCCTTCGAAGGGGAAGTAAAGCCGGCGGTCCCATGTCATAGATTTATGGCATGTCAAAGAACCTTCCACTAATTGCACCTGTGTGAAACTAAATTGGATAGGTTAAGAATGTAAACAACGCTCTTAGGTTTCTACGTCCGTTGCCAAGAGCCGACTGCGGTGGCGTCTAGTAGCTAAGTTCTGAACTTGGCCTAGTAGTAGTTGACAGTGGCGCTTGGCGGCAAAAGTAGGAACTATTTGATATATTCTAAGTTGCAGTACTTAAATTAAAAAAAAAACAGATAACACACACTAATACAGTCATCACAATTAACACCGGTTATCAGACAGATTCTACACACACCCAAAGTACACGGGGCTACATGACCGCGTTGTCGCAGCCCCTAAACTTAAGAACCAACCAACTAAATGGCTGTATTTCAAGAGACCTGTTCTTGTTAGACTTATTCTCTTCGTAAGTTAATACTAGAGATACCGGTACTATAATGTGTTACAAGTATGTCTCTACAGTGAGGCTGAGCGAATGAACGTTAAGGTTTCAAACAGTTGTAAATGCTGTACAGTTTACTCGTTCAATTAATAGTTCGAGATTTTACCGATTAGTACGGTAGTACGTTTGTGTAATGAGGTGAGACGGTCTTGTGAGTTCGGGTGACGGTGAAGAGTGGATCGTCGGGCCGTGACGTCATAGCTCAGCGCTATGGCCTTGTTATCGGAGGTCACGCCTGTACCCGTATACCTGTTTCACATGCATCTTAGCTGTGTTTCTCATCTGTCGCTTTCCTATCCCACATTCCCGTGATAATATAAAAAGTTCCGCTAATTTACCTGGCTTCCTCCAATCCCTATCCCTATTCCTATTTTCACTTTCTGTTTATATCTCACTTGTTTACAAACTTTGCTCTTATCATTTTGGTGTCATTGCATTCCCTGATCAGGTGTGCTGTACCCATAACCTTCCCACAAAAAAAGAAAAGGGTCCTCTTTTCCTACTTCTCACAATGCTTTGTTCTTATGCACCCCCATTAATCACCAAATTATCCCTCTTCTCTTTTCGTTAGACATTCATAAATTTCCTTATTTCGCAGAACTCCGTTAAGGTTCTCCTGTTAGCACACTCTTCTCTTAGTACCTGCAACCCTATTTCATTTACCGTTCTGCACACTTTTTTTGCACACCCTACTAAATTAATAGTGGATCAGTAATGATGTGTGAGGATGTAAGTATTCGAAAACATATCATAAAAAGAATCATAAAGCCTCGAATTCATCTGAAAGTAGGTGGAATGGGGGGGGGGGGGGAGAGATTTTGAAGGTAGCCTACCTACACCAAATGAAGCATCAGCAAAAAGGGTACTGGGTGGACTGGGTAAGAAATATACTAATTGAGATTATAAAGTAAATGATAGGTAAATTGATCTTGTGTTGACCCTATTTTCTCAGTTATATATGTGTTTCCTGAGAGTAAACTCAGATGATCTAGACGTGAACCCACTTGTATTGAAATCTAACCTGGAAATTTAGCTCCACACAAGTTTAGTATGAGGAAGGATCTTTTACATGTCAACAATCTATGACATGGGACCGCCGGCTTTACTTCTCCTCCGAAGGAAGGCATACTGAAGAATGTTAACGCTCTTAAAAAATCCGACGACTTCGGCCAGGTTTGAACCCGCTATCTTGGGAACAGCAGTTCAGCATGCTAACAACTACGCCACCGAAGCCGCTATCTATTAGTTAATGTTCATTATTAAATGGACAACTTAGGATCACGCGTTTTGCCCCTCAAGTGGCCATCAACAGATCCAGATCACTGTGTTCAATTTCCTTTCTCACTAATACAAATTCACTGATGTAATACAATCCAATCCAATCAAGTCTTTCGTTAGGTTGTTGTGAATTACGTCAGTAACGGTGTACACGCACGTGTATACAATTTAGAATAACACACTGTAAAACACTGTAACAATAATATACCAATTAACAAGTTTTCGCATGCACTAGAAAAACAATTACAATGCTCTCTTATCCAGGTGTTGGTCCTCCTCACTACGCTGTTGACTGTAACCTCCCCAACACTACTGACGCGGCGAGCTAACTTGCCTTCTGTCGTTCACATGTCAACCTGCGCGCTATCTGTTATCGGGCTTATGTAATTGAGGTTTTGACAAGGCTATCGTTGTACCTGAACTAAACTGAATGAGGTTGGGATGACTTATGAAAGTGTATGTGAAGGACTTTGGAACTGTTTTCATTACTAGCGTAGACCATTTATATGTCTGCCGCACCTTGGACATTTGTTATTCTATATTGTATAGGCTACACGTGGATGTACCTACTACACCGTTGCTCACGTACTTCACAACAACCGAACGTAGGACTTGATTCAAGCGAATCAGAGTATACTTCACCTAACTACGGTACAATAGTGAATTTACATTCATGAAAGAATTTAAAATTTAAACACAGTGATCAGGATCTCATGATGGCCACTTGTGGGCCGAAACGGGTAATCCTAAATTGCCCCATTTAATTGTGAACATTAACTAATACATTTCTTTTCCAGGAGTGAATGTATATATTTATATCTTGTACCCGCCCATTCATTGGGCACAATCGTGTTGACCGACTGAAAAGCTACAAAATGCGGGCCAGATGAAGTGTGAACTCATAACTTCGAATAAGCAAATTCATAAATTCGAAAATTCGAACTCGAACTCCAGCCGAATTAGACATAGCTCATTCGAAAGGCCGAGAAATAGGAAAGTCAATTATAAAGTTTGGATCCATTCGAAAAGTAAACAAAGGCAAAATTATACAAATTTACGGCAGATTTTAAAGAATCTAGCCAAGAATACCAGTAAAATCTGTACAAGCCAGCACAGGGACGAGCTAGTTGACAGCCAACTAATGACTCGAGTTCGAGGGCCGCGTTTTCAACGTCCAGCGTTGGGAACCACTTTCTGAGCTTAGGAATCCACTAGATGACGCGAGAACCCTGCAAAACAAAGCCTGGGCGGAGATAAATAACTAAACCGCACCCCCACAATGTCATATCTAAGGAACGGCTAATCAGATTTTCAAAACAATAACACCATTCGAAAGAGAAACATTAAATATGAATTTAGGCATTGAGAAATTCGGTAACAATAGCAAAACTCGAGCCAGACGGGCATGAATAGGCCTACTATGTTATCAGGCTAAGCGTGGGTCGCGGAGAGTTTGAAGATGTACATGGGGCACTACTAGGAAGAAAGCGTCAGTGAGTGACTGAAGGCACCAACCCCATAATTCATATTCGGACGATCCGATTTAACTCCGCAGCACATGACTAGAATCGCCACGAGATTTCCAGAAGAATTAATATAGAATCAAGGCTCTAGCTGGTCGGAATCAGAAAATCAGCTCCGGAAGGAGAAGCCTTGGGAACTATATCGCCTCGATGATTTAAATAGGGCCCGAAGCCCTGAAACCACACAAGTCTTTGAAACCTCACCAAGGAGGCCGCGCTATCCTGCGTCCCAAATGTGACGCCGCGCAATGTAAGTGTTACAAGTACGCAAGTGATGGAGTCATAATAGTACATTATGCAAAGAGCCTATAATGGCATTAATTAAGACACGAGTATGTTTATAATACGATCGTAAGCGAGTTTAATAATTTCCATACGAGTGTCTTAGTTACCATTATAGGCGAGTTGCATACGGCAGTTTATGTTCGATGATAATTATAACATTATTATATGTTTTAACATAAATTTTCATAAATATCTGTTGAGATTCAGTCACTTGAATTTTGTGATCGGAGTGCAAGCGCTGGTTTGATATCTCTGTTTTCCAAGTTCTCTGACCGACCAACGCATGTGCTCTGTGTGCTTGGCAATGCCATACATATTCTTTGATGCCATATGTTTACAGATTGCTGATGTGCACCAGCATTCAGTCAAACTGTCACCGAAGTCTTTTGAAAGCAATGCGCTGTGTCGAAATTGGAGTTGGGATATTAAGGTACAGTGCTATTTCTTGCCTCATATTCGCCAGTTTATTTACGCGAACATATGGACGGTGCACTTTCCATGACGGTAATTTATATAGACATGTTGGATTTTGAGCGCATGCGCGAAGGTATCCTGACCTAATTGGTCAATGAATGAGCTCTGATTGGCTGGAGAAACTGTATCATAATGAAAACTTGTACTATAATGAGCCTCATTATGATACAGTTTTCAGACACATAATGTTTACATTTCGACATCGTCGAACATCAAAGTGCGATTATGATACAAGTTTGTGAACATTCAGACGAGAAGGCTGTGTTGCCCCGCGATCTGAAAATGTCGCCCATGATCACTAAGTCAAACAGTGATTAGTAAATAAATGTACATTGAAGTGTAATCAGTAGTCCAGTGAGATTACTACGCACAAATTTCCAGTGTATTAAAATGTTATCAGTAACAACAACAACAACAACAATGTTCATATACAAGAAGTTGAAGGTCTTCAGAAGACACGGATCACGATACAAAGCAGTGACGCCGTGAGAGAAAAGGCATCAGTGAAGGAACGATGTTAAAAGGTCAACAGTACAGAAGGATATGGTAACTGCGAAATTAATTTGTGTCAGTGAAGATAATAAAGTTGTTGTTTGAGTCTTCAGTCTTTAGACTGGTTTGATGCAGCCCTCCATACCTCCCTGTCCTGAGCTAATCGTTTTCTCTCTACATAGCTACCACACCCTACGTCCGAGGCAATCTGTTTAACATATCCTAACCTTGGTCTACCCCTACAGTTCTTGTCCTCGACCCTTCCTTCCATAACTAAGCTTGCTATTCCTGGGTGTCTTAGTAAGTGTCCTACCAACCTATCTCTTCTCTTCATTAGCAGTCGCCAGAAACATCTCTCCTCTCCCACTAGTCTTAATACCTCTTCGTTTGTAACCCTATCTACCCATCTGATCTTCATCATTCTCCTGTAACACCACATTTCAAACGCTTCAATTCTCCTCTTTTTTGCTGCACCAATAGTCCAAGTTTCACTTCCATAGAGTGCCACGCTCCAGACAAAGGCCTTTAAAAATGACTTCCTAACACCTAAATCTATATTCGATGCCAACAGATTCCTTTTCTGTAAAAATGCTTTCCTTGTCTGAGCTAACCTACTTTTTATATCCTCTTTGCTTCGTCCATCACTTGTTACTTTGCATCCTAAGTTACAGAAGTCTCCTACTTCCTTTAGATTTTCATCTGGCAATTTGATGTCCATAGAGGATTCTGATTTATTTCGGCTGCATTCCAATATTGTTTGGACCCGAAAGGGCTCCTGTCGAGTGTTTGGGGGTAGTTTGGGATGTTATGTGAATAGGGGCTGTGAATATGAGTGTTTAAAGGGGTGAGTTTAAGTGGGGAACGTCCATAAAGCCTAGATGCACTCAGGGGCTGGCTTCCAACCGTACGAGTTGTCTGGAGAGCTAGGGGGTGGGGTGTGATGGAGGGGTTGGTTGGTGAGTTATAACTTGTTAATGTGTAATCGTTTGTTCATTGCTCGTGACAGGCGCGCAAGATGGTACAATGTGTAGCAGTGATGCTGTTCGAAGCTCGTAATAGGAGCTCACGAGTAAACTGCTTATCTAATACCTTCAAACAATAAACAGTAAAATACTACGAAATCCTAATGGGATTGTAGAGGGGGCAGGTATTGGCTTATTAGGCAATTAAACAAACAAGACTAACGGTGTAGTGGGAACCAATTGGTTTAATTATTACTACTTGTGGAGCGTTATTAATAATCTACCACAAAACAGCTCTAGTGCTGATAAGTTCTTTAACAAGGTAAATACAAGGTGTAAGGGGCAGAGTAAGGAACGTGGATTTAAAGAGGGTCTCTCGCTAATTACACTCACCTATATGGCAGCTGGCACGGCGTCTTCCGGCAAGGGTTTCACTACACACAGACAATGAGGTGTAGTGGCATGCCCATTTTATAGATTTTTGAAATGCAAGCTGAGCATTACCATTCGCATTCCATGTTGGTAGTTGCCGGTCTGGCGTCGTGCGAGTTCATGGAGGGTTACTTGAGATTATAGGTGTCATGAGAGTTCAACTGATCGTCGAGGTGCAAATGTGTATTGAAATAGGGATTGAAAAGTGTATAGCAGTGTTGAGCAGATAATGTAAATTATAGGGCGAGGGAGTGTATCCCCTACGGATACAACAATATGCTATGCAAATTCATGTACGGGGAGGCCATGTTCATACCCGACGTGTCACGCACCATAGTATTGAACAATTAGAGCCGTGGAGCTCAGGTGGACTTTTGAGTATAAAGTGTCCCATATCTCAAGTGTATTGAACTGTTCACATGTTCTTAAGTGAACCCAGTGATGTAAAAATTGGACACAAGTGTCAATAAATGAACAAAAATTTTGTCATTGTCCAAGGGAGGACGCATGATAGCAATCAAATATGAGAGACTTAATTAATGATTAATCTACCATCAGGAAGGAGTTGTTGTGATGTCCAGAGGAACTTCAATTCTCCTAGTGGTGTATTCTTTGGAATACACGGTCAGTCAGAGTTTGCTTTTGCTGCTCTTCGATTTATCTATTTTATTTAATTCCTTCTTCGCAGACACCAACAGTGATCTTTTTCATTTTCTCCTTGTGCACAGGTTTATTTTTTTTCCTTGAGTCTGTTCTAGATATGTATCTTCCATGGAGAACCTAGCGGCATCTAGCAGCTAACTGCCGAAGTTCTTCAATTTCTCTGAACTCAAGAGAACTTCCTCATCAATCCACCAGGCGTCGTCGTTGTCGCCAGCTAACATCTCCATGAAGACTGCTTCATGAAGAAAATTTATATCTACGAAAAATCTTTTATTTTGCCATGTTGTACATTATGATATATACTCTCTAGTCTCCTACCCCCCTCTCCCTTGCTTCCCTTCCCCTTCCCCTCGGCTACCTACCTCTGTCGTGTGAGGAATCGCTCGTTCTCACTTCTTGTTCAGCCGTCTAGTTTACAGTGCAGAGCCCTCTCAGGGCCAGTTTCCTGTCCTTATGAGACATTTTTAAACCAGACGCCATGTCTGCATTTTAAGTCAACGGTCACTAGGAACCATCGCCTGCTCTACACGAAAAAGCTAAGTACGAAACTTCAAATGTTTAAACATATTTTAATGGTTTTTAAAAGGGCTAAGTGCTTTTAATACAATTTTGTAGACAGTGTGTGGAATTGCTAACTATTGTGCAATAACCGTCTCCGTAGGATTTCTCTTGTCATGCTCTAGCTATCTAAGCTGGCTTTAAAACATGAAATTTAGTACTTCTTGTACAAATTAAATGGGAATACCTTCCCACACCGAGGGATTCATGTTAAACTAACCACTGTCTATAAAACTTAGCTTTCCACAGCGGGATCTCTCTTACCCCATCTAACTGTCATCATGGCTCTGGAACTTTCCATATGAACCAATCATTCTACCAGTCAAGCAATCTAGTATTTTCCACGCGAAAATAAGTGAATACTTTTCCTCACCGAGGAATTCATGTTACATTAACTGCTGGTCAAAACTTAATTTGCTTTACCCCGTGGGAACTTCACTGCATCATTTAACTGCAACCAATAAACTTTCCAACGCAATAAACTGATTCAAGCTCAAATTACACTAAGTGTTCTCCATAACTGCAATAACTTTCTCTTGTTCTACGAACCTACATACACTACGATAGTGAAGTTTTTCAACTTATCAAAAACCATCAGTGCTTCGAATTTGCGTGTGCTAAATATCTTCCGCGCCGCGTTCGGTTGAGAGAAAATAAATCTGGCCAGGACTTTTTCCTCAAGTTCCTATTTCCCTTTCCCAAATACCTTTTACTAACCAAATTAAATTTAACTATCGGGTTCTTTCTTTTCTACGAGGCTTAGCCCATAGAGGCTCCCTCCCATCTTGTTGCATTTAAAATATATTCACTCGGTGTCAACTTGTGGCTAGTCCACATTTTAATTGTTCTTCCCTTCTAAAATTAGGGAATTGTACCTTTTCTAATTATAAAAGAGTTAATGCGACCTGTGCACGTTTTGTATATTACCTCTAGTAATTTCTGTTTAAAAATAGCGGTAATTTCCGCTTGTGATTTGTTCTTCCTTTTCTGTTACAACCAGGAATTCAATATTTGTTCATAGCCCTTTCGATTGCCACAAATGCATTCTAAAGGTGCTTAGATCGTACCTAATTAAACTTTCAAAGTTAAAGTTGCTTTACAATTATCGTTACAAACTTCAAATTTCTTAATCGCAAGCACCCTTTTTAAAATCTTTGTAAGATTTTAGTGCTTTTATCAAGTTCTAAACTAGTACTACATTTAATATTGTTCATTGTAAACCTCTTATTATTGGGTCTGAGACTCTCAAAATGTTTGGGGAACCAAACAAAGAAAAGGTTCTTCTAATTCAAAAAATAAGATTCTAAATCTAACCATTGTTAATTTTCTAACTTTCATATTTATTATTAAATACATTATTTATTATTGTTTGCTTTATCTTTCTCGCTAGAATCACGATTAGGCAGGACCTTCTCTTCCCTGATTCTTCCCCCAATATTAAGATCTATTTACGAAAAAACAACAATTTTCGTATCAGTAAAACCTTTACCATTTGTTGCATTAGAAACAAAATTTCAAGTAACAACATTTTAAAAGTTTCTCTTGGTTTTCATAGCCAATTATAGCAAGCCATTGAGGCAAGTATAGCTAGCTCCGCAAGCTTCCTGCTTGTAGAGATTTTCTCTCTAACTTATGGTTTGTTTTCAAAATTTAAGTTTTGTTTGAGTTAGGTTTGAGGTCTTCCTCTGTTCTAAACTTTTAATCGGCATCCTGCTGGGTAAAAGCTTAATTTTCCTTAAGTGCAACAATCGGTATTCGTATAAGATTTTCACAAAAAACAATAACAACATTGCTAAAATCATTAAAAATACTCTGTCTCTTCACTATCTGGGAGCATTCGGTTGGTTTGCCAGAGATCCAACCGTGCCAAAAAATAAAATTATCACTCCAAAATCAAATCTTTCCAGCATTCTTAAATGCATAATAAAATCTAACCCTTCTGAAGGGAAAGTTATTACATCCTTTCATTTTGTCTTACTTTGTCTTGCCAGAGTACCACCCGTCCCCACAGTACCGGAATACCGGCTCTGGAGGGAAAGAGCAATCACCGAGCGCTTGCAGGTTACCTTAATTCCCGCTGCGCTCTTCGCTTGTCTTGAACAGGCCTCCACTGAAGTTAGGTTCCTCCTGGGTTTAGCGCACCGAAATTTCTTTTTATATACTAATTTACTTAAAGTTTTGTGCTGGATTCTCATCCTATCTGCCAATACTTGTCTCTACGCCGAAACCCACCTCCTTTTCTCTCTTATCATTTTCCCTTAGGTAGCGTTAATCCTCAGCAAAAATCTACCACCCAGTACCAGTTATTGCAGAACTAGTATAGCAGTTGAAGAGTCAGCTTTTTTTAGGCGCGGATTTCCTAGTGTTAAGGACTTGCGTTCGGGCATAGGATGAGAACGACTTTCCATAGGAAACGACAGACTTACCTGTATGGAAGAAGTAGGCAGAAGGAGTAATTGGAGGAAAACACAAGGATTACTTCGAAGTGTATGGAAGTGTTAAAGTCAAGTGTATATAATTAGATCCAGTGTATTAGATGTTAGTGAAGAATATTTATGTAATCATGTGTAATTCAGAGCTAGTGGTTAAAGTATATTAAATGGCTCTTGATAATAAGTGTGTGATTTCAAGATAATAGAGAGCCGTGTAGGCGGGTGAATTAGACCTAGCCAAGATTATGTAAGTACCTGTATCATTATGCGTAAATTGATAGACCAAGCACCAGGATGTTAATCTGTAGACGCAAAGTTATGAGGGAAAGGGACCCAGAATTCATGTCATGCGGATTGTAATCATGTTAGGATATCAATAAGATAAGATCGGAACCGACACCCATAGAAATAAAGTAATCAAATAGACAAATACATATTGTGAATGAATTTGTTCAATAAAAGGCCTTAAATTGAATGATAAGCACATGAATGTAAAGAATGGGTTAAAGACCCCGTGAAGGGAAGGTTAGATGTTATGGAAGTTTTTTTTGTGTGATAATGTGAATCGATGCAAATTGAGTCCGATTAAGAGGTACTTAGACACATTCAGACGTGCAGTATAAATATGATTTTTAGGAGTGGATTAAACAGAGCTAGACAAATGTTGTATGGAGTGCGCAAGGCACCATAGTGGTTGGATCACGAGTTACGTGAGTATGTAGTGGCAACAATGGCTTTAATAGTGCAAGTGGGCACCTGGTATTTAAGTTCCTGAATCGCGCAGTGTGTGAGCGCCAAGTAAGTCGTATGAGCCAAGCAAGTGATATAAGCCAAGTAAGTGGTATAAGCCCAGTATGTGGATCGTGCAATGCACGCGCCAATATATTAAATTGTGCCGCGGAGCGTCAAGTAAGAGTTGTAATGCCACATAATGTTAGCGAGAGAGGAGTTCTCTACGCCTGTCAGGAACAAGCCAGTAGCCAGATCCACATCTAAAATATCTAGGAATGATGTTGTTAAATAACAGTTAGATATTAAAGATTAAATGAATCTAATATGTGAAACCCTCCCATAATCAAATAAGGTGATCCTTGTATTAGAGGTATTATGCCAAGGTAATTGAGCGGTCACTGGGCCAGCAATGAATAGGTCATAAGAAAGGAACTTCTGGTCTCTAGAAATCTGTGTGGAGTTCGGGAAGCCCTACAGTTGCAGCCATTTAGGATGGACGGCCGAGCAAGGCTGAAGCCATATATATAGTTAGGGAGAAGACCACTTGACAGCTTGAGAGCTATAATAAAGCCATCATTACTTTCGACTTAACGTTTCAGTGCTAGGCTAGAGTTTCGTTTGCTAAATCGCAACATCGCGAACGAAACTGTAAATGAATGAAAGAATACGGTTAGCAATGTTAAAACAAGTATACTGTGCCTTGCAGGGCAGTTAAATAATAAAGCAATTATTGTTAAATTCGCAGTAAGGGTTTGTCGAGTCAAAGGTAAGAATCCTATTTGAATACAAATCCTAAAAGCTTAACACATGAGAATTTGAATAATAATAATAATAATAATAATAATAATAATAATAATAATAATAATGATAACAACATAATGAATCTAGCCGGCCCCGTGATGTTGGGGTAGCGCGCTTGCCTCTCACCCGGAGGCCCCGGGTTCGATTCCCGGCTCCGTCAGGAATTTTAAAACTGACGTGAGGGTTGGAACGGGGTGCACTAAGCCTCGTGAGGACAATTGAGTAGCTGTCTGACAATGAGACAGCGCCCCGATCACGAAAACCAAGATTAACGGCCGAGGGGACCCGATGCGCTGATCACGCGTCACCCCAATACCTGCAGGCCAAATGGCTGGGCAGCTGTCGCTTGGTCGGCCTAGGCCCTTCATGGGCTGTATAGTGCTAGGGGTTGACTTTTTTTTTTGACATAATGAATCTTGTTGAAATAAGTAATATAATTACGGGTACCCTAAGAGGAAGTACAAGTGAAATTATATTAACATCGCAATTCCTTGTGCTTAAAATGCTTAAAGTGGTTAGAAATGGTACTGCTATTGGGCATGCATTGAGTGTGAAATGAGTGAAACTAGGGTTGAAACTAATTGTAGAGAAATACAAGTAGTTGTTGTGAAATAGAGGTAAACGGTGAAGTGTAGATCAGAGATTGTTGTGGATAAAGCCATTTAAGTAACTATATGAGTTAGAATCTGTAAGTTGAGTTTAATTTGTATCCGAATTGTAATCTGAGTAATCATAAGGAATTGTTCATTGGGTAAACTCCAGTTCTAATAATCATGAACCGAATGAGCCGGAATGATAACATAATGATTGTGTTTATTGTGTGAGTTAGTGTTAATTGTAGATCATCCATGGTATTTCTTGCTTTAGTGAATAAATAGTTGAAATACGATTTGGTTTATCTTACTTGCTAAATGTAGTCTTTGCTTCGAAACCTCATATGTATGGGCACTTGTGGGAGAACGACTGCACCCTGAACTGAGCTGACTTGCCTGAATGGGTACACTTTATGGCCAAATTATGAGCACATTTTCACTAATAGCAGGTGATTCAGGTTCGCTATACACCCTTGTGAGTCACCACGAAATAATAATAAACACTATAATTGTTGGTATTGAGCCCGTATCCGCTCATGCTGGCGAGTATTTTTTATGCCAAATTTGGTAACACGAGAGAATGAATCTCTGAATGCTTCCGGAGAGATGCAGTTGTACTTTTGATTTCGTTGGAAGACTGTCAATATTTATTATACCATGATTAGAGAAGGTATTCTCTAATGTGCACCTTTGAATTTACCACATTCAGTATTTCTGTATAATTTGTCAAGGAGAAGTGGCCTAACATTATCTATTTAGTACTCGAGACTAAGGAATGACACTGCGGAAATGCAGGAAGAATAATGTCGAGAGACGTTCAACGACTCGACTAGTCTCAAAGCCAGTACAAGCCGCTTCCGGGAGGAAAGCACTCGTT
The DNA here is from genome assembly GCA_946902985.2 of Meconema thalassinum. Taxonomy (NCBI): domain Eukaryota; kingdom Metazoa; phylum Arthropoda; class Insecta; order Orthoptera; family Tettigoniidae; genus Meconema; species Meconema thalassinum. The sequence continues at coordinate 6,210,542 of CAMPQE020000020.1, forward strand.
GATTGTCTAAGTTCAGCACCGCATGCGTGCGACACGCAGTTGTAATAGTCCGGTCAAGTGACCGATGAGACGTCGGAAAGTGAAGGAATAAATCCGTTGGAAACGTAAGCCAGTTCATATTATAACGCACGAGATGTGTACAGTGGAAGACTCCGTGAAAATATTGCTTTGTAAGCATTTGAAATCAGTGAAATATTACGGTGATTTAACCGGAAGCATGGCCAATGTGTGTGCCATTCAGAAGTGTGAGTAACTGTGATTTCGAAAGTGCCAGTGTCATATTTCACACCAGTGAGAATTGCATAAAATAATCCATGTTGTGTGAAATCGTAATTTTCTTGAACGACCGATGTCGCAGATTTCGTCCGATAAAATTTTTCACCATGTGTAATAGTGGAAAAAGTGAGCCAACACGTGATTGTGTTGAGTAGAATCTGTGGAGCAGACATGGCCATTTGTTGAATAGAGTCTGCAAAATTACCAAGTGTAGATGCTGTGTTAGTTAGCGAATCACACTAGAAGCAGTGAATTTCTTGTGTAATTTATCAACGTTACCACGATGTACGAGATCCACCAGAAAAGAAGAGCTTTACCACCATTCACCATGTGGGTGATAATGGCGTAGACACCTTGTGAGAGGGATACCTAGCACCACAACAGCATAATCAAATGGAGGCTGAAGAACGGATTACAATGTGCCTATCCGAGCGTTGGAAGTATGGCACACGCTCGAAATGAAAGGAATTACCCCTCAATTATTCCTGTAGGAATGAGGTGAGCTACAATGTTCTTCGTGAGTCTAATTAATGTCTTTTTGTAAGGTGATGGTCTTTGGTGGAGTAGTTTTAACGATCGTACTTCGATTCACAGTCATCTAGTTAGGTTTTGTTTTAGTAGGTTTTTATTTTAGTTGACCGACTATGGTAATCTTTCATGATTCATTGCACATCGCAGCGTACGTCTCCAATGAATTTCCTAATCGTGAGTTAGTCACCTGATTAAATGTTTGTGTTTTTATCACACGGTGCAATTAATGTCATTTTTATGTTCACTTTGAACAAACCAATTATATGAGTAATTTAAATGGGGCAGTAATTAAGTAATTTAAATCAGCTGTTGCTGAAGTCAGTATTTTGAACCCCTATTTTGTGATATGTAAAGCACGCCACTGTGCAGGCGTATCCTCCAATGGGAGAGGTTATTTAACTACCTATTTTTGGGTATACATTTTTATTTGAGAGCGGAAAGTCTACCACTAGATTCGAGAGGAATCAATTAACAGTGTGAAGGAGTGTTATATTTTTCTGTTTGTACTCCAAGTCTTGTTCACACTAGTAACGTATCATTTACAATTAACGCCAGTGTTTAATATGGTATGAATGTCTATTTCATGCATTGGAAGTGCCAAGAATGCACATGTTTGATTTTTAACAAACTTGCTGGGAGTGCTATATCTTCCAAACACGATAGTGCGAGTGGAATATCTCGCGTTTTGTGTGTTTTGCTTTGCCCATGCAGACACATCATTGTCAATCATTTTTTACCTACTATACAAGTATCACGAACACTAAAACGAATATTATCTTATGAACTGAAAGTATAGGATCACAATGTGAACATTTTCATGGATCCGATATGCTAAAGAAACGAGCATTTGAAACTTTACTGTTAGCCCATGCAACTCTTAACAGTTTGGGAATGAACAAAATGTAAGTCACTTTGGGAGACAAGTGTTTTCAAGGTTACGCGCAGTAGTGCCAACCCATAATCCAACGTGAGACTAGACTTCTGACAGATTTAATGCTAATGCTTTTCTAAATGATGTGATTTACAGAAGCCAGTGTTTGTTAAGCTTTATAAAACTAGGTCAAGTTAACAGCGATGGCAAGAATGCAATGATATTGTGACAGGAGGTCACCTATAATGTTTACGATCTTCGCATATGTTGTGAGCGAAGCACCTTTGAACAACCTTTATTGTTTAAGATTTTAGAATTGTCTTGTGAAACTGATTGACTTATTTGAGGCTATGTTAATTTTTCTCACATGTTGTGAAGGTTTATGCCGTGTGTTTATGCACGATGAAGGGGTGGTTTCCCATTGCTTTTGAGGTTGCCGGCCTTGTTTCAAAGCTCAGGCGCTTGACAGACCGAGGTTAAGGAAGTGATCCAGCGGGACACTCTGTAACTTTAGGATGGTTTTTGAGCTTTTTGATAGCTCGGAGTTTGCTTGTTCGCGTGTACTTGGGTGTGCACCAGTGGTTTTATCCACCAGTTAGGAAGCCGTGCAGATGGTCAATCCGTATAATTAATAAATATTAAAACAAAAACAACTAATAATCACTCATTAAATAAAATTGAGTAATGAATTTAAACGAAAGCAATAATTATCGTTAATCACTAAACGCTTGTTTAACTTTGATCATGGTTTATAACTCGCTGACCATTGCACTGAGCTGTCGTTTAATTTTTTCGTTAGTTTAAACTTTAGACAGCTGACACATGCGACTGACAGGGATTTGGTCTACCCCAGATTTTTCAACTCGTGGGTCGTGAAACATGTAACTTTTGTTCTGCTGTTAACGAGCAGTACTATGATTTCCTAGCTTACACATGATAGATGACCGATGGAAACAAACAGTAAGCAATCATGTGGTAGGAAGGATTAATAAGAATACTCTTGTGTGTGATACTTATTTATTAATTGTTGTGTAAACCCATATTCCCATCTTTCTTCTATGACTTGTAGATATTTTGTTGTACAGTTGATTGTAAACTTGATTTGTGTTGTAAAGGATGCCTGTAAATCACTTTAGATTTTTGTTTAGTTGTTTTTACTACGGATGCTTCTCACCGTAGATTAGTTCAACGTAGGATGAGTCTATATTAATTAAAAATTAAATGTAAATACGGGATGGTCACAGCTTACTTTGTTATTTTTCCTGTCATGTTTGACATTTTGCCATCATGAAGTTTCGCTTGGAAACGTCATGCCTTGTTAATTATAATTACAATTTAAAATCTTTTGGACCATTTCCCTAGCTTTGCTATTTTTTCTGATTGTATTTAGGACCAATCGAGGGGTGATTTTACATAGAAGATAATAGTTTATTTCTGTTTCTTTACCTGTGTTTAGTTAACGGATTAGCCGACTCATACCCCCGATTGTAGGATAGGGGCTTATGATTTTAATAAATAATTTTGTGAAATTTACTTAAGCCTGGATTTTAATTTAATAGTTTTTAAGGGGGTGCATTTCCTTGCGGGGTCTATGACTATGCTATGATGGGAACCTGATCCCTATGATGACGAGGAGTCTTGTGCCGGAATAGCCCACAAGGAGTGTACTCCAATCCTCTTAGGCCACATGTGTTCAAGGATGTGGTTATCTGGAAAGCTACACACGATCGGTGGTGGACCAGATCACCACCTCTAACGGGCACAGTATATTGGCCTTCATGTCCAAGGATTTAAACCTCAGCAATTTTTCTAGGTTTCTGCCAAGATAGGCTCATCAGCGGGTCCTTGGTGACAGTGCCCGGATCCCCACAGGAATAGTGAACTGTGCACTAACTCCCATCTTATGAAGCGAACCTGCGCTTCTTTACTGCGAGAGCTAAAACTTAAGCGGTCTTTCACCTCCCTGTAAAGGCTTCCAAAAATATAGTGTATTGGCTTTCACGGTCAAGGAATCAAAACTCAGCAATTTTTCTATGACCGGGCATGGACACCAAGAGCCCACTGATGAGCCATCTTGGTGTTCCTAGATGAATTCCCACACAAGACACAGCATATACCTAGAATATTTGCTGAGCATGATAATTGTTGTTTAAAGGGATCTAACATCGAGGTTATCGACCCTTACCACGAAACGAATTGATGTTGTTGTTGCTTCGGCTCGAGTCTTTGGACATCCTTGGCTTTAAAGTGTAAAGGGTTATTATTAGGGCTTAGGATTGGGAAAGGTGCCTTGGGACTTGAAATAAACTGCCTTCCAGACATTTGCGTGGGGTGAGTATTAAAATAACCCATGGAAATAGCACACCCAGAAAGGTTACAGTGCATTACGGGATTGGAACCTCTGATTTCCGTGTTTGCATCTCCTCCTTATACGAAGATACAGATATACACCATTCCTGTGCCTTCTTCCTCTTCTTCCACAGAACATAATCGTAGTTCAAGCGGCTGAAGTCCACTTGTGACGAAGAAGCAGGAACTACATCAAACTGAAGTTGGTTTTCATGTTGCCATTTGTTGTACCATTTCGTATGTTCATCTGCACCACATTTCTTCTGTTTACAGATAAAGCTCCTCTTAGAATGGCAGATTTCTAGTGCAAGTCATGAAATTTCAACCACAGTTGGAACGCAAATCCGAGTAATCTGCAATCCAGGCAGGCGAGGTTCGCTAACGTGCCACAAACAATGCACCACTATGTCGTTGTTAGAGGTGTGAACCATCAGTGGCGTAATAGGATAGTGCCTTGCCCAGTTTGCAGGGAACTCCAGTTCGATCCAAACGGTGGTGTCACTTTCTTGCCTTGCTCTATAGAAATTACTTGGCTTATTTTATTGATGTGGCTTCATCATTTTAACGGGAAAGGGAAAATGGTTTCAATAAAACATAATATACAGTACTTGTTATATATTTTTATCACATTTAATTTCCCCTCGATTCCCTTAATCCAATCTCAAAAAAAAAAAAACTCGCAACTGTTACACAAATATATAACACCTACGTCTACATCCAATAAACACAGAAAGAATGTATTACTACATCAAAGAACAATCATATATATATATATATTTACTATATGCTGAAATATAATATAAATAACCAGATGCAGCATTGGAGTTGTACTCACTAGCTTGTAAGAAGTCTAGATGTCTCTCCTATGAAGCATTAGCCTCATGGATAAAGTTGTATATTACCTAATAATATACATGAAATTATGGAAACGTAGAAAGAAATACACTGTCCTGATATTTGAGTTATAGTTAGTGTCCGAGTCTTATGCCTTCCTAAACCAACTAGAGATTGCTGCGTGATGGTAAACTTCGACAAATACATTCTTTTTAAAATACTCCTAATGATAAATTCTATCACTTAGAATTTTCTTGCACTGGAGTTGAAACTAGCCTAAGACGGTCACTGACGTTAAACTTCTATATCTTGGGTACTATTCTCTCAAATGGTAATTTGTCAACAAATCAACAAGGATTGAATATTATATATATATATATATATGAATTATATATTTCTTTAATTATATCTTAAGATTAAAATTGTATATCTATAATGTATAACACAACATTTAAGCATTTTGGCACATAAAGGATGAGTTAAGCTTTCAGTAATGTACATAATATATATATGCAGTAATAACATTTATAAATCGATCAGCAACGGAGAGAAGAAAAACACCAGTTGTTTCGGTGGTGTTCCAGGTGTGATTAAATAATCCTTAGCATAATGGTATTTTCCCTTTCCAATACCAGCATTTACAGCACGTACTGTAAAATTGTGACTAGGCGTAGGTGTGTTATAGACTGAGACAAACGTGATGGTTCAAATTGTTAAGAAGATGTTGATGATGATGGTTGCATTTTAAGCGGCCCCATGTTGCCATCACTCCTGGTTAAGATTATTCTTGTTTATGTGCAGGAGAATTTTAAGCTAAAAGGGGTCCAAAATCTACAGTATCGGCCCCGGGTGATCGTCAAAATGATGAAATGAATAACTAAAACTAATTTAGAGACTAGAACCAAAAAAGGATATACAAGGAAGAAGTGAAATAAATTACAGGAAAATGAAATGCCTTCAACCTTAGAAGAATGCGGACTGAGGGACTCGGAGAGAGTAGGGCCATGAAAGTCAGGTAGGTAAGGGGAAAAGAGGAGAGGGTCCACCCCAAAGTCATTGGAAAAAGGGGAGAAACGGGACCCAGTTCAGGTACCCTCAGGATCGCTAACACCCGAACTCACCAGCCGAGAACCCTTGAGGATGTAGCGCAATCCACGGTGCTCCAATGTGGTGGGGTGCACACTTCCTGCCTCCTTTAGGGTCTTCAGCAGAAGGCAGGAAGAGAAGAAGAGGTCTGGCCCCTAGAAGAACGAGGGTGTTAGGAAAGATGGGACAAGGGCCGATTAAGGCGGGAAATTGAAAAGAGTCCCTACGCTTCGGATACCCTAATACCATTGGGGTCGGAAGAGAACAAGAGTGGACTAAGGAAGGTCGACAGAAAAGGTGCCAGAGAGGAACCCGGCACAACTAAGTGGAAGCAATGCCGGAATCAGTTGGAGACCCGTGGTGGCCAATCCATGTCCAACTAGTTGTGAGCCCCTGAGGCTGTACATGCACAACTGCCAACATTCAATTGAATAATCGTGTCCATGTGGACTTTGGGTCTTTTCGAGCCCAATTCTTTAAACAGTGATGAACTCTTACGTGAACTTAGATTATTTCCTTGCATGTTTATGAACAGCGATACCTGGACATGACACGAACACAGGAATAATGAATCGAGTGTTAGGAAAGGTATTCATTGTTATATTAATAAGCAGTGGAAGAGTGATGATAACTGTCAAAAGTAAGAGTGGATTCAGGAATTTGAATGTAACATATATGGGATACTGGAACGTATATTAGACTATGTGAGTGAATTTCAGGCCGGAATTTAAGTTGGTTAACCGGCCATTCCGATTTAATTGAAATTCGCAAAGTTAAAAAACAGTGTAAATGAAATACGAAGTAGTGTTTCAGTGTTGCGAACTCATCGCAACTGAAAAAAAAATGCAACTTGAAGGATCAGACGGTTCTGCAAGAAATGCCTACAAATTACGTGCAATAGCCTATATTATTACTATTCTACAAATTACGATTGCTAGGAGTGTCTCCTAGGCACTAAAACACACCTGGAAACCACAGAAAAAGTTAGACATAGGCAGTTAAGTGGAGCATACTTCACAATGGTCAAATCTACAGGAACTTGTATTGATAAAACACATAACATGTAAACATACAACGAGTATACAGAGTTACGTATTATTGATTAATGTATTGGTAACTATCCAAGGCCTTTATTATTTCATGCTTGCGTTATGCACGTTAATTGAATTGGATTATTAAATAGTGGGAGATTATTATGATAGTGAAGGGCAGAGTATTCGATTCAGTGTTAGTTTCATTATAATAATTTTGAAGAAGTAATGAATTTAATGTTAAATTTTGTATGTAATACCTACTCAATTCAACTAATAATGCGAATGTACATACAAGCTCACAGGATGCATAACAGCCCCTTGATTCCAAACATGCTGGCTATTCCAATTCAGTCTGACGGATATATGTCTGAGTTTTCATAATTGACTTCCAATAAAAATACATGAAACTCTTCACATTATTTGTTAAATTCAAGATGCATTGCATATATCAAATGGCAAAATATGAAAATATAGAGAAACGTACCACTGTACATGTTGTCAAAGTCTATTTGTTTACCTATGTATGTCTATCAGCCTTCATTATTTACACTACGATCAGTGCATTCTCATTCCACGCAGTATCAATAATTTATTTGGTACTCCTTACAATCTAAATATATCACTTCCAATCCATAAATGATTTATTAGTGTTTTTTATTTTCATTTAAGCATCTTTTAAAAAAGTTTAGGAAACACCAACTCATTGGTGTAACACCTTAAATTTTTCTTTCCATATAAACAGGCAGGGCGCCATTGAAGGCTACTGCTGAATGATAGTCAAAGATCAAATTAACTCTACAGGGAATGAATCCAAATTAAGCTTCATAGATAGGAATATCCCACAACTTAATAAATAACTGAATGTGTTCAGCCACAGATAGACCAATCATTCTCTTATCTACTATCCGCCATTAAAATATACATGAATTATACGGTGGAAAATGCACGTACAGGAGGTAAGATAGCATTTCTCTACAAAGATCCTTAGGGGATAAGCATGAGGGCAAAGGAACTGTTTAGTCAATAGCCCTAAGTGGAGTTTGATCCTAAAAGTGCACCACCGTAGGTTATGCCAAGTTATCGGATAACACTAAAACCAAACGGAGTGCTACAAAACAGGGTACACAAGATTTCCCTGAAAGCGGGGTTTGATTCTGCAAAGTTATCGGGTAACACTACTGTAAAACCAAACGGAGTGCTAAAAAGATCTTTGCAAGCCAGAATACGAACTTAGGGTGACCAGTTCCTTTGACCCCTCCAATATCTAAAGTGTTCGATAATAATTATATCATACATGAAAGAGTTTTTATTCATCCAACACACAACATCGAACGAGATACATTGACTTACAATAGACACTCATCTATAGACCCATCAACATGAAAGGTATTTTGGCATGTTTATAACAGTTATTTCAAACGAAATATTGACCTTTTCATAAAAGAAACATAGATTAAAAACTGTGGAACTGTTATTTTGCAATGAATGTTGTTCGACGGTGTTAAATGGCTGCACTGGTCAGTCAGTGTCAAGTCATCAGCAAAGAGTGGTTCACAATATTGACATAATTCAAGTGCTCTTTTAAGGTATTTTCCTCACCACTCAATAAGAAAATTACCCTGTATTGTGATCTACTTTTGATGCTCCGGGTGACAAGAATACCTACATACTGCAGTAAAATACGTTTCTCTTTATTCCTTTAACGTGAAGGTGTGAATCGACTCGTATTTGCAAATACAATTCTTTCTGTATTTGTGGACCAGGGCTTGGATTGTGAGAGAATATGTACAGTTTGTGGAAGATATCAAAAACTTCTCAATAATAGCGAATCAGTTTTTAAATACTGTATTTCTAGTGAATTAGGACATTTAAGGACACCAATTTGTTAACCTACATATGTGCTTGGGTATCGTTTCAATTATATTTTGAGTCTGGTATGCAGATACGATTTACCATATGTTCACATTTTCTGGTATGGAGGATGGCAAACGGACAAATTTCAGGATCGCTCCACATTCTTGCGTTCAATTGTTATACAAGCAGAACTCTTTCTTTTAGATATGTTTATAGTAGGTAGTTATGAGGTTTAATGTAATTCGTATTTCCTGTAAAAGTGGGTCACGCAGGGAATATCGATTTTGGTTTTAAATACGTCAACTAAGAAATAAAACATTTGGACATTATATGCTAGCTGGATATTTCTTAGTTCTGATACCGGTGGATAGAGCGTTCTGGATTAATTCAGGGGTTTCGCGGTAATTTTGAACGGTTACGTCTCTGTCATTCACATCTTTGGGTGGACAATGTGGGGGTTGTCGTGAGTTGGCCAATATGGCAAGAAGGTCATTGCATGTTTCTGGGTACTGGGAGAATTGCGATTCAAGCCTCAAGGGTGTTCAACGCATTCAGTTTAATTTTACCTTCTGAGTTCCAAAGGAAATGTCTTGAATATCATGACCCCAGTTTCATAAGTGTGTCTTCAATGTATTCTTATGGATATACAGTACTTATTGGAGGTTAATGTTCCAATATTGGGAATGGAGCGTTCGATAATGAAAAAGATTAGAGTAGGTAATATAAGCCGATCCTGGCGCAGGGGCTATTGGGCATAGTAAGAGAAGTGATGACTTTAGAAATCTTCCTATAAATCTCGCACATGTAAACGTTACCTATGTGTACTCCTCCTTAGTCCAAGAGGATACAGTACAGAGCTCAGTCAAACTCCAAGGTACTAATCGAGACAGGAGTATGTTGCTCGTAAGGGGTTTGCTTATTGTACTCCTCAGTTAAATATAGAAGTACCTATAACACATGCAGAATTAAAACAATTTGAAACCAACCACATCAGTTTATTCCACATTGAGTAATTTCTTTGAGGACAAGCACACAATATTTTGTTCTCTTGATATTGACTTTTTTTACAAGCGAGAATCCTTCGAATTCTAAAATGCTTGTCTGATAGAATAAATAACAATACAGTCCGATTTGGCATATCATATAAACTGCGTTAAGTTTATTTTTTCCATTTTCTTTCAATAGAGGAATATATTCATAACGAAGGGTTTCTGCCCACATTTATCAACATATGTCACGGGGAGTGACGTTTCAAATGCCTCTCTGCTTTTCATTCTTCTTCTTCTTCTTATGCTTCAATATTTTGGCAATGAATTTACAGCATTTACAGCCATGAACTATTTATTCCAAGATGAACCATTGAATTCATGATTTCCTGTACAGTTCCTTTAACTAGTGAAAATTTCAGCTTAGTAATGTATCATTACAAGGTCATCCGTTGTTAATGTCATTGTCATATTTGCTTGAATATTTGGGGAACTCAAAGAATAAAAAACATTGAGGTGAAAAAGGTATTTTTCCTTTGAATCATCGCCATGTTGATAGGTACCGTACTATTATAGAATATTATGGAGAAATATGTTTCTACTAACTACATCCCATTTTATAATAGTATGAACAGAGAATATCTCCATATTAACACATCAAGTTCAACATGCATATACTGGGTTTCTGCAGTTTAGATTAGAGGAAGAGCCAGAGGATAGCTACTCTACAAAGAAGCAAGAGACTATATTGTATAGGTATGTCAGAATATTCCAATACTCAATTTCTTGTAGTTAACATGCATAATTAATAATTATGTAACTATACGACTAATATTATTCTAATTAGGAATATAACTAACTTATTACTAGATCATTACATATGTATATGATTACACAATTCATATACTGAACCTCTAGATGGAACAGAGTGATAAGTTAATCACGGCTCAGATGTGCTTTGGTGGTATTGATTTAGAACCACAAAGTCAATTATAGACTAAATACGTACTTGAGGGTACTTATCAATGCTCTATCTACGATATCCCCTCCGCTGTCACTCTCAATAAGGTTTCAAACGTTTCCTCATTACCAATGCTAGTATATAGGAATTCCAACTAATATCTGTATTTCTAACATAGCTGGTTGAAGATTCAACATCCTTATATATGGGTAGAAATTCTTTACTTTTATTCCAGCGTATTGCAGGCAATTAGGAAGCATCAGCTTTCATTATTGCTAATAATGTATTTCAAGAATAACTTCGGGATATATCTCAGATGAGAGTGTGCAGCGAAGGGAGAAATGTAATGTTTACTCTCAAGGAATCACTACTTTTCTGACTTTCAATCCTTGACCAATTCCAAAGTTAGCTACAAGTAACAAATGTGAAGGAGCACACATATTTGAAACCATCGTGGATATGATGTGAGAGCTCATTTTGAAGTCTTCTATAAATAAAACGAATATGAAAATTACAATTTAAATATGCTTACAAAATGTAAAGTAGTTTTTGGTGACGTAGGCAGGTCTTCACTACACAACCAAAGTGCTTATGAAATAACTCCCTTGCGCCAGTGTTTACAATTTGTAAGCAGTTCTAAGATTTAACATCAGTCTCTAAAGACACTGATTGTTTTGCAATAAAGGGTATACAACAGATTTATTCCTAATATAGTTAGTTCCTTACGATGTACAATGATTCCTAAACTGAACCAGAATTCTCAAATACCCTCATATCAACTATTGAGTGAAATTCAAAAGAAAATAGTAATGGATATATTTATATAAATCTAATAGAATGATGGTATTGAAAACTGCCATCTTGTGACTATAGCTTGTTTCTAAATAATAACCCCTATGTTTGGGTGAATTCCTTCACACTTTAAAATATATTGGTCGTCTGACAATTCCTCCGTTAAAATGATGGGGTCTCTCTCAGAAAATTTAGTGAGACTTATAGAGATTTCAATGTTATCTGTTCGATCACTCAGTTCCCCGAGCATTTATGATGCTGACCGTTTTTACAAATGTCAACACTTTGCTTCTATAATTTAACTTGCTTTTAATAAATAGCTGAGAAGCAATATAATGAATATATTTGTAGCCAAACTTTAATTTTATAACAATTTTCAAGTGAATGTATTTAGTAATGTTTCAGGAAATTCCTCAAAAATGTGTTTTGTGATTTTAATTTTGAAACTTAAATATCCCGAAGTTATAGTGCATATTCAATCATGTTTTCAAATGAATTATGGGGAGAATTTCTAAATACAGTGTAATTATATTTCTGTAAATAATGGTGTGGACATCTCATCAGTGATGGAGAAAACCCCACCGCTGCTGCTTCTCGAGGCTGGAAGCTGAAACAAAATTTCAAGGTAAGACACTGAGTAGGCCTATATCCTTCTCTTCACTGCAATGTTTACATTGACGTATGCTACTCGGAAACGTTTATAATACATTAAGTAAAATTGAAGGGAAAGGATTGGTAACAAAAGCTGCAAACAAACAGGAAGAACCCCTATAGGAGAGTTTCGTATTGCACTGGAAATTCGTATGGTGTTAACTGTGAAACTGTATATAATTGTGTTTAAAATTTGGCATATCTAGGAAGTAAAAGTGTTCTGGGCCATCGCACAAGGCAACGCTACAGGTCCAGTGATATGAAGATCTTCATAGAAATAAAAGTTCTGGACATTATGTACTAACAATAGCATAATTCAAGATTCGTGTTTTGTTCTGCGCACCAAAACGCTTAATATACCGTTATTATTTTAAACACAACCTCCATAACCCTTCTGCTGCAAATAATTTAGTGTAAAGTTCTTAGTTACGATTTAAACCAGGCCCTTTAAACTCTAGATACGTACTGGATACGGAATTTCACTCCAAATCATCCATCCGTTCTCGCGTTAAAATATTGCAGACTGACGAACAGATGACAGTTTGGCAAAGAAAATTATGTACTTCAAGACATTCGACATCAAGAACATAGCAATACCAAACTAGGGGCTGATTAAAAGAACAATAGAAAAACGTAAATTTATGAATACATCGAGAATTTAAATTGTTGTCATTTGGATTGCAATATATCACCAGTTGAAAGTCTTATTGTTTTGAAATTTATGATAACATCCAGTGACTACAGTTACGAATCCTAAACTTTTTGAAATTATGCTAATATCCAGCATTCCTCCCAGAAAATGTTATGCTTAGAAGAGAGGAGATTGCTTCAGCTCATATTAAGTTGATGTACTTCACCCCAAGTAAAAATAGTAAGCCGTGAACAATGCAATTGTCAATCCCGTGTATTTTCAGTGGATGTTGTCAGATAATCTGTCTTATTATAATGTCTTTACCACCATGTAAATTTGGGTTGAAGTTGTCTGATAACCTGTGTCACTGAGATGTCTGTACTAGTGTGAGTACTCGTAATCGTGGCAGGATTTTGGTAGGAAGCGGACGTGACCTTAAGTTAGGCACTGAATGAATTATGCTGTCCATTTGAATATTTTTAAAAGATTTTACTGCATAAATTTTAACATGGTAAAGTTAGACACTCAGTGCATGGAAACCAGTTTTATTGCGAGACAGTGGAGTGGCGGAATCAGCTATCAAAGCCACGAGTTGACCAGCCATGAAGGGTGAAAACACGTTTGGCCGAGCGCGCCGCAGTAGCGAAAACAAGGGAGTGAGGCGACACGTTCTTACACTGAAGAAAATGGAAATTGCAACACCCAGAAGGAGTGGTGCTATATTGCTGCAATTGCACATGCAGGACGAGTGTTCGGTTGTGATTCGATGATTAAACTTTCAGGTCCCTCTGACCGCAAGTTTGGACAACAATCAATACAGGATGTGCCCACCACGAGCTGCAATACATTGATGAATTACGCGAGGCATGGAGTCAATAAGGCCCTGGATCGCTTCCTGAGGAATTGTGGCCCATGCTTGCTGCACTGCACGGGTCAGTTGTTCCAGAGTTGTGGGGGGCTAAGGACGGTTGGCCAGTTGTCGACCCATCATGTCCCACACATGCTCAGGTCCGGGGATCTGGCGGGCCATTCAATAAGGTTGTGATTTCGTGGAGAGCTTTTCTGGAGATGCGTGCAGTGTGAACCCGGGCATTGTCCTGCTGAAACATCCCATTAGCAATGTTCGCCATCATAGGGACAACCACTGGATTGAGTACCCTATCAACGTACTGTCGAGCAGTCATAGTGCCCTCAACAAGCACTAATTGTGATTTCACTTTAAAGCCAATAGCTCCCCAGACCATAATGCTTGGTGTTGGCCCTGTGTGCCTCTCGACAATAAGGTCTGGGCAGCCCATCTCCCCGGCACGTCGGCACACACGATTCCGGCGATCACTGCGGGCAAGACAGAAGTGCGATTCATCACTTAAGACGACCCTATGCCATTCGTCGACCCACGTCGATCGTTCTGGACACCAGGCCAGCCTTACACGTCGCTGTCGTGGGGTCAATGGAACACCTTCTGCAGGGACACGGGATCGTAAGCCAGCTGCACGCAGGCGATTACCAACTGTTTGTTGTGTAACGTGGGGTGCCACAGCTGCTCGAATTTGCGCTGCTGTTGCATGGGGTTCCATCCGGACCATCCGAAAGATGCGGCGATCCTCTCTCACAGTTGTCTGTCGCGCTGGGCCTGTGTCAGGTCTACGAGTGTGGGTACGTTCATTTGACCACTGCTGCCATACACGTTGTACCGTAGATGCCTGTCGGCCAACACGTGCAGCGACAGTCCTTAGCGATAATCCAGCCTCACACAGCCCAATTATCCGAGCCCTCTCAAACGGCGAAAGTTGTTGATAGCGTGCTCTTCTCTGTCGTCGAGGCATGTTTGACGGGGAACATTTCACTGCACAGACTGCAAGTCAACTACGCTACACCAGAGTCCGTATACTGGAGTTGATTCCTCCACGACCAATCACGTGGGGGATCTGTAGCAACAATCCAATGGGTCTGAAACTTTGATCGTTTACATACCTACATGGCATCGTTCCGTATCTTGAAAATCAACACAAACGACCAATGCCTTCATGGTGTTGCAATTTCCATTTTCTTCGGTGTATTATAAAAAAAAATGTTTAGCAAAGAACATACTTTCTCCTAGATGTATGGGTATACTTGTAACTAGGGCTCGGATTCGAGCATATTTGCATATTTTTTTCCTGAATAGTACACATTGAAAGAAGCCTTTTGGTGGTATTTTCACCTCTCTGGGACCAACAGAATTGAAATTTATCGAGCATATAAATGCATAAAACCGCGGTTTTCAAAATAGAAATATATAAATGCATATTCTTGTGGTTTTCGTCTAAATAGTTTGTTTTCCTTCGAATTCCTCCATCCTCTCCCCCCCCCCTTCCCTTTCCCCTTCCCCGAATTCAGGCCCTGACCATTCTTAAGGTTCGAAAATAGAAATAATTATTGGAAAGCCTATCTGGTGTGAATAATAGAACCGCAGATTTTTAACCTTTAGTGGTTTCGTTCTCGTCATTGAAACTTTTATTGCCTGATTTAAGAAAATCGTCCCAAACTGAAAACATAGAAAAAATTCTTGTTGTACAGACCAATGCAGATCTACTTCATTGACTCGCCTAATTTTGAACATTTTGTAAATGAACTTTTAAACTGTAACTTTTATAAGAAAACTTCTCTTATATATACTTGAAACTTGAATGCGAGTATATCGCAGTGTATCATACATACAATCTCTCTATATAAAAATCAATGTAACGTGATAGTTTGTGTGTGGGTGGGTATGTATGTCTCCTATGCGTTCATATACCATTCGTCCGATTGCGATGAAACTTGGGTGAGATGTTGAGTACACTCCAAGGAAGGTTTCTGACTTAGTAAATCCATTTTACAATAGGTAGCGCACGCGTAGATTCAACAAATGAGCGACGATGCGCGAAGCATTTCAACAAAGTCCCGTATGTGTTCATATACCATTCGTCCGATAGCGATGAAACTTGGGTGAGATGTTGTGTACACTTACGTGAAGGTTTCAAAATTACTGAATACATTTCACAGTAGATAGCGCACGAGTAGATTCAACAAATGAGCGACGACACGCAAAGCGTTTCAACAAAGTCCCGTATGCATTCATATACCATTCGTCTGATAGCTATGAAACTTGCGTAAAATATTGTGTACACTGCAGGGAAATTTTCTGGCTTAGTACATCCACTTTACAATAGGCAGCGCACGAGTAGATTCAACAAATGAGCTACGACGCGCGAAGCATTTCAACAAAGTCACGTTTGCGTTCATATACCATTCGTCCGATAGCGATGAAACTAGGCTGAGATTTTGTGTGCACTCCAGGGAAGGTTTCTAGCTTAGTAAATCCCTTTAAAAATGGGTAGAGCACGAGTAGAATCAACAAATGTGCGACGACGCGCGAAGCGTTTCAACAAAGTCCCATATAATTTCATATACCATTCATCCGATAGCGATGAAACTTGGGTGAGATGTTGTGTACACTCCAGGGAAGGTTTATGGCTTAGTACATACATTTTACAATAGGTAGCGCACCAGTAGATTCAACAAATGAGCGATGACACGCGAAGCGTTTCAACCAAGTCCCGTATAAAGTCATATACCATTCGTCTGATAGTGATAAATGTTTGGTGAATTGTTGTGTACACTCCAGGAAAGGTTTCGGGCTAAGTAAATCCATTTTACAATACGAAGCGCACGTTTATGTTCAACAAATGAGTGACTACGCGCGAAGCGTTTCGACAACGTCCCGTATACGTTCACATACCATTCATCCGATTGCGATGAAACTTGGGTGAGATGTTGTGTACACTCCAGGGAAGGTTTCTGGCTGAGTACATCCATATTACAATATGTAGCGCAAGAGTAGAATCAAGTCCCGTATGCATACATGTACCATTCGTCCGTAGCTATGAAACTTGGGTGAGATGTTGTGTACACGTCATGGAAAATTTCTGGCTTAGTAAATCCCCTATACAATATGCAGCGCACAAGTTGATTCAACAAATGAGGGACGACGCGCGAAGCGTTTCAACAAAGTCCCGTATAAGGTCATATACCATTCTACCGTTAGCGGTGAAACTTGGGTGAAATATGGTGGACACTCCAAGGAAGGTTTCTGGCTTAGTAAATACATTTCACAGTAGGTAGCACACGAGTAGATTCCACAAATGAACGACGACACGCTGAGCGTTTCAATACAGTCCCCTATGTCTTCATATCCCATTAGTCCGATAGCGATGAAACTTGGGTGAGATGTTGTGGACACTTACGTGACGGTTTCTAACTTAGTAAATACATTTTACAGTAGGTAGCGCACGAGTAGATTCAACAAATGAGTGACGGAGCGCGAATCGTTTAAACAAAATCCGGTATGCGTTCATATACTATTCATCCGATTGCGATGAAACATTGATCAGTTATTGTGTACCCGCCAGGGAAGGGGACTTAGTAAATCCATTTCACAATAAGTAGCGCAAGAGAAGATGCAACAAATGGGTGACGACGCGCGAAGCGTTTCAACAAAATCCCCTATTGCGTTCATATATCATTCTTCGATTGCGATGAAACCTTGATGAGTTATTGTGTACACGCCAGGGAAGGGCTTCGACTTAGTAATACATTTCTCAATAGGTAGCGCACGAGTAGATTCAACAAATGAGTGACAGCGCACGAATCGTTTAAACAAAAAACCCTATACGTGCTTATACCATTCATCTGATTGCGATGAATCATTGATGAGTTATTGTGTACACGCCAGGGAAGGGTTTCGACTTAGTAAATCCATTTCACAATAGGTAGCGTACGAGTAGATTCAACAAATGAGTACAGCGATGAAACTTTTGAAAGTTGTTGTGCACGCTCCCACGAATGGTTCAAAATTAGAAAATCCATTTTACGATAGCTTAGAGGCAGTTAACATGTTGTGTATCCAAAAGCACTTCAAGAAACAGAATTTCAACGCCAACACTTTCTTTGATTGGCATTGCAACGCATGCCGGGTACAGCTTGTAAGAAAATAAAGCCCGTATATAAAGGTATGTTTTTGGTTTTTTCGTTTCGCTTTCCTTTCTATAGTTTTTAACGGCGTTTTTCAAGCATATTCTGATATTTAACCGCATATAATGTTTTTTTTTCGAGCATATCTATCGAGCATATTAAGGGTTTTTCGAGCATATCTATCGAGCATAAAACACATGGTTTTCGAGCATATCTGAAGATTTTATCAAGCATATCGATCCGAGCCCTACTTATAACTCTTTGCCCTTATCAAGGAGTAGACTATAATTGAATTTCGTTGTAGTAGCTGGTACTTCAACCAAGCCGAGAATTAATGTGCCTTGTACTCCTCTGAGTGTTGAATGGGCAGGCTGTTTAAAGCAACCAGGAGGGATGCGATCCAGCTGGCAGTGCTTAAAGGTAATCGGATCGCGGTCATGGCTATAAGTTGAACTATTACAATATTGTCTCATCAGGAGGCCAAGGATTCGCGAAACGAAATGTTTGGAAAAATTACCCACGTAACCCGCAAGAGGACAGCACCGTACAAAGACATTGAGAAGGCTGTGGATGATAACGGGTAGGCTACCTTGTTTTTCTATTATTCTCTTTCTTTCACTTTCTGTTTATGTGCGATGCTGGGGCTGTGATTAGTAATAAACGTGTATATACATTAGCCTCTCCTTTGAGCTAAATAGCATTTTATTTAGTATCTGTGGAGAGAGATCTTCCACAACATTTGTAAAAGAATTCAAGTAAAAAAGAAAAAGTTAACTCTAGTAGGCTTCGAACCCTAGTCAACCGCGTGAGGGACTAACGCTCTAGCCCAGAGCCAAACATGTCCATAACACCTCAGTATTATTAACTGACTTAAATACAACGTGTTAGCAAATAATGTCTTGAAATAATCGATTTCTTCACTCAAGAACATCTTCATTATAAATCATTTCATACATAGTTTATATTATTTCTATCAGTAGGCTATATCGCATACAACATACAGTGCTAAAACCACTGAAATAGATAACAGGCTCAAGAGGTCAGCTGCCATCTTGTCCTGTGACAGAGACGGCTCAGCTCTTTTTTATGATAGTTTAAACCACCCTCGGCTTGATAATCAGAATTGGTGAGTCCAAATATATAAATTACAATGCTTGCATAACTCACTCGTTTGCCATCTTTAAATGGTACGACTGATGACCTTGTAGTTGGGCACAGGACGCGTCTCATATGAAGGTATGTTTTACCAAATTTGGTAAAGATCCGATGATTAGTTTGGTCGTAATTTAACTTTAAGTGTTGATTTGAGTGGCTGCCGTTAAGTTTTGGTAAAGATGGCGGCAATATAAAACATGACACTGGGGTGCCCTTTACTAGTGCTACCTCTGTACCAAATTTCATTTAATTTGGTTTCGTCGTATTTCAATTGATACGGGGGACAGACATACACACACCCACCCACACTCACACACACACACACACACACACACACATTCACACATACAATTTTTGGCACTGTGTAGAACTCATAAGTCTACTTTCATTTTTTTTTGCAAAAATTGAAAGTAGGCTAAAAGTGCGTGCCAGCGAAGGAAGTACGTTTCGACACGCTTATACAACTAAGTGGCGATATTATAGATCACGTGGGCTGCATTGACCAATCAACAAAGAACATTTTAGAAGGAAGACCTCATGGTTAATTTCAATTACTCATATAATTGCTCATGGATACTTTAGAAGAGATTGTATTAAATAAAAAATTGTCTTGTTATGTGAAGAATGTTATTACGTCTTGATAACAACTTTTGGAAGCACAGTACGGCAAGTATGAGCAATTATCCAATCGACTGCCAAGATTTACCCTGGATTTGAGAATATACGTCGAAGGGGGGTATTAGGAGGTAGATTTACAAGCGAAATCGAGGCTTCTGTCCTTTGAAACGTCATGAAAGGTAGACGTACCGTGCGAGATCGAGACCAAAGTGGGTCACTTATGTAAATTGCTATACGGACAACGAGACTGTTTTGCCGGTCAAGTGATATGACGGTCGGTCGGGCTTATTAAGTCACAGTATTGTGGACTTCTGATAATTTACGATTCGGAGAACTGTTGTACGAAAATCGAACTTCTTTATATTACGGAAAGAAACTGAATTGCAACCGAAGTGCTACAGATATTGAATGTGAAACATATATAAACGTGTTTGAACATCTACGTATTAACATTATTCTTCAAGAAATTAACTCCACAAAGTAAATCTACGAAGGTTATTCGAAAAATAGAAATTATCATCAAAGGTCACTAAAACTACAAGATCTACGAAATTATTGCTATTTCTACAACATCACTCAGCATTGTTACGCAACGACTGAATTCTACAAGCATTAATGGAGTGAAACTGCTATATAAAATTGGTTTCACTATGTCAAACATTCCGAAGTTGAAAGGAATGGAATTCGACTTGAAGAACTTTGAGACTATGAGCGAGTTAACTATGAAATGGGATACAGTGAGTATCCTGACATTTTGAAAATTAGGGAGTGAATGAGAAAGAACCACGACTAAATCATGCCTAAATTAAGAAGAGAGAATATAGAAGTTCAAGATGCAGCCCTTAGAAGAATGAAGGAGATGGCTACCGATGATCGAGACGGAATCCAACCCAGGACCAGAGGGAGTCCAGAGTTCGAGTACGAGCAGTACGAGGGCGAGACGCAGTACAAACGGAGGAGCAGGACTCCTAATGGGCGTATCACCTTGGACCTGTATGCAGTTTATCCCGGTACTTTCAACATCATTCAACTAGCCAGCAAAGGTAGAGGGAAGTTTTCATTATGAGTAGTATTTGGTAATTGGTAGAAATTCTTTGGAGAACCCTTTTTCTACAGATTTTATTAGATTTCCATATTTTAGGATATTTTTGTTCACCGTACTGTATTTTGGCTATTTTGAAATATAGGAGATTTTGGAATTTCAGTCAGGAGCTTTTCGAATTTGATTTTAAGGTTTTCAGGGACGTTTTTAGATTTAGAATTTAATTATTTTGAGAGATTATATATTTCGATCTATATTATTCCTGATGGAGATTTTTATTAAGATAATTTTAGAAAGAAAATCTTACGAAGAAGATTCTTATTTAGACTATTATAGCGATTTTACGACGATTTTGGAAGAACACTTGGTTTATTGAATTATGATAGAAATGGAGGACTGTATTAAACAGCTGTTATTGTGACAGGAATAGACAGGTGCGGAAGTTAGCATTTGAATTTTCATGTTGATCTCTGATCACTATTCAGGTCATTATTAGTAAAGACAGGCAGATAGACATTGTTCTATTTAAGTTAGTGGAATTTCTAGAATATTATTCTTACTAGGCCCTGGTGAACTAAAATCAACGAGTTGAGTTGTCGGCATAAATTGGTAATTTTAAAGCACATTATTAGATGATGTCGCCTCTGTAGCGTAGCGGTCAGCATGGTTAGCTGCCGCCCCGGAGGTCCTGGATTCGATTGAGAAAGTTAAATGTCATTGTAAAGACATTTGAATATTATTTGAAACAATATAAGGAACGATAAGAGAGACGATGATGGAAAGGATTATTTTTATTGCATGTTAATGAATGGATATTGCAACACATAGTAACTAAAGCGAATAGGTCAATAATGAGAACAATGCATTAAGGACATCGAAAGAGTTGCCAGCATAAATTGGTAATTTTAAAGCACGTTATTAGATGATGTCGCCTCCTTAGCGTAGCGGTCAGCATGGTTAGCTGCCGCCCCGGAGGTCCTGGATTCGATTCCCGGCTCTGCCACGAAATTTGAAAAGTGGAATGAGCACTGGAACGGGGTCTACTCAGCCTCGGGTGGTCCAAATGAGTAGAGGGGGTTCGATTCCCACCTCAGCCATCCTCGAAGTGGTTTTCCGTGGTTTCCCACTTCGTCTTTGGGCAAATGCCGGGATGGTACTGTACAATTTATTTCATAGCTCGCGCGCCACAAGTTGATGAATTTCGAACGGTGGTTCGCGCAGGAACAGATGGAGCTCACCGCTATGTCAATGGCATGCCTGGGTAGGAAGCCGAATCTAACCGAGGATGCGCGGAATCGCTCGAAGCAAGTCGCCGAAAAAGAAATGGAGTCATGACAAGCAACATGTGATCTTCGTGACGTCAAGGAAATCTCGACACCCGCATTAAGAAAATGAATTGGACATTAAGGCAAAATAGAGTATTTTACGCAGTATAATTGAGTCTAAATAACATGTCAGAATACTTGAATGTGTATACATGTATTTATGGAATTATAAAGAAGCCTGTAATATTCAAAAACGAGTATATTGCACTCTAGCGGAGGGCAATGTCGAACTAAGATACCCGAGGGAAGGGGTAAGAGCTCTGATGCGCTGTGCAACAAGTGTAGAGTTACCAGATTATAATGTGAGTTCGAGGCGGAACTAACTTCGGAATACGGGAGTGTTGTTCTAGAAACATCGTGTTCCGGGAGATTTAGTAAAACGGAACGTGAAGATTACGAACGGTGAAACCACGAATAAACTGTGTATTATGAGTACATGAATATGAGGTATGAGCACTTTCATATTGTATGCATGGCTCCGTTATATAAATGAGCAGAAACATTTCACATTTTATCAATTCGCGGAAGGATACTATCAGCTGCAGTGAAGCGTGTGTCGATAGCAGCTATTGTGAACAGTTGGCCCATGCGGGAACTTTGTCTCGCTATACTCCTGTTGAGTGGGACGTTAGAACGGGCTGTAATATTTGCACAGTTCTTTGCAAGAGGAACATTATATTTCCCGTACATTATGTTGGAAAAACAGACATCAGGGGGAATACTCAATGGCATTAATAAGTGCGCAGTCATGGTTGGCAAAACCATTGACGCAGGCACTATGTTCGCAGTGCAGTAGAGACTTCTCATAAGTTAAGCATATCGCAACATGTGGTCTGGAGACACAACTTTCTGTTCCAGACTACTTGATATTGTGAAAATGTATTACGCACATCTGAGAGAGATGAGTATTACAAATGGTTATAAGCAAACGCTTGCTCACTGCTGTATACTGTTATACTTCAACCGAAAGACCCGTGTTCGTTTTCGTGCTATTGCGCGACAGTGGCCTCCCTCTGACGTGAGGGAGGCCTGGTGATGTTCGTGTTCCTGGTTCGAGACCCGATACCGTTGGAGAATGGAGATCGTGTCTTGGAGTAGATAGAAGATCTTTACCATGGCATATTACTATATCCTTTTTGACATCGCATCGGAACGTGGCTAAAGGTAGAAGAAATTCAGTTTCTTCAGTAGTGGCTTAGCGGGTAATTGTAAAGTAACCATAATTGTCCTAGTTAGTTTTTGTTATGTAGTATGGTTAGACAGGAGTCTAGACTCGACATCTTGTCGTTTCTGACTTTTTGCCTACCTGGATTTTGATTTATATTAAATAAATGCATCCATTTGTTTAAATTTGTGACAATTATTTTGGCCCAATAGTAGTAGTAGTAATTTGCATACTTTCATTGTCGAGAAGACAAATTATAGGAGAAGATATTTTATTTCCAATGGATTTTGGAACTATTTTATGTGTGTTCACACGTGTGGGTGATTTATGACCGAACTATAAAATTCATATAGCTGATTAGAGTGGTTTATTATACACTTAATATGCGTTAACATTGGCATGATTAGATATCTGAATGAGCACACTATTAACGAACTTTTCTTAGGTCGTTTTGACACAGGGTGTTTCTGAAGTCAGATCTTATTAGGATTTTGTTCAGTTATTCATGTAGGGACTTCACTTAATTTCTGAGAGGCAAGATATGATCACAGTGTGTCCTAATGGATCAATTAGAATTAACTTAATTGTGTTAACTAAGATTCATGGCGTAGGGGGCATTGTTAAACATGTTGAGTCCATCTGAATGAATGTTGAACTATATTTTTGATTTGATCAATTTTCACTTTGAGTAAGCCACGTATTTTGTGTGCATTTTGTAATTTGAGATTTAATAACATAATGATGATTCTTATCGATTTCTCATTTGATTGGAGATATTTTGACGAGCAGCAAATTTCTTTTATACGCAATTTCTCAGAATAGACTTTAAGAAAGTCTATATAAATCAATAATAGAACATATATGGGCAACGGAGACCTTACCTGAGGGATGGACCTCAGCTGTGATCCATCTTCTACACAAGAAAGGTAGTAGGATTTACCTTGATAACTACAGAGGCATATCTCTAATATCTGTCACATACAAGATAATATCTAAAGCCTTGCTAACCAGAGTTACTAGTCAACTAGATTCCCAACTAGGTGAATATCAGGCCGGTTTTCGTGCAAATAGATCATGCATAGAGCAAATACAGAACCTCAAGACAATCTTAAGGTACAAGAATTGCGGCGGACATCGATGGGTAGTCATACTAGTGGATTTCCAGAAGGCGTATGATTCAATAGACAGACAGACCCTCTTCTCCACTCTATGGGAATTAGGACTGGATGCGAAGACCACCAGACTAATCCAGGCTACACTGAAGACTACGACCTCCAAAGTCAAGTTCAGAGGTGAACTCTCAGACAGTCTCTCATCCAAACAGGAGTTAGACAAGGTGATGGCATTTCTTGTATTCTCTTCAATTGCGTACTTGAGAAGATTATCAGGGAATGAACTACCACGTTACCATCAGGAACAGGACTGCAAATTGGGTACAAGAAAGACAATCTCAATGTACCTTGCCTGGCATTTGCCGACGACCTTACCTTGTTAGCGAACAACATAGAAGAAGCTACTCACCAACTACAGAGCCTCTATAACATAGCAGCTAAAACTGGCTTGAAGGTCAATATACAAAAAAACAGTGTTCATGACGAATATAAAGGGAGCCCCATCTACTATTCTTGTGAAAGACACCGCAATTCAAAAAGTTCCTGCAGTGAAGTACCTAGGGGAGTGGATTCCAGCAAACGAGAGTGAGACCTTAGCAATAGACACTAGATGCACGAAACTGGAAAGGGTCTACCACTCCTGTAAGAGCATCTACAAATCCAAGTGCCTCTCTAAGAACCTTAAACTTCTACATTACAACTCAGTAGTAAGACCTTCCGTTCTATATGCCTCTGAGTGTCTCCTGATGAACCGGAAAGGCCCACTGAGGAAACTAGAGCTCAAGGAACGGAAAATACTTAGAAGGATTTTAGGACCAATTAGGGATGAGGGTGGTACTTACAGGATCAGGCACAACAATGAGCTCTATGATCATCAAGAAGATATCGTCACATCCATGAGGAAGATACGATTAGCTTTCTACGGACATCTGACACGCATGGGTCCAGATAGACTTACCAGCAAGATCTTCACCACGTCAGGAAGAGGGAAAGCGTCTAAAAACAAATGGATCACCACAGTGAAGTCAGACCTACAGCAACTTGGAATTTCACCAAAAAACATACAGGATCGATCACAATTCCGACAGATGATTCAACATGGTGTCTTTCCAGTGTCTCTCACCAGCAGGAAGAGTACAGGGACTACCAGACCGAAGTGGACACAGGAAAGAAAGCAGACACACAGCCAGAAGATGAAAGCTGCCTGGGCTAAGAAGAAACATAAATTCCTTACAAGAAGTCAAAACGAGCCCCGTGGTCCTCAGTAGGCCCAAACGAAAAGAAGAAGAAGAACATGATTGGTATTGGACTATTGTGAGGCAAGTCTTTAACATAGTCAGGATATTTTTATACCATTTTGAATATATTTCAACAAATTTAATGAATTCTGATTCAAATAGGGAGAGTGAATTTTAGTTATGTGCAGTATAAATATGAGGTTAACAATTTATTATGAATGTTCGTGATCACTGTTGAGTGATACAGATTCGATTGAAGTATAGACTAGGAGGTCACCATTTTTAGGTGTACATTATGGTTCAGCATACCAGTGGGTAGTGCTAAGATTAATATTATGAGTAATAGAGAGGAAACTGTTCCATAGTGAATATATTGTTGGAATTGAGCCAGTGAGAGCCAGTTATTACAGATTTTTATGAAAATCTACGTCGTCGAGTAATTGTTTAATTAATCCTTGTGATAGGATGTAGGATCAGCTGTTTGAATCCAGACATTTTATACCTCACTGCTACAATCACTCTGAGCATTAAACTGCGTTGAAATTATTTCAGATGGATAGATTATCTTTGATAAAATTAATATAAATGCCAACATTATTAATTAATTAATTAATTAATTGTTTTAAAATAATTCACATTGAGTGGACAATTAAAACTTTCAATTAGCTTTATTGCTTGTTGGATTTAAATATGCTTGCGACAAATTCGAAATATTAGAATGGAATTAAAATGAAGTGTTAGGTTGCAACAAGCCAAGTCAAAGAAATAAATCAAGTCACTGATAAAACAAAGTTGTGCATGAGAATATTGACTTGAAAAATATACTGCTCAAAAAAATTAAAGCACCACTTTTTTCAAAGGCCACCAAATTTGGAAAGTTGACTGCACAAGGTCGAAATCTCAGTATGACGTTTGCCCCGACGCCTACCAAGCACATGCTTCAGCACAACTCCCCAACTTGTGTAGTTTCGGGATAGCGCCCCCAAAACCAGCCCATTTTTGCAAACCGTAAATTGAAGTTTGCGAAAAACGCTGTAGGACTTGTCGCAGGTTGCCAAAGCAGTCGAAAATGAATGAGTCTTGCTCTTAAGGTTCCACGAACACGTTGAAATCGTTACATTTGACGTTTGGGCATTTTCAACCCCCTTCATCATCCCCTAAAAATGGACTACCATTGGGGGCGCCTGAGAAGGTACCGGATGTGTTTAACCACCTGAAAACCTGCACACCGTCCTCAGTTGCTGATTGCAGTAAGTTCTTAAGGCCTCCGGCAATGTTCACCCCTCCTAACACCCTCAACTGGCAAGGGACCAAACCACCCCGTCTTGATTCACCCCTAAGGAAGGTTTAAATCGAGATTTTTATCAGTGCTGCTAATGGGGGTTCTTCCCCTAACGTTTCAAAAGAGGACCTGCGCCTGTGTCGCCACTCCTTCCCTTGCTACCCCCTTTTGTATGATTTTTCGAATCAGGCCCTTTTTAAGGGCTGAAATGAGGTCTTAATCGCTGAAAGGGCTGTAAAGGTCCTTAGAAGTAGTGGTGACACGAAATCAACCCCTTCCGATGTTTGATTGACATTCCAACCCCCAAAGTTGACATTTTTGCACCCTCAACCCTCCTCAGAAACACAGTCCGTCCCTCGCTGGCCAGGACGCTTTATATATAGCGGGGCTGGTGACTCAATGGATGTTTCTAGAGTAGACCAGGGTTTACATCTTCTCGAGATTTCCAGTAATAGGCGGACCAAGAACCTTCTGGACGATGTCCTAGTTCTTGCAGCCCCGTTGCGTAAGGCGCTGGTAACACTCAGTCGGCCTGAGTTACGCGCGGGCGACGAAACTGTCTAGCATTCGTAACACCACCCCCTTCCTAAAAGGGCTGATCGTCCCGAACAGTCATTGGTCCGTCTATGTCCCTCCGTAGGCTGTCAGGCGATCTCGATGCACGATCTTCATCCTTGTCCTCGGGCTCCGCTGGATCCTGTAGACGACATCGTTGATCCGTTTCACGACTCGGTAGGGGCCCTCTCAGGACCTCTGCAGTTTCGGTGACAAGCCTTTCTTCCGTAATGGGTTGAGAGCCAGACCAGGTCGTCCTCGTGAAATCCTCTGGCATCAGTGTGCTGGTCGTTTCGCGACTTCATTCGGTCGGTCTCGATCCGCAGTCTCCTCCTTGCAAACGCGTGCACGTCTTCCAGTCGGTCGACCAGTTCTTGACAATACTGGCTTACCGAGACCGTATCGTCCCCAGGTCGGCCGAAGGCAAGGTCGACAGGTAGACGGAGTTCCCTCCCAAACATGGCCCGGGCTGGTGTACACCCGGTGGCTTCATGCACGGCGGCGCGGTAGGCCAGGAGAAATAGTGCAAGATGTTTGTCCCAATCCCTCTGGTGCTCGCTGACGACTATTCGGAGATGGTTCTCGATGGTGCGATTGAATCGCTCTACCATCCCGTCGGACTGAGGGTGTAGCGGCGTTGTCCTTGTCTTCCGGATTCCCAGCAGCTGGCATAAGTTCTGGAACACCTGCGACTCGAAATTCCTCTCTTGGTCGGAGTGCAGCTCCAGGGGTACTCCGTACCGGCTGACGAATTCCTTCACCAGGGTCTCTGCGATCGTCGCGGCTTCTTGGTTAGGGAGCGCATACGCCTCCGGCCATTTGGTAAAGTAGTCGCTGACGACCAATATGTAGCGGTTCCCTGCCTCGCTTAACGGGAATGGCCCACCAACATCGATGGCCACTCTCTCCATGGGGCCGCCCACGTTGTAGGTCTTCAGTGGACCCCGTCGTCTTCGTCCTGGACCCTTGCTGGCTGCGCAATCGTGGCACCTCGCGCAGTGGTTCTCCACGTCTGCTCGGCATCCAATCCAGTATAACCGCTCTCTCAGCTTCTCCAGGGTCTTCATTATCCCTAGGTGTCCACCAGATGATCCTCCATGGACTTCATTCAGGTCTTCCTCCGTCATAGCCTTTGGAACGACGACTTGTTCCCGAGATGTCTTCCCGTCGGTGCTCTCCCAGGTACGGCAGATAAGGCCATCCCTTACAATCAGCAGGTCCCACTGCGCCCAGTAGGACTTGAACTTTGGACTGCAGTCGCTCACAATGTCCCACCCGGGTCTGGGAACACAGGCCCTCTTCCATTCGGCTATCAGTCCCAGGTCATCATCATCCGCTTGTGCCCAAGTTAAAGATTCGCGGCTCCGGCTCCGTTGTATTTCCACGGTAGTCCTTCGGCACTGTATCCCGGTGTTCTCCTCCCTTCTGGCACAGAAGGTGCAGTCTTCGGGGCACGGTCCTCGTGACAGGGCGTCGGCGTTAGAATGCAGTTGGCCTTTCCTGTGTTGGATCTCAATGTTGTACTGTTGAAGCCTCTCTAACCACCGCGCGAGTTGACCCTCGGGCTGCTTGAAGTTCAGGAGCCACTGCAGGGATGCATGGTCAGTCCTGATGAGAAATTCTTGCCCATACAGGTACTTGTGGAAGTGTTCAATGGTCTTCACGATGGCGAGCAGTTCCTTCCTGGTGACGCAGTAGTTGCTCTCTGGCTTTGACAAGGCCTTGCTGAAATATGCCACTACTCTCTCCTCGCCATCCACTACTTGCGACAGGACTACCCCTATACCAAAGTCGATGGCATCAGTATCGACGACGAACTTTGTTCCAGGCCTGGGGTAGGCCAGAATAGGAGCGGTGCACAGAGCCTGCTTGAGTTGTTCGAACGCTTTGTGGCATTCTGCTGTCCACGTGAAGAGTTGGTCCTTCTCGGTCAGCCGATGCAGAGGTTTGGCGATGTCGGCGAATCCCCTCACGAAGCGACGGTAATATGTGCAGAGCCCCAGGAAGCTTCGTGGTTGGGACTTGTCCTTCGGAACTGGCCACTCCCTCACAGCTGCGGTCTTCTCTGGGTCGGTGGGCACCCCTTCCTCGGAGATGATCTGACCAAGGTACTGGACCTGCTTCTGGAAGAGCTAACACTTCTTGGGGCTCAACTTCAGCTGGGTAGCCCGTAGCTTCTTTAAGATCTCCTTCAGGTTGCTGTAGTGCTCCTCGAAGCTCCTCCCCAGAATGATAACGTCTTCTAGGTAGACCAGGCAGGTCTTCTAGTCTAGTCCCCTCAGAATGGACTCCATTAGCCTTTCGAAGGTCGCAGGGTCGTTGCACAGACCGAATGGCATGACGGTGAACTGCCAGAGCCCGCTGCACACAGAGAACGCCGTTTTCTCGCGGTCCTTAGGGTGGACCTCCACCTGCCAGTAGCCACTCTTCAAATCTAAGGTGGAGAACCATCTTGACCCTGATATGGTGTCCAGTGTGTCGTCGATCTAGGGTAGAGGGTAGCTGTCCTTCTTCGTGACGTCATTTACCAGCCTGTAGTCCACGCAGAACCTGGTGGAGCCGCCCTTCTTCTTCACTAGCACGACCGGAGAACTCCAAGGGCTATGTGATGGCTCGATCACCCCCTGCTTCTTCACCTCTTCTACCATCCGGTCGACTTCAGCTTGCTTGGCGAGCGGGACACGTCGGAATGGGGCCCTAATCGGTCCCCAACGTCGATGCTGTGCTGGACCAAGCTTGTCCTGCCGAAGTCCTCGCTCCCCATGGAGAAGACGTCCTGGAATTCGCTTAGCAGGTGCCGAAGTTGGCGTGATTGCTCCTCATCTAGATGGTCCTGGGAATCCTTGGTACAGCTCCTGTAGTTCTTCTGGCAGGGCGCATCTTCTTCGGATGTCCGTCTGCAGGGGTCCGTCCGTCGTGTCTGTGATGCGGGAAATCCAGGTAACGTCCTCGCAGACTCCTAGGGTGGTGTCCCGGTGAACCGTAATGTCGTAGTCGTTCAGGTTGGACAGGCGGACGTACGGCCGAGACGTCGTGTTGATGAGGGTCTTGGCAATTAGCAATCACTTTGTCTGGATGTGCTCATATTTTGGCTCGATGACAGCCGCAACTCCCTCAGCAGTTCCGTCGACAATTACGGCAGCGCTGACCTCCGTCCTGGCGGGAACGATGACGTCCTCTCTCAGCCTTACTCGTCGTGCGGTGATGGCCTCGTGTGCTGGTTGCAAAGGAAGTTCGTAGTGGAGAGTGTTGGTACTCAGGTCCAAGATGATGTTGTTCTGGTCCAGGAAGTCCAGTCCGATGATCACTTCGCTTGCTACATCAGCCACGAGCACTGGATGCTTCACCGCCCGTCAACCAATGACGAACTCCAGTGATGCTTCGCCATGTACCGGTGCGGTCTCTCCAGTCGCGGTTATTAGCTGGAGGTTCCTTTGTGTGGGTTGCACTTTCCACTTCGGGATCACGGTGGGATTGACGATGGTCCTCGATGCTCACGTGTCGATCAGCATGGGCCAGCTCACTCCTTTGACGACTCCGTCTACCATCAGGCTGCTATTGTCCCTCCGTAACTTCGTCACACAGACTTGGACTGCCGGGGCTTGACAACTGTCACAAGCCAACCTTTGCCCCCCAAGGCTGGCTAATACTCGTTTCCCTAGGTCGTGCGATTTTCAGGCGACTGATTTCCCGTCAGATACCCTCGGCGGCGGCGTCACCGCAGTTTTTGCTCAGGTGGCCTTTCTTACCGCAGGTCCAGCAGGTCGGTAGTCCTCTTCCGGGCCGCCTCTCCGGGTGTCTTCCGGATGTGTCGTTGCTGGTGGTGCCGCGACTACCAATGAAAACGCCTAGCGCCTTTATCAATTCATCGGCCAGGGGCTTGGTCTCGTTGGTTTCGGCTGGTTCGTCCACGTCCACTTGACGCACCCGCGCGTGCATTCTAGATGCCTGCTTTGCCGTCTCAACTCAAGTGTGTGGCTCAGCTCATCTGCAAGGGTTTTATTGCGTGCGAGTCACAGTGCCTGTTAAGTGTCCGAGTCTCGTAGCCCGTCAGTGAAGGTCTGCGTCGCAATCTGCTCCAGAAAGGCGGCCGGCGCTGTTGGGTAAGAGAGCGTTACGAGGCGTGCGATGTCCGTCTCGAACTCCTGCAGGGTTTCTGCGTTCTTTTGTACCGGGGTCCGGAGCTGCATCTGGTATGCCTGCTTAAGATGGCTATCTCCATATCGGGACTCTATATGGTCGATTAGTGAAGCGTAGTCCTGAGATTCAGTCGGGATGGCCTGAAGGACATTAAGGGCGTCCCCTCTCAGCGCTACAATGAGAGCTGTAGCCTTTTCCGTGTCGTTCCAGTTGTTTATGGAACAGGCCGCCTCGAACTGACGTAAGTGCTCCACGGGACCTTTCCGTCGAAGGTTGGGGGCGTCACTCTGCTCTGTCCCGTTCCTGATATTCCCTGTGTAACTGTGGGTGGGCGTCGGCGCAGCTCAGCAAATTCCTCTTGTAGAGCGTTGAGTCTTTCTTCCACCCCCGTCGGCGGGCGTCGGCGCAGCTCGGCAATTTCCTCTTGTAGAGCGCTGAATTTCTCTTCAACCCCGTCGGCTGGCGTCGGCGCAGCTCGGCAACTTCCTCTTGTAAGGCGTCGAACTTCTTTTCCACTGCCGTGACTTCCCCACGTAGGCCCTGGCAGACTGTGTTGACTTCCTCTCGCAGACCCTGTTCTAATTTCTTCAGGTCCTCTGCTAACTTAATCTGGCCGTCTTCCACCTTCTTCAGGCCGTCCTCTAATTTGGAAGTCAGGTCCTTGGCTAAATTCTTCTGGCCGTCTTCCATCTTCTTCAGGTCCTACGCTAACTTATTCTGACCGTCTTCTAATTTGGAAGTTAGGTCCTCGGTTAAATTCTTCTGGCCGGCCTCCATCTTGGTTTCCATGCCACTTAACTTTTCTAGCAGTGCTTGTAATTGCGCTTCCATTTTTGTCTAGTAATGGGCATGCACTCACAGGAGAATTAGTGAACTGTTGTAAAATGACCTGCACGGGTTTTGAAACCAGGACCTTCAGGTGTTGTGCTTGGGTTCGTAATCCGTCTTCTGACACAAGTTAATACGTGTTACGCCTAGTGGCAAGTTCGTTAATTGGATTACAGTGGGTAAAATCACAACACGAATGGCCCTTTTTTAGCTTTCTTGCAGGTCTAGAAAGTTACACCACACAATAAACACTTGGAAACCAATTAGCAGTCTCAGACAAGTTCCTCCCTTATGGAGTTCACTCACCCCTTTCTCCCGCTCACAGAAGTTAATCCCTTACTAATGAGGTAGACCCGTGTCCTGGCTAGAAATAACTGCAGTCTTCCTCTTGCAAACAAGCCACAGTCTGACACTCACTTGTTCTTGAACACATACTGTCTGGCCGTCCGCAGGCTAGGAAACAGTCCACTGTGTATCGCAATTCCCTACAATAACCCCCGTCGCACAGTCAAACACACACTCCTCAAAAACACAGTCCGTCCCTCGCTGGCCAGGACGCCTTATATATAGCGGGGCTGGTGAATCAATGGATGTTTCTAGAGTAGACCAGGGTTTACATCTTCTCGAGATTTCCAGTAATAGGCGGTCCTAGAACCTTCTGGACGATGTCCTAGTTCTTGCAGCCCCGTTGCGTAAGGCGCTGGTAACACTCAGTCAGGAATAGCCTGGGGCGGCCTGAGTCACGCGCGGGCGACGAAACTGTCTAGCATTCATAACAATATAATGACATCCGAGATGGCGCAGGGGACTCTTAGCTTCCAGCCATCGCCTTGAACGTGTATTAGCAAGTTCGGTCCCGTGGGGACATGTTAGACCTCGTATGCAAGTAAGACTTTGTAGATTTAAAACAAGCACCGGAAACATCCGTCAGTACAGTATATTCACAGTAATGTAAATAGTGTACATACGATCCCTGCTCTACTTAATTAAAGCAGCAGTAATTACGGGAAGTAACATCTTTTATTCCGGCGAGTTCCGGGACTACCCAACAAACCAAACTCCTATTCTAGTTCCATTCGGCTAGTAAACAACACCAGAAGCGCTGTCAACCTGCCAGACCATCTCACAGGACAGGTAAGGTCGCGACATATCAGTAGTCTAATGAATACCACACTTACTAAATGTTCGTACGGTTTTCTTGTATTTTGGTCTTAGAGGGCAGGTAATGTCTGTGGGTGTCACTATAGGTTTACTAGTGTCTTGTGCAGCTATTTGTCTTGCATATTTGGATATGATGATGCTCGCTTGACGAGTGAAACGCATCATCCCTTAGTTTTCATATGTTCTTCTTCTTCTTCTTCTTCTTCTTCTTCTTCAATAGACATTTGCAATATGTACAAATCTTAATCACATGTAATTTATTTCAGTTCTTTTTCGCATATTCCAGTAATTGGAATGATTAACAACAATCAACCCCTGGCACTACAGCCCGTGAAGGGCCTAGGCCTACCAAGCGACCGCTGCCCAGCCATTTGGCCTGCAGATATTGGGGTGACCCGTGATCAGCGCATCAGGTCCCCTCGGCCGTTAATCTTGGTTTTCGTGATCGGGGCGCTGCCTCACTGTCAGACAGCTACTCAATTGTCCTCACGAGGATGAGTGCATCCCGTTCCAACCCTCACGTCAGTTTCTAAAATCCCTGACGAAGTCGGGAATCAAACCTGGGGCCTCCGGGTGAGAGGCAGGTGTTGAATAACTGAAAGCTACAATATTAATTTGCATGGTTTCCCAAACTATATGGAAGATTCTTCAGAACGGCTTTTCAAAGGTTTTGTTCTTTGAAAACGACAACCACACTTGGTGGTGAAACGTCAGAAGATATCAAGAAACGTTATACATGGTGTAATAACCCAAAAAGCCGTTCTGAAGAATCTCAATCGGCTGTGAAACTGTACATATGGGAGATATTAATCACACACCTTGCGGGAAATCAGCATGTGGATATACCAAATTGCTTGTGACGAAGGATGGTGGTGGACCACTCTGTATACATATAAAGTGCGCACAAAAAGTAACGAGCCGGAGGCTGGAATGCGCAGACCATTGACTACATCGGCTAATCGTGGCGTGTGTAACGAGTTGTGGTTCCGACCAGAGTGTGGAAGGTCACAGCCCGTCGCTAGAGGGCACGCGTGCACGTCACGTGACGATACAAAGCGAGCAGCGGCATGCATCAATCGTCCAACGCTGCCAGTCGCATTGCAAACAGTGACATGGAGGCGTCAACTGAAGAGCAAAGAGGTGTTGTTCGGTTTCTGACAGTAGAAGGGATAGTGGGAACGGACATTCATCGCCGGATGTCACAAGTGTACGGCGAACACGGCATGTCCCTTGCAAGGGTCGCCTTGACCCTGAAGAATCTCAACCGGCCGTGAAACTGTACATTTGGGACAAGTGCTTCAGGGAAAGATGGGTGTCGTAAGCCAATGATGTCCGGTCTGGGGCACCCTCCTGCATTACCAATGACAACGTCCAGCTGGTTGATGCACTCATTACCCAGGACCGCCGAGTGACAGTGAACGCCATAGCCGCCGTGGTCGCTCCACGACAATGCACGACCTCATATGGCCAACACAGTCGCGGCAGTCCTGCAGAAATTCAAATGGGAGGTTCTCGGACACCCTCCATACAGTCCAGACCTCTCTCCCTGTGATTACGCCATGTTTGGTCCCCTGAAAAGGGTTCTGCGGGTCCAACGATTCACCTCGGACGCCGACGTCCAGCTGTACGTGCGGAACTGGTTCACATCGCAGCCCAGGGAATTTTATGAGAATGGCTATTCACCGCCTCGTGTCACAGTGGGACAAGTGCCTCAACATCTAGGGCCAATACTTCTAACAGACAGGTACTGGTTTCTGTAATTATGCCTCCGGCTCGTTACTTTTTGAACGCACCTTATACATGCACACACACACACGTACACGGGGCTGAAATTATCCTGGTATGATAAGAATGTGGAGTACCAACCAGTGTGTTTAAGAAATGACGCACGAATTCCTCTTGCTGCCAGCGTGTTGCTCACGGATTCTCTCAAGACGCTGCAGTTCGGCGTTACTGGGGATCGCACTCCCTGCACCCTCAGAAATGGAGTGACGTGGCATGGACTGACGGCGCTTCGTCATGAGAGCAGGGATCAAATGGTACGTGACTTTAGCCTGAGAGAGAAGTTCTTTGAAGACTTCAGTTATGTTTATGCCTTCCTTTGCTGAAGTCTCCACGTATCCATTGTCCCAGGTCGTACCCACTAAATGTGGAATCTCTTGGCTTTCAATCTGGAACATACCATCATAGAAAATTAACTCAACTCTTAGTGTTTTGCATTTAAGTATCCTACGTTGATTTTAGTGCTAGAAAAATTAGACTACTAGACAGAAGAAGTTGGGGTATAACTTATTACAATTGGATAAAACAAAACCCCGTGCTATTTAACCTCCGAAGAGCCTCGGCGTACCAAGCGACCACTGCCCAGTCTTGTTGGCCTACAGAGTGCCTGGTCAGCACGTCGGGTCCCCTCGGCCGTTTATCTCGGCTTCCTTGATCGGGGCGCTTCCTTTCTGATCAGACAGCTACTCAATTGTCATCACGAGGCTGAGTGCACACCAATCTAGCCCTCACGTCAGTTCTCAAAATTTTTAACAAAGCCGGAAAACAAATCCTCTGGATGATAGGCAGGTGTACTGTGCCAACAATACGGGGCCGGCTCTCAAATGATTCAAGGACATTGTACTCGAAGGTAATACTTATCAAGAAAGTAATAGGTAATCTTATAACAATAACGCAATAACTTATGAACCACCCATTTAACAATTGTTGCACTGATCCAGTTCGTGGCATAGTGACTAGCATTTCTGGCTGTCACCATGGACGTCCTGGTTCGATTCACGGCTTTGCCAGAACATTTCAGTCTGGTCTTAGGGCTGGATCGATGTTCATTTAGTCTCGTGTGACAGAACTGAGAAAAGGTGGGTTCGATTTATACTTCAGTCGTCCTAGAAATGGTATTCCGTGGTTTCCAACTTCTAAATTGAAGCCACAGCTGCTTCCTACCCAAATTCTAGCCCCAAATACACGCTGGTACAGCCATTAGAGCAATGAAAGGTCATTCGACAGATCCCATGCACAACCAAGCACACAACAACAATTGTGGATCTGGTTGCTATAGCGGTCCAACTCACAGGACTCCAGCTCAGTTGTCATCTGACAGGCTTGGAGCTGCTGAGTTTTGATAGGGCGAGCTAGTTGCCCTGTACGAACCAAAAAGGTATATTGTTACGTGCCACCCCCTAGTGGCAATTCCGTTAACTGGATTACGGAGGGTAGAAAGCACAACACCAATTACTGCTTTAAAGAGAAGTTAGCTTTATTGCTTGCAGGAAAGATACACCACTCAACAGCAAATACAAGCAATTAGAACCTTACTCCAGTTTCCTAAAGTCTCTTCCTTGAGCGCTCTTGCCCCTTTCACTTCTCAACAAACCACAGAAGTAAAACCGTCTTAATGAGTCCGGTGGCCTTGACAGAAGCTACCTGCACCTCTTCCTCATGTACACCAACTACAGTTACTTACGATATTCCGCTACACGCTATTTCGCTGTCCACAAGCTGGGGGAAACAATGTCACTGGATTTCGTAACTCGCACGGCACTTCGTCACCACACTTCTGTCGCTCAGGAAAGACGCTCGCACTAGCTCGTAAAACACACACCCACAGAAAACTCGGTCCCCTCACTGTTGAAGCCGCTTATATAGGAGGCTGGTGACTCTGTATTCTAGAATCGTCCAGGACACACGGCTTCTCGACATTTCCTTCACTGGCTGGGTCACGAGTATACTGGACCATTCCTTTCGCTTCGCAGTCCGTTGCGTAACGCGCACGTAATACACTGAGGCAGAGCACACACAGCCCGGGGGAGCTGTGACTCATGCGGCGAGCGACAAAACAAACTCACAGCCGTAACACCACCCCCTTCCTAGAAGGCTGATCGTCCCGATCAATCATTGGTCCGTCTGTGCCCCTCCGTAGGCTGCCAGGCGATCTCGATGCACGATCTTCATCTTCGCCCTCGGGCTCCGCTGGATCCTGTAGACGACATCGTTGATCCGTTTCACGACTCGGTACGGGCCCTCCCAGGACTTCTGCAGTTTGGGGTCAGGCCTTTCTTCCGTAATGGGTTGAAGAGCCAGACCAGGTCGTCCTCGTGGAATCCGCCGGCATCCGTCTGTTGGTCGTATCGGGTCTTCATTCGGTCGGTCTCGATCCGCAGTTTCCTCCTCGCGAACGCGTGCACGTCCTCCAGTTGGTCGATCAGTTCTTGACAATACTGGCTTACCGGGACCGGATCATTCCCAGGTCGGCCGGAGGCAAGATCGACAGGTAGACGGAGCTCCCTCCCAAACATGGCCCGGGCTGGTGTGCACCCGGTGGCTTCACGCACGGCGGCGCGGTAGGCCAGGAGAAATAGTGGAAGATGTTTGTCCCAATCCCTCTGGTGCTCGCTGACGACTATTCGGAGATGATTCTCGATGGTGCGATTGAATCGCTCTACCATCCAATCGGACAGAGGGTGTAGCGGCGTTGTCCTTGTCTTCCGGATTCCCAGCAGCTGGCATAGGTTCTGGAACACCTGCGACTCGAATTTCCTCCCTTGGTCGGAGTGCAGCTCCAGGGGTACTCCGTACCGGCTGACGAATTCCTTCACCAGGGTCTCTGCAATCGTCGCGGCTTCTTGGTTAGGGAGCGCATATGCCTCCGGCCATTTGGTAAAGTAGTCGCTGACGACCAATATGTAGCGGTTCCCTGCCTCGTTTAACGGGAATGGCCCAGCAACATCGATGGCCACTCTCTCCATGGGGCCGCCCACGTTGTAGGTCTTCAGTGGACCCCGTCGTCTTCGTCCTGGGCCCTTGCTGGTTGCGCAATCGTGGCACCTCATGCAGTGGTTCTCTATTCGTCAGTTCGGCATCTGATCCAGTAGAACCGCTCTCTCAGCTTCTCCAGGGTCTTCTTTATCCCTGGGTGTCCACCAGATGATCCTCCATGGACTTCCTTCAGGACTTCCTCCGTCATAGCCTTAGGAACGACGACTTGTTCCCGAGATGTCTTCCCGTCGGTGCTTTCCCAGGTACGGCATATGATGCCATCCCTCACAACCAGCGAGTCCCACTGCGCCCAGTAGGACTTAAATTTTGGGCTGCAGTCACTCACAATGTTCCACCCGGGT
The DNA here is from genome assembly GCA_946902985.2 of Meconema thalassinum. Classification (NCBI taxonomy): domain Eukaryota; kingdom Metazoa; phylum Arthropoda; class Insecta; order Orthoptera; family Tettigoniidae; genus Meconema; species Meconema thalassinum. Next base: position 6,249,134 of record CAMPQE020000020.1, read on the forward strand.
CTGGGGACACAGGCCCTCTTCCATTCGGCTATCAGTCCCAGGTCATCATCTTCTGCTTGTGCCCGCGTGAAAGATTCGCGGCTCCAGTTCCCTTGAAGTTCCACAGTAGTCCGTCGGCACTGTATACCGGTGTTCTACTCCCTCCTAGTACAGAAGGTGCAGTCTTCGGGGCACGGTCTTCGTGACAGGGCGTCGGCATTAGAATGCAGTTGGCCTATCCTGTGCTGGATCTCGAAGTTGTACTGTTGAAGCCTCTCTAACCACCGCGCGAGTTGACCCTCGGGCTGTTTGAAGTTCAGGAGCCACCGCAGGGATGCATGGTCGGTCCTGATGAGAAATTCTTGCCCGTACAGGTACTTGTGGAAGTATTCGATGGTCTTCACGATGGCGAGCAGTTCCTTCCTGGTGACGCAGTAGTTCCTCTCTGGCTTTGACAAGGCTTTGCTGAAGTAGGCCACTACTCTCTCCTCGCCGTCCACTATTTGCGACAGGATTCCCCCTATACCAAAGTCGCTGGCATCGGTATCGATGATGAACCTTGGTCCAGGTCTGGGGTAGGCCAGAATAGGCGCGGTGCACAGAGCCTGCTTGAGTTGTTCGAAGGCACTGTGGCATTCTGCTGTCCATGTGAAGAGTTGGTCCTTCTCAGTCAGTCGATGCAGTGGTTTGGCGATGTCGGCGAATCCTCTCACGAAGCGACGGTAATAAGTGCACAGTCCCAGGAAGCTTCGTAGTTGGGACTTGTCCTTCGGAACTGGCCACTCCCTCACAGCTGCGGTCTTTTCTGGGTCGGTGCGCACCCCCTCCTCGGATACAATATGCCCAAGGTACTGGACATGCTTCTGGAAGAGCTGACACTTCTTGGGGCTCAACATCAGCTGGGCAGCCCGTAGCTTCACCAAGATCTCCTTCAGGTTGCTGTAGTGCTCCTCGAAGCTTTTTCCCAGAACGATGACGTCGTCTAGGTAGACCAGGCAGGTCTTCCAGTGTAGTCCCCTCAGAATGGACTCCATTAGCCTTTCGAAGGTCGCAGGGGCGTTGCACAGACCGAATAGCATGACGGTGAACTGCCAGAGCCCGCTGCCCACAGAGAACGCCGTTTTCTCGCGGTCCTTAGGGTGGACCTCCACCTGCCAGTAGCCACTCTTCAAATCCGAGGTGGAGTACCATCTTGATCCTGTTATGGTGTCCAGCGTGTCGTCGATCCGGGGTAGAGGGTAGCTGTCCTTCTTCGTGACGTCGTTCACCCGCCTGTAGTCCACGCAGAACCTGGTGGAACCGTCCTTCTTCTTCACAAGCACGACCGGGGAGCTCCAAGGACTATGTGATGGCTCGATCACCCCTTGATCCTTCTTCTCTTCTACTATCCGGTCGACTTTGGCTTGCTTGGCGAGCGGGACACGTCGGAATGGGGCCCTAATCCGTGCGCTGTCCCCAACGTGGATTCTGTGCTGGACCAAGCTTGTCCTACCGAAGTCTTTGCTCCACACGGAGAAGACATCCTGGAATTCGCCTAGCAGGTCCTGAAGTTGGCGTGATTGCTCCTCGTCTAAATGGTCCTGGGATCCTTGGTACAGCTTCTGTAGTTCTTCTGGCAGGGCGCGTCTTCTTCAGTTGTCCATCTGCAGGTGTCCGGCCGTCGTGTCTGTGATGCGGGCAATCCAGGTAACGGGCTCGCAGACTCCTAGGTTGGTGTCCCGGTGAACCGTAATGTCGTAGTCGTTGAGGTTGGACAGGTGGACGTATGGCCGAGACGTCGTGTTGATGAGGGTCTTGGCAACTAGCAATCCTTTTGTCTGGATGTCCTCATATTTTGGCTCGATGACAGCCGCCACTCCCTCAGCTGTTCCGTCGACAATTACGGCAGAGCTGACTTCTGTCTTGACGGGAACGATGACGTCCTCTCTCAGCCTTACTTGTCGTGAGGCGACGGCCTCGTGTGCTGGTTGCAAAGCATGTTCCTCACTTCCGAAGTGCAGAGTGTTGGTACTCAGATCCAAGATGATGTTGTTCTGGTCCAGGAAGTCACTTCACTTGATACGTCAGCCACAAGCACTGGATGCTTTATCGCCCGTCGACCAATGACGAACTCTAGTGATGCTTCGCCATGTACCGGTGCGGTCGCTCCGGTCGCGGTTATTAGCTGGAGGTTCCTTTGTGTGGGTTGCACTCTCCACTTCGGGATCACGGTGGGACTGACGATGGTCCTCGATGCTCCCGTGTCGATTAGCATGGGCCAGCTCTCTCCGTTGACGACTCCGTCGACCATCAGGCTGCTATTATCCCTCCGTAACTGCGTCACACGAACTTGGGCTCTCGGGGCTTGACGACTGTCACAAGTCAACCTTTGCCCCCCAAGGCTGGCTGATACTTGCTTTCCTGGGCCGCGCGGTTTCCCTACGACTGACTGTCCCGACGGAAACCCTTGGCGGTGGCGATCACCGCAGTCTTTGCTCAGGTGGCCTCTCTTACGGCAGGTCCAGCAGGTCGGTAGTCCTCTTCCGGGCCGCCTCTCCGGATGTCCTTCGGCTACGTTTTTGTTGGTGGTACTGCGACTCTTGAAGAACCGGCCTAGCGCCTCCATCAGTTCATCGGCCAGGGGCTTGGTCTTGTCGGCTTTGGCTGGTTCGTCGACGTCCACCTGACGCACCCGCGCGTGCATTCTAGATACCTGCTTTGCCGTCTCGAACTCAAGTGCGTGGCTCAGCGCATCTGCCAGGGTCTTATTGCGCGCGAGTCGCTGCGCCTGTTGAGTGTCCGAGTCCCGTAGTCCGTCGGTGAAGGTCTGCGTCGCTATCTGCTCCAGAAAGTCGGCCGGCGCTGTTGGGTAGGCGAGCCTTACGAGACGTGCGATGTCCATCTCGAACTCCTGCAGGGTTTCCGCGTTCTTTTGTACCCGGGTCCGGAGCTGCATCTGGTAGGCCTGCTGAAGATGGCTATCTCCATATCGGGACTCCATATGGGCGATTAGTGAAGCGTAGTCCTGGGATCCACTCGGGATGGCCTGAAGGACGTTAAGGGCGTCACCTCTCAGCGCTACAATGAAAGCTGTAGCCTTTTCTGTGTTGTTCCAGTTATTTATGGAACAGGCCGCCTCGAACTGACGTAAGTAGGTGCTCCACGGGACCTTTCCGTCGAAGGTTGGGGGCGTCACTCCGCTATGTCCCGTTCCTGATATTCCCGGTGTAACGGTGGGCGGGCATTGGCGCAGCTCGGCAACTTCCTCTTGTAGAGCGTTGAATCTCGCTTCCATCCCCGTCGGCGGGCGTTGGCTCAGCTCAGCAATTTCGTTTTGTAGAGCGTTGAATTTCTCTTCCACCCCCGTCAGTGGGCGTTGGCGCAGCTCGGCAACTTCCTTTGTAAGGCGTTGCATTTCTCCTCCACCCCCATCAGCGGGCGTTGGCGCAGCTCGGCAACTTCCACTTGTAAGGCGTCGAACTTCTTTTCCACTGCCGTGACTTCCTCACGCAGACCCAGTTCTAATTTCTTCAGGTCCTGTGTCAACTTATTCTGGCCGTCTTCCATCTTCTTCTGGCCGTCCTCTATCCTCTTCAGGTCCTCCGCTAGCTTATTTTGACCGTCTTCCATCATCTTTTGGCCGTCTTCTAGTTTGGCAGTTAGGTCCTCGGCTAACTTCTTCTGGCCGTCTTCTAGTTTGGCAGTTAGGTACTCGGCTAGCTTCTTCTGGCCGTCCTCCATCTTCTTCTGTCCGTCCTCCATCTTCTTCAGGTCCTCCGCTAACTTATTTTGACCGTCTTCCATCTTCTTCTGGCCGTCTTCTAGCTTCTTCTGGCCGTCTTCTAATTTGGCAGTTAGGTCCTTGGTTAAATTCTTCTGGCCGTCCTCCATCTTCTTCTGGCCGTCTTCCATCTTCTTCTGGCTGGCCTCCATTTTGGTTTCCATGCCATTTAACTTTTCTAGCAATGCTGCCAATTGCGCCTCCATTTTAGTTGTTTGTCTTGTAAAGGGCATGCATTCACAGGAAAATTAGAGAAAATGACCTGCTCGGGTTTTGAAACCAGGACCGTCAGGTGTTGTGCTTGAGTTCGTAATCCGGCTTCTGACACCAGTTGTTACGTGCCACCCCCTAGTGTTAATTCCGTTAACTGGATAACGGAGGGTAGAAAGCACAATACCAATTACTGCTTTAAAGAGAAGTTAGCTTTAGTGCTTGCAGGAAAGATACACCACTCAACAGCAAATACAAGCAATTAGAACCTTACTCCAGTTTCCTAAAGTCTCTTCCTTGAGCGCTCTTGCCCCTTTCACTTCTCAACAAACCACAGAAGTAAAACCGTCTTAATGAGTCCGGTGGCCTTGACAGATGCTACCTGCACCTCTTCCTCATGTACACCAACTACAGTTACTTACGATATTCCGCTACACGCTATTTCGCTGTCCACAAGCTGGGGGAAACAATGTCACTGGATTTCGTAACTCGCACGGCACTTCGTCACCACACTTCTGTCGCTCAGGAAAGACTCTCGCACTAGCTCGTAAAACACACACCCACAGAAAACTCGGTCCCCTCACTGTTGAAGCCGCTTATATAGCAGGCTGGTGACTCAATGTATTCTAGAATCATCCAGGACACACGGCTTCTCGACATTTCCTTCACTGGCTGGGTCACGAGTATTCTGGACCATCCCTTTCGCTTCCAGGTCCGTTGCGCAACGCGCACGTAATACACTGAGGCAGAGCACACACAGCCCGGGGGAGCTGTGACTCATGCGGCGAGCGACAAAACAAACTCACAGCCGTAACAATATTGTGCTGTCACCAATCACAGCAAGCAAGATCGTCCGGAGAGACAAGGCAGGCAGGTGATAGGGAAGGGTTACTCCCCAGCTGGAGTGTGAGGAATTAACCTGCTAACAATCACGAAACCACATAACCTTGCAGGAAGGGTGGAATTGGTGTAGGGAGTTGTCGCTGAGGCGACGGAGAGAAGGAAGGGCAGAAGGATAGAAGAAGGAAGGTCGCGCAGACAGCGCCTCAGCAAAAACAACATTACGACATGTTTGCGCTCGAGCATCCAAGAGGTGGACAACCAATCATAAAGCTCTACGCGCGTCATGAGTGCCAAAATTAATCACCACCGATCTGTGTTTCCTATGTCCATAATACTTTAATTGTCCCCTCTAACACTCCTTTCATTTGAGAAACAAAGTTTTTCAACACTTTACATACAAGTCATTGATATGATGATGATGGTTTTCGTCTGAAGGGTCCTAACATCTAGGTTATCGCCCCCTAATGTTTAGGGGGCTAATGAAAATATTTATAAAATGAATTCTAGAACAAATCTAACAACTGGCTCACACTTATGTATTAGAAGGAAAACAGGACAAAAAAAGGAGTAAAAAGACAGAGAAATGACACTCCCTCGAAGAATGAGGACTGAGGGACATGGAAAGCCAAGAAAGGGAAAGAAGAGAGGGTCCTCCCCAAAGGACAAAACGGGCCCAGCTCAGGAATTCATCGGGGTCACCAACTCCTGAGAGTGTTGCAAGACATGGAAGGTGGGGCTACAAACAACCTGCCTTGTGCAGAAGGCAGAAGATATCATGGAATAAAAAGAAAAGCTCTGACCCCTCGAGAAACGAGGGTATCAATTGCCTAGTTAGGCGGGAGGAGGGAAGACAACTTAGTACTCATATACCCTGATGCCGTCGTGGTCAGAAGTGAACAAGAGTTGACCAAGGGAGGTTGACAGGATGGATGACAAAGGATGGTTCGTCAAGAGTTAGTGGAAACAATGTCAGACTCAGCTGGGGTCTCATGGTCGCTAACCCACGTCCCACCAGTTGAGAGCCCTTGGAATGAAGTCTTTGAGTCGAGCAGTGATGATTATTGGTGAGCAGCTTGTTACGTGGCTTTGAGTGACCCAGAGACTTGTTATTGTACATAGTTAACGTAATGCAACCTGTCTTCATCTAGAATTGGACCAGGCTGGTCAGGTACCGTAACGACACAGCCAGGTCATTACCCTACTAAGAGGGGTCTTCATCTAGAGTTGGACCAGGCTGGTCAGGTACCGTGACCACACAATCAGGTCCATACCTGCTAAGAGGGGTCTTCATCTAGAGTTGGACCAGGCTGGTCACGTGACGTGACGACACAATCAGGTCATACCCAACTAAGAGGGCTTTCCATTTCGAGTTGGACCCGGCTAGTATATATGATCGTGTGGCCTCCTGAGAGGCCGAGTGTAGATTTTTTTAGTTGACGCCCGTGGGCAACCTGAGCGTCGTAATGATGAAGTGATGATGAAGATGTCACATACACTCAGCCCACGAGCCACGGGAATTAACCCATGGAGATTAAAATCCCCGATGCCTCGGCCGGGAATCGAACCCGGGACACTTCGAGCCAAAGCCTAGCGAGCTAACCATTTAGCCACGGAGCCGGACATCCGGCTGGTCAGGTAACGTGACGACACTCTGTGGATGGTGAAGAATCAAATGTTACTGAATTACCAGCCAGACATGATGATAACGTGACTGAGATTTACGGCGAAACATTCACTTCGGCGAAGGATATAATCATAGCCACCTTTAACCAGGCCAGTCCGAATTGCAACACCGTCTCGCCGGCTTAATATGTCCCCGAGCGTCTAGCCTGTCTCTTAATACTCTAATTTGATATCGGATTATTGGAAATAAGTTCACTAATATATATGGACGGGGGAAGTTGCGTATTGGTGACAAAAGGAGATTTTGATGTACGTTATTTAAGAATTAATCGAATACAAGAACATGGCAAGAAACAAATAAGTACCTCGTAAAAGTGTTCATTTCATTTGAAGTATTCAATGGGTCTGTCATAATTTTAGAGTAATATTGCCGAGAAGAATGTTTGATGCAATTGAAATTATTGCCCCAGATACATGTATCTTCAACGTGACGCATAACTGTGTCAGAAACACTTCCTCGTGCAATATATCGCTATCTATTTTTACTGACTAATTGGTACGCCCATATCAATGATTCATATTTGTTATACTTACACTGCTTAAATGCCAACGTAGACAGTAGAAAAGTAGTTAACGTAGGTCATGATCGATCCAAATTATTAAATATTGACGAGGTCTGCCAGCAGTGGCGTAACTTGTGTTTGATTTTGCAGGGGGATGAGCCGAGTCGAAATTACATTGACGGGTAAGGACTCGGACATAATGAAAGCAAGTATACGATCCTGAAGTTTCAATATCTCCTACCTACATTTTCTTAAATGTGTTATTTCATCAGCATTCGATACGTTGTATTTGCACTTATCAATGTACAAATCACCGAAAATTACCAGTTTTGTTGGTATTAAATTATAATGTCTCGTTTTCTTCCAATAATCATCTGGCCTTTTCTATTTCCCAATATTGTATAAATATTGGTAAACTAATGTTTCCAACCAAAGTTTAATACAATAATACCGGTATTCACTTTCCAAAATTACACTTACACTCGGATACTAACATGAAGGCAACTGACAAGTGATGTGTTTCTGGCAAGGGACGAGGAAAAATACTGTTCGCCCACCTCATTGCTTTCTCTCTGGCTAACTGAACAGCTGACTATTTTGCTCATTCAGTAAGTGTTAAGTAAGGGTACCGTACCACTAAATACTGTATTTCAAACGAGTGAAAAGAAATGCTTTTAAATTTGTAAGCATTAACTTACATCTTCCAATCAATAATCATCAATCCCAAAATTGGTTTTACTTCCAAACATTAGTCATCAATCCGTAGATTGGTTTTACTCAAAATTAAAAACTTCAACAAATGTAATATTTTTATTATTTGGCTCTGGGGGAGGGATTGAACCCCCTGATCACCTCCCGTAGTTACTCCACTGATTGTCGGGCAATGATTAAATGAATGACAGATGACATGAAATGATAGTGGAGAGTGTTGCTGGAATGAAATACGTGAGAGGGAAAACCGGAGTACCCGGAGAAAAACCTGTCTGCCTCCGCTTTGTCCAGCACAAATCTCACATGGAGTGACCGGGATTTGAACCACAGACCCAGCGGTGAGAGGCCAGCGAGCTGCCGCCTAAGCTACGGAGGCTCTATGGAACCAGATTAATTGTAAGAAATATGTATGAAAATTGCTTGGATTTGGAAATAATAAGTGCAGTTAAAATTAGGATTTACCTCATCACGATTTCAGGCATGGCCAGCAGAATGTTGCAATGTCGAGAGTGCAATCATTCTACGCCCTTTAAGTTGCAATAGTGCCAAAAAATATATGGTACAAAGAATGTACTGTATATAAGAAAATTCTTCAGTAAATAGCCTACTTCCCATTGACCGTCATGTTTTGGTGGGTTTCAACTAGTGTGTAAAAACAATTTCTTAGAAACTTGGATCATGGTGGGTGACCCGGGACACTATACAGTATAAGGCACCATCCTGATTTCACCGAAATGCAGAAGTTTGAAGAATGTATTGTTCTCAAGAACCCGGGGAAAATCACACTAAGGTTGGTTGCTGTCAACGTCGGACTTGGTGAAGCTGCCCATGGTGGCTAAGTCTCTGGGTATTTTTCGATTAGTAGGATGCGGAGGGGGAAAGTTTACATTCACCCATTTCTTGGTGTGCCAGTTCTTCAGATCTGTTCGAGCTAGAGATGGTAATGAGCGATGTTAAGTTAATCGATTAATAATTTCAAAATAATCGTGAACGATTAATCGACTGACCGTCTAATCGACCAATCGGCTAACCGAAGAATCGATTAATTGATTAGCAGACACGAAATAAGAAAATAAGTTTAATTGAGAGGTCATCGCTTAAATTGAGTTACGCTTATTGTCGGAATGATGTAATCAATAAATGTTACTTTATGCCTAAATGAGAAGCTTATTTCCAAAAGATACCAAATCCAAAAAATCGAAATTGAGATTATGATGGAAAACGTACGTTGGTAGGAAGCTCCATCATATGAAAGAAAAAGAAATTGCCAAAACGACCTAAATCCATAACAAACCGGGCATTAAAATCTCGTTTGATGCCAATAAGTACCAAATCCTGTGGCCTGAATGTGCCAATACCTACCATATCCATGCAGCCAATTAGAGGCCATTTCTTTTAGTACTGGATAATATTATCCATTGTCCAATTCACGAGCTATTTACCATATTCATGTTCTTTAGACACAAACTACAATCATAATTCCATAAGTTCATCACTGGTAAGTTACTTTGCATAATTTTTATTGTTTTGTTCAATTTTATTTAATATTATTTAAATAATCTATGCCTTCACTGTAAATACCTTAAATCTAATTATTGCATAACTAAATACAATCAGTTTTCTCGAAGATTCTGATGACTGCAGTGAAATTGTATGTCATTACGTTGAAAGTATTTCGAGTTTCAGTGTCAAAAAGTACCAAATCCACAATTTTCTTTGAATATTTCCTAAACTGCAAAAGCCTAAACAGAAATACTTGGTATAACAATGCATTTATTCTATCTGAACATAATACATGTGCTCAAATGGATTTTCAGATGAAATTTTACATTCGGAGCGTTTTTCCTCTCTCCTGTAAAATATTACGTTTTGGATTTGGTATCTTTTGGAAATAAGCTTCTCAAATATACTAAGTGTCCTTCCTTGTTTATTTTAACAACAATCAAATAAGAGTCAGTGACAGTGGAAGGACAAACATCAATCAAATTGGGAAGGGTTTAGAAAAAAGAATACGAAGAGTATTCAGCAGAGATTTTGAATTCTTTGTTAATGTTTATAATTTAGGACAAGAAGATTTTAGTTTAACTTTGTTTTAGCCTAGTTTTAACAAATAAGGTACAAGAACAGTTAGACGTAATAAATGAAAAGATTGAGCAATGGACATTGAAGATAAATGTGGAGAAGGGTAAAACAGTGGTGATGAGTAGAGCTAATAAGGAAGGAAAAGGAGTTATCAAAGTCTGAGATAAGGAATTGGAAGTAGTGAAACACTTCAAATACTTGGGAAGTGAACTGACTGAAGATGGAAGACTAGATTTTGAAATTAGCACAAGAATACAACTCGGGAGTGCTTTCTACCAACGTGGCTCAGGGGTAACGTTCTCGCTTGCTGGGCCCAAGGTTGCAGGTTCGTATCCTGGCGCAGTCAGGTGGCATTTGAGGGTGCGCAAATGCGAGGGAGCCGTGTCAGTAGATTTACTGGCACGTTGAAGATTCCCTTCGGGGAAAAATTCCGGCACCCCGGCGTCTCTAAAATCCAGAGTAGTTAAAAGGGACGTAAAAACCAATAACATTATTAACAACTTTCTACCAACAGGTACGGGGATTAGTATGGAACAAGGATATACCAATTAAGGCTAAAGAAATTATGTACAAAGCTTATTATGTTCCTATAATGACATATGCAGCAGAAACTTGGGCAATGACTAAGAGGGATGAGAACAGAGTACAGGCAGCTGAGATGGGATTCCTGAGAAGTATGGTCCAGAAAACGAGGAGAGACAGAGTGAGAAATGAAGTTATACGGAAAGAACTGGGAGTACAGAAACTAAATTACAAACTGGAGCAAAACAGATTGAGATGGTTTGGACATGTCAAACGGATGAATGAAGTAAGGCTACCAAGACGAGCACTGGAACGGCCGATGGCAGGGAAGAGAGGACGAGGAAGACCAAGAATGCGTCGGATAGACTCGGTGAGGAATCGCATTAGTAGACGTGACGGAAGAGGAATGGTGGAACGACAGAACAAAGTGGAGAGGAACCATACTTGCCCCCACCCAGTGTCAGCTGGAAAAGGGGAAATGCAGATGATGATGATATAATATATTTTATGTTCGACCCTGACTATTATATGTCTGAAAACTCTATCATAATGATGGTCATTATAACACTATTTTTCATTATGAAACAGTTTCTCCCACCAATCACAGCTCAAGAAACAGTTGTTTGACCAATTAGATAAGGATACCTTCGCGCATGCGCTCAAAATCCAACATGTCTATATAAATTACCGAAAGTGCACCGTCCATAGGTTCGCGTCAATAAACTGGTGAATATGAGACACTGTACTTTAATATTCCCTAATCAAATTTCTAAACAGCGGGTTGTTTTCAAACGATTTCGGTGACATTTTTACTGAATACTGGTGCTCAATCTGCACATATGGCATTGAAGCACACAGAGCGCATGTGTCGGTCGGTCAGAGAGCTTGGAAATCAGAGATATCCTACCCTGCGCAGCACCCGATCACAACATTCTAGTGACTGGACAGATATTTATGAATATTTATGTTAAAACATATAATAAAGTTATAATTATCGTCGAACATAAACAGTCGTATGCAACTCGCCTATAATGGTAACCAAGCCACTCGTATGGAAATTATAAAACTCGCATACGTTCGTTTTATAAAGATACTCGTGTCTTAATTATAGCCATTATAGGCTCGTTGCATAATGTACTATTAATTCAATAAATGTCTGTTTTGCTTGTGTGAGAGCGTAGTGATAGGAGCGAGGTACATCAATTTATCGACAAAACAATTAATCAATTATTCCACTAACCGACCAATCGATTAATCGATTAAAGGCACAAGAGATCAATCGTTATTTGTAACAATTAATCGATATTTCTGCTTAGAGTAATCGATTATTGGATAACTGGAATTAATCGATTAAAAGTACCAGCCCACGTTCTAACCTTTGTTGAATGGAATTAAATTATTTCTTGTAATAGTACAACAAAAATAACAACTGGAAGTGATTTTATTTAGTGTAAGAATTAAGAAAGAATACTCACATACAAATTCCTCAAATGTTCTTCAATGACGAGGTCAGTCTTGTTGGCTACCACCACAATAGGTGCTGGCGCCTCATCCTTAATCCTTAGTATCTCTTCCCTCAGATAGATGACGTCTCTGAAGGATTCAACATCTGTCACGTCAAACACAAGTACGAATGCATCGCCAGATGCGATGGAGAGCGTGCGCATGGCAGGAAATTCAAACGCTCCAGCTGTGTCCAATATATCCATCGTGAGAGTCATTCCGGTTATAGTGAATTCAGCATGATGCATTTCCTCCACTGTGCGTTTGTACTTCGGTGAGAAGGTGCTGTACAGAAACTGATGGACGATGGACGTCTTTCCCACTCTGGCACCGCCCATCACCACGATCCGGTGGCGCAAATGGGTTTGATGAGTACTGGGGTCTTCATTCAATCGACGCTCCGATTTGCTGCAGAGAGAAAATTCAAATTCCATTTTAATTATGACGATGATGACGATAATTGTTGTTTTAAGGGGCCTAACATCTAGATTATCGGCCCCTAATGGTTTTGGTGATCGTGAAAATGATAATGAAATGTAAACTACAACTAACACAAACTCCTAACTTATATACTAGAAGACGAAATGGAAAACAAAAGGAGAAAAAGGCAAATAAAGGACAGGAGGAAAAGAATAATGCCCTCAACCCTAGAAGAATGCGGATTGAGGGACTTGGAAGGAAGGAGAGCCATAAAAGGCAGATAGGAAAGTGAAAGAGGAGAGGGTCCACCCCACAGGTAATGGATAAAAGAGGGAAAAGCGGACCCAGCTCAGGAATCCATCGGGGTCGCCAACTCCCGAAATCACCAGCCGTGAGCCCCTGAGGGTGTAGCAATATCTAGGGTGCACCAGGCCTCCTGGAGGGCCTTGAGCAGAAGGCAGGAGATAACAGGAAAAGAAAAAGAAGACTGACCCCTCGCAGAACGAGGGTATCAGAAAAGATGAGACAAGGGCCAATTAAGGCGGGAAAGGAAGAGACTCCATAGGCCTCGGATACCCTAATACCGTCGGGGTCGGAAGAGAACAAGAGTTGACCAAGTGAGGTCGACAGGAAAGAAGACGGAGAGGGGCCCGGCACAAGTAAGTGGAAGCAATGCCGGACTCAGCTGGGGCCCCGTGGTCGCCAACCCACGTCCCACTAGATGTGAGCCCCTGGGGGGGGCATTTTAATTACTTCAAGGATATAAAGCACAAATCTGTAAGTACAAGCTTTTCAGCCGGTCAACACCAGTGTGCCCGATTAAATTGGTTGGGGAGTTACAATTCTTTTCCTAGTGTCTGAAATAAAATACGTGCATTATTTAATCTCTTGATGAAATATTTCTCTCACAAATGGGGGGTTAATATAAAGCTCCCTAAAACGCTTAATCGTTTCGTCATTTTCTTAGTAACCGCGTTTCGTTAAACTAAATAAATAAACGTTCTCTTGACAAATATTTCAATGTTTTTTGATAAATAAGCGACAAAACCTTCTTTAACAAATCATTTCTTAATTAAACGTTTTCTGAGAATCCTATTTTGTTTTGAAGATAAATCGATATTTTTTATCAGGCATTGCTTAAATTTGTTTCTGTAGCCTTTTTTCATTTGTGAAAAAAAATAGGCTTAAGAGGCCACCTTTTGTTCATGTGTGATTAATATGTTTGTGTCTCTCCCCACAATAAAATCTAAATGGCCGAAGCGATTTCAATAGAACTCAGTAAATTCCTACTACTACCTTGTCCAACCTCGACCGAGTCTTTTAAATTTTAATAGACTACGTTTCACCCATCCATCATGGCGGCCACGCGAAATATTTCACTGGCATTCTTTATCACCGCAACAGTAACCGATATCACCCGGAAATTGTGTACGGTGTTAAAGGGCACTGCTGTACGTTCACCTATGTGACTTAAAAACCGTAGAGTACAAGACCAACATGGCGGCCAAGTGAAGTTGAAACATTTTAATGGACTTTAGTCGCGATTTAACGATCCGAGCACAGTGAAACATGGTACGGTAAATCATTATGCAGATTTTAATATACCAGTATCTAATTGAATTCAATTGTTTTCATAACCTCAAGATGGCGGCTGTGCGAAATTTTGAAATTATTTTTTTATTTCTTGTGTCCCAATCATGCAATCGATGTGAGCGTTTTAATAATGAACCTACGCAATAATCTTCATCCAATGGTACATAACTCTATGGCCTACATATAAAACAATCCAACATAGCGATCATCCGAAATATTAAGATGGTTCTCAATATCTACGAATCTATTACAGCAATCAAACTGAAATTTCGAATGTTGATAAAAGCTATTAGCATAATTATGTTCACCTATGGGCCTTTCAATAACCTAATGAACACAAATCCAACATGGTGGTGACGCAAAATTTAAATATTTAAGTCGCCTTATCTCGTGACTTTAATCCAAGCGCCTTAATATATTGGGATCTAATTTAATGGAATTATATGAAAACTGGAAATTCGCGGCTTAGTAATTTCTTTAAAATCTCTTTTTTTATTTCTCGTGTGCTAATAAAGTAATAGAAATGTGGCTTGGTATAATGTACTATCATTAGAATATTCATTTACTTGCATATAATTCTATAGCCTATACATGAAACAATCCAAAATGAATAGGAAACGGAAATGAAAAGGAATATTAACTAAGAACATACTGTGTATGTGACATTCCAAGTCCTGAGAAACACAATAAAATATGAAGACCACATGATTTTCAAATATTTCAAATGATTTTTCTAGCGATCTAATCACCTGAGAGCAGTGATGCTAAGAACAGCGAATCTTTATTCAGAGCTTAGTACAAAGAGACATCTCATGTTCAATTCTCTTCAAAAATTCAAGTTCACATCAGTTAGAAATTTCAAACATCCTTTTTGTTATTTTACGTACCCTACTCAACCGACTGAAGAGAAGATTCGTAGGATAGGTTATTATAATAACCATAATTTAATGGAACTAAACTTTGTAGCTTACTTTTCGTAAATCATAGAAGCCGTACATTTTACTTAACTGAAACTCTCGTGACGCGTTACAGAAAGATGTCATCTCGAGTTAGGAATCTTATCTTATTTTAAAATATCGTTTTAATTTATTGTGAGCTAATCATGCGATTGAAGTTTGAATAATAAACCTACGCAATAATCTTCATGTTATATTAGGCCTACATAATTCTATGGCCAACATATTAAAAAATCCAACATGGAGACCGTCTGAATTATTTAAACGGTTCTCAATATCTACAAATCTTTTAAAACGATCAAGCTGAAATTTGGTATGTTGATAGAGGCAATTAACATAAATAGGGAACACGATAATAGGCTGTTTAGATTTTCACGGTACTACTTGTTCAATCCTGAAATCTGCAATATTGGGCAAAGGTGTCTCACTATTATCCCTGAAATTAACTGTACTATTTAAGTACTTGGATAATCTTACGATACTTTGTGGTAGAGAAGTGTTAATAGTGAACCCTTCCTGGTCTTTGAAGGGTGCAATGGAACAATTTGTGAAAGAAAGAGGGGATATAAAAATCTTCTCCCAAAAAGACGCCCCCAGCATTTATATTAAATACGCCACTGTTGATGAACTATAGGTATATTATTTAAATTAAACTGAAAGGCTATAACCTCGATGTTGTCCAATTGGCAATCGAACATCCAATCTTGCCTAAGCTATCCATCGTGATCGTGGAGCGCGATTTAACGCGCACAGCTACGCCGCGTGGTAGATGCTGGAGTTGAATCCCGGCTCTACCAAGAATTTAAATTCTGGTCTGAGGGTTGGATCAAGGTTCCCTCAGCCTCCTGAAGCAAAACTGAAGAGAGGTGAGTTCGATTGCCACCTTAGGCATCCTAGAAGTGACTCCACATGGTTACTCCGCGTCTCTTCTAGGCAAATGCTGGTATGGTTCCTAACTGATGGCAACGGTAGCGTCGTTCTCAATCCTTGCCTATGTAAAATATACTCACTAATATGGACACCACAAAAACACAGGTTATCAAACGCATTCTAGAAAGGCTGAAATGAGCACGATGTCCAAGTACCTAAATGAAACAACAACAACAACAATAAAAACTCAAACTGTTATTCATGATTCAGTTGTCAGATAAAAAGGTCTGGTAACTAGGGGTAATAGTCTCTCCTTTAAGGGGGGGGGGGGAGAAGATCCGGCTTTAGAGAGGAATAATATGCCAATTTCATTCGATTGTTGAACATGCTACAAATATTGTTGACAAATGATACACATATCATAGTAATGGCATGCTTGTGGCAAACAAAAGCAACTTTTATAATGTCAAAATTCTTATCATAAGTGTTTTTTAGAAAATATTCAATATTTGCCAATTTTTTTTACCATCAATCATTTTTATTACAAAGTTTATTACAAATTTCGTACTTTTCTTTTTTATTGTGTGTAATAGATCTCCGCCTACAAAGTGTACCTCATTCAGGTCATTGGGATTTATATTTGTTTTTGTATACCATATTATTATTTAAAAAAGATCTATTGTTAGCTGTTCAGAACAAAAAAGGCAATAAAAGTATTTATGTTCGACCCTAACTATTATGCGTCAGAAAACTGTATCATAATGAGGCTCATTATAACATTATTTTTCATTATGAAACAGTTTCTCCCACCAATCAGAGCTCAAGAAACAGTTGTGTGACCAATTAGATAAGGATACCTTCGCGCATGCGCTCAAAATCCAACATGTCTATATAAATTGCCGAAAGTGCACCGTCCATATTTTCGCGTAAATAAACTGATGAATATGAGACAAGAAATACCACTGTACCTTAATATCCTCCAATACAATTTCTACACAGCGCGTTGTATTGAAACGACTTCGGTGACAGTTTTACTGAATACACAATCTGAAAACATATGGCATTGAAGCACACAGAGCGCATGCGTCGGTTGTCCAGAGAGCTTGGGAAACAGAGATAAACTACTCACCGCAGCACCCGATCACAACATTCTAGTGACTGAACAGATATTTATGAATATTTATGTTAAAACATATAATAAAGTTATAATTATCGTCGAACATAAACAGTCGTATGCAACTCGCCTATAATGGTAATTAAGACACTCGTATGGAAATTATAAAACTCGCATACGCTCGTTTTATAAAAAATACTCGTGTCTTAATTACTGCCATTATAGGCTCGCTGCATAATGTACTATTATGTTCGACGATGTCGAAATGTAAATATCATATGTCAGAAAACTGTGTCGTAATGAGGCTCATTATAACACTATTTTTAGCCTACTTTCCACATTTTGCAAAAATGAGGAAAAAGTAGTCTTATGAGATCGATCCGGGAAAATGTGTGTCTGCCTGTCTGTCCTTCTGTCTGTCTGTCTGGTCTGTGTGTGTATCCCCCCCTATCAACTCCTAAACGGCTTGAGCAATCGAAATAAAATTTGTTAGGAGTAAAGATCTATACCTGAATATCTCACGGCATTTTTGAAAATGATGTGAGTGCTACCAACTGCTGAAAAATCGCAATAGAAATTTGAGCTCCATGTTGGATATCTTGGAAGGTATGAATGGGAGCTATTTCAAAATCGGCACACATATAGATAATAATATTGCAGTTTAATTTCCAGAAGGCCATACATGGTAGTGTTGCCAAAATGATTATAAGCCTACTGATATGTCCAATATTTAAATGCATGTAACTTCTACACTATCAATTGGAATTCAACCAAATTTCGTATGTTGTATGTGTACATAACCAGATATGAATGAACGTATTCTTATGAACCACCAGTGCTGCCAACTGTTAAGAAATGCTCTTAATTTCTTTTATCCAAAAGAAAAATCCAAATACCATTATATATGAGAAAGTATGCAAGCCGACAGCTTTAAAATATGCACACGTATAGTACATGACATTCTATATTAATTTGGAGTAACTTATATACGTCAGTGCTACCAACATGATTCTAAGCCTGCTGAGAGATCCAACTTTAAATACATGTAACTTCCATACTATCATTTGGATTTCAACCAAATTTCGTATGTGCTATGTGTACCATAACAGCTATGACTATGCGTATTCTTAGAGCAACCAGGGCTGCCAACTGTTAATAAATGCTGTCTCTATTTTTGTTACCCTAATATCAATGTATCAGAAAGAATGCAAGCCAATAGCTCTAAACTTTGCACACGTGTAGTACCTGGCATTCTAGATTACTTTGGAGTAACTAATATACGTCAGTGCTGCCAACATGATTCTAAGCCTGCTGATAGGTCCAATTTTAAAATGCATGTAACTTCTATACTAACTAATGGATTTCATTCAAAATTGGCACAACAATAGATCATATTATTTCAGATTATTTCTGACCAATACATGTATGACACTGTTGCCAACATGATTTTACGCGCGCTGTTAGATCCAATGTTTAACTGCATGTAACGTCCATGCTATTCATTGGACTCCAACCAAATTTTGTATTCTGTACCTTAAGAGATGGAACTAAGAATATATTCAGTCACCAGGGCTGCCAACTGTAGTGCTCTATTAGGCTACATTATGCCAGGTATACAGTATTTCGAACTAATTAGAAATTTCGATATTACAACTTAATTTCGTCATTATTCTAGATAGATCCATATCGATTAATCATTGGCATGAATCTTAAATTTTAAGAAATGTAGGCTCTTTAGTTCGTCACGGAACTTCTTGTTTCATTATGAAACAGTTTCTCCCACCAATCAGAGCTCAAGAAACAATTGTGTGACCAATTAGGTAAGGATAGCATCGCATTTGCGCTGTCTGCCACGGCTTTCTATTTTAAATTTCACTGTGTGGCTTCTAGTGTCATAGTGGAGTATTCCAGGAGGCCATGGTATTCTCTGCGTCCCATGCACTCTGTTCAGTACATGAAACTGGCGAAATCTCGACAGAAATTTATGAATATTTATGTTCGAACATAAAATAGTTATAATTATCGTCGAAAATAAACAGTCGTATGCAACTCGTCTATAATGGTAATTAAGACACTCGTATGGAAATTATAAAACTCGCTTGGCTCGTTTTATAAACATACTTGTGTCTTAATTATTGCCATTATAGGCTCGTTGCATAATGTACTATTAATTTACAGTCTATGTTAGTGATTGAGGTACATTTGGTAGGTGAAGAAGTAATACACACCTTAAAAAAGTAGGAAATTGCTAATAAACTTAGGATATACCGTATAAGAGAAACGATGATGCACGGTAAAAAAAATGGCAAATTTCGAAAATTTTCTAAAAAGCTCTTATGATAAGAATTTTGACATTATAATAGTTGCTTTTGTTTGACACAAGCATGCCAGTATTGTGACGAGAGTATCATTTGTCTACAATATTTCAGCATATTCAACAATCGAATGCATATTTACATATTATTCCTCTCTAGAGCTGGATCTCCCCCCTTAAGGGACTCCGGCATGCCGATGCTAATTTACAACCATTTATTTACGTTTATCTCAGAAATTATTAACATGAAATAATTGTATTTTTACATTTTCATAAATATTTATAAAACTGCATAATTTTAATAACACTTTCATGAACATTGCCATGTGACAAAATTAAACTAAAGTAAATCTTGACAAAGGGACGTGTTAAAATGTAACACATATTAGGAGGAATTTTATCTAGAAAGTTCAATTTTGATGTTGAAAAGTTCTGAAAAAAGGGGGAATTTTACACCTAGAAAAACATTTTGGTGAGTAATTGGAATCAAAGATTTTTCCGGTTCCTTAAACATGCCATCAACATAGCATTCCTGTTCTTCATTTGAAGTACTAGCATCCTTTTTGCTGTTGTTCTATGTTCCTTTGCTCTTGCTTCTAACGCATCCTCTATCTCAAAAGTTTGTTTGTATCTATCGCTTAAGGGAAACGTTTGTGGGTTTATTACTAGGACGCACGATTGAGGGATATTGTAAGGAAAGTAGCCTTTGGGCATACCGAAGCCCCTTTAGCAATAGCCTACCCGGAGAACGCTGGGTAGAACAGCGAGTAGTCGATATATTTCCCGAGATCTGACCAACATGTAGGCTAAGCAATGTCTCCGCGATATCGAGAGTTTCTCGATTGGGGAGCTGCCTTGTGAGGCGACATACTTCTAATTTGGAAGAAAATATGGGGCCAAACGGTTTGGCCATGTTGTAGCACCAGGTCCCTTAAGAATTCTGAAGTTAACCAGCATTGGGCATGATTAAAACATCGATGGATGGCCGATTCTGTGAGACCAGATTGTGTATGTGGGGAGATTGATTGATTTATTTCCACGGCTACACTTAGAGCTTAAGAGCTCTTTAACAGTAGTGCCCTACATACAATAAGATTAGGGCTTATAAAAATAAAACATTTCACTAACATTCACAATATAAATAATAATAGTCTAACAATGATAGCAAGAAAAAGACAGTAATAATACAATAATAATTATAATAATAATGGAATATACAAAAGAGTACATACAGACACGGTATCAGCCTGAAAAGCAAACACCATATACATGGATTAACGTAGGTAGGCAGTCAGCTATTGTCCTGATGTTATAATTGAACTAAAAATAGTATCTTAACATAATGCAGTAATCAGATATGAGAGGTATACTGCTCCAAGGAGCAGGATGAAATACGTCTTTTGAGAGCTGCAGTGCTTGCAATGTTGACAAACTTATATAAATTAGAAGGTGTTGAAGAGGCGTGAGGCGGTGCAAACAAAATATTTATTGAACTTCATGGTTCGGTGTATAGGAATCTGGAGTGTTAATTTTGTGTATCTATTTTCTCGATTATGAACAGAATGCATTGTTGTAAAGGCATTGAAGGAGTAGAAAGGAGCTGATCAACCTACCTCAAACAAAGTTCGGCTCATCTCAATTAGGCTAGTTGTAGTTAAATCCTCGTGGATTTAAACATGGCCATAAGGCAGAAATAGATATGCTATAGTCATTGCTCACCTATTTTGAGGAACATTGGGTGTCTCCTCGTCACTCTCCTTGAAGGAAGGCTGAAGACTGAAGCGCCTACGGAAATGGGGCTTCACCTTGAATCCGCGACTTGGTGACATGTTGGTTTCCATCTTCTTCGACATTCTGATGAGATCCTGTAACAGAATGAAAGAATGTTTAGTATTGGATGAAGGAACACTTACAAGCTACAAGTAGTAATTGTTTAACCATTTTTGCTTGTATATTCATGTGACCTGCAATCTTGCGTCCAGAAACCACGAGAGCTCGTATCTTTTACTTTCACTTTTTTTTCGAAGAATCCGAACCACCTGACGTGGCATTTCATCTCGGAAATTCCACAAGCAATAACCGTCTTGGTGAGAGGCAAGCAGCCAGACTTCCCCACCATCATGCCCCTGTATAGACCTGTACCTTGTCCCCTTGTTCTCGTAACTTTAGTTATTTCTATAGACAACTTTGATGTCATTTTCAGTCGGTCAACTCAATGTGATCCCAATTACTGGGACAGGCGAAAAATAACCTGAAAAAATAACATGTGATTAAAATATATACTGTAGCCTATATATACACTAGCATTACCCGTCGCGGCTTCGCCCGCGAATATTAAACTGGTAGTTGTACAGAGCACACTTAGCAAGGTCTCAAACGTGAATGCTATGAGTTATTTATCATTTAATTTTGAATAACGATGATAATAATAATTTGTTAAAGACCGTAAACAATCAGACAATAAAGACATTACACCTCAACAATGGCATATAAATATCAAGTTCTCACGAACGTCACCTCACATCGCATGTAAAAAATTCGACTCAAAATCACAACACGGTTTCAGACCACAAACGTAAATATAAAATAAATGATATATATATATTTCTTTTTTAGCGTATGGCTTTTGGTGCCAGGAGTGTCCGAGGACATGTTCGGCTCGCCAGTTTTGTAGCTGCTTCGAGACGGACACCCTATGGGTGAGCTACAAGTACCGTTGGGGAGGGAAGTTGGAATGTAAGGGCGAGGAGTTGGAAGGTAGCGGCTGTGGCCTATAGTTAGGGACCAACCCCGGCATTTGCCTGGAAGGAAGATGGGAAACCACAGAAGACCATCTTCAAGATTGCCGGCGGGGGGATTCGAACCACCTCGCCACCCGGATGTTAGCGACTGCCGGCAGTCATGCCGTAACGACCACGGCTAACTCACCTGGTAATGAGATATATTAAACACACTGACTAAACACAAAATCCATTGACCTATATTCCTATGAAAATAAGTACACATCATAAAATTACACAAATCGAAATCTTCTACGACCTCATTTTCCCCCTTTCACCTCATAATATACAGTACACTGCATCGAAAAACCCTTAGACACGTGTCTGCTTATTTTTAGCTGCAAGTCCCCATCCCCGTGATGGTACACACGTATAGAGGGAAATCTAAGGTTGTGCAGCGGTTGTCCTTCTTTACTGGACGTTTTTTTTCAGAACTTCACCCCTCCCCATGGGCCCCTTAAATTGGATTTATGAAAAAACGGCCGAACACCTATTTACTTATTTTTAAGCTGATTTTTCCCCCTCAAGTTTCATATTTTTCTCCTATATCGTTTAAGAGATATATGCTCCATTAGGAATCCTTCATCCCCCACTTTTCACCGCTTTCACCTCATAATGTACACCACATCGAAAAACCCTTAGACACGTGTCTGCTTATTTTTAATGATTAGTTTATATGCCGTGTATCACATCCCCCAATGAAACCAATCGTGAGATATTGTTGTTCAATCAAATGCAGGTCTAACTCCCTAAACACACCTTTAGAACCTGAATATACAAAAATCCTTCCTTAGTGGATGTTTTCGACATACAACGAACATATCCCCAAAACGTCATGTTTCTAACCATAATAGTTTTGGCTAGGCGATGATGAGTCAGGCAGTCAGGACACTTCGTTTTATATAATAGAATTGTTTGGGACTACAGAAGAGGGAGAAAGTTAAGGAATGACAGTAGTGGTTTTGTACGTGTTCTATATCCTCCACCACCACACCCTCCACACGAGATGGCGGCGGTGCGATATCTCTCGAACGCATGGTCGTATTTTGACGAATGAGGTGTCATTGAACTCGGGCTGATACCCCCTTTCCAATGGACAACATATTTCCACCCCAAAATAGACCCTACCCCTACTAGGGGATGAAATTGTATTTTTTTAAAGAAAATCTCGCTCTCCAAGTGCAACATGTGAGAGTTTGAATGCCAATATGGAATTAAACGTTGTTCAGCAAACCAATAATCAAAGAGGGGCATGTTAGGCCTTGAGGTGAGGGCCCCTGTCATTGTTGTCGAGTCCCTGTGGACTGGCCCCCTATTGACTAGCCCCTTGGACGGGTCCTTGTTGACGGGTCTTTGTTGGTGGATCCCTGTGGACTAGTCCTTTTTGACAGGTCATTGTTGACAGGTCCTTGTTGACAGGTCATTGTTGACAGGTCCCTGTGGTCGGGTCCCTGTGAACGGGCCCCTTTGGACTGGTCATTGTTGACAGGTCCTTGTGGACGAGTCCTTGTGGACGAGCCCCTGTGGACGGGTTCTTGTTGACGGGCCCTTTTTGACTAATCCCTTTAGACCGGTCCCTTTGGACCGGTCCTTTTGGACTGGTCCCTATGGACTGGTCCCTATGAAATGGCCCATGGTCCCTAATGCTATGATGAAATTAAACGTTGTTCCACATGAAACGCATGTGAAGAGCCGATTGCTACTATGAATTAACATGTTTGTTTTCTGTTTTTACGCATGCGCACTTGGGGTTTTTGTAAGCGGGTGGGCCTTTTGAATAATGATTTATAGATGAGTTTTTTTTTTTAAATTACCAAAATATCCAAAACAAATAGGTCATTAGCTTTTTAATATCTCATGAATCAATAAGGCTAGGGACCTGTATGAGTGGTCGTTGGACTTGAGGTGACATTCTGTTTTTGAATATATTATTTATTTATGTCAAAAGGGCCTAACTGCACTTTTGTTAATATCTCGCTAACTAATAATCAGAGAGGGTCAAGTGAGGTGTCATAGGACTCAGGATGGTCAACCCTTTTCCATGACTAACGAATTTACCCAAAAGATCTAAAACAGCAAGGTCATTGACCTATGATTTTATAAACTAATAATCAGAGAGGCTCAAGTGAGGTGTCATGGGACTCAGGATGGTCAACCCTTTTCCATGACCAACGAATTTACCCAAAAGATTCAAAACAGCAAGGTCATTGACCTAATATTTTATAAACTAATAATCGAATATCAACATGTGAGGTGTCATAGGACTTAGAATGGTCAACCCTTTCCCATGGCCAATGAATTTACCCAAAATACCCAATACATCAAGGTCATCGACCTGAGATTTTATAAACTAATAATCGGATACGAACATGTGAGATGTTTACCATGTGTGATAAACATAGCTAGGTAGAGAAAGAACTAGTGTAGGCTACATGTGTGGTGACTGACAAGTTTTTTACCATTGAAACTTGTTTTTTCAGATCAAACTGCAGTATAGAGAGGGTATAGGTTGCAGGTATGGGTTAATAAATGACAAACGGTGTACACAAACTCTGATTTATCGATTCAAGAATTAAGAGTAGACTATCTTTAATTGATTGGTTAAAGAGGATAGCTAAAACACAAAAATGCTCCCTGGTTACCGGGACAAGATGGTCGCTACACACAACAAGCTTTAAATACTTGAGGCTAATAATCTATACACACACACACACACACACTCGCTTGTTCTAAACTAAACTGTGTTGCTGTCAGTGCTCAGACAGTAGGCTGATGACAAAATGCATTGCTAACAGAAATAATATCATTTCCGGTTGTATAATGTTACCAGCTATCCATTTTGTGTTGCAGTGTTAAGCACTTTTAGCTCTTGTACTGGTGGTCTTAACTCGATTTCCAGGTCTGAGGCCTAGAACGAGTCAAACTAAGAAACAAGGGCATGGTGGTGTAATGGTTAAGCTGTTAGCCTTTTCACCAGGGTTCGATTTCAGGTTAATATGCATGTCATAAACATATTAAACAAAACAAAACAGAGATAAATTTTAAAACTGATTACATTTGTGTCTTTTCAAATTATTACTTGGTTTACAAATACAAAGGTGACCTGGGTTTGATATACAGTTAATGCTGTCTATCACACACTAGACTGTAAGAAAGCCAAAAGAGCAAAAGGCGTAGGTAGAGCAGTGGTAAAATTGCTATATGTAGAGAACTACCTAGCGGTTTTATGAACTGGCAAATCTATATCGCATAAACAGTGCAGGATACAATCCAGCAATCAAATTTGTATCTTGCGGAACAGAGAAAATGCACTTTTACCTTGATGGATAGCAAATGAGTGCAGATGAATGACCTATGCATTAGCCTACCATAGGGTTATAACCACGAGGTGGAGGTGTGACTTCTATATTTTATTGTTTAGAGACATGGCTTTTTTGTAACCAGTAGATTTAGTATTTTGTAAATATTCATTTTTGTAATTGTAAATAGTGGAAACATTTTTTTGTAATATTAAATGTTAAATGTATATCTAAAAGTTATTTGGGATAAGTGTGCATGTCAAGGATAAATAGCGTGGTTGTATTTGTTTTTTAAAGACAGGTATGGTTGTGTGAATGTATGACTATAGATAGAATGATAGATAGAGAGAGAGAGAAAGCTTGTGTGTGTGTGGGGGGGTAGCAAGGTAGGATGGTGGGGTAATTAATGTATATAGCGAATGGTAAATAGTATACTGTAGTTTTTTTAACACTTATGTTTTTTAAATGCAGCGGTAGATAGGTGTTATTTTGTAAAACAGTCTTACCTACAGTAGTAGTAGTAGTAGTAGTAGTAGTAGTAGTAGGCCTATATGTTTTTGGAAACAAACAAAAAGAGAATGCACTATTGCCATGGCCAAGCACTTCCATTAAGGTGATTTCAAGAAAGTTTAAATCAGCAAATGTGTGTTTTACAAAACTAAACTTTCAGCATGGACTAAATCATAAACGTGTCGTCTGTGATATGGAAAAAAATAGGAAATCCATGTTTCCATATCAACACAATTTAAAAACTTAAAACTAATATTTAAAAAATGTAAATGGGAAATTGACAAATGTGTAAACAACAAAATGGGAAATTCTTTCTTCCATATCATGAAATCCAAAAACTTTAAACTGACATTTTCAAATCGTGTACATGGAAAATTGACAAATGGCAATGTGTGAAATGTGAAAATGAAAAAAAATGAACAAATGGCTATAATTATTTTAAAAAAATTAAAAACCGTCGTGTTCTATCGTTAAAGTGTGAATCAAACCACCTCTACTTATTTGGATCACCCGAGACTGAGTAGACCTGTTTTAGTCCTAATATACTTTTAAAATTTTATGTTAAAGCTCGAATTGAACTCAAGAGCATTAGAGTGCCAGCTAACTATTATAACCGTTATGTCACAAAGACAACTTTACACTACTCTTAATGAACAATAATAAGAAAAAGAATAATAAATGTTGAATTTTTTTAAAGGATGAACATGGTGTCACTGTTTCTGTTGCACAGTCTGCTAGCTACTAGCCAGCAGCTGGGGTCTTAGAAAACGATACAGTTGACATTTTGTAATGAGATGTGACATGTTTCAAAGTACAGTATTATGGGTTGCTGTTGAGTAAACACTAATCCTGTACAAGGAAGTAAGGGTACGAACCCCTTACCTAACATTACTATTGCCTGAACATGGCTTGACGACACTGTATTATTATGATACTCGGTACACAAACCATAGATAGAGTGTATTGTTTAAGATCACTTTCTTTCTGAACATATGTGGTTCGCGAGATATTAACAAAAGTGCAGATAGGCCCTTTTTTTTTATTTCAAAAATAGATTCAGTGTTGTGCAATCTATAATAGCTACCTCCTTAACTATATACTTGTTTTTGTTGACCATAAAGCCTTGAGTAACCATCATCAGTGTATGAGACAAGTTTACGCTTGCATAAATCAAAACCAACTGACTACTCACTACTTGGGTTCAGAAATTATATTTACTCAAATCACATTCTAGTAAAAATCGTGCCTACTATAAAATGCACCCACTTTTGCACCCACTTTTACATTCACTTTTGCACTCACTTTTGCACCCACTTTTGCACCCACTTTTACACTCACTTTTGCACCCACTTTTGCACCCACCTTTGCACCCACTTTAAACTATTATTTCTATTATCGAGCGAAATTTATTGGAGTTTATTTCATGCTTGAAAATTGATATGGAAGTATCAACGAATAGGTATGGTAAGCCATATGCATACTATAAGGGTTATACGTATATTGTAAAACGAACCAATAAAATGGAACTGTTATTTGACTTTGTTCAAAACATCGTTCAAAACAGTGTCAAAGTGAGCTAAAAAGTAAAAATAGTGAGGTCTTAAGTGTGAGTGATCATCAATGTAGTGTGACAGATAAGACATCGTTGCTGTTTTAAAAAACTCTTCAAATGTTAAAACACTAGTCCGAAAAAGAGATATGGTAACCCGCGAGTTGTGCAATCAATGATAGTCACCTCTTTAAATATATACTGTACTTGTTTTCGTTGACCTTAAAGCCTTGAGTATCCATCACCAGTTTATGTGACATGTTTACGCTTGCAAAGAACAAAACCAACTGACTATTTACTACTTGGGTTTAGAAATTACATTTACTCAAATCACATTCTAGTAAAATTCATGCCTACTATAAGCGGCACCCACTTTTTCACCCACATTTACATCCAATTTTGCACCCATTTTTTCACCCACTTTTGCACCCACTTTTACACTCACTTTTGCACCCACTTTTGCACCCACTTTTGCACTCACTTTTGCACCCACTTTTGCACCCACTTTTGCACCCACTTTTACACCCACTTTTACACTCTCTTTTACACCCACTTTTGCACCCACCTTGGCACCCACCCTTGCACCCACTTTTGCACCCACTTTTGCACCCACTTTTGCATTTACTTTTACACCCACATTTGCACTCCCTTTTGCACCTACTTTTGCACTCACTTTTGCACTCACTTTAGCACCCACTTTTGCACCCACTTTTGCACCCACTCTTGCACCCACTTTTGCACCCACTTTTGCACACTCTTTTTCACCCACTCTTGCACCCACTTTTCCTCTCACTTTAAACTATTATTTATATTATCGAGTGAACTTTCCTAGAGATTAGTTCATGCTTGACAATTGACATGGAAGTATCAACAAATAGCAATGGTATGCCATATGCATTCTATAAAGGATATACATATATTGTAAAACGTACCAATAAAAATGGAACTGTTATTTGGCGTTGTTCAAACATCGTTCAAAACAGTGTCGAGGTGAGCTGAAAAGTAAAAATAGTGATGTCTAAAGTGTGAGTGATCATCAATGTAGTGTACCAGATAAAACATCGTTGCTGTTTAAAAAAGCTCTTCAAAATCCTAAAACACTTGTCCCAGAAAAAGATATTGCAGCTCAAGATAGTGCATTGTTTGTTAAGAAGCATGTATCATCTCCTCAGAAAGTCGTGTTAGGATAGTTGTCAATGTCTGAAAAACTCCCAACATTATCAAAGGCAACACAGACTGTGCAAAATGTGGTATTGCAAAAGGATCAAAAAGGACTGACTATATAGTAATAGTGATGAGGATTATAATGATGATGATAATGATAATGGTTATGATGATGATGATGATGATGATGATGATAATGATAATGGTTATGATGATGATGATGATGATGATAATAATGCATTGTTTACACCAAAAAATCATTTGTTGAATTTGTCTACTGGAACAATTCAAGTAAGCTAATCCGGCGGCTTCGGCAACTACATGTCTATAAACAGGCTGGTTATACTGAATATGAGGAAGAATTATTGGATATAGAAAATGAGCTTCGTCGAGCCAAAATTATTATGTAATGGATCCACATAACCGCTTAAACTATTTATTAACAATACATCTAATATTTTCTACCACTCTGCTACCATTATGCTCTCACTTTTGCTATCACTTCAAACTGTACATATTAAATATAAAAGCCAACGCTAAATGATTTTATTATCAGAACAGTTATAACCTTTGTAGTGAGCAAATCATACTAACAGGTTAGTTGCTACTATGGAACTTACTACAACTAACAAAGGTAAACAACGTGTACTCTATAAAGGCTACTCTTATAACTATAATCGTCAAAATGTAAAAGGAATAATATTTTGGCGATGCTCAAAAGAGAGGTCAAAAAGATGTCGAGGCAATCTAAAAAGTAGATATGGTAAGGTTTTAAGTGTGAGTGATCATCAATGTGGTGTACCAGATGAAACACTGTTGGTGTCAACAAATAATCATGACAATGCTAAAAAGCTAGTACAAGAAAAAAATGTTGCTACTCAAAATAGTGCAGTGTTTATTGAGCAACATTTAACCCCTGCTGTAAAACTTATGTTTAATCCATCTTCCACATCTCAAGAGTCATCAACATCACAGACTATGCAAAAGGTTGTGTTTTTGTTGTTTTAAGGGGCTGAACTACAAGGTTATCTACCCTTCATATGCAAGAGAATCAAAAAGGACTAAATAGTGTCCTGGCCCCAGCCCTTTATGAAGGGACTGTGCCTATAAATACATAAAATATAATCAGAGGTAACTACGTAAAAGACGACATGGCAACGCAACTACGGAGTAGACCGTAGGTCATAGACCTAGCTCCAACAGCAAGCACTTGGACAGGACACAGAGGACATTACACTCCCAACATACCGCTGAGTGGGCTGACCGAGCACCTTTTACTTATAAATAGAGGTACGAACACGCGCCGCGGTCTGTAACCTAACCTACATCTTACTTGGACGGAGTTACAGTCCTACACTCTATCGGAGTTGTGCTACGCCGGACCGATATGGGGGCAGGACCCCATATCGAGTCCCAACGCCACCATCATCATAGAAGACCGGTACCAACGGTGGGGTGAGTGATCTCGTGCCTGCTTAATTCCTTTTTCCCCTAGATTATTATTTCCGTCCTCCCCTATTGCAATTGCTACTATTTTATAATAAACCCCCTTTTTGAACAGTCTATTGACTACCTTTTTATTTCGTTTAGGTTAAGAAGCCCTTCCCTTTAGATTAGTATCTAGTTTTAAGATCTCCATTGAACGCTGACATGCAGGAGGCGCTGCACAGCAAGTGTGCGACCTAGAGGTAAGCTAGGTGAGTATTCATTCCTCCCGCCAATTCCCCTGTATGTAAATTGCTCTCTAAACGTGTCCGCAGTTCTTCATAAGACATACTAGCAAATCCCCGTAGGTGCAAGGATGCCCAACAGCTCTACACAAAAGTAGAACAAATGGTGGACAGGTGCCGGGTTAAACTCAGTAGACACCGGTAACGCCGTCCTGCCCATTCACAACAACAGCTCTACATAATAGTAGAACAAATGAAGGAGGCGCGGGTTAGTCAAACCAAAAACACCCTTAACATAAAAGTAGAACAAATGGAGGGAAGCGCGGGTAAGAAACAACAGCTCTACATAAAAGTAGAACAAATGGAGGGAGGCGCGGGTAAGAAACTCTACATAAAAGTAGAACAATAGTATGTATGTCTATCCCTTATTATTCCCATTTTCCTACGGGGTCGGGGATGAGATGCAATGGAAGTCTTTGTGGCGATAGTTTTTACGGCCGGATGCCCTTCCTAACGCCAACCTCATGAGAGAAGTTAATGAGAGATGAAATGAATGATGGTGAATGAAACTGGGCAAGGATGTGGAAGGAAGCGGCCGTGGCCTGTCACAAGGTACCGTCCCAGCATTTGCCTGGTGTTGAAAATGGGGAAACCACGGAAAACCATTTCAAGGACGGCCGACGGTGGGGCTCGAACCCACACGTCTACCGAATCAGCAGAGAGCTTGGCCCCATGACCTAATGCTGCGCTTTAGGACTAAATAGTAATAGAGAAAAAAGAAATGTATTTTGAATGTAACTATTGTACAAGTACTTATATTAAATAAATAAAAATATTGTATGGGTATTGTCTGTTTTTTCTTAATTGCTATACCCACGTCCAACTATATTAATGCCATTGTTAACCATCAACAGTCTCCACCTATGTTCAGAAAGAAAGTGATCTTAAACAATACACTCTATCTATGGTTTGTGTACCGAGTATCATAATAATACAGTGTCGTCAAGCCATGTTCAGGCAATAGTAATGTTAGGTAAGGGGTTCGAACCCTTACTTCCTTGTACAGGATTAGTTTTTACTCAATAGCAACCCATAATACTGTACTTTGAAACATGTCACATCTCATTACAAAATGTCAACTGGATCGTTTTCTAAGACCCCAGCTGCTGGCTAGATCTAGCAGACTGTGCAACAGAAGCAGTGTCACCATGTTCATCCTTTAAAAAAATTCAACATTTATTATTCTTTTTCTTATTATTGTTCATTAAGAGTAGTGTAAAGTTGTCTTTGTGACGTAACGGTTATAATAGTTAGCTGGCACTCTAAAGCTCTTGAGTTCAATTCGAGCTTTAACATAAAATTTTAAAAGTATATTAGGACTAAAACAGGTCTACTCAGTCTCGGGTGATCCAAATAAGTAGAGGTGGTTTGATTCACACTTTAACGATAGAACACGACGGTTTTTTATTTTTTTAAATAATGATAGCCATTTGTTCATTTTTTTTTTCATTTTCACATTTCACACATTGCCATTTGTCAATTTTCCATGTACACGATTTGAAAATGTCAGTTTAAAGTTTTTGGATTTCATGATATGGAAACAAGAATTTTCCATTTTGTTGTTTACACATTTGTCAATTTCCCATTTACATTTTTTAAATGTCAGTTTTAAGTTTTTAAATTGTGTTGATATGGAAACATGGATTTCTTATTTTTTCCATAACACAGACGACACGTTTATGATTTAGTCCATGCTGAAAGTTTAGTTTTGTAAAACACACATTTGCTGATTTAAATTTTCTTGAAATCACCTTAATGGAAGTGCTTGGCCATGGCAATAGTGCATTCTCTTTTTGTTTGTTTCCAAAAACATATAGGCCTACTACTACTACTGTAGGTAAGACTGTTTTACAAAATAACACCTATCTACCGCTGCATTTAAAAAACATAAGTGCTAAAAAAAACTACAGTATACTATTTACCATTTGCTACATACATTAATTACCCCACCATCCTACCTTGCCATGATTGCCTTGGTTGAACAATCAATGCTACCCCCCCCCCCCCACACACACACACACACAAGCTTTCTCTCTATCCAACTTCCCGCGCAACCATATGGCGGCATAAACGTGAGTGATAGTTCCTAGCCAGAATTGCTTTTAGAAGGTGACAAAGTAGAAGCAGTGCATTGCAAGAGTGATGAGTGAGAAGTAAATCAACAGCAGAACGTTCGGTGATAAACGCAGTAAGTTGAAACATTGCTGTTATTTTGATAAACAAGTATTAAAGTGTGTGAGAGGTTAGAGTTGAAAACCACAAAATGACGGGCAAAGACAAACAAAAGAAGGCAGTTGACCGCAGTGGGGAGCGCGGAGTTCGTGAACAAACGAAGGGTGGACAGCGCAAGCAAGTGAAAGCAGACGACCCTAGCGTCCTAGAGAGGAACGGAGCAGGTAGCAGCTCGGGAGAACAATTGAAGACCGTGGATCGCAGTCAGGGTGGGGGTTGTCGCAATGCTAGTGACGCTGACGGCTCAAAAAGAAACTGGAAGGACAGTGGCACTACTTTTTCTTCAGCGGACCACAACCAAGCTACGCAGGATGTGCGCCGAGACTCAGCTGACATTTTAAGCCTGCTGAGTAATACGAACCTAATCGAGGAGCTCGTGGATCGAGTTGCTAATAAGGTGATTGATAAACTAAAAGAAACAATAGATTTTAACACCCAGGTCATCAATGAGCTCAGACAGGAACTTGCCAGGTGAGACGACACTATAAATCAACTTGAGCTGCAACTGAATGACCGCACTGATGAACTTGAGCAGTACCAGCGTCGAAATAACTTGAGAATTTTTGGTATTCCAGAAACACCAGGAGAGGACACCAACAGGTGTGTAATGGATGTTGCTGCCAAGTTGAATGTGACAATCGATCCCCAAAGAATAGACCGATCTCATCGTGTAGGACTCCGGGATGCTGGAAAGAAGCGGCCAATAATAGTGCGGTTCGTGTCCTATGCAGATCGAGTAGCACTCTTCAGGTCGAAGAAATACTTAAGGAATACCGGCATAACTGTAAGAGAAGATCTGACGAAAACCCGGACTGATATTGTAAAACAAGCAGTAAGCCACTTTGGGTTACACGGTGTCTGGACTGCAGATGGCGTTGTTCTGATCCGCATTGATGACACGAGGCATCGTGTGAAAACACTCCGAGAATTGGACTTTTTGAAGAAAAAGTTTCCCGCTCCTCGTACGTAAAGGACCCTCATACGTGCCAGTGTGAGGGGGCTCAACTGATCAAAGTTACAAGTGTAAGCACAGACATGTAATATGGTTACTGGTGGAACTTTAACTACAGTGTCTAGCCAAAATACAAGCCGATATTATTGATTAATATTTAGAAAACAGCTTAAGTTTTAGATTTTGTAATTTTTGATATTTCTTGTTTAACAATTTTACAATAACTTTCAATTATCTTTTGCATGGATATTAGTACCAATGAGTATGATATGCATGCCTATCTTTGTGATATAGCTGATAGATTACTCAATGATTTTAAAGTAACTCACCTGAACACGCAGTCACTTAAAATGCTAGAACATTTCGCAGAATTTGAATACACATTTGTTAACTCCGGTATTGATGTAATCGCTGTTAGTGAAACATGGTTCAATAAGTCCATTACTGATTCATCTGTAACCTTGCCAGGATATAATATCTACCGCAATGACAGACAACGTAGAGAAGGGGGTGGAGTAGCAGTGTATGTTCGACAGCACATTAAGTGCCGGGTTATCTGCAAATCCCCAAATAATGAGAATTTCAGACCTGAGTACCTATTCGTAGAGATTTGCCTGAAAGATACTAAAGTATTATTTATTTGTGTTTATAGAGCACCCAAAGTCGGTTTTATGGAACTACTATTAAATGACATGCTTTCACACATTTTTAGTTATAAATATGTAATATTAGCCGGTGATTTAAATGCCCATTTTGGGTCGGCTACATTTGAAACGAAAAACATAGTAGAAACTCTAAATACTTGCAATCTGTCGTGGCTCCCGTATCAAGATACACATCACACTGCAACCTCCTCTTCTACTCTGGATCTAATAGCATCCAACTGCAATGAGCACGTGATTGAGTTTGGCCAAACTGCTGCTTCTGGCTTCTCAGCACATGATCTCTTATACGCAGTATATACCCTGTCAACTCCAAAATATAAGCCCAGTATTCGAACTTTTCGAGACTTCAGCAGGTTTAATTATGAAAGGTTTAAGGCCGATGCCATCTCAGTTCCATGGCACACTGTTTTCGAGCAGCAAACTAGAGATGAGAAGGTAGAAACATTGAACACATTTTTAATTGATTTATATGATCGCCATGCCCCAGTGCGCTCAGCTAACGTGAGGCACGCACCAGCTGCCTGGATCAACACAGAAATAAAAGATCTAATAAGATCTCGAAATAGAGCCAGAAAGAAGTGCAACAGAACACAGAAACCCGAGGACATTGTAGAATACAAAAGCTTACGCAACAGAACCCAGCAAGTTATTCGTAATACAAAGATACGTTACACTTATTCGCTAATTAATTCAGCTAAAAACTCTTCGGCTTTGTGGAGAGCTACAAAAACTCTCGGTGTTGGAAAATCCAGACACAAAAGCAATAACCCAACAATGAGCGCTGATGAGCTTAATAAGCATTATTTAAACGTATCAACCGTTGTAGACAGCAATAGAGTTTTGTCAACTGTTGCTAACTACAGGGAAAAATTTACTGACCGACGGGAAGAATTTCATTTTGGCTATATATATCCTGAGGACATTCATTTAGCCATATTTAGGATAACTTCAAAAGCCATAGGACCAGATCGTATATCTATTACGCTATTGAAAAGGAATATGGACCTCCTCATGCCAGTTTTATTGCATATATTTAACTATAGCCTGCAAATGGGTACTTATCCGACACAATGGAAAAAAGCCAACATCAAAGCAATACCAAAATTCTCGAACGCCTTAAACTGTAGTGACTTTAGACCAATAAGTATATTGTGTGCAATTGGGAAAGCGTTAGAACGGATTGTTTTTGATCAGTTTTATGAATATATAAATTCCAACAATATCCTAAACCCGAACCAATCTGGATATAAATCAAAACATAGTACTCTGACAGCCCTTATCAAAGTCACAGACGACATTCGTCTAGCAATGGACCGGGAGGAAATAACTATATTATCTCTATTCGATTTCAGCAAAGCTTTTGACAGAGTTCACCATGAGATCCTACTAGTTAAATTAAGAAATCTAGGCCTTTCAAAGTCAGTAACGAACTGGTTTAGGTCTTACCTAACAAGCAGATGTCAGAGAGTAGTCCTAGCAGATGACAATGTTTCAGAATGGTGTGAAGTAACAACAGGTGTGCCGCAGGGTTCGGTCCTTGGTCCACTCCTGTTCTCCGTGTATATAAATGACCTTCCATCTGTCCTTAAATTCTGTCAACATCATATGTACGCAGATGACCTTCAGCTATATCTACACGAGGATCTGAAATCCATTCATTTGAACGTAGCACTAATTAACAGTGACATTCAAAGCCTATCTCAGTACGCACTCGATCATAATCTAATACTTAACTTCGAAAAAACGCAACCGATCATCATCGGCTATACCAAATTACTCTGTTCCCTACCTGACCCAGTACCACCTTTACAGCTTGCATCCCAAACAGTTCCGTATCAGTCAGCAGTAAGAAATCTGGGAGTTATTTTTGACTCTCGATTATCGTGGCAGGATCACACAAACATGATTCTGAAAAGGGTTGCATCGTCATTATATCAAATTAGGCGAACTTGCTTCTATTTGCCTCAAAATGTACGAAAGATACTGATACAGAGTTTGATATTACCAATATTTGACTATGGATCTATAATTTACCATGATATGGGAGAGGTCCTCAATACAAAATTGCAAAGAATGCAAAATGCTTGCTTGCGGTTTGTTCTCAATGTACCAAGAGAGTCTCATATAACTCCATTTTACGTCCAGATTGGATGGCTTAAGTTAAAGGAACGAAGACAGTATGCCATGGCTCTGACTGTGATAAAAATTCTAAAATTCAAAATTCCGTCTTATATTTACTGCACACTAACTCCCATGCAATCAGTGCATAACCGTGCGAATAGACACACTGCACAGATGCTCCAGATACCTAATCACAGAACCGAAAAATGCAAAGGTTCATTCCGTATTTCAGCTAGTATTCTCTGGAATAAATATAAATTGCACCAGAATTCAGGACTTCCTATCAGAGGGATAAAACACTCCCTTCATTGTAATCTATCAGCTATACAATTATCATGTTCAAGGTGAACGGATGTATTAACAAGAACTTCTATTGTCAACTGTATGTATAGGTTAAGTTTTTTCTTTCTTCATTTATTCTATTGTATTTAACCGCCCTCTGAATGAAGAGAGCTGCATAAAGAGGCTTTGTAGCCTCAGTGGCCTGTATAAGAGAAACAATAAATTCAAATTCAAATTCAAAAAAATTCTATCATTCTATCTATAGTCATACATTCACACAACCATACCTGTCTTTAAAAAACAAATACAACCACGCTATTTATCCTTGACATGCACACTTATCCCAACTAACTTTTAGATATACATTTAACATTTACTATTACAAAAAAATGTTTCCACTATTTACAATTACAAAAATGAATATTTACAAAATACAAAATCTACTGGTTACAAAAAAGCCATGTCTCTAAACAATAAAATATAGAAGTCACACCTCCACCTCGTGGTTATAACCCTATGGTAGGCTAATGCATAGGTCATTCATCTGCACTCATTTGCTATCCATCAAGGTAAAAGTGCATTTTCTCTGTTCCGCAAGATACAAATTTGATTGCTGGATTGTATCCTGCACTGTTTATGCGATATAGATTTGCCAGTTCATAAAACCGCTAGGTAGTTCTCTACATATAGCAATTTTACCACTGCTCTACCTACGCCTTTTGCTCTTTTGGCTTTCTTACAGTCTAGTGTGTGATAGACAGCATTAACTGTATATCAAACCCAGGTCACCTTTGTATTTGTAAACCAAGTAATAATTTGAAAAGACACAAATGTAATCAGTTTTAAAATTTATCTCTGTTTTGTTTTGTTTAATATGTTTATGACATGCATATTAACCTGAAATCGAACCCTGGTGAAAAGGCTAACAGCTTAACCATTACACCACCATGCCCTTGTTTCTTAGTTTGACTCGTTCTAGGCCTCAGACCTGGAAATCGAGTTAAGACCACCAGTACAAGAGCTAAAAGTGCTTAACACTGCAACACAAAATGGATAGCTGGTAACATTATACAACCGGAAATGATATTATTTCTGTTAGCAATGCATTTTGTCATCAGCCTACTGTCTGAGCACTGACAGCAACACAGTTTAGTTTAGAACAAGCGAGTGTGTGTGTGTGTGTATAGATTATTAGCCTCAAGTATTTAAAGCTTGTTGTGTGTAGCGACCATCTTGTCCCGGTAACCAGGGAGCATTTTTGTGTTTTAGCTATCCTCTTTAACCAATCAATTAAAGATAGTCTACTCTTAATTCTTGAATCGATAAATCAGAGTTTGTGTACACCGTTTGTCATTTATTAACCCATACCTGCAACCTATACCCTCTCTATACTGCAGTTTGATCTGAAAAAACAAGTTTCAATGGTAAAAGACTTGTCAGTCACCATGATGTGCCCAACTCTAGGAATGGGTATTCCAAGATTCAGACACCTAGATATCAAGGGAAAGGCTACAGCCGCTTTTGAAAGTTGAGATATTTGAATATCGCGCTATATTGCTTCTCGAAGCAATTGTAAAGAATATACCGCTAAGAGCATGTCAAGTGACGTAGCGAGTAATAGCAGAGGTCGAGGCTATTTATTGATTAAATAGTTAACCATGGAGAAGAGACTTGAGACTTGCATCAGATTACTGGCACGGCCAAATGAAAGAGAATGCACTTAGTATCAAGTAAATCGGACCAGGGATACCAGAGATATGAGGATTTCTAGATTTCAGCGTGATGACGCGTGACCCTGACAGTTTTGAATAAAAGCCGGCCGGCACAGGCATCAGGAGCTCACTTCGACACAAGCACTTGCCTAGCAAGGTGCTACTACGCTGAGCCAAGGCACATGGTTGCCGGATCTACGCAGAAGTTATTTTCAAAGTTGTGATAGTCACAAAAGTGCTGCGCTACGAGAGAAACTTAGTACGTTTCCGGCAAGGAGAATCACTGAGGTGATTGATATTTTCTACAGACACTGGTGAAATATTTTTATTTTCACATGGACATATGCTAGACTTTGTCTAGAATTAGTACTTTCTCACAGTCCAGTAATAATCTAATACTTGGATATTTTAGTCCAATTTTAGTCAGTTTCATATTTGTAACTTGATAACCACTCCGATCTATCAGTACATTGAAGACCAGTCTATCACGGTGTTGTTCATTAGCCAACGCAGGGAAACTACATGTTGCTTCGCGCATGGTAGATGGTGTGAAGCCATGCCCAGGGAACGATCTTCAGAACAGCCGTTGATTGGTTAGACTGTCAGTGTTTTCTTGTACTGAAAAGATTACCGTGAGTTATGTTACAACTGACATATCTGAGAATAGATCACTTAGATCTGACCCCATTTAAGCAAACTGTTATGGAGTTAACAGAAGCCAATATTAAAATGGATCAACAGTTACTTCAAACGTCAAGAGATATTACCACTATGTCTTGTTAGACGGATTGTGGGTATATAATGGCGGCCGATACAAGGATTATACGTGCTTGTCCGATAGGGCATGTCTATGGATAAATCTGGTACAAACCATGTTCGCTACGCTTCAAGACCATCAAGAAATGTAAGCCACATTTTGACTTTATATTATGCCTAGCTAATTGGAACAAACTATTTTTCGGCAGATGACCAACACATTTATTTTTCTTCGTATTTAAATCTTGCAATGATTTACGCAAGACATATTAGAGTTATTCTGAGTATTTTCAGCACTCAGAACAGTTTAGGATCGATGACCGAGCATATCGAGCATTTATTTGAATATTTCATATTTTTGGGAAATCACGGTAATCAGCCGATGTAACTGTAAAAGTTAATAATTATTTTTGTTGAGGAATGGATATTTTTTCCATATTCGAAGGTTCGAACATGTGGATTCTAACATAATGAGATGATAATTAAATATATTTAAAATAATATAACTAATAATAATAATAATAATAATCCACTAATAATAATAATAATAATGTTTATAACTTTTCTAAATAATTCTTGGATATTATATTTTCTAATAATCATATGTATTGAGAGAGAGCCTATGAAGTAGTTTAATCATTTCTAGTTTGGAACAGGAGATTTTCCGAAGGAGAGTGGTTAGCGCAAGCCCGCATTCAACCAACATTACAGTTCTGGTTGAACAGTTAATATTTGCAATGAGCAAATATATTTTTCAGATAACACGGAGAGGCATGAAACGGGAAGCAAATGATATTTGTATCAATTAGGATATTTTGTATTTATATAAAATCATGACGTAAATACACTCGAAAGTGAAATAAAGATTTTCAGAAGTATGGTAAATTCACGGGTTGAACTGAATGGTAAAATAAAATAAACTTGTCAGTTTATTAATCTTCCAGTGTTGATAACAAGCAGAGGCTTGATTTATTGTATAAATTTTGGGAAGAAAATGTATGTGTGTGGAGTAGTTGAAATGCCATTCCCAGGCGCGCATGTTTAAGTCGCAGGAATGAGGAGGTTTTTTTCGAGCATCAATCAAATAGCAGGTTCGATGGCTCAGGTTTATAGAAGGAGTATTGGAACTACACATTTCGTCGTATGAATGACCCGAAGGTTATTTCTTAGAAACCATCAGTTCTTATTTCAACCTTGTTTACGAATTCCATTTTAGACTTTGATTTTGCTAGAACCCGGATTTGTCATGATAGTAGTTTATTCTTCTTCAGAGGAAGACCTTTGCCGTTGTTGTTGGAATATTGTGTTCTTACACAAATAATAGAATGGGCCACTGCCAATTAATAATTCTTTAACCACGAATAATTTGAAGGATATTTTCAATCCTAGTGCCATGAACTAAATGAATTCATTATGAAGCTACAATTCTTATTTCCGCATTCTGTCGAAGAATTGCAAGTTGTGAAAATTACTAAAATGGCCATGAATATAAATATTTTTTATAATAATGATTCCAAGTGGAAAATTGAAGAGTTGAATGGTTCAACAATTTATTGATCAAGTTGATGATTCAGAAATCATATATTTTGTTAGGAACTTGAAGTTCATAATCGAGTCACTTCTCGAAACGTTTAATGTCAGAAGAACAATTAATTTTTGTTGTGCTTCGCACAGTTCTTCGATGCTATGCTCAAAGGTCAAATACTTTTCAGATGTTATTAATATGTGTAAATAATTTGTGTTGATTCAAAGATAATAATATTTTTTGACAATCTATTTTTTGAAACTGGAAAAATAAGTGAAAGTTAAAAATTCTATGAACATTTATTCTACGAGTGTTAATATTATGTAAAAATTCAAACAGTGAACTACAGTATTTCCAGTAAAGACAATTAAATTTGAACTGGATTTAATCACAAATAAATCGATATAATTTTGGAACACAGTCTACAGGACTAATAATCAGACTTGTGTTTCCAAAGATAATTGTCAAATGTGTTTGGAAAATTTCTGTATATTGTGTAAATAGGATGTGGGTCGCCACACGTGAAGAATGCTGCTTTGAGCATTTTTGCAGTCAATTTTAAATTCAAAATAAAATGAGATAATTTTACATGATGTGTTATGCCCAGTTGAATCTCCTTCTATCCTTATTGTTGCATTGAGCCAAAAATCAGTAAAGCATTTTTTTCATTTAATGTCGTTTTTGCGATTTGCTTTAACCCATCTGGCGCTCCGGGATATTTTGTCTCTCGTGCTGACTGATTATTGGTAAAATGCATATGTGGTCGTGCGGACTCCGGTCTAAACGGGCACATAAAATAAGATAGGGAGAGAAATGGCTTCGAACGTGGGACTCGAGTTAGACACGGTCAATCACATGCCGATTTGAATTATGATGATTTTTCTATAAATATTTTGGGAGTTGAGAGATGTCTGGTTTGGATGAATAAATTAGTAGGAAACCCAATTAGTGGGGAAAATAAAAAATTTAACTGGATTAATAATTAGAATGGGTTTGATTATTTTTGATAATGGCTTAACCATTAGGGCGTCAAGTAAATTCAGTAGTAAACGTTCGATGACTGGACATACGCATTATTAGAATCCAGGTGGAGAATTAAGTAAAAATGTAGACTTTCACGACCGGCGTTGAAATAGGAATCTCCGTTTCGCGGGCTTATAGGTCGTGTTCCAAGGACATTTTGTCGTCCTGACGTTTCGCTGAATACTGCGTTCAGCATGTTCACAGGTTACATAAAGCGAGGTAAAACAAGTAAACAGAAGATATATAAATAGTCAACAACCCACACATAGAGGCTACCATAGCAACGGCGTACCACATAAAAGTAATGCATCAAGGAGAGGGCTGCTCGTCTGTTGCATCTTCTCGTCTACGACGGTCAATAAGGGAAGGTTTGAGGGGATTAAGGACTAGAAGCCAAGCTCTGTTCACACGTTCTGCTTCCTCCTTAAGATTGAAGCTGTTAGTATGCTTCAGGATTTCAATGGCCTCCCTTTGTAGCCTGGCATGATAAGACACCGTGGTGGACAGAACTTCGGTGTCTCCATATCTTATATCGTGACCTGCAAGTAGCGAGTGTGCTGCTACAGTGGATTTATCTGTTTGTCCCAGCCGGCTGTGTCGTTCGTGCTCCTTGAGGCGAGTGGCAATACTTCTTTTCGTTGTTCCAATATATACTTGGCCACAATCACACGGGATTTTATAAACCCCTGCCGCGGTATGAGGATGTCGCTTATCTTTAGCGGACCTAAACATGTCCTTAATTTTTCGTGTAGGCCTGTATATGGTCTTTATATCATGGGACTCGAGTAGCCTCCCTATTCTGTCCGTGACCTTTTTTATATATGGAAGAAAAGCTCTAGCCAGGGGCTGCTTGTCTCCAATTACCCTTGTAGTTGGACGTCTCGGATGGAGTGCTCGCTGGATATCTTTCTGGCTGTACCCATTCGCGCGTAAGGCCTCGTTGAGGTGTTCAATTTCTTGTTTTAGGCACTGCTTATCACAAATTCTTTTAGCGCGGTCAGCCAGTGTTTTTATAACTCCGTATTTCTGTCGTGGGTGGTGGTTGGACGTCTTATGTAGATATCGGTCAGTATGGGTCGGCTTACGGTAAACTGTATGTCCCAAAGTTAGATCAGCGGTCTTCGTTACCATAACGTCGAGAAACGCGATTTTCTGTTCATTTTCTAACTCCATGGTAAACTGAATGTTCGAGTTCTGGCTGTTAAGATGTTGTAAAAACAGATTTAATTGATCTTTACCATGGCCCCATATTACA
This sequence comes from Meconema thalassinum, assembly GCA_946902985.2. Classification (NCBI taxonomy): domain Eukaryota; kingdom Metazoa; phylum Arthropoda; class Insecta; order Orthoptera; family Tettigoniidae; genus Meconema; species Meconema thalassinum. The sequence continues at coordinate 6,291,752 of CAMPQE020000020.1, forward strand.
AAGGTATCGTCCACGTATCGTAGCCACACTTTAGGTTTCAAAGGTGCGGTCTCTAGTGGTATTTCTTCAAATTGTTCCATGAAGAAATTCGCGATCACCGGACTAAGGGGACTGCCCATGGCGACCCCATCAATTTGTTCATAGAAATCACCCTTCCACAGGAAATAGCTAGCGGTGAGGCAGTGGCGGAATAAGGCGGTGATATCATCAGGAAAAATCCGTGCGATGTACTCCAGGGCTGCCTTTATAGGTACTTTCGTGAAAAGAGAGACCACGTCAAAACTTACTAGTAAGTCACCAGCTTCTAGTTGAATAGTTTTCAATTTTTCAATGAAATGGCCGGAATCTTTGACGAACGACTGTGTACCGCCGATATGTGGTTGAAGTAAGGTAGCTAAATGTTTGGCAATGCTATAAGTTGGTGATCCAATAGCACTCACGATAGGACGAAGAGGAACATTATCTTTGTGTATTTTAGGTAAACCATAAAGTCTTGGTGGTAAAGCTTCACTTCTGGTGGTTACCTTCTTTACGTTTTCAGGTAGCGTAGATACCTTGATCAGGCCGTTTGTTTCACGAAGAATCCGGTTGGTAGGATCTCTCAGCAGTTTGCGGTAGGTACCCGGGTCTAAAAGTTCCAAAACCTTGGCAGTGTAGTCGTCCATGTCCAAGATAACCGTTGCGTTCCCTTTGTCTGCAGGAAGAATGATTATGCTCTCGTCCATGTTGAGAGTCTTAATAGCCTTTCTCTCCTGAGGTGTGAGGTTACTCTGCGGTGCCGGTGCCTTCTTGATTATACGTGAGGCTTCATGACGAATTTCATCTGCTTGTTCAGATGGTAGCTCACGGATTGCCGCTTCAATATTGGCGACAATGTCTTCCACGGGAATCGAAGGAGGGGTCACTGCGTAATTTCCTCCTTTCGCTAGTATAGAGATTTCCCACTCTGACAGGTGGCGATTGGTCAGGTTAACAATTGTCCGTGAGATGTCCAGCGTAGGCGCAGGTACCGGCGCGGGTTGGTCTCTCTGCAACCGCTCAAACTTTTTCTTCTGCCGGATGCTAGACTGTTCAAATGTTGAACGCATAGAGTAGAAGGTGATACGATCTACATTTTCCCAGTCCTGATATGAGAGTGTGCTGCTGATGCGGTAGTGCAGCTGTAAGAGTGCCTGATCTGTAGTAGCGAGCCCCTTACGTGCAAAGTTTATGCGTTCACGTAATAGCGAACGTTCAGTTCGATCATATATTCTATGGGCTCTAGCTGAGGTTAGTGGTCTCTTCATTTTAATAAACTTGGGAATCATACCTGTGTCTCGGCATCGAAGAAGAAACGCGAGTGATGACAGAAGTTGCGACTTTTTCTTCCTTAACCTCTCAAAGTGACGAACTAAGTGTGATATTTCCTCCCCGTAGAGGCGAGTTAAGTAAAAATGTAGACTTTCACGACCGGCGTTGAAATAGGAATCTCCGTTTCGCGGGCTTATAGGTCGTGTTCCAAGGACATTTTGTCGTCCTGACGTTTCGCTGAATACTGCGTTCAGCATGTTCACAGGTTACATAAAGCGAGGTAAAACAAGTAAACAGAAGATATATAAATAGTCTACAACCCACACATAGAGGCTACCATAGCAACGGCGTACCACATAAAAGTAATGCATCAAGGAGAGGGCTGCTCGTCTGTTGCATCTTCTCGTCTACGACGGTCAATAAGGGAAGGTTTGAGGGGATTAAGGACTGGAAGCCAAGCTCTGTTCACACGTTCTGCTTCCTCCTTAAGATTGAAGCTGTTAGTATGCTTCAGGATTTCAATGGCCTCCCTTTGTAGCCTGGCATGATAAGACACCGTGGTGGACAGAACTTCGGTGTCTCCATATCTTATATCGTGACCTGCAAGTAGCGAGTGTGCTGCTACAGTGGATTTATCTGTTTGTCCCAGCCGGCTGTGTCGTTCGTGCTCCTTGAGGCGAGTGGCAATACTTCTTTTCGTTGTTCCAATATATACTTGGCCACAATCACACGGGATTTTATAAACCCCTGCCGCGGTATGAGGATGTCGCTTATCTTTAGCGGACCTAAACATGTCCTTAATTTTTCGTGTAGGCCTGTATATGGTCTTTATATCATGGGACTCGAGTAGCCTCCCTATTCTGTCCGTGACCTTTTTTATATATGGAAGAAAAGCTCTAGCCAGGGGCTGCTTGTCTCCAATTACCCTTGTAGTTGGACGTCTCGGATGGAGTGCTCGCTGGATATCTTTCTGGCTGTACCCATTCGCGCGTAGGCCTCGTTGAGGTGTTCAATTTCTTGTTTTAGGCACTGCTTATCACAAATTCTTTTAGCGCGGTCAGCCAGTGTTTTTATAACTCCGTATTTCTGTCGTGGGTGGTGGTTGGACGTCTTATGTAGATATCGGTCAGTATGGGTCGGCTTACGGTAAACTGTATGTCCCAAAGTTAGATCAGTGGTCTTCGTTACCATAACGTCGAGAAACGCGATTTTCTGTTCATTTTCTAACTCCATGGTAAACTGAATGTTCGAGTTCTGGCTGTTAAGATGTTGTAAAAACAGATTTAATTGATCTTTACCATGGCCCCATATTACAAAGGTATCGTCCACGTATCGTAGCCACACTTTAGGTTTCAAAGGTGCGGTCTCTAGTGGTATTTCTTCAAATTGTTCCATGAAGAAATTCGCGATCACCGGACTAAGGGGACTGCCCATGGCGACCCCATCAATTTGTTCATAGAAATCACCCTTCCACAGGAAATAGCTAGCGGTGAGGCAGTGGCGGAATAAGGCGGTGATATCATCAGGAAAAATCCGTGCGATGTACTCCAGGGCTGCCTTTATAGGTACTTTCGTGAAAAGAGAGACCACGTCAAAACTTACTAGTAAGTCACCAGCTTCTAGTTGAATAGTTTTCAATTTTTCAATGAAATGGCCGGAATCTTTGACGAACGACTGTGTACCGCCGATATGTGGTTGAAGTAAGGTAGCTAAATGTTTGGCAATGCTATAAGTTGGTGATCCAATAGCACTCACGATAGGACGAAGAGGAACATTATCTTTGTGTATTTTAGGTAAACCATAAAGTCTTGGTGGTAAAGCTTCACTTCTGGTGGTTACCTTCTTTACGTTTTCAGGTAGCGTAGATACCTTGATCAGGCCGTTTGTTTCACGAAGAATCCGGTTGGTAGGATCTCTCAGTAGTTTGCGGTAGGTACCCGGGTCTAAAAGTTCCAAAACCTTGGCAGTGTAGTCGTCCATGTCCAAGATAACCGTTGCGTTCCCTTTGTCTGCAGGAAGAATGATTATGCTCTCGTCCATGTTGAGAGTCTTAATAGCCTTTCTCTCCTGAGGTGTGAGGTTACTCTGCGGTGCCGGTGCCTTCTTGATTATACGTGAGGCTTCATGACGAATTTCATCTGCTTGTTCAGATGGTAGCTCACGGATTGCCGCTTCAATATTGGCGACAATGTCTTCCACGGGAATCGAAGGAGGGGTCACTGCGTAATTTCCTCCTTTCGCTAGTATAGAGATTTCCCACTCTGACAGGTGGCGATTGGTCAGGTTAACAATTGTCCGTGAGATGTCCAGCGTAGGCGCAGGTACCGGCGCGGGTTGGTCTCTCTGCAACCGCTCAAACTTTTTCTTCTGCCGGATGCTAGACTGTTCAAATGTTGAACGCATAGAGTAGAAGGTGATACGATCTACATTTTCCCAGTCCTGATATGAGAGTGTGCTGCTGATGCGGTAGTGCAGCTGTAAGAGTGCCTGATCTGTAGTAGCGAGCCCCTTACGTGCAAAGTTTATGCGTTCACGTAATAGCGAACGTTCAGTTCGATCATATATTCTATGGGCTCTAGCTGAGGTTAGTGGTCTCTTCATTTTAATAAACTTGGGAATCATACCTGTGTCTCGGCATCGAAGAAGAAACGCGAGTGATAACAGAAGTTGCGACTTTTTCTTCCTTAACCTCTCAAAGTGACGAACTAAGTGTGATATTTCCTCCCCGTAGAGGCGAATTAAGTAAAAATGTAGACTTTCACGACCGGCGTTGAAATAGGAATCTCCGTTTCGCGGGCTTATAGGTCGTGTTCCAAGGACATTTTGTCGTCCTGACGTTTCGCTGAATACTGCGTTCAGCATGTTCACAGGTTACATAAAGCGAGGTAAAACAAGTAAACAGAAGATATATAAATAGTCAACAACCCACACATAGAGGCTACCATAGCAACGGCGTACCACATAAAAGTAATGCATCAAGGAGAGGGCTGCTCGTCTGTTGCATCTTCTCGTCTACGACGGTCAATAAGGGAAGGTTTGAGGGGATTAAGGACTGGAAGCCAAGCTCTGTTCACACGTTCTGCTTCCTCCTTAAGATTGAAGCTGATAGTATGCTTCAGGATTTCAATGGCCTCCCTTTGTAGCCTGGCATGATAAGACACCGTGGTGGACAGAACTTCGGTGTCTCCATATCTTATATCGTGACCTGCAAGTAGCGAGTGTGCTGCTACAGTGGATTTATCTGTTTGTCCCAGCCGGCTGTGTCGTTCGTGCTCCTTGAGGCGAGTGGCAATACTTCTTTTCGTTGTTCCAATATATACTTGGCCACAATCACACGGGATTTTATAAACCCCTGAAGCGGTATGAGGATGTCGCTTATCTTTAGCGGACCTAAACATGTCCTTAATTTTTCGTGTAGGCCTGTATATGGTCTTTATATCATGGGACTCGAGTAGCCTCCCTATTCTGTCCGTGACCTTTTTTATATATGGAAGAAAAGCTCTAGCCAGGGGCTGCTTGTCTCCAATTACCCTTGTAGTTGGACGTCTCGGATGGAGTGCTCGCTGGATATCTTTCTGGCTGTACCCATTCGCGCGCAAGGCCTCGTTGAGGTGTTCAATTTCTTGTTTTAGGCACTGCTTATCACAAATTCTTTTAGCGCGGTCAGCCAGTGTTTTTATAACTCCGTATTTCTGTCGTGGGTGGTGGTTGGACGTCTTATGTAGATATCGGTCAGTATGGGTCGGCTTACGGTAAACTGTATGTCCCAAAGTTAGATCAGCGGTCTTCGTTACCATAACGTCGAGAAACGCGATTTTCTGTTCATTTTCTAACTCCATGGTAAACTGAATGTTCGAGTTCTGGCTGTTAAGATGTTGTAAAAACAGATTTAATTGATCTTTACCATGGCCCCATATTACAAAGGTATCGTCCACGTATCGTAGCCACACTTTAGGTTTCAAAGGTGCGGTCTCTAGTGCTATTTCTTCAAATTGTTCCATGAAGAAATTCGCGATCACCGGACTAAGGGGACTGCCCATGGCGACCCCATCAATTTGTTCATAGAAATCACCCTTCCACAGGAAATAGCTAGCGGTGAGGCAGTGGCGGAATAAGGCGGTGATATCATCAGGAAAAATCCGTGCGATGTACTCCAGGGCTGCCTTTATAGGTACTTTCGTGAAAAGAGAGACCACGTCAAAACTTACTAGTAAGTCACCAGCTTCTAGTTGAATAGTTTTCAATTTTTCAATGAAATGGCCGGAATCTTTGACGAACGACTGTGTACCGCCGATATGTGGTTGAAGTAAGGTAGCTAAATGTTTGGCAATGCTATAAGTTGGTGATCCAATAGCACTCACGATAGGACGAAGAGGAACATTATCTTTGTGTATTTTAGGTAAACCATAAAGTCTTGGTGGTAAAGCTTCACTTCTGGTGGTTACCTTCTTTACGTTTTCAGGTAGCGTAGATACCTTGATCAGGCCGTTTGTTTCACGAAGAATCCGGTTGGTAGGATCTCTCAGTAGTTTGCGGTAGGTACCCGGGTCTAAAAGTTCCAAAACCTTGGCAGTGTAGTCGTCCATGTCCAAGATAACCGTTGCGTTCCCTTTGTCTGCAGGAAGAATGATTATGCTCTCGTCCATGTTGAGAGTCTTAATAGCCTTTCTCTCCTGAGGTGTGAGGTTACTCTGCGGTGCCGGTGCCTTCTTGATTATACGTGAGGCTTCATGACGAATTTCATCTGCTTGTTCAGATGGTAGCTCACGGATTGCCGCTTCAATATTGGCGACAATGTCTTCCACGGGAATCGAAGGAGGGGTCACTGCGTAATTTCCTCCTTTCGCTAGTATAGAGATTTCCCACTCTGACAGGTGGCGATTGGTCAGGTTAACAATTGTCCGTGAGATGTCCAGCGTAGGCGCAGGTACCGGCGCGGGTTGGTTTCTCTGCAACCGCTCAAACTTTTTCTTCTGCCGGATGCTAGACTGTTCAAATGTTGAACGCATAGAGTAGAAGGTGATACGATCTACATTTTCCCAGTCCTGATATGAGAGTGTGCTGCTGATGCGGTAGTGCAGCTGTAAGAGTGCCTGATCTGTAGTAGCGAGCCCCTTACGTGCAAAGTTTATGCGTTCACGTAATAGCGAACGTTCAGTTCTATCATATATTCTATGGGCTCTAGCTGAGGTTAGTGGTCTCTTCATTTTAATAAACTTGGGAATCATACCTGTGTCTCGGCATCGAAGAAGAAACGCGAGTGATAACAGAAGTTGCGACTTTTTCTTCCTTAACCTCTCAAAGTGACGAACTAAGTGTGATATTTCCTCCCCGTAGAGGCGAATTAAGTAAAAATGTAGACTTTCACGACCGGCGTTGAAATAGGAATCTCCGTTTCGCGGGCTTATAGGTCGTGTTCCAAGGACATTTTGTCGTCCTGACGTTTCGCTGAATACTGCGTTCAGCATGTTCACAGGTTACATAAAGCGAGGTAAAACAAGTAAACAGAAGATATATAAATAGTCAACAACCCACACATAGAGGCTACCATAGCAACGGCGTACCACATAAAAGTAATGCATCAAGGAGAGGGCTGCTCGTCTGTTGCATCTTCTCGTCTACGACGGTCAATAAGGGAAGGTTTGAGGGGATTAAGGACTGGAAGCCAAGCTCTGTTCACACGTTCTGCTTCCTCCTTAAGATTGAAGCTGTTAGTATGCTTCAGGATTTCAATGGCCTCCCTTTGTAGCCTGGCATGATAAGACACCGTGGTGGACAGAACTTCGGTGTCTCCATATCTTATATCGTGACCTGCAAGTAGCGAGTGTGCTGCTACAGTGGATTTATCTGTTTGTCCCAGCCGGCTGTGTCGTTCGTGCTCCTTGAGGCGAGTGGCAATACTTCTTTTCGTTGTTCCAATATATACTTGGCCACAATCACACGGGATTTTATAAACCCCTGAAGCGGTATGAGGATGTCGCTTATCTTTAGCGGACCTAAACATGTCCTTAATTTTTCGTGTAGGCCTGTATACGGTCTTTATATCATGGGACTCGAGTAGCCTCCCTATTCTGTCCGTGACCTTTTTTATATATGGAAGAAAAGCTCTAGCCAGGGGCTGCTTGTCTCCAATTACCCTTGTAGTTGGACGTCTCGGATGGAGTGCTCGCTGGATATCTTTCTGGCTGTACCCATTCGCGCGTAAGGCCTCGTTGAGGTGTTCAATTTCTTGTTTTAGGCACTGCTTATCACAAATTCTTTTTAGCGCGGTCAGCCAGTGTTTTTATAACTCCGTATTTCTGTCGTGGGTGGTGGTTGGACGTCTTATGTAGATATCGGTCAGTATGGTCGGCTTACGGTAAACTGTATGTCCCAAAGTTAGATCAACGGTCTTCGTTACCATAACGTCGAGAAACGCGATTTTCTGTTCATTTTCTAACTCCATGGTAAACTGAATGTTCGAGTTCTGGCTGTTAAGATGTTGTAAAAACAGATTTAATTGATCTTTACCATGACCCCATATTACAAAGGTATCGTCCACGTATCGTAGCCACACTTTAGGTTTCAAAGGTGCGCCTACGCCTACGCTGGACATCTCACGGACAATTGTTAACCTGACCAATCGCCACCTGTCAGAGTGGGAAATCTCTATACTAGCGAAAGGAGGAAATTACGCAGTGACCCCTCCTTCGATTCCCGTGGAAGACATTGTCGCCAATATTGAAGCGGCAATCCGTGAGCTACCATC